>CM055193.1:10988858-12294068 GCA_029224185.1 Karalla daura | reverse complement strand
ACACAAAAACGAGTGAACTGTTGAGCTTTTTCACTTTTATTTAGTAAAAGAGTGTGCAATATCGATTCGACCACCTAATTTAAACATCCCACAAAGTATTGCAAAGTCGTATCTGCCTTTTTTTTTTTTCTCCTTTTTAATCTCCCCCCCCCCCAAAATGGCTCCAACATGCAGACTGGTGTAGCAGCTGCGGGGGATTTACCGACTGTAGAGATCTTAAGAGGCCCATTCTGTCGTACGAGAAAAAAGAACGTTTCTATTAAATAGTGTCTTCACCCTATGTGTTGGTTTTTTTTTAGTTCTCAGACTGGTCTTATTCTAGATTGGCTAATTTTCAACAGAGGAACGTCATTGGTCCTGTCGTCATCATCATCATCATCATCCCTGGTCTACAGACCACACTGCTGGTGATGGCATTGACTCCTTTACACACAGTAGAATAGTGTATTTGCAGATTTGTAAATGAGGTAATCAGCGTTAGGCTAAATAGGGAACCCTGTCATTGACACACATGCCCGCTTCATTCACCAGCATAGCATAAGGAAGAAAAAAAAAAAAAAAAAAAAGAAAAAAAAAGATCCTCAATCAGCGGGACAGGACTGTGGAAAATGAAATCAACTTTGGAATGTAGGGTGGACCAACTTATCCCCCCCCCCCCTCCCCCCCATATTTCTCTCCCCCCCCCCCCCCGTGAAGGTGCACTGTGAAACCATTTGATTGTAACTTCATCACATGCCCTGATTCAGAGTCCTTCCCCTCCTGATAAGGGCTCCTTTGTTCTTCCCCACGTAAGCCACTCAAAAGTGAGACAGGCACCCCATTATCTATCGTTTCTGAAAATTTCCGATGAATTAAGGCTGCCTCAGCGGCAGAGCGACGCCCGCTTTAAGTCCAGTTGTGAGAGGATTGTTAATAGCTTGTGAAGTTGCAATGAGGTGGCAACGTCTACAGTGAAGCGGACTCGAAAAGAAAAACAATTTAAAAAAGAAACGACAAAAAAAAAAAGAGAAAAAGGAAACACGAAAGGGACTACCACTACGAAAAATGTCACAGAACATGCAGTATACATCCTTTCCTACAGTAGGCTATTCCTAATAGCACATTCAAGGGGCCTCCTAATGGGCAAATTCTCTGATATGGCTCTGCTTTAGAGAAATGAAGCTTGTTGTGAGACTACTTCCATCGCCAGCTCACAGAAAACAGGAGCAGAATGGATAAGGTGCTCCGTCAGAAGATTGCTGCCTTGTTTCGCCTGCACAAATACTTTTGTGTCATTCAGTTCAACAGGTTCAACAGTAAACACCGGGAAGTGTTTCGAACATTTGTTTTCCTTCGTGTGTAAATACATTTTTTTTTTCTCCTTTTCCCCCCACCCCGAAGAGACATCCTCTGCTGGTGAAAACAAACGGCACTTTCTAGGGGAATGTTGCTCTAAAACCACAATCACAGGACCTCCAAGTAACAAAGTCTGAAAACACATAGGCTATACAGTAGATAGAAATCTCATGAGTTTTTAACTGTACAAGCTTTAGGCTACACGCTGAAAAGGGAGGGACACGCAAGAACCCTTAATGCTTTAACATTGAAAACAAATATAAGGCATTTCATATTTCCTTTTATCCGCATACATCACTGACAGCAGGTCTAAATATTGGGGAGGAAAAACATTTCATTCAAGGAAGAGAAGGAGGAGGCGGAGGGGGATGCATATACACATCTACACATGCAAATGAACATGTCTACCGGCTAGGAACCAGAAGTCCAAACTACAACACCATCAAAAATCCATCCAGAAGAAGAAGGGGGGGGGGGGGGGGGGGGGGGGGGGGGAGAAAGAGGGTGAAAAAATAAAAATGCACCTACTCAAATCTATCAGTCAACTTGTGCACAGTCCTTTCTCCGAGCAGGCAGCGTTTTGAGTTGGACATCGATCACAGTTTTTTTTTGTTTTTTCTTTTAAAGAATGGAATATCAAACACTCCACTATCCAATGCCACCTCTCTGAACACAAACGGGACCGCTTGAAATCCTTCATTTGCTACAGACGAGAGACTTTTGGTGTTAACGAGAAGAGGAAAAAGGGCATATTAAATAATTACTTTTTTTTTCCAACTGAGAAAGCAACGATAAACAAAAGGTTATTGCACTTTTTATCTTTTGTCGATTTCAAACGAGGTCAGCTTAGAGACAGAGAGAGAGAGAGAGAGAGAGAGAGAGGGTGATTCGTGCCTCAGCGTCGCGGCAAGACAACAAAATGTTACGTCACTTCTATTCGTAGGATCACACGGTTATCAACACGGCACACAGCTACTACTGCACCCCTACTCGCGGTGGGCCTAGCCTAAGAGGAACACAACAACAATCTCTACGGTCCGTCCGCAGGACACGGGGAGCGCCTCGCCGTTTCCGCGGCGACCCCGCTTCGTCCCAGACGGCGGTCTGATCTACAGTTTGCGTGTAACTGACAAAGCTCACGTGCTTTTGTTTGTTTTTTTATTTCCCCCCAAATTCTGCACTCGGAGGAAGTCGGACGTCTGCTCCATGTTTTTCGTTTGTATTTTCTCCCCCCCCCCCTCGCTTTCTCTTCCTTTGCCTTAAAATTTGGTCTGCGGGCTGCAGCCGCTGCCCCGGTTTATTGGGGGGAGGCCAGACTGAGCCCAGAGGTGCCGTCTTTGGATTTGTGCTTTCGTACTATTGATCCCCGACCGTTATTCCATGTCTGATGTGCCCTAAATCGCATCGGAAATGTGCAGTCCACGCTGCCGCCCAGGGGGAGCACTCGGCCACTGGTAATGCATGGTGAAGTCCAGACTAACGCAGGAGGAGCTTCGCAGGCCAGTTTATTCTTTTTGTCCTCGTGTCGCACATCACGTGGGGTTGAACTAATCGCGCTCCAGAGGGAATACGAGCCCATCTACTGTAGTCGTGTAGGTTCAGTGTAGTTCTTTTATTCATTTTCCCCATTGTAAGGCTTCAGGGAAATACAACTGGAAGACCGTACCTTTCGGTAGTAACAAATAAAAGGCACCATGCCACCACTGTGCTTGAGATTACACAGGTCCTATTGGTGGGAGGGGGAGGGGTGAGGGGGGGTGGGGGGAGATTAATAACCAAGAGTTCAGGCAGGGAAGGCGGTCAAACTAGTATTAGTCAGACAGTAAAATCGTATCGTTTTGACTCTGAGAGGTAAAGTTTTATAGCTACCTTCATTCCCCCGCCTCAAGTTAGATCATAGTCATCACCCTCGCTGACCCGCACCAGGCAACAGACGCGTCTGCTGGCCGTAATGAAGAGACATGTCGCCACATGCTTTACTACGCTATTCTGCTCTACAAAAAGAAAAAAACTAAAGAGAGAGGGAGGGAGGGAGGGAGAGAGGGACTTGTGCATGTTCGGGCTTCCACATGCATATATATTGAAAAGTCACTCGCACGCACGCACTACGAGAGAAGTCTAACCCCGACTGGCATCAGAGGGGAGGGGGGGGGAACAAAAAACGAGAAGTAATCACAGAGGATAAATGTCAGCGTCGTCACACACAAAAAATGTCACTGATGAGGTAAAACTGCAGGTCCAATAAAAAGTACAAGGTGCAGTCGGCTGCGCCTTGGTAAGGTAGGAAACATGAGGCGTCCGCCGACACTAATCTAACACTTCCGCATAGATACATCTCGGGCTTAGGCTGGTTTAAGCAGATTTACACTACCCACGACAAGATGGATCACGAGATTTTTTTCTTTTTTTTTCTTTTTAAACTCTTTGTTAGCATAGCTGTACAAGCGTTTTCATCACCACCTCCTTTCCTATAGTCTTTTTTTTTTCCTTTCCTCTGAGGTACACCACTTTAAAACACCCCCCCAGTGTCCTTTTTTCTTTTCTTTTTTTCCCCTTCTCCCGTTTTTTCTCCCATCTCCGGACGACAGAGAAGCCAAAAGTTGATTGTTTGCGAGTGAATTCTGAATTCATCCATTCACAGTGGCAAATATGGCGATATCCTAACCTCTCGGGGGCGATCTCTGCACCGTGGCGACCTCGGGCGATGTGCTACCTCAGGAACTGATTTGTGTGCTTGTGGACGCCGCGGCGGCGTCTCGCCACACCAGGAGTCGGCCGGAGATTTGTTCTCGGTGCCAGCGGTCCGGCCGAGGAGCGCCACGTCTGCGGGCGACGCGACGTGACCGGGTACTATCGGTTTTTCCTTTTCTCAGCTTTTAAGGCAAAAGGGCTCAACAGTGGATCAGAGAGTTGAATTGACATTTGCCGTTTACTTCAAGTAAGAACCGAGACATCCGTTGAGGCAAATCAATTCTATGCTGAATATACCATGCTGTTTTTTGGACATCAAAATATGTTTGTTTTTTGTTTTTGTTTGTTTTTTTTCTTGCAACACACATTATAAACCACCTTATTATATAAACACACGACCTAGGGATTGCTTTGCCAATACCAAAGGGACTAACTATATATTGTTCAAAAATGTCCAATTATACAACAGAGTTCTACCGACACTAAATTTGAACAGAATACTTGCATTTAAGTACTAATATGCCATGCAAATATTTATACCATTTTACTTGAATATAAGTCATGAAAAAGTCATGCAGCTCCAAACGCAAAACTGTAATAATCCTGCCTACTTCTGAATAAGATACTGACCAAGTAAGTATGATTTATGTCTAAAGGCAAATAAAGGTTTCTATGGCACTAAATGGGTGTAGTTTAGGTGCATTTCTGTCAAATATAGGCTATTTACGAGTATGTGTGATCATGTCTACTGTAGACCCTTTTGTCCCTCTTGTTTTTACTGTACTGTAAGGCAATCTCAATGGAATGGATGAGCATGAATGTCAACGTCATCTGAACCCTTGTCCTCTTGTTTACCTTATAGGCTACGCTCCACACAGGTCGACGCGTGTATAGAGAGGAGAAGAGGAGCGGTACTACACAACGGCAAGCCTACGACTCCCAACGATAATGCCAAGAAATGAGAACTTTAACAAAGAAACAAAACTCAACGAAAAGCCTGTCCGGACTCTAAAAATGCAGGAAGACTACTACACGTACTGTATAATATGTCGAGTTTAGGTTATCACATGCTACCTGTATAGTCATTTCTCAAAAGACAAATGAAGAGCAACAGTTTAAAGTCGGGAGAAAGGAAATTGTCCTGCTCTAAACTGACCCTACATTCATTTCAGTCAGAAAATTCATGGCTCAGATTTGATGGTCAGACTGTAAACTGCTTGAAACATATGCATAAATCCATTGCTGCTTTACTAAGAGGATTTCGCCCCCCCCCCCCTCTCTCGACACATTTTGGCAAACAGGCCTCATTTGTGACCAAAGATTAGAACATTTCGAACCCGCATTTGAATCTTCCATTGGCATTTATGCTATGATTTACTGAATTGGCCTAAATGGATGGCAGTGCAATATTTGTGCTGCACACGATTACACACACTCTCTATTGCTACAATTGGACCTTTCATTGCTTTCCGTTTCGGACACCAGATATATCTATATTTATATATATATTGTATATGCTCCACTTGTTCAACCGTTACTATATCAAAATCGTGATCTAGCTCCACGCAGTCACTCTATTATCACTGGTACACACACACACACACACACACAAACACACGAAAAATAAAGAAAAAAAACAAAAGAAAACGAAAGCACGTATAAGAATACTGTGATACGACAAAAAAGGATTCAGTTGCAACTTGTGCAGTTGCGAATGGGGCGAGGGCTCCATTTACTGGTCAGATAAGGACATCACGATAGAGAGAGAGAGAGAGAGACACAGAGAGAGAGGAGAGAGAGAGAGAGAGATCCCTGCCCTGTCAGACAGCACCTTCAGATGGCAGAGAGTGTATGGAGAGTATTTCGAGGAGGCTGCCTGAGGTGTCGACTGAATCGCAAGACTGACTTGAAGTGACTTTAGGCCCGAGTGTGTGTGTGTGTGTGTGTGTGTGTGTGTGTGTGTGTGTGCGTGTGTGTGTGTGTGCGTGTTACTAACAGCAGGCTGGGTGACGCAGCCTCGTCACTTCCTCCTCTGCCCGGAAACGGATGAAAGAGGAAGTCAGTGGGCAGTGGACACTGTCCGCGAGTACTCAAACCTTCTTCCTTTTTTTCTTTTTTAAATAATAACAAGAATAAGAATAATAATAGTAATGCATTGTTAGAGTACAATTTAGTTGCAGCCTTTGCTTGTCTTTTGCGACCCTTCCTTCCTGTATTCAGCAGCAACACACATGCATGTAAACATAAGTACATACATTACATCTGCTCTACTTTGCACACTTAGAACCTGAATGTACTAAAGTGCGTGCTTGACTATCTAATTAAGTGCTGTGGGATTCGGGTTAAAAGGGACTTAAAATTACGAGACATCCCATCGAAACGAAGCGAGAAAGTCGACATAGTCATCCGGCTGAGATCTGATTGGATTAATAAATTCTGCCTGCTGCTTCAGCACAGATCCTGAGATTACAAAAAACGATGTACCTAAGCCTAATGTCAACAAGAACATAGCTGTGTTCTCCCACATGTTAGAAATCGACCGAGAGAACGGAGAGAAACAAAAAGGCTGGGGGTTCATCAATTAGTTCCACTTCAGTTCAAGTCATGGAGGTCAATTGAAATGCCAACTACGAATCTACGAGGTGAACTCCGAATTACTGCTCTGAAATGGTATTTGTCAGTTTTCGTAAATCAAGTAATATGCACTGAAGATGTCGCAAAGGTGTGTGGGGGTGGGGGATGGGGGGTAATTTAACGACATAGCCTAGTCTAGGTCCTCGTCTCTCATCCAGTCAACTAATGTGTGCAATTGTGCCACTTCATCACCAGCGGATATGAAGTTATCACACCAATGAAAACAATCTGACTCAGTGTAATCTAACCACCAGCAGATGGTCTAAAGAAACCAAAAAAAAGGAAAAAAAAAAGAAAAAAAACTGAGACAAAATAGCATAGATATCACGTCTAGAAGTCACAAACAGCTCTAGTGGTCCGATACAATCATCTTTAGTATGCTTAGTACCAGAAATGGGATGAGGAGACAACAAAATTAAACACCAAAAAAAAAGCACATATTTGGATTTCTGCTATTCCTGAAATCTAAAAAAAAACAACAGATATTGGCCTAAGCAAAGATCCCTCTCCTTTTCCTCTTAGCCCTATTTTGCTTCTAGAAGGGACACATATATATATATGCATATAGTTTGGGATATATATTCATATACATATATAGACCCTGTTGACTGGCACTGCCGGGACATGAGAAGACATGCCGGGCGACTCACTTCCCACTTGCGCCTGTGGCTCAGCGCGGCCGCCGGCGAGTGGGCGGGACCGCCGCCGGCCCCGGGGCCCGTGGCGCGCCGCCGTTACGCAATCCAACTGAAACGATGTGTTACGGAAGGCATGGGTCAAAAGGCATTTCATGAGACGCCGCGAAGGCGGTCCAGTGCATTTGTGTTGACACTGACAGTAAAATGCCCGGCGCACACAGAGCCATTCGTTTAGTCTTTAGGTAAAATTCTCTTTGTTTTTTGTTTTTTTTTTTCCCCCCCCACACGAAACGAGAAAAACGCAACGAGAAAAATGAAAGGGAAACCGAAACGCAAAAGAGAAAGAAAGAGAGAAACGAAAAATCGAACACATTCCAGGGAAACAAAAGCCCTTGTGACAGTGATTGTCTATTCAATAACGTGGAAGGAAACAGGCCGACGGGAAAGAATATTGCTTGAGAACTGCCCAATAGAAAGGGAGCAGACGGAGCTCCGCGTCCGTCCAGAGGAGCCGAGATATGAGCCAGCGGGTGGTTTAAGACTGGGACGCTCAGAGCTCGCTGCTGAGGGCCAAAGTTCAACCTCCAAAACAAGAGAGGAAAAAAAAAAACACAAAGAAAAGGGGGAAAAAAGGGGAAAAAATGTCACGAGCGCCTGAAAGAAAAAGAAAAACGAACCAAAAAAACCCAGAAAAACTGATTGCTCTCTTTCGGTAATTATTAGGCCATTCAAATTCTGAAATCGTGTGTGTGTGTGTGTGTATATATATATATTCCAAAAAACACTGTCAAAGAGATGGGAAATAAATTGAAATGGCTTGTTCATTTATGTGCTCAGATATATGACGCTTTGATGAGGTGTTGTTGGCAGATATTACTAGTAAAGCCTTCATCTAGAGATAAACAAGGCCTCAGTCAGTCACTATCCTACAGTAGTTCTCTAGTCCTACAGAGAGAGAACGTTAGGCCTACGGACCCTGGGTGAAGATGAAGCAGCTGCTAAACGAGTTTGACGAGGTATATCGAGATCTATTGTCTTTCTCTATACAGTACAGTTCATCTCAAATAAATAATTTATAGCCATAATAGTGTTGATCAACTTTGGTCATAAGTTATACGCGTAGAAACATTCTAGCTTAACAAACACTTATCGAGCATCGTGAAAACGTGCCGCCGGCGTGGGAGCGGCGGCTGGGAGTGGCGGCGCGGGCCCCAGGGGCCCGGGGGCCCGGGGGTCCGGGGACACGGGCCCGGGGGCCCAGGACAGCTCGGCAGCATCGTCCCGATCGCCCCAAAACGCCGGAAAACGAGTCCGGGTTTCAAGAGTACACTACGGAATTCGACGTCTCTGTGACCCTTTTTCCAAATTTCTTTTTTTTTTTTTTTTCTTCGGATTGTACTGTAGTACACAAGCATTGCACTCTCAAGCAAAAAAAAAAAACAAAAAAAAAATTTAGGTTTTTTTTTCCCTTGTGTGGTTTTCCTTCATAAAAATCTAGGCTAGCGGACATCGAAAAACGAAGAGTAATAAGGAAAAAAAAAACTAAAACCAAAAACAAAAAAAACAAAACAAAAACCGAAACAAAGAAACTCTTTGATCATTCTTTTGGGAAGGCTGTTCGTTCCTCCACAAGGTCACCGCAACGGATGGGACGTGATATGACTTCTATGCCGAGTGATATGAGAGAAAGACAGTCGAGGATACACCGATTCCCATGCTCTTAGATGTGGGTTATTATTGGTATTATTATTATTATTACGTCGCCATGGTTTTAAAGGGTTAAATGGTTTGGGAGGTGGCCAGATTTCGGATGCTGCGGTGCCGTCGTCGGGGAGGAGGAGGAGGGGGCGGGGGTCGGGGCGGGGGGGTGACCTTGTAGAGCGAACGGGCCCGTACTTTGTTAAGCACTACTGGGAGATGGAGGAATGGGATCTAATTGCATATTAGGTTTGACTGCACCTCAAGAGAAGACCAAACACTCACGCACGCACAGACGCACAAACACATACATACACAGAACAGACATGTGGGTGGGTGCTCTCCTGGTCCTCGGGGCCTTGTTTAAAGGGAGTCCCCCTCCTCGGTGGTGATGGGTGGTGATAGCAGCTGGCTGAGGGGGGCCGCGCGGGGGGGGGGGGGCCTCACTCAGACAGGCAGCCGTCCAGGCCCACCGGCGCGCCGTGCCGGTCCTTGACGTAGCCGTTGTGGAGGCCGTTGCTGGGCAGGGGGGCGCAGGTGGCGGTGATGCCGCAGTGCTTGAGCAAGTTGAGACCCGGGGAGGGGGAGACGGCGGGGGAGGAGCAGGAGCAGGAGGAAGGGTCCCGCGGGGGGAAAGGCTTCATGGTAGAGAGGATCAGAGCCAGGCAGTCGGCCACGTCCTTGTTGGGAGCACAGGCCAGGGCCGGGGTGTGGCCTGACGGGGGCGGGGACACAGACACAGTGGCGTTCAGCGGGACGGGGCCCGGCCATGCTAGCAATCGATCAGAGGAGCGCGTGACATCAAGGTGTAGCTCAGTGATGAAGTATCACCCCCCCCCCTCCCCTCCCCCCATCCCTGTCCTGCTGCTGCTATCAGTTTAACGGGGCGCTCTGGCAGCCCAGCGCTCCTCTCTGCCGCTTGGCTCCCGCTCAAAGATTACATCACTGTCACTTTCAGACGCGGAGGAGCAGCTGCAGACAGCCCCAGAAACACGCCGCTACGCTGGCCGCTCTGCGCTGACGGCCAGGGGCGCTCGAGCCACTCGACAGCCCAGAGAGACAGAGAGAGAGCGAGAGAGAGAGAGAAGTGCAGCCTCACCTTCCTCATCCACAGCCAGCACCGTGGCTCCTCTACTCAGCAGTGCCTGCACCACCGTAGCCAGGCCGTTACGCGCTGCAAGATGGAGGGGCCTGCAGGAGAGAGAGAGAGAGAGGGGGGGGGGGGGGAGAGGGAGGGAGGGGGGGGTGAGGGATGACAAGTCGACTAGAGCTCTCGGGATTCGTCTGAATCGATTTGCAAGAGGAGGCGACTCGAGCGGCTAGAAAAATAAATAAAAAACGGCAGGGTACGTTCTAGCAGCGTTTCAAGGTCGCCGGATACAAAGATAAAAATAGAAGTGGGGAAATGCTTCTCACATTTGCAGAGCACTGTTGGTGGCGTTTATGAGTGTGGGACTGTGGATCTCCCCAAGAATCAGCAGGGCACACATCTCATGAGCCTGAGGGACAGGAGACAAACAGCTGAGAGGTGAGCTCCTGCACGTCCGTGCGTGCAGCTCAGCGTGTGGAGGAGGCCCCGGAGGAGGAGGCCCCGGAGGAGGCGGCGCCTCCATCCAGGCGACTGTACCTTGCTGCAGGCCAGGTGCAGGGCAGTGTTCCTGTTCTCATCCAGCAGTGTCAGGTCGGCCTTGGCCCGGTGAAGGAGGATGGCTGCACCACACACACACACACACACACACACACACACATTTATCCCCTCTCCTCTCAAGCCGTGGTGCGTTCAGGGACTAGTTGGTTAGTGCCCAACGAGAGCAGGGGAGGCGTGGGACTTACCAACGGTGCCACTGTGTCCCTTGTCAGCAGCCACCATCAGGGCAGAGCGTCCACTGTTGTCCACCGTGTTGATCTCTGCCCCGTGGCGAAGCACCAGCTGAAGTCCCGCCACATCCTCAGCGAACGCAGCAGCATGCAGGGGGGTCCTGGAGGCAGGGGCCCAGCTCACAGGTTAGTGCCAAGAGGCTGAGGTTCAACTAACCGTGTACCATGAATCATTTAGCTGTTTGGTTTAGAAAATGATGCGAAAAAACTGCAAAAATTCTTACTGCCTGCTTCACGAAGGCCAAGATATGGTCTATAAATACTGGTACTAATCAAACATTTAACATGCAGACACAGATTAAGGGCTGCAACAAATACACTTTTTTGTAGTGGATCAATCTGTTGCTTTCTCAATCGATAAATTGACAGTTAACAGTCCATTAGTTGTGATAGTGCTGTTGCCTGAGAATCTATAATGCACAGATGGTTCTGAAAAGAAGCGGTTTTCCTCTAGAATGTGAAAGGCTTTGTTCGTGCGGCCTCACCTTCCTTTGGCATCTCTGGTGTTGATCATTTGGACCCCAGCAGATTCCAGCAGCCTCTCTGCAGCACCGCTGTGGCCATTCATCCTAAGGCGAGCGGTACGTCAGTCAGGGACAGGATGGACTCCAGGATAATCACCCCACACACACACACACACACCCCCACTCCCAGCAGGAGAAAACATGAGTTCATACTCACAGAGCACAGTGCAGGGGGGTGAAAGGGTTTCCCTCTTCATGGATAAATGTTTTGAATTCAAGTAAAACCTCCAAACAGTCTTCATGCCCTGGGGGAAGAACAGACCACAGAGATGGCGTGTGTTTAGAGGGAGCGGGCGCAGGGGCGTGCATAGCCTGTCCAGGTCCGTCGGGCCGAGCGCACCTTTGTAAGCAGCCCAGTGTAACGGGGTGTATTGTTTGTTGTCCAGCAGTTTATCTTGCGGGTCTGTTGCCATGGCGACCTGCACCAGCGCGGCCAGGATCTCGGTGTGGCCCCTGGATGCGGCGTAGTGCAGCGGCGTGCTACCCTGGGCGTCCCGACACAGTGCAGAAGCTTTGTGCTCCAGCAGGGCCGTCACACAGTCGTCGTGGCCCAGCACCACCTGCAGGAGGACGGGACCAAGCAGAGCGGTCAGGGCGGAGGCCTCCCCCTCGGCCATCATGCATCCTGCTCCTGGATTATGGTATTCAATAGTTCTCGGCTCCGAGTTCTTACTCCCATATGAAAGGGCATTCATGAATATTTCATTCTTTAAATGTTTTCCTGATCTGTGGCTGAGGGAAATGCCTGGCTTGGTGCCCTGCTGTATGCCTGGGCTCCTCTGCTCTGACCATTAAGAAGACTTAATCTATGGCGCAGACAGGGCTCAGAGAAGCTTTGCCCATCACTCGCCTCAGACGATATTCTGCTCTTACGCTCACACGGGGGATTCGCCCACGCTGCTGGGTGCAGCTCAACTTTACCGAGCAGGTTTGCACCAAACGCTCAGCTGAACTCGGCGAGAATAAAGGAGGTTGTCTTTGCTCTTCGTCCGTGACCTCCACGCAGAGGCAGTACTCACCCCTCTGTGCAAAGCTGTGCTGCCCCTCTTGTCCTTGGCGTCTGGAGAGGCACCCTTCTCCAACAGGTAGTGGACACAGTCGGTGTGACCTCCCAGGACAGCGAGCATCAGAGGGGTCCTGGGGGACGCAGACGGGAGGGTGAAGGCGGGTTTCCTGACTGAATGCTGCCGTCACGTTAGGGTTAGCGCCTTCAGTTACAGCACAGACATAGAGCGGAGCACTCACTGGCCAAATTTGTCCGTGACGTTCACTAGATCTCCCTCCTCCCCGTAATCGATCATCATGCGCAGGCAGTCCGAGTGACCGTTGGCAGCTGGTGGGAAACAGAGCACACCTCTCTCAATCAATCAACTGGCACTGGTTTATAAGATGACACAAGCGCTTTAAACCACAACAAAAATAGTCGTCAATTCAATAGTTGTTGCAGCTCGACAGACACAGTCAAATAGATACTTTCCCACCGACTTAAATGAGGAAGTGTGCTCAAACTCTGGACTGGCAGTGTACATCCAGACACACACTCTAGCACATTACATTGGTTCACCTTGCACATCACAGATCATTTATACTGGTAATTATGTCACTGATTTATACACTCTTTATAAAATCCCTACTCTGTGCATTATGCTGCGGCTGCACTCTAATATCCAAGCATCAGATTGATACAAGCACATCTACCCATCCATCTATCTATCTGTCTGTCTGTCTGTCTATCATCTTAGCGTACCTGCAACATGAATGGGAGTCCACATGAGGCGGTTGTCATTGAGGAGGCAGGAGGCCCCCTGGGCCAGCAGCACCTCCACGCAGCGGGCGAAGCCTTTCTGCGAGGCCAGGTAGAGCACGGAGCGGCCGGCGGCGTCCTGCATGTCCACGTAGGCCGCCGTCTCCGTCAGCACACGCAGCGCCTGCCAGTGGCCTTTGTCAGCCTGTGGTGGGAGGAGGAGGAGGAGGAGGAGGAGGAGGAGGAGGAGGAGGAGGAGGAGGGTCACACACGTGGACACTAACATTCGCTGGTTCATTCATTCATGATGCAGAGTTGCATGGACGTGGGACGCTTACAGCAAGATGCAGTGGACTGACAGGAATACTGCTCTCTATATCTCCTAGTGCATTAAAAGACATCTCCAGGAGCTGGAAAACAAAGCACAGTGCACGCCGGTTAATGATGGGATAAACGTGTCACACACGTTATGTCCACACCTGAGCAGTTTTAGCACTGCCGTCTGCAAAAACTGGAGCAACTAGGCATCACTACACTTTCAGCCACACCCCATTTGCCATCTGCTCAAGTGGAACATGTGTATTAGTGCATGTAACGTGACATCTGTGAAGCCTGACTCATCCAGGCTTCGGTCAAGTTGTGCCTTGTACTTTCCACTCAAAGCAGAAAAGAAAGAAAACACAACTCACCAACTCCAGGTTCTGTTTGTTGCCATGGTAAGCTGCATAGTGGACAGCACTGTAACCCTTTGAGTTGACCATCGATGGATCAGCACCGTTGTCCAAAAGATGCTCCAAGCAGCTGAGAGGAAGAAAGACGAGACAACGTGAATTTGAGGCTTTACTAGACGACTCAGCCTGATGTAGGAGAGGAGCTGGGAACTCACAAGTACGACTCCTTCGCCTCGTCCTCGTCGTTCTGATGGTTCCCAGAAAAATGACGATCAACTCTGAAAGGAGCAAAAATCCTCGGAGTTCATAAACAACCCCGAGAGCAGTCAAACTCGACACCCCCATGAAAGCTTGCGAATAATTTCACCATTTACACAGAAATAAAAATCAACCTTGTGAAAAGAGGAAGAATGAGAGAAACACAAAAAAGCAAAAGCAGACAGTGAATTTCTGACTCGTCCTGCCAATCTGACGAGGTCGTGCCAGTCTGTGAGAGAAGGTGGAGGCTCTCTGTGTTTCAGAGGGAGCGGGGGATGAGACAGAGCGAGACGTCCTCCTACCTGCTGAAGGCTTGGGAGGCGGCAGAGTAGTGCAGGGGAGTGCAGCCTGTCTGGTCAGGCTCGTTGACCTCAGCGCCAGCGCTCACCAGGGTCACAGTGCACTGGTACCTCCCATTAGCAGCCGCATAGTGCAACGGTGTCCTGCAGGTCCAGGGAGGTACGAGAACGTCAACTTCAAGATCTTACTGTGCATATATACATGAAAACACACAGGTTGACGGGGCACTCACCTTCCCATAATGTCCCTCTTATTCAAGTCGGTACCGCTACTTAAGAGCAAATTCAGACATTCAACATTTCTGGAGAGAGAAGACGATCAGAGGGAGGTGTTAGGTGGACGGACAGCGTTGCGGTTCGTTCCGTGTTCCGGTGACTGGGCGCATTCGGCGTCTTACCCTCCAGAGGCAGCAGCGTGTAGACAGGTCCTCCCAAAGTTGTCAGGGGTGTTTATGTCAAACCCAGCTGATAGTACGTGCTCCTTACTCATAGATGAAACTATACTATACAGCTGACCTGTGGGGGAGATGAAGAAACAGATTCACTTCTAGGACAGAATCCGATCTCAGCTTCTTAAATGTGCACATTTTCAGTTTGTTTTGTCCTGAGAGAAAACTGAGGTGAGGGTGAAATGAAGGCATTTCAAAACTTCACCTTGGTCTTTGTTTTGATTTCAATGTTTCTGCATTATAAACTAAACTATTAATGGATCAAGAGTGTAATTAACAGATTAACTGACAAGGAAAATGTTTTGCTGCAGCCATAATAAGGATGGAACAGATCAGATCAAGACCGAGCTAGTTGGGGCAGCCCTAGTTTATATCACCTTGGTGGTTTGGTCTCATAATCTGACTATTAATAGCCATTTAAACCCGTGTTTGTGTCGCTTTGACAAACTGACACACACGCGCGGGTTTACGTGGCTGTTAATAGTCAGAGTCAGCAACTGGGATTTGCCCGGGTGCTGGCGCTGCCTGCGTACGAACAGTCGGCGGGTTTGTGAAACCGGCGAGAGCGCAGGGGGCGCTCAGCCATCACCAGAGCAAGATATTCAAATCTGAAAGGTCAGCCGAGTTCACGCTCCGCTCATGCCAAGACTTGGCGAGGTGGAGCGGTGCCGATTCCAACCACAACTGCGGCAAAGGCAAGACTGGTCTGGACGCGACAAAAGAAAAAAGGAGCCGACAATCATCTTCGGCTGAAGAACAGGCTGCGCTGCACCGACGCGCTGCGGCTGTTCTCTCAGAGGGACGAGAACAGGCTGCGCTGTGGAAGCTGCCAGAGGAAAGAGAGCTCCACAGGCCAGCTGGAAAACGTCTCGCCAAGTCCTCCAGGATGTGTAAAGTGCAGTGAGTGCGAAGGGGACGAGGGACGAGGACCAACCTGAGGAGAGTAACTTGCGACAACAGTCTGAAAACCCGTACAGCACAGCTAAGTGCAAGGGGAACATTCCATGGATCCCACGTCTGGAAGAGACAAAAGCAGAGGAGAGGAGAGGAGGTCAGACGCTGAGCAGACGCCGCTGAACTGCCCGCCTTTACGAGCTCACGCTCCACTGAGTGAAAGTGCGATAGGAGCCGGGTCTCTTCCTGCCCACCTGGCCGTGTCTGCTCCGTTGGTCATCAGAGTGCTGATCAGCAGTTCATGGCCGTACTTAGCAGCAACGTGGAGAGGAGTATTGCCATACTTATCCACACAGTCGATTTCCCCACCTGTTGGTGGGCAGAGGTGAGAGGAAAAGGAAAAAAAACACACGTTAGGAGGAGGAGGAGGGGGGGCGGGGGGGTGGGGGGTTGGGGGCGAAGGCTTTGGTGCGTGGCGAGGCGAGTCGCGGTTACCGTTTTGGATGAGGATCTGAGAGCGTGTGAAGCGTCCATGAATGGCTGCCATGTGCAGGGGGCTCTTCCCTTCTTTGCTCTGAGTCCAGGGAACAAAAAAAAAAAAAACACAATGAGACATTTGCATTTCATCTGGAGTAAGATCACAGCAAGAGAGGCGCAAATGGCTGTGTGTAAACAAAGACCTCGGTGCCTCCAACTCACATTTAAGGACCAGCTACTTTGTACGTTATCGATGTGTTTATTAGTCATGGATCAAATCTCTCGGTGCAAAAAAAGACCTGACCAAGACCGGCCACTATACAGGAGAACGTCTTCGTACATTTCTGCAACATGTTTCTGAAGGAAATAGCAGCAACTCATCATCTCCATCTGTTGGTATCTCACACTTGAGATGTAAAGCCATCTGTATCTGTTCCCACAAAGTAACTGAAAACACGCAGCAGCATAAATGCTTCCATCCATAGAAAAGCTTAGTTATTTAGATTTTAGTCAGACGTTTAGTTTGTATTCTACTGTTAGGGAAACTTAAAAAAAACCTGTACTGATTCCCATATGTGCACCCTTTACTCAATTACAAGGGTAGTTTCAGGTGTGTGTGAGCTATTTTGTCCTTGATATGTTTAATCAATGACTCTGACCCAAACAGACAAATCTAAGACTTTTTTCACCTTAAGTTTAAACTATCCATTTTCCCAGACTAAGCCATGCGTGAATGACCTTGATCTTTGATATGTGCAGACAGTGAATGCTCTAGGTGTACAGCGGGCATAGCGAGACTCTGCAGAGCAGGTCCTACCTGCTGGTTGACATCTGCCCCATTGTTGACCAGCAACTCCAGACAGAGGGCACCGTTGGTGGAGACGGCAGCCAGGTGCAGAGGGGTGTAGCCACACTTGTTGGGCTGGTTCACGTTGGCCCCGTGGTTGACCAGCTCGGTGGCCACCGCCTCCTGGCCCATGTAGCACGCCACGTGGAGCGGAGTGTTCCCGAAGCCGTTGGGCTCATCGATCTGCGGGGGAGGAGACCCAGATCGGAGACCCTGTGGTGAGCTTTAATAACGCCTCGGCCTGCCATGACTGCAGACCCTGGCCGCGCTCCGCGACCTTTCAGACGGGGAGGACGGCAGCGCTCACCTCTGCCCCCATCCTCAGCAGGTATTTTACAATTTCGATGTGACCGCTCGCAGCAGCGGCGTGTAGAGGCGTGTAGCCCTGCTTGTCCTTGCAGCTCTTGTCCGCGCTGCGGGACACCAGCAGCTTCACGATCTCCACATGCCCTGCGGCGGGAAAACACAAGCAAGGCGGGGGAGGGGAGGGGGGACATTTCAGCATCACTTCCTCCATCGCTTCCACTTGTTTCGACCAAGTGATGCTGACCACAAATCGAGACATTACGGCAAATGGAAACAGGCGGCTGCTCGTTCTTTTTCATCTTGGCCGTGTTCTCGCAACTCATTTCAGGAATAACAGGAGCTTTCACTGCCGTGAATATGCTTACCTAAGTAAGCAGCACAATGGATAGGCTGTCTCTCCTTCTTATCGATGGCACTCAGGTTGGCCCCTTTGTTCAGCAGCAGCTTCACCATCTGGACAGCAGGGCAAACGCGTTAGAGACCTGCAAAGCCGCACGCTCTCTCTCCCCACACCTCCGGGGCGGGCGCGACGCAGGGGGCCTCACCTCCTGGAACCCGCTCTGAGCTGCGTGGTGCAGGGCGGTCCTGCCGGTGCGGTCGGCCATGTTCAGGTTGCTCAGCTGGGTCAGCAGGGCCTCGGCGCAGCGCGTGGCGCGGTTGGCGGCGGCCACGTGCAGCGGCGTCTGCCAGAACTTGTCCCGGGCGTTCGCCTCCGCTCCGCGCCTCAGCAGCAGACCCACCGCCCTCTGGGGAGACGGGAAGCAATCGCAGCACAGCTTAACGCACGCGTCTCTCTCTCTCCCCCCGCACCCCCAATCTGCGCCCGGCGGCACTTCCTCCCCACGGTCAATACTTTCCAGATCTAATGTGGGTGCACCCGTAACAGAATTAAAGGGGGGGTGGGGGGGATGAAGTCATCTCGCTGGGAGATAATTAGACTGTTTTCAAAGCCGACCAGAGGAAATGGGTTGCTTACTTCGTTCCTGGAGGCAGCCGCCCTGTGCAACGGGGTCAACCACACATGGTCTTTAGCATTTACAGTGGCACCTGCCAGACGGAGGGAGGCAGAAAACATTGCAGAGGTCATTTCCAAGGGACGTTGCAGAGGGGGAAAAAAAACAGGATCACTCACACACACACATCTGCACAATGCGTGCGGCATCAAAATAGAGGCTGCTCAAATGGGTGCTGCATCCCTCACCTGATTCAATGAGGAGGTCCATTATATGGACGTCACCCACACAGGCAGCAGCATGTAGTGGCGTACGTCGCTCCTGGTCCTACAGGATAAGAAAAAAAAAAAGAGAGAGCACCATAAATGAATGTTGGCTTTTATTCAACGTGCAACCGTACCGCTTCGCAACATACATACCAGTGCATTGACATCCTCCTTTTTGTGCAATAGTAGTTGAACTTCTTCAGCATTACGATTGAAGATGGCCTGGACCAGAGGAGGCTGCAATACACAAATTACCTGCTAAGTTGCAGCTACACATACGATCAAAAGCGGGCGATTCGGTCATATTTATTACGCTACAGGCACAGCAAACTTTAATTCTGGTGGATAACATCGCGGCGCAGTGGCAACATGTCTAAAGATTGCGTCGAAATTATGTATTTGTGCTATGGCGTTAATGCGAATCCGGTCAGGCACCGGGTAATAGACGCAGCCCAGGCTGAGGCCTGCAGGCCCTTGTCTCCGTTCTTACGTCAGCGAGCTAATGCTAAAGCTAACTGCTAGCGAGCTGGCTCCGACCCAGAGCAGGGCCTCCAACCAGGTCTGCAACAACGTATGTGCAGCGTATGTACCCCAAGCATCACCAACCATACATATCTCTTCATTTTCGCGGACGTGTATCGCCTGGATTTCCGTGCACAACGAATCAGGCAGCAAGAAAACTGGTTTCGGAGATAAGAGGTTATATATTGCGCACGAGAACAGGTCTATACCCAGCAAATAGACTGCGCCACACGGAGCCTTGTCTTTCAGCCGTTACCTGGTCTGCAATGTTGAGTACTCCCATCTCCCAAACTCAGCCCGGACGGAGCTCCTTCATGAGGATAAAACTTCGAGGTATATTGCGGTGCGCTACTGTATCCACTTTTCAGACTACACCCATAGCTGGCTGCAAACAGAAAGAAATGCGGGGTCTTGATCTGTCACTGTTGTTGTCTGTATCCTATGTCTGGTCTGACGATGGTGGCTACGACTGCTCTGGTCCGCCTACAGGCGTGGTGGTCTGTTTTTTTCGCCGTCTGGGGAGCGGGAACTGGCGACAACCAGTGGTCAGATCGCGTCAGTGCCGCCTGCGTTAAATACGAGTGGAGTATGGAAAGCCTGAAGTGCCATAACTCGCCTCGATTTCTGGAGGTGGTACGGACGGTACGAGGCCAATGAGTCATCACGGGCAAAACAGTCACATAGTGAAACCATTGATAGCCAGACAGACAGATAGACAGATAGACAGATAGACAGACAGACAGACAGACAGACAGACAGATAGATAGATAGATAGATAGATAGATAGATAGATAGATAGATAGATAGATAGATAGATTGATTGATTGATAGATAGATAGATAGATAGATAGATAGATAGATAGATAGACAGATGCACTGTTTGCTCCTTTTTCTGAGTACTACTATTAGAACCACAATAGTTTGTTCTTCTTTTTCTTCTTTATTTTTCTTCCTCTCACAAATGCGAAATAGTTCAGACAGGTTTAGATACATTGATTCATGCATAAATGGCTTTACAACATACATACAACACATAATAGTAACAATAATAAACATGCACAAGATAAACGGTAAGACTACGCTTTTTTATTCACTATTGCAATTATTTATCAAGGAAAATAAATTGTCTGATGGCCATCTTCAGTCCACGTCTCTCAATCATATCCCTGTGATTCCATCTGGGAAATGTAAATGAAGTCTCCTGATATAATCAGATATTCCTTTATCTGCATCCTAGCAACAATAAACAATAAACAAGTATTGTTTTGATATGAAAATAGTGTACTTTCTGACCTTCTGACCAACATCTTCATCTTATCACCCTTGTTGGGCACAGACATTTCCATATTGACACTTCCACACTGGCCTATGGTGGAGAGGACCTCTATCTTCACCACCATGAAAACACCTCTTCATCTCAGCTGGAACAAAGTGGCATCCTCCAGTCTGTTTGGTCTGTTTTCAATGAAAGAAGCTCAAATCCTGAACACCTCCCAACAAAATTACGATATATAACGATGCAATACAACACGATGAAATCATCCCTCTGTAGCAGGAGGACTCAATTGCAAGCATACAGCAAACAAACGACAATAAATTGTCATGTCATATTTATAATTCACAGAATAACATTCTCCAGCCGTCCCCCTCCTAAACACTAGGGAGCAGCGTTGAGTGCACAGGCGCTGTGACAGAGCCGAGGGCCGAAGAAAGGAACAGTTTGTCCCACCGGTGTTTAATATAGCACAGAAGGTCGTCTGTAGCTCTGCGGTATTCGCTTGACAATACCGCTCGCTTCAAAAAGCTTTCAAAAATTACACTTCGCGGTAAGTTTTGGTCTCCAGGCGCGTAGGGATGTGAGTGTCGCCGGACAGTGGAGGAACGCGGCTGTACGTCGCGTTAGGTCGGACTCGTTATGAAACCTTGCTAGCTTCGTTAGCTAACGCTAGCAGCTGAGTAACGTAGCTCCACTGACGTTTAGCTACGTTGACATCAGCAGGAGCGACGCTGCAAGACAATCCACTGAATACTAACCACTCCCAAAAGTCTGTATTATCTTTTACTACATTGCTTTTAATCGTCACGCCGGCGGTTTGGACTGGACCTTGTTTGACTCCTTGATCGCCCGGTGTCTCTTCCTGGAGCAGAGAGGCTGGTGTTGATGGCAGCCTCGGCCAGTGCCCGCAGGCTGCCCATGGGAGTGAGGACATTCAGTGATTTTCTACAGATCGCCACGGTGGGATCGCCCAGGGCCTGTAGACCACTGGTGTCAAAAGGATGTCAGCGACAGAGCATCAGGTGAGACACTCAGCTGGACCCTCGGTCCTGTCTCCATGTCCTATTAAAAGCTCATTTTACCATTAGATGTGTAATTTGTGTGTGTGTGTCTACAAGTGGCTCGTGTCAAGTTGGGCAGAGAGAAACGGCCAGGACTGGTTCAGTCATGGCTAATACAAGCTGGATTCTGGTTTTGAGTGGTTACAACAGATGAAGTGTCAATTTAAGGTCATACATGCTTTCTTAATGAGAATTTGTAGTCAGACAAGATAATTAATATATATCTATATATATAACTGGATCGTACTGTTTTCATCAAGGGTTGAGGTTGATATCATATTGTTACCGATTATATCTCACAATTTGTCTTGTATGACGATGGTTAAAGCGGTCAGACACCACTCACAGGCTCCAGTAGAGGTTTTGTACATTCTGCCTGGCGTTGTTTATAAGGTGATTATTATACTTAACATTGTTATCCCCACTGACTTCAGCAATAAATGTAACTTGTTTATTAGGTAATGGTCAGACACGTCATTCCTCACCGATCACTGCTCTCTTTGGCAACAGTGTCATTGCATACATTTTGTTTGCTGCAAGTTTTGTAATTTTCCTTCACTTTAGAAGAGGCCGCTGTGATTTCATTGTACCTGTAAAATGACATTAAAAACCTTTCTGTTACTGGATATCTACCTATTATCTACTATTATTTCTATTCTATTAGCACTATTCTATTGAAAAGCGGGAGAAAAAAATGACGTTAGGAGAAGCAGATCTATTCTGAAACGTCATGATACTATTTTCAGACGGTTTTGGCCGTCCCTAACCTCAGTCAGTTGTGATGATTGTAATGTGAATTGTGAGTCATATTTCCTGAGTTCCTGCAGGTCAACTTCCAGAAAACGCGTTACACAAGTTATGCCGAAAGTCAGCGTGGGTCGTGACATGATATGTTTTCGCTATTGTCTCCAAATTGGGAAAATACCGGCACTCTCACATGAACACAGGGAGCTTCCATTAGCTGCTGGTCCAGTGTTTGGAGCGCTTGTTGACCCCAGTTGTTGTCTGCTGGAATGTGGTGGGCCTTTTTGTTTGTGGGCTGTGCCTGTTTGAGGTTTTCCAGAAGGGGGCTAACAGAGACATTATATCTCACCTTTTTTTAGACATTTGTCATCATGTGGCATTCTGATGACGAGAACTCCCAGAGTGCTTTGCCTTCAAGACTGGGACACAATGACCACTGTTCCCCAAAGCAGAAACTTCATCAGTCTCACCAACAAAAGGAAGGAGTACTCCGAGCGTAGGATACTTGGGTAACAATCCAGTATTGGCGACTAACAATCTGACTTACCTAAACGTTGTATTTCTAGCCCTTTAACCTCTCTCCGTTGCGGCTGTTCCCCAGGTTCGCTATGCAGGAGATGTATGACGTGGTGGCCAATGTCGATGAGTACAAGCACTTTGTGCCCTGGTGTAAGAAGTCCCAGACCATCATGAGGAGAGCAGGTCACTCCAAAGCACAACTTGAAGTGGGATTCCCCCCGGTGGTGGAGAGATACACGTCTATGATCACTAGTGTTCGGCCTCATCTAGTCAAAGTAAGTACAAGCTGGTCCTTCACTTGGAAATGTACCCCCGTTTTAAGTGTAACATCTGTGGATGACCTCATTGTTTGCTATTTCTTCCATTTTAAATGAAGTGAATAATGTTTATTATTTATCTCATGTTTAATGACACCCAGCGCTGTAAATTCTCATGTCTAATCCCGGTTTCTCTCTCTGGTGATTACAGGCAGTGTGTACAGATGGAAAGCTATTCAATCATCTGGAGACAATATGGCGCTTTAGTCCTGGCATTCCCGGTTACCCTCGCACCTGCACGGTAGACTTTTCTGTGAGTACACCAGGTCCTTGGGCAGATGCTTTTATCCAAAGCGGCTTACAATGGAGACAGACTGTCAAGCTGTATCACAATAGACACCTATCATAACAATAACAACGAAGCTGCTCTGCCGAGGGGGGGCAGCGCAGAGTTAAAGCACTCATTAAGAGGAGGTGATGGCAGGAGAAGGTTAAGGAGAAGAGCTTCGGGGGGGTTTGTGAAGAGATGAGATGCTCTTGGGACAATGTTCAAGAGCTCTCCGAGCTCGCTTCCTGGGTCTGCAGATGAGAAGAGCTTTGCCCGTACAGGTTTAAAAGCAAGACGAAACTTGTTTGGTGAACCTAATGGATGTAGAGTACCGTATGGCCTAATCACAGCCTGGAAATGGGAGCAGATGTGAGGCTCCCTCTGCAGACGAGCAGAGTGACTTTAACTTGTTGTGAGCAGCCACAGGCAGCCAGCGCAGCTCGTTTTATGACTTAATAAGCGCGTATGAAACCTATTGTCCCCTTTGCAGATTCATTAATTTATTTTAAGGGATAGAGTCTATATTATGGGGAACAGGTACTCCCATACAGTGGATGAGCCTTTAAACACAGGTGAGGTCAGACACCGGACCTAAATCCACCAGCCCAACTAGTTAGCCTTCACCCTCGAAGATGTTTTTCTTGAAAAACTGAGAGCGCTCCCAGGGAAGCTCAAATGCGCCCTTCGCCTCACCTCATTGTGTGTGTGTGTGTAAACAAATCGACGCGCACGGAGAAGGCACAAAGGCGCAATTCATGCTTTCCAACAGTGCTCCTTCAGTGTGAATGGAGGGAAACTTCAAGGCTGAGGACACACGGGCTGTTCCGACTCTGGTTAATCACCACGTTCGCTTCAGGGCAGCACGCAACCGCTTCCCCACGGAAGCTCTCAGTCCCAGCCGGGGCTGAGGGTAAACACTCATTAACTCTCTTACTAATTAGACGAGACGCTCAATGCCGCCACCAAGGCAGCAAACGTGCACCAGGCCAGCCGACGCGCGTCTCGGCTTTTAATAGGAAGACCCCGATTCAGGGGAAGGTGGGAGAAGACGAACGGCGCGTAATGATGAGGTTCGAGGACGAGGTTTGTAACGCCGAGCTGTCACAGAGCTGACCGTGGTCTCCCCCTCTCGCAGATTTCCTTCGAGTTCCGCTCGCTGCTGCACTCCCAGCTGGCCACCATGTTCTTCGACGAGGTGGTGAAGCAGAACGTGGCGGCGTTCGAGCGGCGAGCCTGCAAGCTCTACGGCCCAGAGACTCGCATCCCGCGGGAGCTCATGTTCCACGAGGTGCACCAGACGTGATCTCGCGCGCCCGCGCGGGTCCTCCTCTGGCCTTAACCCCACCTCCACCTCCACCACCATCATCCTCCTCCTCCCCCCACCCCTGCAGTCTCCTCTTTCTCCCTTCGACCAGCCCGACCCCTGCATGACACGGCCCGGCCTCATCATCATCATCATCATCATCATCTACAGCTCCCCAAGACTTCCGGCCCCCCGTCGGGGTTGGCGCCTGGCCCCCCCCCCCCCCCCCCCCGTCTCCGTCTACCTCCGCTCCAGGGGATCCCGGTCGGGCGGCGGCTCAGGTGCACGCTGTGTGCACGTAAACGGAAACAGTAAGCCCACATACCACGCCACGCCACCGTCGCAGAGACTCGCCTGCTATTTCTAAAGGAGCAGCACAGCCGACGCCAGAACACAACGTCCTTTTATCCACCTTTTTGTTTGTTTTTAAAATAAAAGGCACAGACTTCTGCTCTTCACCGGGATCAAGTCTTACTGTTGTTACTGTGCCGTCGACGCGAGTGTGTCCACCTTGTAGCCGACTGTACTGCATCAGGAGATCTCGTGCTTTGCCTCCGCGTTTTATCGGTTATTTAAAATGGAAAGCTTCAATATTTTATCCGATGTCGGTGTGTTCGGTGCAAAGAAAAAGAGCGGTCACTCGCTTCGTCGTTTTTAACTTCGCATCGGGCGGTCGCGCGCCCACTTCTCCCGTCTCGTTGGGGATCCAAACGAATTAAATGTGCCATGTCTGACATTGAGAGTCCTGTCGCCGTGTGCTCCCGACAGTGATACGTCTCTGAGGGTTTCAAAGGGAAACGGAGAGAGAGGGGGAGGGGGAGGGGAAAAAGAAAAGGTCATTGTTTTTTCTTTGAGTTTTAGCTGTGCCCTCGATTGGCGTTTGAGGTTTGATGAAACTGAATGATAACCCTGGATGTTGTTGCTGTGAGGATTGTGTCTCGGGACGTTGAGATTTGGCCCGCCCGTTTCCTTCCTTTTCTTTTTTGAATCATGTCTTATTTTACGGCCCGGCACTTTGAGCAAAGGTCGAGGGGGAGAACCTGCCCCGCACCGAGCTAAAAGGGTCCCAGCTCAAATGTCAGCTCCACTCGCTCTGGATGCGTGAAAAGTCCATCTCCTCGAGGACACGCGGGTGGTTGTTGCTCCTCCTCTGGGCTCTAGAATAAAACATCTCCCGTTGTCTGTGAGTTTCATGCTGTTTGTTTTTGTTTGCGCTGTGACTTATATACCCAATGTTGCATGAATGTCATCGGGTGGAGAGACGCCACATCTCCGGCGGGCCTGTGGCTCGGATCAGAAGTCGTGCCACCCATCACGTTCAGAGGTGGCCGACGTGCTCGGCCGGCCAGGGGTCGAGGGACGCCGGAGTTCGACCTTCGCCGTAGACGGTCCTGCTGCGCTCGCGCTCGCCACACACGCCAGTAGAAGTGCACACGTTTAAAGCTGGACTTTGGCTCGTGGCGTCGACGTGCTTCCACCTCCTGCCCCGTCATGTGACCGGCAGCGAGGGGTTAGTTAATTATCAATGCATGATGAATGTGGATTGAATCAAAGCGTCTGTGAATCACCGTTACATGCGAGAGAGGATTAAAAAAAAAAAAACTTGTTCAGATATTGCTAGACGCCATCTTTAAGTGTTCTATCCTTAAGGGAATAGATGCCGGGTGTATGTCGTACCACGTTTAAATCCTACCCTGGCTCGGCTCCATATTGTAATATTGCATCGTGTAGGAGCTCACCTCCACCACAAAGGTTCTGTTTTCTGTTGTGTCGTGCTCATTCAATGCCAAGTTTTCTTCATCGTGGGTGCCAACATGAGCAGAAACACTGAAACTATTGAGACCCCCACCCCCCCATCAGCCTGGGACCCCTGCAGTCCGCCTCCACATCACCTGTCAGGCCCGGTTTGACAGGCCCTACTCTCTGGATGCAGGGAAGGGAGACACTAAGAACACCCTGCGGTCACAACTTTCAATGCAAAGTGAAAATGTATCTATGTAAATACAGTTGGGTGTATATCAGAGCAATATTTAAATAAATAAAAAAAAGCAGGTGAAATGCAAGCTTCTCAGTGCAGTTTTTAAGTTGCAATGGAAGTGGACGCTTGGGAGCTGCGTCTCCCTGAGCCTGGACATGTCTGGAGCGAGGAGACGTGCGGGCCGAGGAGAGGAGAGTGTGGGTACGGTGGCAGAGGGTGCACGCAGCTGAAACCAGAGTGGGGTGAAGGTATGTGGGCCAGTTATTAATAACAGGACAGAGAGAGCGGGGGGGGGGGGGGGTCTTCTTACTTTTCCATGTCCAATTGTATTATTTCTTAAAACTGAGCCCTCACCTCGAGTTTCTCCTCTACATGGAGGTGTAGCAGGATTCGTTCCCTGTGCCTCGGTGGACAGAGCCTTCCTGGATGGCGCGTCAGAGGGCGAGTGTCGCCTCTAAATGAAGCAGCCAGGTGCTGCAGGTCTCAACAAAAGGTCTCTGTGTTCAACCTTCTCCTCGGTGTCGTCTTCACGTGGCAGACGTGACGGAGGTCATGTCTGGAACGAGTCACTGCTCACCACAGAGCGGACCGTACTACATAGAGGGTGCCATTTTGTAGAGCTGTCCAAATGTATTATGAGAAGGATTACAGCGTATATGCATGTAAATGCTTTTTTTCATAATAAACGTGCTTTAGACCAAATGTAAGATACCAAGGCATCAGAGGCAAAACTAGTTAATCACGTTTCATCAGATCTTTGTAAATGCTGTATGTTTGTAGTGAAGTGGGCCGAGGACGTGTCCAGGGTGAACCCCACCAAGGACAGATGTCATTGCATGGCATTTTAAACACATCAATTAAAAACTATATATTTTCAATGAGCCACACAATAGCCAGGGTGAGGACTCATAGCATCCAATGTGAGAAGTCATACCAGTAATGATCACAAACCATACTGTATGTAACTTCATTGAGGCCAGCCAGAGAAATGAAAGAAAGTTAGAGGAGACTTCTGTTTGTAATGAGGGGAGATAAGCCCATTGTGGTCTGTACTTATTTTAAAAACCCAGCAGTCGCCATTGATTTGATAAGTTTTACTTATGCGACAGTAATAAGGTAATTAACGGTGCAAAAAAGGTGATTTTTCATTTCACCAGAGGTCGCTACATATAACTCCCCAGATGGTGATTGGTGAATGACTGGAGGTCTTTGTACATTACCAGAAACTGAAAACAAGAAAACGAGTCTTCTACCAGAGATCTCGACTCTCACTTTGAGCTTTTCCTTTGAGGAACTATCAGATCAACAGCCTGTACATATGTTGTATTCATTACAGTCCACCTCTATTGTGCAATACAGTCTTACCATCCGTTACAATCCCGCCCTCCCCCCAATCAGGATGAATGAAGATCCCTGCAAACGCTTCATGTGACAGTCCTCTACGCTACTGACAAAACGAGACCAGAGAAGTGTTAATAAAAACCTTTATTATTTTTCATTTTTTGTTAGGTTTTCCAATATTTGCTCGTCAAAGCTTTTTCATGCCCATTTGACCCATCCGGCCCCATCACCCCCCCCTACCCCCGCCCCCCCGAGTGTTGCTCTTTCATCCATCTGCAATGAATTCTCCCAGTTACCGTGTACAACCTCGACGCTCCTCTACGATCAAAATAACCTCGTCCTCTCGGACTACCACATGGAAGAACAGCACGCGGAAATGCAAACACGCGCACACACACACACACACCCGCCCGCCCCCCCCCCCCGCCCCGTGAAGCCCCCGAACGGAGGCGGTGGCAGAGGTGTTCGAGCAGCGGCGTGAACTACTGCACGGACTAATGCGGCGAGAGTCGCTTGGAAAGTAAACAAGAACAAAGAAAGAGGGGGCGCGAGAGGCGCGACTACACAACAGCACAGAACGTGAGGAGAAAATGGAGTGTTGACAGACCTGGAGCTTAAGAGCAAGCTTGAAAAACATTCATGTGAAACGCCTGAAAGACGGCGCCTGCTGCGAGCCAGGCTGCGAGAATTCGTGTATGTACAAGATAGCTGCGGTTTCTCTCTCTCTCTCTCTCTCTTTTTGTGGTTTTTGTTTTGTTCGTTATTAGAATTTCGCAGTGACCAGCGGGACTGGACACGACTTCCACCGTGGGGGAGAAGGAGGAGGAGGAGGAGAAGAAGAAGGAAAACCAAACTACGGTAATCATTGTGGTTATTTCAAGCAACGTGATCGCACAGAGCTCATACATTCAAGCTATACATATATATACCTATGTACACAAAGTATAAATAAAACCACAAAATGAGAACCCAAAGATTATAGTTTTATACATATTCAACACCAGAAGAGAAAAATACTTTTCAAAAAAAGAAGAAGAGGGACACATTCAACCGGGGAAAGGGGTTTCTGTTTCTTTACCGCTACGAATGAGGAAATCCAATCAAGCAAGTGCTCATTTTGGAGTAGTTGACGTTTGAAGCGCTCTCCTGTGGGGCTCGAGTAACAAACACACACTCAAATAAGACAGGACCTTCCACTAATTACCCCCCCCCCACCCCCACCCCCCCAGCATCCCACGTAGAATTCAAGCTTGCTCTTAAGGATTCACTACAGGCCGCCCATGACAAACAGCCGCTGCCGAGTCTGCATGACTGTCGCTGTACGTCGACGATGGTCCGCCGTTCTGAGGACCACTCGAGAGGTGGGACAGAAAGACGTGTCGACTGAAAGGATCAGCATCTTTGTTTTATATATATATATATATATATATAGACAAGACAGTTATTTTGATCATAGAGGGGAATACAGGTCAACATTACAAAGAAAAAAGAAACCTACACGTTGGAGAACAGGGGAAACCAAAGGGGCAGTATCTTTTAACTGGTTTGACGTGTATCTGGATGGTCATCTTGATTGACCTTGTTGGATTTCTACTTATTGATTGATTGAGTTTTTTCGTACACGTGAGGACCTTTTGATTCTAAACTGGAGTGTTCATAAATGGGAGTGAGACGCACAGATGGATCGGGCAGGATGGGAGAGAAAATAAATGCATAGAAGAAACCGAGAACTGAGTATTAGCCGAGGGAAGGGCGAGGGAAAAGATTTGCTGAGGATGGTTTGATGTAGCAAATTATTGCATTAGCCAGAGAAAAAGAAAAAACAATGGTATTTAACTTTGAGATCTTTAAACATATGCAGGGGAGATGTAGTAATTCACTCCCCACAATTCCCTTTGAATGCCACTGCCTATTCATAGCTCGGACTGGGTGCCCCATGACAAACACACAGGCACTGGCCGGGGGAGGAGCCTAGCCATGCTAGCAGACGTCTAACAGAGCAGAGGTGGAGAACACTAGGGGTTTGCTTTTATGCGTGTCTGAGGTTTCCCCCGGGTCTTAAGATGGAGGGGAGGGGGTCAGGGAGGAGGGGGGGGGGACACAGGTCTGTGGTCAGCTAAACACACTTAAACACTAATGGTGTGATGACTTTAAAAAGGCCCTTCTTTTTGTGAAATGACATTAAAAGCGTACTGTCTCTTTGAATCCCATTGAATCCCTGGGGTTTGGAAATGACAGTGTGGGGGGGGGTCAACTTATGTCTGCTTATTGATATTTCCACCTCCTCCCACCCTTCGCACTAACCCCCAGCTGCACTCGGGCGCTTTTTTCCTCCTCCTTCAACCCGACTTGGCTCCCACCAGTGTCATCAGTCCATCTGTGCTCATGGACTTGGGGCGCTCCAGGGGGAAGCCGAGGGCTCTGCTCCACACCAGCTGAGCCAGCACGCCCAGGGCCCGGGACACGCCGAACAGCACCGTGTAGTAGTTCATCTCGGTCATCCCGTAGTACTGCGCCATCACAGAGACAGAGAGAGTGGAGGGGTGAGGGGGGGGCAGGGTCTGCGTTCACCCTAAACCCGTGCAGAGAAGGCGGCCTACCTGCAGCAGCACTCCGCTGTGGGCGTCCACGTTGGGCCAGGGGTTCTTGGCCTTGCCCTGCTCCAGCAGCACGTTGGGCACGATCTTGTAGAGCTGGGACACCATCTTGAACATGGGGTCGGTGGGCAGGTGCTTCAGGGCGAACTCGCGCTGGCAGGTGTAGCGCGGGTCGGTCTTCCTCAGGACGGCGTGGCCGTACCCGGGCACGACCTGCACACAGAGGGAGGGAGGGAGAGGGAGAGAGAGAGAGAGAGAGAGAGAGAAAAGGTTTTAGCCAACTTTTAAACTAGGACACGCCGTCCACCACTTGTTATATGTGGGTGACTTTTCTTTAAGGAGAGTGGAAAAAGAACAATAGAACTCATGTTAGTGATTTCAGTGCATATCACTGATCACTACTGTTATTGCTCCCATTTCTTTATATTGAAGTGATTCCTCTTTTGTACATTTTTTAAATGTTTATAGCAACAAAGCCGTTGAGTGCACCCAGAGAGAAGTGCAGAGAAAATGAATGGGACAACACTGGACGCTGACCTGCCTACAGTAGCGGTTGTAATAGGTAGTAATGGTAGTCATAAATACTGCATGAATACTTTATTGATTTCCAAAGAGATATTCATTTGTCTGGCAGCTCATCTACCATTTGCATGAAGAATTTTAAAAAAGAAAACTTAAAGTACTACTAAAAAGTAGTAGTAGTAGTAATGGTAGAAGTAGTCATTTTTTTGTTTCTTGCACAGCACTCTATGAAACTTACAGACACTATGAAGGTGTCCTAATCAGGAGGCAGCGACAGCCCAACCAGACTCAATCACGTTTTCATTAATGGAGGAGCAAGCTCACGCTTCTCTAGGTCTACAGGACTTTATTCCATACAGGACCGCAGGAGAGAGTCATGATGCAGAGACGGGGCGTTATACTGCATCCCCAGCAAGGTCATTCTAGACAAATAGATAACTGTAGGAGAGGAGAGAGGTAGGTGTGTGTGTGTGTGTGTGCTTACCCTTCCAGACTTGAGCGTGTTCCAGATGTAGTCCCTCATCCTCTCGTCGGACACCTCTCCGCCCAGCTCCTTCTGCAGAGCGGTCAGCCACACCAGCACCTCCTGCACCAGGCAGAGCAAACGCACAGAGATCAGGTCCAACCTTCAGGCCCAACCTTCAGGCCCAACCTTCAGGTCCAACCTTCAGGTCCAACCTTCAGGTCCAACACAGCAGAAACTAACAACTACACATAACACACTCGCTCCTAGGAGTTTTAAAATGTTCTCCTTCGCTTGAAAGCCAGAGGCTACTTCTCTGCCAGAGCGGCTGCTTGAGAGATGCGTGCGAGTACTGTAAATGTGGAACTACATGGCGAACCCCTCCGGCGGGGTCCCTTGGAGCTAAACTGCTGATGGGTGGAGATGGAGAGCAGGGTGGAGGGGGCCCACCTGGTTGGCCAGGCCGTGCAGCGGGCCGGCCAGGCCGTTCATGGCGGCGCTGAAGGACAGGTAGGGGTCTGACAGGGCGCTGCCCACCAGGTGGCTGGTGTGGGCGCTGACGTTGCCTCCTTCGTGGTCACTGTGGGATTAGGAGGAGGGGAGGAAAAGAAATGAGTCAAAGTGTGCTGCAGAATCACTCTGCTTTATATAATGCATTCCCCCGTGAGGACTACTGTGCCTTTTTAATGGTAGCGTCTCACTTTTTGAGAGACAAAATGCTTTCAAGTTGCTTTCGTCTGGGAGCTATTTGCCTTCATCATCATCATCATCTCATGTGGGACGCTCAACCTCTGTTTGTCAAAGGGGATTCACAAACGATCGCATTCTGTTTGATTTCTGCTTTGTGCAGAAACCCTTTTTTTTGGAGCAAAGACTCCATGGTAGGAATAAAAGCGCTTGCTTCTACATGCCACTCTTTGATTCTTTCTTGCATAAAACCAAACAAACCATGAATAAAATCATCACTTTGGTCCTCGGGCACAGGCTGCGCTGCCGCTGTTTGAAGTGGCATCCAATTTCTCCAAACACTCAGATCTCGAGTTTTGCTCCGAGCCGGACATCTAATATGAGCTAAAGTTGCGCGAGCTGCATCAAAGTGTGACCGGAGACACACAAACGGAAAGCTGTTTAAAGAAATAAGGGAAATCAAAGGTAGATTGGGGCATGGGGGGGGGGCTGGAAGCCGCACCTGTGGATGGTGAGGTAGAGCCTCATGAGCTCGGTGAACTGCACGTCGCTGTAGCCCAGCATGTTGGTGAAGTTGTGGGACCAGTCCAGGTTGGAGTCGATGGCCCCGATGCTGCTGCCCTCGCGGTACAGGTTGCGGTAGATCTTGGCGGCGATGCAGGGCAGCTTGGCGATCAGGTCCATGGAGTCCTCGTAGATGAACTGGGGAGGGAAGGTGGCGGAGGACGGGACAAATGAGCCAGGCGTATCGGGAACGGGCGCGTGGAACTGGGCCAGGCAGCTACTTCTCTTTATCAGCAAAACAACATTGTTAGACTGATTACAAAGCCTTTGACTAATGTAGAAAAGAAAAAAGGAAAAAGGACGTGGGGACAAGTGTGTGGAACCAGGCCAAGCATATTCAGCGAGAGCCCTTACCTTCTTTTTTTCCCCACCAGAGGAAACATTGTTAGACTTTATGGCTGTGAATGCAGCGACCTGTTTAACTGCAGGTCATTCAGTAGCATTCCAGCACTGTGCAGAGCTATCAGCCAGGTGTGTGTGTGTGTGTGTGTGTGTGTGTGTGTGTGTGTGTGTGCGTGTGTGTGCGTGTGTGTGCGTGCGTGTGCGGACGCTAACCCACCTCCCAGTACTTGGTCTTGTGCACGCCCTCGGAGTAGGCCCGGGCGAAGCTGCTCTCGCTGTTCAGGGCGGTGATGGCGGCGCTGAACTGGGACATGGGGTGCAGGTTGGTGGGGAAGTTGTCCAGCATGGTGACCACGTGGGAGGGGAGCGCCGCCCGCTTGGCCCACTCTTTGGACACCCAGCTCACCTGAACGACAGAGAGAAAGAGAGGGCTCAGCCTGACGACCCTCGTCCGCGGGTCATGAGGAGTCCTTAGTCAGCTGAAAGGGGAGCGCTTTATCTGGCGCGACGTTCAAGGTGACGGCAATAAAAGGCCCATTCAAGGCGTTACGCCGTTACGCAACCGCCTCTGAAGATCACCAGACATTATTCTGCAGTTGCGCGTAATGAGGGAGTCCGTTCCAGCTGCTGTGCTGTCAAACACCTTTCGCTGTATGAAGCGGTAATGGTTTTCATATTCCTGCGCCGGCCTCCGTCTGGCCATTACTCCGCACTAACGTCGAGGTTCTGAGACTACGGGGTGTGTGTGTGTGTGTGTGTGTGTGTGTGTGTGGGGGGGGTGGACCGTCAAACTGAGCGACGCGCTCCGACAGCTGCGGTGATCCCCGTCACGCTCACCTGCTCCTCGGTGGGCACCTGTCCTGTGATCAGCAGCCAGAACAGACCCTCGGGCAGCGGCTCCTCGCCCCCGGGCGCTTTAGGCAGCAGCTTCTGGCACTCTGGAATGCTGTAGCCCCGGAAACGAATGCCCTGCGTGTCGTAGGCAAGACAAAAGGAGGTCAGAGGGGGAGGCGCAGCTTATAACATGCATATTCATGTCAACCTGCCAGGCCCTGTCTGACGAGTATGACCCCTGTCCCTACACATCCAGTATCCCATCCTACGCCTTCGTCCGGCCTGCTAACAAGATATACAACAGCAACCGCACTCTGGCACTGAGAGCTCCTCGCTTTAGTAAGAAAGCAATTAAGGTAAAAGCCTGCGAGGGCGACTAATCTCCTCAGCACGGGGGTGTACAAATAAAAAAAGAGAGAGAGAGACGGGGGAATAAAACAAACACTGGGAAGTGAAACACTGAGCGGACACTTCTGAGACAGACTGACCTCCTCAGGATCCAAGACGGAGGTCTCGTACACCAGACCCTTCATTCCCCTCATGCCTCCATAGACCTGCAGGCAAAGACAGGAGAACAAAGGCGTTAAATACAGAGGACTGGTTTCCATGAGACTGCGTGTGCATATGGTCAGGTGTTTGCAGTAGCAACAGTTGTGCAATGGAAAAAAAAGCCTTTCTGTGTGGAGTGTTTAGGTTGTTGGAGACTCTAAGTCGCCCCTAGAAGTCAGTCTGAATGAATGGTGCACGTGTGTGGTCATCAAAGACATGGACGACAGAGAGAAACGTACTTGAGTACGTATCGTTGACTGCGTAGCTATTGTTGAGAGTGGAGAAAACAACCTGTGTCAGGAGACATCACAGTCTCCGCTGCAGCTTCCAGCCACAGATCAAATGTGACTGCGCGTATGTAGAAAGGTTTCCGCGACGGGAAACCGCTAAACTTTACGTTGTGACCTAAACCAGTCCTGAAGGCTGGGTAGGCCTTGACGGATTAAGTGAGGCCGAGGTGTCATGTTCAATCCGCATCACGGCCTGTGGCCCAAACAGCGCCTCTGCTTCTCCTCTGACTCGGCCCAAACCAGACTCACCATGTCGACGGTGACCTGGCCTATGTTGGTTTTGCCGTACTGCTGCTTAAAGTTCTTGATCCTGCTCTGTTCTTTGGGGATGAGGTCGGCCAGGACATCCTTCAAATTCTGCGGAGAAAAGGGCGGAAAACAACAGCATCGAGAATCAGTCATTTGCTTCTTCAAACACCGAATCTTTAAACTCTGTCCCCGGGGCTAAATTGGTATTTTAATGTGTGCAAACATTTGATCTGGAGCCCTGCGACAAGCAACATGTCCTATTCACACACATGATAGCAAGGCTAATACGAGCGTGGCATCCCAACAGGGCGCTCAGATTACCCCCTGAACTGAATAACAATGTGGGGGTGGGGGTGGGGGGGTAAGACAAGCAGGCAACACCGGAGTCTAACAGAGTTTACTTACTGTTGTTGATGCGCTGGCATTTCTGGCAGCCACGAGGAAGTAGGTGGCATTCTGTGCAACACAACGACAGAGATAATACGATTTTCAGTATTAGTGGCAAAACCCTAATACAAGAACTGAGTGGGCACAGAAGAATTTCGAGCTCCGCTAAACCTCTGCTGAGCCGGGCCGAGACCACCCTGCAGCTACTCGCGCCGCTCCACACAAACGGCGTCTCTTGTAGTGTAAATAGTGCAGTATGAGGGTATTCAGGACCATAGGAGAGGTAGAAAGAGTCAATCGAGTCGGGCTTATAAACTCAATAATCCCCGAGTGTTTGTTTCTGAGGAGCAAGAGGCTGCAACAAAAAGCTTTATTCCCACCGTACCCACATTTTCTATACTGATAAATCAATGAACATTTCCTGTAATTTAGCTCCATCTCATCCAAAGGAGAGGCTGGAGAGGTTTGTGTTGCGTTGCCATGACAACTAATTACCCGGTTGGACTAGAATTAGCATTTTGATGCAAAAAGAAAAAAGGAAACAATGTGTGAGGAGCTTCTTGAATTCATTTGTGGGACGTATAATAAAAACATTTGCAGAAAATGATCCAGACCCGGGAGGCTGCAGGACTGAGCCCGAGCCATTCCATAAGTGTTGAACAGATAATGTGTGCTAACAAAAGGAAGATAGGGTGAACACAGTGCCCTGAGAGACCAAACACCTCTGCGGCTATCGTGACGACTGGGTCCCGTGAGCGTGAGAGCCGCGAGAGACAGAAACAAGAACCTGTGGCCTTGGCGGCGGAAGCGGGGCGGTAGTAATCCTGCGAGGCGGCAGGGCCGAGCGGAGCACGCTGCCACTGAAACAGGACTCCGCTCTCCAGCTTATCAGAGGCATCAATGGGCAGAGGGAGGGGTCCGGGTGTGGGGGTCAAGGGACAGCTGGCTCTGCTCCCGCATGGAAGCGCCGACCCGTCCACACAACCGGTGGGAGTGGATCAGCGAGTGTCGCGGCTCAGCGAAACAAAAAGGTACGTCACCCCACACACACACACACACACACACACGCTCTCCACAGCTGAGAGGTTACGCAACAGCTCAGCGACTTAAATATAGAGCGCCAGTTTCTCTCGGTCACTCTCAACTTCCTGCATGGACGGAAGATTAATGCAAGCACTACTAGTCGGAGCCAACTCCAACAGCTAGTTGATTTATTGCCCTCTTACGTAATCACAGCCCAACAACATGACTCAACCACAAAGCAGGTATCTTAAGGATTCTTAACCTCTACGTGCAAGAAATGGTACAATACGTTAAACATTTGTCCATTTTTTGTGTTTAGGTAAATGAGTAATTGTTTTATTCTTGATTTATCAGTCTGGCATAATAACCCAAGTCGATCGTGAAATTTTGTTGCTCAAACATGCTCCTACATGAATAAAAGTGTTCGTTCTAAATCCTTCAGTTCATGAATGTTCAATTATTTGTGTTTGTTTTGTGTGGTTAGGGAAAATTATAGTGCATAATTGTTTTATTGACTTATCACTGTTTTGCATAAAAACTACTTAACCATTGGGAAAATGTTGTTCTTTCTATGATTGCAAATAAATCTTTAAACTGAATTTTCCATTCTCATTTATTTCACAGTTTTGGAGCAGACTGGTTGGGACAAACTACAGACTGTATAAACACTATTCCGGTCTTTCCGACTGATTCTAAATCTATCTTTAAGACCGTACTTCTATAAATAGACATGCTATTAAGCACCGTCTACACGAAAATGAAACAAACTGTTCAGATTCAACTAAATTCCCTGATTAAAAGTACAAATTCTCAGGAGAGAGAAGCCTCTCTTCCCGTCAAACATATGATTTCCAGTCACAGTTCAGAGGGGAGAGATTCGTGATAACTCTCCTGAGCAAAGACTACAGCTGATAAGAGTCAGAGAAAGGGTGAATGTGACACAGGTTAGCTCTCCATTTTCCTAATTACAAGACTGATAACAGTACACGACCCCCCCCCCCCCCATGCTGTACAGAGTTCAAGCTATTTTGTCACCATTTCTTGCTTGGCTCGGGAATACTGGCCCCATCCCATCCTATCCCATGTGGATGGTGGGACATCTTATGGGTTTAGGGGAAGGTCCTTAGTAGGAGATGGCCAGAGTTGATATGAGGGTCATTGGGTGTGTGCTGTCTGGGGCTGGGAGGTCAGTGGAGTAAGACAGTAGGTGACGCCACTCGAAGGTTATCACCAGGCAAAGTTACAACAAGTCAGACCATATGATTATGATATTACTACTAAAACCAATCCTATAATCTGCTCACTGAGTGGAATATTAAAGCAATCGGAGCAAGGGGGTTACACATTGAGATCAGACTGTAAATGTCCACACCTACTGTCAATATCACAGTGTTATGCAACCTAAAAATGTTGGAAACGGCACCAAACATTCACTGGACTTTATCGCATGAGGTGACATTAGATAATTGGCTGAAATCTTCAGGTGAAGGTCAACGAGGGTGGTGGTGGAGATGAAGTTGGAGCTAACTTAACGAGTGATAACAGTAGATGTGCACCGTCACTCTAAGATAAATGCGTACAAGACAGATAAGGGAGATTCCTAGTTAGCAGGTTGTCTGGATAGAGGAGACACGTCCCCGGTACTGACAATACCAGGCCAACACCGGGCAACGGCATCCGTGCTAACATTAGCCTCCAACATGCTTCAGTGAGGCAAGTTGAAGCAACCGCACATCCACATGCCCCAGCGTCGCTATATAAAACACTCGGGGTTGGCATTTCATCACAACAGTTTGCGTTATTTACTCATTTACGGGCTGGAACTGAGGTAATGGGGTTTCACAATGTGGTTAACGATTGCTAGCTAGCGCGCCGCTAGCATCGCGTTAGCTTCCACAGTTTTGACAAAGTGGCATCGAGGCCGTTGTTCGCTTCTCTTACCTTTGAATTGAGCAGTTTTGGTGCTAGCCTGCTGATCGTCAAGAAAGACATGGCGTCTCTGTAAGAAGTCTTATTTCCACTGCTTGTTTTAGAACTAGGGAAGCCGCTGCCAGTGCACCGCGGAGTTGGTTGAAGGTGCCCCTCCAGAAGGCAGAAGGTTGAAGAGGGATTCTGGCCCGTGAGAAACAGCGCTGTTGATTGGTCGACGGTCCAGAATGGAACATTGGCGTATTGGGGTGTGATTGGTTGGCGGGACATTGGGTGTGCGCTGATTGGCCACAGCCCTACCACCTGTCAGTGACGTCAACTGAAGAGCAGGCTGTGTTCAAGAGCAAGCATTTCATACTTTCTTTTTGTCTGCCCCAATCTTATGAGCACACTTTCCTCGACCCCCATGTCTGGACAATGTCACAAATAGTGACAAAGCTTTATGAATCTTTAGACAGATAGAAGTCCTCTCTCCGAACTTGGACATTTAAATGACTTCACAGATAACGACAGCGTACAAACCGTAGTCGGTACGTTGCACAGTGAAGTTTTTGCACAACCCACTGCTGCCAGTGCCGTGTGTAGATAGTCCGGAACTTTTTTTTGCACCAATACATAGTTGGTAAGCGCTTTGTATTTTAGAATCAAGCAAAGATGATTGCATTCCCTTATGGATATTTGTTTGACCTATAAAGTGTTTTTATTGTGTTTTGTTTTGTTTTGTGTGTGTTTTTCAACTTGTGTTGAGATAATCTATCTGTCTGTCTGTCTGTCTGTCTGTCTGTCTGTCTGTCTGTCTGTCTGTCTGTCTGTCCATCTATCCATCCATCCATCCATCCATCCATCCATCCATCCATCCATCCATCCATCCATCATCCATCTATCTATCTATCTATCTATCTATCTATCTATCTATCTATCTATCTATCTATCTATCTATCTATCTATCTATCTATCTATCTATCTATCTATCTATCTATCTATCTATCTATCTATCTATCTATCAACAAACGATTATACCCCCAGTGTATCAACATATGATTGCAAGATCGAAGATTAGCAAATTAGGGTGAGGTAGATTTGGTTACCAGAAATATATATTAGCTCAACCCCAGAATAAAAATATAACCCATTATTTTGCAAGTTATACTGCATTTCACCTATGTATTATTCATAACTTCATTATGATAGTTTGGCATTCATCAGAGCTGGAGGACACTCTAAATGTATTTTCAGACGTGCTTTGAAAATATTACATCGGTATCCATTATCTTTACAGCCATTAACAGCAGTGACAGCAGCTAATAACTGCTGTGAATGTCACAGTGGAGCATTTCAGAGACCAAAGTCAGCATTTGCCAAGCGTTCACTGATCATAATTATTCCCATATAACTTTGACAGGCTGCAGCTATAATGATTAGTAAAGGAACCATTGTAGAGTTTTGCTGTAAAACAAGAAGTTTAGACTTTATTGTCAAGGATTGTTGAAAAGGGGAGTTGCTGGTTGTCAAGGGCATTCATTTTTAAACCAACTGCATGCAGAATACCAGTATGGTTTGGCTGATAGTTTAATGGTCAAGCCGACTGTCCATTACCGTTGTGGACTGCAATATGATGGCTTAACAGTTTGACCAAAGAAATTTCTTAATTCTGCAATACACAAGAAATGATTGAAATGCCAGGATGGATTGAAACAGAAACATTCTGTAACTGCAAATACAGTACATAGACAGAACTACATAAACATTCTTGCAGTAATTCATGAATCAAGAGCCTGTGGTATAAATATTTTCGGTTGCATACTCATTCTTAATCACATAATGCAAGTGATGCTGATAAAACCAGTGGCTAACATCCACATGTATTTGGCACATTTAGAATGGTCCGTATGTGTCATTTCACTTTACATAAGCCAAGAATACACAGCACAAAAGACCCAAAACATCTTACAGATGTGGCCAACAGAGCTAGGTTGCATGTTATCTCATCCTTCATATCTCTTGTATTGCAAATCTTCTGAACTGATCCCCCTTTCTGAGAATGTTTATTAAGAACCCCAATGGCAAAGCACCAAGTGTTCTATGCAATCAAACAACTTCCACATGGCATCAGTAAGGGTTTTTATGTCTTCCAGTGTGTTCCCAGCTTTTGGCAGATTTTGCACTTTAAACCCTGATGAGTGGGATTTGGACCTGCAAAACGCACAAAGATGCAATGTAAACTAATTCATATCATGCAGCCATTACGACATGCATGTCTTTAAACGTTTGTAAACTTATGGCAGAATCACTAGCCTTCTAGTCCATTCATCAAGTGAATTTTGTAAACAAATGGGGGACAGTATAACAGCAGAAATAATTGTGTGCAACGAGGTTTTACAGTACATCAATTTTTCCAGAAGTTGTAGGAGGTGATCTGATGTGCTTGGTCCCCACTCCTGTGCTCTTGTGCCTGGTAATCCGACCCAAGGTAATGCATAAGATGGCGTACAGTCCAATGAGAGTCCTCCCAGATGGAGGGAAGGGGACTCTGAACTCAGTCATCTTCTTCATCTTCATCCTCTATTGGATCTAAGAGGACGCTGTGCTTCAGGCAGGTTTGGAGGTAGTTCACCACTGTCCGCTGGAAGTGCTGGATGCTGCGCGGCTCCCTCAGGATGTGGCCCTCGTCTGGGTACAGCTGCAGGGAGTAGTTGGCTTCCACCTTCACCAGTCTGCTCAAGAGCTCAGCGCTGTGCTGGAAGTGGACCCTCGCTTTGGGAGAACACGTGTGTACATTAGAATTAGAGGTTAAACAATAAACACAAGAAATACACTTGACTGTCAGCTCACCGTCCGCGGTTCCATGCAGAATGAGAAAGTTTTCATCTTTCAGCTTGTTAACATCATCCAACAAAGAGGAAGTCTGAAAAGAAAATGAGCACTTTATTATTTACAATGAAGCCAATGCGGCCTGGCACAGCAGTCCTGGCATAAATTCCTGCTTCATAAAAGTTTAATTGTAAAAACCACTTTCAGTACAACACAAATCATCTGAACCCCAAATTAAAAGCAACAAAATGACCATAAAGTACAACAAACATGTCTTTAAAACAGTCAACTGCATAACATTTTAACCATCGTGGCCACTGGATTCACTGACATTATTAGACTATGTTTGTGTTAGGTCATAAGCTGCAACTAAGTGCATCTCCACAACAATTACGGTTGCTAACTTATCAAAAAACAAGAAAGCCTCACTGAGTAAGCATGCTCCTCCTTTGCCGGGAGGCCCAAATACCGCTCGGAAAATGCAGCGCCTGGAAAAAAGTGAAAAAAACATTTGTTTTTAATACATGGGACCCGTCTCTGCATCATCACTTAGTTACAGAGCCGCGAGGCTGAAATTGTGTAATGAGCAACACGATCTCCACTCACTGTACAGCCTGAAGTCAGTTACTGGTGCCACAGCGGCCGTGCACTGAAAGAGCTTGTCTGTGGCTGCCAACATCTTCAGAGTTAAATAACCTCCAAATGCCTGAAGGGGGAAACAGAGAAGTGTTAACAAACAAACAAAACACATGATAGCTTTGACAGCCTGGAGCAGCATTGAGTTTCCATATTTTAGCGGAGTTGTTACCTTGCCATAAAGGACAATCCGGCGATCATCGATGTAAGGCAGCTGCATCAACAGCCTGTGGATATATCATAAATTCCTGTCAATTTACCAGCCATCAGGCAATACTCCTACGTGGTCATTATGTATATCCTTATGTTGTTGCATAACTGTACTGACTCTACAACTCCCAGATAATCCTTGACTCGGAGGGAGCCCAGCTTGCGTGGATCCACAGGGGCGGTCTTCTGCCCCCGGCCGACCCCGCTCCTGCCGTCCACCCAGGCCAAGGCCACATTGTGCGTGCCGGAGAGGACCTGTGGCCAGTCGAGGGCAAATTCCTCCGTTACGGACTGGCTGCCGGGGACGCCATCCCTGTTCGACAAGACAGACTGGATCAGCTAGAGCAGGTTTGAGGAAAGGGCTTCATGATCGCAGGTCGGAAAACAGGCGACAGTTAATCGCAAGTCGGTGACACTTACACAATGATGAGCAGAGGGTGCAGGTTGGCCTCATAACCCTGAGGTAGAGATAGTTTCAGGTGTAGATCTAAAGAAAGCAAACAGGAGGTGGTCAAGGTCAAAACTCTGTACACATGTTGAGTTCATGTCAGCAGGAAATACACCTCTAAAAACGTCCATCATGTCAATACAACAAGTACAAACATGCACAACTAGACTAAAGATTAGTTGGTGCCGGTCTCTGAGGTCACAGATGATACAAATGGATGAGTCACTATTATTATTGGCACACAGTGGAAATTTCTTCTTTGGGTGGTATTACAACATCTAAGACAATCTACAAAATGTAACAGTTTCTAGCTGCTTGTGGAAAAGGCTGAAGATTAGTGCTCAGTGTGTGTGGACCCTGGCCTTGAGGTCAAAGCATAACTTTTAGGTAATAGTGTCTTTGTAGTACCATGGTTGTCTGCAGGGAGTGTCCTAAACAGAGATTCAGGGAGCCTCTTGTCCTCCAGAGCTCTAGACAGAGGACTGTTGTCCTCCAAGACCACATATCCTAAAAGAGATATAACGGCAAATCTTTCAAATTCAATTCCTTACATATATATACAGTTTTGACTGACACAAAAGTCATAAAATAAAAAAGAAAATAGCAATACATTTCCAATATATGAACCACTCTAAGCTTACTTGCACATACATGCCAAGATATGGACATATACTCATGTACATAATGTTTTATGTACAATAAGATCTCTGTGTCTTTACAGAGTAGGAACAGAGGCTGCTGGACCCGAAAACCACAGACAGAGGGCAGTGTTTTAAAGCCAGATATCAGTGACTGGTGTGCAAGAATACACTGCCCTCTGGAGGCTTTGAGTGTGTGTGTGTGTGTGCGTGATTAAAACATTAACCAGACAAGCAGATGTGACACTCACTAGAGGGGTCTCTTGTACTGTGAACCGTCACCTTAGGGATTCCTGGGCCTGGGGAATATTTCAACAAGACAACATTATGAAACCAGCTGTTTGAGTAATCTAACACCTTGCACTTGTGTGCGTGTGTGTGTGTTACCTAAGCAGTAGAGGGTGAAATGAGTTTGATTGGGACTGAATTTGGCTTTAAAGAAGCTGCATCCATCGATGAGGTCACAGGAGATGCAGCTGCGCTGAAACACTCCATCCAGGTCCACGCTTTGGACATGAGACAGAGGAGTATTGACCACACTTAAGAACAATAGCCACACCAAGCAGTTTGATTTCCAGAAGAGAGGGTGAATTGATTTCTCCGATATTAAATAAAAGAGTCACTGACTTGGGACAAATAAGATTCAGGCAGTTGACTTTACCGAAACAAATGGAGTTCGACAGGGCTCGACATAAGAGCCGTTACATAGATTGCTCTGTTAGACGGTGGAAAGTCTCTAGACGTCTCTTTGCACTCCACTGCAGACCAATTTCAGCCAGGACTAATCACAGACCACGTTAAAACAAGCCTCTCTAATACCAGGCCATCATCTGAAGCCCAAAGCGATGAGAACTAATAAAACCATGTGAAACCTGGGAGGCTGATGAGGAAACAGGTAAGTCTGTTTATCACAGCAGGGACCATAAGTCTCAGTGACACACAGGCACAGAGGGTCCTTGTCCACTTTTTTCTCTGCTATAAATGTGTCACTTCAGCTCTTGGCCCTGAGCGCCTACGGCGAGAATAAAGATTCCCATAAACACGTAATGTGCGCTTCCTCCTCTAAGTGCTTTCTAAGCCATGCCTGCAACATAGGTCCACAGATGGCCATGCTGGATGTCTGCTTCACCTCATTTTTGTCCTAAAACTGAAAGGTTTTTAATCCTGTTATGGACTTAGGTAATCTTTTTTCGGAGCAATACCGTGAGGCTGCCGCTTTCAATTAAAAACACCAGCAGGTATTGAATGGACAGATGGGCAATGGGCTGGTGGATAGCGCTGTCACCTCACAGCAAGAAGGTCCCAGGCTCGAGCGCTTGTCAGACCAGACAGCCTTTCTGTGTGGAGTCTGTATGTTCTCACCAGTTTTCTCATACAGTCCAGAGCCATGCATGTTTTGGGGCAATTGGAGACTCTAAAATTGCCCCCAGATGTGAGCGTGACAGTGAATGGTGTGTTTGTGTGCTCTGTGACAGACTGGAGACTAGCAACCAAAACAGTCCACACCAAACCAGTAAGGAAACAGTCACTTTACACTTGTCTATCTGTATACACTGTATCTGTATACTGCTGGTCTGTCCCCAAGGACGTATAGTCCAGGACACCAAAATGAGGATTTCTCCCCATGGCTGTTTCAACCACTGACTGTCCTCATTTGGTCCCTGTCATCTTTCTCTAGCTTCTTCAGCTGCCATTTTTAGTGTAAAAAATGTCAGACAAGTTGTTTTCAATAATCTCACGCCCAGCCTCTTATGTAGCTTCTTTTACTCCTGGCCCATGGCCAGAGTCAGTTGTTTGCCAATGGAAACAGATAAAACGGTTCCAAACTAAGCACTAACTACCTAGCACTAGAACTACACAGGTGGAAATTAGATATCTGTGTCTTGAAGACCCCTGTGACACCTTGAAGGCAGGAAGACAGAGACAGTGGATGGATGGATGGCTTTAATGATGTTGAATTGCACAAACGTTTACGATCCTCTGGTGTTTTGTCTTGCATCATCAGGAGCTCAGATACCTCTAATTTGTATAGTTTGGTGTGAACAGCTGCAAAACAAACCAGACTCTCCGGAGCCCCAGCTGTATTCTCTGTTTAGTGCTAATTATCATCGTGAACTTGTGTCTAAGCTGATATTAGCATTTGGCTGCAAGTATCACTTGGCTGTAGGCTCTATTTTGTCTCTTAATAACAAGACATCCTGCACCTAGGGGATACCGCAGTCTGTGGGTTGAAAGTTTGGCTGAATTATAAAGTGTCTCTAAAAAAGGGAACCTAGACTGCATCATGAATGGGAATCATACATCAGTTATATCATTTTGTAGCATAGAGTCTGGACACATGCCTACCTGTATAGGTGTCTGCTCTGCCTGGATTCTTCGGTGCTCAGAAAATAGCTGATGGAGAGACAAATTCACCAAAGACACAGCAAGTTACTCAGTGCTGGCTCAGAGTTACAGATCACCCAAGGGCATCAGTGCTTCATCATAATTATTCAAGACGTGAATTATTCATGACAAGAATCAATCTACAGTTATTCACGTACCCCATCGTGTTCATGAAATGGGCGCATCACATTTAATTTGTAATGCGCCTTTCTTTTTTACAACATCTGAGCGCTGGACGTTTATCAAAATATGAGTGTATATGAAACAAACACTCTGAGACAGAATGACTTGTGTGAAGGCACAGAACGGGAGGAAGCCCTGGGCTTAAAGACTGTAAACAACTGACTGGCTTTACCATTGACTTTCTTTGATGCCCTGTGATGCTCACACCTCAGTCAATGGGCCCATCAGGGATTTCTGCCCCCAGCAGGATAAAGGCAGACTTAAACAATGATCTTCTCTGGTCAAGTGTAAGCAATTCTTTGTTCTTGTCACTGGAAATGCACTGCCACAAGCATGGCGAAGGTCAGAGGCTTTTCTTTCGGCCTTTTAACCGAGATCGGCGTTAAAAGTTGCTTTTAAATGGACAGCCTTGGAGATCGGCTCTGCAAAATTCATTTGTTCTCCGTGACCAACATGTCTAGAAATTGCTCTCGGCTTACAGCAAGAATTTCTTTAATGATGGCCACTACTCTGTCCCTGCCCCGCTGTCATTTTCGCATTAATAGTTAGTAGCTGTGGGATGCCGAAGGCACTGAAGGGTGATTCAACCCGGGCCCTGGTGCAATGTGGCGCTCACATACATTTTTCCAGCCTTCTCGTCGAGGGCGCAGAGCAGGGTGACGTCCCAGCTCCCTGATGTCAAGAAGCGAGGCGGGACAGAGGGGATGGCAGGCTGCATCGCACAGAGAAACCGGGATGAGGAGGAGCGCGGGCACATACACAGAATAAAAATAGTAGCAGCGGTACAGGAGGATGGGAAACGAGGGTTGGATAAGGACAAGAGAAGTTAGAGCAAAATAAGATCATAAGAGTCCAGAAAAGGTATCTCTAATTATTGGGTATTTCTACATCAGGAATGCAATTAGGGAAACAAGAAAGAAAAATTAAGATACTATGATGATTATGATCCCAAAAAGTGAAGGACTTCACAGCCCAATAACAACAATACACATACCCTTTCATCTGGCAAATGACTGCTTTTTGTGAAGGAGAACAGAGAGAAAGAGAAACTGTGCTCTCCTGCTGTGTAACGAATACATTTCCAAAAAAAAAGCATCATTAAAAATTTTGGAATTTCTCTGCTGAGGATGGGCTGCACGTTAAATTGAAATGAACCTGAAAAACGATTCCTAAAATAATGGTAAAGGGCAAACCACTGTTAAAGAATTAGCGAGTGAAATGACTCCTTAGATAAAACTGGTGTTTTAGTAAATAGGAAAAAAAAAACAAATTGCTTCAATAATAAACGTGGAGGTGGACACCGCGGCAGACGGAGGCTCTTTTATCCGACCCCTGTTGAAATGTTAACGACCAATTTCGTCAGAGATTACTCAGCAATGACGAAGGGTAATGAACGTTGGCTGACCTGGGCCGAGAGGCCGGCGATGTGGTGAAACTCTCCCCGAGCGCCTTGTTTTGCAGGCAGGATTGTATAAAACACAGAGCTGTCTGCGGTAAACAAGGGCACATCCTGCAGGGGCGAGAAAAGCACTGAGTCGAAAGAAAGATAGCGGAGACGAAGAGGTGCGAATGGGCTTCATGAAACATTAATGATTCGCACCTGTCGTTGGTTTTGCATTATGTCCATGGCCATTTTGTGTTTCTGTTGATTTGAAGCCACAAAATCCAGAGAATCATGTTAAAAAACACTATTTACAAAGAGCTAACAGCTGGTTCAAGCAGCATTGTACAAACATTATGAACATTAATGATTAAATACAGAAATAACTGACACTGGCAATGCGTAACTGCGAGGATTTTCAGAGAGGAAACAAGCGATAAAATACTGCAGTACATCAGTAGGGATTCTTCTCGAGCAGCAAGTGACCTTAAATATTAATCCAGCGAGTAGACATTTGAGAGCTTAAGGAAATCAATCCCGACTAGTAACAGGCGGTAAAAGAAGCAAAAAAAAAAAGAAGAAAAAGAAAAAATTCTATTAAAGCTGTATATGGCGGAGGGTGCCGCCCGGATTACTAATGTGAGGCGACTGATGACCACTCACCTCGGAGCAGGCCCCGGTGGTGGCCTCGCACACGCACAGCACTGATTGGTTCTGGGCGCGATTCAGCCAACGGACTGCGAGGCGGGTGCTGCTGATCCAAGTCACCATGGAGATGTAGCTGTCTCTGAAGAGGCCATGCAGAAAATGATACACAAGGAAAAGATTGGAAAACGGTCCGAAACGACGAGGTGTGGGGAAGAAGGGGGGGGGGGGGGGGGGGGGGGGGCGCAGCAGTGAGAGAGGGAGGGGGAGAGGAAGAGGGAGGGGGAGACGGATGCGGGATGGATAATGTTTTTTGACAGGTCGTGTCTAAGGTCTTCGAGATTTATTTTGTTTCCACGTTCACAGAGATGTTATACCTGGCCCTGAGGGAGTCGGGAGGCATCATCTCCAGAGTGTGAGCCGGACCGTACAGGTTCACCACAAACAGGCTGACTGAGGGGATACTGGAGCCAGCCTGCAGACACAACAAGACGACACTGGAGGTTTGTGGGTTCACAAAATCAATCCATGACATTCATGTTTCCAAGATTTAATTGCATGCGCTACGAGCGGGTCGAAATGTTAAGATCTAAAAACAGATGTTTACACCAGAGGATACTAATAAATAATGCATTGGACTGAAATAACGCTTTTCATAGTATGCAAAGACCTTTTACAGAGAAAAACACATAAAGATGTTGCAGGGTCGAGTTGAAATTGGATGCAGTTCAATAACGTTTAGTCCAGATATTAATGTTTCCCTCAGTGAGAACTGAAATCATTTTTCTGATCCATAAACTTTCCAGCTACCAGTCTTCTATCCTCTGGTCGAATTTAATCTATCCAGCGCCTTGGTTTGAAACAATATGCCAAAGCTAGGGACAATATTATCAACTTCGGCTACAAAATACCTTCAGTTTCACTTGGCAAATGTGAGAACAGAACAACACAGTGAGGGCTTGCCTCGTAGTTAATTGAACCAAGCGCAGTATAAAATTAAAGAATGCTGCCGTAAGTATTAATTAATTAAGCATGGCTTCTTTCTTTTTTACCTTGGGGTAGGGGAAGAGGAAGTTGGATGGGTAGAGACCTCCCAGGAAGTGAGGTATTTCCATCACAGGTGTGGCGGAGTTGTTTATGGTGAGGTACGCCAGCCGGGCACCGTCCACGGACCACCAATGGGCAACATATGTCAAGAGCACTTCCTCTGTTTTAAGAGACCATATAAGGCGTTACTGTGCGACTGGAAGCCGACCCGTCCTGATTGTTAATTTTACAGACAGATCCCCACCTTCGTAAGTCCAGTCGGAGAGGCCGTTCGCCACGTTCTGCTCCTGGTCGGTAGCTGTGAGACGCAGAGGTGCGCTGGGCACGCTGGGCTTGTAGTAGATATCGCCATCAAACACGTAGGCCTGGCGTGAGCGGCGGAGACAAGACAGCGCCAATCCATTATCAAAGACAGTACGGTTTGCAGGCTTCATCTCTGGCTGCGCGGATCGAGTGCCGGACGTCATCCAAGACTGAATGAATCATCTGAGAGCGCGTGCACGCCAGTGAGAGCCAATACATCTCCGCTCGCCAGTTAATATGCTGCAGATGAGCTCCGACATGGCAGCGAAAACCAATTACATTACTGTGAAGGCAGATGAATTATAAGTGTAAAACAAGCACTACGGCAAGCGAGTCTGTGAAATATCCTCCACACTGGTGTTCATCTCATAATGACAAAGACGCGAAACCACTGATGTTATCATTATAAAAATGGTGTCAGATGGAGGCTCCCTTTATGGGGTCCGTATCATTATCTCTCCTTATTATATTGACGATTTAGTTGATGCGGGAGACAAAGGCGACGCATTGATCGGGTGGAATGAGCGAGTGCTCTGCTTACCAGCTGGTTCCCCTGAGGTCCCCAGCAAGCGTACTGAAGCTCTGCCTTCTCCGTCTCCGGAGGATTGAGCTCCACCAGATCCCTGGAACACACACAAAAGCTTAGACATAAGCCCTCCGTTAGGGACGAGCGTCCTCTTTAAAGCCCGCTGAGGTCCGTCCATGCCCTGGCCGTGAGCTTTGCTTGAGAGAGATACTGGAGGACAAAAAGAGCAAGATGCAAGGGTTGATTCATGCAAGAGTGCAACATTTCTTTGTTCCTTTATTTCTAGCCGCACTTTTTCTCTTCCTCGGGACAGGCAGACACTTCCCTCCAAGGCATACTCATACAAGGCAATGATCAGTACCGCGGGTCCTCCTGAAGTCCTTTTCAGAACCATTCCTCTGAAGTGTGAAGTTGAGTTTTTCCCGCTGATTTTTAAAGCTGAATATGAATCTCAGGCAGTGAAATCTGAAGAACGGCACAAACCTCACGGGACATGGTATATCGGGCATTGGGATATGAAACCTGGAAAGAACACTGATGAATGAATGCATGTCTGACAGAAACATGAGGCTCTGACTCGATGAGACACACTCTGGGTGGGGAAGGGGGCTCTATCAATCCGCAGGTCTGCTTGCATCGGTAACGCTCATGCCCAGTGCAGCCCATGCATTAGCATTCATGATTACACCTACCCATTAGCCACATTGTAGATAGCATAGGAGGCTGTGAAGGACTGAGAGAACACCTGAAAGAGGTAGAGGATATCATGCACACAGGTGTGCCGCACTTAGATGAAAACAGAGATATTTTAGTGCTCAGACATGCTCATACATACGTAAAGATAAAGTATAAAGAGAGTTAAGTGCAGATGAAACAAGGATTATGAAGGTGTTACTATTTAGCAGTAACAAAGGAGAAGCTGTGCTTGCACTTTCTGATTTCGTCTGAAATCACTGCAAAGGACAATTTCATTGCTTTAGGAATTGCAGCTACACACCAAACTATCACTAAAATTTGGTGTTATTCTTTCACCAATGAAAGCAGATGTAGCAAAGATAATATCCTGTTTGAAAAGTCATTTTTACATTCAGCTGTTAGATAGTTCTTAAATATTTCATATTGCTTTGATACTGAGCCAATCGTGTCTTAGCATTATACACGATTTCAGTCATAAAACCACTTGCAGCCATTTCATCTGGGTTACATCATTTTTGTCATCACATCTGAACCACGGGGAATTGAATCACGGGAGCCCTTGAGACTGACTGAAAGAGACAGCATAAACGACATGAAACGTGAAAAGAGAAGTACAGGAACCGAGACAGACACTCTTACAAAACAGCATCATTACAGCCAATATCCTTCCCATTGAGATCTACCGCGGCTGGCAACCCTGTCGCAGCCCCGAAACGAGCGTCAGCAGTTCACTGATTAATTAAATTAACATGCTGAAGAAGACTGAGGGACCAGAATCAATGGAGGCACGCACACAGTGTGTATGTGTGTTAACGGCAATCGATCACAGCATTACGTGACAAATTCTAGGTAATATATTGATCTGCACCATTCTGTTTTTCCCCCTCAGGCGCACAGTCGGAAGGAGGCTACTTGCCCTCTGGCCTTTAAAAGCCTGAGCTTCCTGCAGGAAGAAAAAAAAACACTCCAGACATAAATTAAATTCTCTATACCGCACACTTAGCAGTGAAATTGGATTTCTCCTCTGTGTTGTTTGTCTGTTGTTGCAAAATTCATGGATGGTGTGACAGAGGAGCAGAGCTGCAGGAGCGGAGGAGAGGGGACGAATTGTTGGGTCATCTAAATGAAAATTGAATTCGGATTGCGGCGTGAGGCCGGAGCGCGGAGGGGCAACAGGAAAAGCGCAGCGTTACGGGAGAAAATAACTGCACGGACGGGAAGAGGAAGGAACGGGCCGCCCGGAAAAAGTGTGGGAGGCCGATAGAGGGAAAGAAGACAAAGACAGGAAGGGGAGGAAAGGATGCAGAGAGGGAGAGACGCAGTGGCTGACAGCCAGAGCTGACAGGTCATCGACTGGGAGCGATCCTGAGTGAGAGCCACCGTCGTCGCTCCTCAAGACCAAAGGGGGCAGCATTGCCATGGGCGGCGAGTTCAATCAGCTGTTTATGATTTGTTAAGCAACCCCGCAGATTCTGCTCGTGATTTACCATTATGAAGCCGGTGGCAGAGGCTGTACGTTATTGTGCTTCTGTGTGATAAACACACGGGGAGAGTGAGAGCATCTGTCTGAGAGGGAGAATGAATTCTAAGGTGCCTGCCAGTGACATGTCATAAATCCTGCAGATCCCTGCACTCCTCAACCCCCTCTTCGCGACTATCCGCCCCCTCCCAGATCCATGTCGGCAAGACGGGGGCAACACACAGATTACACACTCGGGAGATGCCATGGGATAATATGACAATATGCAAAGACGGAGAATAACGCCAGCCTTATCTTTTAAGACAGCTCAGGGCTGGGAGACTCTCTTTCAATGTCGTTACTCCACTTGTAACAACACCCTCTTGCAGAGGCACAGATACTGTGGATCTGTTGTGCACAGCCAGACACATAATACAGAGATAACGACATCCTTACATCTCAAGACTGTTCCTGCCTCACAAGCATTTCTTAGAAGCTCCACAATGTTCTGGATTTAACACATCAGCATTTGCTGCAGAGTGAAGACATGACTGCCGTGACACGTTATTTGTCCCAAAACTGAACTGTCTTGTCCATTCGCCACTGCTCATCAGTCCCAGAATCCCCCCCCCCCACCCCTCCCACCTCCTCTAAACTACATCGCCAGCACTCAGTGGAAAATATGTAGGTCTTCCCTCTCGCTCTGTGTCTTTCCTTGCACACGGACCTGTTTAATGCAAACATGATCAGACAAAAGCCATTTTCCTGTAGGAAATCTGCTTTCTCTCTTGCTCCTATGTGGCCAAATCCCTAATTCACTTCTATGTATACCCTCTTATCAAAATCCATTTATTTTCACCCACCAGGCACAAAACCCTCCCCAAAGCCTCCTAGAGCTAATACAAAATCCAGAGAAGCCTTTTAACTTTACCCACTGCCTGCTCATCCATTTCGCTCTACTGCAGCTTTCTGCCTTCAGCATCGATGTCATTCTTTGATAACCATTCTGATTGATTTCAACAGGGCAGTGCATGTGAGGCCAAATGGTGCATAAGCCATTCTTCTCACCCCCCCCCCCCACCACCTCACCCCCCGCCCCCACACCCCACCTCCATTACAAGTGGCTTTCCCCAGCGCTCCCTGGGTTTTGCCTCGCTCGCTCTCTGCCGCTCTGAGCAGCGCGGCGCTCTCCTCCCAAGCAGCAACGCTGGTGCCTGGCGCAAACTGCTTCAGTCAGCACAAATCCCCCCAGAGATAGACAAGAAAAAAAGTGAGTGAGAGCGAGGAAGATGAAGCGGGTGGAGAAGGAGGGAGAAAGGAAGACATGGAGACACTCCACCCCCCACCACCACCTCCTCCTCCCTCAGTGCACAAGGGGAGCCAATCGTGCTCGTGCTCACACGAATCTATTTCCAAATGCGCGTGTGATTCCAGGTGGCGCTCCTGATTTCTTGGAGCATGGACACATCGCGAGCATACAGATGAGACCAGACAATTCCTGCTGACATCAAAGAAAGTATGCTAATGGCATGGCATGAATCAACCAAAGCAACCCACAAACTGGAGGAGGATCTGAGCGCCGGCTCCGCGGAGAAATCTGAAAACTGATTGGACGTGTGTCAGCCGATCAATAATTCAGTTACAATGGATGCGCCGTGTTTGTGACGAACGCCGTAACGCAGCAACAGGCTCGTTCGAGCCCCCACCGCACGCGGAATAAAAAAATATGATACGCAGTGATAAGAGCAAAGGCAGAAGTCTGAAGGAGACCCGGGGAGATGGAGCAGGCTAAGAGTTGAGAGTGCGAGAGAGCAGCAGAATCTGCGCTCTGATTTTTTAATAAAAATGTGGAGAAATGTGCTGAGGGGGCTTTCATTTCCTCCTAATTCTGTTTTCTTCCCTCGCCGATTACTCGCACATTACTCAACTTGCCTGCCCTTTGAGGGGAGACGCAACTATTTATTAATGGCGAGGGTATTTACAGAGTGACAGGGCTGGCGGGGAGGGGGGGGGGTGGCGGAGCCAGAAAGCGATGTGGTGTCAAGGCAAAACGAGCAGGAGAGCAAAAGATCTCTGTTGTATTTCTGGTCTTTCTTTGTGTCTACAACAGCTCTTATCTGAAACCACCTGCGATTGAGATTCTGCTCAGCTTCTCATTAAAATTCCCTGCCGAACTAGAAGGGCGATTTCATTACTGCAGCTCCAACTTTACCTCTTCATCTCCTTGATGCCCCCCCCCCCCCCCCCCCCCCACCACCACCATCCACTTCACACTGATCACTCACTCTAAGCTTTCCTCAAGCCCCTGTGCACCTTCCACCATCAGCCAGTTTAAATATTCAACCCTCCATATGTTACCACAGTCCTTTGGCGGGCGCCGTTATTGAGCTGAAGACTGCTGCAGTCATGGCAAACACACATACACACACACACAGGCAAACAGAAACAGAAACAAACACGCAACTGCTCCTCAGCCTCTTCTCTATTGTTTCTCTGGGGCTTCGATTGACGTTGCATGTCTCTGTTGTTTTGCATCCACTAGTTAGACAGGTGGAGGTGTGCGGGCTGCAACAGCTTATATTTGACTGGTTATTCGTGGATAATTTATGGCCCTGGATAGTTTCTGGGAGTAAAAAGCTTGACACTGCTTTTTTTTCTGTGATTGATCTGAATCAACTTGGCATTCAGAGAAGACCTACCGGTCGAATGTTGTACGCCAAGAGGACAAAGCTCTTGTCTGCTGACACTTGGAATTTAGTGGTAGTCAGGTCCTGTAAGAAAAGAAAAATAGAAGTATTAAGTCACAACTTAACAGCACAGACAACATGCTCTCTTTTGGATAAAGAGGTTTTTCACACTGCTGCATGCTTTTCCTCTAAACTCTGCATCCAGGCCAATCCAATTAAATCGCTGATCTGACATATGGAGTCCCTCAAGGGTCATTCCTGGGACCGGACTTACTCTACCCTTTAATGCTTTCTAGGACACCACATCCATCATTTCTGTTATGATCTTTTCCACCCACATCCCAGAGTGTGTCATTATCTTGTTTTGGACACGACCCATGTCTCACAACAATCAGCAACCGCAATAAAAAAAAAAATAAAGACAGGAATGAGACTGATATGCTCTGCATGTCCAAATAAGGCTCATCCCATTCAATATGACCTTATTTGCGTTAAGGTCCTGAAATGCTATTTTGTCTCAGGGTTTAGATCAGAGTATTGCTTTCCAAGTAAACACAGCTACTGCTGCTCTTGGATTGAATTAAAAGTCTTTCTCAGTCCCAATGCGACATTACACAATGTGGCTCCAGCATTCGAGTGGCCGATCCCATTGAGGTCTGATAGGATGTCAGCTCTTTACAACGCAGGCTCTTGGTTTCGCTCCACTGAACACCTCAGTTCAATGTTTGTGGTGATCGAGCTTGTGCTGCCTCTGATCAGCAGTGCATTCCACAACATTAGCACCAGGCGCTCCACGGTCAGTACGAACGAGAACACGACTGCCAGACAACACATTAAAACGATGACATTAGTCCTTTTCCTCAAAGCGGATGTTGCTTTTTCAGCAAGATTAATCAAAACTCTCTTGCTTAAAAATGAGAGGAAAAAATAATGCAGAGGCTATAACCAACGCCTTATGTCTTTTTTATTAGTCCAGGATCTGTTCTGCTCCAGGTTTCACTTTATCAAAATCCTGTTGTGGAAAAAAGGCGGAAAACTTTTAAAGCCAATGTCTAGATGTGTTACTCTTGAACCACTTTTGCTCATATTTGATGAAAATATTTCTCTGAATGTGCCCTAACTTGTTTTTCTCGTTTTTTGGAATCCCCCTTCTGAAAAATACTACATTAGAAACCACTTGAACTGAATTTCTCTATCCCAAAGTTTGACATTTCATTTCACCACGATTGTCTCATTACTTCACATATTCTGGGAAACGTCAACGTGCATCCTGACGTTCATACAAGAGCCAGCGATAAGACATCGCATCACACCACGGAGGGACCTGACAACACAACCCCGCTACCAGCGCCTCAGTGATGACCCATATAAGTCTGACAGCACCGCGCAGAGGCGGTGTTCAAAATGATATCCTTGCTTGGAAAATTCTCTTTGAAGGCAAATGTTGAGGGCTCACGGTGCAGCCAGATTGGGGGGAAATGAGCTGATACTGTCACTCTGCCAAACCTTATTTTGGTCTCAGCTGTGGGATGAAGTACAGTGGGACTCTGCAGCTTTTCTCCCTCAATCTGAACACACCCCCCCCCCATCCCTGCTGGCTGGTCAAGTTGTCCAGCTGTCCGCGGATATGAGCCAGTCGATACTGAAATCTGTCATCCGTTCTCATAAGCTGTTGTGTGGCTGCTACTCACCAGGGAGCTGTTGTCCAGGAGAGTCGAGCTGAGGTTGCTGATGAGGCTGAACAGCAGGACGTGTCCCTCTCTGGAGCGGAGGGCCACCTCGTTTTCTTATGGGGTTAAGGCAGATGTGCGGAGGGGGGGAGAGGAGACTGTTATTATTGAATTCCCAAGTGGCGGAGACATTGCAGGGTCTGCAAAGCAGCAGCTCGGCTTCAAGCAAGATCGTTAAAACAGCTTCTAATCGTCATGAGCGCTTCGTCGGTCAGGAGTAATTTGTGAGCAGGGGCAGGAAGCCTTACCGTTCAGCCACGCCACGCTGGGGTCGTGAACTTTGAACTCTTCGCTCTCCAGATCCTCCATGGTGAGGTGGGACCGGAGAAGCAAGTGAGACTCATCTGCAGAGGCAATTTACATTGACAAAAATGTTTCCATAAAATCAAAGCCTGGGTGTTTTTGAGCCAGGCCTAATTTTGCTTCAGCATGGTAATTTGCATTTTAAATGTCAGACTGTACATGAGTTCACCACAATAGACACACACAGTTGGATTTTTATAATAGAGGCTGGAGTTGCCTAAAATCACTCAATACCTGATCCCATATCTGTAAAGTTATGCAGCCAGCGGCAGGTTATCTTGACTTTAGGCGCAGAGGCGGAGGGAAACAACTGCGATAAACACTTCTAAAGCTAATTAATGAGCACACTATAAGCATCTAATTTCTTATATCTGCAACAAACTATGAGAAAAACCATTCACTGTTTAATGGGGAGGGTATAATGGTGGCTGGGAGAAGTAACTACCTGGAGTCTCTTGTGGCTGCTTGGAAAACTGCTCTGAGCCGAGAGGAGTCACTACTGAGAAATTAAAATCCTCCATAAACCGGTGAGTGCAAATCTCTATATTGTGCTTTTGTGCAGACAAAGTTTCAGATACAAAACAAAGATAATGTGTTAACTAGTTAGTCTTTATGGTTGAAGACTTTGCTTTTTTTTTGGTTTAACTGGGAAAAGTGTTTCCCCAATTGTTGTCCCCACCCTTATGTTATCTTATCGCAAATGTGCAAAATTCCCAAAATGTCATTGATTCTGTGAATTTCCATCAATAACGCTGCATTCCTCTGTCTAGATTGTTGCTTTTACAGTTCTCCTCCTAGCGGCTCTTCTTACCCGGCGTGAGGAGGATGACGGAGAGAATGACCAGAGACATAACAGCGAGAATCACCACCATAGCGATTCCTATGCCCTTCCAGTTCCGCGGGGGACCGTCTGAACTCCCCAGGTCCTGATGGGAAAAGAAAAACGCACAAACAAGTTTCTGAATGCGAGCACAGCTTGGGAGGAGGACATTAGTGCTGCTTCATTTCCATAGTCTCACAGCAATTTCTCCCCGACAGGCATATTAGCACAGTGAGCCTCCGGGGATTTAAGACCGGTCTTCAGCATTACAAAGACTTTGCTGAATTACACTAATTTTCCATATGAGGAATGAATAAAATGGTTGCATATGTAAGACGAGACTCTAAGTTCAGCATAAATTTTGACTGCACACATCATTTTTCTTGAGTATCGCCTCATTTCACCTGTTACAGGACTGATGGGCCATGCGGTCTGCCAAAATGGAGACGCTGGTATGAAATGTGTCGTGTCTGCAATGACACATTGTAAAATGTTTCCTCTTTTATCTCCATCTACTCAACACCTTAGTAATAAGTGCAAGAAAATAAATGGAATCAACTGGGATTGTACAACTATAAAAAGGAATTGCAGAGAAAGCTTAATTCGCCACAAAGGCAGATCTTCAAAATTGGTCACAAGTCCTTGGATACCCTCTACGCGCGGCTGGGGGGAACTGATGAAGTGAGCCAGCATCGGGATCAGTCACAATTAAAAACAACTGCATGCCGTTTCCCTAGTTGCACTCTGCTCATAATAAGCGGCTGGCACTGCTGGAGCCACATGGCTGCCAGAGTATGAGAGTGGAATCATAGATCAGCTATAAAACGCGGCCTCCATCACGACTCGCCACCCCCTTGGCGTAGCCCTCACAGGCTCGGTGGTCCTGATCACTTTCCCCGGGGCCTTCAGAGAGGCAGGGGGCGGGAAAACGGAAGGAGGACATCTGCATGGCTCGCTGGTCGACAGATTGCTGCTCCCTGGGAGACACCAGCTGTCCCGGATTCTCACTTGTCGGACCGCACAGGACTTCACACACTCAACTAGGAGTTACACCTCCATAAACGTCTCTATCTCCAACGAACGTCCGACTTAATACCTGGAGGCACGCGGTGTGTTTCAGCGCCGAAAACTGTCAAAGCGCTGACGTAACTGGAGTGGAGATGTCTTAAAAACCCATTTCAGAGAAGTGAAACATGATGAATGCTGCAGGTGCCGTAGACACAAAGATCAATGCTCTTCGACCAGAAGTAGTACAATTACTCAGTAAGGTATAACACCTAAATGCACACTTTTTTTTTTAAATGCATCTAAGAATCTGTTTCAGACATTTTCACCTCGTATTTTAAAGAATCAGGTTTACTATATGTCAAAGATGAATGGAAGACATTAGTCCAGTCCATCTGAACTGGCTGCCAGGGCTGAACCCCTGCCAAGGAATCTTTAATAGAGCTCCTTGGCAGCGGGATCGCTACATGCTCGAATTAAAGCCACTACAGCAGGTTGCACCTGCAAAGACAACTCTTAAGTCACGTTTGAACTCTCGGTGCAGGGCCGAGGCTCGGTGATTGATGTCAGCCCTTCTCACATTCTGCTTTATCGCTCTCTGCCGCCCTCTTGGCTCGCAGTATCTCAGCGAACCACCATTATCCCTGCCTCCATCTGATAAGGAAACCTACGGTACAGTCTGAAGGCTTCAGGACCTTACAGTCAGTGCTGCATCTTCGGCACGTTGTATTTATCTGAGCTGTTAGAAATTGACAAAAAAAAGAAAAGAAAAACGGAGAAATTAAACCCCCTCACGGGACAAATTGAGTATATTCTATACTGAACCGCGTCTGTGAATTGCAACGGTTAAGTGTCGAGATTACATTTCATGAAATGTCACAACAGAATTGGACGTTTTAAATTAAATTCCTCCACTCGACTGATTCCATCACACCCGGTGTTTTCATTTCCAAGGCCTTCCTCTAATTACTGTGTGCAGCGTGAGAGCTGGAATGTCCTCCTAATGTGATGCACGGCTCCTCTCGTTCCCGTGGGCCCGGACATGAGACCGTACTTCCAATTAAGGTTGCGTCGCTTGTGAAGACAGACCAGGAGAACCCCGCATTTGAGCGGGTACGCAGAGCTTTGTCACACTTGCAAATGAGGTACAGATGCTGTGAGCAGAATCCCCCAGAGTGAATTTGCTGTGTGGCGACTGGCCGCTGGTCAAAATGCATGAGGGACCGTAATGCAGCACAAACTGCTGGCACAGGTGGACTGGTGAGGGGCTGTGCTGTGCGAAACGCCGTGCCTCTTTCAGTTTGCATCCTGATGGACAAGCAAATATATCTCTGAGCGGGTTTTCTGCTGAGCCAGATGGAGAATGAATCACACATGGACCTTTCTGAGCAAAGCCATCTATTTTATTCAGGATTTGAAATCCCACAGGGGTTGCAGTGGGAGCCCAGCGGAGGTGTCACTCAAACACCAAGGGGTGCGATAACGCAAATCAAAGCTCTCAATGTTTATGGATAACTCTTCCTACAGGAAACCCCTTGAGTGCTTATTTTGGCAATCTCAGCAGAATTGCAGAATTGGAGAAGAGACAGTTCTCCTGTTTACAAGCGGTGTGGGGGGATTTTAACTCAACCAAATGAGAGCATTGATAAACTGTGCAGTTGTACAAGGTCCGGAGGGAAATAATTAATGTTGGGAATACATCCATACAGGAGCCTTTACAGCGGGACTCTGTTGAGCTCTGCCTCATGCAAAGCGTGATACCTCAAGTGTGGAAAACGGAGCTCTGCTCCGACCCCCCCTCCTCCCGACTCAACTTGAAAATCATGCATATTAGACTGGAACAATTTGTCAAACCGCAGACAAAGGGATTCCGGCTAAGTGTGCTCCTTTTTCTTGGAACACTGTACACCAAATCAAACAATTTCAATCGTATTGATTGAGCTTGCGCACTAAAAAAGCAAGCCACACAAAATACAATTACTCACTCGGCACGACACGCAACACAACTAGGTTGCGCAGGATCCAGGCAGTGCTCAGAATTCATAAATTAGGCTCAAGAGACCTCCTTAACTCCATGTTCTGCTTCTTTGAGGCAAGGAGAATCCAACAATAAATTGCACGCAGAGGAGCGAGGGAACCAACGCAGGCTGTATGGGGGATTCTGGATGTGGATTTGCATATTTCCAACCCCTGTTTTAAACCCCGCAATGATCTTTATGGCGAACATGACATTGGCAGAGACCTCACTGAAATACCCAGAACCATAAAAAGGCGGGAGATATATTGGCAGCCACATGCGCCGACATTCACGATATGCTGCTGATTTCGGTGTAATTGCTCACAGGGGGAAAGCTGTAGATTAGCAAGAAAGCCACGTATGTATTACCTTGTCAATACCTCTCACTGCCTCATTTATATCAAAGGTCATCAATAGAGCAAGCTTTAACTTTCATATGCCTGGAATAAATGGTATCCAGCCTGCTGTGGTAATGAGGTACAACAGCTCAATACTGATTCATATCTTGGCTTGTGGGCTTTCCTTCATTACATCCAAAGGAATTCCCGAGCCCCTGCTCCCTGTGTCACCATTTCTGCCTTTGTATTTTGCATCTTAGGGGGACAGAAAAAGCAGTAGGTGGCACGGGCACCATATGGGACTATCCGGGCAGCTCTTTTTGCCCCCGAGGCTACGGCCAGACAATGCAGCACACAAGCCTTTGCGAAATGAAAGACCTGCTGCTTTTGCCTCTACTGCTGCAAGGCGGCTCTACTGTCTTATTCTTTTCATGCTCCCCATCACGCATAAGGAAATGACTGTTCAAAAGGGTCCTGCACGCGGGAGCTTTTCCGCGGCACGTCCAGCCACTCACTCACTCACTGTGACCGAGTTCCTGCCTTAGGAAACAAGCACAATCATATAACACATGCAGGAGTGCTGCGGGTGACGTGAGGTATAGTAACGGCAAAACATCAGGGAAATGGGCTATTTTTTACCAGACTGTGGTGTAAATCCTCTATCAGCAAATACCATTCATACAATATACTCAGGGTAGACCGTATATATTCAGTTTATTGTGTTGCCACACTATCAGCGCTGAGAATGACTGTTCAAACAATGCTGCTTTTGAAAAAGCTAATTAAATCATTCCAATTTCCTTCCATAATACCAGGGATTAACTGAACCAGAACCGAAGCATTAAGTTTCCCTGGCATGAAATTAGCTATTGCTTTCTTTTTATGACACTGAGCCGTATCACAACTCCTGAATCTTAATGCCATCACACACACACACAAACTGGAAGCAGTCCTCGTTATCCTCCAAACCATTGCAACTTCTCGCTAACAAACATGACAGTGTGCGACCTCAGTTCGCCTCATTAATTGCTTTGCTGTGTAAAGCCCATTGATTAGAGAGCGTGACATTGAATGCTGTGATATTCGTGGGTAATGGATTGTCTATAAGCCCCGCAGCCTTGTGTGGCCCTCCCTCAAGGAGACAATAATGCTGCAGGATTATCACACAGACACTTCAGACAGGTTTGATCACATTAACAGGCATAATCACGCAGCAAGAACCCAAGGCTGGTGCATTGTCAAATGTCAAATATCACTACGTCTGTATCACGTATCAAACAGACATAATTTGATCCAACAGTTTGTAATCTAACTGCGGCATTAGTCCAACAAACACTTTGCTTGTACTAATGATCCAGTGCTTGGAGCAGTTTCCTGACAGAGGGTGACAGTTTGATGAGACCTGTTAATTAGTTCTCTTAGCCAGGGTTTAAATTGTTGGTCTGCACTGTGGAGCAATAAATGAGCAGGAGAAAAGTTTTATGCAGAGATGAAATCACTGTCAATACGTACATATATGAGATTATTCTCATTATAATTAAACAATCGGAGCAGTGTGACGATACACCTCGTGCGGGCATTTAGTCTCATTATACTGAAAGTTGAGCCACAATTTCATATACTTTAAGATGCATGGGTGCATCTCCGTTTAACCTTCTGCGTAAAACATGTAATCTCAAAGTAATACATTTTGATTATTAATAATACACTGCCAAATTGCTTCTGACATATTCATATAGATGAAATGAAATGAACCCCCAAAAAAGTCAAAGCTTCAGTGGGTGTAAGAAATGAACAGAAGTGCTGCATTAAATCACAACTTTACAATATTAGAGGCATTTTGTGAGTGAAACCAGATGCTATTGGTTCATAGTCTTTGTTCAGTGACATTACACCTACACAGCAGAAGGGATAATCAATCATAGTCTATATTGCAGGCTGTAGGTTTGAGCCCCCTCTATCACTGTGCTGCTGGTCCAGGCTGAAGGGGACAGGATGCGGGGGGGGGGGGGGGGGGGGGGGTCTTATATCTGAATATTACAGATTGAGGATAAATCCGCAGGCTGGAGAAGTGTTAATGGGACAGAAACGTCGTGTTACCACAGCAGCCTGCACCGCAGTGCTCAGTCCAGCCTGTCTGTCCAGCACATAGAAAAGTCACACAGAGAGGGGGGAAATAAGATGGAACATAAATGCATAGGCTCCATGCATACGTGAGGAATCCCCCCCACTGCTACACACACACACACACACACACACACACACACACACACACACACACACACACGCACACACGCACACACACACGCACGCTGCTCTGAATCTGGAAACTAAGTGGAGATTAAATAAAACAATGCATGCACGGACATGCACGTAGACGCACGCTCGCGCGCGCGCACACATACCAGGTCCGTGGTCATGTTTTGTTGAGTTGTGGCAATCATTGTAAAATCCTAAATCCCGCTGCCTCTGTTGCTTCAAAACCCGGCGAGCAGCTGCACTGTTGTCTTGCGGAGCTTTCTCTGCATGTCCTGCTCCTCTCAAGTTTATCCTCAGCAGCAGGAGGAGGACTCTCTCTCTCTCTCTCTCACCCCTTCTCCCTCTCTCTCTACTTCTCTCTCTTCACTCCCCTTCTCTCTCTCCACCCCTTCTCCCTTGCCTATTACCAATCATCTTCAGTTGTTCGTTTATTGATTTCACCCATATTAATGGGGTCTATCTATCTATCTATCTATCTATCTATCTATCTATCTATCTATCTATCTATCTATCTATCTATCTATCTATCTATCTATCTATCTATCTATCTATCTATCTATCTATCTATCTATCTATCTATCTATCTATGTGTCTTTGTCTTGACTGATTTCCATCTCCATATATTCATACCATCGATTCTTTCTTGATCATCTGCTATCCTTGATTGATATGATCATCATTCAATTATTATTATTATTATTATTATTATTATTATTATTATTATTATTATTATTATTATTATTATTATTATTATTATTATTATTATTATTATTATTATTATTATTATTATTATTATTATTATTATTATTATCATTATTATTATTATTATTATTATTATTGTTATTGTTGTTGTTGTTGTTGTTGTTGTTGTTGTTATTATTATTATTATTAGATTTGCTTTTCAACGCTCTATCTATCTATCTATCTATCTATCCATCTATCCATCTATCCATCTATCCATCTATCCATCTATCCATCTATCCATCTATCTATCTATCTATCTATCTATCTATCTATCTATCTATCTATCTATCTATCTATCTATCTATCTATCTATCTATCTATCTATCTATCTATCTATCTATCTATCTATCTATCTATCTATCTATCTGTGCAGTTCTACGGCAGACAAAGTTTCCTCCAGTGATATAAATGCAGGGCACCACTCCAGCCCGGCTGCAGGAGGACACAGCCACAGTCTGTTAAACTTTGCATAGTCGTTATTTTTCCACTGACAGGCTAACAAGAGGCACACTGTTGTTATTTTGAAATAAGTGACCGGAAGTCGAGAATTCCTCTCCCTCTCCGATACCTTCTTCTTAATGATTTATTCGTTCATTAATTTTTGCATTATTTTTTGCTTACAGTCATTGCGAATGTTGTAATTAAATAAAATGCCTGGCTTGTTTGTTTATGCATATCTGATCGTCAGGGTGTCGTTTTATTTTGAAAAGAGGCGTTCGGAAGTCGCCCTTCCTGGACGCACCGTGACGTCACTGACGTGCTCCGTGATTGGCTGGAGGCGAAATTTGAAATGCAACGCGCTCACTGCAGCTGCGACTGCGGAAGGATGCGGACAAAGGTACGAAACGCTGGTCGTTGACACAAAAAACGATCAGGAACAGAAAAAGGAGTGCGGTTTAAACCACGGAAAGGCGATAGCGGCCGACGTTTCTCCGTCCTGGAAAAGGGGTAGGTGATGAAATGGACCTGAATCTGCCAGATGCAGAAAGTTAGCGTCCGCGGCTGAAGCCCGACCGATCCTCGCCAACGTGTTGTTTTTTCAATTCCGCTGGGGAGTCGGGGAAGCAGCCAAGTTCAGTGCTTTTCTCCTGCTTGAAAAAAACAACGCAAATCAAAACAAAAAAAAGCAGATGAACCAAATTAGACTCTTAGGTGTACATGTGCCATGAATGGGGATTATGGATATTTTGATGCGAGCATTGTTGTCGTGGTGTTTGCTGTGAAAAGAGGATTATCTCCTATTGTGGTTCTAGATGATGCATTTTAACTAACATCAGTTGAGAGGCAACCTCACACCAGTAATTCAGAATGTTAGAAATGTAACTGTATATTTTTGTTGCATTTACACACAACTGTGTAATGCAGACCTCTTGACCTTCGCATCATCTTGTCTGGTATTGATCGATTGATTTATATTGTATAATTTGTGCGTAGTATATCATTTACTATTTAATGACATCCAGTTTTGTTATTCCATTTTTTGTTCTTGTATTGCATTTCCATTCTTGTCAGAGCAAATGTTACAAACACAATTTACCTCCAGGATCAATGAAATACTTGGATAATCTGATGTTTTCTTTATTAGGCCAAATGGGAATGTGTCTGTGTGGATCTCGCAGCTCGAGTCACGATATGAATTAAACATTACTGTTTCTTTTTTCCCAAGGTCTTCATTCATAGATCATCATGGAGACTGCCGTGTTTAACCTCCAGGGCTTATACGATAAGCTCAGGATGCAAGTTGACCTTCTGAATGAGAACATTGAACCCAGTGAGTAGTTTATGGCGCCTCATTTTTATCTTTACTATCTCTATCATCTGAAGCGCATGCCACAGGGTCCAGACCTATTGTAACACGCGTCCTTCTTTTTCCACCCCTGTCAGACTTCATCCAGATGGCCCAGAATTTCGACGACTGCCGCCGCAAATGGCTGCGAAGCGAGCAAGAGCTGGGGTCCTGCAAAGAGGCGCTCACCAAAAAGGAGATGGAGAGGGGAGCCCTGGAGGTGAAACTGAAACACGCTCGCAACCAAGTCGATGTGGAGATCCGCCGCAGACAAAAGGCCGAAGCTGACTGCGAGAAGCTGGTACGCCGGATTAAATCGCCGTCACTGTTGATTAGATGAGATCTGGGCAACCCACTCAGGATCCGCTCAGGATTAGAATGTCATTGGTTTGCTCCCAGCCCCACGCCGCCTACATGTCTAAGTATCCTCAGGCAAGATACTGAAACCCCAAACTGCCCCCGCTATCAGCGTGGGAATGTGGAGGTTCAAGGCTTCTGGATGAATGGACGCGTCATGTGCGGTAGCCTCTGTTACTGGGGTATGAATGGGCGAATGTGTCTCCCTCCCGGTTGTGACCTGCTGCCCACATTACAGGACCGTCAGATCCAGCTGATCCGGGACCTCCTGACCAGCGAGGGATCCAGCAACAGCATCCAGCTGAGTGCCGAGCAGCGCTCAGCTCTGGCCTTCCTGAACACTAACTGCCAGACGCCAGCCAACATGAACACCAGCCGAAGGTGATTCACTCACTCACTCACACATTCTGTGATGTAGGACGTGAGCGTGGAGGGTCTGTCCCGGGCCGAGGGCGGCTTCTATTTTTAAAACTTGCGTTATCAGTGCCCTGCCCGTCATGTTGGACATTCCAGGCTACAGTGAATTTTGAGGTTTGGCTTGTAATGGGTTGCCTGAGTTTTGGCAGTTGATACAGTATAATCTTCGCATGATTGTGCCAGAAACACAACAGTCTGACACATGTTCGAAAGAGTTATTAATCAAATGTAGAGCAACATGATAAATCAAGACAATAGCGACTAATGCTGCAGTGTGTTGTTTTTCTGTTGCCTCTGGCAGACTGACGACGATAGACGAGTCTGCCTCCATCTTGTCAGATATCAGCTACGACAAAACCGACGACTCCCTTGTAAGTGTTTCCCCTTTTTCGGCATGACGCGCCGCGGGTCAAATGTCCTCATTTACAATGGGGCGTCATCTCGTTGTGTGCTCAGGACTGGGACACCTCCAATGTCAGGACGGTGCGGCTCAAGAAACGAGAGAAGCGGGTATGGTCTCTTTTTAAGAGTTAGTCCCACGTTCACTGGGAGTCTATGTGTCACGCCTGCTGTCTGCTCGATTCCAGCGCTCCTCTTCGAGAAACCACATCGACGGTCCTCCACTTGCATCCAAGCGGTCTCGATCGACGGGCAGAACCGCAGAGAGGGTAGGTTCTGGCTCCACCTCCGCGCCGAAGCGAGTGTTGCCACAACATGATCACAACAGATATAAGCAGGACGGCAGACTGAATGAGATGGAGGGCAACCCGTTCTTGTATTTTCGACCGACAGGCAAACGAGACGCTCATCACAAAGACCACGGTGACGGTCCCGGCCGACGGAGGACCTGTGGAGGCGGTTTCCACCATCGAGGCGGTTCCTTACTGGACGCGCAGCAGGAGGAAGACCGGTGAGAGTCACGTCGTGCCGCAGTGACCTTGAGCGCCGTAGGGGGGACCGGCGTCGATGCAGCCGAAATGAAATCAAAACTCACTTTGAGGGAGATTGCCTGTTCTTCTCAAAGATGATCTCATTTGTATGGATGTCCCGAGTATGCAGCAGTGATTAGACTGTGTCCCCCCCCCACCACACCACACACACACACACGCACGCTGTAACTGAAGAAAGGTCGTCCGCCTAAACGCACGCTGTCTTGTGTTCAGCTGCCATGGAGTGGGACTCTGAATCCATCCAGTCTGAGGATGTCTTCAAGCAGCCCGCCGTCCCCGAGGAGGAGATCAAAATGCAGCCCAGCACGCCGCAGAGTCACGGGGCCGTCCGCCTGCACGAGTTTGTCTCCAAAACTGTAAGAAAAAACTCATTTTGTGCGTGTGAGCATCAGTGGCCAAAAACACCCGATAACGAAACCGCATTTTCTTTTCGCATTTAATGTCCCAAACTTTAAGTCTCCCAGACTTGAATCTCACTGATTTGTTATTCTGGACTTGTATTTAGAACTTATTGGCACCTGTCTTGAGAAAACATGCCTGTCCAGCCCTCTACACATGCTGTGCATTCACTTGAGTCTCTCAGCCAGAGAACAAAACGTAGTCATTTCGCCTATTGAAACACTGTCCACAGTCCTCAGTCTTCTTCTGACGCCTCCAACAGGTCATTAAGCCGGAGTCGTGCGTGCCCTGTGGGAAGAGGATCAAGTTCGGCAAAATCTCACTCAAATGCCGCGACTGCAGAGTCGTCTCGCACCCCGAGTGTCGCGAGCGCTGCCCTCTGCCGTGCATCCCCAACATGGTCGGCACACCGGTCAAAATCGGAGAGGTGTGTGCGAGATGTGATTTGGAACCACGGTCTCCTTTTTCCCACCCCCCCTCTACATATTGTGAACGTTTTCCCTCGACTCCCTATGTCTTCACAGGGTGTGCTTTCGGACTTCGTCCCCGACACGTCTCCCATGATTCCCGCTCTGGTTGTGCACTGCATTAATGAGATTGAGCAGCGGGGCCTGCACGAGGTGAGACGCGCTCTCCTGACAGGAGGGGGGGGAAGAGACGGAAAAGCCTCACATTGCAGCAGTTCTACGTCTCTCCCTTAAGCAGACACAGACAGGTGTTATGGAGGCTTCACAATCTGTTCCGGGGAAATTAAATTCCTCCTGTGACAGGTGTCAAAGCGGTCGGTTTTGTGTGACTGTTATGTAACTCGGCTTCAGCTCAGCTTCTGTTGTATTTTTGCTCCTGCTCTACTTCTTTATGTCAGCCGGGGGGAAAAGTGGACGTGAGGGAGGTTTTCTTGCACTTAAAAAAAGCAAAAAAAGCACGAATTTGATTCCCTTAATTGCTAAGAATTAGATGTATAGAGATGAACTCCACTTGCCTCCCCGTGCCCAGAATACGCCAGGAGACACATTCCTAGCTAAGCATACAGATGGGCGGGTAGAGCCATCAGTTATGATGTGGTATGGTTTTTCACACACTTCGCCCAGGGCGCAAATGAGCATGCAGGTGAAGTGCGGCCTCTTCTGCCCCCAGGCCGGCCTGTACCGCCTGTCCGGTGCCGACCGCACGGTCAAGGAGCTGAAGGAGAAGTTCCTGCGCAGCCGCACCGTGCCGGTGCTCAGCAAGGTGGACGACATCCACGCCATCACCGGCCTCCTCAAGGACTTCCTGAGGAACCTGAAGGAGCCGCTGCTCACCTACCGCCTCAACCGCACCTTCATGGAAGCGGCCGGTACGCATGGCGCGCCCCGCGGGACAATGAAAGCCGATCCTTGATCCTGGCCGATCTTGAAATGACTGCTTAGCGGACGGGCGCCCGAAAGGACCCGCCGTGTTGTTCCGAGCAGTAATGGAAACCTTCGCGAGGAACTTTGCTCGGAACAAAAGAGCTTGAGCTTTCAGTTTGTTTGCCCCCCCCCCCCTCCGTTTCAGTGTTCATCCGTCACCGGGCTCGGACACAATTTGCTCCCCCCACGCTTCATAACGCCTCCCCGGCTCCCGTTTGTTATTTTCCGCTGACAGAATTGTTTCTCTCTGTTCCCCCTCTCAGAGGTCTCAGACGACGACAACAGCATTGCTCTGATGTACCAAACCGTCGGCGACCTGCCACAGGCCAACAGAGACACTCTGGCTTTCTTAGTCCTCCACCTGAAGAAGTAAGCGCTCACGTTTCACCCCCCTCCACACACCTGAGCGCCGCGTCTCCCACCGCAGCCGATTCAACGGCCTTCATGCCTCGCACGCTCCCGCTTTCCTCGTTCTCACAAAAGACTCCAGTCTGTCTGCAACCGACTTGTTCTTAATTCTGTTTTATGCTCAAAACCTAATTGGCTGAGATGGCTGCAGGCAGAAATGTGATGAGACTTTAATAAACATGTCGAGAGCGTCTTGTTTACCCTTTTTTTTTTTAAGACGCTTTTTTTAGGCATTTGAAATGGTGGTGGTTGTTGCTGTTGCACAAATCCAGGAGAGGTGACTTTGTTTCTCGATCTCTCAGAGTTGCAGACAGTTTGGACACTCGGATGGACGTCAACAACCTGGCCCGAGTGTTCGGCCCGACCATCGTGGGTCACGCGGTTCCCAACCCCGACCCCATGACCATCCTCCAGGACACCAAGAGACAGCCCAGGGTGGGTCTGACCTACACACACAGGATACTGGATTTCAACCCGTTTCAGCGAATAACATGGTCTCAGAGCTGACACTGTCGGAAATAAATGAAAAGTTGTTCCTTTTTTTGGGGGGGGGAGGTACAGAGGCAGGTAAATAACTGGGCCTGGCAGCCCGAGCGGCTCTTATCTGATGTCTTGCTGAGAACAGTGAAAACAGTCGGTCACCTTGCTGAGGAGGCCCCGCCTGCAGCGCTCCGTCCGCCGCAGCCGCCTCCTCCTCTTGTTCTACTACGCCGTGCAACATTTCAAAGTGATCCGCTGTCAGAGGAAGGGGGTGAAAAACGGCGTCCCGCGTCGTTCCCTCAGACTGACTTTTGATCAGTGTCGGCGTCGACCTTGCTCGCGAATCCGGCTCCTGCCCCGCAGCCAAAACTCTGAGACGGTGTTGTGCGAGTCGACTGCTTCGGGTGGGACCGCAGCCGCTTAAATGAAGTGGCGGATGCTGATTTAGCTCATCCGCTTGGATGGATTTATCCCATTCCTTGACCAAACCAATCATTCAATACCTACTTAACATCTCAAATCTTACGCCAGTCTCACATGACTGGAAAAGGAGAGAAGGTGTCCAACTTAAAATAGCTGCCACTTGTATGTGTTTGCACCACGTGGATCACTGCATCTTCTTGACCTCTTCATTATCATTTTAATAAGACTTGAACACAATAAGAATGCAGGGCTTACTAGCCTAGCAACAGCTCATTGATTAATACTATTAGACTATTGATCCACCAATGAAATGATGAACATCTATGTCAAACAGATTGTGCTGATCTCGGCCTTTGCTAAACGGGCACAATCAACGTGACGTGGGCATCATTTTATAAACCAAACAACCAGTCAATTAACTGAGAAAGCAGTCAAAACATGAATCGACTTCAATGACGGTTTGTTGCAGCCCCAGTACATGCAACTCTGCTGTGCATGAACAGCTTGTATGCCTCAGCCGAATGCCAGTCTCTAAACTAGTGTAGTGAGGTACTACAGGATGTAGTTACATGGAACGATCAATAACCCAATCAAAACTACTGGCTGCCACTGTGAAAATTTTAAAGGTTATATCATTAGAAATGTCATTAGGGGAGCCGGTTTACGCTAATGGCTCTGACCAAAAAAAAAAATCATTAACAATTTACCGAAAAACAGAATCATTTGAAGTGCGTGACCCTCCTTAGCGCGAGAGACCGACCTTCTACCTCGTACGTACCGTCCAGAGGCCCAGCGACCGTCAGAAAGTGATCGATGTGGTTTGTACATTTCTCCCTGGGCTCGCCCGAGGCCTTTACGAAAGCCGCCCAGCAGCGTTAGCAGGGGGGGGGGGGGGATGAGGCAACCAGCTGAAATAACCCCCACCCTCCTCCTCCTCTTTTTTCCTCGCTCTCCGCTCAGGTCGTGGAGCGGCTGCTGGCCCTGCCCGTGGATTACTGGGGCCAGTTTGTGGCCATGGAGTGCGAGCAGCCCAACCTGGACCACCTGATCATCGAGAACGCCAACTGCTACGCCACCCCCGAGAGAGGTACCAGCCCTTGTTTCCCCGAGTCCGTTAGCGCTGACGTCTGCCCGCCGCTCCTTGTATATGTGTGTCATTGTGTGTGTGTGTGTGTCGCAGCGAGCATCCTGGGACCCCTGACCACCCCTGAGCACCAGCTCAATAAGACCCCCTCCTCCAGCTCCTTGTCCCAGCGCATGAAGTCCACTCTGACGCCCAGGTAAACGAACACAGGCCTCCCTCTCCTTCTCTCCTCCTTCATCTTCTCCCACTACTTTCTTTTAGACTCCTCTCGGCGTCGTTGGCGGGAGCTAACCTCCTGTGGAGTCTCTCGTTATCCTTCATGGACTCCGCTTTAGTGACTTTGACTATTGAATGTCATTATGTGCGCTCTCTGTCGCAGATTCGGGGGCAAGAGCAAGTCTGCAGTGGGATTCTCTCGCCAGGGGAAGTTCTTCGCATCTCCTCTCCTCAAATAAAACCTGTTACTTTGAGCGCGCATGGTTTCTCAACCGCAGTAACAGCCAGTACACTTTTGCATTGTATAACGCGATATATGGTACAGTAACAAAACCAATAACAAACAGCTAATTAACTTCTTAGTCTTCCTCCACATGATCATATTTTCACAATGGTAAGATATGTATTGTGATTATTTTATGTTTTTAGAGGGATTGTTTTTTTTAATCGTTTTCCTATCTATGCACACTTGTGTGTCTGCGTCTGGTGCTTTTCTTTGCAAAGTAACCAACAAGACTTTCTCATTTCAGCTCATCGCACATGAGAATGTGACGCGTACTCCACTTTTTGATACGAAAATATGCACGAAGCTGAAAATGTACATTGCGGGACGCAGTTTTGTTTCCACGTGCTTCTAAATGTAACCGTTTATTTTCACTGTTTTTCAACTCATGTGTCACTCAGTAGTTGAACGACTGACTCGTAGGCATTTCAATCTAGGATGTAACGTAACGTGTGCTTTTAACCTTTTAGTTTGGATGTTTGTACTCGACCAAGTCTCGTCTTCCTCCCTCCTAGTGGACAGCGCTGTAAATGTTTACACTCTCACGTGTCCTGTCTGTTTTTCCACTGTGGCTCCAAACAGTGGGCAAAGACCTCAAGGCAGACCCCCCCCCCCTCCCCTCCCCTCCCCTCCACTCCCCTCCAACCCCCCCCCCCCCCCCCCCACCACCACCACCAGCAAGATCAGCATCTGCGAGCCGGGCGACCGGGCGTGACGTTTTTGGTGCTTGGCATTAATCTGTAGTAAAAAGGCAACCAAAAAAAACTTTTTTGAGATGGTTTTCCAGTGTCTCCTGTGCGGCCAGTAATCATCAGGAACATTTGTCTACTGGTTTATATGACAGGCTGTAGTCTTGGATCGTCTTCCCTCCACTGTTTATCGCTCTGTGTAATGTTTGTATTGTGGGAGGACTCCTCGGGAGCGATCTCATGCAAAAGGCAATTACTTTGTACAATTGGCCAGTTCAGTTGACATGGCATTATTTGAATTACTTTTTGGCATACATTTTGTACACGATCAGAAATTCATGTAAATTTATAAAATACACTTCTAACCTTTACCAAAAAAATGTCTCGTGTGTCTCTGTTGTAATGCCTGCTTTCTGAAGCTTAATACAATTTTTAAGAGTTGGAAGGTAAAGAGGATTCATAATCCATGTTAATACTCTGGAAAGTCCCTCCTGTCGTCTCTATTACATGCAGCGCTCTGAATCTGAAAGAGGTTTGAGGTCATGTGTGGGAAGTGAAAATACAGTTACAGGTTCCATCATCCACTATGCTTTGTACTGTGGTGGTGTCCCAGGGTTCTGCTGAGTGCATCCCAAGGCACACACTCTGACCATTCACTCCATCTAAGGCCCTCTGACCAGTCTAAACATGCAAGCAACCCACATGTGCAAATGGGAAAAACAGAGAGGCTGTCTGTATCTGAATGCCAGGACTGTGTTATGAGGTAGAAGTACTAAAGGCTCAGCCACAGAGCGTTGGTCAAGGTAAGTTAGAAACTTAAGTGTTGGCTGTCACTCTTGGGAGGATGTTAAATATGAACTGGATGTTTCCAGACTTGGCTGAAGACTTTCCTTCAGATATTAACTTTAATAATCTTCATCGTCAGGGGCCTTTTCCCAGCATTATTATATATTAAAGCTTAATTTCAGACCATTGGATGGAAATTAAAGTTGGCTTTAAAGTCTTGACTAACAATGCACTTAACACGGTGTCTGCGGGGGCTTAAAAAGTACTGAAAGTTGGAAGTTTGTTCAAACAACAAAAAATATGCAGGAATGCATTCATCTTCCTACCCATTAAGTACCACTATTGATGCACAACGATGTGCTGACGGGTCAGTGTATCGTTCAGTCACTGGATTTTCTTTTCATGAATAGGAATAAATTGCTAATTTGAGTTACGTTTTCAAATAAAAAATGTAAAATTATATTACCAAGCATGTTTATTTTTCATTATCAAAATGGGATAATTAGATTTAAAAGGCAGGTTGATTTTCATTTTCTTTTTCATTTAACAAAAACAAACGGGCATTGAAATCAATTCAGAATTTCTGCTTAAGTGTTTAACTTTTTATTATGTAAACATGAGGAAGGAAGCAAGGAAACGTGACAAACATATAACAGCTGCACGGTCATTTCTAGCAATCCATATGGAGGTAACTACATGTGCAACAGTGTGGAGCTTGTTCAAGTGTGTGAACGCCTCAAAATCTGGGCCGTGGCCAGAGGAGAGGAGTGTTCCGGACGTATTCCTGGAAGGCGGGGTCGGATCCCCACTTCTTCACGGCCTGCTTCTCCAGGATGGGAATGCCGCTGACGTAGCGCAGCAGGAACCAGACGAAGAGCGGCGACGCCACGCTCAGGTACTGGTGACCCTGCATCACCGACGAGGCCGAGAGCCACAGCCCCGACCACTGCAGGATCTCCCCAAAGTAGTTGGGGTGTCTGCTGTACGCCCACAGGCCACTCTGGATGAACTTTCCCTGCAGGAGGCGCAGCAGCAGAGCAATCGAGCAATGCCATTGTTGCATTTAAGTTACTGAACGTGAAGTGCTGTTGACTTACGGCATTGCCCGGGTCACCCTTGAAAAGCCATTTCTGCTGGTCGGCGATGGCCTCCGTGGCGAAGCCGAGGCCCCACAGAGTCCAGCCGATGTAGTCCCTGGTCCCCAGAGGAACGTCTCGCTTCTCACTGTTCAGCATGAGGGTGGGCAGCAGGGTCAGGAACACCCACACGGCTGGGAGAAACAGGGAACGCGTGAATCACCTCAATTCAGGATGGCTTTGAAGGGGAACTAAAATGGAACGTGTAAATCTTTTGGCAACCACATGTCACTGATTGGCCATTTTGCCTGCCCTGATCTCTTTACATATACATTTCTTGCTGAATAACAGAGCGTAGCATCTGTCTCTCAAACCATGCGCAAAGTGGAGTCAGGTAGCATGTACACATCCAGCCTGGGGACGCTTGAGCCAGAATCAGAATAAGGAATTGCATATTGAGGGAAAAACAGGTGAAAATCCATTGACATTCGATGTAAACTTCCCCAAAGCTGCGCCTCATCGTTCTCATTCACTTGCATCTCTGAACAGAGGGGTGTACACACACAAATCATTTTGGAGGTGGTACGATTTGTCATATTGTATCTCTGCTCAGATTTGTCTGAATGTGACTACGCTTTTTGATCTGCCATACATCGTTGGTTGGGGACAGACTGTCATAATTCTAAGGTTAAAGTGGTTCCTCATTCCAGGTCTCCGGTACTAACATGATCTAAATGCATCAAGACTATTGTAGCCAACAGCTCCTATCCTGAATGGATGTATGTATAAAGAGTGTGAAACCAGACAGTGATTTATGGAACCCTCCCCTCCCTTCAGCTCGGTGCTGCCTTGGCCAAGGACTGTGGGAGGAAGTCATTTACATTGCTCTCAAGTACCTTGAATGGTCCAGTATACAAAGAAAGTCCCTGGGCTGTCTCTGACATTGTTGAACCTGCGGTCCTGACCGTCCTTCAAGATCCGCATGAAGAGAAATGTTCCCAGCCTGCAGCCAGAACATAGTTAACATTCATTCACATTAACCACGGCATTATTCATTAACCCGACGTGAAGGTCTCACATTCATCAGTCCCCCCTCTGACCTCGCCAAGGAGCTGCCAGAACTTATAGAGAACTCTGTGGCTTTTTGATACAGGACGATTTAATCTCCATTCCTCGGTGGGACATTTATTCAGGTGTGCACATGGGTTTTATGATAAAGGGGGGGAGGGGGGCTCACCTGAGTCCCCATGCTGTCACCAAGCCAGTCTGCACCTTCTGCCGGAGGTGACTGGCCCCTCCCCACATCCGACTCAGGTGGGCAAGCAGTATAAAAGTGCCAGATCCTGGTCAACGGAGAGAGAGCGAGGGAGAGAGAGATTCAGGGTGGCTGGGACATGGGCAAGGCAGATGGCTGTAGCTGTTGTTCCCGAGTAAGGCGTGTTCAATAAATCTTTTACCCACACTGCGGACAATTGGTTCCAAAGTTCAAGGGTAAACTATCTACTAGCTCAGAGCTCAGGAGGGAGACGCAGAAGAGGATCCAGTGCAAAAAGAAGTGATTCAAGGTGATTCAGTTGAGACATTATCACGAAAGCTGGTGCCAACAGGTAAGCAGCACTGTTTTACAAGTGGCCAATGACTGATCGATTGATTGACTGACTGGTTTTAAGCTGAGTGGTACCTGACAAGTTTCATTCATTGATTCCGATCTTAACTGTGTGTGCTGCACAAATACCAATCGACTTAAAGTTCACTACAAATGAGCCAAAAGGGAAAAAGCTGCAATTTATAATACTCTCTGGGCTACTTTCATTTCTGGAACTCACAGATAGGGGTGTTTAAAAAAAAAAAGAAAAAAAAAGCTGACCGAGACCTCTCCCTTTGCTTGTTTTGTCCAAAATCCGAAAATTAAAACGCAAGTATAAGGGAATGGTACAAGTGGTATAAGTCTGAGTGAAAGTATGTCAAGTTGCAGATACACTCTCTGTCCACTGGCTGATCATTATAATTACTCGTTCCACTGTAAAGTGCAATAATAAATCAAGAGGTGGGGTCAGAAAATACAGTAAATCTTATTTACAGAGATAAAATGAATATTTCAATTTCACTGCTGTTGTTGAATGCTGATCAGACAGTTTTCATTACCATTATTTATTTTAAGTGAAACCAGGTAAAAGTGATCAGTAGTACCACAGTGGGGCTGATTGGGGCCCCTCAAATAGCCCAGTTCCTGGGTTAGATAGGATCCCGGGCCTCCTGTGAACGCCCCTGCTGGCTGAGCATTAAGGTTAAGCTGGTTCTTAGAAGGAGGAGGAGGAGGAGGAGGAGAGTGAGGAGGAGGAGGAGCTCTGTGGTGGTTTCACAACAAAACTGGTTCAGATAACGCGTGTTTTATAATGATGACTGCTCATCAATGCAGCGACGTTAAATAACAGCATCATAGACACACATAGTCAACTCTTTTTCGTGGCTCTTCTGATGAGTTTGCATCAGTTCTGCTGACTTGGAAGCCACGCCGAGACACCAGTGGGCAAAAAAAGTGAATAAATTACCTGCCAGGTCGTAGAACTTCTCGGTCCTGAAGGCGGCAGCCAGGGCCCACCCAGCCCACTGGATCCCCAGGTCCGTAGCGGCGCATTTCACCAGCGTGCTGCCCATGACCACGTCCTGCAGCTCGGCGAGCAGCGTTGCGAACTGACGCTCAGTCATAGGACCACTCCTCCTCCTCCTCGCCCAGCGCCCTCACACACAAAACCAGCTATGTGGTTAAAGTTCACCGCTGCCATTGAACTGGTGGGCGTGGCCCCGCCGCGCGGGACCCTGGGTAATGTAGTGACCCGAGACGTCCTGCTCCAGAGGTGATAAAACGGTGCAATAAAAGGAGAGGCCTCCAGAAGACCCGTCAAGCGGTGTTTCTCTATCACTGTGTGCACAATATATTTAACCTGTGCCAACAAGTTATAATCGCGGCCTTGTGGTCTAGGGGTCTTGTGTGCACAGCTTGTGAGCTTGAGAGCACAAGCTGTGATCTTATAAACATCAGTTTAACTTGTGTGAGCAAATTATATTTTGCGGACAAGCTATTGTTTCGTGCTGAGAGGTTGTGCATACAAGTTGTGGTCTTAGTTATTATCTCTTGTGTACAAGCAATTATCTTGTTCCCACAAGGTGTGACCTTGTAAGCATAAGTCATTACCCCTATGCACAAACCGTAATCTTTTGCCAACAAGTTTTTGCCAACAAGTTTTGTTGTTCACAAAAGTATAACTTTGGGTGCACAATTTATGATTTTGTGTGAACAAATTATCAATTATCATTCATTGCTCGCAAATTATATTGTATGCATCTCATATTATCTCATGTTTATATGTTATGTACTTGTTATTGAGAACTATACAATGGTAATTAATGTATATATCTTAATAGGCCTTTATCATATTTAGTGTAATGTTAAATAATAGAAATTAAGGCCCAGGTGCAAATGCAAAATGCTTGGCTGTCTTGCAGTATTGTTGCATTATCAGTTTCCTCCTCTGTTTTCCTTTATCGTCAGACAACACAAAACATGGCCGAAAGCACGAGTCCAAAAGGTTCTGGTGACTTTGCCAAAAAAGTCCAAAGACGGCTGAGCAGAGGCAAAGAAATGGTAACACTCTGCACGTGTTTGTTTCCCAGATAGCTAGAGAAAGAGAGTATTACGATTCAGTCCTTGTTGCTTTTTAAGATGATGTGCTTTTTGTGCAGGTATTGCAAAAACTGGGAAAGACCATGGAGACCAGAGATGAAGAATTTGAACATTCTCTCCAACAGTTTAACGACCAGCAGGTAATCTCTCTCCTGCTAAATAAGAGAATAAGCAGCATGCAGTCACCTCATGTTGTTTACTTTGGACAATAAAATAGATTTAAATGCTTGAAGAAGTAACCCGAGCTCAAAACAAATAAATTCCCAGCGCTAACCCTACTTGTTATACTATCTGTGTCAACACCAGGGGGATTTATTGACTATGTACAGTGGATCAAGGAGGATAAATCTAACGACACTCATTCAAACCTCTTGTCTGTTTGCAGACCGATGGGAACCGGATATATAAGGACCTGAGGAACTACATAAATGCCATTAGAGGTGAGAACACTTTTTTCACCCTGCAGAGCTGCAGATTTGCATTCCTCTGCAGGTCTCATGAAATGGATTCTGCTTTTCACAGACATGCGTGAAGCTTCCAGACGCCTCTCGCAATCTTTGTTTGACTCCTATGAATCTGGCTGGGCAGGAGAGGAGGATGTTGGATCCATGGTGGAGGTCAGCACGATCGTCATTGATAATACAAAAACCCAGGGTGGCTGCGGCTCTGTTACTGCACATTACTGTGCAAATACAAAAGCAGTAACATTAACATATTTCCTGGGGGACCAAAACCCCTTCCTCCTCCCTCCTGCGATACATAATTAATGCAATATTTATGCTCTGCCTTTTAATAAGGGGGAGGACCTCCTGTGGAATGACTACGAGGTGAAGATGTTAGACCAGGCCGTACGCACCATGGAGTCCTATGTCAGCCAATTCCCAGATGCCAGGGTAAGCAAAGAGGAAGCAAGCAGACACGAACACACACACACTGACAGAAAAGGCCTGGGAGAAGACACTCAAAAACCAACAAAGATACGCAGGCAGTTCCCTCGTGCACACACACACCCATTCTTATCGGAATCTGCTGTCTTTTACAATCTGCAGGAGAAAATAGGCAAAAGGGGAAGAAAACTGGTCGATTACGACTCTTCTCGGCACCACCTGGAGGCACTGCAGTCTGCTAAGAAGAGGGACGACATCAAGATAAAAAAGGTGATTGATAATGACTAACGTGTCTGTTTTTTTTCCTCCATGTGTTTCAGACCCCATTTATTCGGTAAAAATACTTTTTACTCTCCCCTCAGGCTGAGGACGAGATGAACGCCGCGAAAACTGTCTACGAAGGCATCAACAATGATTTAAAAGAAGAGCTGCCTGTGCTTTATGATAGGTGATAGAGATATTTTTGGTTGTCCTTACATATGTGAGGGAATCATTTTTTAACATTATATGGGTGTTTTTTTTCCTCTCCTAGCCGCATTGGATGCTACATTTCAGTCTTCACATCTGTGGCCGCTTTGCGAGAAACCTTCTATAAGGAGATGAGCACGGTACGTTCTGCTCTGCTTTGGCTGTGCCCCTTTTAGTGCGTTGACACAGAGTATTTATCGTTCTTTTACCAATACTCTCTCCTATTAGATCAACCATGATCTACAGACTGCATTAAAGGAGCTGCAGGCTCAGCATCCTGACAAAGTGTTTGCTATAAGAGGACTGCAAAGGTAATTCTGTCTTTTTGTCTCAATGGCGTGCAGGTCATACGGACCTCTACTTACATCGTAAATGATGTTGGAAAATTCTAAAATACTATTAATTACATTTTGTGGTGTTTTTTTCTTAAGAATTACTATTATAAATGTCCTCTTGAGTTTATTTCAAGGTATTGATACCAATAGGGTTGTTTTTCACAGCTGCATAAATCATTTGACACCAACATTATATAGTAAGTGCATTGTGGACATAGTGGATAAGGGGTTATCAGTGCTCTGGGCCTAGACATTTCTCTCTGACAGTGCATTAGTTGTAAATCCTGTGATACTGAAAAAACAGAGGATAGAGTCGACATATTCATGTCATTTCCTTGTCTTTGGTCACTCTTGCAACATATGACAGGTACGGTTCCTTGAAAAGGAAGACTCTGATGTCCCCTAAGGCCTGGAAAGCCAGCTTTTCAGAGTTTCACAAAAACTACAGTCCGAGACCAAGCCAGAGGTTTAGTTTCAGGTCCTCGGACAAATCTCGCCATGGCACTCTGACCAGAGAGAGCAGCAGCAGCTTCTCAGTCTCCTCACAGTCAGGGAATCTGGAGAGAACGACCTCTGGGTCCGGGGATCTGGACACACGCTCAGGCCAGAGTGACCTCAATCACCCATCTGAAGAGGAAGGCGCTGCAGCTGGGTTGAGAGAAGACACAAATCAGGTGGAAGAGGAGAAGGGTGTGAAAGAAGAGCAGTCTGAGCCCAAGCCTCTGGCAGAATCTGCGGATAAGGGAGACGTTGAGAAAGGTCCACTGAGCGAGAGCAGCTCTGAACTTAGCGTCTCTGGTGATTCTGAGAGCTTGCAGCTGTCTGCAGCGGACGTCCCCCTCCACATCGAAGAAAACGAGGACAACCCCATAGCTATCCAAACCTCTACGCCTAATGGTCTGGAGAATGGGGAGGTCTCTGGGTCTAGCGAACAGAGCGTTCCTCACAAGGTTTGTAATATGATTATCACACAGAAAAAGTCAATGTAAGGCTCTTTATATGTACTTTACTACTCTCTCTCTCCTGTTTTTTCCAGGGCGATCCCACGGAAAAATCCCCGGACTCAAAAACCACAACAGTCTAAAGTATTCTGAACTTTCAATTCAAGGTTTGTCTTCTGCTCACGTAATCTGTCAAATATCGTAGAACCTTCTTGGTCAGATCTGTCGAGTTTCTCTGCTGATTTCTTAAATCCATATCACGTTTTGATTTCAACAGAAACACTCAGAAGAGACTGAAGTCAGCAGCTGCACTGCACAAAAAAATGTGAAGACAGCCGCACTTTAGTGTCCAACTGTTGTGCCACGAACATGTACTGTGCATTTCTGGTGTCTGTTTTATTGAAATCACTTGTACATGTGGCACATAAACTGGGTGAATTTTGATTTAGGGTATTTTTTGTAACAGCTGTGTTTCATAATAATCATCCTGTCAAAGATATAGAGATATTGCACAACCACCAAACAGATTGCATTAGATTCATTAGAACAGCTTGACATCAGATGTTATGTCTTAATGTCAGCTAATATAAATACATATATAGGTTTACATTTTCAGAAAACTGTTCATTTTTTTATTGACAACAAAACTGCACTGTGCCATGGAAGTGTGTAAAACTTGACTCTCAACAGACTGAAACATGATTTATTTCAGTTTTGATGGCAGGGATTTGTGTTCTACATTAATAATGAATTAATAATTTTCCATTTTAGCTTCAGTTAAGTATGAGTAAGTCATCCTATTCATTCAAAAAATTGGAAATGGATAATTTTTAACATGTAAAGAAGGCAAATCATTGTGCTGAGCACACTTGATTTCACATACATACTGATTTGTTTGATTTTTATTCGATGATATCCTCGCTGCATATCCTCAGGGATAAACTAATGGATGAATGTATGTATAATACACAATAAAATGCATTTAAAATTGTCAGTGTGTCCTGACCAATTAACTGTCCAGAGTCTATTCCTTGTCTTTGCCTTGCAAACATAACATCTGTTAGAAATGGGACAAATAATTACACTGTAAAGAGAACTGGAGCCTGGCTGTCCCGCATCAGTCAGTGCCCCCATATCCTCCATATTTTCAGGTCCTCTTTGTATAAATCTGCGATTGTTTATTCTGACCCATTGTGCTCATACGAAATAGTAGAGCACTTAACTAACTGACTCATTAGTCATTTAGCACTCCTCAAGGTCTGATCCTCAAATTGCCCCTGTATGCAAGCCCATTTCCGCCAGAAAAAAAAGAGAGCGAGATAAAGCAAGTCAAAATTTTGAGATTAAAACTCGAAATTATGAGATACCGTGACCTTCGTATCTCATAATGTTGAGACTTTTGTCTCATAATTTCGACTTTTGTCTCATAATTATGACCTTTTAGCTCAGAATTTCATCCTTTTTACCTCAAAATTCTGACTTGTTATCTCATGATTTCGACTTGCTTCATCCCTCTTTTTATATAAAAATATTAAAAAACAAAAACAAATCGGGGTGTGAGTGATACATCTCTCCGCAGATAGGGGATCTGCGGTGTGAGTGGCGCATCCTGCCGCGCACAGAGGATCTCTGGCGGACAGCTGGGGAGGAAAGGGAGGGGCGGAAACCGAGCGCGTCAGCCGCATGATACCGTGGAGAGCCGCGGGGGGAAAAACTATCTCCTCTTACTGTGTTTCAGAGGCGAACTTTCGGAAGACGCCAGCAGCCTCGAAAACAACCTCAACTTTTCGCTCCTGGTTCGTTGGTCAGCCAGGTCGGTTAGTTTGCCTGTCGCTCCGTGAGTCCGTGTTTTAGATCTAAGGTGTGACACGCTGCAGCTGCCGCCTCCCAGGTAAGATCACACTACAACAGCTGGGATGAAGGACAATGTCTGATTGTTCGGCACGGTGACATGCACGTTCAGCCCTCTCCTGCCTTACTATCAGCTCTTTGCGGCAAGCCCGACTTCTTGCGCTCACTCAGTTCTAACTTTAAAGGCGGGAGGGTGAGTTTCTTCCCTCCATGGGGGTAAAAAAAAAGTTTGCTGGGAGGACAAAGACAGTTGGAGTATGTCGCCAACAGCCGTGGAAATGTGCTTAATAAGTCACTTTTGTATTTTTAGGAAACACTTGTACGTGTGTGTCGGTGCGCATGCCGCGGGGATATGTTTGTAAATGATTTTTTTTCTTGTGTGTTTTTATAGGTGTCTTTGTGAACACTAACCATGAATAGTAAGTCCACCTTTAATCAATGTACAATGCCTCTTTGCGGCACAGATGCTTAAAATATCCTCAAGGCTATTTTTGGCTCCTCTGTGTCACACATTTGGTTGTCGGGGTATGTATATGTCGTGTGTACATTTACTTAGGTGCTGTACTTTCCTCACAGATCCATTAGGGAGGTTCCCTCAGGAAACCTGAGGTTTCTGTTAGGTCTGTGAGGCACAGCTGATTCTAATGAAGTGACAGATGGATATATAGATAGACTGGAAGATAGAGAGAAGCTCGGTCGACCCCTCCAGCGAGGTTCCCTTCAGGAAATTCAGGTTCCAGGGTGAAGCACCCCAAGTTGAAATGAAGCGCACTTTTTTACAGTTGGGACACAACATCCATCCAAGTCGATCCATTTCAGTTCAGTGGGTCCAATCTGTCAAATGTGAGATTTTTCAGCTTTGCTTCACTTTGTGTGAGAGAACGAGAACTGTCATATGATTAAATCTAAGTTGCAGCTGTGGACAAAATGTAGAGTTTCTCTGCAGATTCAGACTGAACACTCAATTAGCTGACCACCTTTTTAATTGTGACTTAGCTCTACTTCTACAAAATGTATGGTCACACTCATAATAAAAATACATTCTGGATCACAACCAGCTTTTCATCACTGATTAATTTCAGATGATTTCCCTTTTCCAATCTGGGAGCATAAGAGCATAACCCAGAGAAAGTGAATATCCTGTGATCACGAGTCGGCGAATGTCTTTAACTGTACTGTCATATGTGAGAAGGAACGCCTCAAAACTCCCACATTTGAGAGTTTTAAACTAAGGAAAGTTTGGCATTTTCACTCAGGTAAATAACTCAGGCGATTAAAGGAAAAACATTCTCGCTATTTGATAAGTGGATTTATCAGCTAATTGTTCCTAATCTAACTAATTATCACTTTTTAAATGCTAAAAAAAAAGCCTTTCCTGATGTTTTCTCAGCTGGTTGCACCACAGTATCTCACAGCAGATCTCAGTGTTTCCTCTGACTAAGTCATTGCATCACACAGACGTCTGGAATAAATAAAAGAGGCTGACAGGTTTTGTTTCAGGCCTGGCCCTTAATAATCAGATTACTGCGTCACAATACTTTATATTCCCTCCCCGGGCAGCCAGCTATGCAGTTGCACAAGTCCCCTCTGCAGACTGCGCGCTGCAGACAGAGCCCTGCCACATTTTTCACATGCTTTTTTATCTGGCAGATTCGGACATGGCGCCTCCCACGACCGTCCCCCCGCTCACAGACGCGGCCGTGACAGATGGTGAGTGCGCTCCGTTGCGCTTTTTTTTTTCTCCTCCCTTTTCATTTTCGTTCTGAACGTGCACGCGGCCGGCCCGCGTCCCGGTGTCCCGCCCCTTGTGACCCGCGTCGTGTTTTTGTTCAGGTGCGGGACTGCTGACGGCGCTCACCACGCAGGCACACACCACCCTGACTGAAGGTAAAACTCCCGCACCCTCATCGTTTCATACACTCAGTCGTGCACCTTGTTCCGGAGACCCGCAGTCGTTTCCTCTCCGCAGAACAAAATGTCAAAGCATTACCGCTCTCTCGACTCGTTACCTGAAACCTGGATTCTGAAACCACTTCCACTTCTCTCTTGTTTTTCTTTTCCTCTTCAGCCCTAACGACAGCAGCCCCCGCGAGTTCAAACTCGACGGTCGTGGCAGGTAACCCGTCTCAGATAACGTACTTTGTTTGTTTTTCTTTAATTTTGGAGTCACAAAAAGCAACCCCCCCCCCCCCCCCCGTTTTGCGTCGTTTCTCCCCAGTGGTGGTGGTCCTCATCCTGCTGACGGTAGCAGCCCTGGCCGTCCTGCTCTACCGGTATCTGTGCCACAACAAGGGAGACTACAGGACGACGGGGGAGCTGGCGCCCGGAGAGGATCCCGACGAGGAGTACCGCGACCAGACCCAGAGCGAGAAGAAGGAATACTTCATCTGAGCCCGGTGGAGAGGGAGGGGGGGGGAGAAAAAAACAAGGATCTGTGGAAGCCTGAGAAGAACCCAGACTGTTTTTATTTGTGTGTAATGTGGAAGGGGGGAGGGGTGGGGGGGGGGGGGGGTCTTGAGGAGCACGAGCGATACCAAAGACGGGACTGTTCCGGTCGGAGTGGGCGCTGACGGACGAGGAGCAGGTGACGAGGCGACAGGTGTGCTCAGATCGGGGGGGGCGGGGCGTGAAACAGGTGGTGGGGTTTTTCAGAATGTCACAGCCGCGCGCACAGCAAGTGTACTCTGTGACAATCGGAGCGAGATCGACTCGTCCGCTCCGCTTTTTATCCGCCGCCTTTCCCGTTTAGCCTTTTATAATGTGCTGTTTTGTTCATTTTTTTTGGCCCCCCCAGGGCTGGGTGAGTAGCTGTGAGTTGGATCGGCTTTTCAGAATCTACCCACGCAGTTCCTTTATGAGTCCGTTCAGGACGACTGCATCCTTTTTAAACTACAGGACAGCTAAAACGTTCTTTGTTGCATTTTGTTGTACCTGGTTTTGTTTTGTTTTGTACGACTGTTGCCAAATGTGGTTACTGATGGCTTCCCTATTTGAGCCAGATATGGAAGACAATAAAACCTTTTGGACTCATGCCAGTCTGCAGCCGTTTACAGTGATGCTTTCAGAGTTTTTAGACACCGTCAGGAGCGTTATGTACTGCCCATAAAGATCACAATACGAGATCATAATGCACCAAGAAATCGAATGCTTTGTTCCCGAAACAGTGTAGTTCAGCTTCCAAATACTCTATAATATCCATTAATGTCTGACTTATCCACAGCTTTTGGTTCAAAACGCTATGGTGCCTTAGACTGGCATGTCAGTGTGGAGCTAAACTATCCTGACATTTTGACTATATTGAGGGCACCACCCCCCCAAACTCCCCAGAAGTCAAGTCTGTTGTCCTTTAGAACTTCTCTGAACCCTTAGTGGCCCTTTTCCACTGACGTGGTTCCAGTATAGGGTCCGGGCTAGTGTTTAGTTTGGAGCTGCCTGAGGACTTTCCAGAGCAGCACCGCTTCCTTGCTGGATCAGAATAACCAGCCACGCCAGAGGCCGGGTTTGGAGTTACTGATACCAATGAAAACAAGTCGGCCATTTTGGATGTGATGAAACTGAACCTAAAAAAGTTAAGACTACGAATAGAGACATAAAGACTGGCTATGATGACACTGACAGTAAATGAAGTGGCTCTAGAGCCTAAACTCAACTAGTTTAACCCTGAACCAGTACTGGAACTGGTTTGGTGGAAGAGGGGGTATAAGAGAGTGTGCCTTGGTCTCCTAGCCTTCCTTTTACCATGTGTTGCTGGTCTCCCAACTTCTTTTTACCATCGGTGTCTATAGTACCAAGTCAGATACAGCCTCCTTTCTGTTTCATAGACAGTGTCTGGAAAACCTTATACTCAGTTTGGAGAATCCTGCACACACCCCCATGTCTGTACAATGCTGCCTCCACTGTATGTTGAGGGCACAACTTCGCACCTGCCCAGGCTTGGAGTTCGACAAATACCGGTTCATGTTTGTCCAGGGTGTATTCCCTGTGTGCTGGAGCAAGGTACCACTGTACACAACGTGTGTAAGATGATGAATGGGTGATTCTTATTCGACTCAGTCCTGTTAAAAAAATATAGAAGTGACTACAGTCTGGTTCCATTGGTTGGCTCTTTCATGTTTTATGTATACTAAATCGAGGTGGGTGATACTTTACAAAAAATATGATGCTGGTATGAAAGGGAAAGAAAGCAGCATAAAAACTAAAAACAAATCGATTAACCTGCGGGGCAGTCTGGCCACGAAAAAGGCAACATTTCAGCCACAATCCCAGATTTTATCTCAAATCACAATCATGGAAAAAAAAGCAAAAACAATCCTGATCCCAAAAAAAGTTGGGATGCTGTGTAAAACAACGAAATCATTGCTCAGCCAGGATGGCTTTACAAAGCGTTCCAGAGCTCACACAGTCATCTGCTTTTTACGAGGGTGTTGGACTGGATGTTGAACTGGCTCGTGAATGACTTTCCAGGGCCTGGTCACCTGCTGTCTGTGAACCTCTTTACCTGTGCAACCTCTAGTTGCCGCTGAGCCAGGATGAAAGGGCAAAATAAGATCGCCATTGTGCAGTTTAGAGTCGAGAATCTGTCAAAAAGGATTAACAAATGACCACATCTTGTTTTATTCGTTTTACACAGCATCTTAATTTGTTGGAATCAGGTTCGTACATACCTGCCCCCTTCTAAAACATTGTATACATGGAAAAAAATTAAACAAACATGCAGCATGTCAAATTTCCAAAATAACCTTTATTCTAAACTTACATTTTAAATTTTAAGTTTAGTATAAAAAAGTTAAGTGCACCTAAGTTCTTTTTTTTTCAAAGTATTCCATCTTTGACACTCATCTCCTTTAGTAATCTTAAAAGATAGAATGTGTACCAAAGTCTATCACATCACTTTAGTACATACATCTATTTTTTACAAAATATTGTAAAGAGAATCCCTGAACTATAAATGTCCATAATCCTTCAACAAAGGGTAATCCATTTGCTGGCTGTGGTTGGCATAGCATCTACTGGTCAGCTGTAGTTTACAGTACTTCATAGTGCTGGGACAAAGCCACCATTATATGCTGCTTCACAAACAATCAAGAGCAGAGATGAGTAGAGGGGAAAAAACAAAACAAAACAAAACAAACATTGGAATCATAGTTTGAAAAGCTTTGATAGCTGTGGCCTCTTCCCCTGCAACGCTGTATGGAACGGCAGCATTAGTGACGACAAACCAATACTGCGCCATTTTGAAAATGAAAGAAAACCAAAGAAAAAGTGACAGGTTGGTCACGACTGGAATATAGAAGGTTTGTGTGTGTGTGTGTGTGTGTGTGATCTGCTGTGAGAGAGAAGGGTCGTCACGGGAGGGCAGCTCGTCTCCACACAGTTGCTCTGTCTGACCTGATATTGTTGGACGTTGAGGTCGACAGCTTTGTCTTATTTTTTACTTTTGAACTTTTTTTTTTTTTTTCCTCTGGTGGCCACAGCTGTTAAAACTTGATATGGCACGTCGGATACCCAGTGACACAAACACGCTACCAGACACTGAAAACGAAGAATATCTACACATGTGTGTGTTCATGGTCTCTACGCTGACCTGTCCAGGTTCGGACGCCTCATTAAACTTTATCAGAGAGATCGCGTTTTGTATGTGGCCCAAAAAACAAACAGTTTGACTACCAGCAGGAACAAAAGCCGTCCTCTCCTGGAGCTACTTTGCCGACAGCGATGCGGCCTCGGCGCGCACGTTTGCGTACACCTCCAGACTTGGCGACGCCACAACACGCGGTGGCGCTGCTTTTTCTTTTTTTTTTTTCCCCCAAAATGAACTAGGCTTGTTGAATTTAACAATCTAAAAATGTTCAAAAATCTCACAGCTTTCTTTGAAAAAGGCATGAAAACAGAATAAAAAAAAGAGAGTAGCCCCTTGTGTGCAACCACTCAGATTTGCTTAGCAGTGCATCTCAGATATAAAGTATTTAATCAAATTTGTACATAGCAAAGGTGCAAAAGTATGCAATGACTTAAAGATGCAATGAACCCACATAAAGTGACATTAACACATCGACTAACATGCCAGACCAAAGGTCTCGATACCAACAATCTCAGAACTGCTTTCTCGATGATATGTTTGCTTTTAAATTGTGACGTCTTAAATTTCAAGTCACAACCAAACATGAGTGCATTGTAGACCAAGTCTTTGGTACAACAAGCTCATTGGTTACACTAACAAATTTATTAGCCTAACTACACATGTAAATCATTTCGAGGTGAAAAAGTAAAGAACCAAATGAAACACTGAAATACTTAAAGTCTCCTCAACGTTAGAAAATGTTGCCTAAAGACTAATGCTATCACAGATGACGCTTTCTACTACGGTGAATAAATACTTAAGCAACTGATACTGTTTTGAAAGACAAAGAGAAACAATGGAGGGTTTTTCTTTTCCTTGAAATCTGCACAATGAAACACTTAGTGTATAAACTCTGGGTATCCGACTGTGAAATAGAAACAGGAGACAAACGAAGCTAAAATGTTACACCAACCACCCCTGCCCGTTCGACTTACTATTTGGATTTACTTTAAATTTCTTTCCTTTAAGTTTACTGAAGTTAATTTGCTTTAAATTAGGGCTATCCCCAGTGCTCTTTGGCACTTGACTATGTTCATCTACAAGTTGCCCGACAAGGTACAGTAAATCACTTTGGATATTGCATGAAATCTTTTCTTGAGTTGTTAACTTTTTAGTGTAATTCTTTTTTCTCATTTACAAGTGATTTAACTACAACGACCTGCCAGATTGACAGTTCACTGTGCAACGAATTCGCCGTGGTATTTTGGATCGTGTGCAAAGTACAAGACAAATCTAGCTAGACGCATCCACGATGCTTGATCTTTTTTCTCTTTTTTTTTTTCCAACAGTGTCGAGATGTTGTTTCTCATCATACTGCTATTTACATGGAACTATTACACATCTACTAATTTAACTACACTAAAAGTTTTCAAAAAAGACAAGTGGAGATTTTTTTTCTGAGCTGTCACTGCAACTTTGTAACTGCATTTCACTTTCACCATAAAGCAGCTAAACTAAATAACGCGGGTCTGGTATTTCGACAGTTCGTTTACGTAGCTTTACAGGTTATACAAGAACGTCTCGATGGAATTTGTGATCCGCTCGATCGGAGGGAGAACGCGTCTCGCGAGCAAATACGGACGCCTGAAGGAGGTCCAATCTGGAATGACCAAAGAGGTTTCGACCCGATGGAGAATTATGGAATGAGTTCTACGACATTAAAAAGTTGCATTTTGTCCTCTCCAGGCAGTGGCGTTCATCATTTGATCTCTATGTCAGAAGTGGAGTACTGTACCTTTTCACGAGGGCTCTAAAATATTACATTCCGTTAGGTGATATCAGTATTGTGGCATGGCCAAGCAGCCTGAAGAGGGAGGCGTATGGGACGGGGGGAGAGAGAGAAAGAGAGAGGGAGAGAGAGAGGGACGGGGGGCATCATTTGGGACGGGGCGTTTAGGCATGGAGGAGGAGTTGAGGACTTGCTGTTACCAGATGGTATAACCCCCACTGGATCCACCCAGGAAGAAGTTGTTCTTGCGCTGTGTCATTACAACGTTGGCACCCTGCATGGCAGCCAGCTGAGCCGCATTGGGGGGATGTCCAGGAGGTGGGGGCTGGACGGACAGAGAGAAGAACGGACCGTGTTATGACGGAGCTAATCAACTGTGGGGCTTCGATAAACATCTGACAACATCCTGAGTGCAGCGCAACTCACTGGGATGGAAACACTGCTGCCTGCTGTGAAGCGAGCACCGGCATCGTAGCCGCCGTCCACCATCACTGTTGAACCAGGAGGGTACATGGCTCCCACAGGGTAGTAAGCCATGGGGACATTCTGGCCCACAGGCCCAACAGACATGTGTGGCTGCATGGGCATGAACACCTGAGCACCAGGGTAGGGAGAGGACATCTGAGGCAACTGACCAGGCACCTGAGGTGGAAGCACATATCTGGGCTGGTATATCTGCGCACACACACACACACACACACACACAGATGGAGAGAGGGGGGAGAAAGAGTTAAATCTGTTCAATTATTGAGTTGTGTTATTTCAAAAAAATCTGATTTTAAACTCCTTAAAAACAGAAGGGAGCAGCATTGCATGTTGTTTATTTATAAGGCCCTCATTACCTCTCTGATGACATTTAAATACAGTACTTACAATGTCACGTTGCAGGTATATTACTCTTAGCTACACCTATTATTCACACTGCACATGGAAAAAATGGTCTCAGCATTACACTACACACAATTGAATCAAGCTATAAAAAAAAAATCAATCTACAACTACTACAATACAATACAATACAAAAAGTATCTATTTCCCAACACACTAATGTTATCTGTATGAGTAATTTTTTGTATCTAAAGTAAGGTTAACCATAGACAGCTATGGTTAACCTGTGTAAGTACATTTTTGCACAAAAGGTCTGTGATCTGTGTCTCAATTCAAATAGAGGAATTAATGACAACGTTGATATTAAATGTCAGAATTACCTCAGAATATGCAGGTGGTGTGTCTGTGTAAGGAGGTGCCTGAGGAGACATTTGCATAGCAGGAGGGTATACAGGTGCAGAGCTCTGCTGAGGGTACACAGCCTGCTGTGGATATGAACCTGCAAGACAACATTTCAGTTTGAGACGCGTCAAAAGAGCTGTCATCCTTCGGGGGTTAACAAAAAACACCCACAACAGGCTGAGGTCGAGCGGGTGGAGGGTAGGCCGTTTTTGGGGCCTGTGGAGTGATGTCATCACCTTCGTAGTAAACGAAACTAATTTCAGAGGTTTGGCTTTTTCAAGGAAATAGCTGAACACGTGTGAAAACAATGTCAGGATATTCGGCTGAACGAGGAAATAAAACAAGACGGCATTTCTTATGTGGTCAAAGAGACCCTGACAGAGCACCTCAAACAAAATCTAACCATGAATGTGTTTGTATACTGAGTAAGAATGTTTTGGGTACTGCGTCTGCTAACTGTCATCGCCTTGCCTGCTTTCTGTACCAGTCACCCAAGAAAAGCCCTCATTGCTGTACAACTAAGTTGTACAACTATCTAACATTAAATCTGTTTATTACTATATCAAAACACTGTTGTGGTTTCTATTGATAATATACAAAGATTGAGAGACAAAACTTGGCCATCTGCACTGTAGAAATATTAAATCATACTTGAATTTTCCAGACAAAGAATGGGAACAGAGGGAATACAATCGTTGAAGCATTACAACAAATTTCACCATTTGTCCTTTTTTCCAATTAGTCAGTCGACAGAAAATCTTTAAGGATCGATTCATCGTTTGAGTAATCCTTAAAGGAACAAACATCGGTTTCCAGCTTCCTTACGGGCGAATATTTTCTAGTTTCTCTGCGTTCTCGCAGGAAGCAAAACACGACTTTAAAAGCCATTTACAACATGGGAGAAATGTTTTGGAGCGTTTCCTAACATGATCCAATGTGTAATGGGTAACAACAAAAGATTTGATGGTGATCGACATGGTTAAAAAAATGGTTGATAGCTTCACATATATGTGAACATGCTCGGTTCAATAAGCGGTACAACAGTATAAAATGGCCTCTGTTAAACCTGGAGGGACAAAATTAAATTCCGATGCATGTAAAACCCAAACAGTCCAGCAGCCTCCTGTTTAGCCTTGTGTGTAGTGAAGCTAGCTCACTGCAAAATATGTGACCTGACCACTAAAATAAAATCCAACGACAGATACGAGATGACAATATATCTTAAAAAACATTGTGTACAAGTGGAGAATTGTGTGATAAAACCGATGACCGACGTCAACATGTGTGCTGCGCTTCACCATCAGATCGTGCATCCGTGTATTGTCATGTACGGAGCTAAAGTCCGCTTCAGGATGGCCATCACGGCAGAGCTTCGTCTCTAATTAAAACAACGGGGTCCGCGCGGCGAACAGCTCATTTATTTTCCCCAAAATGTCCCGGTGGAAATACCTTTGTTGTTCATTGTTGTGGAGCGGTGTGGACACTGAGGAATATCAGGTAAAAACGGAGCTCTGCGTAGCTTGTCACGGCCTTAGAACAGGTTACGGCTTCACAATCTTTCACTTCCTTGTTTTTCAGCTTCTTGTTGTTGTGGAAGTGGTGACGTCAGTCGTTCTCTCTCTGTGGTTCGACGTACGCGATGGTTTACGTGCGCGCGCACCCTACAGGCAGAAACGGGGAAAATCAGAACCAGATTGGTTGCCAGGTAGTTATACAACTTAGTTATACAGCTACGAGTAATTTGCTTTGGCAGTTGGTACAGAACACACAGAGTACACATTAGTCTATCTATCTATCTATCTATCTATCTATCTATCTATCTATCTATCTATCTATCTATCTATCTATCTATCTATCTATCTATCTATCTATCTATCTATCTATCTATCTATCTATCTATCTATCTATCTATCTATCTATCTATCTATCTATCTATCTATCTATCTATCTATCTATCTATCTATCTATCTATCTATCTATCTATCTATCTATCTATCTATCTATCTATCTATCGACACACTGAGTATGCAGGACTTAGAAGCCTTGCTCATGCTCCTTCTTATAATCACTCTTCATTACTGAACTCTGCTTATTTACTTTGAAATATACACCCAGTATGTGTTTGCATAAATGTCCATGCAAATTCATCAATGTCACACAAGACAAAATGACATCAGAAACCACAGTGTTTGCATAAACTCATTTCATGTGTTTTGGTGTGGCCAGTTGCTATACGATGGAGGTATTTCCTTCATTCGGTGTTTTAAGATGTAGACTTTTAAAAACTGCACAGTGTCACTTCTTTTAAAATAGCAGCACTGTGCAGTTCTTGCTCAAAATGACTTTTGTTCATATTCAGATTTTCATTCTTTCCTTTTGTCTGGTTGAATGACACATAAATGGACAGCTGATGTGACACTACCATACATTTATAGTCAAATGATTACTGATTAAAAAGGCTCATGAAGTGACTATTTCTTGACAACTAATATTGGTGTACCCAGATGTCTTACTGTCTGTTGTCAGTGTTCCGTGATTTTAATAAACCTTTGTTACAGAAAAATGAACCTAAAAAGAGTATTCAATTCTGGATTACACATAAAATGAGCATCAGAGACACCATACAACAACCAGGGCGTCCCCATTCACGGTCCTTTTATTGCGGATAATTCACCCCATGCTATTTCAAAGTTTATACAGATTGTCAGATGTCAAAAGCCTGGTTGCCAGAGAAAAATATTGTACTATACTACACTATTACTACTATACTATACTATACTATACTATACTATACTATACTGCCTTGCTATGCTATAATATACTATGCTATTATGAAATAAAATATAATAGATAATATTATATACTATACTGTATGATACTATACTGCAGACTGCATCGTATTTTACCTTATATTATACTGTTTTAAATACTATGCCGATATTATTTGCTCCTCCACTAGGGTTGTGTGCAGCCTAGCTTTTATTGGGCTGCGGTCCCTTTAAGAGAACCATGGCAGTTCTCAGGTCGAGGCAGACATTTTTCAATGCAAGATTTTTCCTTGCATAAATTATGTTCATGACGTAGTGCAAAAGGCCAATTTTGTGACAATTTTCACCGACTTTACAGCCCAAACAGGATTTTGTGAAGCTCGCCGAGGATCCCGGATCATCTGAACTGTCACAGAAAGGGCCTCGTCATTAAATATTAAGGAGGAGAGGAGATCCTAACATTGCGACCCTCCTTATCAATGCAAATACCTCTTTTGTGTGCAGTATGCACACAGCGCCTGTCTGGGAGCTGAGATGAATTTTTAATTATGTGTGACTGAAACTAACTGTGACAAGGACCTTTTCTAAGAGCCGGGGATTACAGAAAATAAGCTGCATTTACTCGGTAAGTTGAACATATAATAACCAGAGTGTGCCTGTTGTCGCCTGCCGCTCGGCTGCCTGCAGCAGCAGCGAAATGGCGAAATGAGTTTGGGTTAATATGCAATGTTCGTAATTAGCATAATTTATATATTTATGATAAAGAGAGGGAAATACATAATATTCGGTCTCTAGGCTCGGGTCGGGATGGTTCCCGTCGCCTGTGCTCGGCGGTTTGTGGCTGTGTGGTAAAAAGTGGCCGACACTTTTATTGGTGGGGATGGGGGTGGGGAGCCCACCAACACCGGCTGAAGTTTCTGCCTCATCCGCCTGTCTGCAGAAAATGCTCCAGCTCTCGTCTCCCCCACGATATGTGCTGCGTTTTCCCCAGCGCTTCGTGGACACGATAGTCGCGTGTCAGCCCTCCTTTTTGTGCAGCTTTAAGGGCAACACAGTATGGCCTGTTTACAGGCCCCTCTCCAAATAGTCTGCTCCTGCAATGACAGAAATAGAATATAAAAAAACACCCCTCCGCATGTGGGGCTGCTATAGCCAGCATTTGCCCCCCCTGGAAGTGTGGATTAGCAGGCTTTACTATCAGGAAACTTTGCTGCAGAGCAGGGTAGAAGGAGGGGGTCAAGCGTGAAATCGAGAAGATGAATCTTTTTAGGAGTTTTTTTGTACAGGCAGAGAGCTTTATTGTCACTGTATGACTCATGCCAGACTTGCTCCGCAACACCTATCAAACAGTGGGTGCACACACTCATACAAACCCCAGAACCCCAAATTCACTTAGTAGACTTCAAGTTTGAGCATTGAGTGACTTGCATGTAAATGGTGAACAGCCTGGCTCAAATAGCGCTTTTACAGTCTCTATGCCCACTCACAGGATTTGTACCTATTTGTCACCTTCATCCATTCATCCTGCATGGTATCAGGGGTAGTTGTGGGTTCAGTATCTTGCCCAAGGTTAGTTCGACATGCTTTGGATTGATTGAAACACTGACCTCCTGATCCATGGACGACTGTGCTGTCCCTGAGCCGCAGTCGGCCATTTAGCCATGTACTGCAGCACATGCTTTTATCCAAAGCGACTCGTATAAGAGGATAAACATTCAAGCTGCATCACAAGAGAGCCCACGGTCCAGCCATCCATTATCTTACCTGCCTCGTAGCCATCAGTGTTGCAGGGGTCTTCTGTGCACGCAGGGAAAAAGCAGGGAATACACCCCATACAGGTCAGCAGGGCCCACACTCAGAGTCCCTGGAGAAATCCCATGCAGACACTAGAATAACATGCAAAGGCTTCCGAGGATTCAGGATTCGAAGCAGGCACGTTCCTGTTGTCGATAACACTATTCACCAACCTATCGTTCACTCGAGACCACAGTGAAACATTAAATACTGCTCCACAGTTATGGCTGATAAAAACAGAAGCAACTTAAATTACGAAGACGCCTTTTGGATGTGAGGCGAAACATCTTACAGAACCTAACACAAGTCTTGGCTTGTTATTACCCAAAACTGCTATGATCTGTATAACCGAGATCCTCCACAGACCTACTTTACTGCTCTACAGACTACTAAGAGATGAGACTCCAGTAGCGCAAGTGCTAGCGCAGAGTTTGAGTAATAATCAAGAGGAGATGCCAGCAGGAGAAGACGGAACAAGTACCGCTAATCGCTGTGTGTTTACCCTAGGATGCCAGGAAGGCAGTGACTGCGGTGGTGCAGAGAGCCATGAACTCCCAGGATCTCCCGGCCAAAGATGCCCCACTCACGGTCAACGAGCAGGTAACGCCCACCTGCCCGCCAGGGCCTCGCTGAGCCTGACCCGAACCCCTCTCGATAACCTCTGTTGTCTTCAAGTTCCTTTTGCTCCTGTCGCCCCTCCACTCCCTCCATGCTCCAGCACGCCACATCGTAACGGAATGATTCACTTCCATGCGAGTGCATTGAGATCGGGACCCGCCGTTGTGCCTCCGTCACACTGTAACACCCGCTGCTTTATGCTTGTGAGGGTTAGCGCTCTTTAAACTGCCATGCTTAATAATGAATTGTGGTTTTTCCTCCTTCTAGTAACATTGTGTGTCGGCAAACAAAAGCAATGCTCTTCTCGGATGTGCGGAGGGGAACTTGAAGAACGCATTGCTTGAGCTGCTTGTTGGCTGATGCTCTTATCATTGTTTTTTTTGTGTACTTGTGCTTTTTATTTTTCATTTGTGTCTCTTTCTTTTTGTGTTTGTTTTGGTGTTGTTTTGGTTTGGTTCATCGTGTCCTAACATGTGCTCGGCTTCTCTGTTCTCCTTAGCCATTCACTGTCTGACTGCAGAAGTCTTTTTTCAGCCATTTAAATCCTGCACTTTGAAATTCCCTGCCAAAGACAACCAGGTATGCATCCTCCTCTATCTTCCTGCCTTGTCTCTCTCTGCACGTTGTCCTCCAGCCCCAGGTTGTCTTGCTGCGTGTGCTCTAGGCCTTTCATTATTGCGTACCATGAATCACCGGTTAAGTCCAAATCAGATTCACTACACGCACTTCAAGGGGGGGAGTTGATAAATACTAAATGTAGCTTTTGGATATTTTTATGTGACCCTCGAGTGCTAGATCGAGGCTCTTGCTCTGGCTAAATATTTAATTTACCGGAGTGCTCCTTTGCTAAGTCAGTTGTAAGTCAAATTAAATTCTGAATAGGAGAAACAGAGAAGAGAAGACACTTCCTTTTCTATTAGTTTCACCTCTCGCCCCCCGCCCCCCCCACCCTCCCTCATTGCTGTGCAGGTCATTGTGATGTCTGGCCATGAGACGATTCGCGTGCTGGAGGTAGAGGTGGACGCGTCTCTGCCGTCGTCGGTGCCTGACGGGAAGAGTGAAGGCAAAGCCGAGGACGGGGCGGCCCAGCCTGCCGAGCAGACGGAGGCGGGCAGCACGCAGGACGGCCTGGCCGCCTCCCAGGGGCCCGGGCCGGCAGGTAAATCCGTGCTCCCGCTCTGCGATTGTGATCGATCATAGTCACTCGCCGGTCGTTGTGAACGCGCTGTGGAGAAACCCTTCAAATGTCAGTGAGGCCGCCACCCTGGCTGTGCTCCCGCAGTGCTGGCCGAGCAGCAGGCGGTCTGTGTCGAGGCTGCGGCCCCCGCTGTCCCCGCGCTGGCCCCCGCTGTGCCCGTCAGCGTGTCCCTGCCACAGCCCCAGGCCGCCATGCCCATCGCCGTCCAGGGCTGCCCGCAGGTGAGGCACAATCTGGGCACAGGCTCCACATTCATCTCAACTCATCGTTTTAGTCGAACGGTTCGATTTTCTTCACCCAGGCCGGGGTTTCTCAGGTCCGCTCATCAGGTATTCTGGACGTTTCCTGCTCCAAGACACCTGACTCAGATGAGCGCCTCATCATCGGGTCTTTGCAGAGCTAGATGATTGGCTAATGCATTTAATCATGTGTTAAAACATGCAGGGCAGTCGGACTTGAGGACCGGAATGGAGAAGTGAGAGTGCAATCAATGTACCATTTTAAATGAAATGGGCTGGGGGGTGGGGGGGTTCTTACACTTCCAAGGAGCTTCTTTATATTTCACAAAATGTGTTCAGGTTTGTTTAATATCCATACGTCAGGGGAGAGCCTCGCAGTGGCTGTTGGTTTGCGTCCTGTGTGGAGTTCGCATGTTCTTCCCCAGCAGTGTGTGGTGTTTCCTCCGGGTATTCCAGTTTCCTCCCACAGCCTAAAAACATGCTGTGAGGTTGACTGGAGACTCTAAATTGGCCCTAGGTGTGAGAGAGTCAAAGAGGGGATGGGAACTGGAGACCTGTACAGGGTGTATTCACTGCCCTCGCACCAGCAGACCCCTCTGACACTAGTGGGTGTAAGGCGGTTAGGATTATGGTTGGATGAATGGTGTCAGGGGTGTAATGTCACTGTGATTCACAGCCTTCTCCAGGTGAGGTCAGGCTCCAGTACTCTGGAAATCTGACAAAACTGAATAAAATTCGATCCCAAGCGACTGCAAACAGAGGTTGATACTGCAAGAAATAAGAAACCGACTACAGGACAAAACAAAGAGAGAAACATTCAACTTGGCATAAAATCGAAATGCGGCATAAAGTGCCATTTAAAACTCCAACAAATGCTGACAAACAAGACAAATTCGGTAAGGATATAAACTGGAGAGGCCTCCCTCTCTCTCTCTCTCTCTCTCTCGATGGTTTCGCCACACCAGGTCCTGACCCAGGAGAGCCTGGCCTCTCTCATGACGGGCATGATGGCTCAGACGGGCTCCCTGGGGCAGCCGCTGCTCATCCCCCTCAACATGGGCGGCTCCATCGGGGGCCAGGGCGGCCTGGCCGTGCTCACCCTGCCCACCACCAACGTGGCCACTCTGCCGGGCTTTGCAGCAGCTAACGCGGCCAGCAACCTCCTCAAGCTGCCCTTCGCCGGCCTCCAAGGTACACAGCCACAAACACAAAGGAAATCTCACTCTACAGTCTCCGCTTTTTCCCGTAGAGACTCTGGTGGACATCTATGGTCTCAATGACCCTCTCTAGTCCAACCATGAGATTATCAGTTGTGGTTTTAAGTGATTATGTGTGTGAACAGTGAGAATTATCAGGATTAGGATTAGGTTGTTGGAAGTGCTACCACAGCTTGGTGTTCATTTAGGTCCCATTTAGAGCAAAATCGATGATAATGCTTTCACCTGTGCCTCACCTCTCAGTCCTAAGGCAATAACCACAATTTAAAGCTTGAGACCTGAAAACAATTGTCCTCAATTGTAGCATCGGGGAAGATCTGCCCATTGTGAAGTTTATAGTCTCAAAGGCCCTTGAAGGTATTTCAGTTGATGCTCATTGTGTAATCAGTTAGCAGTCATCGTAATAATGAACGGCGCCCCTCGTAGCTGCCAGCATGGCTCGGCTCTCAACATTTCCCGTCTGTTTTCTCCCAGCTTGTAACCCGATTCCAGAACAATGAGTGCTCGCTCGCCATATTTTATTTCACATTTTTTTCTCCCTCAGCTGCGACGGTCCTGAACTCGGTCCAGCCGCAGCTGCAGACCAACGGGCAGACGGTGTTCCAGCCTCAGGCCGCGGCCATGCAGCCGGTGCAGGCGGCCGTGCAGCAGGTGGCGTCCCAGCCTCCGCCGGTGAGCGGCGGCGGCGGCGGCGTGCAGGTCAGCGCCGCCCCGGTGGCTCCGGCTCAGGCCACCCCGGCCTCCACCGCCGTCTCCCAGTCCAACATATCGGTGGCAGCGCTGCAGACCGCAGGACTGTCCCTCAACCCCGCCATTGTAAGCACGAGGTCCACGCGCTGGCACTAGACGGCACGAGGCGAGACGAGTCGATGACAGTTGCTGTTTGTTCCCCCGATCAGATCAGCGCTGCCTCGCTGGGAGCCCAGCCCCAGTTTCTCAGCTCCCTCACCTCCACTCCCATCATCACCAGTGCCATGTCCAACATGGCTGGCATCACCAGCCAGATCATCACCAACGCCCAGGGACAGGTCCGTGCCACCACCACCACCACTTCTAGTGTTTGTAGAAGCAAAGACAACAGAGGAGCGTCCATAACAGAGGATAGAAATGATAAATATGTGCACAAAAAGGAAGACTTAAAACAGCCTTCTCAACGATATGATAATGGTGAAAACACACTCACCACATCAGCGCAAATTGATAGATGGTCGCTCCTGATCCGAGGACAGTCGGATCGTTCTCGTCGTGTTTGTTCAGAGAGTAAAAGCCGGCGCCTCTAGATGACATCAATCAGCATCGTTCTCAAGTCAACGGAGCAGCAGTGTCTGTGAAAACAGATTCGTTCCGCTAGGCGATCTCATCATCATTGCACCGCGTTGGAGTTAGTGGTGTAGTGCTCTTCTGTGTCTGCGTCGTGTGCAGGTCATCGGGACCCTGCCGCTGCTGGTCAACCCAGCATCTCTGGCCGGAGGCACGGCGACGCCCACGCTCCCCCTCCAGGGCCTGCAGGGCCTCCAGGTGCAGACCGTCACGCCACAGCTGCTCCTCAACACCCAGGGCCAGATCATCGCCACCGTGGGCAACGGACCCGTGGCGGTGGCCACCTCTGCCGCCGTCCTGCCCAAGGCGGCCGCTCCTCCAACACTTGCCAAACCCAACACGCAGGTAGAGCCAGACTCTGTCTAGGGTCTGAGTATTTCTGCATTTACACCCCTCACATGCCCAAAATGAAAGAAATGTTCAAGACATTAATTTGTAAATTCTGCCGTATGTTACAGAGGATCAAAAATACAGAGTACAGAAAATATATATACATATAAACAATGTAGTTCCAAGGTTTTCAAGGCAGAATACTGTTAAGTGAGTAATGTGAGTGTTGCTTTAGAGATAAAGCAATCCTTTTTTATACTGTAGCTGTAGCACAAAGTGCAACTATGTTTCATGCAGATTACAAATAGATCGCAGTCGGCCATCATTGCTATTCATGACTGAATCAAACATTTATGGTCACATTTTGGTTACTCGCTGTATTTCACTGGACGGTCGCTCCCAGCCATGCAGAGTGAATAAAAAGGGCCAAAAGAACAATCCTTTCAAGTCGTCCATCAACTCAACCCACGTAGCTGTATTCTGCGACTGTCTATGCCACGTCTGAAGACCTGTCGTCCATCGTTCCCCTCCCAGGCTCTGGTCACCACGGCCACCCAGTCGCCAGTGGTCATCGCGCCGCAGCCGTCCGTGCTGAAGACGGCCAGCACGCTGTCCTCCGCCGGGCCCATCACCTGTGGAGACATGGCCAAAGTGGGCCAGCTCGTGAGCAGTACGTACACCTGCCGTCTAAACATAGCGCTCGCTCTTCACTAGGTAGATATTTTTAACCGCACCCTTCGCCACCGCAGAACCCCAGCAGGTAGTGAGCGGCGAGGAGGGCATCAATCTGGAGGAAATCCGAGAGTTTGCCAAGAATTTCAAGATCCGGCGGCTGTCCTTGGGCCTGACCCAGACACAAGTAGGTCAGGCCCTGACGGCAACGGAGGGTCCAGCCTACAGCCAGTCTGCTATCTGCAGGTACATCACTCCCCTGCATGGTGAAGCTTGGGATAAGTGATCTAGTAAACAGATCTAATCACATGAACAGATCTACTTACATGGACACAACTATTCTGATAGGAATATGAAAGCCCATTAAAGCATAAACTTGTATACTCAACTGTATACAATCCTTAATGTGGGTGGATGTGAATGTACATTGCACCTAACTAATTCGCTACACTTTCCATGAAAATTGAGTACATAAAAGAATGTTTTTGATAACGAATAGAAGGAATTATCAGTTTTTGTTTGACATTTTGGATAAACGACTGTTTCTCGCAGAGTTTGAAATGACAAACGCTCCTTTCATCTTTGTCCTGTTAGTATGAGGCAGCAATCATCTGCAGCTTAATGCCTCTTCTCAGCATCTAGTTTACATGTTTTTCTACAGATTAAACAAATGAGATGCAAGATGTTAATTACTGTGCTTAAGAAATGCTGGGTGGTTGATTTTGTTTCCTTCACTCCGAGTTCGGACCATCTGTTCACTCGCTTATTCTGTCTTTATGACGCACTAACCACGCATGGTTCCACTTCATATTTACCAGCAGACAGGAGACATGTCACATTCCCATCTAAACCTCAACGTACAAAACCACTTTTATTAGAACTATGCGTTCATCTTGATCTCAGAGTGGTACTTTGAACAGCAATGGATTCGTCACATCGAGCTAAACATGGAGGTAGAATACTTCATATTCAGAGGCTTTAAAGTGGGGTGCAGGTTCTCGTTGTCATGAAGCAGCTCAGACTCGAACCCTCTCACGCCACAGGTTTGAGAAGTTGGACATCACCCCTAAGAGCGCTCAGAAGCTGAAGCCGGTGTTGGAGAAGTGGCTGGCCGAGGCCGAGCACTGGAACCAGAAGGGCCAGCAGAACCTGATGGAGTTCGTGGGCGGGGAGCCGTCCAAAAAGCGCAAGCGGCGCACCAGCTTCACGCCCCAGGCCATCGAGGTGCTCAACTCCTACTTTGAGAAGAACGCGTTGCCCACGGGCCAGGAGATCACGGAGATCGCCAGGGAGCTGAACTATGACCGCGAGGTGGTGCGCGTGTGGTTCTGCAACCGGCGACAGACGTTGAAAAACACCAGCAAAATCAACGTCTTCCAGGTTCAGTAGCGGCCCCGGAGGCGGGGCAGGGGGGGCTGAACAGTTCAATCCAGCAGCACAGACTCAGATTGTGTTGTAAATAGGAAGCTTCACATGCGTTTGAAAGGATATAGACTTTTTGAGAAAAACGACGAAAATATGTAACACGAAAGTACTGAAAAAAAAAAAAAGGAGTAATAAATCGTTGTATTTTGAGGCTGTATGTGTGATGGGTACTAAGACAAACTGCATGGTCCTTTTAGCATTCACGGTTATAATAATACAGCGATGGAATATTTAAAAAAAACAACAAACATTTGATGAGCTTTTATACAAGCGGTTTTATAGGATATCCCTCAGAATCACATGAAGTGGCCGTGCATTGAGTGCATTTAGTGCATTTAGTCACATAATTGCCACTCGGCCGCGTTGAGTGACGTTCCGCTGACATTTCGATAACACGCTTTCGCTGCCGTGGACGCTGTCGGAGTCCGAGCTGCTCATGTATTTTATATTCATGCAGAGTTTGTGCCGCGGCTTTGCGAAGCCCAAGTGACACCCTTTTCAGTCTAAAAGCGGCCGATAGCCCATCGCTTTCTTTTCATCAGAGCGGCTCGTCCGAGGAGTGCCAAAAATAACCATGTCTGTGGACATCCGGCAGTGAAGTTTGTGTCTGACAATCATCGTTTTGATATTTCTTGCCGCCGGTCAAAAAGATGAGCTCCAAGTACGTCCTGCTACCACTTGTCCACAGAGAAGGTCGTTTTTGATGTTCTGTGGACGGCAGGCTCTCGTCAGACTGAAGCTGAAGTTTTCAGCCATTGCCTGCGATGCCACAGTTGTCATCTTATTTTGTATTTGTCTCTCATGTCTGAGTTACCTGCTTTGCTAATGCGTGTTCTGTGCGTGTGGGCCACGTGTGACTTTGCACCGTGCTCTGCCCTCTTTTTACACCCGCTTATGATACTCTGAGAGTATCTCGTCCTTCCTTCTATTTTCCCCTGTTGTGGTTGCGCTCCCGCTGCATTTCACATTTCAGGCTGCATCGAGTGTATTTGTAAAATAGGAACCGAGTTGGTCTTTCACAAAGACAGCTTGTAAATAGTCTCAAGTTGCCTGGAAACATCGGCGGCAGACGATTCTTTTTCTAGATAAGATTAAAAAAAACTAATCCTACTACCAATCAAATTGATTAATTGGATTAAAGAAAATGAGTAATTGCTGAGCCAATGAAGGGAAGTGCTGTGGTTTAATGTGCTGTGACTTTGATTCTGAAAGAGTTGGAGTATGTGCATGTGCAGTATGAAGTTTACGTCCTGTAGGAACAACAGTGTGTCAGTTTTCCTTTTCTTTGCCAATTCTGCCAGAAGTTTTGCACTTTAGTGACAGCAGGGAAAGTACGGGGGTGACAGATGGTTTGTGTATGGTGCAGTGATGTACGTGAGTGAGTTTAACTTCCACGTTTTAATGTTTTCGAACAGCGAGAAGCTGTGCTTTACAAAATGTAGCAGTACTGGCAAAATTGCAATCATCAACTTGATGAGCAACATCATTAAGAGTAATGTACTTTTTATGCAGATGAAATATAAACTCCGATATGCATTAATTACACCCTCTGAGTTTGTAAATGATCGGATTCATTTTACGGCCCAGCTCATATTTGTCTTTTCAATAACGGTAGGCCTATACTGCAGTGTATACGTAACCATAGGAATAATTAATTTCACAAGGGTCTTGCTTTGACGTGTTTTACTTTTATATCCAGTATGGGAAGACATTATATCATATTATTTACTGTACTAAGTTATCAGCAGAGAAAAGAAGAGCTACATTACTATAATTATTATGTATCAGCTATAAATCATTTGACTCTGCAAAGCACATAAAAAAGTCATTATTTTGTGAGATAAGGGAAGAACAAAAGTTGGATGCTCTTTGTCACTTTCTGTCAGATAAATAAATCCTGTCTTTATTAATCATCCATTGTCTGTCTGTCTGTTTACAATTATAGTATGTACTCTAGCATTAATCAACATGCTTAACAGCCGGTGGTTTTCAAACCAGAATATTACGAATATTTGATTAAAAAGAAAAATCTTATATTCTTATAGCCCTACTTTCTTTCATATATACAGTGTGTGTGTGTGTAACTGTATCTGGAAACCCTAACCCTAGCTGTTAACTCTTACTCTAGTACTACTTGGAAACCCTAACCCTAGCTGGTAACACTAACCCTAGCTGTTAACATGAACCCTACTTTCAAACTCTAACCCTAGCTGTTAACCCTAACCCTCCTCAACATTAAATCCCCACACAAGTCGAGGTCCCTTTTTTCTCCATAAGAACTCCTTCTCCATATCTGTAAATATTTTTGTTGTACCTGAAGAAGACAGATCTCATGTCGAAACGTTATGTGCTTTGTCACTGTCACTACATTTTCTTTTTCAATGTGAAAAAATCCTTACTGTGTGTTTATTTTCACCTGCATATTGTTGTCTGATCATTTGCTTTTGGTCTACTTTCATTGATCCTCACCCAGTGTAACAGTAACAGTAAAAACAGATTTACTGTATGTAAATATTCTGTAAATACATTGTATTTTTCCCACAAAACCACAGGTGACAGAGAAAACCAATTATTTACATCTTTTTTTCTATCATTAAAAACACAAATAGCAGCCTTTTTCCCTTTTTTTTTCATTTTCTTTTTTCTCCATTTCCTCTACCTGGACCTTCATGATCCTGAGCCACCCCACCTGCCACCGACAAAATGTTGGACTGCCTGACAGCCTGACATGGACAGAGCAGGTGGCAAAATGGCTTCTGGGCTAGAGGATGGTTCACAGAGGACTCCTATGGTGTCGGCGTGGGCCGTACATCCACCCATTTTATCGGGTCTCAACTCCACACTCCTGACCCTAACCATAACCCTAACCCCGAGCTGTTAACCTTAATCCTTGGGTTTCCAACTAGGGTTAGCGTTAATAGCTAGTGGTGGGATTTCCAAGTAGGGTTAGGGTTTCCAAGCAGTGCTAGAGTGAGGTTTAACATTTAGGTTTAGGGTTTCCAACTCGGGTTAGGGTTAAAGTAAGCGCTAGGGTTAGGGTTTCAAACTAGAGTTAACTCATCATCTTTTAGTCATTATTGCTATTATTATTCTCTAAATGAACAGTGTAATTCAGTTACCTAATTAATAATTTGTTTTTGGTTGCTCCTTTCTATGTGGTCCTGTCTGAGGTGCTTCCTTCACGTTGTGTCTGTGGTTATGTACAGCCATAACCGCGTGGTGGCAGCGAGGAGCCGCGTGCCTCAGTGCGACACTTGCATTAAGTACCACGAGGGAGACGTCATCGGCGGAAATGACGGCATCTCCTTTTCCTGACGAAGCTAGATAAACAAACAAAAGCAAGAGAAATTTATCACTTATATTTTACCGCGTCTGGCACAATTCGGATGTATTTTCCTGTGTAGAAATGTCTATCGGGGACGTCCTATCCCCGTGAGTTCCCGGTATCTGAGGCCTGTAGAAGGTGCTGCAAACAGCAGTTGCTAAGTTAGCAGCAGGCTGTGTAGCCTGAACCATTAGCTCGACATGTTTATTTTAGTACTGGAGCCAAGGAGCTCGACATGATGGCATGACACTTTCACTGTGCTAGCGAACAGCTACGCTCTCATTTGAAGGTATTTATTGGATTTTTTTCATAATATTTGATGTTATTAAAGATTGAAAAATAGTCAGGCTTAACATAAGTTAATATAATTTTGCTCCCGATTACATAAAACGTGTTGATAAGACTCAGGGGATCAGCATTGTCCTGTTAGACCTCCCTGATAATGAGCTTTTATACAAACTGCGTCTGTCCTCACCACTTGTAGATCATGTCTTTGCAGTGTGAGCCACGTTTCGATGCTGGTTAACTTCTTGTGTTCAGCAGAGATCTGAAGGCTGTGGGGAAACAGGTCAAGCTAAAGTTTTCAGTCTGTGAGACCTTCACCAGGGTTCACCATGGCCTGGGCTCTCAAGTTGCCTCTCACTGATGAAGTGATCGAGTCTGGACTTGTCCAGGACTTTGATGCCAGTCTCTCTGGCATCGGACAGGAGCTTGGTGCTGGGGCATACAGCATGAGGTAGTGTATGGATTTCATGTATTCTAAGACATTTTTGTGTTCGGTATATTGTGGGACAGACATGCTGCTATTATCATGACACATGATGTTGTTTTACATGGAACCTGATTGTAACTATAAATGACAGCTGTTCTTCTAATACGTAGCCAGTGTAATTGTATAGTCCTAAATGAATTGCCAGTTCAGTTAGTCAGCGTGTGTGTATTTTCTTTCCGCCAAGTGAGTATTTTTATGCCTGCATAATTTGACAGCTTGTCTTGTTTTATTTACAAGACTAGGTTGCAGAAACTACCATATTACCACTACTCTCTGATTATGTTTAAATACACGACGTGCAATGTCAGGTAACAGGTCAATATTTTAATGGTTTCAGACATGTTGGTGCGTACAATTGGAATGAACTCAACAAAACATATTGAAGTTGAATTCTTCTGTCAAATAAGACCGACAATGATAATGAGATGCATTTATGTTATTCTTTTCAAAACATAGACACAAAGTGCTGCCCTCCTTTAGTTTTCAGCTTGGTCGGAGGAAATGCTAGATATGATAATAATAGCAAGAACAACAACAATAATAACTTTAATTATGAGGATGAGATTAGATTTCCTATATGAAGATCTGTCTTTTTCACAGTGAATAATCTTTTATGACTTCGCATCCACTCTGGTTTGCAGTTTGAGCACAGTAATCTCTCCATGCTTTGCATTAATTCGTGAATAAATGAAGTCTGCACCAAGAGACAGCAGAACCGCAGCTTCACAGCACACACAGATGAATTGCAAAGCAGCGACTATCAGATGAAGAACAGTCTATGATGAAATACGATTAGAGGCTTAGACTTAGCCGATCGCTGCGCAACATATCCCTGATACATTAGTGTGAAAATATCTGCGGCCTGATCTGTGTTTATCCATTTGGTGAAAGGCCATAAAAGAGTGCTCAGTTTTTCCCCGGTGGAAATTAATGTGAAATCCATTTACGTTTTGCCGACGCAAGCAAGAAGATCCTTCATTTCGTGCTCTGGCTGGATTTGTGGAGTGCACTGTGAAACCAAAGCGCCGGGATTCTTCTGTTGAGAGAAGCAGTGAGATCCCCTCTGGATACCTCGGCATTTAGTGCTCCTGCCCCACCTGGCGTCGTTATACTTAATGAGCCTGAAAAACACAGTAACCCTCCATTCAGTGCTGCCTAGTGGGGACAGATAGCGTTGTACTCTCCACCTGTCTTCACGTCTTTCAGTCTCTAACGTGGTCAAATGATTTTAAGTAAAGTAGAGGACGAAGAGGGAACAGTGTAAGACTGTGGCTTCTCACTAAGCGTGTCGTTCCTTTCTCCGCAGCGATGTACTCGCTCTCCCCATCTTCAAGCAGGAGGAGTCAAACCTGCCTCCCGACGGCGACAACAAGATCCTTCCCTTCCAGTATGTTCTGTGTGCAGCTACCTCGCCCGCTGTTAAACTGCATGACGAGACACTCACCTACCTCAACCAAGGTTTGCATCCGGGTCCTGGTGATGTGTGGAACTTACTGGTCTAAGAGCACAAAGTCAAAAGCCACTTGAAATCGTATTTCATTGGCTTTGATCTGGAAATGGAAAGTGGGCTATGATTTTCACACACCAGTATAGTCGTCTTGTCCTCATTTTATCTCATTTCTCGTCCATGTTTGTCTTACAGTGTGGTCGTTTCTTTTTCTCTCCTGTTCCCCAGATATTATGATTAGTCAGGACTGTAACCTCTTCACTGTTGCTTGACTATCGTGCTATTGCTATAGACAGAGCAGTGAATGTTTGAGGTTCTGTGAGATCCCTTGTCTTCACTGCACATGCTCATCATTGCAGGCCAGTCCTATGAAATTAGAATGCTTGACAATCGGAAAATTGGGGAACTTCCGGAAATCACTGGTAAAATGGTGAAGGTAAGATTCTGACTTGATATCCAACCCCCAACAATGTATGTAGCCTCATTAGTAGCATTTGCACTGTGTAGTAAAAGTGAGTTTGTCTGAATTTCAGAGCATCATCCGCGTGGTGTTTCATGACCGACGACTTCAGTACACAGAGCACCAGCAGCTGGAAGGTTGGCGCTGGAACAGGCCCGGGGATCGCATCCTGGACCTGGGTGAGCACTGGGTGGAGGAGGGTGGAGAGGAGTTCTTAACATGTGTCTGGGTGGAGAGAAAGTTGCTGTGTAGTGCAGCTTGGTACGTATATTAACCATGCAGTAGTTTCTAGATAAATCCAGCTCTGGACATTGGTTGTCAACTAGCATATAAGCGGATGGTAGCTAATTGAACGAAGGTCGAAGATCTTTTAATAATGGCTTGTTTTGTTATTGATCCATTGCAGATATCCCCATGTCCGTCGGCATAATCGACCCCAGGGCTAACCCTACTCAACTTAACACTGTGGAGTTCCTCTGGGACCCATCAAAAAGAACCTCAGTCTTTATCCAGGTAGCATGACGGACAAGTCTGTTTCCCCTCATTCCATTTACTTGTTTAAAGCACCGACAGCAGATAAGCATGTCGCGTACTCATCTGCTCTAGCATGCCACTGGTATATAGTTTCATGCAGGGTCGCAGCTCCTGTATAGAGTTCGTTTTCCCCTTTGTGCTCCAGGTACACTGCATCAGCACGGAATTCACCATGCGCAAGCATGGCGGGGAGAAGGGTGTGCCTTTCCGCATCCAGATCGACACGTTTAAAGAGAACGAGAACGAGGAGTACACCGAGCACCTCCACTCCGCCTCCTGCCAGGTCAAAGTGTTCAAGGTGAACCAACGCTGATTCCTTTCGGCCGCTCCCTCCCAGACGACCCCATCCCGACCAGTTATCGTCACATGCTTGCAGCTTCCAGACAAGACGTTGCGTGTCTGTTCCCGTGCATGAGCTGGGCCAGTGGGGGTGATGCTGTGTGTGATTCAGCCCAAAGGTGCGGACAGAAAGCAGAAGACGGACAGAGAGAAGATGGAGAAGAGGGCGCCGCAGGAAAAGGAGAAGTACCAGCCCTCCTATGAGACCACGATCCTGACCGAGGTTAGCATATCACTGACGTGTTAATGGCCCAGGTCATGACTTTTGACCTCGTTTTGGCAAGTGGGTCAGAGGCCTGGGAAAACCAAAAAGCAAAACTTTTCTTTTCTTTTTGCCCAACTGTCTAAAAACCAATATTTTCATTTTGCAATAGTGATAGAAAAATACAATTTTCATATTAAATCAACAGTAATTTAATTATTATTGATAAATTGGACAAATAATTAACAACTGATCATAATGGATGTTGACTAATTTTCTCTCTGTCATCATATTGATTCAAAAGCAAATTTTAACTGTATAATTCCCTGGAATGAAATTGTGGCTGAACACAAGCTGAATAACAACTGAGAAGAAGCCCAGACACTCCTCCCCCGGGCCACTTCCCCTCCGGTGCCCCAGGAGGTTCCCGAGGCGTTCCTAGAAGCCAGCTGAGGGGTGTAAACCTCCCGGCATGTCCTGGGTCCTCCCTGGGGTCTCCTCCCAGACGGACATGCCTGGAACGCCTCTCCAGGGTGGCGTCCCAGAGGCATCCTGGCCAAATGCTCGAACCACCTGGGCTGGCTCTTCTCGAGAGGAGCAGCGTCTCTACTTTGAGCCCCTCCCAAAACGTCTGAGCTCCAGAGCCATAGTCCAGCCACCTTGCGGTGAAAGCTCATTTCAGCCGCTTTTACTCGTTACCTTCTTTCAGTCCTGACCGTAGGTGAGGGCTGGAACGAAGACGGAGCGATAACATTCAGAGCTTTGGATTAGATGAAGCGGAGGCTCTAGTTACCGGCAACAGAAACGTGTTACTGAGGTTGTTCTCTTTCAGTGCTCTCCTTGGCCGGAGGTCACGTATGTCAACAACTCCCCTTCCCCTGGCTTCAACAGCACACACAACTCCTTCCCCGTCGCAGAAGGGTATGAGTCTTTAGTAATTCCTGCAAATCCTTCGTGAGTAATGACGCTTGGCTTTAATTTACCACCAAATCCACACCTTTCATTCTATACAGACTCTTCTAAACGTGGATGTCAGTGCTCTTCTTGGCTTCTAATACGGCAAACTTTTTTTTTTGGGTGGTATTTAGGAATGGATCTCCGAACCACCAGCCTGAGCCCGTCGTTCAGGTCGCGGATGTAAGTACACGTTGCTGTCTGGCTTTGCTGCGTTTTAATATTCACAAATGCAAAGCTGACATCTGGGCGTCGAGCGTCTGCCTCCCCGGAGATCTGCCCGAAAATAAACAAAAACAAACCTAATCTGTCTCGAGGCGTTGGTGAAAACATTAAACAAACGGTGAATCACAAACTCAAGGTCAACTCCCACTGAGGACACGGAGTGAGGACTCCTTCCTGTGCCTTCCTGGGAACCAGACGGTGGTTTCTACAGTTTCACTCTGAAATGCTCAGTGAAACTAAATGTATAGCTGAAATGCCTTCGCCAGGAAGTGAAACAAGGGTGAAGTAACTCACTGGGGATGAGTAAAGACTCCAAATCTGCCCAAATGAAACAGCTCTTGCGTTATAAATTATTCATTTCTGTGTTAAAATAGCGGCTTTGTAGTTTTGTCTAATTGCGTGAGAGCCTTTGAAGTCACAGTAGGGTGCCCTTGTCTTTGTCTTTACATCGTGTTGATCGCTGTTGAGCACGTTTCCTCAAGAATCGGGCACACAACCTGATTCTTTGTGAAACAACACACCGTTACGTGGGTTTCGTAAAGTACTTTCTAATTCGACATGACAAGTATAATCTGACGCAGACAAGCTCCTGGAGACGGTTGCATCCAGTGTTTCATTGTCGTTTATTATTTCTCTCTCCCTCAGAATTTGTTACCTGCAGCTACACCACAAGACGCACAACAGTGGCTTTTAAGAAACCGCTTCTCGCCGTTCTGTCGGCTCTTCACCAACTTCTCAGGTACGACGGCTCTCCAACACCCGCCTTACTCATCGCCCTCACCAGCATCACGTGACCCAAAGAGCTCTGGGTTAACTCCTTGATCTGAAAAAAGCCCCGAAATCAGACACACAAAAGAAGAACTATAATCGCCTTTTGAGTATTCACCTTGTTATGGAAATGCAATCTCCCTCATGTTTTGTCTGAAGAGGCACCCGGTTGATGAGGCCTGTAACGCTGTGTCTTCATCAACATGCTGTAAGCCTCGAGTCAGCGCTGGAGAATTAACACGAATGCTGCAGCAGCGGGAGGTTAAACATGCAGAGAAATACAGAGCCCGCTCTGTGAGGATCACTCTGTTGGATTCAAACCCACAAACTTTAACACACCACCAGCCCTGCGTTTGGGGGGTGTAGATCTGTTTCTCACAGATTTTACACCTTATTGATTTTTGCAAGTTTTTTTTTTTTTTACTCAAAAAGGATATTTACATTGATAAATGGACCCCTGTAACTTATATATTCCCTCCGAGTTGCATGGATGAACACTTGATACCCATGAAATGAGTTACAGACGATAAAAGTATCCAGGAAGTTGTAGTGAGGAAACACACAAACAGACTCCTGCGTCAAATAAATGGAAAAAGCTCAAAGCTGGTTTAACTGAAACCCACCCACCCACCCAGAAAACAAGCGTGTTGCCTTCCTCTGCTCCCTAGTTTCGAGGTAAAGCTTTCACACTGTGACGCGGGGTGTTGGTTGTGTGTCCCAGGGGCAGACCTGCTGAAGCTGACCAGGGAGGACGTCATTCAGATCTGCGGGCCGGCCGACGGCATCAGACTCTTCAACGCACTGAAGGGAAGGTGAGGGCCTCTGTCCGTGGCACGCCGTCCACACCTGTCACCCATCGGGTGTGCTGTACGCAGACATGTCTACTGTGGCTCCTCAGGGTGGTGCGCCCGAGGCTGACCATCTACGTGTGCCAGGAGTCTCAGCAGACGCGGGAGCAGCAAGTCAAGCACGAGAACGGGGACGCCGCCGCCAGCATGTTCTTTGGTCAGTGCGCCAGGTCGCTCCTCCAGCACGCCGTCTCGCCCTGACACAACCTCCGCGGCCTCGGCTTATCATTACAATGCGCTCCTCGTGCGCCCGCCGACAATGGAGCTGTGTTATGATAATGACATGCAAAGTTAAGAGCAAACCGGCGACAAATACAATGTTAATTACGCACACACCCGCACCGTTCCCCACACTGTTGTTATGGTAAGTTAAGAAGCTGCAGGCTGTGGCTTCATACTTGTGTGCATATAAATCAAATGTGCATGGCTGTCAGCTGCAATAAAAACATTAACCTAGTTCCAAAATGTCTATATTGAATCTAGTCTTAGGCCTGCGTACATACAGAACACTAACTTGTCTCATATATAGTGTTTTTAATAAACAAAACACAGACATTCATTGGTGACAGTCCTCAAATCCACAGCGCAACACATCAGCATATCAACGAATCAAACGATGTCGTGTTGCTCTCCCTGCTTTTCGCTGCAGTATATCACGCCATCTACCTGGAGGAGCTGACGGCTGTGGAGCTGACGGAGAAGATTGCCCAGCTCTTCAACATCTCACCCAGACAGATCAATCAGATCTTTAAACAGGGCCCCACCGGCATCCACGTACTGGTCAGCGACGAGGTACGGCCGCGCTTCTCTGCTCCGACTCCGACTTCTTAACACTGATGCTGGGAAACAGCTGCTTTCCTGCCCACAGTTAACATTCATTGTTTTCTTTGTTTTGTTTTGTTTTTTTTTTTCATTTTTTCTCCGCAGATGATTCAGAATTTCCAGGATGAAGTATGTTTTGTATTGGACACAATGAAAGGTATTCAAGCGCGGCATAAAGCGCGATGACGGCTTCTCTGCTTCTATATTTATCGTGGAGCGTTTTTATTAATACCCGCCCTCCTCTTGCTCTGCTGTTTTTCCCCCCTCCTCCCAGACGACACGAATGACGGCTACCACATCATCTTGAAGTGAACGCCGGGCAGGAATTCTGCCTCCTTAACACCCGATCCAGTCAGCCCCTCTAGAGCGTCATACTCCTTGCTGTTCCTAGAATATGCGGAGATGCCCCACCCCCCCTAAAAAAACGTCTGGAGGCTGCTTGGAGGAATATGTGACTGAAGCACCCGGCTCTCTCTCTCTATCTCTCTCTCTCTCTCTATCTCTATCTCTCACTATCTCTCTCCGCACTATACCTTACTGTCTTACTTCTGAGGGAGCGGAGTGGCAGCCTTCTCCCCGCCCTGCCATCGCATTCCCAGAAATCGTTGCGTTTTCCTCTTGTTGCTTATGTCTCACGAACGAGGTTAGTGGCACTACAGCTGCTGTCACATCTTATTTTGTTAGCTGAGCATCTGGTGTGCCAAAGCTTGGTTGTCGACTCTTTAAAAAAAAAAAAAGTTAAAAAAAAACAGCCAAAAAGAAAAAAAAAAAAAAGGAATAAGACACTTGTCTCTCAGTCTGCAATGCAGTGTCAAATCTTGTCTGCATCTTCTCCGGTGGGATTTCTAAAAGCCAGTCTGCCATAAACAGGGTATAGTCTACACGGTCACAGTCATGGCTACGGCAAGAAAAACGCAAAAGGCATCAATGTCATTCACAGGGACATTCATGGAAACAGGAGTCCGGCTGTTCTCCGTTGCACCCGATTCCTTTCAAAGCTAATGGTGTCACTCTGTCACTGGTTTGAACTGTTACTTTAACTTTGTACCCTGACGCCCAAACACTGCTTGTTCCTCGTGATTGGTGGAGATGGCATAGTGGCACCTGTGGTTGTGTATCCTGAACGATGATGAAAACACTGTCTGTGTTAGCGGAGGCAACACCAGCAAAAAAAAAAACTGTCTCTCCCTTTCGCTCCTTTGTTTTGGTTTTGTAGCGTTTCATTGTCATTTTTTTCTTTTTTTTTTTTTTTTAGCTATTTCCCAGCGCTATTTGTAAATAGATTTTTAAAATGTTTTCACAAATAATCATGTGCGTCATTGGCAGATTTTAATCTTTACATACATGCGTTTGCAACATTATTTTCAGATCTTCCAAAATACTAATCCATGTCATGGTTTGTTGGCCACACCAGAGCGTGCATGTGATGGTTAGTTTGTGTTCAAGTCCCTTTTACCGCTTCCATGGAATTAAATCATCTTAGATGTCCATCTTTGCCCCATCTCATCCGCATTATTAAAATACTTACCAGTGCACTGTTTGCTATGTTTTCTTTCTCTACAAAATGAAAGCGTCCCCAGCTAGTTAAAACATATAACTCCAGTCATTAAACACAGCTTTATTATTCTTCTGTTAAGATCTGACCACTGACTACAAGTTATTTGCAATCCCTCATGGATATTTTGTCCTATTGCTTTGTAGATAGAGGATAGAGCTGCTACACCCTTGCACACAGATTTCCTACAATTTACACCTTTGTACTAATAACCTGTAATCGTTATGGGTATGTTTTGCTACCTCTGCTGAACGTGTGCTTTTTCTCCTAATTTATGGCGTTGTATGCTGAAACGTATATCTATACACCACAATGAATGAAGTCGGCGCGTGGCCATGAAAACTGACAGGACTATAATACTGACTGGATGAAAGAAGCGGGTTCATATTAGACTCCATTTAGTGCCATTGTGCTGTTGAATCCTGCATTTCTGCCTCTGCACAAGGCGAACAAAGAAGCCGCAGAAAAGACCCCATTTCCCGGCGTGCTTCGCGCGCTGGGTCACGCCTGTGACGTCACTGGGAGTATATATACGTCTACAGGGAAGAATTTCTGCCTCCATTGTTACACTGTAACAAACGGGGCCGGGGCGAAACAGGGGGGAGGAAGGCGTCTTCTCGCTAGGACATTTTTTGCGGCGTTTTGACAGCAAACCTGAAACAAAAAAACCCCGAAACAAGCCGCGAGAAGACGTCGAAGGAAGCCACGGAGAGAGACAGAAAGAGAGAGCAAAGGGACACATATGTCAGCGGATTTCTCCATCGCAAGGCTCCACATCGGCAAGATAAGGGTGCAAAATTTCTAACCCTGAAAAATGTCTGGAAAGGCACCGCGGCTGACTTCCTGACGTCCTGATGTCCTTTAAATAGACAGGCATGCGAGGTTACAATAAAGCCCGCAGGTCCGACTCTCAGCTCCTGCTCTCTCCCTGATCCTCTCCCCCCTCCCTGTGCAGAACAATGGACATGGAGCAGAAGTCAGCCTGAAGTCCAGCCCTGGTTCCTAAAAAAAAAAAAAAGAAAAAAAAATCTGACAAGTCACGCCAGCTTCTGGGCCACATCACTCCTGGGATCTTGTAAAGGGCCAGAGAAAAAGGCTCCAAGAGATTAATGTGGAACAGGGCAACGACCTGGTTGGAGCTGGTTGGAATAAGGGTCCCTGTTTCTGCCCAGGTAAGGGGGGTTTCATTCAATGTGTGTATGTGTGTGTGTGTGTGTGTGTATGTGTTAAGAATAGGCAGAGAATGAGAGAAAGAAAGAGAGAGAAACCTCCCCCAGCACACTTTGATCAGTTCCTGCATGTACACACACACACACACACACACAGACAGACTTAAAGCAAATACCATCCCCAACTGCATGTCCCTGAGGGTAAACACACCATTGCACAGTCACAGTAAGTGTATTGTAGTCTGTCCGACTCTACATGTATGAATTCCAACCACACCATCAAATTCAGCCTCTTTTCTGTTTGCCCTATTTATATTGGAGTCCCCGGGTGATAGAATTAGTCCACATAGATTCTGTGGCACCTCTACTGAACCTCAAACAACTAATGAGTCATAAATTAGGTTACAACCCTGTAAGATGAAGGGGAATAAAGCAAAATCCACATTAAAACAGTGCCCCCCCCCCTCCCTTGTGCTGTTTCGATGTGTTTTCATTTTGCCTTGTAACACCACAACCAAGACATGACTCGGCTAAGTGTCACGCTCATCATTTAGATTTGAGATATTGCGTCCAGTGTGAGGCCGAAAGTGCCTTCGTATTGCAGCTAAAAAAAGAGAAAAAGCCCACCACAGCTGCAGCAGTTGTTTCATTATTCACCATCCACAGAGCACAGCTCCAAGAGTCGTCTCCAGATGACATCACCACTACATCACCTTTCAGTTAAACCAAAGGGCGAACCGCACGTTACAATTGTTACCTGTTAGTGAAAGCTGGATTTCCTCCCTTTCTTTCTTTCTTTCTTTCTTTTAACATTGGCTCATTTGCAGCTGGCCCATTGAGGAGTGGAGCATGCAGAGAGTCCATGTCAGCAGCATGTGACATGTCAGCCCAGGCCCGGTTAAACATTTGCCTGATGCAGACGTACGCTCTCGGAGTGACATGTTAGAGAAACCCTGGAAGCACCTGAGTCATACAGAGCAGGCCCGGAAACATGGACGAGCGTGTATCGTGAGAATATGAAACTTCCTGAGATGCGGTTTCGCCACACGGCGAGACTGTGGCACAACATGACACGAGACACTCGAAACGCCGGGCGCACGTTCACCTTGATTGACCTCCCTCGTCGCCGCGATTGATCAGCTTTAGCTCTCAGATTCACTTCCATCGACCCCCCCCCCCCCCCACACCCCCCACCCCACCCTGCCGGTGCAGAGCGTGGCACAATTACAGAGAGAAAGATGGAGAAAGGGAAAAGAGAGAGAGAGAGTGAGTGAGTGAGAAGCCACAGAGATCATTCGCTTCAAGGCTGCTGGCATACACCGTGCTTGCCTAGTTGCCATGGTGACGTTTCTGGACTTGATTTCAAAGTAGGATTTCATGTGAGGTGGGGAGAGGAGAGGAGAGGAGAGGGAGGGAGGGAGGGGGGTGATGGAGCTGGAATACAGATGAAAGGAGACAGGAGCAAACAGCTGATGTCACCTTTTTGTTTCTTACAGTTTGCTACTCTCTGGTCTCTCCTGTCATGTCGCCTCACTGCTCCTATCTTCAGCCCCCCCCTCCCCTCTTTTTGGATAATGTAAATGCAGATGTAAATGACACAGAAGATCCCCTCTCTCCATGAGCGATTTGTGTGTTATCTATGAAACGTCTGCTACGCGCTGCTTTTGCATGTTCCCTATCACAAATGTCCACACCCTCACCCTCCCACCACCTGACTGTGCGTCTTCCCAACGTGCGCCCTCAGACACCGAGTTTCCATGGAGGCAGGTTCGTCCCTCAGCCTCAAACGAAGATACGAAGAGGTGGACAACAACTCTGCGTTCTCTACGCCCAAGGACTCCGACGATGACATCTCCAGCAGCGACAGCGCCGACAGCTGCGACAGCCTCAACCCGCCCTCCAGCTCCGCGTTCACCCGTAAGGACCAGCAGGGGACGAGGGCGGAAAACGACGAGAAACGCAGCTCCATCAAAGCCGATCCTCTAACCTCTCCTCTCTCTGGGTCCTCCTTTAGCCACCTCCATCCTCCGGCGCCACAAGCCGTCCCCGGGGGGGAAGCGGGTGCGTTTCGATGTGGTGACGGTGTACTACTTCCCCCGGCGGCAGGGCTTCACCAGCGTGCCCAGCCAGGGGGGCAGCTCCCTGGGCATGGCCCGCCACCACTCCTCCATCAGGCACTACACGCTGGGCGAGTTCGCCCGCGAGCAGGAGAGCAGCCACCGCCACACGCTGCGCCAGCACCTGCGCCAGGAGAAGCTCAAGGCGCGCAAGATGAAGGTAGGAGGCTCCGAACGACATGCTTGAAGGAGCCCACGTGCAAAGATGATGATTTCTCACAAAGCCCCATTCACGAGGAGAGGCGAAGGACACTTCCAGTCCGATCCAGCTTTGATTGGTTGAGCGCTTTGAAAACAACCACAGAGGGCCCAAAGTCCTGATCAGGATGAATGAAAACATAGTTCATAAATAAAAAGCCTCCTGCGAGGCACAACACTTTTCATGTAAAATAACACAGATTAGAATAAAAAGCCATAAAACTAGAGCCATACAATGAAACAACAAGGCGCCTTGACTCAATTTCTGTTATCTCCTCTCTTATTAGCTTGTTATTCTCTTATTCTCCATCATCTAATTCCACTATCCCCCCTTAACTATTGGTTATATCTGCACTCATATTAGTATTCAGACTATTGCCCTCTCATCCTTTGGTAGACTGTAGAGTGTTTTTTCGTGATGTAGAATGTATTTTTCCCCTGTCTAATTCACTTTGGCTGAAAGAATCTGATAAATGACTAAACTTATACCCGAATATTTTGTTCCTCCACTATTTCATATTTCTGCTTTCAGGATAAATGTTGTAATGTTTCTGCAATGCATCGATCGAGTTCCCTTCCTTTGAGGCTTCTTTCCAGATTCAGTCCGGTTCTTTTCACCGTTACTCTATCTTTGTTCGGTGAACATGCGGGCTTTAGTTCTTGTCGGGCTGAAGGCTGGGAGAGTGATGGAGGTAGTGACACGCAGCAAATGATGCTCAAGCGAGGATGTGACCCCCCTGACCTAGCTGAATCGCACCTTATTTAAAGTTCTTGTTTATGACAAAGACATTTAGACCTCCTTACAAAGTAGGATGATGATTGCATATCTACGCGTTTCATAGAAGCTGATCCCTCTGAGACGCGAATGTCCAAAACCATCTCATTTAAATGTGCCAGTTGTGCGAAGCTGAAAGACGTAAATCACTCAAACATTATAATCAGTGCAAAAGTCTAAAAAATTCATCTGTAGAGCGCGACGGGTTTCTCCTCTCCGTCCCTCATTAATCATCTGACAGTGACCCAGATCTGTGACAGGGCACAAGTAACCCAGCTGCACCTCAGCCACAGTAGTAAACCTAGTAGTAACGGCTATAAAGCTCATACACACCTATATAGTCATAGGTCAGTTATTGTATTAGTACTTTTTGGACGTAAAATGCATGATTTTGAACTCGAGTAAGGTTCTGTCAGCCAGCCATCTTCTTTCTCCTAATGGCAGATGCATTATACGACGCGAAGCGCCTTTCTTTGCGTCCGTTTTAACAGTCGTAGTCGAAGTGATCGATCTACTGTAAAGACGAAGCCGCGGTTGAATATTCATGAAACAACGCCGATTCCAAAATAAACCTGGAGGCAGCGCACGGATGAGATGAAACAGGACGCGCTCATCCTACTCGACACTCGCTCAGCAGAGAACGGCTCAGCGTCGACGCATACGTGAGGCCTGGGCTCATCAGCGTCGCTGCTGCTGGCGGAGCTGCCGATAACCCACGACCATTTCAGCGATCGATCGGTTGATTCATGATATCATATTTAACATGATGTAGTGACATCGATATTAATTCAACATGTTCGGGTCTCAGTTTATGAAATGCTCATATCATCTGAATCTTGTTGAGGCGCAGGCAAAACAAAAAAGGCATTTAGAGACATCATTTTATCTTTTCTTATTCATTTATTTATACAGTTTTTGCATGTCCCCACCCCCTGAACCAAGCATCTAATACCATTTAGGCTAACATGTGTTGCAGCCCTGGCTGGTTGTGAATGGTAAGATGCCTCACCCCCGGCTCTCTACCTGTCGCCCGCAGCTGACCAGGAACGGCACGGTGGAGTGCGCCCAGGCCGAGCTGCTCACGCTGGACGACGTGTCGGACGAGGACCTGGACGTGGACGGCGTGGAGGTGGACGACTGCTTCTTCCTGCAGCCGCTGCCCACCAAGCGCCGCCGCGCCCTGCTGCGGGCGTCGGGCATCGCCCGCATCGACGCCCGGGAGAAGGCCGAGCTGCGCACCATCCGCCTGTCCCGGGAGGAGTGCGGCTGCGACTGCCGCCTGTACTGCGACCCGCGCCACTGCGGCTGCAGCCAGGCCGGCATCAAGTGCCAGGTAGCGGCCGGCTCTGCTGCCTCCGCGTGTGTGTGTATCTATGTGTGTGTGTGTGCAGGGGGAAGAGAGCCGCTGTCCAATTGGCCGGCCCTGAGACGATGCAGAATGGGGCCAAAAAAGAGGTGTAAAGTAACGATGAATTGCGTTTAGCGTGGCCGACCCACACAGCTTCGTGCCTTCGGCCCCCGTCCGTGCTCCCCCAGATGCGACGAGGCAGGCCGAGGACAGAGGAGTCGGATGTTGCACAGACCGGGATGTGATTTCTGCCCAATAAATCCCCATTGCTCGAAGATATTAAAGCGTGCCAAAGTCTGCCGCCTTCGGAGCCGGTGATGAATTAAGCCGCTGCAGACGCTCGCCCTCCCTCCCCCCGGGGAAACGGTCCCGTCATCAGTCTTTAAAACCGGGCGTGCGGAATGAGAGCACCTCCAGGATGCACGGCGCTCTCGTGGCGAAGCAGATCTGCGGATTAGTCGCCGTTACCTCCCCGCCGTGGCGGGGCGCGTTGCCTCAGCGAGGTTGGCGGCACAGATTTGTTCATTGAAATACAATCTCTGCAGAATCACAATTCGATGCGATCGGTCGGGGTCCCATCACGCACCTGTCCCCCTCGCCTCCCTCGCTTAGGTGTGCGGAGGCGAAGCCCCTCACACATGTCTGTGTTGCCAGTCACAGGGGGTAGTGTGACTGGAAGTTAAACAGAACTCATATGTCTAGTGAAAGGAAATGTTAAAAGGTCCGGTCGTCACATTTGTTTAGAGAGAAAGGAGACGGTTGCAGCTCGAGCCTCTGCTCTGAAGCGCCGCCACAACCCATCAGTGCATCCATTCGATGTTTAGTATTAAAAATTAATCTGCGCGTGTTTTAATAATGGATTAATCGTTCCTGTCATTTTCAGACGTGAATCCCAGACATTTGGTGGAGCGCTTTTGAAAACGTCGTTGCGCCCTATTGCAAGACGCCGAACGTTTTGATCAGACATAATAAGACCAGGCGGCGTCCCGCGGTGTGGTTTTCTCTTTTCCTTTTCACTCTTTTCTGATGTTTTATAGACGAGGTGATTGACTGATAGGAAATAACAGGGCTGCCACTAGTGATCATTTTTGCAGGTGATCAATCTGTTCAAAGATTCAGTTCAGGACCAAAGAAACCACATTGGTATCACATATTCACATATGCCACATACTCGTATATCACATATACCCGTAGTTGTTGGTTATTTTACTAGTTGGTTTATTGATTAGTCTTGCAGCTCTAGGAAAAGATAACCAGGAAATTGATCAATAATAAGCTAGTGTTATGGGCACATTTACACTGCATGTTTAACTCCAGGGCTTTCACTCCCTGTGTTGATGATGTCCGGGGTCATTCAAGTGTTTGTCGTTTGCACAACAGATAGACATTTGGTTCCGAGGTGGGAGCTATAAGGTTTTCCGCCTCCTCTGCTCCTCCTCAGGTGGATCGGATGTCCTTCCCGTGCGGCTGCTCCAGAGACGGCTGCGGGAACGTCGCCGGGCGCATCGAGTTCAACCCGCTGCGAGTGCGCACCCACTACCTGCACACCATCATGAAGCTGGACCTGGAGAAGAGGAGGATGCGCATCCAGGGCGCCGGGGAGCAGTACGGCGAGTCGGAGCCGCTCTCCTCCCCCTCCTCCACCTGCCCCACCTCCCCGGACGTGTCCTCGGTGGCGGGCCTGGACTCGGAGCTGGAGGAGAGCGAGGTGCAGGCGGTGGTGGAGGTGCAGGACCTCCTGGCCGAGCAGGACATCCTGGAGCGGGAGAACGAGACGGCCGTGCTGCACCTGCAGAGCGCCGAGGAGCAGGAGAGGAGGGAGAGGGAGGAGGCGGAGGAGGAGCAGCCTCTCTGCCTGGTGCCCGGCCAGGGGGAGGAAGAGGAGGAGGTGCCGGGGGTGGAGGAGGTCCTCCTGCAGGGGCCCTTCCCCACAGGAGCCACGGTGCTCTGCATCGCTGACAGCCAGGAGGAGAGCCCCTCGCAGCTCCTCAAAGACTCCAGCTCCCTGCTCTACTACCAGCTCGGCCCCATAGAGGCCGGGAGCTTCGAGGAGCGCTCGGAAGGAGGCGAGTGCGTGGAGGCGGAACAAGAAGGAGGAGGAGGAGGAGGAGAAGGAGGAGAGAAGGATGTCTCGCCTGGAGAGATCAGCTGCAGGCTGAGTCAGGGCAAAGCTGTGACCAGCCTGAGCTCAGAGGAACAAGAGGAGGTGAAGATGGAGAAGGAGGTGGAGGTGGAGGTGGAGGAGAAGCCCCCGAGCCCTGTGCAGTGCCTCCCGGAGGAGCAGTGCCAGCAGGGCTCCTGCGCCGAGGCACAGGTGGATCCACTGCCTCCTGAAGTTTAGCTCGAGCTTCTCTGCAGATGTTTTGCACAATAGCTTCATCGAAGATGCTACAATGACACATTTCACACCTATTACTGCTATCATCGAGAACGGTTACAAGTTGCAATCCCCCGTCGTGTCTGAGGAGGAGGAGCAGGAGGAGGAGGGGGAGGAGGAGCGGGGGAGGGGAGGAGGTCATTACATGAGGAAGGGGGAGTCGGTGAAAGCACAGACAGATCACTCCTGCAGAGGTAATGTGGATGCAGTTACAAGGCAACATTGTAGGTAATCCTGTGGGGGGTGATGAACGCGGCCTTAATGGAAAACCATGAAAACACTTTGCGCGTGTGTGCGTGGGAGTCGTTCGTCGAGGTGGAAGGCTACAGCGAGCGGCGCTTTATGTCTGTTAGCAGCAGCAAACCACCAAACCCCAACGCTGACATAGGCCTTCCCTTCGCCCATGTATTAAGCTACCGCCGAACACACACACACACACGCGCACACAAAAATCGTTTCGCAGCGAGCGAAAAAAGTAAATCGCTGCTCTATTCAGATGCTCGCCGGCTCACTTTTCCATTACAGCAGAACGAACGAAAAGAGAGAGAGAGAGAGACAGAGAAAAGAAGAAGCGAGCTGCAGCCAAAAATGAAGGCCTCTGTGATAGTATCCACCGCTGAAAATAGACCTAATAATCCTGGAAATACTTGTTTTTGTGTACTGTATATGCATTTGCAAAGCAAAGCGGAGCCTGGGGGTGGGGTGGGGTGGGGGCGGGGGGTCGGGGAGGTGGAGGGGGGATGGGAGGGGGGGGACTGCTCTTTCTTTTCGTTTTCGATCTTTACGCACATTGTGAACCAAGGGCGACTCTGAGCGGCGGGCCGGCGGCTCACCCCGGGGGGGGTCGGGGCCCGCCCCAGCGAAAGCGGGCGACGCGTGGACAGAAACCTAGTTTACCTGTCGTGGCGGCGCCTACGATACGACTTTATCTTCACCACGCGCTCTGTGGACTGGACGCCGTCGGCTCAAAGTCCCCGCAGCCTCCGTCTGTTTCTTTGTCGTTTCGTTTTTTTTCCGGTCGGAAGTGAGAGGAAGTGCGGTTCCTTTCCCCGCCGCCACACTTCAACACCAACCTAGTCCAGTCGTGTCATGTTCGGTGGTCGAATCGCCAGAGTAGATCCTCCCGGCGAAACCGGGGGTCAAAGTTCATATCGAGTAAAATAGCATTTAAAGAGTCAAAGAAGTGAAAAGTAGCTCTACGAAATGATGTGATGTTACTAATTTATGAAGCAGATTGACCTGAATTTGTATATTTTATGTTCAATCTGTACAGTGTGTGTGTACGTGTGTGCCTACTTGACATTAATGTGCGTGTAAGTGCGAGTATGTGTGTGTGTGTGTGTGTGTGTATGTGCGTGTGCATGCACATGTGTATGTACTGTATTATGGGGAAGGGGAGGAGGGGGGCTGGGGAAGTATATTTAGCGAGGATACATATTTTATTCCTGAAAGGTGCTGATGTTATAGATTTACAATTCACTGACTTTCCTCCCCGACCGTGGCGAGGAGCCGGACCGGGAGACGGCCGGCGTTCCTGGACGGGCGAGGGCCCGGGGCGAGGGCCCGGGGCGACGGGGGAGGCCTCGCGTCGGGGACGCAATAGCTACTGCACTGCAAATCATGAATGAGGCGGATCCGGAGTGAGGTGTCTTGTCGTCCTGAGTATGTAAATGCAATCGTATACGATTTTTCCGGTCTCTAAATGTCTTTTTTAAAAGCTTCGTCTTGAGTAATGCCGACCCGCGTAAGTGTGCCGACTCTCCTTACACAAAATCAGTCCTCTGCTCTGTTGCCTTTGAAGAAAAGAAAAAAAAAAGACGTTTTTTTTTTTTTTTGGTAACACGGGACGTGCTGCTGTGTATGAGACGTCTGATGTATTTCTTTGCGTTTTGTTTTTTTTTTCCATTTCATTTTAAAACTTGTCTTAATATGAATCTACTTTAGAGTTGCACCAAAGCAGTGGTTTCAAACCCAATTAAGTGACGCTTTCATCCATCCGATCTTAACAGCGCAGTCTCCTGTGGATTTATCGTGGCCCTTTGTGTTCGCGTGACTTGCCTTGACATTAGTGCCATCTTTGAAGTGGTGATGATTACAAGCTGCCTATCGTTGAGCTATTGTCCTCGGCTTTCTACTAATAGACTTCGGTTTGGGACCACTGCATCGCATCAACTCCACTACACTACGTGACTGTGTGTGTTTTTTTCCCTCTGTGTGAAAGGGGCGTGCGAGTGTGGAGACGGATGATAAGTTTAGACTTCATCGAAAAGCTGTGAGAACAACTCTCATGCTAACTGTTGCCTAAAGTGGACAAAAGTTTTTTTTTATATACAAAATAAAATCAATAAAACACTCATTTTAAAAAGGATTCATATTTATGTGTGTCGATTTGTTGCATCCTGCTTCCACTGATGTGAATAAATCCAAAACATTTGCCCCGGTTACATCTTGAGGAGTTAGTTCCTCTGATAAATATTGATAATTTTGAACTCAATTAGCTTATTTTCCATCCTTAAAGCAGAGAATACACCCTGGACAGGTCATCAGTTCATCACACACACACACACACACACACACACACATTTTTAAGAGTATCCAGTTGCCCTGATGATTTTGGACTGTAGGGGGTAAACCAGAATACCTGTGACCTCGTTGCTGTGAGGTGAACCACTGATTTCATTTTTAATTATTTTATTATCTGTCTTGGCTTTCCCCCCAGAAACTTAATTCATGCAATCATTGCGAAATAGTGTGGCTGACCCAATATTTATACAATATTTTCTTCGACTTTGATTCCTCCTTTGACTGGTCGCTGTGGTGTCCCTGGGCGGCCACTAGGTGGCAGCAGAAACATAGCACTGGTAAAACCCAGCACGTTCACCGCCTGCAGACGAACGTGTCTCAATTCACGTTCACTGCAGTTGTCCCTGAAATCTCATCTATGCCGCAGCTGTGGGATGTACTGCATCCCGTTCATTCATTTATTTTTTTATCTTTCTATCTATCTAACTGTCTATCTATCTTCAGAGCTGTTTCCACGTGATGCCAACTTGACACACTGCACCAACTTGTGCCCACTGTCCCTAACATGGCTTGGATTTCTCAGTCGGATCAGAGGCAGCATCTTTTTCGGCCTTGTGTAGTTTATGTAACCGCCATCAGGGGAACTCCTGCTTTTCATGGGTACAACAACTGATTGTAGGAGCCTAAATATTTGCCCTCTTTGTCTCTTCAATGGCAGGAAGTGGCCAGCCGGCTGTAGTGACACAATGTCTCCCTTCTGTTCCCCGCGGGCCTCGGCCAGAAGTGGCTGCCTGCGAGCCGTCCTCTGCCAGTGAAAGCCACACGGCTCTGAGGTCTCTGCTCCGGGATGCAGGATGCAGACTCACTGCCCTGACATTTACTTCCTTTTTTACTCTCTCTGCTAACCAAATACAGATAAACCTGCTACGGATAACAGGCCCAACAGGGATTGAGTAAATTGTGAGAATATATATAATTTTTTTGCATTAAAGATCACTCTGAAGAAAGCCTCATTGCAAAGTATGTGTGTGCAGAGTTTTTAAAGAGGCAGGGAGAGCTTACTGAAAAATACAGCTGAGTTGGATTGTGGGTAGTGTAGAAATCAGAAACTCTCATCCTCAGCTGCTTTACTGTGTTTCTAATGTGTCTCTTGTGCACATTTCCTCCCAAGCACGGTAGAAAAATCACTAATGTACCCCTTTAAATGTGTTTCTTCAATCAGAGTTACCTGATTAAAATTCCCCTTCTCTTCTGAGCCAGTCACGGTGTGTTTGTGCGTGTATGCCTGCCATTATTCAGTCCGCCAACAGTCTGAGAGCGGGCCTACGCACACATAAACAAACACCGCAAACATTCAGAAACAAATTACCTCTGGAACCTCTGGAACAATTGTGGCTGCAGTCCACGGCTCTGAGAACCGTGCATCATCTGTTTAACCTTTCCGGCTTTCAATTGTTCTACCTCTCCAATGGCCGGAAGAGCTCGGCTCTGCTCTGCTCGCAGTTCCAGGGCTGATGATGGAGCCCCATCTTGGGCCTGTGGAAAAGAAGCTCAGATGTTGAAAAATAACATCACAATCAGTGGAGGCTGAATGGCTCCCATGGTCATCCCAGAGCCTGTTGACAGACGGGTAAAAAGAAAAAAAAAATCGCCGGCTTTATCTGTGCTCTAACTTTACTGTTGTGACTGGGCAGAGCCCAGGAGAGCAACTGGGCATTAGGTGACGTATGTGAAATGGAAATCTGCCACACCACCACCACTTCACTCCAGTCCACCAGTCTCAGTGTGCTGCTCCAGCGCCTGGAAAGAATGCTCCCTCTCTCTCTCTCTCTCTCTCTCTCTCCCTCTCTCTCTGTCTCTCTATCTCTCCCTCTATCCCTGTCTGTCTGTGACGCCAGCGCTATGGCATCATTAGGCCCTCACCGAAACCAATCCCTTTTAAATGGCACTATTCATAAAAGCGGCTCGTGGTATTTTCACTAGTCTTGCCTGCGCCTCACATGCTGGCTGAACTGAAGGAGGGAAATCCAGACCCTCCGACACAAAGTTCAGTCTGTGTGCTCAGGAGAAAGGATCCAAATCTGGTCCTGAGAGCGGGAAGGAGGAAACAAAGAAGGCAGCAGAGCTCTGTATGAAGCTGAATCTCCAACTGACCTAAAGATGCATGTTTTATGAGATAATCAGACGACCTGCAAGAAACCAATGTAGTCACCGGAAGAACAAGCACAGAAAGGCCCTCTCTTCTACCCAGGAGTTGAAGTTAGGTCCTTCTTATGAGGTGACAGCATTAACCATTCACTGTATCATAAGGTAAACAAATCATACTGTAAAGATGCAGTAAAGCAGTGGCTGCAAATCTTTCTGACTTGAGACACCTTGGTAACATCTACTTCACTTTGGTGTGAATGTGATTTATGCTTCCATGTGTTTCACATTTGTTCCCATATATTGCATAGCTTTAGGTGATTAAAACAAAAGCAACTGGACAAGAACCAGTTGTCTATTTCATACACAAAATCACTGATGGGAGTGGTTTTTCACTTTTTCAATCTTGTAGTGCTACAGCACCAGAATTTGTCTTGCGTCACCATGTGCATGTGCTCCAAAAACATTACCAAAAAGGGGACTGTCTGTTGCGTTTTAATGAAAACCTTTCATTGAAGAAAAGGGAAAAGGGAACGCAGAAAGCCACTACTTCAGGATATCCTGTGCAAAAAGACAATAAATCATCATTAACACGACTGAGGCAGACAGTTGTGTCCGTGCAACAGAGCAGCCAACTGCACATGATTCATTAACAACAGTTTCATCAGAAGCCTTGAATGATGAATGCGGACGATTCTGGTCCTGGTCATCACGAGGTGGCACCGACAAAGTGAAGAGAGAGGGAACGAGGCAGCTCAGTCCGGCGACTTCCAGAAGAACCAGAAAAACAGCTGTGTGTCCACAGCTGGATGAAATATGGTGCGTCTTGTTCTGCCTGCTGGTCCCCAAGGACATGTTCGTCATCGCCGCATCCAAGTTCCTTAACAACAGCTTTAAAACACCACATACGGCGCAGTGCAAGTCACTGACAAAATAGCGTTCTGTTCACGCAGATGTTTCCTTGTGGTTAGTTCTAATCTTACATATTCTTGTTTCCTCTCAGTCCCATAATAAAAGCCATCCCATTAGCTAAGCGGTTGGCTCGGTGCCCGGCTTTCCTCGAGGTGGAGGTTTAAATATCTATACGGGTACATAGGATCTGAACAACAAGCAGAAGGCTAACCCTCACGTGAATGTTTTCTATCTTCTCGTCCCCGGGGGAGCAGAGAAGTGATCTCATATCAGAGGTATCTGGAGGAGGAGGAGGAGGAGGAGGAGAAATCAGCATCCCTTGCCTGTTCCTCACAGCTTTGCGGATGCTTTTGATTTGTATTAGCAAACAGACAACAGGCGACCGGTCTGACAAAATGGCTGGCGTTGATTTAGTGGTGACGCTCCGGCAACTGGATAGTCTCAGTGGATGATGTTAGAGGAACAAAAGGTGTTGAGGTCCAAAAACTGATAGATGAAGTACTCTGGTGTGGCGTGGTCATATTATATCATTAAAATAATAATGATACAACGTTACATGACAATGGAGTTCATGTTTCCTTACTTCCTGAACCAGTGCAGACTGGGGATGGTGAAGTCCCAGGTTTGCTCCAGTCCTTCAATCCAGGAAAAATATCACTGACTTTTTTACTTGGAAATTTGCTACAGATTAAAGTTTTGACATTTACAGAGATATAAAACTTTATTTATATTTTATTGACATTAAGATATTGAGAAACATGGTGAACAGAAATTCACTAAATCCTACTTAATATATTTGTAACACCAGACCTCTCGTGATTCATTTTCATGTCATCATCATAGAAAATATGGTCAACATCACTTGTTAAAAAGCATTAAAGTAGGCATTATCATTGTGAACTTAAAATAATTCAGTTTCAAACAAAGACATATTCTCAGAGAGCTGCTTTTGTAGCTTTCAGTTGGTGTAGCACCCCCCAACTCTAAGAACAAAGTAAAGAAAAGAGAAAATAAAAGTGTTAAAAAAGCACACCTTATCTGAGACACATTATCTGAATGCACTTGTGTTCTCCAACAATTGCTGTTTTCAGCTTTTTCCTGCTCTTGATCTTAGCCCAGCTGTCGCCTCAGGCTGGTGTGATCAATAGTAAGTTTGTGGGGGTCAGACGTGGTGTCGTAGAAGTGGTGGGAAACGAGAGAGGGATATGTGTATTCTCCAAATCTGGGAAAGGATGCAGAATCACTTCCTGTGCAAGTACCGTATTCCCCTATGGACAATTATGTGAATCATGTAAAAGTCCCAATTGTGGCAAATGTTTTGCCCCCTTCACAGTAGGCAAGTCACTCCTCGAGTTTAATTAGTGCCATATTTCTGAGGCACGTTGTTCAAACCCTTTCTCTCTGTCTCGCACAACACTGGCACTGGCTGTCTTTCCCAGCTTGGTCCAGACTGTGCTGACATTTATAGTAGTTCACTTTTCAGTAGTGGCCTTTATATATTAATTGTTTTATCCAAATGACCTCATTTCCTGTTGCCAAGAGAATCAATGGTGTACCTGTAAAAACAATCGTCTGTGGGTAAGAGTTTCCATACACTGTGCTGGGCTTTTTTTCCCCCACCTCTATTCACCCTTGGTCTCATGGAAATATATATGTATATGTGTGTGTGTGTGTGTGTGTGAATGTCTTTAGGGAAGGGATGTTGGAGGGTGGAGGGTGCTTTCCACCAGTGGAATAATCTGAAAGGGTGGAGTGTAGTCAGGAAACACTCCGCTTAATGGTACAGGTGCACTTTGATTTAAAGCTGATAAGGAATCTGGTATTTTGGTTGACTGATTGTTCTGCTTCGTGAACGTAGTTAAAAAGTGACTGGAATGATTCGAGTAATGCGATAAAGCACAGACTTTAATTCACTGAGTCGCGTTAACCCTTGTGCCCTCAGTTCCCGGGACTCTGTGGGGGCATCTGTGGGTGAGGTCGCAGCAGCCTGCACCCGGCTGAACTCCCCCCGCCTCGCCCCTTTCTTTTTTCCAAGTATGTAGATAACTGTGAAACTCTAGACCGTGAAAGAAGACGCTCTGGAGCCAGCCTAGGATATGGTAGTGGAACGTGGCAGATTCCATTAGAGAGGAAACAGTTTCTTTTGTAAATGTATATAAAAAAATCCTCAGGTATTAAAACAGAGAAGAAATATTACATTTTTGTCATATGTTCCTGAATAGACTCCATCTTACACGGTGGTTCTTAGATCTGTCCATCCATTATCTTACAGGCTTTGTACCCAGCAGTGTCACATGGGTCTGCTGGTGCCTATCTCAGGCTCACATATGGGCACACACACCATTCACTCTCACGCTCACACCTGGGTGCAATTTTCAGTCTCCAATCAGCCCAAACGTGCATATTTTTAGCCCGTGGGAGGAAACCGAAGTACCTGGGGAAAATCCATGTAGACACATGCAAACAAAACGATGCAAAAGTGCCAAAACCACCAAGTCTCTGTATCACCTTTAACATTAACCATGATACATAGATATGATGAAGATGCAATGAAACAGTTGCTGCAAACCATTTGATAACTGATGTCTGCTTGTCATGTTACACTTTGGTATGACTATTATTTCTAATTGAATGTTTCATGTTTGTTCCCCTCTATTTAATAGTTCACAAATAATGACATCCATGGTTTTGGACTGTGGTAAGAAACTGAATTACCTGGAGAAATAGAGCTTGCAAACTCCACACAGATCTTGGTCAGACTGGATCAGACCTTCTTTCTTTCTTTCTTTGTGGTTCTTGCTAACCACTGTATGAATTTCCAAAGAAGCTTTACTAATGCTGACAAAGGAGCTTCTAACATTTTCTACACTGGTTCTTCCTGGCAATAATTTTCAGCCCTTTCAACACACTTGTTTTATTTTATTGCAAACTGACACATTAAAATAGCTGCTTCACATATTAGACTCTACCTGTCATTGGAAAATCCATAGAAAGCCTTGCTGCTGTGCTCCACACATGCTATTTTTTACCTGCTGTCTCACTCGGTGTCTCTGTGCGCTGGCATTCGAGGGCCTGGTCTCATGTTACGGCTGGGAAAACAGGCGTAGCGTGAGTCCAACAGGTGATGGAGTTGATGGAGCGACTTGTCATAACACTGCACCGCTTCATCACCGTGGAACTACTGCTGGAAATTAATTACGCATCGGGGATGACTTCTGAACCTTATTTATAGCCTCTCCAGGGTTTTGGAGGAAAGGAGATCCCTCCGGGAGGACGGCGGTGTCAGAGGCCTTTGGCTCAGACACTGAGGCGCAGTCGTTCCTCTCGTGGACTAAACAGAGTAATGTGAGGTCATTCAGACCCTGATCTGCTCTGCATCTGGGAGCTGATGCCAAACTTTAAGTGTTAACAATTGGTAACAGATAACAGATCATCTCAGCAATGTGAATGTGAGCTTAAGCTCCCTAAAGGTCTGGAATGCTGAATTCATCCCTCCTTTTGAGCTGTTTTTTTAGGTTTATGTCTTAGATAAAAGCCAACGAGGTGGAAAGAAAGGTTACTATAACTGCAGAAAACCCTCTCATTTACTGTCTAATACAAAAGATAAAAAAACATTCTACTCTTCATTCATCTGAAGGATTAGATATATGGCCTGTCTACATGGATCGCTGAAAACAAGGCACCATTCCCTGAAATATCTGTGTCCTCCATGAAAACAACTGAAAATGCAGTAGTACTGTACATATGCTAGGCATATAGTACATGTGCCTGCTATTGGATACAAACAGATGTTTCCATTGAGCTCTCTGCAGTAGATGTTAGAGATGTAAGATGGTATGTATTGTTCACTATTATTATTATTATTTGTCATTGATTGCAAACAACCAAAATATTTTGCTGTAGTAGCCCCAAAAGAGTATGTAGCGTCTGTTGTAGCACTAGCACAAGAACATAGACCACCATTGTCGTCAGGCTGCTTCCAGAGGTGGTTGCTATGGTTACCTGTTGGAGAGGCGAGGCTATGACATCATCATTTCACAAAAGATTAATCTTGGATGTGCACATGGATACACGTGGGTAACGTTTTCAGATTTTCCCACTTTGTTACCTGGTTTCAAAACTTCTTTATTTACTCCTCCAAAAAGCCATCTCTTGAAATGACAAAAAACCTACAAAAAACTTGAGGGGGATTCACCAAAATCTGTATCTGAGTGGACAGGTCACCTGAACTGGATGAACTTGTGCAGATGGAAGAGATTATGCGGCAGCCAGAAGATGAAGTTAGAAGGTCACACCATGCTGCTGAATGTCAATTTGATCTCCGTCATCTTTCTCTAATGACCAGACGCTCCCAGCTGCTCCCAGAGGAAACGTTATGGTTCAGCACTTCCATGAGATGTGGTCGCCTTCCCAGTGGCCTCCTCAAAGAAAATCTGGTTACCAAGGATCTTCATCCGCCCAGGGTGTTTTAAAGGGTTAACTGAGACCGACGAGGCGTTGTCGAAAAAAACATCAGAGGACTCCGCTGTGATCTCGGTACAGATTTACTCGACTCCCATGTCAGACAGCATCCTGGGAGCTGATAAAATATTTCAATAGAAACCCAAAACGCCCTCCCAGAGATTAAGCCCCAGCAGTGAGAGAGAAGGAGAGAGAGAGAGAGAGAGAGAGAGAGCGAGAAAGAGACGAGGAGTTCAAGCTGCCATAAATTCTCAGCGGCGTAATGTGAACTGGAGAGCAGTTAGATGGTTAATGATTAGAATATGTCCTGATCCGCTTCATTTCACCCTCTGGTGCTGGTTCCCACAGGCCACCGCTTTTTCCCCTCTAGGCTGTAGCATTCAGAAGTCGTTGTTTGGTGTGGGTGCAAAAGGCTTGAATTAGATGCAACTAGTCTCCTCTTCTGGGCCGGATGGAACATTAAAATTAGATCTCTCTCTCTCTCTCTCTCTCTCTGTTGTGTTTGCTGTTGGGAGACTGGGAGAGTGTATCTTTATATGAGTGGATAGAGTTGTTGTATTCTGAATTTTTCTCAAGCAGATGGCTTTCTTCCCACAGGATGATGAATATTTACTGTAGCTCATATTCATGGTTGAATGATTTTTTTCCCGGTTTTTACTCTTAAATGTGACTCTGGGTCATGATTTAACTCAAGTCTTTTAAGGGTCAGTTCACCCTCATTATGAAAGCCCTTTATTACAAAGTTTACCACTGGAGATTATTTTGGTTTTACCAAACAAATGGTCATAACAGAATAGACAGTCTATAATCTTATGTGCTTTATTTCTGACCAGTGTCTTGGGGGGTCTACTGAAGTCTGGAGTCTCCACCTGGCCTAAACATGGATGTTTTTGGACTGTGGAGGAAACCGGTGTCCTGGGACAAAACTCACACAGATGTAGCAGATCATAACAACAAATCATACTCAGGACTGTACACATATTGTGAATTCTCACTGGTTGGCAAGCCTCTCCTCAGCACATAAATACTGACCATGATGCTAGCACAGAGCCAGTTCCAGAGGATTGTGCACAGAACACAGGAAGCGTGGCGTTATTGAAAAGCTGTTAAAAGAATGCAATGTGATAGATCAGCGGATATAAAACTATGTAAAATAACAGAAGGTGGTGACTGCATAGCACCTACCTGAATATGCCAAACATTTAAAGTTAGCACCATTAGCTCGTTGGCTAAGCTAACATTCACTAATAACATGAAGCTAATGTTTCTATAGAGAGGAGTTGAGACTGCTGTGCTTAACTGTGACCGACCAGTGTGTTTCCACACTCTGAAAACAGACACCAAAGGTTTGGTCAAACATTTAAGAGACTGTTGATCCTTGTTATACACAACACAACGTGGACAGCAGCTACACAAACATGGGGAGAACAGAAAGTTGCTCGAACTGACGAGGAGTTGAACCGATGACCTTTTTTGGTTGTGAAGGGGACAGCGTTGCCTAAAATGTGCATGCATGAGAAGTGGTTGATGTAGGGCAACTCAACTTTATTTTCACATTTAATAGATTTCACATGTTGATTAATTAAGCGAAGAACGAGTGAGTGAATGAGTGTTTGGCTAACCTTCTGCTTGCCCCATATACTGTACATATGAGTACTCTCATATGGATATATTTGGACAGTTGTGGTCTGAAGTGTGTACATGTGAGATGTAGGGTGGTGAAGAGGTGGTGAAAGGTGGTGAGAAAATGTGCAAAAATTAGAATCATTTGAGCAGATGTAGATATCAGATAAACACACACACGTACTCTCCACTCAGTATTAAGTGTCTGCAGATTAGGCAGAGAGGGCTCTGTAGTTTCTCACTGGCATTACACCCTGACCCCGCACACTTTTCCAGGCACTCAGGCTCCTTCATTAGGCTTTAGGAGAGTGTGGCCACTCACCCAGGGAGGAGAGGTCATCTCCCAGCCTCTTACTAATCACAGCCTCCCCTCACCCTCCCCTTCCTCGAGCATGCAGACCCCCTCAGCAACAGCTGGCAGGTGAATCAACGCACCCTTTGTCGAGTCACCTGAAGGTCTGTTTTCTCCAACCCTTTTTTTTTTTAATGTTCCTGATTACGGGGTTTTAAACCAGTGAGTCAGACAAGTACCTTTGTTCAGTTTGAACCCACAGCTGCTCCTCATTCATTACCTTAATGTTTTCTTTCTTTCTCCCTTTGTCATCACAGGAGACTCTTGCAAAGCTGGTTCTTATATTTACGCGGTGATGTATTCTTGTATTGTCATGCTCGGGATCAGACTGAGTAATCCTCCAGTTTCTGTCTGTCTCTGATTTTACGTCTCGCATGTGGATGTATGGAAGAAAAGTTAGAGAAAATAATCACGTAATAGATGGAGATGAGAGGAGGGGAGTGAGAGCATAGGTGGTGGTGAGTGTGCATGATGAGTGTAGGATTGTGACAGGTGATATATGGATGTGGAAGGTTTAGGAACCCTCACTGTAAACGTTAGCCTTTAAATCACTGTTAGTGCGGGGTGTGCCCCTTGCTGGAGAATAGGGGAAGTTAACGCCCCATGCTGTGCTAATGAGGGTGCCCGGTGCCTCGGCCCAGCATGGCTGTTCCTGTATGCGGAGAAGACTGCGGGAAAACTGAGCTGCAGACAAAGTCCACACTATTGGGCAGAAATCACTTCAGTAGCAGACGCACTGGGAGAAATGTTCCACAGTCAAAGTCAGTTAACGGGAGGAAACTGTGAGCTGGCTTCAAGCGAAGGCCCTGAGTCATCAATTATGAACTTTTAAAAGCTTTGGAAAATTTCGTAGCGACGTATATATTCTCAGCTACGCAGCTGGCCGACGTGAGGCCGCCAGTCAACAAACAGACGTTAAAACCCATCAAACAAGAAATGGAGAGTGGGGTTAGATGTGCTGGCAAAAGCCAGACAAGCCATGGCCTCTTGTCTCCAGTCACTGTGCCCGGCTAAGCCAGGCTTCTTTATGTTTAGTATGTAGACATTAAACTGTGTTTACTCTTCTTATCTGCCTAGACAAGAGAAAAATGTTTCTTGAAATGTCTGCATTTTTTATCTTGGGATGCTTTGAACGTGAATTTCTTTAGCCTAGTATATACAGAAAAGTACCATTAGTCTGTCCTCTTAAGCCATGGTTTATTGCGTTTCTCATCTAGGTTTATGTAACCATTAGCGACATCCATTAAGTCTGCCTAAAGTCCCTTTTATCCCTCAAAAGAGAAACAGTGTCACAGACACTTTCTCTTGTTTCCCTCAGTTAAGGTGGGTGTGTCTGTCATCTTGAATAAAGCTTTTTAGTACCAAAAATATTTGTACAGATAGTGCGTAAACAGATAATAGCTGGTTCTGGTTTTGTTTTGAGTTAGAGTTAAATGACACGAGGTGTGAAAATGACATACTCTCACACTGATGGGTAAAACAGGAAGACACACCCAGATTTTTAAATTTGCGAACTGCAGTCATGACGTTTCACCTCATCAACTTTTGACTTTACTGTTAAATATCAAGTCTGAAGGATGGGGTAACAGATATCCTACACAATATGAACTACTGAACTGCAGTGATATATTTTGCAATGATGTTGCGACATGAAACGTATTCCTTGAAAAACAGGAAACCGTCCCTTTCACATCCTTGTACTCCCTGTTATAAAAGACTAACTCAGCATCACCATGGAGCAGTGCTTCAAACACTGTTTACATCCATTATCCTGCCTGCTTTCTATATTGATGGTGTTTTTTAGGAAATACATACTGGACAGGTCTTCAGTCCATCACAGAACACACACACTTTAGATCAAAGGTTCTCAAAGTGCAACCCAGGGGCCAGTGGCACCCAGCAATGAATTTCAATTGATAGTTTTAATCCGACTGTATATTGCTTCGAAAGGATGAATCTCCACTTGTGTTACATTTTTTGTGTGAAAAGTGGTTCAAATAAAGTTTGACTGATATGCAACTTGGTCATTAAAATGATTACAAACAGCACCTAGTCCAATGTTGGGCCCTCAGCTACCAAAACTTTGAGAACCCCTGCTTTAGAGTGTACAATTTTTTAGTGTACAGACATGCATCATCCCTTGAAGTGATCCAAACTCTTCTCCAATGAGCTGCTTGTTTCTCAGCTGCTCTGAGGATGTTCTCTCGCTGTCTATCTTTTGAGAGAGAATATTTTCTCGACGCGGCTGAAGTATTGCAGCAGCTTCGAAACAGATGTTCCATCATCTCTGACATTTTTCTCTGAGCAAACAAATCAAGTTTCATAGTTATTCATTCTGTCAAGCACGTATGGGATGAGAACCACAGAAAGTCAGAGAACTCTCACTGATGACAGGACTCCAGGAAGTCTCAGCGCCCGGTCAGGATTCACTTACAGTATGTAACTCCCTACGAAACCGCGACTTGTTTGTGTTGCATCACCGACATGTACGACTCAGCAGAGACTCACCAGTGTGCAGACGTCTCCGCTGTTCGGCCCTCAGACACTGGAAGTGAGTGGGAGTCCAGTCATAGACTGAGGACACAGACAAAGTTGTGCGTCTTTGTAACTTTCCTCACTTGTCAGGCCGTCTTTTTGAGACCCAAACCCATTTCACAATGTGGTCGATTGTTATCAACAGATGATCTGAGTGTACACTTGTATAATGTGGTTAATATCGGGGAAAGAAAGTGCAGGCCACCCACTAAAATCAGCGGTAATGTGGTGAATAAAGACGCTCCAGATGCCAGGAATGGGGAACAACTGGCTGTTGTTCTCATGAACTTGCTGCTCCAGCTCGTCTTGCTTGAGTTTCTCTGTGATGTGGGGTGAGACAGAGGTTGGTACCAGTTAATCATTTCAGACATCAGCACGTTTTCTTTTTGCTCCTTGAGAAAGACACACGCACGCACACACAAACACGTGTTTGTCCTGGTATCACCTCAAATCTGCTCCTATCAAAGGGCATCTTCAGAGAGATGAGAGCACCTGGTTGATGGAGATCAGATGAACCAGATGCCACCTGTGGATTCCAGCAGGTGAGCAGCATCCAAACACCTGGATGGAGTCTGGACACTGAATTCTTTCTCTGTGCCTAAAAATATCTGGCTCTGACTATATGTCTGTCTGTCTGTGTGGGGGTCTATGAGGCTGACGTGTTGATGAGAGAGGAAAAAAAGAAAAAAAAACATCACAAACATCTGCAGATTTCCAGTGGGGCTCTGGATCAAAAAGATTTCTAACTGGGAGCATAATAATTTATGAATTATTTCCAATGTGTTTCATATCAGTGCATCTCCGTTTCACATCTGAGGCCCTTTCACAGTTTAAAAATCTGCACTGAACCTACCTCATCCCATTTTATACTCAGTGTGCGGTGGCTTTAATCGGCCGTAGGAGGTTGTGGTTCAAGACGTGGGCTCGCCCGACATGACTGCTATGGAAATAGCTTGCTAATGAGCGAAAGGAAAGCCTTACTCATACGGTGCGAGAGAGACCTGAGAGGTCTCCAGAGTTGTGTCATCAGCTCTCTCAGCTGAGAGAATGGGCCGTCCTCCGCCAATAATGACCCCACCCAGCTGCTCTGTGCAGCCCTCATCCAAAAACCTCCTCTCTCCCTCCACCTCTCACTAACATCATCAGCATGGCCAGCACCACAAATGAGAGACATGGGAACAATTATAGCAGCAGGCACGGGAACACGTCGGGAGAAAGTCGACTGTGAGCAGACGGAGAAACTCAAAGCTTGCCGTGACACAAAGGAAGAGTTGTGTTGTGAAAAGGAAAACATAAAACTCTCTGGATGTCGTGTGAGGCTCTGAAACTGACATGGAGTATTTCTCTGTAGGTCAGGAGAGGCCTGTCTGAAAGCCTGAATTGTAAAAAAAAAACTAGGACAGAGCTGCAGATTCATCAACTAGAGGGTTGGAAGTTGGCATGATGAGCACTTTATATCTGGAGCGCACTGACATGATTTGATCAATTCAGTGACCATTTAAACTGCATTTGGGAGATTAGTTTGGCACTGAAAGAATTGATGAGTACTTTTCCCACCATCTCTCTCCTTTGAAGCTTTTGAGCGATTTCTATAAGTCTCAATATCGACAGGTGGGATAATAACAGCAAGAAAACTGCACTTTCATAACTAACTTTCATATAAGTATGTCTAGACTATTTTATGTAGAATTTGAAATAATGAGAACCCATGTAGGGGGACACGGATTGGGAGGTTGGTGTTCTGATCCCAGCTTCTATACATGCTGAAGTTCCCTTGGGCAAGATACTGAAACTTACACTGCCCCCAACGCTGATGCTGTCATCACAGTACGAATGTGTGTGAATGGTTAAAGCAGCTGGTTAAGCAGACAGACTGTGAAATGTAGCCTCAGCCACCAGTGTATGAATAGGAGGGAATGGGTGTATGTGACTAGTAAAGTGCTATATAATGACCAGTAACTGTCCAGTCATTTTACCATGCTATAATACTAATTGGTCCTAACTGACCATCAGTGCTGATGTGCACGAATAAAGCAAAATATGTACAATTCTTAATGAATGGGATAAAAAACCCTGTTTTTCTCTCTGGATCGATACTAGCAGCTTCGATTCTCACAAGATACATGTAATTATTTCCGAATCGGGATAATAATTTTTCTTACCACTTACTTCTGACAGGCTCACACCCCCATTCCCTCTCATCCTCTGATCCTCCCATCGTACCAGTGCTTTTTTTCTTCCACCCAGGCGGAGGTCATTATCGTTCACATCACGTGGGGTATTATGAAGCAACTTTCTTCTTTATTTTTTTTGTGCGTGTGATTTCTTCCAAGGCTAAACCAACTCTTCAGTGGCTGTGGTTCGGCCAGATCCTGATGAGCTGAGGTGGTTCAGTCCAAAAAAGCTGGACGCGCCCATGACAGCAGCTCCTCGGGGAGTCCACCCCTGCTTGTTACCCATGGAAACAGTGTATTAAAACAGTTTACTCAACTGTTCCGGCTTGTGCGTGTCCAACGGTCACTGGGGTGTGAGAGCGTTGAAGGAAGGAGGAGGGGGGGGGTGCGGCTGAAAATTTATACATCGTACTTACGTGCACGTGTGTGTGAGTCAGAGTGAGAGCGACAGACTGAGGGATGGAGACGACGTTGTAAAACGGGAACTTTATGCCTTAACAGCTCCCGTACCTAAGCAGAACGCACGCAGGGGCCCTACTCCAAATCGCTAATAGAAACCAGACGCACGAGGAGTGAGGCTTTCACTGCACCGCTCCAAAGGGAACCACTGGAGGAGTGACGGAGGAGAGGAGGTTGGGAAGGCGAGCCAAAGTAGGCGTAAAACGACAGAAAGTCAGAACGGGGCCGATAAGAAACTTTTAACCGTTATTTGCCCCCGGAGCCTGCTCTGGAGACAGGCGGTGCAAAGTTCCTGTGTGCATTAGAGAGAAGATGAGCATTGTTGATAGATAGCGGGAAAGCCAGCTTAGCACTTAACTGAGATAACTTTGTGTTGTATATGTGAGAAAACGCTCTACCGCTCAACATTGTATTGTTTTGGCTTAGTGGATACAGCTCCTAACGACAACCACATGCACGCACTCACAGATAACAACCCGGCCTCAACTCTGAACTCACTGACAGCGCAATGAAATGTGGCCAGCAATGTGTTGGAAGATAAACATGGAGGCAGAAAAGTCGAGTATGGCGTAATAATGTTTTGTTTTTTTTCATTGCGCATACTATGTCTGAAATGGGAATAGAGGAGGAGGGAAAAATTGGGAGACTTGTGTAATTTGGGACAGTGGGACTCGAGATCAGATGATTCATCATCATTATCATTATCGTCATTTTGTGAATCAGTGTTTTCTCAAGACCACCAGACCTCACAGCTGCCCCCCTCCCCACCCCCAACCCTACTTCCTCTCCTCTCCTCTCACATAAAACATGAATTCCAATCAAATTCTCTATTTTCCTTCCCCCCTCTCTCTCTCTCTCTCTCTCTCCCTCTCTCTTTGCCCGCAGAAGGACCGTGCCGGTCATGTGTGAGGCATCCGGTGAGCGGGAACAGAAGCTCCGCTTCAGTCCTTTTCCTGCCTGTACGTCAAGTCCTAAGCAGGCACACTGAGTGCTAGTCAGCGGAGAACACGCTGATAAACGCTGCCGACGAGCACACTGCCTTATTTAGAACCGCACTTGGAAGAGGGTTTGAGTCACAAGGCCTGGGCAGCTCAGTCTCACACTGCCTGTCCCGAGGGAATTCATTTAGGGGGGGAATGAATCAGCATTTCAGCGCAAACATTAGGTGTTAGTGTTTATGCCAGGCTGTCATTGTGCGAGATAGGTATTGCCATGAATGGTCAGACCCTCTCCGGAGTGAGACATTTAGTCTGCAGGTGGTGGGGATGAATCAGCTCTCAGAACATAGCTGTCACTTCCTGAATGAGTCTGGGGAACTGGAGGCTAGATGATAATATTTTATTTGGCCTCGGAACAGTTTGTGACACAGCGATGCTTGAAATAAAACGGTGGTGGGACGGACAGACTGCCGACCTAAATCCGACTGAGCCGGTCATGGATTATTCACCTGGTCGACTGGAGTTAGTGTCGCATCTCAAGAGCTGTCGTTACTTCTTCTAATCCCAATTATCATCCATCTGTCCATTTTGATAACCAGCCATATACCTAACCAGTGTCCTCTGGTCTCTTCCAGTACACATAGGATGAACACATTAGAGGCTTCATTTACTGTAAACATGAATGTTTCTGGAGTGTGGGAGAATCATGAAAACTGAACCATTACAATCAATCTAAAATTCATTATGGTGTCTGTAACTGTCATATGCACTAGTCTGGGCTATTCTTGGAAGAGAGTCCTGTCACCCACTGACCTCACAGGTCTCTGATTTCCAGGATCACCTGAATCACCCACACATGATGTCTCTATGATTCATCTCATTAATGGGATTACTAGGAAACCCAATAATCCTTTAATTCTCTCTCTGAATTTTTGATAAATGCTGATAGATGTTCATTAATTGTGACACAGTGGTTCAGAAGCCTTTTGTTGAAGTTTCTGTCCTCTGCACTTGTTATGTTGGTCTGTCTTCATCTTGAATTGACTTGAAGATTATATATATATCATGAGCTTCATTTACTCCTGAACCTCAGCAGGTCCATGTTTAGGAGACGGCTTTATTGGGTAAACATTAAAGCAGCTTTACACTATTAGTTACTATTAATATATTAATATCAATATTGTTGTTATAAAATGTCTAATAACAAGTTTGACCCCATGCAGAGATTCATTTAGACTCTTTGCAGCAGAACTTAGTTTTACATAATGAAAAATGTTGTGGAAGGTTTACCAAAATGATTTAAAAAAAAATCTGGAATCAGAGTTTTGTTCTGCTTTGGTTCATCTGGTTCTCTATTTATTATTGTTTGGTGCACTCCTATCTCCTGTTTTATGGGAAGTCAGTCACTTGCAAGATGGTGTTATCCGGTTGTTGTTTTCCTCCTGGGTGTTCCTCTTTTGAAAAATTATTTTGAGAGAAGCAGGAGACGATGCTCCCTCGCCAAACGTATTTGTTTGTCATTGTCCCCACAGAGACGACTGCACTGCTGCTCCAGCTCGTAGGTGGTCCTCCGCTAAGCTGTGTTACATCACCGGTTATGCCCGATTATGCGTGGTCATGAAAATTCGTGTTGCTAATGTTTTAAATGCAATTACCTCTGCGGTGTGTGGATGGGAGATCAAAATTAATTGGGTGCGATTCGGAAATAATGCAACATATTTTTTATGGCCGTAGAACAATCGTGCAGGATGACGTCATACGCTGTGGGCACAGAATCATATGTTGTTACTCAAGCTGTTAATCGTGCGTCTTTTCCTTTGAAGAGCGGGCAATTCATCAGCAGCACCAAAACACAGCATTCCTCAGCACAAACGCAGGAAGACCGGGATTGTTTCTGCCTTCACAGCCTGCGGTCGAGTGATGAAATGCTCAGGAGATCGCCCAATCAATGCGATGTCCATAATTTAGGGGACGTGCAGGGGCAACACGCATGCGTGCATGGGATGTGGGTTTGGACAAAATCTACCTTTTACTGAAGGAAAACAAAAACCAAGAGACGGAAAAGTTATTTATAGTCGGCGGCAGACTGGTTTGAATTAAGGATTCCTCCTCAGACAGGAGAGTGGTCTTACGAGCAGAAGCAGGCTATTAACGACTGTCCCGAAGAAGAAGAGGAAGGCCCACTAAAAACATTTTCCATGGAGATGTCCCAGAACCAGAAGCATCCGCATCAGCCACTGATTTGTTTCCCCCTGTCGGCTTTGGTTTGAATCTCAAAGATGATGTTAAACGCTGTTATCTGATGTTTACTGATGTTTAAGATCCTCGTGTGTTTATAAAGGCTCCAATTCCCATTGAACACATAAACTTACAGCAGGTGGAGATTCGGAGGAGATCCCTCATGGATATTTAACGCATGAACCTGCGTTGTGTCAGATTTCAAGTGGAGGGGAAAAACCTGCAGTTAAACCACAATAATACCGCTGACCTCGCAGCCTTTCATTAGAGAGGACACTTCCCCGTGCACGCTGTTTGCTTATGTGCATGCTTCGGTTTGTTTGGGATGTAACCCAATCCAGACAGAGGAGACGCTACGTGCCAAGTCCTCCCTAACGCCTTGATCGATCCTGACCCCACAAAACCTCCCACACGAGGACTGATTCTAGCACGCCAATCATTTCCCAGGACCCCTCTTCCTGTGTCTGTGCAGATAGCCTCACTCATATAAGGGAAAGGCATGAGCCCCATCACCAGACCACCTCGGGATTTGACCCCGTTCCGACTCGTACATTAGCTAGATGACAGAATACCCTCCGCTTGTTACATTGCACCGGCTGATACCACTAATGCACCGATCATAAACCCCCCTGGTGGCTTCTATATAAGGCTCTGCTAGTGTGCATGACACCTTGGTGGTCTGGACAGCATTAACATCAACATTGACTTATAAGGAGGAGCAGGGGCAGATTAAGGACACCCTGAAGGGGAAGGTGCAACATTTTAACCGCTGTTGTGACTCAACATACCAAACATTGTTTTTGATGTTTACAGAAAGGGACGTGGTTAAATTATGGTACATTCTTCTCAGAACTCCCACTGGCTCCACTCCAATTATTTTGCACAACACACAATACAGGACGCAACACACAATACAGTCAGGAAGTGGACAGATGAGTATGAATTCAAGTGGTTTATGATGTGTGAGTCAACAGGTTTCATTGTTAGATTCGGGGTAGGTTTTGCCAAGTGAGTGACGTCACTTCAGGAATGATGATGTTGGACAGTGTGAATTTGGCACGAATACACAAAAAAAGACACTCACTAAATAAGTCTAAGCATGTTGCAGAAACATATGAGGAGTAAATAGAAAAGCCCTAAGTGAAACTGGGACTTTTTTTTAGCTGTGAAGCCTCACTGCTATCCACTTAACTACCATATAGTCCTTGAATCACACTGGGAAAATTAACAAACATTGACAGACATTTGTGCTTTTTAATTAGCTGCTCTCAATCAATGTTGATATTTGCTGAAATAATAAAATAAAGATTAAAATATATTTTCTGTAGGTATTGCTGCTGTGACAGTTTCAACTGACATTCATAATAATAATCAGTTTATTTATGTGGTTATAATGAAGATTTTGGCCTGGCTTCATAGGCGTAAGATAAGATAAGCCTTTATGAATTCTGATGTTAGGAATTGACTGATTTAGAGCAGGAAGGCGTTAGGTGCAATAGCAAACAGGATCAGCACCAGAGCAATAAAGATTTAATATAAAAGAGAGATACAACAAATAAAGGAAATCGAGACACACTGTGCAAATACTGAAACATGCTAGCGTGGTTGGATTTACATTATTGCACAGCTGTGCACACTTTGCTAAACGATCTTGCTGCTGTGCAACCGTGAACCCAGTGACAAATGAGGGTCCTCGCCACAGGAAGGAAGAGACGACTTCAGCACTGAGTATTAACCGCAAACAGCTCAGGAAACTGTGAAAATGTGTTAAACCCATAATGTCGGTGCGGATGATGCATGATGAGACTAGATGTAAAGCGCCCGGCTCCGTGGAGCGGCGTCGCCCCATTGTGAACAACAGACGCAGAATGAGACGTGATGGAGAGGCTTTGTCTCTGCAATCAGCCGTCATTGTTGCTCCATCAATCTCGTCTCTGTCGGCGGAGGAAGTGTGTGTCGCTATTCAGGCTGATGAAGTGCTGAAAGTGACCGCGATGGTGTTGTGTCTACCGGTGCCATCGACCATTCATTATCGTGACAAGTGGAGGAACCAAATCTGTTTTTTTTTTTTTTTTTTTTAAGCACGATGTGACCTCTCTAATCACACATCAAATACGGATCTGTGTGGAGCTTAAAACGGCAGCGGTTGTCTTTCTCTCTGTCTCTCTCATGCTGCTTTGGCAACAATAACAAGAGATCGTAAAAATACAAAAGCAAATGTTTATCCGTCGGAGGAAACTTTATCTATAGAAAGTCTCTTCACTTTAAGGGGCAGTTTGTTTTTGTCCTGGGAAGCCTGGTGGGACTGTTTCCATACGCATTGTGTCAAACGTGTTTGGCCAAGGGAGTGGGTGTGGGAACGCAGCAGCGGCAAATTGGAGGGAATGTGTGAATGGTTATACGCATGTCTCCGTGTGTGTGTGTGTGTGTATACATGTGTGTGTGAAACAATACCCCGAGGCTCTTGGGTGATCACACTGATTCACGGCCCTCTCCCGCTGTACCCCCACATACACACATTTTACAGCCACATTCCTTCACTGCGAGGCCTGGCGGCCGACTCAGCAGCACGCCCGCCCCGATAGCAAAAAACACGGGAGGGGGTCAGGGGGGCACGCCATTACTCTGAGAGACAAATAGGCCATCCAAATAAAACATGACACCCTAAACACGAGACCTGAATGCGGAACTAGACAACTGGCTGCGCGCACACGCCGGTTTCACTGTGAGAGACTTTTTGACCTGCGTTTTCAGAGTCGCACTTGCCCTACTTTATCTCACATGCTCTCGTTGTGATCCAAATATACTGACTTCATTTTAAGGGGGTTTTTCTCCTATCTTGTCCTGGTTTGGTTGGGCCGGGCCATTTCAACTCAGTGACCTGACATTAGGGCATGTCAACCATTTTGTTCTGCCTCTTAAAATATTGTGTTTTCAAGTAAACAAGTTAAGCGGAGCTATATATACTGCAGGAAGCGCAGCACTGGCTCTGAATGCAGGGAGGTCAGAGCCGCTGTTTGAGGACACTTGTGTGTGTTATGGAGTGTGGAACGAGGCCCCCACCACCAGTGGTGGGGAGGGGGGCTTGTTTTCCCCAAACTTTGACGCACGTTGCCACTGCTGCTACTGCTACTGCTGCTGCTGGTGCTTTGCAGCTCTGCTCCCTTGGACTGATTAGCAGATGTACATAAAAACGCAACTGCTCATTTTCTGAGCGTTTTGTGGCCGTGTTAACAAGGCTGCTAAACAATGGACACTGTTTGAATCATCCTGCTTCCTCCCCACACACGTTGTCTCCATTTCTCTGGATTGACAGTAAAAGCTCACAAGAGGAAGCCATAACGCAGAAGGGCGGATGAACTTTGCCTTGTAAGGAGCCTCCGGGATGAGTTCTTCACTCTAAAACAATCATATGATTCACTCAGCCACCACGTTGCTAAGAGCTTGTGTTGAAAACAATGGACGGTCCTCTCAGCAACATGGCACAGCAACATGACTTCCACCCCTTCATGACAAATCTGTCATCTACTATGCAATGCCTCGGCCTGGCTGGAGCTATCAGCAACTCCTCGCCACCCTTTCCTCCCTGTACATGGGGAATGTTAAGGAAAGTAGCTGAATGTGTGTGTGTGTGCGTGCGTGGATGTATTGTGTGTTTGTGCGTGAGTGTAACAGAGAGGCAAAGAGTGGGAACTTGCTGAAACAGGAAGCCCAGACAGGCTTTTACATTGGAGGAATTTCCTGCCTGTAAGATGAGTATCGCTGTGTTTCTACAGTAAAGCAGAGACGAGAGTGAGGGGGAAGAAGGAGGAGTTGTAAGTGTTTGAAGAGCATTTCAAGGCAGGTTTCTGGCTACAGTGTGGATGGAGTACAGAGTAGCGGCTTCTTTTCAAGGACTTTTATGATTGTGGGCAGGCCTCCCATCCTGGCCTTTTTTTTTGCAGACACCACATTATTTCCCATCATCACCTTCCTTTTCCTGTCCACAATTACCCTGAATCCAATACATCCGCAATGAACACACACCATTATGGAGCAAACAGGAGCTAAATCCTCCTGATTGTCATGTCTGTTGACCAGTGTGTGTCCAAGTTATCTGCTTCCTTGTGGCTTTTATTTACTGTCTGTCCCTGAGTGGTAAAATGGTGTTTATTCTGTGACTTAAAGCACTAACAAGTGCTATCGGGGTGTCTCCACCACCCCGCCCCCGTGGAGCCCGTCAGCGTGAGCTCACTGTGCTACAGAGAGAGATGAGATGAGGGTTGGGGCGGAGGATGATTCCTCTGGGAGAGAAGATCATTGGAGAGTGCTTTAGTCACTGAATACACAAAACAAAACAAATGAAATCTTATTTAGATTTTTATACTCACATTTCCCTAAGGGAGCCTCTTGCAGGGATCAATAAAGTTTATCAATAAAGTTTATCTCCCTTGAATCTTGCCTGAGACTTTCTTTTAAGTCATTTATCTTGTTCCCATACAGTACAGACAGTTTCGTTTGGATCGACAGGCTGATCACTCAGATCACATTACTCTCCATGTATAGCATATCTAGCTAAAGCTTAGTTTTACTCTGTTTCCAGTGATAACATAAAGTAGGTGACCAGCACGGACGGAGAACTGAAGCTGCTGCTCTGATAATATAAACTGAGCATACTGTGTAAACATTGTGTTACTGAGGGTTTAATGAGGAAATGAATACGACTCTAAGTGCAGTAAACCTGAAGCCGTAAGGAGCAGCTGGCTAGGTTAGCTTAGCGTTGCCTAGCATATAGGCGGTTTCAGAATCTCACGTCTAATCGGGGCTGTAGTCACGGTTTAGGAATATGTGAGGTTGTGTTAAAGTAAGATCTGCTCATGCATACATCTTCGACCAGAGTGACTCTTATCTTAGTTGGAAATTACCACGGTCCCATATCCATCAATGTCTCCAATATTCAATTAGTCTGCCCTTTTCGTAATGGTAAACTTTCCCTTCAAGAGTCTTAACTTAGCATTTTAGCAAATGTTTGCTTTCTTTTACAGAGTAAGACGAGAAGATCCACACCACTTTCCAACCTGTCGGCTAAATACTGAGGTGCCAGGAGGTGGTCAGTTTATCTTAGGATAAAGACTGACAGCAGGGTGAAGCAAGTTACACGGCCCTGTTGAAGGATAACAAAAGCATTCGGCCAACACCTTTCAAGCTCATGGCACACAGCGTGGCGCGCATTTTTTCTACTTTTATTTTTGTATAGATGAGAGAGAAAAAAAACAAGAGGTGAAACAATTATTACCCAGCTAAGTTACAGATAGTGAATCAGGTCACTTCTCAACAGAGCTGTCTCCTGACTTCAGTTATTAAAAAGATGTGAGCGCCATCCATCCCCCTCAACTGACTGTCAGCAGCAAGAAACCAAATAAAGATCATATGTCTCAAAATGTTGAACTATACTGTTAAACGGTGTCATGGCAAACGGCGACGGGACAGTGATGTCTCTCATCTTTACGGCCAAATCTGTTTCACTGCCTCGTAAAGAACTGTGATGTGTAAACGAGAAGCAGCTGCATGAGAACACAGAGTTGACACGATTATATTTTGATAGAACTGTGCGAGGACAATGACAGTAAGTGTCCTTCTGGTAATGCTATTAATAAACCGTCCCACTGTATCAGAAAAGTCAGTAAGCGGGGGGAGGAAGGAGGTCATTATGTGTGACTGTATGTGTGTCTGTGTGTGTGTGTGTGTGTGTGTGTGTGTGTGTGTGTGTGTGTGTGTGTACGTGTGCTTGAACATATATATGCCTGCCCTTCCAGAAGTGCCAATGTGTCAGGTCTATATTTAAAATAGTTGGCCAGCTGTGCCGAGTCCTGTGAAATGTACTTCAAGTGTTTTGCTGCGCTTCAGATCTGTTGCCATAGCTGCCAAGTGATGATGTCAAAGCAGAGGCATTGGTACAACACCACACCCCCCTTTTTTGAAACGGAAATCACAGTGTGAGCAAGATGGAAAATGCAGTTCAGTTTGCACAATTATGCATCACTGAAAGCAGCTCTGCCTTCACACATAAACTATGTGCCGGACCGAGCACACTTGTACAACCCTGGAGTGTGTAGTCTCAGAATCTGTGTAAGTGTGAAGAGAGCAAAACATTTGTGAAACAAATATTTATCTCATCCTCTAAGATCTCACAGTTTTCCAATGACAGTTTGTTTAGGAATTTATTGGAGCACGTCACAACGCCCTGCTCTACATAAATATGACGCAAAGAGACTGTTCCTCATAATCTTAGAGCAGCTATTTGCCACGCGTTTCCAACTGCATTGTTAAACTTTCAGACCAAGTTTATTTGTGGGCGTTGCACACCCTGATTCCCTTTGGGAAATTCAAACAGCTGTGTTTGAAATGTCTCCCACATCCATCCATCCATTGTTTTTAGCCTGCTTAATATCTAGTCTGCCTCACCACATATAAGGCAAATGTTTTATGGACTGAAGGAGTACCAGTGCACCTGGAGAAGTACACATAGCAGGAACATGCAAAGTCCACTAGAAAGGCCCCCAGTTTGACTTGGAGTGTTAACCCTGACAGTCACCACATCACTGCCTCCCACAAAATGAAACTAGAAACCAGTGTCATTTCCATAATTAAATATGAGTGAAACCTCTGTCTTCAAAACCCGATCAGATCATTTTGGGTGGATGACGCATTGTAAAAGCTTTTACGTTATGTCATCTTCCCAACAAAGACAAAGAGTGAGAGTTGATATCGGGATCATCCATATCCACAGCGTTTGCTCATTCCCCCCCACTGACAAGCATGAAGTCATGGAACTGTGCACATATGAGGAACATGACCTCCAGTGGCTTGAGAAAATTTCCAAACACAAATTAAAGTGTTGACATCCAGTTTATGGCCGATCCACGAACATCTTGTCATTTCATAGAATACCCACCCCTTGGCATAAGCGGGACAGTCTGGACTCAGAGTCATTCTGACGACGGCATATAATCTATCTTTCTGTCAACCACGCCTTGATCTCTGGTTCTCCTTCATCTGCAGGCTCATCCCGTGAACCTAAAAACAGAGTGAGAGAATGAGACCCCCTCCAGGATTAGGGCTTTGAACCATCAAGTGCCCCCAACAGCTGTGAACTACCCCCCACCACTTCCCCACCCCACCCCATCTCATCCCAGACACTCTGGATTTCTCCGATCAGCCCGCGCCGAGTCTCCCCTCTCACTTCAGACCGGTTATAAATACGAGCAGCCCCTGACCGAGTTCATGTTGCTACCACCACACAGCCAAATTTGGCCCTCGTGTTCAATCCCCGGGGCTTCCAGTGAATCAGCTAAACCAACAGTCACTAATTCCTGACGGCTACGATAGGTTTATTAAAGGTCTCATTTCTGCTTTTCACAGCCAAACCACTTTCCTCGGTCTCGTGTGACTCAGAGGCAGGAATACGAAATCTTCCCACACTTCAGCCCCCCCCAAAGAGCATCAGAGGACATCGTTTGCCCCAAAATCACATGGACGCTGTAATTAGGTGGGACGACATATGGATCACACATTGGGATCCAAGGTTGCGCGATAAAGGTATAATTAGTGTGGAGAGCCGCGCGAATACATCTTTACTTTATTGCAGGAGCTGGGATGTTTATTCGACTGGTGGAGCAGTGGAAAGGTCAGGATTCCAGTTTTAGCAAAGAAAAGGAGAAGCTGATGTAGGAGCCTCAAATCAAAACCACAAACACAGAACTCCATCGTGAAAGAGGATGAGATCACACATGAGATCACTGTCTGCATGGGTTTTCTTTAGGTACTTCCACAGTCCTGGAACATGCATGTTTTGTTTGAATCAAGGCTCCTAGTTGTGTGAATGAGATGATGAAAGGTGAATGTATGTCCCCTGTAATGGACTGGCAACCTGCCCAGGGTGTATTCCCTGCTTCCCTCATATTTGAGCTGGAAACCAGTCGACCGCTACAAGATCAATGGGTACTAAGGGGAAAAGATAATGGAAGGATGGATGGAACCACACACAGAACTACATTATGAGAGAGAATTAAAGAAGAAAAAAAATGTTGCTTCATAACAGCTTGAATTCTTGACCTATCTGTGAAAACTTTGGCAGATAAAGATCCAAGTCCTTATCATCTCTTGGACAGCAGAGGCATCCAGATAGCCGGTCATATATTAGCTGGAAATTGAAGTTTCATTGACCTCCCCTATCATCTTTCGGCAGACTGAATTCACTTACAGCCTACAATCCCCAAGATAACTGTGAGATAAAATGCAATGGGAGGATTTTTGACTCATTGTTCTTTTGGGGTTAATAATCAATGTCAGTGATAAGGAAGCCTCTGAAGTCAGAAGAGAGGCAAAGCGACCAGATGATACCAGTGTTTTTTTTCCTCTTTGGGTAGGGACGTCCAAAGTCTGGCCCCGGAGGGACCAAACACTGCAAGATTTTGTATAGCAAATGGCTTATTTCATCAAACGTATCAGCCATGTTTTTTCACTGTATCTTCATCTTGTTAATACTGCTCGGCTCCTGCCTTTCCTGCCAAATCACTGCACTATTGTCAATATGTTCACAGTACAGGTCGTTACACATTTTACACATACTCATTTCCACATAACATTTCATTTTGTTATTGTAACTTAATTCTGTTATTATATATTTCCTGTATGACTGTCACAATTTATCACCGCCAGTTAGAGGCTGATTCTATTTCGCTGCCTTGTAAGACATGTATATATATATAATATATATGTAATACACATATATACACATGTATTATATACATTATATGACAATAAGATAATACTATCTCATTTATTAATCATAGTACACCAACAAAACCATCAAAACTATATTATTAAAGGTTTAAATGAAAGTTTTCTGACACTGGGGCTGCTGGGGTTCACCCTGGACTGGTACTGGTAGACTGGTCCACTAAATGGCCAACACAGACATTCACACTACTTGTTATTATTCTGTCAATCGTTTGTGGGTCACATTTGGTAAGAAGCCAGTTTATGATTAATAAACTTTTTTTTCCTCTCGGGGGTTTTGTAGCAAAAGAATTTTCTTCTGAGGATTAATGAGGAAAGTTCTTCTTTTTCTTTTACTGAAGATTATAGTATATAAGGAAAAAGGTGTTTTTTATGTTATCAAGAACGACTTTTGGCTTCTTTTGGGTACCTTCACGTCTTTGAGTCAGGCACTCGGTGAAAAAAGTTTGGACACCCCTGTTCTAGGGAATCACAGGCTCCTCCTCCTCTCTCAAACTTCTAGTCATGGGCTGTGGGAACTCCCTGCCTCAGATCCAGAGTAGGTGCGCAGAGGAGGCGTGGGCCAGAGCGCAGGACGCACAGAGGAGCTGACGGAGCATTAATGACACACACAGTCACAGAGATGCAGTTTTAGCCGTGCCTGACACTCTGTTTCCAGGTTTTTGACCCAAAAGACAAAAAGACGAGAAAAACTTTCAGCGGATTAATTTATTCTCCGAGATGGGTTTGGAGCGGTTTTGCGCACAGACGCGAGGGACAGCGAGGTCTCTCCTCTGTATCTTCGGGCTCTTCATCTCCGTCTTCACTTTTTTCCAGCCTGTTTGCGAAGCTTTCAACTTGGACGTGGACAACCCAGCTGTTTACAGCGGACCCAAAGGGAGCTACTTCGGATATGCTGTTGACTTTTATCGGGCTGATTCCTCTAGGTGAGTTTCTTTTCCTGTCTACACACAGTGCAGTTGAAACAAACACAAAAGATTCTTCTTTCTTCAAACCCCAGTGGAAACATTTGTTTCTGATCTTATCTGGGCACTCCACTCCTCTACCCCGCTTAACATGCATTTGTTGCTTGAACCCTCTGGATTATTTGGCCAAACTTGAGAATATTTCCCTCAGATAAAGTTACAGTCCAACTTTCTGCTGGTAACTTCATTTGTGGTTGTTGTTGTGGCTCTGTCATTGAAATCAGGACCGGGTGTAAGTGCCGCGATCTCGGGACGCACGTTTTTACGCACGGCGCACGCATCCTCTGCGCGCACTGTAATTGAATATGCTCAGGAAATTGCATTAGTGCTCTTAATGACTAAAACACTGAATATAAGTTTGCAGACAGTTTGCAGAACAGAGGGCTTCTATACATCATAAAAATAACAAGTATTTTCAGTGGACCAATATTTATTTATTAATTTATTATTTTTTTTATTCAGACCTTATTGTTCCACAAAATGACATTTAATCGTGACCTTTTAATCTGCTCTGCCAGGAAAAGCCTGTTAACGGCAACCTTTAGCAATCCATTTTATTGCTCTTGAAGCGCTGCCTCCGATTGAGATGCTTCTGAAGCTCTGTGGGGATTTGATCCCTGTGACACCCCAGCACGCTGTGACCGTCTCTGCTTTCTTCCTCAGGAGATTCTGGCATCAGTCATTCTAAGGGTCTTAAACTCATGCGTACATGCCTGTGGTTCCCTCTAATACCTCGGCAGCATGAGGAGAAAATAACAGCTCAGGACGTTCTCACTGTCTTGGGAGCTTGTAGACTTTAAATCAAGAGGGATGCAAGGCATGAGTCAATTTGTCTGCTGACAGATCTGCATTTGTGTTGCTACCCCTGTCTGTACATTTTGGTGAGCCTTTGGGCCCAACCCTGTAATCGTAATAATCATTAACAAAAGGTTACCCGGCCGCAGTCAAGGTTTTCCCTCAGACGTAATCAGACTTCCTGGCTGAGTCTGTGTCTCCTGAGCACCGGCGGTGTCTCGGCCCACCGTCCAACCAGCCAGCACGCTGGGATTAGAGAGAGGGCTTTGTGCCGAGTGGGCCGCCAGCAGCAGCTCCAGTTTCCCCTGTTTCTCCTCCCCACTTCCCTGGACGGCAGACACCCAGACATGGGGAGAGTCCACCCACCCACGCCCCCCTCCCCTGTCCTGGCTGTCTCTTTAAAAGCCTGCTGCTATCGGTCTTCTCTGCCTGGGAAGCAGGGCCTTCAGGAGAGCGGCATGATTTAGGACGTGAAGCTTGAGTGCACGGACCCCTCGTCTTTCTCCAACATCCCCCTCCTCACTTCCTCCTGTGCTGATGTCATTCTGCGGTGCTTTTTAATCCATCCATTCCAGTGACCTCCTCCCCCTCCTCACTGTCTAGCCTCCCCTCCCCATCATCTCTCCTCGTCTCATTAAGTGCAAGACGGAGTAGACGTCATCTCATATATGACTTAATCTGAACTTTTCAGCAGTGGAGGTGCCTTTCTCCTCTGTGGAAGACATGAGACAATGGTTTGTATGTGCAGAGCGAGAATAACGTATAAGTGTAGCAGTCCTACATCTCTGTGCTCTGTAATTTTCCTGGGCATGATGTGTATTCAGAAGTCAAACAAAACAAAAAGCACGAGAGGGCAGATTTAAGTCGGTGAGTCACTACTTTATCTGCAGACCTCGTGTGTCTGCCACTTCTCATTCAGTTTCTCAGAAGTTAACACATCAAAAACTATCAGCAGAGTGGAGGAAGGAGCGACTGTTATCTCCTATTCTTCCCATCACGTCACCATCGCCCACATTTGAGAGACATGGGGAGCGGGGGAGTCACTGGAATCCTGGGGTGAGGTCAGCCCAGGGTTGCACCAACCTCGTGGATTCAGTTATTGCTGCTTTGTAAAAAAAAAAAAAGTGTCCATCTCTTGTTGGACTGCAGTGGTGCCTCTGCGAGATGAGACTGATGGCAGATGTAGATACAGAGATGAGGGAGGAAGATATTCATTCTCCCATCCATAAATACCCCTGTCAGGCCTGCACACACACACACACAAAGACTCACTTTCTTCCGCTTAGACAACTTTGACAACGATTTGATATTTTGCCGCTCAGTCATGGCCTTCGGCCTGCCGTAATAAAATTAAGTTTGGACACAGGCCCACCATGGGAGAACGCCTGAGGATAGAGTCTGTGAGCTGTGTGTGGCAGCTCTTGTCAGATACACACAGGAAGGGCAAGAGGATAAATGGTCTCCTGTTGTGTGTGTGTGTGTGTGTATGTTAGTGTGTGTGTCTCATATATGTTCGTCCCCACGCACCTTTACATCATGGAAAAGACTTCTAAGAGTTGACGCTCTGCTCAGACACATAATAATCAAACAGTGACTGACTCCTCTTTGACTCATGCGGTGCCAGGCGGGGATAAGGGAGTGGATCCCACCGAGATAGACGAAGTCAAAGGTCAGGGGCTGTAAATAATAACAGACCTGCCCTGGAGTATATGAAAGGATGAGACAGCTCCGGGCGTCTGCTTGCACACGAATATCGGGTGATTGAGGGAAACTGTTACTGTGTTTTTTTTAAGCAGCGCTGAGTGGGATTCTTTTGCTATTAAAAAACAATTTCCAGTGATGGAGGATGCTCTGATGGAGTAATATGTTCCAGTCCAGCCACATGTTACTGGGGCGTGCTGGTTGACATGCGTTCACTCACGGATGCTTTGACCATGACGAGCGCGCAGCCGAGGTCACCCGGTCCATGTAGGTCACTCTCCTGGAGTTTACCCTCTCAAACAGGGTTAGAGTTGAACCAATATTGACATTGGACTGAGGTCTCTTTTGGCCACTAAAGCTGCAATGTTTTCTCTCTCTACACTGAGGTCCCCCTCCATATATGACGAGCCTCATTTCTGTTATTGTTTTCGTTTGTGTCCTTTCCTACGGACCTGTGTCTAAATCAAAGCAGTAAGTGTTTGAGCTGCAGGAGCACAGCTTGTATATGTGGGCTGCCAAACTTTTCCTCATCCAGGTCCTCGTCATTGCGTGCAGACAATGGGGCTCTTTGTCTGACGGCAGAAATTGTTTACTGTTTTCCATTGGGGGAGCTTACACCGTGACTCATTTCGTTCTTAATTTATTGGTTGTTCCAAAAGCCGCTTTGATTTTCTGCTGTCAAACGCTTGATGCACTGACGATAATCAGGCCAGCAGGTTGATACCGTTAGCGTCCGTTGCAGTTTCAAAAGAAAAAGGTCAGTGGGGGTTATTCTTAGCAGCCTGTCTCAAACATAAAGTCCCTGTCTGGCTTTTACTGCTCTGTCGGTGAAAGGGGCTTTAAATAATGAGCCTATGTTTGTTTGACTGGAAAAGATGGTGGCGATGTGTTTAAATGGCCTGTGGACCCCGACACGTCTGCTGCAGCGGGTTGGGAATGCCCCCAGGACGTCACGTCTCAACTGGAATGGAGTTAGCTGTTGGTCAGGGTCGTCCTGACTCATACTTTGCCAGATTAAATCTCTGAGTCCCAGCGGCTCTGGTTTGTTTTAACCCCCCGGGTCAGTAGATGACTCACATCTAAAGTAACTTGATAAAAGCCTCCCTTTCATACAGCAATAAGCAAATGACAGCATTGGCCGCTTGTGCGCTGCTGGCTGACATTCAGATTAGTGTGTGAACTCATATTTGAGATGGAAATGAGGAGTAACCCATGGCCATTACTGTCCCTCCTTGCCTGCGCATGCATGCATGCATGCATGTATATATGCATATGTGGGTGCAGCTGGGGGTGGGGGTGCACAGACAAAGTGTTTCAGCAGCTGCCTCATCACCCCCCCCCACCTTCCTCCAAACACCACCACGTTTAATACAACAGCCTCTCTATCCTGAGGTGAGAGGACTGGACCCCCTGACGTGGGCATTGTGGAGAGGTGTGAACCACCAGCAGTTAAACTCCCCGCAGGAGGATTTTAGGGCATTTGGACCGTGAAAAGGGGGAGGGAGGGGTTGTATTTGAGGGTGGGGGTGGGTGTGGGCAGCAGTTTAGGTATGAGAAAATGCACAAGCTTGAGGTTAAGTGTCACTAATGATTTTTTTCTAGATTTATCTAGAATAACAGGATGTTTCTGATTTCTCCTGTGACGTTTGCAAAATGCTTCTCTGTTTTTTTTTTTTTTGACAGGACAGCTGCTTGGTTTTCACATATTGAATTGCAAAAACAGCCACAGTGAGTGTGTGATAAAGCCGCTGAGCATTTGCCTCTCGCTGAAAGGTCGGAAGCAGAAACAGCAACCGCTAAAATCAGATAGGTGGTTCACTTAGCAGGCTGATACCTTTCAGCTCTGCAGAGGACATCTGGTCTGAACCATCATTGCAAAGTTGCCTGAATAAATTCATGGGTTGTTGTTGTGTAATTTAAGGGCCACCTGTCGCCCTATTAGACTATTACCCTTTGAAGGACAACATTGAGATAGTTTTTTAATGATGATGAGATCAAATTGGGCTGTTTTATCTGATGTGGATGCGGGTTTGTATCTGAATGGCTCCTTTTCAATGCCGTTTGTGGATATGGAAATCTGCATACATTTTTTTATAAAAGCCATGAGTTGCTATAGGCCAGTACAGCAACATACTGCTTCTTTATCTGGTCCACTCGTTCCAGTACCATCTGACCGTTGACAAAAGAAGTGCCTTCACCGCAGCACAGTAGGCCCTCTGTAGTCAGCACACGCCATCCCAGCAGGCACTGCTACTCTCATCATCTGCAGACTCCTGCACAGCAGCTCTGAGAACATGTGTGTGTGTGTGTGTGTGTGTGGTGTGAGACCAGACCGTCGTCCATATGGCAGACGTAAGAGCTCGAGCAGCCTCTGTCTGGCCTTGGCTCTGAGAGGACGAGGAAAGGTTTTCCTACGGCTCCATGTGGTCTAGAATAAGTCATCACACACGACTCGCGCCTCTCGGTTCTGTCATTCAGCTGATCTCACTCAGAAGTGGCCACGCGTGCCTTTTTGAAAAGTCAATATCGCAGTCAGTATGACATCATGCGGCTGTTCATTAACTTGCCGCTGGATGTCGAGCGACTGTCCGGCTTCATTTTTCCGCCCTCATTGATCCAGGCGTCCTCTAATTATGACAGGCGAAGCGATTCTCCAGAGGTTTCGGGAGACGTTTGTTTTACACTGACACGCTCCGCTTCTACTCCACTGCTTCATGCAGTGACAGCAGGAGAGGTCAAGCGGCTACAGGTCAGGTCGCTGCATACAAGTGCCGTAGTTGATATGGAAGCACATGAGTGTTCAAGCATGCGTTGAAAGCTCAGCGTTAACCCAGCGCTCCACTGTACATGGGAGTCACTCAGATTCCAAGGCCACCACGGCCTCCTCTCTCTCTCCCTTTTGCATCTGTGTCATAACATTCACTGAGACCTGTTTACGACTGCAGATGGTGACTGCAGCCGGCACAAGCAGGCGTAACAAACGTGATGGTGATTTTTTTCCCCCCTCCGTCCCTCGCTTTCTTTCTTTCTTTCTTTCTTTCTTTCTCAACATGGTAATAATGTTCAAGTGACATCAGCTCTGCAGCTGGAATGGAACACAATTAAATGTGGAATGGAGGAAAAAAAAGTTGGGGTGGTGGGAGTGGTGGAGGTTGGGGTAGGGGGGTTGGGGGGGTGTAACACAGGAATTTGCCCTGTGACAGCCTCCTCCTGTAACCCCATCATGAGCTTTATTAGCAGTGGCCATGCACAATAGTGTCGCATCAGCACGTTCCAGCACTCAGCGTCACCCCTAATTTCTCAACCCCACATAAAATAGCGGTTTGAGTCTGGCAATTATGGTGTGGTAATAGATTTTTTTTTTCCTGTAGAAGTGCTCGAGCTGCCAAATGAGACAAAGACAGTGAAGCTGTTGTTTACGCATTCCTTTGCACGTGGGCCAAAATCACTTACAGTAGTTTAATTGATGTGTAATTGTCAGCCAGGTGCTGCAGGCCATTAGCGGCTGCTGTACGTCAGCTGTGGGTTGACAAGGCTCGACACGGTGCAGCTGCTGATGCTTCTCATCCGCTCACTGTGCCACCACAAGATAAGTCTTAAGTCTCCATCCATTCATTATATTGCCGGATTTGTACCTTAATTTGGCAGAGGGTGTATCTCCAATGCATTGCGGGTGAAGGGGCAGGGAATACATCCTGGACAGGTCTACAGTTCATAGCAGGGCACACACACCATTCACTCTCACACCTAGAGGCAACTTAGAGTCTTTAGTCAACCTAAGCATGCAGCTCTTCAGACTATGATATGAAAATGTATGCAGAGAAAATGTATGCAGATATGGACTGAGCATGCAAAATTGTCCCGGGATTTGAACCAGGGTGACAGTGCTAACCACTGAACCCCTGTGTAGCCTCCCTCAGAGCTCGTCTAAATATCGTCTAAAGTAGAATAATATTCTCTCTATACGGATATTAATATTTTACACTAATGTTTGTGTAGATTTGTCTTGAATGCAATAATATCCTGTGCTAACATTTGGATTCTATACTAATGTACACAGACAGTTATGAAGTAAGCGGTGACATACATAAATATCATAATAAAGATCTATATGAATATAAACCCTGCAGCTTTTTCTTGGATAGCAGTTTGAGACAGATGAATAATTCTTCTCAGTCAGCATCACAGACCAGATCGGCTGTGCCTTCCCAAATGCATTTTGATCTTCTGCTCTCTCCTAAACCTGCAGCAGTGCTGCATTTAACTCCACTGTAAACACTCTTTTGTCCACTGCTGCCACAGCAGCCGGCGAGTCTGTCCCTCTGCTAAACAGCCCAAGATCTCTCTCCGCCTACCGATGACAAACATTTACATACCCATACCTCTGTTACAAAAGAATTCACAGCGCAGCTTTCAACTGCATTTAGTGTTTCACTTAATGCTAATGATAGAAAAGCTTCACCTTTTGAGACGACAGCCAGCCGATAAGGTGGAGGGCGGAGAAATGACAATTAAGACCTAGACTGATCCTCATCAGATAAACGCCATTACATGCTAATTTTTCCCGTATTTACAGGACTTTCCGATTGTTATCAGTCTGTGTTGCTCTGTGTGTGAGTGTGTGTGGGTGTGTGTGAATGTGTGTGTGTGTGCCTGCCTGCACATCTGTGTGTATCTGTGTAAGGTAGTGAAAACTGGACCCAGCTGCCAGGTCGCTGATTAAAGCATGATCTGCTTGTTGTGTTATTTCCTGCAAGTTTTCCTCTTTGAAAAGCTGCCATGACCAACTGTAGCTGGACCGTGTTCAGCTCCCATTCAACAAAAGAAGCTGCAGCTTCCAAATTTCTTGGCTTCTTTTGTGTGTACATTTTTGTTTAAGGCACACACACACACACAGACACACACATTACTTCTGCGCAGACCTGCTGATCTCTGTTTCTGGTCTCCTCTGGAACGGTTACAGTTTTGTTCTTCACGCTTTGCAGTTAATCTTATTGAGAGCACTGCATTGCACATGCTGTGCATGTTCATACCAGTTTATCAGAGTGTGCTCTACTGGTGCTCTGCTAATATTTACTGACTGTTTGTGTGTGTGGGTGTTTATATATGGGGACAGCAGGATCCTCTGACGTCTCACTGACCAGGTAGCCTCTCTGCGAGTTAAATTATTGTACAGGTGGACGTCTGCTGTTCTGCCGGGATACTCCAGCGTCTGCATATGTGGTCAGAAAGCGTTTCAAGCTCTCCAAGTCGACTTGGTTTATTTCTTTTTTGCCTCTTCCAACACAAACCAGGAGTTTCTGCTCCGCATTTGGATTTGGCATTGCGCTGTATCTCTTCCGAGGTATGAAGACCACAGCATCGGTGTGATACTAAACTCATAACTTAGGCTTTGTGGCCTCGCCTTTGTTGTGTGATTTTGAAACCGTAGATGCTGAAATGATTTGAAAGCTTTACGCTGACCACCGGCGAGCTGTGGCCCACTTCTATCAGACTTTTTCCATTAGTTATCCCATTCTGCGTTTTGTCATCTGAGGAAATAGATAGGTTCGGTGGGATTAATTATTGCGGATCACAAGGCCTTGGAACATGATGCAGTTTAACTGCTGTTTGACTCATGCTGGCTGCCTCTCTTCCTCTCCGGGGCCCTGCTGAGAGGTTCCCCCCGGGGGGCAGGCTGCTAAGTTTAGCCAAATCGTCAGCGTTCATGCACGGCTCTAAGATCTCGGTAAGGAAAGGGTGTGCTCTTCCTGTCTTGAAGTCCCCCTAGACACCGTCTGGTCTCAAAGGTCCCATGCCTCCTTTACCCACATCAATGCCAAGCAACTGTGTCTGTGATGCTTGTCGAGTCAAGTGGGTCTACAGTGAGGTAATGACTAAGCCATCCACTTGAAACACATTATCTGCAGGGGCATTTTTTTTCTGTCTGAACCTTGGGTTTTCTCCCTTACTGCACAACCAGCCTTTCTTCTTTCATGGCCCCCATGTTATTACTCCCATGCTCACCTGTAACCTCGCTAATTTTTTTCTGTTTACCAAAGTGGTCGGCACCGGCTCTCTCTGTCCTTGTACAGTGTGCGGCTCAGTGGACACGGAGCTTTGGTGCCACAGCTGAAGAAACAAGAGTGTGACTCCACTTAGGCCTGTCTGCGTTCTTGTTTTCCTGTCGAATCTGCCCCACGGGAATACACGTGTAACCGTGTGAGTGTTTCTCCTTGTGCTTCGGACTGCACAAGTGGCGACGAATGTGACCGTAAGCATCTTGTGCAGCACGAGTCACAGCGGCGGTTTTCCCCAGGCCGTGTAGGATTATGTAAAACTGCGTTACAACCTGTTAAAATGTCTCGCTCATGAAGTCACGAGGCTGCTCGCCGAGCGGTAAAATGTGCACACGGCATCACGTTTAGAGCTGTCGACTGGGAGGTCTGGAATGCAATTTTTAATTAAGGCCAGGCTCGGAGCTACAAACCTTTAAGGAATAGTTTGGTAGAGGCTTTCAGGTTTATAAGGATCCTGTGGTTTGGTAAAGCTAATATTTACAGCAACTTGTCTCTCTGTCTGTTCTTCGCAGTGCGAGCGTGGTGATCGGGGCTCCCAAGGCCAGCACCAGGCAGGTCAACGTCACGGAGGGAGGATCCGTCTTCTACTGTCCCTGGGGACTCAGCCGGTCGGACTGTCACAGCATCGAGTTTGATACCGAAGGTAAGCCGTGTCTGACATCTGCACCGTCAACCCGACTGCCAAACTAAGATTTATTTTCCTGATATTTGGATGGAAGACAGATGCTTTTCCAGCGGTTCCCACAGGATTTTGGAATAAGGATGACTGATGGAATTTTTGTTGAAACAGTGGCACAAAACACAACAGAAGAGATTTTTTGACGTATAACTATACAAATATTTTCGGTTCATTATCAAACTGTGGCGAGACAAACTAAATCCGAAGAAATGGGTATAAAGCAGGTTGAGCATGAGAATGAATGCTTCTCAGCGTATTGTTAATAATTTGATTTTATTTAGCTCCTATTTTTCAAGTTAGTTCCACTGAGATCAAAGATCTCTTTTACGGGGGGACTTGGCAGACGAGTCAGGCGCACACATTCAAACTTATGCACATTCAACGTTTGCATTCAGGCAGCCTGGATTCTGCATTTCGTTCTAGTGTTTTATACTCAGTGAATGGAACAATGTTTCGAAGTTTAAGAGTCAATTGAAGATCCTTCCAAAAGCGTTCTTTCCCATTTCAGTCCTTACTAAGGGAACAATCAATGGCGAAAAGTCATCACAATGAAGATTGTAACGTCCTTGAAGACATCCTTGTCGTTTTAACTTTGCATCGGTCTGTTGAGAGCTGTCGAGAAACTGCAGACTCTGTTAAAGCACTTTTTTAAGGACTCTTATGAAGCCACGGGAGCTTTTCCTCTGGATCGGGCGTCACTGTTCCACTCCACCGAGCTGTTGTTGGCTAGGTCGGTGCCTGGACTCAGGATGATCCTTTTTTCCTGTTTGTCTCCTCTGTTTTGGGATGAAAAGGCTAATGGGGGTGCTGAAGAGACTTTTTTTCGAGGGTACTCCTCCCTTCCTCCGGGTCGTGTTTGTGTTGCCTTGGCCCAGAAGCTATAAAGAGATAAGCGGCCAATAAACAAATAGGTCAGACAAAGAAATGTCCTGTTTGTATGACAGGTGAAGCAGACACCGGCGGCACTGACAAAAGGGCTCCAGTCGAGTCAGAATTAGGCAAAGTGGTTTTGGGGGGGAAGACAGGAGGAAGTCTGTGAGGTTGTCTAATGAATGGATTCGTGTTTCAGCGTGTTGACAGAGCACCCCTCAATGTCGTCGCGACGAGGTGAGAATAGGGACAGTCAGAAGGAAAAGCCGTGCAGTTGCTAGGCTTTAGATTGAACGTAGAGGGACAGCTATTCCTACAGTTTTGGCTCCTTTCCTGAGAAATCAAAGCTTTGCGTCTCGGGCCAACTTAAATTCACTGCCCGTAATGCACAATGGGGGGAAATATTCCACTGAGTGTTTCACAAGCTTGGTTTAACAACATTCTTTTATTGGACACCGCTGCCTGCCGCTCTTTGCTCCACTATTTTTGCACTGTTTTTCTTGCAACATAAAATGTGTTGCACATCCACGGGTCCTGGCTGGACGCCACGGTGAGTGATGTCATGTGCAAGCCGCGAGGCCTCTCAACGAAAGGCTCCGTCCCCCCCCGGGTTGTCAGAGAATGTCCTTCATATTTTTTAAAGGCCTTTTGAAGGGGCTGATCTGAGTGCCAGAGCCAGTTCCAACATCTGGACCATGGCTGAACCACGTATGGGGGGGGGGGCTTTCGATGCATGCACATCTGCATGCAAATGCAGGCGATGCCAAACAGCTGTTGCACGGGTGACATTTACTGCTGGGATTCGTTTTCTGTAGCTGTGACTTTGTTTCCCTTTTTCCAGCCTTCATAGTAAAGGCTAAAGTAATAAAAATAAGACTTTCAGTGATGATGTTGACAGTTTTAAAAAGCTTCTCCATTAGAAGTTGTGCTGCTACATTATGTTAAATTTATCTCCCACCAGATTGCTGCCATAGTCACTCAACAGAGTGGTCCTCGGTCTCACTCCCGCTTGGCGCATTTTAGCCCTGACCCACAGGCCGCAGACCCTCTTAATTAGCCTAACTAATTGGGTCATGGTGGCCAGGCTGACCCCCCTCCTCATGTCCACTTCCTCTTCCATGGAGATAAGAGCCTTTCTATGGATCTGCGAGAGGGAGAGGGCAGCAGGGAGGGTGTGAGAGGGGCACGTACAGGATGGGAGGAGGGGAAAGGGAGTGAAGTGAAGGGAAGGGACGGGGGGATAGATGGAGAAATTCCCCCGCCGTGTCTCTCCTCCACTCCCCTGCTGTCAGTACTCCCACAGGGCCAGCTGATGTGATGAGTGAGTTTGCCCATTTGTCTTGGACCCCTGTGACACACACAAAAATACACACACACAATCAGGGGCTCTAACCCCCATTAGTGGCCGTCCTCTCACACACAGTTCAAAGACGTGAGCCTGTCTGTGGATGCACCGCAGGGGCCGGGCTCCATGTCACATCAGCACGTTGCGCCGAGCTCGGCCTCCCGGGAGAGGCAGCCTCGGTCAGATGACACGTCCATGTTGTTGTGGCCCTTCTCCGGGTTTCCCTCTATCGCCTCTCTGCATCTCCTCCGCTTTCATTGAAAGCATTTCACGTGTCTGCAGCCGGGCAGCCTTCAGTCCCATCGGCTATTGAAGTGGCGCAGAACTAATGCCATAACTAATGCGACCATGTGAGGACTGAGGTGGCTGCAGTGGTGTGTGTCCTTGCTTATACAGCACTCTGACTCACAGGATGCAGGATAATGGGAAGTGCAGACAGTTTTGCTATCTGTGTTACAATCACAATGTGCACCACTACAGGAAACAACATTTGTTGAGCTGGAAATCTGGAAATCTCTGTGCTGATCGAAACTTAAATCTATGAGTTATACATAACTGGTTGCTAATAGTACGAACCTAAGGAAGTTAGCAGCTGTTTCCCTGTCATAATGATATAGCCAAGTCGATTCCAGGGCTCCCTGATGTGCAGAAGTTCCACCAAAACAAGTAAAACAAAGACAAAAACACAACATTTTTTTCCTCTCCTTACCAGATTTAGTTCTAGCCCTGACACAGCGCTCTGGAGCGCGGCCGTGCAAGGCTACATGGCAGCCTATCTCCTCACAGCTCTGCTGTATGGATTACAGGAGCCCCTTTCCGCTGCTGCTCCTTCTGGTCGCTTTGCAACATGACTTAAACCAACAGAGTCGCCGGATCGACTGCGACCATGCCTCTGTGACTTTGTGTTGTCCTTATTCAAGGAAACACCCCTGAGTTATGAAAATATTAAGAAGGTGTGCCCTCTGAAAGAGGTTTCCATGCAGCTTAGGCAGATTACAGGCTCGTAAGTAGCTCCTTAAAGTACTGGTCATGTTATTGCCCAATGGTGCTTCTTTTCACACATGGACTTCTGGCTCCCTCACAAACTGGGGGCAGGGCTGTCTGCCGCAGACCCGTGACGAATGGCAGGAAAGAGATGGAGATTAAACAGAAATACTGTTAGGTTATTAAAAAACTGTAATCTCTGCTTAATGTCTTTGGTGGAAGAAGGAGCAGCACTGCACTGAAAGGCGAAGGTAGAAATGGGGACACGAAGACACACAGAGACCTGGGTGAGATAATGAAAGGGAAACGAATAGGAAGACGTAGATAATGCTGAGAATGAAAACACAGACGGGGAGAGACAGAAGTGTGTGCCTAAACAGAGATGAGTGAGAGGTTGCTATGAGGAAGCCGGGCCAGAGTGCGTATGTTTTCCTTGGACCTCGGCCCCTTCGCTGTTTCCACAAAGACATGGAGCAGCTCCAGGCTGCCTAGTTGGCCGGGAAGGAGGACGAGGAGAGGACAGGCATGGATAGAGACGCACAGCCTGCTTTCCTCACATTGCACCGGGGTCACGATTTCTCCCCGCGTCTATCAGTTCTCACACTCGTCTATCAGTTCTCAGTTCTCTGCCCTTTTGCAACACAGCGCTGGTTTGATAAAGTTTTCTGAGGAAACTAGACCTGCAGCGATTCATTAGAACTGCGTGGGCTGCCGATGTTAATCTCCCCTTTGCGCTTCCATAACAGATGCCAGCTTGTACGCTGCATCGCTAATCGCTGTGCGTAAGAGCCTCGCGGTATTGACGCGACTTCCTTTCTTGTTTCGTGTGGCGTTCTCCTCTGCGGCCCAGATGTAACATCTGCCTTCCAATAAAGTTGTGCTTAAACCTGACTCCTGGGCCATCTGTCATGTCACCTGCTGCTAGTCAGAGTGTTGATGTGGGAGATCAGCATTAGCAGACAGGTGGTCAAACAGGGCAAAGGGTCAGCGAGGTTAAGATAGGCCGGTCCAGCTCAAACTGGGCCGCGCAGAGAGTACAGACAGAGAAATAAACACCACCCAGTCTCCATATTCTCTCTCTGATTGTATAAATATATTTTTTTGATGAAAGATGTAACTATAGCAGCACCGCTACAGCTGACGGAGTGCGTGTTTTATCAAACTGCCATCACTTAGTTGCCGTTTTCCTGTGTTTTTCCCCAGGGGATCGAACCGCATTGCTGAATGACACAGAACATCAGATCGATTTCAAGTCCCACCAGTGGTTCGGCGCCACCGTGCGCTCTCATGGTGACACAATACTGGTAAGGTGACCCTGGCAGGGATGATTTTGGGGGTGATGGGTGGGATAGAGGACTAGAGTTTCAGTTGTGCACCACACTGCATGTGCTCAGTGAGGTCACACAATTGTTCATTGTTTGAAATTTGTCTCCCACATTTCTGCAATTTTTTTTGCAATTACTGGGTCAATTTTCACCTTCAGTTTCAACCTACTGTAAAGAAACATTTTGTGACCCCCCAGGCTGTGACATCAAAGTTGTGGGGTGTGGGAGGAGTGCGTCTTGTTTGGTCTGATAGTGAGGGTTGTGACCCGGGTTGAGTTACGTGGTTACCCTGCTCCAGATGTACCAGTGACCTCATCCTGGGTCTCCTCCTGAGTTCACCGGGGTGTTGTTGCAACTGGAAAAACATCTCCTACCTTAAGTCTCACCCCATTCATCACCCCCCGTCTCATCTCTCTCCACCCCAGGCTTGCGCCCCTCTCTATTCCTGGCGGACTGAGAAGGATGAACCTCACTCTGACGCCACAGGAACCTGCTACCTCTCAGCCCATAATTTCACCAAATTTGTGGAGTATGCCCCCTGCCGCACAGGTAACTTACATTTCTTCAATTCTGACAGCTTTTGTATAAAAGGCCGATGAAAGGCCATTTAGTCTGGCCATATAGTCTGATGATCCCTGTCCAGTGATCATCAGGTCCTCTCTACTCTCACACTGTTGCCATCACCATGGCAACCTTCATTAGAGGTTCCACACAGCTACTAGAGTTGTAACAGAGGTATTATTATGAGAATTATTTAGTAGTAGTGGTGATTTATTTTACAGTTATTTGCAATCAGCTCTTTGTCCCTCTCAAAATCACCTTTCTAGTTTGTCAACTGCCTGTGAAACCAGAAACCTCATAAAATAATCCACTCCTGTGTGTTTTCAGAGATCAGCGGTAGAGGTGGACAAGGTTACTGTCAGGGAGGATTCAGTGCTGACTTCACAATGGTAAGGACTGTGTTCCGCCACCGGTATATGAGGGTCATCTTTTCCCAATTCACTGTAGCAATTCATACTTTTTTTGTCTATCAGGATGGCAAAGTGGTACTGGGAGGCCCGGGCAGCTACTTCTGGCAAGGTTTGTATGACACAGTCATGTGACGATTGTAAAAAAGCAAGCCCCTAAAATATCCCTCTGAGTTTATTTTCATTTCTCCCTGGTCATATTTTAGGTCAGGTGATCTCCGCTGCCAAGGAGGACATTATCAAAGCATACTACCCGGGCTATTTTATACAGTCTGTGAAGAACCAGATCCAGACAAAACAGGTCGAAGCCAAACACGATGACAGCTACCAAGGTAAGAGGGGATGAAATAAACATGAACGTCATGTGTTTGCCTTGCAAGCTGAGGCTGACGTCTGCCTTCTCGCCTACAGGCTACTCCATTGCTACTGGGGAGTTCAGTGGTGATCAGGTAGAAGGTGAGTCCATAAAGCTGTGTTTTTGTACCCACAAGGCCAAAGTTAGATGAGGCGTGTGGGAAGTAAAACACATATGGAAAGTCACAATAGCGGTGTAAATATTCCATCTGAAGTGAACATAAACTGAAGGCAGCTACAGTATTTTACATGATTATTGAGCTGGAAATGTCATCAATTGTGGAATTCTCTCATCCCCCTGCTGGGCTTTACCTGCGCTTTTTATTCTCCTAAATCTTCGCTTCATCTCTCTGTGCACCCTTCAGATTTTGTGGCCGCTGTTCCAAAAGGACTCATGCTTCATGGTTTGGTAAGAGAGCTTAATCATCACTCTGTTTTAGAACAAGAGACCTGGGTTTAAGACCTGGGCCCGACACAGGAAAAGAAAGAAAATGAAAACAGCCGCAGCGAGATTGTCACAGTGGGAATTATTTGTGCAGTGAATTCCATACCAGACTTTGCTTAGGAGCGTATAAAAAGACGTTCACCATATGCGACTGCTGTGTTGCAGGTGTCTATTCTGAATGGTACAGATCTGAAGATGATGATAAACTACACTGGCGAGCAGGTGAGTCAGGCAGCTCGTGTCTCCACCGCCTACAGAAAACTGCTTTGCTTTCCACTGCATTTTTAGTGCCTCATGAGAGCCCTTAATTTGTTGAGTCAGTGTAAGCAAAGATAATTTCCTTTACAGCGTTTTCTTTACTAGATTTCGGTCTCTTTCGTGGTTTGCTGTAAAGTTCAATTATTCAGAGGAAAGTGCAGTGGCAATTTGTGCAAATGGTTCTGGGAATAGAGGCCCGCAGAGCATGTTTAAACAGTGATGATTGACTCAGCTGAATAAATAAAATCACAACTGAACTTGCTTGCCTGCCTCTGCATACCGGTGCTTTTTGGACAAAGGTTTGTGATAGAAAATTCAGAAAATAAAACAGACCTGGAGCAGACTCAGCGTCACACTGCTCCAGAGCTGTAAAATGCATCAAGTCTGCAAGTCTTCTTCAAGCCTCTTATTTTTTAACAGAATGCAGAAACTGTTCTGTAGCGAGACTGCTCTTTATCATCCAAAGAACAATCCGAATCTTTATGATTTTAATACTTTATGACAATGAGAATTCCTTGGCTGAATTCACGGAAACACTTCTTTTGTTTACAGATGGGCTCGTATTTTGGTTACGCAGTGGCAACGACTGACATCAACAGTGATGGGTGAGTGGGTTGACCTTGTCTGACTGTTTCTCTCCCTCTCCTTTTCTCCCTTTGTCTCCTTCACTTCCAGGTAATTAGCTGGGAGAGTCTAGATTGGATACCACCAACACCACATTACAGGCGTCGACGTGTCTGAGCCTAAATCAGTTTGTGTGATTGTTGCTCTCTCTCTCGTTGCAGGATGGTTGACCTGCTGGTGGGAGCCCCCATGTTCATGGTGCGAAGCTCTGACGGTCGTCTGGAAGAGATGGGCCGAGTCTATGTTTACCTGCAGCGTGGTCCCCTCAACCTGGAGCTCCGGCTACCTCATCTGACAGGCACCCAGGTGTTTGGGAGATTCGGGACCACGATCGCATCGTTGGGAGACCTGAACCAGGATGGGTTCAACGGTGAGTGTCTGTAACTTCTGGGGTCAGACAAGGGTCAGGCAAGGTCTCAAGTTCATTGTGAGACTGCAGCAAATCTTAGAAGTGAGACATTGGCTCCTTTTCTATTGATGTGGTTCCAGCAGTGGAACCTGCTGAGCTTAGTTTGGAACTCCTCTTTCTGTTTCCATCAACAAAGAACTGACTCTGGCCCTGAAAAACTGGTTCCAGAGTTCATGTCTTTGTTGGGCCAGGAGTAAGAACCAGATACAGAGGCTAAAAAAAGACAGTGGTTGATATACAATGAACGTGATGATGTGGCTCATGAGCAGTGGAAAAGCAACTGGTTCATAACTGATTGGCAAGTCGAACCAGCACTGGGACCATTTTGGTGGGAAAGGAGTTTACTGTCAGCATCAGTCAGAGAAAACAGGAGGTACTCGTACTGTGTTTGCATGAACACTTAAGACAAAAACTGCAGCCAGAGGTTGGAGATGTTGTCTCTGTGGAAAGGTTTTGAGCTGTATGGCAGGGCCTGCGTGTTTTTCTGTAAGACTATCCCCAGAAGACTTTCATGGCAGAGGGAGGAATCACTACAGAGCACATCCTGGTTATTCCTTCAATTCTCTTCGGCCAAGTGTTAATAAACCTTTTCGTCATATGACATCTTGGACTCTTGTGAACTTTCTCCCCCGACAAATGGGCTCCAGATTGAACAGTGAGCGTAGGAATTGTAGTAATACATCAAACAATGCAAACAGCTTTTTTTGTTATTGTAGTCAGCTGACACAATCTGTATGATTAGATTTTGAGCCTCATGCCAATGTTGGTTTGATCCATTTTACGCTTGGTATTAAAATGCAGACACGCTATATGGTTGAGGAAAAATCAATTTTATTAGCAGTTGTAGATGGCAAAGGGAAAGTCCAGACAATTGGTTGCATTGCCAAGAGATTTTGTGCATTTCAAATCCCGGCACCAAAAGAATGAAGCCCAGTCACTTTGATTATTACATGATTAGTCGCTCCAGTTTGGCATTTATCCTCGCAGAGCTGTTGGCTCTAGACTGAAAGCCTTTTTTTTACTAATAGAAAATAGTCTCCCTTGTGATATTAGCTCCTTTCTCTCTTACCTTCCGCATTAATCACTTACTTACTTTGGCTACAGCCTGCTATTTTTCTTGACTTTTTCCCCCCATCGTTTTGCAGACGTGGCAATCAGCAGTCCCTTTGGAGGGGAGGATCGCCAGGGACTGGTCTATATCTACAACGGATACTCGGATGGACTCAGGGAGAAGCCCTCTCAGGTCATCGCTGGCCAGTGGGCTGCTGGGATTATTCCTGCCAGCTTTGGATTTGCCCTCAGAGGCGGCAAAGACCTGGACATGAACGGATACCCAGGTGAGTGAGCTCATATTAAACAATTGTCATGTTTTTCAATCAATTTTTCGAATTTTTTTTCACCATTTATGTAACCTTTATTTTCTCAGATCTTATAGTTGGTGCTTTTGGTGCAGACAAGGCGGTTCTCTATCGGTATGTTGTTTCAAATCAACTCACTTAGTACAATCATGCAACTTTTCATTTAACTCCGGAAAGCAAGTTGTCCAAAGCTGTAACAGTCGGAATTAATTATCCGATGATTGCGGTCTGCATTCTTTCTGTTTCCCACAGATCCCGCCCGATAGTCAACACCAGTGCGTCCCTGACAGTTTATCCCACCATGATCAACCCCGAGGAGAAGAACTGCATCGTCACCAGTGGAAACAGCAGCATTCCCGTTTCCTGGTGAGTGCTCGGCTTGTCCCTGACCGTCGCTCGGCTTCCTGTGACTCAGGCCTCTGTCCGTCTTATCCGACCTGCTTTGCGTAAAAAAGATGGGCTTCCCTGTTTCCGTTACAGGGAAAAGCACTCCTATCCTGACAGGAAGCTCTGATAAGAAATATCCTCTCCATCAGCGGCCGCAAGCCCAGGGCTGCTCCCTCTCTGACCCATTTTCTAAATGTCTTGATATCGCGTTGACTTTCTGTTGCGTAGCAGAGAAATAACATGCTGAATAGCAGCATTGTTAACAGTTTTTGGCTTCCTGCAAATGTGCACAGTCTTCAGTTCCAGAACGAAATGGGGAGAGGAAACAGACGACGGTTGCTCGCTGTTGGACATGGTTGACACTGCATTCACGTGTCTCCTTTACCACCCCCCCCCCCCTCCCTTTCCAGATCCTGATCCATGAAGGAAACTCTTGTATACACATGTGTCTTGATTACACTACGTTGCCTGGTGATTGGGAGTTTTTTGGTGGGGGTGAAAGAGAGCACAGGGGATAATGGGAGGGAGTGTGGGAGGGGAGGGGCCCGGAGGTTTTCGCTGTTGCTTTGAATGAGATATTGTTTGGTGGTGGAGCACAGCTGGGAAACATCAGGACACGTAGACTCCCGTGAGCGTGAACACACAGTTGTGCTGAAACAGGCACACACACACACACACACACACACACACACACACACACACACAGGAGCACATACATTAAGCTATTAATGCCCCTCGAAAGAGCTTCTTTGTACAAAATGCGTCTTTCTGTCTCGTTTTTCACCTCTCATCCCTTTCCTGCGTTTTTTTTTCTTTCCGTCACACGCTCCCATTTTCCTTTCTCACTCCTTCCAGCTTTTGCTCCGTGCCTCTTGTGTGGGTTTACTAGTAAAAAGGATCGGGGGGTTTTGGGGGTTGCAGACTTTTGGACAGCAGCAGTGTTGCGCGGCTGATGTCATGGGAGAGAGCTACGGGCTTATATAGACAGCCATTGACTGGTCAGGCCTGAAACCCGAGTCGTTGCCCAATTTCACCCCTCTTAACTTTGCTATTCCTTTGTGTGCGGTGGGGTTGTCACTGGAACCGGAGACGCTCCGATTTATCAACTTGGCTGGCGAAAGCAGTCAGATGCCAGGATCCAAACAATTTTTTTTTTTCATTTTCATGTTATTCATTGCATTGCTATTACGCCACATGCCTTGTAATGTGAACCATGTAAGGAGCTAAGATTCAGGCCATGGGAGAATGTGAGGGAACAAGCGAGGGCAATTGAGGTATCCCGTGCGAACTGTTTGTTCTGAGCTGCTGCCATAAATGAACATTTTTCTCTCAATGTGTCCTTGTCCCGTCTCTCCAAAACAGTGTCAACCTGAGTTTCTGCATATCTGCTGATGGGAAGCACCTCCCAGGCATCCTAGGTGAGCCAATTTTCCACATCTGCATTTTATTACAAGTAAGGAAACAGTCTGAAAGCCACCAGCGGTAATGTTTTCAAATCCGTGATAGTGTGTAGGTTCAAGTGCTTTGGCTGTTGATGCACCTTCGTGGACTCTGTTATGGCAATAAAGGGAGTGCACTGGGTCAGATATCTTCATATATATCTTATTATTCACCTTCAGTGATCAAACCATGTCTGTGCTTGCTCCCCTTCACTGTCTACCCCCGGTTATTATCTCTAATTGCGCCTTCCTTTATACAGTATATAAGTCCCCCTGAAACATTGAATTTTTAGTTACATTGACTACATTGTGTGTGCTACCGATTATTTATGAAGGCCTTTTTCAGACCTGTCATTATGTGACCCGAGGACATTCATCACGCCATGAATGCTCATTTGTGTGTGTGCGTGTGTGTGTGTGTGTGTGTGTGTGTGTGTGTGTGTGTGTGTGTGTGTGTGTGTTACGTGTTCCAGATTTCCAGGTGGAGTTGCAGCTCGACAGTTACAAGCACAAGCAGAAAGGCACAGTGAAGAGGGCTTTGTTTCTGGACACCCAGCAGCCTCTGCTGCAGAAGAGCGTGACGGTGCGTCACGGCGAGCGCGTCTGCGACCACAAGAAGATCTACCTGAGAGTAAGGGACACGAACCTCAACCGCTGTCGCGAATACAATCCATATGTAACAAAAACTGCATCTGATTGAATCCGTGTTGCGGCATTTCTGCAGGAGGAGAGAGAGTTCAGGGATAAACTCTCCCCCATTTATGTGGCCTTGAACCTCAGCTTGGACCCGAACGCTGCAGCTGACTCCAGAGGCCTGCGACCCATCCTCAACTACCAGACCACCAACGTCATAGAGCAGAAGGTACTAAAGCTCTCCAGTTGTCGGTGATCTACGGGGCTCCTTGCGTCAGTACACGGTGGAGCGGCGCTCTCTAATAATGTCCATATGTCTGTTTGACTCTCGTCGACTCGTTCTCTCTGAACTGATGATAAGAGTATCCGCAACATTGAGAAATCATTCCCTGCATCACCGGCCAGTTTCTCCCCGACTCTTCTCTCTCTTGTCCCTGATGAAAGAGTGAGCTCTTTTTAGTGTAAATTTCAAACTACTCTGCTGGGAACAGGTCCAATGTGTCTGGAAAGCTGTTCCCAAACTGAAAATGCAAGGCATATGTACGCAGTGTTTCCCCCTTGTCCCGGCAGCCTGCTCCACTGCATAGGTGACTCCTTCCAGAGTTGCAGACACACGAGGTCGGCAGATACATTTCAGGGTGCGGTGCGAGTCAGGCAGTTTGCCCATCTGGTCGAAATCTCTCGGCTTTTTGCCAATTTTCCTCTGGCAGCGAGTGGAGTTGGCCCAACATGTGGGCATCCTTTCAGCTGTGGCACAGCAGGCACCATATGTGAGTTCAGCATTTGGGGAACTGCAATCAGAGTAGCGATACCGCCTCTCTTTGTTTGTGGCTATCTCCTGATGTGCTCCTATCTTACTCCTGTTTGATCAGGGCTGAACCCTGTCATCGATGTCCCTCATAGATATCAAACCCTCCAACAGATGTGGGTTTTTTCTATTTGCTGAACTAAGGTAGACAGACCTAAATCTCAGACTTGACCCTGAAAAAACACTCAAACACGATCGATATGTGTGTTTTCTGTGTGTGTGCGTGTGTAAAGGCCAAGTGGGAGCAGAGTCGTCCAGCCAACACATTTCATTACTGGTGCATTAGACTGTATGAATGTAGCAGTGTGGGTACAATGAAAGGTGGCTATTATACCGCAGCCTTGACACATGTGGCCCTATTGATTTTCACATGAGGCAGACAATGGATCACTTCATCGACGCTGCCGAGCTGGAGAGAGAGTGAGACGTGGTCTCTCTCTCTCTCTTTCTCCCTGAGATCTATTAATCACAAGCGTTCCCAGATCTCGTGTAAAAAGGCGTGTGTTTTTGTTGCGTTTTTAGCGCTTGACAATGACTGAAATGCTTCCGAAAATAACAGCAACACCAGACTAAATTAGCAACTCTCGGCTCCAATCGTTTACGCCAAGTTAGCGCTTTGATTGCACTCGAATTATGTCACGCTGAGGTTAGTATTGTTGTTCGGCTGCAGCGAAGGGCCTGCAAACCTTGTTTTCCTGGGCTGCACACACACACACACACACCGAAGAGTGCACATGTGGCCAAGTTCGGATGGTGGTTACCATGGTGTTCCTAATTAGAGCCCCCGCACGGTGTAATGACAAGGGTGGCGCTCGGCCCTCTCTAATCTCCTCCTCCATTTCTATTTATTATCCCTGTCGTCACGAGCATCATCGCACTGTCACAGTCGCAGCGGGACGTAATTTAGCCGCCCGCAGGGCTTTCCCTGATGCGGCCCTGCCACACGTTCAGCGGTCGTCCACTTATCCGCCAGTGTTTCTGTTTCTTTGTTGTCTTTTCCACCGCTGTAATCTCCCAAACCCGCACGCCTGCCTTTCAGGTCAACACAGATATCCTATGTCTCAGTAGGTTCCTCCTGCAAGGCCCCTCCCTTTCCATACGATCATACTGTTGTGCTGCCGCGGTCGGGCCGGATGGTGTAGCGTGTGGTGAGAGCGCGGTCTGCCACATGGCGCTGTGATGTGGGCTGCTGGCGAGTGCCGGGAGCAGGCAGCCTTTACGCTCCGCTCCGCAGGAGCATCTCCCCTGGCACGGCCACCGGCTCCGGTCATCATTTCCGTCTCCTGCATCGCAAACAGAAAGCATGTGTGTGTGTGCGTGTTGGGCCAGCTGTTTCGGGGGGGAAGTGTGTTTGTGCCTATCATGACCTCATTGCGTCTGTCGTCGTTCCTCTGAGCCACAACATCGTCTTTATCCGTCTGATGCGTAGTGATGATGTCTAGTAGATTAAAGGGGCTGCGCTGCAGGTGTGTGTGTGTGTGTGTGTGTGTGTACAGTGGTAGAGTGGAATGTATTAGTCACACCACATGTTGCATCTTGCTACACTCATCCTGTTGCGTCCCTTAAACAGTTAAATGATTTTACCTCATGTGCTTAATCCTCTTCGTATGGCCTAGCGGCCTGTCGGTCACAACCTACTGTGTGTGTTGATGTTGCTCTGCAACATAAACTTGTTGATCTTTCAGACGCAGATTCTGTTGGACTGCGGCGAGGACAACATCTGCGTTCCTGACTTGAAGCTGACTGTCCAGGGGTGAGTCTGCTCATTTGCTCACATTTCCACAACTCCCAGAGCATATAGAGTTCAGGAAATATGGGGGATAAGAGCTGGTCAAAGGAGAGTAGTTATATAGTCTAGAGGGCCACACACGTACTTAAGACACAATGGACACCTTAGAGGATGGTGACGTTCACAATGACAGCTTCTGTCAGCCATCTTAACCACTTTGTTTGATGAGACTAACAAACAATTAACATTTCAAACAAGTACTTAGGAGTAAAAACGTACAGGCTTGCACAGGCCCAACATTAGTCTGACCAGGTGGCAACGTGTTTCACAGACATTGCAGTAAACTGCTCAGTCTATAAAAGATGAAGCTGATTTAACGACTGAATTAACTAATCAATATGAGATTGTCAGTTTCCCAAAGATAATAACATTCAAAGACTGGTAAATATATGGTATGGTATGGTAAATATATAAGTGTGTAGTTTCAGGTTGACCAAAAAGGTTATACTTTAAATCAGACAACAGAGGTCTCTCGTAGCTTGTTTTTACAGTTTGTTGAGCCACAATTTGTGCACATGCAAGGTTTCCCCCATTCTACTCTAATGTAATGCACTGATACCATATTAAATCTTTGCGCATATTGTGTCCAATTACACAAGACATGAAATGATTAAATGGGCATCATATGTTGCACTACTCAACCCGACGATGTGCACAATGGGGAAAACACTGGAGCGAGGAGGCTCCACATGGAATCCAAATATTGTTAAACTTTTGTAGCATGGCGTTCTTATCAAATCCGGGACCAGGTCGCAGATGCTGAACTCTTCACCCTCTTCCTGTGACTGGGAATACAGATTTGGATGCTAAAGCGTAAATGCAGCTGTTTTTGTTGTTCCGCTGCTGTGCTGACATAAGCACGCAGCAGAGGTACCGTTAATAGCCACAGCGCTGCAGTAGAGCGAGGGTCCGCCATCCTCTCAAAACAGGAAGCAGCTCTGCAGCTCTACAGGTGTTGAGACAAACAGCGAAAAAAAAGAGGGGGAAAAAGACAAGAGGGATGAAAAGGACACATTGGAGCCGTGCGCCAGAGTCCCGACCTCACCCGCCTCTGGAGCTGTCAGGAGCGCCGTGCCTGCCACGCTCTGAGTCAGGAAATCTGTTAGCATTTTTCTCAGAAATAACAGCCGCCCTGATACTCCCTTCTCCGCTCTGTCATTTTGATTTCACATTCCTATATTTATCTCCCATCTGCCTCTGTTTCTCTCGACGTATGGCTGATCCATCACACATGGAACAACCTGCTGCGAGCTGCGAGTCTCTGCGTTGACCCCCAGAAATAGAACGGACAATTAGTGCAAATTAGAGCAAAAAGCTCGGTGTTTTTCGTCTGGTCTGCGAGTGAATTAATTCAGCCTAATGGTTGAGAGAGGGGTTGCGGGGATGGCCCATGATTTAGGGGAATTTCAAAGTGGGAGACAAAAAAACGCACATCATTCCTGAAGTGTTGTTCCTTCTATTGCTCTGCCAAAACACATAACCTGTTAGACCGACGGTCCCTCAGGGGAGCTTTAAGGGCTTGCGGGGTTTTCTAATACTGAGTCTTTGTTTGGTTTTGAAAGTGCAATGCCAGGTAGATTCACAGCACAGGTCGGCAGAGGATCAACTTCAGAGACCCTCTTTCTCGCTCTCTCTTGTTCTCTCGTTCGCTCTCGCTCTCTTGCGCTGCTTTTACGAGAGCGGGCTGTAATTAAAAGCGTCTGTGTGGCCCTCCATATGGAATTTTTCATTGTTCTTAAGTGTGGGGAGGGGGAGGACGCAGTGAGAGAAAGCGAGGACGGGGGGGAGGTGTTTTTACACTCCTGCGTTATGTTATACAACATGTATGACTTTATTAACACGTCGGAAACGCTTTCTCTGAGTGGGGGAGGGACATATCCCGTCATTGTTTTCTGCAGGCATATAACTTTTATTCTCAACAGCAAAACCACTATTTCTCTGACTGTTTGACCCTGTTAACCCCCCCCCCCCCCTTTTGTTTGTGCCCTCAGGAACAGGAAGGAAGTCTACCTGGGCGACGACAACCCGCTAACTTTGACTTTCAACGCCAGGAACGAGGGCGAGGGAGGGGCGTACGAGGCCGAGCTGTACGTGGTGCTGCCCCCCGAGGCCGACTACAGCGGGATCGCCCACAATAACGAGGTGACTGGAAACACAACAACGCAGCGCAAAGCCACAACTTCCAGGAACTGATATATACCCCCTGGTTTCCTGATGATTGCGGTTCTGACCACCGTGCCCCCCTTCCCTCTTGTTCCACAGAGCCTGGCCCAGCTGACATGCAGTTTTGACACGGAGAACCAGACACGATACCTCAGATGTGATTTGGGAAACCCCATGAAGTCTGGCACCAGTGTAAGGACTCGATTGATTAACTGACCGAAACAATGAAACGCACATAAAATACACTGAAAAAAACACTGAGGAATGAGGAAGTAAAATGAGTCAGAGTAAATAAAAAGAGCTGCAGCAACTAATTCATTAACAATCAACAACTGTTTTAATAAACGAATGGTGAAATATAAGGATTAAGAAAAAGAAACTAAGTTAAAATCCTGTTGTTTGGACTTCTGAAATGTGAATATTTTCTGGTTTCCTTTGTCTCTGATGGAACATTGAATGCCATTGAGGTGAGGACAAAAAGAAAGCAATCGACAGGTAATCGACAGGCAATCGACAATACAATCTCTACAGCTGATTTAAGTATTTGACAGCTGAGGCCTTTTTAGAAAATGCCAGCCCTACTACCTGGTGGCAATAGCCAACTCTCTCTTTTTAAGGGAAGTTGAGGGTCTGCTGGGATGGATGCATTTATCCTGACAGACCTGGCTAAGATCATCGAGATCTACACCCCAAAACATCCTGTTTTTATCAACAAGGTTGATATTGCCAAACCAACATATTTTCTGTCCTTCGTCCGTTTAGCCTATGATGAGCCACAGCCCCCAGTTCAAGGCCCGCTGTCGGACGTAGACTGATTACACAATAGATCGAACATGGGCGTGATCGTCGCAGGATGTGCCGCGCGTGTTTGGAAATGTTGTGACAGGAAGAACAAGCTCCATCTGTGCCCTCGGCTCCCTGCTGGGCAGAGTTTCCCCTTTTTAATGACGGAGTCACAAGCTGGCACGTCTTTAAATGAGTCTGTGCGGGATGACTGGAGGAGATGGGCACACTCAGCCATTGTATAAACAGCGTTGTCAAAGCAATCTGTTCGTTGTCTCTCGGAAAGTGTAACATCCGATTAAAAAAAAAGAAGAAAAGAGGCGGCGCATGAGAAGTGCGTGTGGAAAACACATGGACCTGAAATTATGATTAAGCAAGAACTCTTAGCTACATTTTGGACTCGTAACAAGATGAGGAGTTCACTGACCGACACACCCGACATCACATGCTGTGTCTCAGACAAATAGAGACGAGAGGGGAAGAACGGCCCAAGTCCAAGGGCTGTCCAGAGCTGTTTTTTTCTGGTAGTCATGGAAAATGTTATGTCTTCTCATCTGATGATTATGATTAATAGGTTGAATCTGTCTTTTTGCAGCTGTGGGCAGGTCTGCGCTTCACAGTGCCCTGGCTGAGGGACACGCACAAGACTGTTCAGTTCGAGCTGCAGATTCGCAGGTACGACGACTACAGACAACAAGAGTCCAGATAAACTCACTCACAGGTCCAACTGATAGGGCAGTTTTCCACCGCTCTCGCATGATGTCAGCTAATCAGCATCTCTCTTTTCTTCTCTCCGTTTTCCACAGTAAAAATGAGAATAATTCCCAGAGTGAGGTCGTACCCTACAAGCTGGAGGTGGTTGCTCAGGCTGATGTCATTCTGCAGGGGTGAGCCGAGTGTTAGATTTCCTTGTTTGACCTTTTGGAATCTCAAGAAGGCGCCGCTCCCTCCGGACACATGTTTTAACGTCCCTTGCTTTCCTTTTCAAGTGTGTCTCGGCCAGATAAGGTCTTCTTCCCGCCGTCAAACTGGAAGGCGACCAAAAGCTACGTGGTGGAGCGGGACGTCGGGCCTGCAGTGGAACACATCTATGAGGTAATGAGCCGGTTTCTTAGCTGTGTAGCCTCATCCAGCCTGAGCAGATTGGGCCGGAAAGCAGATCCCACTGTTTATAAAGCAAGTTGACTTCCTCGGGTCGTGTGATGAAAGAAAACCAAAGAAAACACACTCCCGATTACGCGGCGTGATTTATACTCCGGCCGTGCTGACCCACTCTCACTTGGGTGAGGTTTAACAGCGATCCGCCAGCGTATCTCATCGCCATTTCAAGCCGTAATCAACAGCACATCTTTAACTCACTGAAGTTGTAGTTTTCAATTAAATCTATAGAGCGCAACCATTAAACAGACCTCAGATCAGCTTGGAAGGAACAAAGCTCAAAGCTCAAAGAAGAAGTTAATCCAAAGGCGAAGTTTGGTCACAAGAAGTGACAACTATTCAACATAAATACATCAGACACTTTGCAGTTGAACTTTTTAAAAAGAACTTGAACACTGACAAAATTTAATACCTCATAAATTGCGATTCATTGTTTTTAAAACTTTTTAAGGGCTTCAATTTTTCCAAAATTGAATTATTGGTTTTCAGATCTGTTTAAGACCTGGCGGACGCCCTGTCTACTTTATATGTGGAATGTATTTTTTAAAAAAAGCCTCCAAGAGGAGCTCCTGAAGTCCCCTAATACCTCGCATACTGAACTTTCCCCGTTTCATTTCCTTTGTTTTCCAGCTGGTGAACAACGGGCCGAGCATGATCAGCCACACCCTGCTGGAGCTGCGCTGTCCCGGCAGCGTCCAGGGTCTCACCCTCCTCTACCCCCTGGAGTTCTCCACCAACGGCCCCATCAACTGCACCGCCGACAAATCCATGAACCCTCTACGCCTCAAAGTAAGCACCCGCCTCCGTCGGGGTCAGACCAGGTGAAGTGGGACGGCGTCTCAAACGTCTCCCGCTGATCCACACATGATTAACAGTTGGGTCCTCGGTCGCTGGTCGGCCCACACCCGCCTCATCCCAGCCCCACCCAGGACACTCGCCCCACCGCCGCTTTGAAGTCGCAGCTCTTCCCTCTGCTCCGTGAAGCACTTGGCCCAGCAGCAGCAGCACCCCCATCCCCAGCGCTAAACTGCAGCTTGTTTGTGTTTACATTTGAAGCTTGACAGATGTCTAGCAGGGCATCGAGTGGTCATCAGTCTTAGCTGCGATCTAATGTTGTTCTTTCCCCTGGTGGGTTACTAAGTGCGGCGCGTTTCCGCGGGAACGCATATGGGGGAAAGCTCACATGCTTCTGATTAATGAGGAAAAAGCCCTCGGGGGGTGGGGGTGTACTAACGTCAGGTCCCGTATTGACAGAAAGGGTGGTTCGCTCTTTGCCCAATGAGTTCTTCGCAAGTACTGCTTGTAGGTGTTTCCACTGATGGGCTTTTAGTGCATAAGCCTTAATTCTCATCAAGTCTGTTCCTGCGACATCCCATAATTTTTTATAAAATCTCATCCAAGTTCTTCCTCGTTCCATCTTTGCACTGATCTCATCCCTCGTTTCCATTAAATCGACATGTAACAAAAAACACCTCATGACAGCATCAAATGTTTTTGCAACATTTGAGAGGTTTTTTTTTTGAGACTTAGGTTTTTCCATTACCAGTTTTCCATGGCAATATTTATACATATCGTGCATATATAAATGCTGTCCTAACTGGTGTTGCTTTGTCTCTCGTCCCTCAGCTCCAGCAAACGTCGACAGAGGCGCCTATCCTGGCGCTGAAGGCCAACGAGCACCACATCGAGAGGAGGGACGTGCACAAGAGTCAGCTGTCTCAGTTGACCAACCTGGTAAGATGCTTCCCAGGAACCGTCACAACATGCTATATATATACTTTAATTTATGCAACGTCCGGCCAAGGGGTGAAGTCTAATGCAATAGGTGACTTGAAAGTGAAGGAATGAGGAGCTTGAGTTTACAGTTTAAGGTTAAATGAGGTTATGTGGTTAACAGCAGGTCAGCAGGACTCGCTGCATTGAGAATTTTCACACAAAGCTGCGAGTGCGTACGCCTGGATCTATTTTGGTGACACCGGCCCGATCGTATATGAGGCTCCTGGGATTGGCTAATTAGCTTATGATGTCGTTAAAAGGGAGGGGTCAGAGGGCACGGGCTGGTCCTCATTGTGGTGATTAACATTAAAGGGCCTTTAGTAGTGGTGGAGGGGCGGGGAGGCTGGGAGGCTGGGAGGCTTTTTGTCAGCACTGGTTGCTTCACAAACCTCTTGCTCTTTAATTTTCAGCTCTGGGTGTCTTGGGGCCTCAAGCCCCCCCCACCTTTACATGTACTGGTCAATTGTTTTGTCCTCCCAGCTGCAGGTAGCCTCTGTACCAAGCCTGCAGACGTCTTTGTCTCTGTACCAGTCGTTTATCACGCATGTCCAACAACATGCTGGCATGAAGGACCCCATTCTCCCCTTCCTCCCGAGTCTGCACTTTTGGTTTTTTTTTTCATGTTCGACAGGAAGGACGTCTCTGTTCAAAGTGTCTCCTGATCAAAGCATGTCACTCAGACTGTGCTGTCAGCCCCGGCCACAGTGTGAGAACTCCTCTGACCTGCTTGACTCCAGAAGAGCTGCGCTGTGCATAAAGAACAAAGTGCACTAATAATCAGATGGTCGTAGCGTCTTGTGCGGACGGTTTTATTCGGCCGGGCTTTAAAATAGGTTTCTCGTTCCAGGGCGTTTTAGGCTGTAACTAATAGCACTAATAATGGTTTAGTTGTGCTTGATTTACGGGTTACAAGACATTAAAAAGCTACTTTGAAGATTGAACTTCATCAACATGTTTTTATAGGAATGCGTACCACTGCCTTATCATCAAATTTAACTGGATTTTCAGAGCGTGGTGCAAACTTTTTTGAACCCTGAGTTTATTTGACATCGCTTATAAAACCAACATTTTCCCTTACTGTTATTTAGTCTGTCAGCCTATATCGGCCGTGCCTGCCACTGCAGTTATGTATAATCGGTCTTGACGGACAGACTGAAAAAGCAAAAGATCCAGACCCCTTGACCACATAATCCCACTGGGAGGATGTGTGGGACTGGCATCTCTGGCACTGGAGTGTGCTCATGCCATTTCCACAAAGCTCTGGTTCCCCCCCGAGGGCATCCAGGAAGTCTACCAGGAGGAAGTGGACTGATATGCTCCCTGTCTTGTCTGAATGCTCTCATTAAATCTGTCTAAGACTGAGCCTAGAGGAACTAGGCGGATACCGTTTTCTCCTCCCGCTCAGTGTAATAAGTGAACTAATGCGCTCCTGCCGGAGAGCCGGTAGTATCTGCGTGGTGGTCCAGCCATAGCTCCGGCTCTTTAACACAGTGTGTGCAGCCTCTCAAACGTTAAACATGTTAGGCTGCGTTATGGGGATCTAATTAAGACTATGTATACTAGAGCCTTGAGAAAAATGGCTCGGTTTTGGTGGTTGGGCAATAACGTGGAGAGCGGTGCATGCTGCATTTTTACAGTCTCATGACATTCTTTCAATCTAATTTGAAGCAGGCGTGGAATAGAGATCATAACATTGGGCTCTTTGTTATATTTATTTGACCTGCAGCAATAACATGGCTGTTATTTGTCCTTCCTATATTTCCTCAACCCGTTTTCATTCTTTACCCCGCGCGGCTTTCGCATGCATTTCACGTTTCGAGTCAAGTGACCCAGTTTTACAGCGATAATTGTTTAAAGTCGTTCCCATACACGGGACCGATTCAAACCAAACTCATGTTGTGTGTCGTAAACACTATCAAAACGCCTTTCTCTCTCTCTCTCTCACTCTCTGCAGTCCTGCTCTAATGCAGAGTGCTGGACGCTCCAGTGCAACGTGGGCCTGCTGGAGAAAGGGACCACCGCCGTCCTCAAAGTGCGCTCCAGCGTCTGGGCCGAGACGTTTGTGGAGGTTCGTCTGGCTCGACCGCCTGGATGTGTACCGTGCTTGGAACACGTGTTCCCACCAGATGACAAGAGGAAAAGCCTGCGCACCGCAGATTAGTCTTTTCCCACTGGTGCCTGTGTGTTTTCCTCATGTCAGGCTCTGGCAGGAAGTTCTTAACCATTCTTTGTGAAAAAAAGAAAAGAAGAAAAAAGAAATCACAGAGATTTGAAACCTCAAAATGTGCAGCTGGCAAAGATATATAGCTACAGTAGTCGATTTCACTTATTTGTTTGTGTTGACTAGGCATCAGTGCTGGTTTTGGATGGGTTCTTAAGGCTGCCAGTATGTGCTGTCTCACATATTTGCCTCAGCAAATGGGAGAGCAGTTGCTAGCTGAGAATGTAGATTGTAGGCTGGGTGTGCGGGCTGCACTTTCCACAAGTTTATATATTTTTTTGTCCGGCTGCCATGTCTGAGCTGCACACTGTTTACCACCCCCCTCGTATGCTGTAACACAAGGCATATGTGTGAATGCATTGAAAATTCATTATCTAGTATCTCGGCCTCATAGGAAAGGAATGCCTAAGTGAGTTTCCCTGGAGGTAGTGCATAGTCTATGTCTCCCCCTAGTGGTTGACCCATGAACTGCAGACGAGCCAGGCTTTTTAATGCAGGTTACTATTTCTTTCAGAGACCTTACAAACATTATGTGCTGGAGTGCCAGGCCAAATACAACGTGGAGAAGATGCCATACGCCATCCTACCCAGATATTCTCCCAGCGGACAAAAGAAGGTATCTAATGCAGTTTTTAATTTGTCCTTACAGTCTAGGGGCCAGTCTAGGGCTGCAACAAATGGTTGTTTTTCTTGTCGATTCATCTGCCGATTACTTTCTTGATACATCAGTTAGTTGTTTATGACGCAAAATGTCAAAAATGTTTTCGCCCCAACCTCAACGACATTAAATTTTGTCTGACTACAGAAACCAGATTCACGTTTTAGAAATTGAGATCAGAGAATTCAAAATTTCAGTCATTAAAATTGTTGTTGATTATTTTATGAGTCAGTCTGACTAACTGTGCTCATTCTCAGGTGGTGACGCCAGTGGTGTGGAACAAGCCTGAAACAGAAAACTCAGTCCCCTTGTGGATCATTATCTTGGCCATTCTGGCCGGTTTACTGCTCCTGGCTCTACTCATCTATGTCTTATACAAGGTAAATGGAACTGGGTTCTACGGGGTCATAAAACATTTCTGTGAAAATATGAATGAATATGCAGTTTGACCGGTCCCCTGAAACTTTCTACGATTCCTCTCTGCAGTTTGGCTTCTTCAAGCGGTCCGTCCCTTACGGCACGGCCATGGAGAAGGCGCAGCTCAAACCGCAGGCTGCCTCCGAGGCCTAGAGGACGACTACAGGAGCGACCGGAACACACCGTACCTGGCCATATGATTGCAATGGAGAGACATGGTGGAACGTGAAGAGCGGATCAGACGGGAGTCGGAAGAGTCGAGCGAAAGAGAGACCACTGGAACTCCACTGTGCTGCACTAAGATGAAGACAAAAATCCAAAGATCTCCAAGCCAAATGAATGTTTTTTTTCTCTTTATTTATGTCTTGTTTTGTCGACAGGTTTGGATTATTACCAAATAGAACTTTTTTTTTGTTTCCAACGCCTCGAGGCTGAGACGAGACTGAACAACAAGAAGGTGACTGCAAAGAAATGCAGGCGACGTTTCGGCCTGTTTCTCTGGTTTTTATGGATTCTCGCAATGAGAGTTTTTGCAGTTCCCCCTTTAACTGCTTTTTTTTTGGTGCTAATGATGTCTGAAGTTTTCGTTGCCTCATGGTAGTAGTAAAGTGGCAGCCAGGAGCTGTGAATTGTGCTGCCTGCTGAGGCCCGAAAGTATCCTCCTGTTGTCTCAGATGAAAACGTGGAAACGTTAACATCTTAGAACCAAATCTATTTCACGTCAATTTGAATCCTTCATCATAATTCACGACCCTGTCCCTCGTTTCTGCTGCAGCTGCATACACGTCAAGCGGGCATATAGATAGCATGGATAGATGACTCTCCACTGTTCATTGAGATGATCTCCCTCTGCCTCAGGTTGGTGGACAGCGCTGGGTTGGGTTCTTTGCACTCAAAGGAAAATCTACTGATATAATTCCAGAGACACCTGAGACTGACTGACTTGCCTTCCTTTGAGTTCTGATTTTGACTCCTACTGATCACTTTGTTCTCCGAAGCCTGTTTGTTTTAGCTACCAGCGATGGCGTCGTCGTTGTTGTTGTTATTGTCGTTGTTGTTGTCGCTGTTGTGGTGTCGTCGACTGGGACAGGACTGGAACCACCACGATCCTGTGAAACCTCACGTTAAGGCTCGAAGCGGTGTGGTGCTTCTGTTCTCCTCAAGAACACTCAACGGAACGACGACTGCGGGAGATGACGTCTCCAACCAAAGACGAGACGGTCGTAAGTCGGAGAGCAGGCGGGATCGTCACTCCTCTGAGTGTAAGGGATCCGTTTTTTGTTTTTGTTTTTTCGCTCACGGTGTGTTTGACTGTGAGATACTGTATTTTTTGATTGTCTTTTGAGTAAACGCTGCCCAGGTGTAGAGAGAGAGAAGTGGCCGGAGTCATCCCACTACCAAAAGGCTACAGGGACTGAACATTAATATGCCTTGTGTGTTGGTCTCTCTTATTTGTCGTGTACATAGGTTTTATGTGCCTTAAATGTAAATAGGTAACGTCTGTGGGTTAGAGGCAGGACTGGGTGTGCTTGCGAGCGTATGTGTGCGACTGGGTGCACAGATGTCTCCGTGTGAATGGTGTATTTATGAATGTTTGTTTTGTGAATGAATTGTTTTTTTTTTTTATCTTTCCCACTGCTTAGTCCTGTTTATCCCAATCACCTTTGTAGCTTCACAACATTGAGCTTAAGCCATCCTGCGTCACTTTCCGTCTCGAAAACCAGTATTCAGGGCGACTTGTTTGACTGCATGGCAGCAATTAAAATACTTAAAACCTCAGTGGATATGTAAAAAAAAAAAAAAAAAAGTAAAAAGGCTGCCGTCCAGATGTTGGCGTCCGACAGGATGTCTTGTACCTCTTACAAAGGGATAACAACTAGGCACTGGGAACTAAATGTTGTTTGGAAGTGCAATATTTATATTCACTCTTTGTAATATCTTTGCTTTATGATTTTGTTTGGGTTGCGATAAACCAGGACTCTCTGTGTTCCAATACGCGATAAGCACATCGACTTAATCCTTTTTCGTGATGTTCTGGCTTTTTCACTTTCACCTTTTTTTTTTTTTTTACAAAATTTTTATCATCACCGAGCGTGAAACTTTTATGAAGAATTTCCACTCCAGATGTACTCACCACTCACTTTTCTGATCTCACTCACTTTTTGTACCACAGCCCGACACAAGGAGAAACACAATCGCTCAGACGTATCGGAGTTGAACTCGGGTATGTTGACACAGTTTGGTAATTTATGCGCGCTGCCGCCGCACCTGTCCAAACACCAACACCGTACAAACCATATGTTTTACATTTGTTTGCCTCATCACACTCCGGCCGTATGCCCTCCTCTTATTGGACAGTGATTTACTGTTGGTCAAATGGTCCACGAAATCCCCTCCATTTGGTAGATGATTTAAAACTTTTAGTATTGTATGAAATTTTTCACTCAGCACGTCAGCCCATTATTTATAATGACAGGATCATGTTACTACTTCCTCCATAGTCACGTCAGGAGAATTCACTGGTTTTTTTTTTTTCTTTTTTCTTTTTTTTTTTTTAAACGTGTCAACCCATTTTTTCTCTCCGTGACTTCCAAAAAGAAGTTGTACATATTTATGACGAGGAGAGTATTTTTGAATTCAACGAAAAAGTGATTTGTTGTGAATTTTTTCTCTCACCCCATATTGGGGAGAACATGTTTTGTCGGGGGGGGGGGGGGTGTTGGGAGGGAGGGGTGGGGGGGTATGGAGGGGTGTCTTTGGAGGTCAATTTTTACCTGTTATGGTTTGTACTTTAAATAAAATATTTCCCTTTGTACAAACTGGTGTGCTTTCATTCAATGCGTGTATCTGAGAAAATAATTTATTTATAAAACATTGTATGAAACTATATGCATGTCACTTCATGAGCTCATCGGCAAAAACCATCTGATACGTTATATTGGTTCTTATGCAAAAACACTAATGCGCACAAACTGACCTACAGTGATAAGCTACGGCAACGTGTTCTTTCGGCCTCTTGCGTGGATCCATAAAACTGCAGGATACACAACGTCACATTTATGGATGCAGGCGTTCTTACTACTCGCTGTACTGTACATGTCGTGAAGTCGCTGCTGTGAAGGGGATCAGTCTCCAAACAAATCAAAAACATACAGTAAGGCCTTTTGGATTTAAAAGTGTCCCATTAGTCTCTCGGGCACGGATTCGGATACTGTGGCTCACTGCACTGGAGTCCATTAGAGGAGCACAGTGATATACTGACTCCTGGTGTTTATCAACAAATGTCCAGGTGGATAGCGGTGAATGTGCTCCGTTACATCCAGGACGTTTCGTTTACAGATCGTGTGCTACAGTTCCACAGGCTCTGCAGGTTTCGAGGCGGGACGTCCTAGCACTCCATCGTCCTCGACAGCTGCGTGAGTTTGCGCTGGTTGTCGATCACCTTCAGGTTCTGGATGTAGTGGCGGATGTTGCTGGGGTTCCTCAGAGGGAGAGCGTGGTCCGAGTCTGGATGAAAAGACAAAATGGTTTATTGCCACTCGGCTTTGTGTGCCTGTCAAAAGGAATAACGTGTGGATAACGTGCTATCATAGCTTACATGTGGAGATGCGTGTCGCGGGCCCCTCCAGGAACATGCGATCTGCCAGGCCTCTTTGAGGAGACGACGGGACTGTGGAAGACAAGCAGGAGTTTTTAGATCTCTCGTACGTCCTCAACCTGCTGGACCGACCAGATCACTTACCGTAGGGCTGGCTTCTGCAGCCTCGCACCACTTTCACTGTCTTGGCAATCATGCGCTGTGTGAATTAGAGCAAATATTCTCAGTCAGTTTCATACTCTGAGAGAAGAATAAATCCAAGACTTGTTTTTTTTTTGGCCTTACTAGTTTCTCAAAGTTGACCAGTTTCTCCATGTAGTTTGGATTTCCCTCATTGATGAAAGTCATGTCTGACGGGACAGGCAATATGAAAGTGAATTGTATATTATTTTACATGATATGCATGTGATACTGCTGGCTACAGTTACCTTTGAGCAGCAGGGGCATGAAGGGGATGTAGGGAGGACTGAGCTTGGCCACGGCCAGCCTGTATGCCCTGTGGTTGCGTGAAGGATCCTGAAAGGAGCAGAAAATAAACCATAAAAGAAGAGTACCATAAATAAAAAGCAATCAGGGGATGCTGTTCTTTTAAACCAAGAAGTTATAACTCACCATCAACCTCTCATAAGCGCAGTAAATTCTTTTTGTCTTGCTCGGGATTCTCTGTAATAAACAATACTGTGTAAATGGTGATGTAACATTAAAAATCCCAACAAAGGTTGCGTTCAGGGGCCTCTCACCTCCCAGGTCTTGTAAAGCCTGTGGACTGCGCTGTTGCTCAGGCCAAACATCACAGCGAAGAATGAGTTGAGGTTCTTCTGCTCCTTTAATCTGTGACAGAGGGAATGGGAATAAATACTGGAACGTCAGACTGATAAAGGGGCATTATTCATTGATTTCTATTCTAAAAGTTTGAATATATATATACTGCTGCTGTATTTGCTAATTAGTGCTTTACACAATTTATGGGTGATACGGACGTGATTTCGTTTTTGATTTCAAGGTATTTCATTTCAAAGTGAGGGACAAATTATCACATTGACCAGATAGGACATGCTACGTAATTACGGACAACTCCTTTAATCCTTTGATATAAATTGATGTCAACCTAAAGCTACACCCTCATGAAAACACGTCAGGTTTGACCAGATCTGTCTCTCTTACACTGCAGCGATCTTTATGAACTTCTTGAGCAGAATGGCTCGTTTCACCAGGTCCTCACACAGACACAGCTCGGTCACCACCCAGTGCTGCACCTCGTTGAAGCGCCGCACAAAGCGCTCCAGGTTGGCTGTGATGGCGCCCGGGAATTTGTGTCGGCCGAATATGTAGTAGATGAGCTCGACCTGGAGAGAGATGGAAAGCAGTGAGTCATGCCGGGGAAAAAAAAGGAAATCAAAGAGAAGGTGACAGACTGGTGACTGCACAGATGGAGAAAAACATGTGAAGCATGCAGGAGGTTGTGGCCATAACGTGGCAGCCAAAACATGCCAAGCGCTGTGACTCAGAGAGAGAGAGAGAGATACAGAGATACGATTATCTCTTTTTTCATCAGAGAGATGTATCCAGTATTTCGAGAAAAGGAAGCCATATCAGATGCTGAGCTGTCACCTCTGCTTCGCGTGACTTGTGCAACGTCAGATGTAAACTTTGACATGTCTGCCGAGTTTACCTCGTGCATGGCGGTGAACAGCTCCCAGTCGTAGTTGGTGAGCTCGCCTGCGATGTCTTTGGAGCTCATCTGCTCGAGGAGGTCGGCCGTCCCTCGCTCCGGTCCCTGCTGCTCTTTCAGAGGCGTCTAGAATGAAGAAAACTGCCTGTTGACATGTTTCTTTGGTGTCTCTCTTGGGCTTTGAATCAAACCGTAACACCCAATCTTGTCTAACATAATGAACTAGTGACATTATGTGGACAGCTCCCTCTCTTTTTTGGCAATAATGTGGGATTGTGGGCATCTGATTCCTTTACCAGTTGTTCCATTTGGCTGCTTGTGCAGATGAAGAGTCTCTCGTTGAGGCCCAGGGCTGTGTAGACTGCACTGGCATCCAGCTTCAACTGAGCACGCTCTTTGTATCATTCAGTACATTAAAAACTTTTAGTTGACGAGTACATGATATACACAAAAAGAAAAACAAACAAAAATGAACGAGACGTCTCAATACTCTCCCACCTCCCACTGAGTTCATCTTGACCAGGATGTGATCGCCGCCGGGTTTGACGATGGCTGACATCACGTCCTGCACCGACGTGTTGACTGGGAGCATCAGGGTGAGGGGTTTGCTGTCGGGCCTGAAGATCTCATACAGCACTGCAGCGAAAGAAAGCAGACGGAAGCCAGCATGTCAAGATATGCTGATCGGATGATTAACGATGCCAGGAATGATGTGTTGAACCCTCGTCCGTGTCGCAACACAAATTCTTTGAATTTCACACGTACACGTATAGAGGCGACGGTTTATTTGTTCTAGCGCCGATACGCACCTTTATCCTGAGCCCTGATTGGCTGCAGCCTCCCCACCGGCTCCTCGCAGTTCGAGAACCAATCAAACTGCTGGCTCTGTCGACAGCACGGCAGTGACTCAGTGACAGTAAACCGACAAATGACAGCAGCGTGACATCCGGGCCGCTTTCTCATTAATATGTATCTCAGATATTAATATTCTGCACCCGGCTGTCACAACACAACATGTGCGACGTGCGGCTCCGCTCACCCGGCTCAGTGACTGATATCCGTTCTCCAATCTGGGGGAGATATTGAAAGACGAAACACGGCGTTAGATAGAAAGCCGCAATATCCACGGTTTGAGAAATAAAGTAGCAGATGCAAAAAAAAAGATACTTACACTTTTGTTCTCCTCCTTTCGCGAAACTGCTCCTTCAGGATGTTGGACAGGCGGTAGTCGCCCGCCACCTCCTTCTTCATTCTCTGTATAAATAAAGCAATCGTTATTCTTCATTTCAAAACACTGCGTTGATGATAAACAACAGTGTGGTGAATTCAGATCTGACCTCCAGAAAGTCCAGAGCCACAGGGTCTTCCTTCAGCAGAGGGCCGTACAGCACCACCCACAGGCCGATCAGCTTCACTACCTTCTGCTTTGTTGTGAGGACGTAGGAAGCTTTCTCCTGATCTGAACCCTCAGAGAGCTCCGCCTGGTATGTGCGACCGTGATTAAGGGGCATAATGCAATTAGCTTCATCAGCAAAGGAATCTGAGAACATCACTGTTTTGCTGTGTTGCAACAGAATACAATAACCTGAAGGCGAAAGAAGTTTGTCTATAAACAACACTGACACAGACACTAGATGTCCCACTAGAGCACCTGCATCTCAGACCAAAACCCAGACACAGCCCCTGCACTGCTGCTCTCAAAGCCACAAGCCCTTTTTCTGAGAAAAAAAAAATCAAAGAGGAAGAAAGTAAAACTCACTGGTTAGTTTCCAATGCTCTACTTTCCATCTGTCACCTTGAAAACCAACTAAAGCTTGGCCCAAATATACCCACAGTGTGGTAAACAATGATACATATTCTGCTTTAACACAAATAAATTTCTTCCCCTCTGCACCTTAGTATAAAGGTGCTAACAGGTCTCCTGTGGGCCTTTAACTGTATGCTACAGGCTGCGCCTCATCACAATAATTATCTACGACTAATTGTTATTGACCGTTGCAGGATATTGGTCCTGCAGTGCCATACAAAGCTGGCTGGAGGGCATGAAGACTTTGTGGGTGATCAAGAAGTCGCTCACGCAGGGATCTGCAACAAGAACAGACAGCATAGTAATGAACGGTCGAAACGAGTAAGCCTCACCATCTTAAACAATCCACACAAAAAGAAGGGTTTCGAGCACCCACCTATGGCGTCGTTTCCATTTGAGTCCAACTTGAGTGTTTCCAACAGGTGCTCCAGGATCTTCTCAGGCGCTCCTGCCATAACAGTGTACCTGCACAGGGCAGAAGCTGTCACTTCAACAAACATCCAACTTCCAGCAGCTTTGTAATACTCTGAAGGCACTTAACTTCCTTATTTGTATCTGACATTGTTATCTAATACATTATATCATAATAAGTATTATAATACTGATATGTTACTTAAGAGAGTGCTAAATCGGGTTTATTTAAGGCCAGGACAGATATTTATTCAATCGCTGATTTGCGGAACCACAGACTGGGCGTAATCATTGCGTAGTTAGTCCTGCAGACGCCTATCCCAGTGTTTACAAGACCTGCTGAGTTGAGTGAATAAATCTTGGATGTTTGGCAGAGCACATGTTTGTAATGTGCGAGTTAAGAGAATCACTGGGTATAAAAATAGTTAAATAACCCTGATGGAGGGGGGCGACATGGTGTAAATCGACTTTTATGTTTGCTAAAAAACACTTCAAGAACCTGATAACAAGTCATTCATCAGGCCCGGGTTGAAGTCCACTTCTTTTCTGGCCGTCGGACTACAGTCCATTAATAAGACCTTAACCACGACAGGATCTGCACACGCTCCACTCACTGTGGCAGATTGAGTGCCTTAATTATGATGAACGTGCTCGTAAAGCGTGCTGCTCACTTGCTGTTGCTGCCTCCACATCCCTGCTCAGCCCAGTCGGAGCTCTTCTCCAGCACCAGCACCGTTTTCCCATGCTCCTCGAGCCGCACGGTGTTAGCCTCGACATCCTGGAGGGCAGAGACAAACGTGTGGAAATGTAAATTCACGTTATGGCTTGTGGACCTGTGGAGTTTTAAACACGACTCGTCGCTCTGAGAAGTCGAGACGCACCTTGAGGATGCGTATGAAGTCGTGCTTGTCGACCCGCAGGAAGTGGCAGTTGTCCTCTCTCAGGATGATGGTGGCGGCGCGTGGCGCGTCGTTCAGCAGAGCGAGCTGTCCAAAGTCCTCACCCTCGTGCAGCGTGGTCACCAGGCCCTGCACACACACACACACACACACACACACACACACATTGCTGTCATCATCATATCACACTGACACCTACCTCCATGGCAACAAGGCATTTTATGAAGGACAATTTTGAGATTTTGTGTTAGACCGGCAAATGGATTTACCTTTCCGTGGGTGATCACATTTACGGAGCCTTTCCAGATGATGTACCAAGAGGTGCCTTTATCACCCTGGCTGAACACTGCATTACAAAGAAAAGGAGGGAAAAATATATAATTTACGCATATCACTGTCTTCATAATAGATCGCATGCACAGGGCAGGTCTCGGCTGCAGGATGAGCTTTCAGTCTATAATTGTCATATTCTAGACCACATCAACGGTGGGGGAGACAGATGGAAAGAGTGGTAAAAAAGTGCAGAAAATGACCTGATTGCCTGCTCTGAGGTAATGAATCCATCATGACATGAGGACGTTTGAATATTCCCGATGGGACTACAGACGCGAATTAGCTCAGAGCTATTATCCGCTACATGTGAAATGGAGCCCTTTATGGCTGAACTCTGCGCTGCCCCCTTTCACGTCAAACAAACAAATAAATAAATAAATAGCGCGTTACGTGTGTCTCTGAGGAGATAATATATCTGAAAGCAGCGCTGGGGCAGAGCAGGATATTAAGGGGGCATTTTTGTGGCCGCGGCACAATGAAAACGCATCCCCAGCGTCCCTAGCGAAGCTGTCGCACTCACAGACTGTTCCGGCCTTGGCGTGGGATTCAAAGACCAGCACCGCTGCCAGCTCCTTACGCACCTACGGACACAAATAACAACATTTTCAGGGCTTTGTTGTTACACTAATGGCTGTTCAGAGTAGTTTAGAAGATGATAATCACATGTGATATACCTCTTCAAAACACTACGAGACTTCAGTATTCTTGATCGAGAACACACTGCAAATTATTTGGGTATTACCAAAACTAGCATTCACCTAAAAATTCACTATGAGTCGAATTATCTGCTGATGCAGCAAGACATTTTCATTGAGCACTTATTTTCCGCAGGTTTAGTGTTTTTATATTGGAGTGTGCTTCACTGCAAATGTCCAGCAAATCCAATTCAAAATGGACTACAACAACGGTGTTAAAGTAAGCTGTAACGTGCTGCAGCGGTGTCGGAAAGGAGACGGCAACAGAGACTGACCGAGGTGGAGAGATGAGCTGCGGCCTTGACGTGGAGCAGCTCCTCATAGATGACCTCCAGGTCCTCTGCACTGCGCTGACTGGGGCTGAGCACAGGAAAGGTTCGATCAGAAAAGCTAAGATAGGATAACTGCTTCATTTACCTCCTAAATTGTTCTGTACATTACATTCACAATTAACAACAGTACAGGCAAACATATAGAGAAAAATGTATAGTACAGTAAAGCATGTAACAATATGTGAATAATATATTATTATTAATAAGAACAACAACAACAACATTGATATGATGACCTACTACTCTGGGACATTTTGCCATGGTTATTATGTCGCGACCCACTTTTACAGAATTCAAACCAAGCAAGTGTATTTTTTTTCCAGTTTTGATGGTTTCGTGCTCTCATTTGCCAGCACATCATCACATACAACACACTGGGGTCTCTGGCCCTTATTATCCCCCATATATGAAAATACACACTTTAAATACCCCGGGTCAAGTTTACGCTTTGCCATCTTACTGTAACTCCTAACTCCTCACAAACTTGAAGTGAGCATCAATCAAATTGTGGTTACCATGGTTACCATGCCTTGGCAGCATCAATCAAATTGTAGTTACCATGGTTACTGCACCTTGGCGGCGTCAATCAAATTGTGGTTACCATGGTTACTGCACCTTGGCGGCATCAATCAAATTGTGGATACCATGGTTACTGCGCCTTGGTGGCTGAACTCGACTCGTGCTTTTCAAAAAAAGTTATGTTTTCAAATAAAAGACCAAAATGTCCAACATCTGATTATTTGCTTTCTTTTAACCAGCTTTCCACGACCCATACAGAACGGGTCCCACCCATTGAGAACCACTGAACTAGTTCATACTGCTTGTCAGATGGAGGGTCGGTGCACTGACCACTTGCGTAGGATCATGGTGAGCAGAGCGTCGGGGCCCAGCTGGGACAACAGCGAGAGCGCCTCCTGCAGCTCGTCCTCCGAGTCCTTCTCGTTGCTCGTGTGGTTCGGGCCGCACTCGGGCTCCTGGAAGCGGTAGAACTGGGCGTCCTTGTCGTGAAAGTTCAACTCGTGTTTCACTTGTTTTGAGATGTTTTGAGATGGAGCAGAGCGGAGGGAGGGGAAACACTTTAATGAGCCCGAAATGAAAACGACAGGAAGAGTGCAGATCTTAAAAAGATGGGGAGGGTGGTTGAGGGGGTGCGATTTCAGAAGTAGTAAAACACAGTTTACAAAAAGGAAATGAATGTTGACCTCTGGGAGAATTTTATAGAGCTGGAACTTTATAATACTTGACGATGAGATACATGGAAATGAGTGCAAATGTATTCTGAATGATCCACTTCTTTTGATGATGTAGCATTTCTGGTCTGATTGGAGTGGAACGAATGTTTCCCAAAATTACTAGTATAAGCAGTTGGTGAACACTTGATTGAGTGAGAATAAATTGTAAAACATGAGCTCTGGACGGCTCAGCCACCAGATTCCAGGTACTCAAGCACTTCTGGAAAATGTTCAAGTGCAGTCAGAGATGTTAGTATCAGAATATATTAAAAAATACCAGAAGTTCCTTCTACAGTGAAGTGGTGAGCAGCTCCAGCACATGATAAACATTATGATTGTTGAGGTTAGTGGGATGAGGCTCTTGTTAATTTCATCAGGAGCGTCAGTTCTTCTTACCATGAACTAAAATGCCTTCGTCCACCAGGACTTGCCACATCCCGACTGCCTGGCTCCGTGATTGGAGGCATTCGTTTTGTTTCATCAGCCAGTCGACAAGTTCCTTCCCGGAGCAACATTGTCTGTGAAGCAAACACAGCTTGTTGAATATGAGTGTAACTTGCAGCAACCTTTCTTTTTTTGTTAATATGGAATTAATCCCTGTGTGCGCACTTGTATGTTTTGAGGTGATACTTTCTGTCTCGGATCAGGCCCGGGTTCCTCTCAATCATGATGCTGTAGACCGACCTCGCTGCCTTTATGACCCGGTCCGAGAGAAACTGAAAGAAGAGAAGGAGAAGGTTAAGGAATTGGTACCTTTGCATTGATACTGATGCGAGTTGTGTTCCCTGTTTAGACATGATCACACGGACCAGGAGGGAGGAGGACGTGTAACTCAGGCGGTCGTGTTTACTGAAAGAGCCAAGTTATGTGCTGGCCACGGAAGTTAGCAAAAGAAACAAGCGTGCATGTGTTTGTGTGCGTGTTGTGTAAGAAAGGGAGGGCGGTTTATTTCTCCACAGCATGGAAATTATGTGTGATGGCACATACCTCAACATCCTGTGAGTGGAGATATCCGAGGGCGTTGGAGTGTGATGTGGTGTGTGTGTGTGTGTGTGGGTTGCACTGAGGTGGGAATGAGTTAAAAATGTCAACGTTAAAACTCTCCCACAAGGCGAGTTCCCAGCCTTCTGCAGCTCCCGCTCTCTGGTCGGCACGCAGCAACGACCCAGCAGTAATAACCAACTTTCGCTTTCTGACCACCCTCACTGTACTTTTCCCTTTGAAGCTCTCTCCACTCCCAACCCCCAACTCTCTCTCTCATACACACACACACACACACACGTCTAAAAAACCCCCCCGAAAAGACTGCAGACAGGGGTGCAAAACCTGTCAGCCACTGATACAGAAGCGAGGCTTACGTAACACCGGTCGGCGCTTTGTTTGTAGCTGTAACGCGTCTGTCCTACTTCAGGCCTTTTCCAAGCTTTACAGTGTGCTCCTCTACTTGTAATGCAGCCGAAATCAAACATCCGTGCAGGGAATTTTCCAACTTAATCATTGACAAAAGCGTTCAAATTTTTTTATTCTCCTCCTGCATATTGCTCTCCCCCTCTCACGTCTCCTGCACCCAGTCTTGTGATTCCATGTGTGACTCAGACATTTGCCTGTTTGTTCTTTGGATTTTCCTCCGGGCTCAGCTGTTTGTCCAGGGTGGTGGTCTTGAGATGCACACAGAGGCCGACGATGACCATCTCCATGCGTGTATGATGATGCTGCCTATGCTACCTATGTTGCATTTTATGTATAGCCCACCAGCCGACCCTCCGTGCTACAGTGGCGCCAACACGTGCCCGCCATGACACATGCTTGCTCCATGTGAGTTCACGCAGAACTGCTAATTATAATGTGCAACCATGACGAATGGCTGCGGGTAACACAGTGCAGTCCACACTTGAACCTATCATCCCCACATCAGCCTCGTTCCCAGACATCAACAGAGTAAATGCGACCCGAGGCGTCTGCTGTGCGCCCCTCCAGGGCTGTGCTGTCTAGAGGTCACCGGTTTTCCCAGGGGCCCGTTTTTCCCCTCCAGGACTCCCATAGTTACATTCTCAGGCATGTCAGATCCACAACTTATTTTCTCGATTGGGTAGATTTTCCATTACCTAGCCCAGACCTAATGAAAACATAATCTGAAGCCACATTTCGCGGAGTTGACCTTGGCTTGAAACCTGACCATCGAAGGCTGAAAACACTCTGTCACTGCGATCCACACTGTAGACATGTAGGCCACCTAATCACTTTATCTGCAGGTAATTGTTTGAGCTAAGCCAGGTCACAAAGGAAACACCTTTTGCCTATATAATGCGGCCTCAGCTGGAGCATTGTGTAAAGTGTTGACGTACAGACTGTCAAAGGCTGCGTTAAGTTTGAACAGACCTATTTTACGAGTGGGTCATGAGGTCACTTTACCTGCAGGAGACTATAATGAAAGTGTGCTATACGGCAGCTGATGTAAACATTAACAGCATCTTGATTTACACGAAAACTTACATAATCTTAACATATGACCCTGATTTTCCACACCCACAGTCACTTATGGAGTGGTGTGCAATGTCTCACGCTGGGGTGAACACTGTATTCTGTGTGTATTCTGTTCAGTCACAACTGCGTCTGTTTCCTCTGTGCAGCTAGAGTTAGTCATGAGCTTCGGAAATGTGTGCCTGTATGTGGTTTGGTTTTCATGCGTTACACGCTGGGTTGGAATGATGATGAGAGCTGCTCCACTCTGCCTGTCTCCTCTGTAGGCGAGACATTTCTCCTTTCCTTACACCCTGCGTGACCTCAGTGGGCTGCCTGCCCTCAGTGCCAGGAGATTAATGCCATTTTGTGGTCTGCAGATACCTGATTTTTTTTCTCCCCCCCTACTCTGTGAGAAAAAGTACAAGACCACAGCAACATTTTCATCCTAGAACACATGATGAATGTGGCTAAAATGTTTTTTCCCCGGGGCCTCTGATTACATCATTTCATCATCAACATGTCAAAACCTCTGCGATGCAAATGATTAATGGATTTCTTGATGTGAGCAATGAGCAGCAGCTGTTAATCTTGTGATGAATTCTGCCTCGCCGTTGTTCCTGTCTGAAGACGGGGAACTACGTCTCGCGTTTACAGGAGTTGGAACCCCAATCTAAGGCGGGTTATTAAAAACGATCCGTCTTGTGCTCCGCTATCAGAATGCGTGATGTTCATTAGGAAGTTGGGGCCGACACCTGCTAAGCAACCAAACAAAACTCCAGCAACACCTGCCTCCCACGGACACAATAACTCCATCCCCTCCAGCATATGACAAAATATACACACGCGCAGATTCTTTTGTCTCCCTTCCTTCTTCTGTCTCCAGTGAGACCACCGAGGCCAAACCTTTCCATGCCGTGACCCTGTTATCAGGGTTCGCCGTCCTTGGCATAATGGTGAAGGAGCGGAGATAAAGCAGTGTGAGGGGAATGGGACGGCCGGGGCAGGGCCTGGGCAGGGTGGGGAGGGGTCAATTAACTGAGAGCCCTGAAGTGCCCTTTAGACTCCTTGTGACTCCTCGCCCCGCTAGGAATGTGTTTTTTAAGACTCGCTTGAGTAGCAATGCAGGATATTATAACAACAAAGGAACGCATTCAGCAGTTTGGGAAGATGCAAGCGCTGCAACTCTGGATGATAGAAGAGGTCAAAGGGAGATTAAAGCCGCCGGAACAGAAACGATCGCCGGGGCGTTGACATTTTAAAGGCCCACAATCGATGGCTGTGCCAACCAGTGTCAAATACAGGAGTCAGTGAGTTGAGGGAGTGACAGATAGCGTGGCTGCAAAGCTTGATTATGAAACATTACAGATGCCTGGGGGTAGAAAACGTCAAAGGATATCACATGACTTACAAACAGATGCTAAACAATAATTAACCCCGACTGACCAAAGCTGAGCGGCAGCCAAGTTTCCAGTTTACATTTATCACATCTGGTAATTTAGGAACTTACATAGTAGAAACGACATTCAAGCTTCATCACAACAGTAGCTGCGTAATTATGGTTTTCCGCAGAGTAAAAGTGATATTTCTGGAATGCCTACAAAGTGCAACTGCAACTTGAAGGTGTTTTCCTTGAAGGCTCGTGTAAAGTTCTCCAGCAGCATTTTGTTAAAAATCTTGTCCCGTGAGACGTGCAAGAAGATGGACGTTCAAAGCATTTTGCTTTCTCACTGGTTTACTGCATCTTAAATAGATTTCGAAAAAGTTCAAGTATCTATCCATCTTATTTGGTGAAGTGTTTGCTATAAACTTATATATGTATGGATGTATATGGATGAATGTATGTATATCAACATCCGAAAAACCACCACATGAGAGACAAAAATGTTTTTGTGACATTAGAAGATTTTTATACTGATTTTCCAGGCTCTTATTATAATACTTAAGTTCTAGTTAAAGTTCTAATGGTAATGAGAGACCTAGAACACCAAGAGACTTTAGTGTAGTAATGACTACCATTCTAAAGTTTATAATTATGAGAGAAATGCCAGTCTTCATTTGAGCTGGAGAAAAGAAATACTTGAAATCGCTTGCATGACTCTTCTTTTGTTGAGCAATGAAAACAGTTGATTTGGATGTGTGTGTGTGTGTGTGTGGGGGGGGGGGGGGGTGATGTAACACGGCAGAGATGATTGCTGGCATACACACCTGCTTCATGGTGTCCTTTGAATTCAGGGCCTCGGGCAGTGGAGTCTAGGAGAAACAGAAAGAGACGTCACCGCCACTCAACCATTTCTGCATATCAACAGCCTGCGAAGTCGAGCAGATGACTTCAGAGCGGCATTCCAAGGAAACTCGCCGGACTGGTCGTTGATGATAATCTTGCACCAAATAAGCACACATAACCAAGCTGTATCGTCCACATGAAAAAGAAAAAAAAGAAAAAAAAAGATTTTCTTTTCACTGGGATGAAGGTCAACACAACTACGCTATCTGTGCTCTGGTACCATTGTCTCCGTTGTGATGTGGGTGGGTGTAAAGTGTGTGTAAATGAAGTGGGAGGAAAAGAGCGTGCAGAGACAAGCAAAGGAAAGTACATCGCCTTTGTTAAGTGTTAAAGGGGTGCTTTTAACTGCGGACTATCTGTTGTATGAAAAGGCTTTTGGAAATTTTTTTCAAGATTGAATGTGCAGCCAGCAGTCCAGACAGGTCCAGTCATACAGTATTCCTGGAAACTCCCTCACTCCCAGCACTCAGATCAACTTAAACCTCCTGGCCTGGACAAATATTCGACATTCTCAGGTCTGTACTTTGGCCTTAGTTGTAATTCCTCTTTTTGGCTCATTTCTGGCGCTTTTATGACCCCATTGTAGCTACTGTTGTTTTCCTGTATTCCCAATGCACTCGGCTATGTTGAACCACAGTCAGAAATGCACGAGAGCCTATTCCAAGTCATGACCGCTTATATAAATCGAATTTATTCCCCTGTTCATGTAAGACACGATCATGTAAGACATAATATTCACCTGATGGGATATACGAAGCTGCGCTTTAATCCACAGATTTCATTGTCTGTGCTGGTGCGTTGCTCAAATAGCCGGCAAAAATATTTTAAATATGCAATGTAATCACAAGGCTTGGCAGACGTCCATACACAAAATGATGATACAGTCTGTCAAGCGTCTCTGGGGCTTCTGCAGACTCTGTGGCATGCTCTGTCACAGCATCACAAGCCGACTGACGATCATTTCAATCATTGTGGTCTGCTTGTAAAAATTTCTCACCAATTGTGTTGTGCTAAAACCATGTCTCGAGCATAGTCTCAGCAGCGATGATGCCTCTCCGAAAGTGAATTTCTCGGTTTCATTTTGTCTCCTTGCCTCAGAGCTGGTATGCAAGAGCAACAAGGAGGGGAAAACAATGCCCCGGCATCTTCTAATGACTGTGGCAAAATGAGCTCAGCTCTGACCCTGTCTGAGGTATCTGCCTGAGCGTGCTCAGGGAGGGAATTAGCGAATGCCTCGGCGGCCGTTAAATTGTCCTCATTGTTTTTACAGAATCACCCCTCCATGAATAGATGCCATTCAGCGGAATATTTAACTCCCCGACTTTGATTAAAACTGAGCCAGAGACACGGCGGTGCCACAAATGAGTCTTGTTACTGCGGCAGATCACGCTGCTTTTGAGCCAGTGTGGCAGAAACAGTGTTCCCAAAGACAGGATAATCAAGAGTGTGATGTCAAGTCAATGTGTTTGCTCGTTTTATGATTAGGGTGCCTCTAGTGCGGCGACGACGTGGACTTTAAACCTCTGTGTAAATCTTTTTAGTGGCCTGGCGAGAACATCTCAGTAGAAGTGCAATTTGTTTCATGCGTCAACTTGGACTCGAGTAACTTGAATAAACATGAATTCCTTTATTACGGTGATATCTGAGCGTATGTGTGTTGAGTCGTGCCGAGGATTAAGCTCAGGCTGTCACATGTTGGTCTGACAGATTCAAAACACAGACGTCACTTTTGCATTGAATCGAATTTACGCTTTGAAGCTGCTTTGTGTAAAATACGACACTGACATTTGGCTGGTGACAACAGGAAGTTCGGTCTGTGGAGATTTACAGTTGTCTCTGACCCCTTTTGATGCTTAAAAGTCAAGTAATTTTAGAACCAAAGCACCGCACCACTGTACTGTGTCTTCCTGTGACCTAAAAGACAAAAAAAACCCTCTCCTCTTGCATTCCTCGACAAACTGTTCTGTAAACTGAGCAGGGGGGAGAGGTAAAGGTGAACAATGAACAATACGCTATTTATAACCTGACTTTGATTAGGAAAGCGTGTGCTTTACTACCTTGTTGTGTCTCCACATCCCGATCAGCTGAAACAATGGCAAAACTCCTCCACGCTATCCAGAAATATCTGTAAACAGCTGTTTTAAGGACCTGAGCTATGTTAAAGTCAGGTCAAAGGAAGCAAAGTAAACTTAGCTTAACTTTGCTGTTATATAAACACATCCACCTGCTGTCTAACAAATTCCTGCAACTCCTCAACTTCACTCAAGACTAAGCTGTAGAGCATGCATTCGCTTCCTCGTGTGTTGCAGGTTTAACAACTTTAAAGTGCCTGACTTTTATCAGATCACAGATTTGCACAACAAAATAAGCCCATGCTGGGGTTTCAGCGGTTTCTGAGGTCTTATTTTGTGATATGAATACTTTCAAAAGGATCTAGAGATATATGTAAGGTGCTGATGGTGATAAACTCAAGGAGAGTGCGTTAACTCATATTTACCTCAGTTATGTACTCAAGTCTTTCCATTTTCATTGCATGCCACCCTATAATGCTACTACAAAGGAATTTGAGAAGCCAATATCACACTTATTCTTCCACTTAGTTGATAATGACAACATTGGTTTCAATGCAACATTGCTTATTAGTTGTACTGGAGAATATACAAAACACTTGATAAATTAAAATTTGGTGCTGAGGACAATACACAGAGCAGTTATGTCTGTCAGCATCACTATTTCTAAGATAGGGCAGCACTCATGTTGCACTGTTGTTTTAATACTACAGATGTTGGACGTTTACTAACTACACTTTACTTAACATTAGATTAGATCCATTTTGTTTTCGTTTCACATAATGCAAAAACACAAACAAAACTGCAAAAAGCAGACAGTGCAAATAGACTAGTACCTAGACAAGTACCTAGAAATATGCCTATATATAATTGCTAACTTATCTCATGTTTCTGCCTGTTTTTTTTACCAACGCAAATTCCTTGTAGCTGTGACTTCTTACATACAAACATACATAACTTCTGACTGTATACAGTGTACAATAGACATTTTAGTGAGATATTCACCACGTATGAGCCAATGTAATAAGAATACATGTGTAATACAAAGTGTTGCTCTCGCAGTTATTTGTATATTCTGGATACTAACCACATTATGATGTACTACTATCTTCTGCTGCTGACTCCTGTCATCTTGCCTGTCACCAAAACAAGTTCCTTGTAGCCGTATAACTAAGTTGTCTAACTACCTGGCAATAAATCTGGTTCTGATATAGTTGTATTTACATTTCTAGACATGATATGAAGAGGGATGAAAATATACAGGTCTGTCATCTATAAACAGTAGTTTTGCAGTGATATTTCTGCCCCTGGCAGTAGCAGTGTGCCAGGCTGCAGTGCCCTCACCCACTAAAAAACAATGCAAAACAGCGAAGTCGCGTTTACCCAGCTGATGCCGCGTATGGTCGGCGTTTCCCCCGAGTAGCGGTCCGGGAACACTTGGTAATGTTGGCTCCGGAACAGATGCATCTTGGCTCGGATCAAAACAAGCGACGGGGTAACTTTCCCAGAGCGCTGCGCTCCGACCTGCGCACATGACTCAGGGAGTCAGCGGCGGAGTCAGCTCAGGACTGCGCATTTTTTTTCACCCTCCACCTCCGCCACGACCGAGGAACTCCAAGCAGCTTCAAGTATGTGAGTGTGTGTGTTTGTGTGTGTGCGTGTCTGTGTCCTCCTCCGCGTCCAAACACAAGACGTGTCACACTGCAGACGCGGCTGTGTGGGTGAAGACGAAGTGTATGATGTAGAACCATCCCTCACAGCACAGGCGCGCTGCCGAGCCGCGTGCGTCTGTGTGCGCGCATATCCGCGTGAGTGCGCGCGGAGTCGCCAGACTGTTTTTTTTTTACAACCCAATTAATGGAGTTTGATTTATTTATCCAGGCGCCGATGCACTATGTGTGCACTGTACATCCTGTCCTGTATTTTTCAACTCGTCAGGGAGCTGATAGAGCAACGTGACCATCACACCAAACATGGGTAGCGAAGACGAGAGAGAGACCTGCCTTTACATCCTCAGTTTTGCCAGTAAAGTAACAATGCAATAGATACTTCTAGTGAATTATGTATGCATACAATAGACCCCCCCACACACACACCAAAACAAAGAAGCAAACTTTGAACACACAACCCATAATAACAGACCAATGAATCACGCACCATCCCCAATCTCAGATCCCACCATCAACACTAATCCCCAAATATGATGGTACCCTGTGTATTAAGTTGATAGGAATGTATATTGATGAGATACCCCCACAACATCAGTGGGTATAAAGCGGCGATGATAATAAACAATGGTAATAATAATGTTTAAAGCTCATAATATGCATCTTGGTATATTTTTGTGTTTGGATTTCATTTCCTCTCTTATTTTGCACAGTCAGGTTTGTCTCAATGTATTTCATCATCATTTTTGAACATTTGCACATGGCAAATAATACAAATCTCGAGTCTTCAATGTACTCACATAATAGTTCTGCTTCTGGGTATTGTTCATGATGCAATTTCTGTATTTTAATATTGCTGAACCGAGTATACGAGATTCCCTTTTGCTTAATCTCATTTGGACGACGGTTGCATAATTTCAACCACTCGGATGAAACGCTGAACCCAGGACCTTCTGTATGGATGCTACGATGAACTCTGGACTTCTTGGCTTCTGCTTGCTTTCGTCATTACATCTGATCCTTTCCCACCCAACCCCAACGAACGGGTCAAGATGACTGCCCTGCCGGAGCCTGGTTCTGTCCGAGGTATCTGACCGTTAACGGTAGTTTTTCCTCGACACCACTGCATATGCCTAACTCACCCGTGCGTTTTGTTGGGTTCTGTTTCGTTTTATCTGGGGCGACTGTTTACGTAAAGTGTGTAGAGATAACTTGTTATGAACTGGCACTTAAAATAGAGTTGAACTACTACGGTAGCCATTTTGCATAATAACAGAGGTGTGGGTCTTGCTGCTGCCAGAGATAAACCAAGATCGCCTTCAGTTTCCCCATGGTCTGGACTCCTTCTTAGATAACACAAGAAATCACCAGTCACACTGGGTTTACCTTCGACGTAAGAACACAAACACTTCTACAAACCCCTTGTTGGGCTGTTAGGGTCCACCAGACTGGCTGAAGGTTATGAAAAGAAGCATAATGTACCATAAGGTGTAGTTTGTTCGGTGCAGTTCAATCCCGAGCAGCCTACAGTAGCTGCGGTACTCCGCACACACACTTATCAGGTTATCCAGCTGCCTGGCTCAGCTGGGCCTACAGATGCATGGTCTTTCAGATAAACTGCTTCAAGGGCAAAAAGCGGTTATAAGGGACCTAGAGTGAGAAACCACTTTTACCTTGGCTTTGTTGAAAAATGACTTGGGCCAAAGATGCATGATAGGCCCAAAAACATCATCATGTCCTAATTCATGTAGAAATTTCTGAGATGAAATGGAAATGGAGGTTTAAAAAACTGGGTGAATCTGAAAAGACACAGAATGTGATGTCCAATATATTGCTCCAATTTCCAGAATTGTTTGCATATACCTGCCCCCAACCAGGGCAGGAGCAGTTGTACGCACCTGTTTATGATGAAATGTATGTGTTAACACCCCTGAAAATTGGATTCTTCGGTGTAAAGCCTACGTGTAGTTGCCAGATGAGCAGATCTGTGCAGTACTAATACTCTATTCAACCATTCTAGGTCACCTGGTGAATGGCTTTTGTTGTCTCTTATCAGTAAATGCATTGCATTGCACCCTGCATTGCACCCATAACTGTCTGGTTTCATTAGAAAAATCATGCTTGTCCAACAGGTGTGTGTGTGTGTATGTGTGTGTGGGTACTTATCAGTGTTGTTTTACTGATACTTGTGCTTGTAACATAGAAGCTGATCACTTACCTCCCCCATCTCTGGCGTGCAGCGTCTTGGTGGAGAACAGATGGATTTGACCAAGTTCTCCATGGTGTAGAAGACTTGAACAATATCTGGTGAGACATGGAGAAACCATGGAATAATCAAGAGATATGGAGGAGGGGGACAGAGACATAGGAATCCATTGTCAAGCCTTTCCATCGGACGGTCCAAGCAAAGCGAAGTGATGTGACTCTGCAGACTGTCAGGCGAGGGACAAAGGGAACCCGTCTATTTAACTGGACTTCCTGTACACCTCCAGTTATAACTGGATCATGGTCAACTGTGTCCTGTGGGCTCGAGACATTATGTAAGTCTTGTTTAAATCCCAGCTATTGTTCCAGTGCAGTGCTGCCCTTCCTGCACTGACCTCAGTGCCTGAGTTAGTTGGCCATGGCTTTCCTCCAGACACACACACACACACACACACACACACACACACACACACACACACACACACACACACACACACACACACACACACACACACACACACACACACACACACACACCACACAGAAGAAAGGACATGAGTCCTGCCCTGCTTCCCCTGCTTTGGTTTGCTTGCTCCTCCAGCTGGAACTGCACCTTCTAGGCAACATCATTAAAAGCCCGGCACCTGTTGCTCCTGTGAGCTTCCTCTGTTTTTACACATTACTGGCCCTTTCTTGAAGCCCAGCTCCATTAGCGCATGTGGTGAGTGAAAGGAACTCGTCTCGTCTAAAATGCATAAACAGAAGAGTCATACGGTTCCCTGTACATTGGTGCTACTGTGAGGCATATCTATAAAAATCTGTAAAACAAGAAAAAAAAAACACTGAATTCTTACCAATTTTAGACTTCCGTCTAGTCATGAGGATTCTTCAGTCAAAGCTGTCCCAAAAGCCAGTGTTAGAAAATAAAGCACAAAATACCACTTTAGGTTTTCTGATATGTTCCGTGTTCCGGCTGCACTCTCTGTGTGACTCTCTGTCTTGTCCAAATCCCCTGCAGGCACTGACGGAGGCCAAATTAAGAGTGTTCATGAAGAAGGAATCCAGTTTTGCTTCTTATGACCCCCTGAGGGAATGTAAACACGATGGTTTATCTGATAAGGGGGAGCACATTGCTACAGTCTGCGTGATTTTATCTGACAATGCGACTGTTGTGATTGTCCCATTGATGTTGAGCAGCGGCTCCTCGGTGACAAAAAACATGTCTGTTTTGTGTGCTAAATATATAGGTTATTAATAGGCTGCAAACACGCTGACGGGGCAAACTGTGCTCTAGGAGGTTAATCTACAGTGAATTGGGATAATCTCAGGATTGATTTTTGAACAATTAAACCAGTAAACCCAAGGACTGTGATAGCTTTGGGGTTGAAATGAAAGCTCATTACCATTTGCCACATTGCCAAATGACCTTGTTTTAGGTTGAGAACATATCGGACATTTGTGACAATCATATTATTCCCCCTCACAGGAGAGATTAAATCTAGGCAGTAGAAACCTGGCACTCTTCAGTCACACGGGTCCCGGGTGTGTTAACTTTAGCCAAAGCTTCACTTTGCCCTCCTCTCTGGTATCTTGGAAACACATGCTGCCCTCTGTTGAGAGCACAGGTGCTCTGCACTCTGTTAAAGGGGAGCGGAAATCTGTATAAACCTCAATCAAGCTGGAACATGCTGTTGCTGTATATTTCAAGACGGGTTTTGAGTAGACCAGTCTGAAACTGTTTTTAGTCTTCAAAATACCATATGTATATGAACTTTTAAATAAAGCTGAATTTAATTAAATATATGACTTTATTATATGAATCACAAGAATGTTTGACATTATTAGCTTTAAAATTTAGGAAATAACCTGAATCACCTGATTCCCTTGTATAAAAAACAAATTCAAGAATCTACATAAGTGCCCAAAAACATTACATACAATGCAAACTTTTGGTGATGTTCATGCGTTTTACTTTATATTTATCTGGGAAACTGAATGTTTTGTGTGTTTATTGCCTCTTTGTCCGTGTTTCTTTTCTGTTTCTGTATTTATTTGTGTGCGTGTGTGTATATGTGCTTCTATTTAGGTCCTCTGGGAATGGGAGTGGGATTTCCTGCAACACATCTACGCCCATGGAATGTGTACTTTGCCAGCTTTGTTGTGCCTGTCAGACAGCACACACACACACACACACACACACACACACACACACACACACACACACACACACACACACAGACACTCAAGCAGACAGGGACATGCACACCTTTTCCTTCCCTACCCCTGACTGGTAAATGGTGACAGGGACAGACAAATTTTTCATCCGTTTGACCACGGGGTCAAACAGAGACTGAAGCAGAAACCTAAGCAGATAATCAGCATTAAAATAATTGTTAACGTCTCACAATCCATGGTTTGTCAGTTTCGTTCAAACGTGTGCCTCCTGCCGCGAAATAACTTGACACATTATTTCAAATAAATTACCTGCTTTTAATGTAAAATTGTGCAATAAAATGCCCCGACCATGTCACATATGAAAAAAAAAGTGAAGAAATATAATCATAACAAGTACGAAACGAATACATGAATCCCACAATTCGTCAGTCTGCCAGAACACGTTGATAAGGAACTCACCAGTGACTCTGCGCTCTTGTCAGATTGGCCAAACTCTTCGCTGTGGTTGCTGTTCTCTGCTCTCTGCTCTCAGCTGCTGCTCCGCTCAGAAGTCAGAGGACGAAATCTCAGTTATTGCAGTTGATGCGAGTCGTGGGGAGTGTTACTGGACACAGCTTCCTGTATCTTTCTGTTTGGTCATGAAGAGAGCGCCCCAGGGCATGTGCTGTGAACAGCAGTGAGATACAGCACTCTGTGTGTGTGTGTGTGTGTGTGGCTTGGGTGGGGGGTAGATAGTATGAAGTACAAGATCAGGATATAAGCAACTACACAGTGTAATTCGCTTTCATTTCAGAGCTGTGGGTAAAGGCTGTGGTTTTCTGCTACATCTTAGCTGCTGCATTTTCACCACAGGAAGGCATCGAGACTCAGCACGAAGCACGGATTTCAGTGCACTCCATTACGTACCTAATGTGCAGTTAGTCCATAACAAGGGATAATATGTTTTATTGTTTCCTGCAAAGAAAGTCACTTCCTGCCTGCTCCCATTAAGCTGGAAGTAATTCCATCCTGTAAAAACTTGTCTTTTTTGTACAGATTACTGATATTCTTCTAATTGTTGTTGCCTTTGTCTGACCTTGTGATGACATTGACTTTTCATAGTGTCTGTTAATAGATTCATAATGAACCAAACTAAAACAATACAATTTTTCTAGTCAGTGGGCTTCAAGGTTACAAAAATGTGTTGAATACTCCAATCAAAAGTATTTTGAGCATCTAACTTTGTTCTCCTGTATTAACACATACAAAAGCTTTGGAACAATGATTTCATCAGAAATATTTTACAACCTTTTTCATAATAAGTGTGGGAATAAAATGGTCAGTTTCGGAACAAATCAGTTTCAAGCTTCCCTGGCAACCGCACATAGGATTTACGCAGATTTGCTATTTTGTCTGACACTTGTATGATCATGTGACTGTGCTCCAACACAACAGAGCTTAGCAAATTTATCCAGTACTACTATAAATGGCAACTGAAGTGTCACAGCTATGGAGTGCATACACATAAAACCTCATATCTTTGTGCCAAAACCACAAAATGAATCAGATATTGAGGAACAACCAGGAGCATGTACACTGACATTATGCTAAACTCCCGAAACTGCTGCACACACAAATCTTGAACAGAATAACAAATCACACTGCTGCGTCACTGTCATGTGCCTTCATGTACTTGCGTAGCTGAACGATGATATGGTTTGCATCACACTTGTATTTTCCATCACATTCTCTCTCAGTTCAGATTCACTCATTGTTGAACTACAGTTTCAGGATCCAACATTTACACATGAATTTATACAGGACAAATAGTTTATTTATTCGTCCAGGGGAGTTATTCTATCACACAAAAGAAAATCACATTCACAATATACAACAGTCCACACACAATGTTTACAGTAAATAAAAATAATGGCTAGTATAAAATATAGGAAGCAAAATAATCCAGGACACTCAACAACTGCTCTGAAGCATCTCTCAGTATCCACAGTCTTGGCTCCATTTTCCCTTAATGGGAAATGAATGCACACATTTAAGGCAAAACAAATAAGTAAGTAAATGGTTACAAGTATTGCAGATCAGTAGGAACCATATTAATAATATTAATAAGAAAATTCTGACAATGGTAAGACATAAATGTTGATAACTAGCTATACAAATTTAAAAAATAGTTAATACAATAGTAATTACATCTGACACAGACTTATACATAAACACCCACAAGAGGTCTGCAGACGTTAAAGGATGTGGTTAAACCAGTTCAGCTTGTTGTTCACCTGCACACCCTGGTACCTGCAGCTGGAGACATCTTCCACCCCTGTGCCTTTCAATCTGATATCAACCACCATCTTCTTAATACAGTGTTGGTTTCTGTAACAAAACTTGGGCAAACGTTTTTCATCATCATTTTTTCATCATTCTAGCTCTGTATTGAAACCCAGCACCATATTATAGTTGTGACGTCAGGGTTTTAAAATAAACAGTTCGCCCTGGTTCCACTAGGGGCGCTGTGTCTACAAACTGTGGGATTCCTGCCTGCAAAGATGTATTATGTCTGCAAGATGGTTGACTCCTGGGTAAATTCCACGTTACCAAACAATTGTAAATAAACACAGAAAAATGGACAAAACGCTTTGTTTTTGCTTGTTTGTTGTGCTTGAATTGGATAACAGCTATATACGGACTAATAAAAGTGGAGATATTTTGTAGAAATGTAATGAGAAGACGGAGAGTTGTTTTCCACAACACAACACATCTTCGCGGTGCGGATCGGCTCACCACCCTCCTCGGTGTTTTGCTGGTGGTGGTGCTCGGTTGCTTAAAAAAAACGAATTTTGTTTCTGGAGTTTGTCTTAAGTGGCACCAGCCACAAGGACGGACTATTTTAGGATATTTATTTGTAACCGAGGCAGGCGTCGTCCTCTTCACTCGTCCAGCCGAAAGGGAGTATTTCATCTTGTGTGCCAATATTAAGGATTGTAGTTACATAATGTGGCGTTAAGCTGGTGCTGTCTTAACACGAGGCTGCTTTAGAAACAACTCTTTTACCTGCTACAATTTCGGACCTAGTGTTAGCTGTGAATAATGGGGTTCAACAGAGTTTATATTAGCATAGGCTACGCTACCTTCGGAACCCTGGTGGGACTGTCGGCTTTCCTGGTCTGGAATATCGCTTATAAACAGCCATGGACGGCGGCCATGGGAGGCCTGTCAGGTATGTCAACACCCAAACACTGTCAGTTGCATGATTTCACTGTCCTGTCATCATACTGGATATCTTCTTCATGTGATATTGGAGCTTTTAACACTGGGCTAATCCCCAGATCAGGCCTTCCCTAGTCAGATGTCACAGAGCCTTGGCATATGAAGGAGACGCTGTTTTTGTTGCATATATTATACAATATGTCTCATTGTTGTTATTATTTGCAGTTTGAATTGATACTTGTCTTGTGATGGCTGGTGGTGAAGTGCTTTAATGTAGGCCACGCCTGCCGAACATATGACCAGCTTTGTGGCTGATCTCATTCCTAAGCATCTTTTCTTAGGATCCCTGCCATTTCCTCATTCATTATAGTTTCTGGATCTAGGTAGTGTAGCTATTGAGAATGGATTAGTCATTGGTAATAACGTTATTTTTTAATGTAGATGTGTCTCTGTCTTCTACACATCTTACAATTGTAATGTTTATTTGTCAGCTCTGTGCGTGATGACATGTTTATAAAGACACAAAATGATCTTAAATTTCTACTTCCAAGTTAACAGTCATACACACCAGTATCAGCTTCAGTATTTTCCATAATTTAGTTTTAATATAGCTGATCCATGATGTAGATAAAGTTAAGATAATGAGATGGTAAATAAAACACAACGGTGACAATATTTTTACAAGTTAATGAGATGAAGACCTCCAAACTCTGTCAAATCCAGCCAGTTAATGACAAGTTTTTACATGTTTTTCGTGTGTGCTGTTGAATCAATGAATCACATAGGAGTTGTTGGGGACTTTCCAGTATTCTTGTTTGCAGTGGTGGATAACACTGTTTTCTCATAGCAAGACAGATCTCTCAGTGCGTGTACAGGCTTTGTCCAGATTCTCTGATAGACCCTCACAGTCAAAACCATGTCCTGTGATGGACTTGTCCATCACTGCCTTCACTCTGTGTAAGATGAATGTTTCAGTGGAAGCATGCAATAATGTTAAGGTGCAAGGTGATGGATGGATGGATGAATAATTAGTTGCACATCAGCTGTCAACTTTGTTACTATCAACTATCAACTTTGCTGTTTTGTTCCAGACTTGTATGTTATACAGACTTGATGTTCACTGAAAGTCTCTCTCTCTCTTTCTCCCTCTCTCTATCTCTTTTTCAGGAGTGTTGGCACTCTGGGCTCTGGTCACACACATCATGTACCTGCAGGACTACTGGCGCACCTGGCTCAAGGGACTCAAGTTCTTCATCGCCGTCGGCGTGCTCTTCTCAGCCTTGGCTGTGGCCGCCTTCATCACCTTTCTAACCCTGGCCATCACGCAGAAGCAATGTAATCCACGCCTCTGGTTTTACAATGAGTTATTTTCAGCATAATAGAGAATTGCAACCCATTTCCTTTTTGACTCAGATGATAGATTGTCCCGCTTGCATGCATTCATCACGCCTGCTTTTCTGTCCCGCAGCCCCCACAGACCCGAGGAGCCTCTACCTCTCCTGTGTTTGGAGCTTCCTGACTCTCAAATGGTCCTTTCTCCTGGCTTTATACTCCTACAGATATCGCCAGGAGTTCGCCGACATTAGCATCCTGAGTGATTTCTAAGCGCTGCTGGTTTTGTAGACCCAGATGGACTTTGAAGGGGTTCTAGGCTGCCAGCGTGAGCTGGTCAAAGAGCATTTGTAACAAAAAGGAGAAAAAAAAGCAGACATGGCTAGATTACACAGTCATCTGACTTCTACCACATGGAGTTGCACTTGTTGCACTTGCTTAACAATCTCTGTATTTGTATTGTAACCTGCTCTCCCTTTTTAATGACCCCATGTATGATATTCCTGTACGTAGTAATGAGTCTAAACCTCTCCAGACCGGAGCTGCTTTTGATTGAACTGCTCGATTTTGCTCTTTGTGAGGAGATAAGCAGGAAGGCAGGGGGGTTCCAGATGTATTTTATCGTGTCGTTGTTTAATCTTGAACATCATCTTAAATGGAACAAAGGGGGACGTGGAAATTCCCTCCTTAATGAAACGAAAGTGAAAATATTCTAAAAGTTGAAATCCTCTGAACCAAAACTAAACCCTCCTACCTGAAGCTGCTCTGCTAATGCTAGGTGGACAGTGTTTGTTGAAGTGCTTGAATGTTTGTACCTAAATGAGCTTTTCATAGTTGCACTTTCAAACCTCAGAACACTTGTATCGCTAAACCACCACCGTCTTTCTGCCTAAGTCCTCCCGCTCCCTCTCATTGTCATTGAGTCTTTTTAATCTTTGTTTTTTACCAGCTGAGAAATGTTATTTGTCCCGTCATATTTTGCTTTTCTTCTCATTAAGAACCGAAGAAAAGGCATTCCTGTGGAACTTCTGCTATTCTTGTTTATTTCCACCAGGGGGCGACTTGCTATGTTTCTGTCTCGAGTCCATTTGAACATTCCTGTCATGAGAACGGACTCGATGAATAATTGCACTTTAGTCTTTGATATTGACGCCATTGTTTTGCACACGAATCCTAATACAGTGGGAGGAAAAGAAATCCTGTTTTACAAATTGTCTCCTCTGTCTCACCCTTTTTAATGTCGAAACACAGTTGATATGTATCATTTATTACATAGTTAGTATGATTTGAGTAAGTCAAGTTACCGTAGTCTCATGTCTACTTTTACCACGAGATGTGCTCAGTTGTTTTATTGAGAGAATGAATGTGAGAATGTTACATGTAAATACTGAACCCATTAAAGTCGCATTTATTGTTAATTACACAATATTGTCCTTTTGTTCTGGAATTCTTCATTTTGGGTGGCCTTGTGTGTGTGAGGGTTTTTTTTTGGTAGCTTTTCAGTTTCTATGCTCCACCCAGAAGGTGAGGAGTCTTTGATAAGTAATCAAGTGAGCAGGCATTACACACATCTGAGCCAAATGCCTGCAGACGTTGTGCTTCAAGAATAAGGTAGTGTGCTGTCTGTTCAACTTTGAATAAGGTGAAAATATTTAGAGCTTATGAACATAAGCGATAGACCTCTCATTAGGCTTCCTGACATTTATATTGATCTACGACAGCGTAGGAGGAGATGAAGCTTGAATGAAGATTATCACAGATTGAATTTTCCAAATGCGGATTGTGAACTGAGTGATTGATTTCTTTCCTGAGGCGTTCTTCCGTTAAATAGTAGAGAAAGTTTGTAGCTCAATCTTCATATTCCAGTTGTCCATATTTTCCTAGAAATGAAACTCCTTTTAAGATCTTTTCATCTTCCACCATGCAGTGTGTGTTATTTGTCTGGTGTTGAGCAAACACCAGCGTGTTGGCTGTTCAAGGTTAGATTGAGACCATGCACTTACAGTACAAGGCTTATATTGAAAACATTTTGTTTTGTTTTTGTAAATGGAAATTTGTGAACAGTTTTCTTTGCACAGTTTTCAGACATTTTTTGTTCCTAGACACATTTTTAACACTTCACAACTCCATAAATGTGATTATTGTATTTTCTGTGCCACATTATTTGATGATCAAAATGTTTGGTAGAACATTACTGGGACACTGTGACATGATTTCTCACTATTTACTCAATTGCAATAACAAAAGAAATTGGCAGGGTAATCTGAATGAATTATTATGGTTTCAGTCCAATTAGTGTATAAAATAATTAAATTATGAGCTTCAATAGTAGAAGCCTGCTTTCACATCAAGGTTATCAGGTTTTATATGCTGCTGAACAAGAGGTGGTGATTCTACTACCTATGAATTAGCACCTGATTTGAAGAAAGTGTAAAATGTGAGACAGCAACTAATTAAATTATAGATTAATTTGGGAGAATTATTCAACAGTTAACTTATACCACTTATATACATACTTATACCCTGAGTGTAGTATCATTGAGAACTATCCATGGTCTTAACATGTTCCCAAATGCTCCAGCCATGCACCCGGACCGCCCACATTATGTGATTGACAGGCCAGCATACAACCTCCAGGACTTCGACAAAGAGTTTGACAAGAAGAATCGTCAATTCCCTTTTGGAGAGAAAGCGAAGAAACTCTTCAGGTACTGACTGACAATCTGTACACACAGTCAACATGGACCATGTGTCCTCCAATCACACATGCTGCAGCCCTGACACGCTCTGTGTTGTGATCAAATAGCCCCGAGCGCTGCAGCTACTGTAGATTCCAGACAAAGTTTAGACTTCAGCTAAGGACTCAAGAACACCACGGGGCTCTTCAAAGAGATTCTCTTGTTTGCCTCTGTCAGATGCTCCGTGTCGAGGCTCAGGGGGTTGTTATTCAGACATCTGCCTGTGCTGAGATGGCTTCCCAAATATAAAGTGAAAGAAAACCTCCTGTGTGATGTCATCAGCGGAGTCAGTGCCGGCACCATCCAGGTCCCCCAAGGTCAGTCAGGGCTCTCCTCTCTGGGGCGGGGGGGGCAGTAGACTTCAGACTGTAGACATTACCTCACCCACTTTGTACCCAGTGGTGTCACAGGAATCTTTATGCATAGCACACGTTGAACAAAAGCCGAAATACACTCTTTACTGGTCACTAGTCCACCAAAGGGCATGAGAATCAATTAATTTGAGTTTTGGATTTAGCTACGGACAGCAGGAAGAATTCATTTGTATGGAATTTATATGTATTATTTAGGATCAGAGGCCTTTCTGTTAATAGACCTTATATTAACAATGAACGTTTGTTGTGTGTGTCATTAAACAATTTATTTTAACTCCAATTTTGTTGCACATGATGGACGATCTCTTCAAGTATTCATCTCTGAAAGTACTTTGCTTTAGCTACATGTGAGAGTAAATCCAATGTTTTTTGTTGTGTGAGTGGATTTATGTGAATTATTTCGACTTCATCAAAATCCAAAACAACATCCTGCAAAATGGAGCCAATTGAATTTGAATTCCAACTCGACTTGAAGGTCAATTCTAGCATCCTGCATCTTTCCCGGCTCCTCTGTCTGATGCCTCTGTTTAGATATGACTGACTGTTATGAGCTGCTGCAGTGTTAGTGCCAGCATCCAGCACTATGTGTATTTTTCTGTATCTTATCATTTTTCCTACATGTGAATATGATTTATGTGACACCTCTAAAATGCTCTGTATTCCTCCCAGGCATGGCATTTGCCCTCCTGGCAAGCCTCCCTCCTGTCAACGGCCTCTACTCCTCTTTCTTCCCCCTCATCCCATATTTCTTCATGGGCACTGCTCACCAGATGGTCCCGGGTAAATCACAGTGATTTATCTACACTGACTCCGTACGATGACAGTGATAAGTTACCGGAGCTGCGCGGTGCAGATCACTTGCGCTTTGCCCGACTCTGCCCGGTTTGCACAAAGGCAGCGAGCGGTAATAGATGTGACACACTGCTTTCTGCGTCTAGGTACGTTCGCTGTCCTCAGCATTATGGTGGGAATCGTGTGTCTTCGGCTGGCCCCGGAGTCAGACTTCAGTCACTTCAACGCCACTCTGAATGCTACGGTGGTGGACACGGAGCTGATGAATGAGGTTCGCTTGGGGATATCTGGCACCCTGGCCTGTCTCACTGCAGTCATACAGGTCAATACAGGCACTCAAAGCTCTTTTTATTTGAGATTTTGAAGGATATGTCAGATACGGTTTCATCTTAAGATCACACAGTTTGAGTTATTTGTGTGTTTGTGTTTAGATTTGCCTCGGATTTATGCAGTTTGGGTTCGTCGCCATCTATCTGTCCGAATCCTTTGTCAGAGGCTTCATGACTGCTGCAGGTTTGCAGATCCTCATCTCGGTGCTCAAGTACATCTTTGGCATCAACGTGCCACCTTACAGTGGTCCGCTTGCCGTTATATATGTAAGAGATTCCTTAACACTATAATCAGAGAACACCGGGAATGACTTACTGATAAGGTACATAATGTGTGATCTGTGTTACAGACTCTAGTTGACATCATTCGAGGCCTCCCCGATACCAACGTAGCGTCGTTAGTGTTTGCTCTCGTCAGCAGTGCGGCTCTGATCGTGGTGAAGGAACTGAGTGCTCGCTACCGCCACAAGCTGCCCTTCCCCATACCTATGGAGATCATCATTGTAAGATTTCATTTTGAGAAATGTGATAAAAATAGAATAAAAGATCAATGAATGGGGCTGATGCCTATTTCTGGTCTACCCAGGTGGTGGTGGCTACAGCCATCTCAGGCCCTCTGCACCTCCCTGAGATCTATCACATGGACATAGTGGGAGAAATTCCCTTGGGGTAAAGTGAACTTCATTTCATCAGTTAAAATGATAGATTGTCGGCCTAATAGCATATCTGCCTAACTCTTTTTTTTTATTGAGTTATTGGCCCAACTCTAGTCTCATTACACTGCTGCATCTGCTGCTGCTGCATCAATCAGAATGCGTGTAACATGGTACATTTTTAAGAGAAAAATTACCCAGGTCATGTCTATTCTGCCTCAAATCAAGTCAAATCAATTCTCTTTATTTGTAATGATTGTTATTGAGTCTCTTTTTTGTTGCAAAATTGTTATGTGGACATAACAATGAGTGTATAAATATTATACACACATATTTGCTAAACCTGAAAAAATAAACTGATGAGGTGTCTTGTCTCCTTTGTTTAGATTTCCTGCACCGATTCTACCCAACGTGAGTCAGTGGGAGGACATGTTGAGCACGGCGTTCTCCTTGGCTATCGTCGGCTACGTCATCAACCTGGCCATGGGCCGGACGCTGGCTGCCAAGCATGGCTACGACGTGGATCCCAACCAGGTAAGAGAAACTGCAAATCTTTAATCTCTCTCTCCATTTTAATCTTCTTTTCCCCAGGCACTCCATTCTCGTCTCTCACACAGGAGATGCTGGCTCTCGGCTGCAGCAACTTCCTCGGGTCCTTCTTTAAGATCCATGTGATCTGCTGCGCGCTGTCTGTGACCCTGGCTGTGGATAGTGCAGGGGGAAAATCACAGGCAAGAGTTGTATATAAAATGGTATAATGTCTGGAGCGCAAAAAATGTAGAAAATCATTCTATAATTTAACTTGTGCACCTTTGTTGCCACTTTCACGTAGTTTGCCAGTCTGTGTGTGATGCTGGTCGTAATGGTTACCATGCTTGCACTGGGAGTTTTTCTGAAACCACTTCCAAAAGTAGGTGTATATACCCTCAGCGAAACATTTCTGCAGAGGTAAGAGAGTAATCCCGGCGTGAGTAGTGACCTGTGCAATATTTCTGCAGTCAGTGCTAGGAGCCCTGATTGCAGTCAACCTGAAAAACACACTGCTGCAGCTCTCTGATCCCTATTACTTATGGAAAAAGAGCAAACTCGACTGTGTGAGTCCAAGCTTTGGGTGCAATATTGCGCAGCCTTTTTTTCCCCTCACGTCTTTAACAAAATCCTATTGTTCTTCCTCTTCCAGTGTGTGTGGGTTGTGTCTTTCTTGGCCACGTTCTTTCTCAGCTTGCCTTATGGCGTTGCTGTCGGAGTGGGCTTCTCTATCCTGGTGGTGATATTCAAGACCCAGTTGTGAGTAAAGCCGATGCAATATGCTCCACTTTTTCAGCGACAGAATGAGCTGCACATTGTTGTGTTACTAACTGTAATTATGTGTCCTTTCTAGTCGTAATGGCTCAGAAATGGTTCAAGTTATGGATACAGACATCTACAAGAATCCCAAAGTGTACAGTAAGGTATAATGATGAACTATACATGTGTGTTTTCGTTATTTATCTCATAATATGTGTGGTTTCATCTCATCTCGTCTTTCTGCAATGATTCCGCAGGTCACGTCAATAACAGGGGTGAGGATAGTGAATTATTGCTCACCACTCTACTTTGCAAACGCTGAAATATTTCGCCAGAGGGTGATCAAAAAGGTACAGTGAAATAGTTTATGTTGTTAACTCGAGGTTTGCCAGGTTTGAATAAATGTGCTCATGAGGCATTTGTGTCCAGACTGGACTGGACCCTGGCAAACTGATCCTGGCCAGGCGGAAGTTTTTAGAGAAAGAACAGAAAGAGAGAGCAGTAGAGGAGAAGAAAGAAAAAGAGGCAAGAAGGAGGAAACCCAGCTCTTTGGTCACCATGAAAACTCAGGTGGGATCAAGCATATATGACATGTCACACACATGCAGGGGCCCACTCTCTGTCAGTATTTCTTACTTAGCTGAACATTGAAAATAAAACCTGTGACCTTTTTCTTTTCACCTGTTGCTATCTATTTCCTCTAAATCTAGACCATATCTCAGCTTGAGCTGCAAAATGACTTTGACATGAACGATGGCAGTGCCAGCGGAGCCGGACCTCCTGCCAGCTACCTCAACTTCCACAGCGGTGACACTGAGCAGGGTGAGCAGGCGCCCGAGCAGGAGCCACCCAGTCCCACTGCTGTCGCCCTGGAGTCCCAGCCCACGCCCTTCCATACCCTCATCCTGGACCTGGCAGGGGTCTGCTTCATAGACCTGATGGGCATCAAAGTACTGACAAAGGTTATGAGCTTGTTTGTGGTATCTAGTAAATGCACTGTTCCAGTAAGAACCATTTAACAGAGTTCACAGAGAAGATCCTGATACCATTCTTCATGAACATAGAAAGCAGTGGGCTGCTGCTCTCTATCTCCAGTACACATCAGATCAAGGCAGGGAATGTGGACTCCTCCAGTCTTTCAGAAAAACGTTACTCACACACATCATTCAGTCTCACACCGACACCTAAAGGAGCAATTTACTGTCTCCAATCGACCTGAGCAATCAGCTAAACCAGCGTACCTGTGGAGAGCCGTCACAAACACAAAGAGGACATGTAAACTCCTCACAGGAAGGACCTCGGCCCAAATGAGATTCAGACTGCACCATTCTCCAAGCTATTCTGCATGAATTTTATAGCACATCATTGCCTCATTTGTATGTCTGCATATGTAACATTTAAGTTGTTCTCAGCCTTGAGCCTCAATTTATTTCATAAGTTAATTAGTTCCTTGGGCTAATTGTGTGTGTAATTATGCAACACTTAAGTTGGATTAATAAAACAAAATTAAAGCAGATTGTCCAAAGAGAAACTGTGGCCACACACCAGAGGCACCGGAGAATGCAGCGAATTAAGAGAAGAGATTTACACTAATTTATTAATTTATAAACAGTGTTAACATCACAGGGAGCGTGAATGTTTCGGCTGAAAGGTTAATGCCAGCTGGAATCCATGACCAAAAGACCCTCATTTGCTAAATATCAAACTGTCACAGAGCATTGTTAACATTTTTTATGCTAAAATTAATGAAATAAAGATAGTTAAATGTACAATGTAAAAAGTAAATGACTTGAGACTTGAGACAGACTTGAGAGAGGCTTGAAAAATCTTGACTGTTACTGCCTGCTCTGTGGGTGTGCTCAGTCACCTCTATTCCAACACGTCCATGAAAAACCTTCTGTCCTTCCTTTCCCACACAGATGAACTCAAACTACAAGCTGCTGGGCATCAAACTATACCTGGCTAACGTTCAAGGTAAAACCTTAAACGACTTGAGAGCACTTCACACACGTCTGCGCTGCTGAACGGTTGTCATGGCAACAGAGACCCAGTCAGTCAGTCAGTCATTCATTCATGCGTTCGTCATTAAGTCCATAATGTTTGTGAAGGACGTTTGGCAGGAGGTGAGGTACGAAGCAGAGGTTAGATGTGATGTCAAAACACTTGTCACAGGGTGCGCTTGCGATTTTCATCCCCCGGTGAGATAATGACATGAGCCCCGTAATTGATTTATAGTGATTACCTTTAAGCGTCAAATCAGAGCTGCCCCCCCCTGGAAAATGGTGATTCATCTCTCGTTATATACAACGTGAAGGTCAAGGCGAATTCCATGTCCTTGAGTGGTATTTGTTGTTTTGCCACCTGTAGCCCAGGTGTACGAGGAGCTGGAGACCGGGGGAGCGTTTGATGACGGCAACATCGCCCGCAGTAATCTCTTCCTCTCTGTGCACGATGCCATTCTGTTTGCTCAACAGTCCACGGGAGGGAGGCGAGCCTCTCCAAAGGTGGGCGCCCCTCTGAATAAAATCACCCTTATCAAACAAAACCTTTTCATAACATCACACACAAACACCTGCTGTTCAAAGGTTCTAAGGTCAGGGATATAGGGAGAGATTGAGAAAGGGTAGAAAAGCAAGATTCATGCTTTAAGTATCAAATTCCTCTTCTTGCGCAGCTTTTGTCGCCTTATCTCCTTCGACAAGGGTAAACAGACATATCAGAGAGGTTTTTGCAACACATTAAGCGCCGCAGCAAACTGACTTGTTCAGTTACACCAAGGTCATGCTATTGTACTGTATGCTGTGTGCACAATTTCCTCGTCTCTTCCAGATAAGCAAAGGCAAATGTTTTAGGCATCTAAATCATACTAATCATACATCTTCAGTACATAAGGGTGTGAAGGTGTATATTGCTATATATACTGTAGTGTACTTGATGAAGTCTGCCATTATTTCATTTCCTTATGCTGATTTACTTTATAATATGTGCATCCTTTTTGCTTGCTGCAGGAGCAGAACGCAAGACAGGAGCTCGCCTTTAAAGAGGATCTGGAGCAGGTATGCTCTGCTAGTTTACCCTCATACAAAGATATGATGTTACTCTATGTCTGAGAGCAATTTTTTTTTTGCAGGAGATGTTTTGAACACTGCTGCACTGCCTGAGAGCAGAAGAAACACAAGCCAGTAAAATGCTAACAGTAATCATCAATGTCATTGTAACAAATGGAGATTTCTTCTTGTCCAATTAGATTATATGCCTGATCTTGTATCTTTTTGCCGAGTTGTTAATTATCTGAATAAAAATGTATCACTCCGTGTTTGGCTGCAGTTATCCGTACTAGACAACGCTGACGGGGGTGTGAGTGGGGGTGGAGATGGATGCGGGTACGGGGGGTACGCACCAGCACCAGAGACCCCACTAACAACCGAGTAGATAATGAGGGGGGGCTCTGAGGCACTGAGTCGCCCACCCCTCGCCTTGGCTGTGGGGTGAACCTGCTGACTGTGCAGCCATGCAGAAGTGCTCTTGTAATTAACCGCTAGTGTGCATGGCCACAGCTGTGAGGTACAGCCAGCTGAGCAGTCTGGCTCAGTCCCCGTGGAGGCCAGACACTGAGTAAAGGCTAAACACAAATGAAAGGAGGAACTCAGAGCATCAGCAGTTTCACGACTTTGTAGCCTTAAGAACTCCATAAAGGGCCAGAGTCTGCAGCATTTTACAGCTAGAGCGACCAAAATAACACCTCTGATAGGAGGCGGTGGCACCAGTAGAGTGGGGGAGACAAAGAGAAGTAAGTGGGCCAACTTACTTGTGTTTGTGTAGCAGGTGCTTAAAGGCCTGTGGTGTCGGGCCCAGCAGCAGGCTGACGGTGGTGTTGGTATGCTGTGATGCATGAATGGATTTATGAAGCTATTAAGAAATCATCCTAAGGTATTCTGGCACACATCTGCTCCTCTGCTCTCTTTCCTCTCCGCAGCAAATTGGCACCACAAGTGATTACAAGGTTTCTATGGCCATCAGCTTTAATTTGGAGCTCTGGGAAAGTCTCTCATCACTTAATGGCTTGTGTGAATGTGTGTGTGGGAGTGTGTGTGCTCAGTCTCATCACCTGTTCAGCCTTGTCTTTCTTTTCTCTCTCATTGTTTTCAAACCATCTGCAGGAGCTTTGGCCCGACTGAATTAATTCAGCTGAGGCAGATATTCAGATTGACACAATTAGTTGGACATCAGTTGCCACATACTTATGAGTCACTCTTTAACTTTAAATGACTCCTTGACTGTCTTTCCACACATGACGTCCAAATGATACTTTAACATAAACCAATGCCTATTGTAAACTATACTAATACATATCTGGTGTGGACTATATTGTATGTTTATGTGCTGGAGAAATGATAAAACCATACTCCAAATGGGGTGGGGGGGAGTGACGGATATAACTTTTCACCCCTGCCTCCTCTACACACCCACTGATCCATATGATCCATACTGGATATTGGAGGATAACATGGCCGTACGAAAGAGGTAAACATAGTCTGCGACTGATATCTCAGGTAAAAATCATGTAAAAAACTTGCAAACTGACCACCATATTACATGCTGGTACGGGAAACTTTAGCTGTTGAAGCCGATTTGAGTTATGAAAAAAGCGTCTCAAAGATCGGGGACTGTCCCTGGGAAATCCGGGACGTCTGGTCACCTCAGACTAGCAGTTCTCCAACACAATGATGAGGTGAGCAAGAACCAGCATATGCTGAGATGAGTCATTCAGTATATGTAGTTTTGCAAGATATTTGCTTGTTTGTTCAACATTGTTAACCAAATGCAAAAACAACACACATAGATTGAACAGCTTATTGTATGTACTGTACTTGGTGGATATATGGGACTAAATTGAAACACATGGCCATGTCTCTGCACACTATTGCAGGTCGCAGACAGAACCAGGACCACTTTTGCAGCTGTGCTCTCTTCCCTCTTCTTGATTTAACACCAATAAATCCTTTAAGTTCCTTGCTCATCCCTGGCCATTGGCACCGGGCAGCCCTTTGTGACCGCTCGCTCTCCCTGCCCTCATTATTAGACTCAAAGTGTTAGCGAATGGGTTTTATTCTCCTCTCATATCTAAATTTACTTTTAGCTTTGGCCTGTTTTACTTTTTAATTTGACCCTCTTGATATTGTTCCTTTATAATTACTATTTATCACTAAAGCTATAGGTTAAAAAAAAAACCCTATCCATTCTGGAGGTCAAATAGAGATTACATTGCATTATGAAATGCTTCTGGCTAAAGCCTTTTCCAAATGAGATACCGGTATAATGGACTGGCTGCTCAATCCCTGTAATTGCAAGTTCATATAAAAATTAATTTTACACCCCTTGCACATTCATTGACCATGATGGTTTAATTAACAAAGTCCCTTTTAGAAATTTGAGACCAAGAGATTTATGTATGAAATTTGTTTACACGCCCACTGGTTTCATACCATGTAGACTAATTGCATGGTGTCAGGGGGTATCTCCTTGGTTGAGTCATGGGGCCTTGTCATTTAGCACTCGCCTGCTTTTATGAAGAGCCAGCCCTGAGAGAATATTCAGCTCTGACCTTTTAATAATCATTATTTAAATTTAGAACACTTTAATAAAGAACCAGGAAACCGGATTTTATGAAAAGACTATTACTCAAAAAGGCCGTGGGCTTGTAAGAGTCATCTGAGGGAATGAGGATGACAGAGCAACCAAAAATACCTCTGGAAATTTAAATAATGTCTGTCTGACATTGATCAAGTGGCAGCAGTTGGTGCTTTGCATATGCATTTTGCAGACCAGTGTGTGGGGATCTAGTCCGCTTCATTAACAAACCAGTTGCAGCCAGGGAATCATAAATCTTGATTATGCAATGTCAGCAAATTGTCTTTGGGCAGGATTTGTTTACAAAGTTGCTTAAGGCGATTCTGACCAATGACAGCTGCTATTAATTCATGTTGTCACTCCGGCAGGTTAGCAGCAGAATGGTTATGGATGTAATGAGGACTCATGTTGCTGAATGTCCTGACAATATATAAAAGCTCTGATTTCCACTGTGGGCCAGACCTGCTCATTGACTTCTGATGTGTACGCAACATTGCAGAGCTGTTCATCTTCAGTTTATACAGTTTTCATGTTGTTCAAGGACAAAATTAACTTCTTTTCGATGTTCGTAGGTGTGTTTTTACATGTGAATGACTGTGCTGTATGAACGGTATGGTGTTATCCAATTTTCATCCAATTTACATCCCAAGACTTGTTGAGTAACTTAAAGCGTGTGCGCCAAATCACTGACAAGTATCATGTTTCAAAGATTCCCCCAACAATGGAACATTGTTTTGGAAATTAATTAAGACATGCAAATGCTGTGTGTGCATCTCCGTCTTCAGGTTGGTTAGCTATTAATAGTTGAATTAAGCCACAAACCCATGTCTGATGGAAAATGCCTGCCTGATCTGCTTGCCAGCTTTTTTGTTTTCCTCTTTGGCAACTTGTAGAGGTAATGAGTTCTTTCATTTCATGGAAGCATTAAAAGTAATCACTGTGTTAATTCTTTCGAAAGTCGTTGACCTTTATGGAATGATTAAAAACTGCAGCCTCGAGTTTGAAACTGAAGTGGCAAAATAGCAAAATATGACTGCTTATTTGTGGCAAAGGAAGGAAGAAATTCATTGAGATTGCATAAACCGTATCGGCGGTGGAAGCTGGAACTAGGAGATAATATTTCAGGAAAATAAACAAATTTGACCTTCCTTCTGAACGTGGCATCAAGACAAAGATAGATTTGCAGCTTTCACGTTGGACAGATATACCAAAAGTGTGTCATCAGTGCGGCGTCTTATCAAGCCATCAACTCATTAAACAGAGCAGCAGGTGCTGTTTGCTCTCCTGTCTTCTTATTAGATAAAAACCGCGGTGAGATGACTATGGATACCAGCTCCTCACTGAGCCGTTCAGTATCAGCGGGGAAATTAGACAAGACAATGCAAAACAACGCAGTGTGGTGCAACGCTAAGGGAACTCATTAGAACACTACAGCATGGGAGGAAGCCACACGATGCTTTGCAACATGGCATCAGGGGTGTTGTGAGTGTTACTGCACAATCATAATTTGATGCCTTGTGCGCAATTACTTCATTAATTTTAGAGTGTTCCAACCCACGGGGCAGAAAAGGAAAGAAATGACTTAATGGTTTAATACACTGCGATGCGTCAGATGTCTTTTGTTTTATTGGATTTGATATTGATAGAAGTTATGTAGGTTCCAGAGTGGCACCACTTCTTTGCTGGGCCATCTCTGAAAACTCTGAAATTTCAGACCTCTGACTTGAAAAAGTGTTTTGGACTGGCACCTAATTTCAGAGCTCTCACTCTGAAACTGTACCCCGACTTCACTGAGAATCATTTGTCAGACAGTAAATGTATATATGCACCATAAAATAAAATGTTTGATGGTGGTATTATCTGACGTGCCAATGTGCGAGCTTTCATTTCATTTAAGTAAGCAAGAATATGGACTACCTCATTTTGTAATATTCCCTTAACTTGCTACAAGAAAGAAGTTTGTTCCGGTCCACCGTGTTCTTCAGTTATTCTGACCCGGCATGTCTGGAACATTTTGAAGACAGAAATTTAAGTTTTCACCTTGAAGAATTGAAGTTTCAAGCTGTCTAGAAAGTAGTATAAAATCAGCTGTGTCACAGGCTGGGTGCAGGGTTATTGAGACCAACAAAAATAACAAATTCACCTCTTTTTTTTCCTGCAATAGGCTGACAGCAGCATATTGGTTGTATGCAGTGAAGTAATGACATCGATGTCGAGCGGCGAATCTGCGCCAGCTCAGAACCAGCACTAGAACCATCTTATGTGCACCAGAGACATCTGGAACACAAATCAGGTAAGATTAATGGGGATTAATGAATGGATGGATGGATTTCAAGTTAAGGGATTTTGCAATTATATGTTGTGTGGATGCAAACACTTTGAATCTATTAGTCAGAAGTTGTAGCTGCATAAACATGGACAGGCTGAAAATATAGGTGTGAATGCCTGGTCGTGGCCACAGAAAGCTTGTGTGCAAACATGATTGTGGAGGAGACAGGACGGTCTGATTAGACTTGTGCACAGTGAGCATCAAGGACCACTTGAAAAGTCAACAAGAGCCATCAGTTTCACTTCAGCTCCATCTTTGCATACTGTATTAGTGTCAGGCGTGAAGAAGTGAACTGTCAGGAGTGTGGCTCAGCTGACACTTGAGTCAGACTTTGCAGACAAATACCAGCCGTGTCTGAGTGTCTACAAGTATCTGTCAGCCCGAGCAGGCTGCTCGTGTCAGCCACACAAGCATCAGTCAAAATCGCCCCTCGCTTCAGCTGCATAATGTGTCAGGATCATTAACACAAACATTTGCAAATTAGCTTTTTTTTCCAGCGGGCTCGACATAAAAGCGCTCCATAGAGTTTTCCATATAATAGTCATTAACCTTGCAGCACAAATGCCCACAAAACAGAAAATAAAAGGGGAATGGAGGCAAGAAAATCAAGTGGGATTGAATTTCAGTGGTTTTTCACTCAAACTGTGCTTCAGACCAGGCTGCTTTGCTCTCTTGTTGTCTGGTATCCCATGGGGTATCCATCTGTCTCTGGTGCAGAGGAAACGCAGCTGTCTGAAGCTCAGAGGAGAAATCTCCTGCTTTTATCTCAATAAACAGACAAGCGAGGCAGCCATTATCCAGAGCCCCTTTTTCTGCTTTTGTTTACCTCTGTCAGGATTCACCTGTCGACAGGGGAATTCAGCCACGCTGGTGATTTATTAACTCAGAATTAAAGCAAAATCAAATCCTTTCATTGGATCAACTGGACTGCTTGAAAACTGACAGCATTATGACATTCAACACAAGGACAGCAGACATGGTCTTTAATTAACAGTCTCTGTTCTGAAATCCTTTATTTCTTTTTTTACACAGAGTAGAAACATCCAGCAGTCTTTTACTTCTCATAAGTGAAGTGAGAGGTTCAAAATAATTAGAGATAAGAGGGGATGTTGCAGCGTTTGTTACTTCATTGTCACACATCAATCTGCACACTAGACATTGAAGCACACAGAGCATTTTCCTATTGTTGTGACTGCAGCACTGCTTACCCACTGGAAATCACCATGTTCTGATTAGACCTCACATCGCCAGTTGTCATCTGTCCAGTTATTAATTCATTCATTACCCTCCACGTCCAGCACAGTAAGGGAGTAAACCTGGACAGACATGGACAAGAACATGGAAAACTCCACTCAGAAACCTTTGGTCCAACCGGGATTTGAACTGCTGACCTTCTTGCTGTGAAGCGGCAACACTATTTACCAAACTACCTCTTGCTTCAAAAGAGTAATTTTTGTAGCAAAAAGTCCTTGGGAAATTACAGAGAAGTTGATCTATTATTTCGTGCTGGAAAATCTGAATACATAATAGATTTTAGCTCTCTCTTTCACTCTATAATAAAACAATATAAAGCTATTCCCTCTTTTTCGGAATATTGCAGCACTCAGCAGATTTATTGCAGGCATTTAAAACTGTGCATGAAGAGAGTTACTATTTTCCGACTCCGGTTTCATTAATTATTTTGATTGTCTCCTGCAATGTCCTGCCACGTCCACAGGATGGCACTGTGGCTTTTTCCGTGAACCCACAGCGCCGCTTCTTGTCAGATCAGCAGTAAAAAAAAACTTTGAAGAAGTCTCTGATTCCCCCCAGGAAACCATGAAAGACAAAGTTGCAAGAGCCGGAGCCGAGGCGATTAAAAAGAGAGTATGACTGTAAAAGAGCTGGTGTTGTGATCTTGTTTCCTGTGATCCATATATATTGAGTAAAAGGGAGAGTGATGGTTGAGCAGGGACCACAGCACCTCAGCGGCCCTGCAGATGAATGAAGATGCAAATGGAGGGAGGGGGAAGTTAAAGCCTTTAGTGACACTAAGCACACCCCAGAGGCCCAGACGCGGAGCGCTCGGGCTCAGCACATCAAGGACACGGCTCCTCTGTCTGAGCATCCCCTCGGCATGCGTCACATCCCGTCCATCTACATTTTCATCCAGACAAACACTTGACTCCTTATGTTGAGCTGAGCCAATGACAAGAGACAGATGTGCCCTCCTCAGAGAATCCAGTTTGATAAGCTGCCGCTTCACAAACTATTAAATAACCCACAGAAACCACTGGAGTAAAAAAAGAAGAAGAAGAAGGAGAGGAAGAAGAGAAAAATCCCTATTTTACATAAGAATGGATATGCCTGGAAACCGTACCGTCACAAGATGGCTTCGCCTTGGCTGTAAATGTCAATTTCATGTCAGATCCTTTCTCTATTCATCCATGACGTCTGTGATTGCTTCATCCCTTTGCATGAGAATGGCTTGAAATGAACGTTGGCCTATTCCAGTGCTCATTTACTGTGCTCCGCCACTGAAAAAGCATCTGAAAGGACCGCCAGATGATCACATGACTGGGCTCTGCTTTGTGCGATATGAAATTGTGCACTTCATCGTATATATTTTTCTAGACATCCGCATTGTGCCTCAACAGGCTGGATGTACTGGTCGTTTTCTTCATCCACTAAGAGCAGCTTCCTTGTGGGACCTTGGCTATGCTAAGAAGTGTCACAACCATGATGCATGCCCCATGTGGCACTCTGTTTCTGTGAGTCATTCAGGCATGCAGTACTCTGGCTTTCCTCTCCACTGGTTACAGAAATACAGGTGAGCCCACAGCAGGTGAACCTGTCATAGTCAGCACCTGCAGGATCCTAACAGCCAGCGGGGGAAAACTGAAGGACGGAGGAAGTTTTGTTGTGAAGAGTTCTGCCGCGCCACCTGGGATGCCCGGCGCTGAAGGTGAAACAACAATGTTGTCCTAAAGACACATGCTGAGAGAGACAAAGTGGTACAAAATGTCACCATTGCATGCGACTGTTCTTGACAAATATGCAGCTATTTATGGGAGGAAGCGATAGATTACCGAGACACTTCTGAAGCGTAAATCTTTTTTTTTTAATCATTTTGTAGGAGGAATATTTAGTAGGGCTTGGTACACGGTGCTTTTGCCTCATGGCAAGAAGGTCCCAGTTTGAATCCCGGTCAAACGGAGGGCATCTCTACGTGGAGTTCACATGTCCTCCCTGTGTGTGTGTCAGTTTTACTCTGCACTCTGTTTTCCTCCCACAGTAAAAAAAAAATGCATGTTTAAGTCGATTGAAGACAAGTTATGTGTGTGTGTATGTGTGTGTCCTGTGATGGACTGGAGACCTGCACAGGTTATATTCCTTTCCTTTACCTTGTGCACTGGAGAAAGACACCTGCACACCCTTCCAACCCTTGCATACAAAGCAGGTAAAAAATGGATGAATGCTTGACCATGCAATAGATTATTGAGATAATTATGTTCCAAAAATAATTCATTGCAATTTTGATTTTGAAGGAGAACGTGGAAGTAAATGTTAAATTATTGAGGTCATCAATATTTAGACAATAAATCAAAACTCATATGCTCTTTTGGCCTTTCGCAGCTTTGCTCATGCAGTTCTGGTAGGCACTATAATTTGTTTAAATGTTGATTTATGAACTAATTGTCTGTAATTGCTGCTTAGTGCCCCTGTTAATCCAAGCTGTCTGCCTCCTGAAGCACATTAGGCCAGATTTGTAGAATGAAGTAATTAGTTCAATTACGAAGAATAAAGTAGGGAAACTGGGGACAAGAACCTAGAAAGTGCTCCCGTGCCATGAGCGTGTTTTCTGTCTCACTCTTACGAAACATACTCTGCAGAGTATATACATTTTTTTTCCTCAATTAACACTCGCCTGTGTCAACAAAGTTGACATGAATTTTCTGCTGCGGGCACTTTTGCTCTTTCTTGGTCCACTTACTGGACCCACGCCTGCGCCACATGTTAAGTTGGTTCAGACCGCTAACAATCCTCGCCACTTCACACGTTTAGAAAATATAGCCTGCGTTTTCGCTTTGCCTCCTGCCGCCTGCCAGAAGCTGCCATCGCAACCAAGAGTGCGCCATTGTCTGCTAGCATTGTCATTGTTATTAGTCTTTTGGATTGCCTGTGGAGGTATCGGCAGGCTCCGGGGAAGCAGGCGCCAGGCTGGATAATTAGTTGTTCTTTGATGCCAGACGGGCACATTGCCGTCACTTGGAGGGGAAATGGAAAGTGGCATCACTATCACAGCAACACCGGAACAACCTTTGGTGTGAGGGCTGGGTTCCAGCGCATCTGTCACACCACTAGTCATCTACCCACTGGCAAGACAATAATGCTTACCAGTCTAGCAACACACAGCATGGATAATTACTTTATCTGAAACGTAATTATTCTTGTCATATTTGTCATAATTAGTTGTGGTGAGTAGGAATCGATAGTGAGGTTCTCTGCTGGGTCTGCAGATTGATGTAGACAGAGTCCCAGAGAGACGTGGGCACTTTTTGACTTTTTGTGGAAATGGAAAGGAAAGAGAAAGAGGACAAAATGGTCTTATTTTCTTTATTCTGACCAATTTAAACCCTGTTGTCCCTGTTGTGCACCGTCCTGGAAGATGAATCATTCATCTCCACACATTTGCTTGCTGCTGAAGCTACTAGTCACCGTAGCTTTAGGTCCCTGCTGGTTTCTATGCGAGATGTAGACAATGACGAGAAGTACGAAGACGCCTATGAGCAAGGAACCTCCGAAACCCAGCAGGAAGCCATACAGGATCGGCAGAAGAACATCCTTAGGGCCCTTCAGGTATGGAGGGACTGGAGCACGCTCCACAATCAAATCCAGGTCACGTGGAGTCAGATCCCTCACTAGCACACACAGACACACACAGACACAGACACACACACACACACACACACACACACACACACACACACACACACACACATACACACAGTAGTACACACAGCACAAACAAGTGAGACACACTAACCATCTCCGAGGACTGCGGGAGCATTTTTGTCAAGTTCAAACTTGAGCGAAAGACCGGGGAGGATTAAAAAAAAATGGACAGGTGATAATTACATTTTTGAATTTCTTGGTGTCCTGGGAAATACTCCTCGCACAGTGAGAGTGTTGATGTTGGGGAAATAATGAGTTGGAAGCATGCCCACGGCCACCAAATCTAATCCAGCATCTCATCTAAACACTTAATAGATTCAGGGTTCAGGGAAACATTATATCGTTTGTCATTCAGACAGTCTCTGGAGGGATAACCCGAAAATCTCCTCTTGACATCAATAGCCGGAGATATTTTGGGCTTTGACGCGGACGCACGGAAAGAGTCAGTTCCGAATCGCTAATTCTATTTTGTAGTCTGTCAGACTAATGAGACCCTCTCGGTCTTCAGCACGAATTACCTTTTCTCGTTCTGACCCTCCTGCCTCCACGCTTCTGGCCCTTTGAGTCCGACTGCAGCAGTGGATTGTTCAAAGAGCTGACGTATTTGTGGTAGTCTTCAACGTAACGTTTCAGATTTAGGATTTTGTCCTGGTTGATGTTCTTCCCCACTTCTGCAAACGCGGAAAAAAAAAACATGTGAAAACTAAATGGGGTGAAACGACTTTGGTGGATAATACATTCACCTCACAGCAAGAGAGTGCGACCAGGGGCCATTTCTGCCCCTGAATTTGCATGTTCTCTGGAGACTCTAAATTGCCCCTGGGGTGTGAAAGTGAACAGGGTGCCTGTCCTGTGATGGACTAGCAAACTTTGCGGGGTGTATTCCTCGCCTTCACGCTAATGAATCAGTGAAATCTAAATCATAAAGTACACACGCGTCACTTAAAGTGCAGAATGCCTCTGTATCCTGTCATTTCAGTGATCGTGAGTTTTGATTTGATGGTTGTTTTCTTGCCTTGAACATAATGAGCTCTGGCAGAAGAGCAACTGTTGTCCTTTGCTCCAGAATCAAACTAAAAGAATCACTCGGCTCTGGACGTGCGAGTAGCTCCTCCTCAGATCTGCAATCAAGTGAATGATAATTGCTGCATTCTGCATCCACAGTTTCCCATCAAAGCCCCCACCTTCCCCCTGCGTGTCTTATAACTCATCTCTTCCCGTCCTCCCCTTGTCTGTTTCTTCCTTTTTTTTTTTTTTGCTCCAAAGCTGCTGATGAAAGGAGCAGATGGTTTGTTCTGTGGCTGGTGTCAGCTCCACTGAGTCCTCTGTCAGATCATTTACACCTCCTTCTTCTACCCAACGCCACTCGGCTGTGGAGCTGTGTGTACACTGGACTGCAACACATGCCAGGGACTGGCAGCGCGCAAAATATGCCACTTTTGAAGTTCCAATTAAAATGGATCTCAAAGTAATGAAGCAATTATGTGCTGTTGTTAAAGTCTCGAGGAGGCCTTCTTGACCGAAATAAACCGGTTTTTGAAAGTACACCGCCATGTACCAAAAAACGAGGCTTTGTTCCAATTTCCATTTGTCAGGGGACATGCTGAGATATCTGCTTTTGACATTTGCTGCTACCAACAACACTGTGCTCAACATAAAAAGGCAAGCTAATTTGAAACACATCGCACTAGTGGCACGAATCAGAATTATCAGATTCGGAAGGATCGTTCACTGCAGGGAGCCCTGCGTGCGTGTGTGTTTTTCGTTTTTGTTCCTCACCGAGGGCGATGTCAGTCCTGCCGATGTGCTGTAAGGCGCGAGAGAGCCTGTCGTAGTAGGTCTGCTCGCCGTACCTCAGCAGCCAGTCTGTCAGAGCCGTCCGGCACTGAGCGTCACTATCTGGTAAACATAAAGCATATGGCCCTCAGACAGACGGCTCTCTGACAGTCGACTCGTTGCCAGAAACTCCCCGAGCTGAGCTGGACGTGCGAGGAACAGACAGGTCTCAGGGTGGACTTCTTTGCTCCTGCCTCACGACAGCCTCACATTCTTAAAAGGCAAAGATTGGGTTCACATTTCCGTGTCGTATTTGTGTTAGTGATCGATCTGCTTACAGTGTTAGATGTTGTATCCATTTAGGACCGCTGCTTGATCATTCAGCATTTGTAGTGCTCCATATGTAGGCAATACTAGCAAAACAAAGCTCCTCTTCAAAAGGCAAAGTTGAAATGCGATAGTTTGCATTTTCCCAAATGTTAAATCGCAACTTAAAACAAGCTGGAGCAAATTTGATGCTTCAGTAGTCTGTGTTAGACAAAACAAGCAGCTCTTTTATAAAGTTACAATCTTTTTTAGTTAAAAAAGTTTTCTTTGCTGCAGTGTGGGGAGAGCACCATATAGAGCAAAGTTAGTTGAAACTGACTTTTTGAAAGTACCCACTTAATTTATCCAACACAGACCTTGTAAGAACTTCAGTCGAACATCAGTTGTTAGTGCACTTTTGCACAGGGGGAGGAATGTGGCTTTCTCTGTCATCACATGCATTAAATTTGCTTTTAAACTGAATCCAGTCAGCGCCAGCATCGACAGGAGAAATCATTATCGCAATGAAGGAGGGAAGATTCAGATCCTCTACGTGAGAGGATGTGCTGATGCCCAGGCTCTGAAACCGCTATGCTAACAGGTGCTAACTCTCTGATAACAGACCCAAGATTCATGCTTAAATTACGTCAATAAAAGTATTTAAATATCGTCATCCTTAACGTCATCCTTTCATGAACCTAAACTAAAAAAACGGTTCTGATTTTTAGCTACTTCACAATGCGTTTTCCTGCCAATCCAAGAAGCTTTTTAATATCTAATTTTTCTGAAAAAGTAGGACAATTTCCCCGGCTCTTGGGAGAAATCTTCATTCAAATTTAAACTCTCCTGAGATACTCAGACTCCACTGGACAGGAAGCATTAGAAGCTGCAAACTACACCCCTTTTCCACAACGTTTGCTGCATAAAACATGAATGAAAACTGAAGTGGGAGATAAAGTGGCAGATATCACAACTTTGTACATGAGTAAAGGCATTTAGGCACATTCCAAAGTACAGAACTCTTAGCAATGTTGCTTCAAAGCAAGAAGAACCTGGGTTTGACTCCTAAGTCAGAGCAAGGGTCTTTCAGTAATGAGTTTGCATGTTTCTCTGCTAAAAACTAAAAACATGGATGTTTAGGGCGATTGGAGACTCTAAATCGGCCTTAGGTGTGACTGCAAAAGTAAATGATGTGTATATGTGGCCTCTGATGGAACGGGGACCTGATCCAAGTGTATTTCCTGCCTTTACCCAATGCGTGCTGTTGAGACTGTGACACCAATTAGGTATATAGTCTGTTCAGAAAATGTATGGATAGGTAATATAGGAAAAGGCTGCAAGCCCTGTTCGAGTGCAAGCCTGGGAAAAATGAGAACTTATAGACATTTGACACTGATGATCTCCGGGCTCTGAAGTGCCACGTGAAGATGGCGGCGATTACTAACCTACAGCAGAGGAAATGTCTCTCTTTGCTCTGGGCTTCATATCCAGCTGATTTTTCTCTGGCGAGAGGCGATCGGCGTGCAGGAAAACGTTCTCCTCGGGGTGCGAGAGGGCGAGCAGGAGGTCTTCGCACTCGCTCGACGTCAGCATCTCCACCAGGCGCTCCAGCTGATGGACGCCGACATCCTCCGCCACTGAGCAGCCACGAGACGCGGTAATCACAACAGGCGATCAAAGGCACGGACGACACTTGACGTGCTCGCCGCGTGTTTCGAGCTGACAAAGCACAATGCTGACACCACACACGGCGTCTCCGCGCCGTGTCAATTAACGAGTGCTGCCGGTGAGGTATAAAAACTGTCGTATTACTGTCCTCGCATGCAGAAAAAAGAAACTGTTAATCATCATTTCACATCGGAGTACGGAACAATCAGAGTTTGTGAATTGTGGCAGTTTCGCAACGAACGTGCTGCCTGCTGATGCGAGCACACCTGCCGCAGAAACTCTCACCTGTGTCCTCGCCGAGAGATGAGCCCAGAGAGGTGAAAATAAAGAAGGGAAATAATCTCCAGGCTTTCATTTCAGCTGAAGTAGTCTGGACCCAACAGCAGTGCGGCTAATAATGTTCAAAGTTGGCTTGGAGGCCCAAGTTTGTTTTCAAAACTGAGTCCAGAATTTGTTTGAAATGTAAACAGTGCAACTGTGACAATCTGCAGCCACCACACAGAAGATTATGGCACCTCAGTAGATACACACCAGCAGATCCTGCAAGAGCATTAAGGTACAAATGGATGGATGGATCGAATAGAGAAAGGCTCTTTAATGTGGCCTATGCAATATTATCAATATTTATACTATATACTCCATATGTACAAATAGATGGATATATATACTGTATATGTATAGAGGGAGAGAGAGATACAATAAGTACTTATCAGCAGCTAAAGGCAAACAAAAAACATTGACAGTTATCATCCACACAGAATTTCCATAGCAATAACAATGAGTAAGTATGCAAATAATATGAGGGATAAGTAAGGGCAGTGAGTAACAAAAAAAGTCATGTAAATGAAGTTATTTAAAAAAGTAAAAGCTTAACCATGATCTCTAATTCACAGCTGAGACATCGTGTGTGTGTGTGTGTGTGTGTGTGTGTGTGTGTGTGTGTGTGTGTGTGTGTGTGTGAGAGTGTGTGTGTGTATCTATATGTGAGACCATTGAAAGCAAGAAGCCCAGACAGAAGACAGTGTCCCATGTTTCAATGTTTTACTTGCAGTGATTGTGCTAAACTGAGTTTAACAACATAGCATCTCAGTTTAGCTAGATTATCTAGATGATCTCACACTGTCTCTGCTGTACTTAGTTGTGGAGCAAGTTATTAAGATCCACATGGATCCACATGCAACCCCTGCTTCCCGGTGTGAAGGGTGAATGTTCATTCATATGCATACCAATGGTGCAGACATATGTGGCTGATCTAGATGGTGTTGTTAGTATGGTTATTTTTATAATCTCACATTTCACAAAATCTCCAAAGGAGATTGATTGTCAGAAGCGAAAAACAAAACAGACCCTGGCTGTGAAGGGGCACACTCACAAAGCTCTGGTTCATTTAAGATTCCACTGCGGGGTCAGGTGTAAAGGCCCTGCGGTTAGCTTCACAGAAACTGCAGATGGTAAAGAGGGTGATGCATGTGTGTGGAGCAGAATATGGTATTGTAATATTGTTGTCTGCAAAACTAAAAAGACTGTCATGTTTATATTTGCCTTTCATTTGCACTGATAAAGAGAAAGGTGCTGAGAGTTGTTGAGATGCGTCTTCTCTAGCAGGGAGAAACATTTTTAATGACATTGTGTGTGTGGGATACAGTGAGGGCATGTTTTAAATTGTTAATAAGCTTCATTTGCCAAACAGTAAAGGTTGTTTGTGTGGGCTGAGTCTCAAATTTTCCGTGTTGGCTAATGAAAAAAAAAAGAAGCTCTGGGGCTGAGAACCATTGAAAGTTGGGTGTGGGTGGTATAATGGCTCTGTAATGATTTGAGATGTTGCACTTGTAGAAAAAACGAAACACTGGGCTCAAGGTCAAGGAATTTATTCATACCACTGAGTTTCTCAGTAGGGAAAAAAAACCTTCATTACATATTATGTTATGTATAAAACAAATGGAACAAACTGAGTAAAACTTCTCTAGCATTTTCCTCCTGGTGTTCAGACTCTTGTGGAGCTGTATCCCCATGTCTCATACACTTCACACCACTGAAATCTGGTTAGATACAGACACAGACTCCGGTGGAATGAAGGATAGAACACATGGGATATTCTTGCAGAAAATGCCTGTAATAGAAGATGCCAAACAAGCACATGACAGACTTGTTAGTTTCCAACTCTGAGGATTTTTCTTTTTTGATGATTATTCTGATTCACAGCAGATTTCCCAAAGTGGTGCAGCACAACGAGGGTGTGTCATTGCAGGAACATGGAGAGCTTAAGCTTTTCTTTCAGTGTTAACCTTCAGGACGGACCAACCATGGCACCTGGTGCGGAGCAGGCGAGTGGAGCGGTGTGATTTATGAGGAGGCCTCGGAGGCTGAGGGGGCGGCAGTGAGTGCAGCAGGAACTGGATGTTGTGGCCTCTCCCTTTTTTTTTCTTTTTCTTTTTCTTTCTTTTTTTTTTTTGTTGAGTTTAACTCTGAGCCTGAGCGAGACCGGGCCTGCCCTGCACGGTGGCTCCAGGGTTTGAGGCTGCTGTTGAAATCCCGGGCTCTGGCACGTTACCACAGGCCCGGGCTGTTTAGTCATCAGTGACGCAACCCCCCTCCTCTGTCCTCGTCGAACCCACCGAAACCACTGAGCACGCAGCCTCGCTGTTTGTCCGCCTTCCCTGGAAACACAAAGCCAACAACACACCTCACTCCCACCCCACACCTGAAGCTATCGTACTTTACTATCCTTTATGCAGTTAAACTTTTTCACACGACTGCCGCCTTCCCACGCCTCAAATGTCTCTGTTGTTCCCACTGAATCTTAAAATAAATGCTACTGCTGAAACACATGCTATTTCCAGGTGATGTTATGATCTCAATAAACCTGCTGCAAGAACTTCTGTAGCAGCCTATTAGTTAGAGTTGTAGACAAATACGCTGTCTCAAGTATTTGAAAGATTAGACTTTCTCAGTGCAGATGAATGCCTTACCTGGCTTTAAAATGCATCACTCACCTTACTTGTCCCCTTAGCTCCTCAGTAACTCTGCAAAGCTACAGCAATGCCCGAAGCCGTCTTCACGAGGAACTAAAGCAGCGACTGACGACGTGCCTCATGTCTTCTGCCTGACTTTTTTCCCTACCTAATGCAGGTATGGTGCTTTAGAAGAATGCGTCGACCAATCAGATGAGAGTACCTGAGTAGGACCACCTACTTTTTTAGCCGTAAAACGCTGCCCCACCCTGCCATGTCGCAGGGCGGTTTTTACAGCCAAATAGTTACGAAAAGGGCAATAATGGAGACGGAAACATGACTCAAAGTAAAGGTAGCATTCACCAAGCTGCTGTGAGCACACATCTGTTTTAGCCAAATTGTTAACTTCTTTAATGTCTCAATAAGAGACACTGTTGTATCCACTTCAAAGGCTGTCACAGACTCCAAGGAAGGCATACACTTATGATATGATATAAAAGAGTTTCATGTAATATTCATCTAATAAGGGCCTCATGTTCATTATTTGATGACTCTCTGCTGTAATTTGTTCATTTTTGTCTCACTCTCAAGGGTAAGCCACATTCTTCATTAGTCCAGCGCATCTCTGAAGCATTTCAGAAGCCCTCCAAATCCATTTTCCTAAAATATTTGAATGATTATTTGCAACCGAGATGAGAGAAATTTGCCTTTGCAGTTAGTTTTGCCTCCTGAGCACCATTCAGCACTGCAATCACCATAATCTGCATGAACAAAATAACTCAAAAGAGTCTTGTTAACCGAATCATCTAGTGTACAACAGGTGGTGTGCTCTGCTCTCTTTTTTTTGGCATAAAAGCGATAACCAAAAAAAAGATAAAAATGAGAATACATGCGTGCATTTTATTAACAGGAAGCTCTGCTGCTCTGTGCTGTAGCTGCGAGCATCCTCCTTTCAGCCCTCCATGAAAAATGGGGCGACACCCGACATCCTTCAGTGTGAAAGGAGCGACTTTTTGAAAAGCATTCCTTCCCCTCACAATGGCAGGTTTAGGGGAGGGGGTGCCAGGCGATGGGGGATAGGGAGGGGGGTGGGGAGTTTGGGTGGTGGGGGGGTTGGTTGAGGAGGAACAGCGTCGACACATTCCTGAAGCACAGAGCCGCACCAAGCCTCACCTGACAAGATATTTCTCCCGAGAGCACATTCACTTGAGCCCGATCTTTTTTTTTTCTTAGGCCTGATTTTATTGACAAGGACACCAATATCTTTGAGTTATGAGCTGTTGTTCTCCAGGGACAGACAGCGCTTTAGCTTTGTGTTCTGTGTGGGCCCCGGTAGCCGTGGACAGTGTGACTTGTTCGAGGTAATCTTTTGGACCTGTGAAAGGTGACAGCTGAAAAACGAGCCTCTAAAAACACCCTGCTCGAAGGCAGCCCCGCGTCTGGCTCGCTAACCACTTTTTGTGGGAGAGCGTCTCAGCTCCTCTCGCCAGCTTGTGGACTCGCCTGAACTAATAGTTTCAAGTGTTTAATGCAAATTCGCACTAAATAAAAACGAGTTTCTTGGGAATGCAAAGTCACTGCTAAACTCGAGCAGACTGCCAGCACGAATCAGTGTGCGTCAGATGCATCAAATCATGTCTCGCCTTGAATTCTCTGTCAGAGGTGACTGCTGTTCTCAGATGAGATCAAAAGCCTCGGTGATAAAAAAAAAACATCTCCCGACCACAAAGAGCTTTGTGTTTACAGCATCTTTTTTTATTGACGTTACTAAAACCATATTGCAAAAAATGTGGACATAAAGTGTGTGCTGCCTGTTTAACAAGCTGTGCTGAGTAGATTTGATTGCTGGGTTTTTATGACTACGCTTCAGCTAAGATGTGGTCTTGCATGATTCAGATTTTATACCCTCGATACTCTTAATATCCATTAGGCTTTCTGGGATATAATCTATTTCTCTGCCTCTGTTTGCTTGAAGTTGGCCCAGATGGGTCTGTTGTGCAGACTGATATAACTTATTCATGTGAGCTTAATCTTGTATTTTTGCCCCGACGGGAGGCAAAGCTCAGAGGTGACATGTTGGCAGGCAGTAAGGTTTCTAAAAAAAAAACAAAAAACAAAAAACCTACCCTTTCACATCCATCTTTTTCTGGTCTGCACTGGTAAGGTTTAACTGGTAAGGAGGCCAAGTCAGTCTTAGCTGTTTGGAGGTGAGCGCTGACCCTAAAACAGAGAGGTTTGTTGAATGAAGAGGTGCCGGATTACAGCAGAACACTCCCCGAGGGCAGCGCAGCAGAGCCAGGGCTTCGTTGCAACACGTCACTGTGAAGAATGTGAACTTCAACACTCGATTTGCATTTGAAAAGACAGATCCTGTGATGGAACATGTTGGCGTGGGTATATTAGAGCGATCGTCCACGGATTACTGTTCTTTCAATTAGCCTGTACCACTCGTTTGTAACTTTCTCGAGTGCATTTCTAAATGAAAGGCCTGTAAAATAATCTAAGGTTAGGATTATGTATTGCAAGGTCTAAAACCACTTGTGCCGCATGGTTGAATTGATGGATAATGTTTACGAGTGCAACAAATCTTTCTAATACAAGTTTTATCTCCAGGAGAAATGGAAAAGCAGCAGCAGATGATGTAGAGATGTACCATCGCTGCAGAGATTAGCATTGATCTGTTTACATTAAAATGCAAATTGCAGTATGTTGAGCAATAAACACGTATTAAGAAATTTGTTCTCCAATGACAGATGCACCTAGATGTTACATAAACACTTTGCAGCTGGTACAGCCACTGATTCTTTATTCATGTACTGTATATTGCATGGAACATGCACACCTCATTATACATGCCGGTGTTATTTCATATTAATGCCCTGTGCCTCCTGTCTCCATGCTGCAGCACAAAATGTACCTTCAAAAAATGTATGTAATAATCCCACCTTTGAATAATGAAACAAAAGGCCCCTTTCATGTCTAAATGATGGCATTTGCTTGAGAGGTTTTTGACATTTATTGCAATTTGAATGTTTTTGTGTGAGGTTGGGTGTCGGCCCTCTTCTGCAGGCTGCACAGCCCGAGGCTGGCCAGAGGTTGTCTCCCATCTTGATACTCCCCCGTCATCTCTTTCTCCCCCCTTTCTGACGCCTCATTGGCTCATTCTGTTCTGACTTGCCTGGGCAGGAATGCACCTACCTTCTAATGCACTTTTATGTTCGAGCAATTTGACAATGAAGAGTGCCATCATTTTGCAGCATAAATATTTCATTCCCCATTTGGATGCAGATTTGAGATGTCACGCTGAGAATACAAATGGGCTGTCTCTCCCACAGAAAATAATAGCCACCCCATGTGAATGTGGTTTGTGTGAGCCTGAGACAAATATGGTGCAATGTGATTAGGTCTCATTGAGAATCAGTGTCACTGTACAAAAAAGAAAAAAAAATAGATAAGAGAGTCTGAATCACAAATAGGTACCACAATTTCAGCTATTGGAATCAGCACAGAGGTCCATGAAACTACAATTTTTATATCCTGCAATTTTTAAAAAAATCACTTTTCAAATGTTTTTCTTTAACCTGTTCATTAAAATTGATCAGATACAACTGAAAAGACCGTCAATGTGAATAAATTTAGCCATTTTCAGGAAACTCACTGGCCCGAATGCTCTTTTGTTATCATTTAGACTACAGTGTGCAGTGACTGACAAGGTTTCCTGGTGAACATTGTTTTTCTGACTTTCTGAACAGCTAATTTCAACACAAAGGCGATCATGCCTTTGATCGACTCCATAACTGTAGCAGATTATAGATTGCACACCGCGCTATTAAAGCTCATGTGGACATTTAATCAGATGCTTGGAGTTATCTTGGAGATCAGATTTGAAACTGTAAATGTCCATTTGCATCTGTGATCTAAGATAATGTGATAGCAACAATGATCTCTATCTCTATGTGTGCTATGTAATGACAATATGACCTACCAGTCCTCACATACTGGTTCTTCAAATATCTATCCGCATGACACACTACGAGCACTCATTTGGTGTCTCATTTCAGCTCTTTTATTCTCCACCACCAGCCACTGCTAAGTGACAATTCATCAGTCTGAATGACACCTTAACACGGTCTGTTGATCATCATTTAAATGCTGATTATATCCACTCCAAATGGAAGCTAAGTACGGAAAAAAGAATCAAACTTGTGAAAAACAAATTTAGGGTGTAGACCGGGGGACTGTCCATTGCCATCTAGTGGCCCCTTCTGTGTGGCTGCACATCATAAATACTAATATACATAAATTCTAATAGATGAAATGATTTGAAGAATTGTTCTTACACTGCGCACTGACACGTCAAATGTTAAAAGTTGCCTCCCGAAATGAATGTGTCGCAGAGCTGGATAATTCTCCCATTCATGTGTGAGACAGGGGGTCTGTCAGTACCCTGTGTTTATGCACTTCTCTCGCTGACATGGTGTAATGGAACGTGCAGTAATAACAGTGGAGGGATGGCATCGCAGCGGGAATCACTGAAAACCCTCCGTTTTTCTGCAACATTGTGCCTTATCTGAATATTACTGGAGCGTGAGTGGCCAGTCGCACGACACCACCGCCACGGACGCTGCTTTTCCGGTGTCCGAGCCATCAAGGCAACGCCGTCGTTCTGCTCTGCCGTGGGGATTAAAGACATTAAGTCGTAACAGCGCTTGTTGCTTTATTACGCGGGGGAACATTAGCCGTCACAGTTTGCAGGATTCGCAACATTTTCCAGGCGAGAGAGTGGAGTTTTTCTCAGCGAGACTACGAACACAAAAGATCCCGAAACACTCCACCCTGTTTTTTTTTTTTTTTTTTATGACGGTGCTCTGCAGCTTCATCAGTGAATGAGTCTGGGCTTGTTTCTTCTTCAGAATACCTGTCTGCTTTTTTTTTCACTAAGCCTCTACTTTCTATAGAAACTGGGGACATTCCAGCTGGCTTGAGGTGCTGATTAGACCTGGTTTGTTTTGAATGGGAGTGTGCGGAGCTTCTGTGTCTCTGCGGTGGGAGGGGACAGTGGGAAGGCGTAGTTGAGAGAGGTCAGCACTCATCTATTGACAAAGGTGAGACAGACACGACTGACACCCTTTGATTAGCTCAGTCCATTACTTAACCTGGTCACACAACAGCCGAGCAGACACCGAGCGCTTGGGTCAAATTTCATCTTGGCATCCGAATTGTTTGAGAAAATTCAACCTTCTGTGTGTGTGTGTGTGTGTCTGTTGTAGATACAGATAAGTTCAGTATCGAAAACCGAACTGTGCAGTTCGACCAGTATGGAAACGGCTTGTGCAGCCTCACTCTTCAATCGAGCTGCTCCTCCAGGCCTGAATTCCCAGCTCGTAAAATAAAGCAAAGGTTATTCAAGGTGCATTTTCCGAATCCTTATTTCGAAATACACAGATTCACAGGTGGATTGATTTTTGCTTTTCCTTGCTAACCTTAGAGCGCGGGGCTTTAGGTTCCTTGACGCAAAAAGTCAATACATTGTCTGAAGGGACTGAAAGGGGTCACCGAGAGCCAATTTAGATTCCTCAGCCTCTACAGTCGGAAGCTAATCCAAAGACAAAACAAGCAGCAGAAAAAAGCGAGGTGTGACCGGGTTCACACTGCACCGGTTTGTCTTTGGAAAGGTTATTTGGTCAGGAAGCCAGGAACAAACTGCACCGAGAATAAATCAGTGCTCTCTTTCTGCTGAATTTCCTTAAGATTAGAAAAAAAAAAACAAGTTGTAAAAAGGAAAACAGCCTGAAAGCAACAACTAGTTGGGATAACTTTGCTTTGCTGAAAGATTGGAAGCAGTCACCACTAATTAACATGTTACATCTTGCTGGTTTAATCCCTGCCTTGCAGGCGCTGCTAAGCAAGTGTTGTAACCTTTGTACAGTATGGAGCAAACTCAGCTGATTCACCCTGTTACCAATGTTTAAGCTAAGCTAAGCTAAGTTGTTGTCATATTTAACCTACAGGAATCTGAGTGCTATAAATCTTCTCTTCTAAGTGTCAAAATAACCAGTCTGTCTTTGGCATAAGGTGTTTCCTTTCAGTTTTGTTTTGGTTGAATAAAAGCTATATTTTTTAAATTTTTGCAAAAGTACAATTGCTACTTGCACCACTGAAGGGTGTTTTGAACATGAGCCATAATTCTCACAAAGTGTAGTCTCTCAACATCCCATAATTTCCAGAGACTCTCCACTTTCAAAACATTTTGTCTTTCCATGGTTTTATTTGATTTTCTTGGATTTAGAAAAATTTCATTCTCATCCGTCCAAGGATACTGCTCCATTTTGTTTTAAACTCCCTACACCTGTGACTCATAAAAATGTTGAGAGGTATTTAGAAATGTTTCCATTTCCATTTTGTTGTTGCACTTTTTGGCTGTTGCACGTTCCTAGGGGTAATGGAAATGCACCTATAGAAGGCCAACCAGTCAGGAGGACCGCTTCTGTGTGCACCTCCCTGCTGTGATCAAAACTACTCGTACAACACTGATGAAGTTTCAGCTCCTTTCATCATGTTGCCACGTTTTAGACGGTTAGATGGACTTGCTGCAGTGATTCCAGTTAAGACGGAATAATAAGCGCTAGATGCCGTAATGTCGGTGCAGGGCTGGTTATTAATTTCCTAATTGAATCAACACTCTCCATCTCTGTGAAACACGTAGGAGGTGTGATTGTGTAGCCATACAAAGCAACAGTTCAGCAGCGAGTTCTTTTCTCTCTAACTGGCCTGACAGAACAGGAGCTGACAGCAAATGGAGCCAGACTGTGCTCAGGCACGCATCGCAGTCTCACCTGAAGGTATTTAAAGATTCCTCTCAAAGCAGCAGTAAATTATCTTGTGCCAGAATGCTATTGTCAACATATAAGCAAAAGAAAAAAGACGTGTGAAAATGACAAAATTACAGTAATTACTATTGTGCAGTACGTTACACAGAATCACAACATGGTTATCTCAAGAAGAAGAATATTCCAATTAAACTGCGGATTCTTAGGTGGAAATATTCACCGTTTCCATCATCAGCAGATAAAAGCCAATTGCACTGATACTAGAATGGAAGATGTTAGAACCCCAAAGGTCACAGGTGTCACAGCAGTTAATTACCCGTTACCGTTGGTTGCGTGACTTGCCACATACGGAGTTTAAAATGGTTTCATTCAATGTCTCAACGTCCTGCATCATGCACAGATACGGGCCATTTGACTACCTAAGACGTGGCTTTAGTTCCTTAGTTAACACAGTGCAATCGCAGAAAAACCCCAAAAGCTGAACTTTGCAGAAACATGCAAGTGACGACAGCACATCTGTGGCGTAACACTAAAGGAATGAGGCTTGTCCCAAGAAAAAACTATTGCACTCATGTGATCCGGCATTAGTTGGCCCTCCAGTTTGTATTGCAGGATAATGTATTGACCTAATTGGGCATTTAAAATGTAATGAAGGTTGTGGAGGGAGACTCATTTGTAATCTATAATTACTCCCTTAATTAGATCTGCATTAGATTCTGCAAGTTCATATTATTCACAGTGTACGTGTTGTTTAATGAGTATTATTAGTTGGCATGTGTGCTCTTTCATACGCTGTAAAGTTACAATAATCTCCAGGGCTCCCTCCCTCCATTCCTCCCTCACAGTTTTAGTTCATTTCAGTGGGACACACATGGTTAAATAAAGTTAAATCACCATTTGAAGAATTATATCCAATTCAGTGTTCAACTGTTTTTAAACAACACATAGACGATTTGAATACATAGAAAATCCTGCACAGGCACCACAGACGTTATCTTTATCATCAAAGAGTGAATGGAATGAAGAGAAGTACAGAGCTGTGAGACTTTGATATACTGCCATCTTTGCTCTGGTGCAATATTTTCCATTCTGCCTCTGGAAGGTTACTACTGACAAACACATAAACACAGTTTGATTCATTCCTCACACTTTTGCTCCTGTGATTTTCTTTTTTTTTTTTTTTTGGAGAAAAAAAATAGTTTTGCGGAGGCTGGGGACTTATTGAACATTGTCTGTGTATTTTTCTTGTGTTTCCAGATGTATAGAAAGCCTACCCTTGACAGGCCTGCTGGGCTGTGTTGTGACTGCTGGAATCAAACTATTGCTGTTAGCTGTGTTATTAAGTTAGTAAATTGTCAACTACAATGGAAATGGCCTCATTGTAATGTAAGAATGAGTGATGACTGACAGCCAAAGAGAGGTGATGACAAGCAGCCATAAACCTGAAATGAAAAGCAAAATAAAACCAAGAAATGAAACATGGAGCACCTCAGCCCTTAATCTCTTACAGGACTGATGGAGGACTCAGATAGCTTTTGGTAAGTCGAGGCTAAAACTGACCTTGTGTTTTTCTCAAAGTTGCGGGATTATCCGTGCTAAGCCAGAGAGAGCACACTGGTCACAACAACAAGTGTTTAGTGGTGAGCAGAGGAGATTATCCTTCATCCTGTCATCTGTTTTGCTTCATAAATACCACAAAAAAGTGGCCGCTCTTTTTTTTTTATTTGAGATAAGCTTCTGCTGTTGTTTAGCTAGTTTTTAAACTGTTAACCCTGTGTGAGAATGACAGAATATAATCTGATTTTTGCACGCTGTACAATAACAAGAACATCTAGAGATTTTCATCTAATTTGTCTTTTAAAGACGTTTATTGACTTTTTTTTATAGACTTTCAGGTCTTTAACTTTCTTCTGAGTATTTTTCAGCTATCTTTGTGGCTCTAGGGACCAAACATTGATCATTTAAACTTTTCTACTGAAACTTTTTTTTTCATATTTTATAGCACATCAAAGAATCTCGAGCTCTTATAGCGTTATGTAAAAATGTGATTTATGGTGTTGAATCTGCAGGCAGGTTGAGGGTGGAGAAGCACCATTTTTTGTATGTGTGTACGTGTGTTTTGTGTGGTATCTTGAGATGTGCTTTGCCAATGAAGTTGTGAATTTGTGGCCCTCGCCGGTTTCATATTTCTTGGGGTGCAGAACTGCCATCTTTGCGTTTGTCTTTCCTTTTGATAAGTAGAGCCGTTGCAGAGGCAGAGCCGAAGCTGCTGCGAGCGTATGTGTCTGTGCATGTGTGTGTGTGTGCGTGTGTGTGTGTGTGCTGCTATCTCTGAGCGGGATCCTCTTCGGAAGACTTTCTGTGGATAAGGCTTGGTTTATTTCTCCTCACTTTGGATTGCAGGCCAATGTGTCCTCGCACAGAACAACCCAATCCAGGGCTGTTTATTCAGATGTGTATGTGCCGTAAAGGTGCTCTAAACAATACTTTGACATCAACAGTCTCATCATCAGTGACTTCATAACATGCGTGGTCTCTTTTGCTGTGACAAACCCACTTGGAATTGTCACAGCACATTACAATGAAATTAGTTCCTCATCCTCGTGGCCTCTTTCAATACAGTGACCTGATTTTACACCTCAAAAGTAACTGTTCTGATTTACCCTGGCTACCCTATCAGTGTTGTTTCCAGCCGCAGGAGGCAGCTGTTTAAGTGGAAAATCTCCACAAATCCATCCACAGCGGCAAATAGATAAAGTTAGTGACTTGCTGGTGAACACAGTGGAGCATTTAGCAGATAATAAAAAGAAGTCCGACATATCCCACCGGAGTTGGTCCAGCGTGGAGATAAACTGAGAGCAAATATGGGCCTGCATTCATCTAGGAAGGCACAAAGGCAAGGATGTCTGCTTGATGTCTAAATAAGCTGCTGTTTGCCAATCCATTCACCATATCTGTCTGCAGCCTATGGAGTGATGATATGTCAATGTTTATTTTACAGCTTGGTGCACGGCTCTGAAGAGGCCACTAAATCAAATGGCCTTTTCCGTGGCAGGAGAAGCACAGGTGTAAATAATGAGACTAATGATGGCTCTTTGGCTGCTCCGACTTCAGGGTCCTGTCATTGTGCGTGCTGGCTCACCATCTTACTGGGACACCTCATCACAGCCTATTTTTTTAGTGTTATCAGTAATGCCCGGATTATCCCAACTATAATGAGTCCAAGTGCCAGCTGTAAAAAAAATAAAAAAAAGCCTGTTAATGCAGATTTAAGTTCAGATGGCTTCCAGCAATGCCCAGTTTGTCTTCTTAAGTCTCATTATAATCACTTGATCCTTGTTTCAGATGTTTCTCTTCCAGCTCATCTTCAGCTTTGGTGCTGCCATCCACATCCGGGCTGTGATCCAACATGCGAGTCGAATGCCTCATTTACTGTTTGTCACGTTGTGTACCTCCACAGGCTCTCATGAGAAAAATAAAGGGAAAAAAAAACCTTATTTATAGATCCAACTTACAAGAATCAATCAGGTGATAATAATGTGTTCTCACAGCCAACAGGTCTAAATGTTCACTTCCCACGGGGGAGGTGTGAATTGTTGTGAATGCGTGATGGGAGGTTTTCATTCAGAATACTTTGCATGTTTGACTCCCGCTGGAGTGAATAATGCAAAGTGTATGTGTGTGTGTGTGTGTGTGTGTGTGTGTGTGAGTGCTTTGGTTAAATAAGCTTATATTTTCAGTGACTGTGCAACTGTGCTACAAAAGTTAGAATGGAATAGAATCTTCCGTTAAAAAAGGAAACATTTTAAAATTTTGGAATTTTAAAAATTGAATTGATTTAAAAATGAATGGATGATTGTGGTGTACAGGGAAATGAATGGATGAACGGATGGATGAATGTAATCGATAGAGAAGTATTCTCTTACATGGGAAGCAGCGTTGTCTTTACTCAGTCTGTGCACCGTAAGCTCACACATTACACACGTAACAAGAGAGGACCTCGCAGAGCAACAGTTTCCCAAACATTTATTCTCTTAGCCATCAGCATTCTCGAACTGTTCATGTAAGGTAACGGTCTTTCACGGTGTTGATGCAACAGTGTTACTGACTCGTGACTGTGAGTTCACACAGTCATGCAGGCCACAGTACATTTCCATAATATTCTAAAAAGTGATAATTTGATTTTCTTTTACAATCATCCAGGGCAAATATTACATACGGGTCTGGACCTGGACCGCAGTCCTAATCCCCCCAAATGAGGGTGAGATTTTGACATGGTGAATAGTGTCATTGCCTCACAACTTTGTTTTATTTACGTTGAATTTGCATGCTCTTCCTAAGTCTGATTGGAGACACTTAAACTGTCCCGAGTGTATTCCCTGCCTGTATGCTGGGATCGGCGCCAGCAAACCTAAACAACCCGAGTGGTGGATGGATGCTCATCTTTTTTACAGACATGGACAGTATCCAGTGTTAAGAAAAGCACAACATTGTTGTGATAACTTATCAGTAAAGCAGTGACCTTTTTGACCTCTTGTGAATCTTCCTGTATCTGCCGTCCTGAATGATAAACGCGTTTTGATATTTAGCCCAGCGACGATCGCTACATAATTCCACTCCTCTAAGCCATGGCACCAAATTGAGAGTTTGTAATCTGGCATTGGTTATTTTCTAGCCTCTGCTTATCTGAATAGAACATGAGGAGCAGAATGAGTTTCTGACTTTTGAAAATAACAGCCACAGCCGTCGGCTCTCCATATTTATTTGGTAGCAAAGGTTGAATAACGCAGCTGGGAAACTAAATTATGTATCAACATCTAATGCTGATTCCTCTTCAGAGGCCAAGCTCTCTAGATGAGGAGGGGGCAACAAAAATGGCAGATGTATAGCACTGCAAGTGTCTATTTGTGCTGCTGAAGTGCGCGGAGCCAGAATAAATATTTCCTCCTTTACGTGCGGATAAAAATGATGTCCTGGGTCTGGAGTTTGATTGAAAGCACGGCTATCTAATCTGTGATAAATATTCATCCCATGGCCTTTTGTATTCAATTGTTGAGGTGCCCAGAATGAATAGGAATTTATCTGGTCAGCTCCAAGATGTGCTGTAGAATCATGACATTTGGATGTCTCCTGTGTGGGGGCGCCTTCGTATGTCAGAGAGGTTTTTGCATCCTCCTGTAGCCTGCGGCGAGTCAAAACTATGCAGATTTTCTAAAAAAAAAAAAAAAAAGATTGTGAAAAATCATCCAACAGCGAGACGCTCACTTTACTCTCTTAAACATTTTCCGTTTCATTTGTTTGGCTTACTGCCCTTTTTAAAATTCTCCTCTACAACCACCACCACCTCCACCTTCACCTCCACCCCCACCCTACTTTCTTTCCTGCTATCTCACAGGTAGGAATTTTCCAGGAGTGTTTCTGCAGAACTCTGGAATGCTGACAGGATGGAGCATGTCTTTGCGTCTCGGGCTATCTGCAGAAGAAATGCAGCAAGTCTGTGCAGAAAGAGTCTCATTGGGGAAAAAAAAAAAGACACGAGACTCGAGGCCTTCTCTCTGCTGAGTGAGTTGTATGTTTGCACAAACACTGACAGTTTGGGATTAAGATGTTATTTTGAAGACCATTATCTCCATACGGAAACCCTGAGTATGAGTGTTCATAGTAGACCGCAACTGACATCCATCCATTCATTATTTCACACAGGCATTTGCTGACGCTCCAGCACATAGGATTAAAGCAGAGCAATCTCCAATAGACTTAAACATGCATGGTTTTGGACTGTGGGAGGAAATTACTGAGAAATTAAAGAGAACATGCAATCTCCGTACAGAAAGACCCTCGGTCTGACCATAATTCGAACCACGGCGCCACCGTTTCACCCCATGCATGTGAGATATTTTATACAATGACGACAGAGCAGTGCTTTCTGACCCAAGGAGAGAAGAGAACGTCTCTCGCTGACACCTCATCAGACGACGACATCTGCGCCTCTGTTCATTGGTTATCTCGGGTCTCTGACATTGTGTGCGTCTGAGCACAAGTGACAGGCATGCTACACGCCACCGCGAAGGAGGAAAAACAAGTTTCATGTATTTATCAAAGAAGTCAGACAAAAGCTTTTGGGCTGACTCACAAACGAGTATTTTGCTTTCGCCTCCTCCTCCTCCTCCTCCTCCTCCTCCTCCACCGCCTTCATAACTCACACGCTGAAGTATCCTACTGAGGTTACTGCAGGAATTCGGCAGAGTAGTGGATGCCTTTATTTTTTACCCAACGATGCTGACACAGGGCAACATGAGCTGCAGCTTTGTAAGGCTCCTCGCTCCTCTGTGATCAGCTCTGTTTAAGTCACTGGACCTGCCCGGCTGTGAAACTCGATCCAGTAGTGAGATTTTCTTTGAAATGGAAAGGCAATACAGTTTGCCTGCCTCAAGCGCAGATAACAGTTTGGGGCTTCTTGACTCTCTCTATTATGTGGGAGTACCATCAAAATGCATCAGTGCAGCACATCTCAGTGGAGGTAATGGGATCTGAGTCCCTGATAATGGCGTACAATTTGAAACCTCGTTTTGGCAGGGTAGTTAAGCTTTAACACCACCAACGCTTGTCCATTATCTGCCTCGATGCTGATAAAGATTAGGGGAGATTTCTGAATTAGGCAAACATGACCGCAAAGTCCTTTAATAAGGGGAAATACTTAGTGGAGAGTCATGCAGGAGTTACCCAATTTAGTCGACTGGAAAATACAACAAAGTGAGTTACAAAAGGCCACAGACAATCTCAGCAGCAGCCCTCCGCTGATGACCCGCCGGAAAACCACTGGGAATTTGTTTTTCCCGACCGGCTGATTGACTGAAAATGCGCTTGAGCGCCATCTACTGAATAACAGGGGGAAGTAGAAGTGAGCGGTAGCTTAAATAAACAATAAGCCGGTGTGCTTTCAGGCAATGGACAGAATTTCACTACATGTGAAATGCAATAGTATTGTATTTTCTCTCAGTATTTTGTTGATGCCAACCTGGGGTTGAGGCTGCCTCTGAAAGGTCACCAGATAAATCTGAGGGATTGGAACATGATTAATGAGTTCTGCTGCACACAGTTATTGCCGTTTTCTGACTTTTTTTCTTCATCTTTGATCTTTTTTTCTCGGCCCTGTGCAATTCCTTTTTTTTTTTCCTTTTCAGCTGTATGAGATGTTTTGGTGGACAAATGTTTCTCCAATAGGTGTGCGAAGGATTTCAGTGCATCTGAAGCTTGACCAAAAAGCACCAGATGACAGTAAGACACTGGAGCAACCATCACCTCACAGCAAGAGTCTGACTTCCACCTGTCCACCTTTTTGTGGACGGATTTGTCTATGGATGACTTGTTGATCTTAAGTAAGCATTGACAATTTTTCTAACAGTCAAACAAATGGTCTTGGGTCAATGGTGTGACATTCAGGTAGAGACGTAGATAATAGCAGATGAAGGAAACAGAGAAAGAAATTGTACACATACCAGAAAATTGTGTTTAAATATAGTACTTTCGTCCAGGCACGTAGTTATTTTCTCTTGCTGAATGGGCCCCTGGAATAATAGCTCATTTGAAACCTGACATTTTGGGGAATTTTACGTTCTCAACCCTTTTCTCAGATTTTCTGTGAAAACTTTCATGAAACTTCCCTAACCTTGCTGTCTGAGGCCTAACTACAGCTTTCATCTGTTTCCATAGAAATTCATAGTGTGTTCACAGTGTGTGTCTGTGTGTGTGTGAGTGTGGAGAGAGATGTGAAGTGAGCGGTCCACACTGTTCTGGTTTAATGGGTTCCAACTATTTCTTCCTTTTCTTGACATCTAATTTAATTCTGCTCTTTAACTCACTGCACTCAGAGAGTGTGAACACAGTGTGAACCGTGTGTGTGATTTCACACCAAAGCTTGACGGAGGACCCTCATTATTTTCATCAGGCCTTTGGTCTCAATGCAGAGAAAACGTGTTGAATAAATAACAATAAACCTACACACAGTCAGGTAGGACAATATGAAATGTCATCTGCTGCATTTTCAGTGAACATTAATATGTAGAAAGCTCATAATGCTGCACAGTGGCCTATAAATTGAGCTAATATGTGTATTTTTGTGGCGATTGTTTCGGGTGAGGGAACTTTTCGTTCCTACCTCACAAACCATGGATGAGTTTGTTTGCCTATCTGTCTCTCAGTGTGAAGTCTGTTCTTCTTGCTCCTGAAGCTCAGATGTGGATATATTTTTTTCGTTGTTGAACTGCGCAGAAACTAGATTTGTTGAACTTTCAGAAGTTACAAATGGTTTGTGCAATCTCTTTTCTCCATATGAGAGTGGGCGAGTCATGCGGAGGTATTTTCTCCAGCTGAGGGAGACACATAAAAAAAAGAATGTCGGCAATATTATTTCTGAAGCCGAGCTGACGTTATTGCAGTTTTATGTGTCATGGGAAATCATTGTGTCCTGGGCTGCAGCAAATGATTATTGAGAGCTAATAGTGTGCGATGTTTAATATAAGGGAGAGAAAAGACAAAATCACTCATAGCACCTCGGGGAATAAATTAAGGGTGAGGGAGAGTGAGGGTATGTGGTATCTCAGCAGAAAGAGAATCTTTATTACCACCTGCCTGGCTTTGTGTCGTGTCATTACTGGGACACAACAAATTCTGTACTGTACAGCTGGTTGAGAACTCTATTCCCAGCCTCTGCCCCCGTGGAATGAGCGCCGAGCGTGGACCGCAGTATTTACTGAAGCCAATACATCCAGCAAATATTGACCTGTGAAATGTAGTGGGAGGCCATGGCGCCTTGCAAACTCCTGAGGCAATCTGCAGCATTACTTCAATTTCTCTTGCCATATGTTTGGCTTAACAGGTCCACATCCCTTTCATTATCCACCTTGTGTTCTCAAGTGTATGATGCCAAACAAAGATAAATTTGCTGTCTGCAAACCTGATCATACATAATTTACTTCTTTAACTCGTTGGACGCGCAGAGCGCCGTGGTCTGTTGGTGTCAGGTCATTGAATCTCCTCCACAGCCCAGTCCCCAGGCAGAGGCAGAGGCAGAGGCAGAGGCAGATTCCTCTCTCACTGACCTTCTGCAGGGCAGACTAACCCTCTTCTGTTGTGGAGAAAAGCAGTGTGGTCTCTGGAGGCCTGCCCGCGTCTGGGTGTGCTTATCAGCAAGCGGGAGAGGGAAGCTATTTTACCCTATCCTTCAATGAAGGGCACCTGGAGAGGGTGCAGGTAGTCTGAACTATAAAGTTTGTGGCCACCAGACTGCACAGAGACAGAGGAAATTAAAATAAATGAATATGCAAAAATGACAACAGAGTCATTTAGTGCAGGTTTTATTTTTAACACTCATACCTAAATGAATTCATAGGCTGTTTGCCAAGGACACATCACTATTTCGATAGTGACATACCCTGTAAAATGTAAATTGATTTGCTTAGGTTTATGCATCAAAACAAATTTTGGGGCTCCACATGCACATTGCATGTAACATTATATATGACGTCAGGTAAAATAAATCCATGTTCGTGTTTGGTTTCACTCAGGTATCCTGAATAGATCTAAATCAACACAGCAAATTATGTGATTCTTACCAAGATAGAAAAATAACACTGTGTTAGAAGTGACAATTCATCTTGTTTTAAGAGTTCATTTTTTATTATAAGTGTTCAGCTTTACACTATAATCTTAAATCAAGTACTTCACCTCTTATTTCAGGAAGTCTTTTCAAGCGAAATTATCTTGCTTAATGGATAGATAATTTCACTTGTCTGGGGAACCTTTTTCCTCAGATTGAGTATTTTTATCTTGTTTTTAGACACCCCCTTTTTTGCAGTGAAGGATAGGTCAAGAACAGGACATCCACCCAGGAGAGTGAGATAATGGATTCTGAGCTAAAGCATGACTGTTTGTTGCAGGGATCTAAGTAAGGTGTTAGCATTTTACATTAACCCCATTTTATCGTCTCACCAACCTTTATTTTCAAAGTCTAACCACATGTTAGCAAAGTCATCTGCAGAGCCCTGCACAGTTATTTGGAGAATAATTACACATTACAGGACTTGATGGCGTCTTATTGAGATTAGATTTATGTGTGGAGTTAACATGTTCTCCTCATGTATGCATGAATTATCTGGGTTTCCTCCCACAGCCCAAAACATGCATATACATTTTCGTGTCTGATAATATGAAAGGAGTCAAAGCGAAGAGTTCAGGAATCGACAAGTTCAGCACTGAACCATGAGCTGGAGATAGAGAGCCTGAGAGCCAGAGTCGTCTTCAAGGGCTGCTGCTCTCCTGAGCTGTTACAATGTCAAACAAGTCGACTCCTCTAGTCCCCCGGTGTTCACAGAGGCTGCTCCTCACCCCGACTTGACCTCTGTGCTACATATCACTGTGGCACCGAGGCCACACACCTACTGTATGAAGATCCCGCTTCCTGGCTAAACGCTCTCCACTGTGAGGGAAAAGCCCAATGGACACTGTTGTTTTATAAATCCATTTTCCATCATTACGGAGATTACTTTTTTGACTTGCAAAACAATGGCAACATCATGGCGTGGATGAAAGGTTGCTAAATCCTGCAGGCCAAGATTTTTATGCACGATCATGAAGTTCACAAAAGGGATTTCACTGCAGGCTTTGCAAGACATTAACCACCCACTCTGCTTTTGTAATGATCTGTAAAACAATATGTGAATTGCTCACCTTTTATACTCAACACCCCGATGTGTCGTTTCTTATTAAATAAACATTTTATAAAAATTCAAATAAAAGTAATTCACTGTACCGCCTTCTGCATATGCAAATTAACGTTAGCTACACATAATAAAATCATCGTACCATCTTCTATTCTCACATTCTTAAATGAAAAGAAACAAAGATTCATCAGTTTTTACCAAAAACAAAAAATTTGATTTAATATCAGGATTCCTACAGACTGTAGAAATTACTGCAAAAAGGGTAAAAGAACTAAAAAACAAAACAAATCATCTGTGGTTGAGCTAAATGCTAACAACTGATTTGGTCCATGGAATTGTGTTTTTCCATTTTTCACCTATGACTGCAAGAAGCAATACTGTAGTAGGGTATTATAGTGAAATCATGCGGAAATTGAAAATAACATATTAAGAACTGATGTGGAAAGAGAGAATGTGTTTTGGCAGTGACTTCTTAGGAATATTTACACAGAATCATGCATGTTTGTGGACTAGGGACCAAAGAAGATGAGCTGCCCAGGGGTTGAACAAAATACCAAGAACAGCATTCAAGACCTGATTGATTGGTCAGAACACGAAGAAAAAGAGATAACTGTTCAGATGTAACAGATTAAACTTGTGACTGCTAAGAGCTTTCAAAATGAGAAGGGAAATGAGTTCATTGAAGGCCTGAAAATATCACAAAAGAGCAAATGAAGATCAGAGCGAGCAGGCTTGGTAATTAATCAATTAATTTAATATTTTCACAGTGAAATGTCAGTGTGAAATTAATCCTTGCACTCTTGCAGGTATTATTTTTTCTCAACTTCCCGTCTAAAAGCTCTATTCACACACTATTCAACAAATTACTTATTCAGAATGTTTGATTCATAGAAGACATGTGCGTCATTACTCCAAACGTCATTTCTGCATTCAGCTTTCAGGCCGTTCGGTTGACAGCGTTGCTTAAGGTGCCTGGGTTGAAAACCGATCCGCTTACTCTGTCTGCTTCAGTAGAGTTGGACTCCACGCTGGAAACGTCTGCCCACGGTGAGTGTGGTGTGACGGGGTGTGTGAGCGGGCCTCTCTCCTGTGGGCGGAGCTGCTCCACCGGGGGCCCGCAGCACCTGGTCTGGCTGCAAGAGATACCAAGCTGGTGGCAGTCAACCAGCTCCCCTCTACCTTCCAACCTGGATCCTTGTAGTACGGCAGTCATCATCTCCATTTTCCTTTTAGTCGTGTGAGATAAATGGGTTTTTACCCGCAGCTCTCCAGTGTGTTCTCCTGCCTCGCTTTGTTTCGCTCTGAGTCGGGTTGTGACAATGGGATTGTATGGCAAGCTTGTACTTTATTGTGATGGTTTAAATGAATGTATCAAATAACGCATGAATGACAGTTTTAAAGAATGAAGCTTTCTCCAGAGTACGACACAGCACATACTGTGTGCGGATAGGTTAGTTTCTGCTGTAGCTGCTGCCTCACTATGAGATGTGCTGCCAAACAATATCTGGCTCCACAAACTCTGAACCTTCATGAACTGAGCCCTTAAAACCAACCCCTTCAACCCCTTGTCCAGCTCAATGTCCACTTCCTTCAATGCCATTCACCCACTGTTTTGTCTTTCTCCCCTCACTCCCCTCATTCTATTCTATTCTAATTCTATGTTTAGTGTCTTTTGAAAGTATTTGTTTTTTTTGAAGGATTACATAACTAATGTGTTTTTATAATTACTTTTGTAGTTTGGGCAAAATATGAGTAAACTAATCAACACACCATTTGTCTATTATACTACTCTATTATTCAAGTGTTTTTATTGTTTTTCCAGTCTGCACTTTCATGAGAATGAAACTACATTTTGGAACTTAGGTCCTGGTAGCAACTAATGATTAAACATAAATAATGATAGTGCAAATAACACTAAGAAAGTTAATAAAAACAAGGCAAATAAAATTTGACTTAAAATGCATTATTAGTAGTCATTTTTATTAAAATAATTGATCTTAATCCCACTGCACGCCCAAGTGACTCAAACCATTTGTTAATTATGTTTTAAAGGTTGTACAGAGAGACTGGAAATCTGTCCGAGGGATGCATCGGATTGGACTTTGCACTTGGAGAAATCAAAAATGCTTACTGTGGCTTTCTCCAGTGACTCCTGGCCCACCGCGGGCCTTGCCCTTTGCATCATCACAGTGCTGGAGGTCTCGGCAGAGCAGCAGTGGAGCGAGTGGTGATTAAGTTGGAAGGTCAGGTGGAATTGATTCTTTTCCCCACGGTCCGGCCTTGCAGCACTTAGACCGGAGACGAGTGCCAATTTGTTTTTGGAGCATATAGGATTGTTTAGGAAATATTCGGTTCCCTTCTTTCTGTTTTTCCCTGTCTCTCTCTCTCTCTCTCTCTCTCTCTTCTTCTCACGGGGGGTTTTCATCTGCTCCAACCGGCCTTCTGCAGAACCTCGGCTGCTGCCTGGAGGTCAGAGCGCAGGGAGACAGTGGTCCGACAGCGAGAACAAGGCAAGCCCCACGGAGAACGGCTTAATTGAGCTCAATTACTTCATGAAATGGCATTCTCTAACCCGGAATGATCTCCTCTAATGATTCATTAGTGCATTAATCACCCATTTATCTAATGGGAACAGTTTTTAATAGCTGCGACAAACAAAAATAATTTGCCCCGATGATAATCTAGTGATGAGAAAGCCTCCAAACTTTTAAATGGTTTCTATTAAAGATGGAACAACACGATTGTTTAATAAAAATTAATAATTGATTAGAGCCCGTGTTCCCTCCTCTATTATTCTTCTTAACACCAAGCTGTGAGGTCTGCGTGGTGTTTTACGGGGGAAGCGAAAGCGGGCGTCACGTATTTCCCGTCATGCAGACAATATCTGAGCAGCAATCTGACAACTCATTCTTTTGTCTTAATGCCTCATCAAACGGTGACAGCGAGCTGTAATTGTGGACCGAGCTTCTTGTTTTGATAGAGCTGACTGACACAAAGCTGACAGCACATGCAGCTGCCATCAGTTACCAAGCCAGTGACATTGTCTGCGTGTTAGGGCCGAGCTGAACGAGACACCTGAAGTGTGTCAAACAAAAGCGCAGAATAATAGATGTCTTTTATCGATGGCTGCTTAAAGGACGCGTAAAAAAGTAGTATGAAAATTGAAGGCTAGACAATAGGAGACGCATAACCTCAAAGTCTGATGTTTAATACAGACAAGTAAGTAGTTGAAAAAAGCCTCACTGAGCTCCATCTCATCCACCAAAGCATTATTTTACCCACTTTGTATCTTCAGAGGAATGCAGGGGGCTGCTACTGCCTATCTCCGGCACACATCCAACAAAGGAATTCACCCTGGACAAGTTTATTTTATTCTATTTTATGATTTAATCTTTATTTATCCTTTACTTATCCAAACAATGTTTGAGAACAAATTCTCATTTACAAACATGACCCGGCCAGGAGGCTCCATCAGACATCGACATTACATGAACATATCAGCAACAAAACAACACAAAAAAAATACATGTCAAAGGACAAGCAAATGCTGTGCAAGTGCATGTAAGTGAGGATGTGTGTTGTGGGAGTGCATGCGTGTATGTATATATTAGCAAGAGATAACAGTCAATGATAATCTGTTTAATTTTACACTTGAAAGTTTGCAAAAGATGATGTGAGTTGAATGATGTTTTTTAAGGACGTGCAAAGCAGGATTAGTCATAGTTCTGTGAATGCATCATTTGTCGGCGCACCCTATGAGCGTGTATGTATGTATGTGTGAAAGAGAGGGGGAGGGAGAGAGACAGAAGCCCGTAGGGACAGGGCATCTTTTTTTTTCTTTCTTTTTAACTGCTTTATTTTTTAACAATCCGTCCTTTTCCGCCCTACAGATTGCTGTGCCGTGGCAGCGAGTGGACCGGCTGTTCCCCTGACAGCGGGTGGCAGATGGACGCGCTCTGACTGGAGAGCAGGTGTAAGGACGCGCTGCCACTGAGCACCTCTCAAACGTGTCCCACAGGAAACCGCAGACGTGGCGCTCTCCCTCACCTTGCCGGGGTCGGATGGGAGGAGGCACGGGGGCGACGGTGGGTGGTGGGTGGGGGGCGGTGGGCGGCGGCCGGGCAGAGGCACTGGCAGAGCAGCAAATACACTCGTGACGCAGGTAGGGCCAGAGCGGAATGGTAATGCTATTATAATGATTTTGAGGGAATGTCTTCATAAATGTCTGCTCTCCGGGGAGGCGGAGGGGGGGCGCGGGGCCCGTGTGCGGATGGGCTCTTTTCACCATGAATAAATTCATGTCCACTCCCGTGTGCTGCCGCCGCTGCTGCTGCTGCTGCTGCTTCAGCCTCTGTTTGCTCATCTCGTATGCAGCCGGCTCTGCGGCCCGTCCCAGGAGATGAAAGTTTGTAAACATGAATAATAATTAGGAACAGGTCGACAGGCAGGTAATCTGCATGTGGGTACCAGAGGTGCTCCTGCCCGGGTATGCATCCATTCGGGGTGGCCTCCGATTAGCATTTTGTTTGCGCTGGGACGCAGCGAACGTTTGATCTCTTATCAAGGCAAATAGAATAGATGTAATTTCTAATTGTTTTTATAAGGGATTAGACCTTGTATGAAGAGGGGATGGCTGTCATAAAAGATTCTATGACTTCGGGGATGACTTTTTGGTCCCCGATAAGACTTTGTTGAACATTTCCATATGCTCCCACACAACTCTGAGTTAGGAGACAAACCGCAAGTCTTATCTGTGATACGCGGGGTCTTTATGTTCTGAGCAGCGACACTCTGATTTATAATTTTCAAATGTTCTCCGGCCTCACAACGAGGAGCGTTTGTGTGTTGCATAAGAGCAGACTGGCACAGAGAGCAGGCTGGCGAACATCTGGGGGACGGCTAAATTAGAGCTCATGGGTTTTATAGATTTGATACAGAGCCTCCGGTGGCACCAGGTTCCTGACTTGTTAATATAATGACAGGATGCTAATGATTAATTAAGAGGCTGATTTTCATTATCACCATGGCAAAGAGAGAGGTTTGATCTTGAAGTGACTTTGGAGCAGGAAGAAAAATCGCAGCTTTTGCTATTCTGCAGCCATACCTCCTCCTGGCACTAACAAGGCCCTGACAGCAAACAAATCTTTGACAAGTTCCCCTCATTGCCCAGCCCCCTTTTATAGATAGTCTTAAGACTTTAATCCGCATCCAGTGACAGGCTCATCCTCAGTCAATAGGGTAAAGAGAAGCCCATGCGAGGGATGTGTGCAATTGTCCAAAGGCTGGTGTGAGTGCACATGCTCAGCATCTTAAACTGAGGCTCACCTCAAGTGAAGGGTATTGAAGGAGGGATTGACAAGTGTTTTGTAAATAAGGCACCGATTTCTTTTCACTTCACTACTGTTGAACCTGTGTGGACTTCAGTCTTTGAAAGTGGCCACTCAGGTTATTAAACAAAAACATAGAGACGCAAATACGTGAAAAAGCAAATCTTCTCAACCACATAAATAAAGTCCACACACCAATATACTGTTGGCGGTTTATTATCATATCTTACCTGCCGTGTACCTAAATATTGTCCTCGAAAGAACCTTCCTAGCATAGAAAGGGTGATGGCAGGGAATACATCCTGGACAGGTCTCCAGTCCATCATAGGACACACACACACACACACATACACACACCACACTCACACTGACACCTAGGGGCTATTCAGAGTCTCGAATCAACCTAAAGCTTTGGACTGCTGGCCCCATGTGCACACACACACACACACACACACACACACACACACACACACACACACACACACACACACACACACACACACACACAGGGAGAACATGCGTCTCCACACAGAACGGTAACAGTGTTAACCCCTCATGCAGTGTGTGGCTGATATAAAATATATTTTGGGTAAAAGTTTATAAGTCACCTCATGATGGAGTTGTAAGCAACTTACAACCTTGCAACTTTGCCACGTAATCCTGCCGAACTTTTAAGAACTCTGTGCACGTCTTCAGCCTGTTTTATGTGTGTGGTATCTCTGTCCTGCCTGTCCTGCCTGCAGTGATCCATGCCCAGACACATCTCAGAGTTCCAGTGTGAGAGGATCTGTTGGTTATAGCTATGTGCCCTGCAGGTCCCAATCTGTCTTTGTTAGGCTTGCTGTGCAGCCTATCGCACCTGCCTTGGCCAAGACTGATCACCACCGTCTCCTTCAGTCTGTGCAGCTGAAGCTAATACAACAGTTTGCACACACTTTGTAATTGTCACAGAGTGGCAACTCTTCCCCTTGTGTATTGTGACGGGGGTTTCTATTAAAATATACTGCGACTGATACAATAAAGCAGAGCTGAGACGTCTGCAGATCATGTGTGAAATACGAAGGTGAGAGAAATAAAGTGCATTGACTTCTTCTTTTCGTAGGAGCACAGCTGCTTCATTTGAATGTTTCAGTTCTGTGACACTGTTTTTTACTCCACTAGTAAGTCTTTTTCACGGCACAACCTCAGGCTTGTCAAATGCACCAGTGTTCCTGATATCATCATCGGCGCCTTTGTCTAGGTCTAGTGTCCCGGGGAGTCATGACAGTGGTCCCTTTTCCACCAAAGCAGCTCCAGTGCTGGTTCAGGGATTAGTGCTTAACTTACTGGTGACATGACTCACAGACTCACTACCTCAAGCCATGGTAACGAGAACTGGTGGAACTGACTGTGAACCAGCACTGGAATTGCTTTGGTGGAAAAGTGGTAAGTGAAAAAACCTTTATCAGGCAAATAAAATTCAACCATTGTTAATGCCATCTCTCGCTTGTGCTGTCCCTGCTGTGATTTGGAGATGTTCTTTGTGATTTTGACAGTGAAAATACTTTGTCTATCCCCTGCCCTATGTGTGTTGGAGATATTCTCCAAAGACCCAAGCAAATGCAAAGGCATAATATGCCTTTGTGTTAAGATGAGTGTTAAGGTATATTGTAGCACTGTCCTTACACCCTCCATCTGGATTTACAATCCATTTTTGCAGGTTTGAATCTTAATAAACACATGTTTTGACTTGCAATAGAGTAATTTTACATTGATGCAGAACCAGTATAAAGACTATTGAGTCTATTGAGTTCTGAAACTCTTCAAATTGATATTTTTTCGACCTGCTGTTTCACCATGACGTGATAAATGTATATTCTCAAAACCACACCAAAGAGGAACAATGACACAGAGTCACTAAGTTTCCAGACAGTATCAATGATATGTCTTGCCAGTTATTATTCTTAAAGGCCATGCCCTGAGTTAAATAATTACCTCTGGATGAATCATACATATGTTCGCTGCCCCTCATTGTTTAAACATAAAGCTCCTCTATATTGACTGGTTGTTAACTTTATCAGTACGTCAATAGTCATTATTGCTTATCTTGTCTTGATTATCCTCAGAGCTGTAAAATCAATTAGGTATAATCCAATCCCATTCAGAAGGTCAAATGTTGGTACTGTATAATGATTCGCTGTACACTTTCAACCCTCTTCTAACTGCATTTTCAAATATGTTTTTCCCATTCGAGAGACCAGCAGAGATGATTAAACTTTCCGAGCACCTCCAGAATAAATCTAACGTGCTAAATAATGGCATCACTTCACCTCTTTCTCAGTGGGAGAGTACAGGTCACGCAGTACTAATCACAAGGCTAATAATGTTGGATACAGTTGTAGGCAGGAGCTACACAGAATGGCAATGATCAATAAAGATGAGCAGGAGTGTGTGGAGCAATGCAAAATATTCAGCGCTGAGAGCACAGGTTAAAGGTGGACAACTTGACCTTACTCGCTTTAGCAGCCACATGGGATAATTGTGAATTTCCATATCCAAGGGCAGACTTCCCAAGTCATCCACACACCCAGCCGAGGGAACATCTTCAGGTTATTACTCCGTAAGCTCTGTGAATGACTCCATCTTTCCTTGCCTGATTACATGATCAAATACGAGAGTGACAAAAACCAGTGTACAGAAACAGAACACTGAAGTAGTAATAATCCCCTTATTTCCCCCACAGCAAATCCAATTTTAACAGCATATTGTGTCTGGATAGGTGTTCATCCTTGACTGGATTTGATGGAAACCTGCAACAACATGTGGGTCTGCCTGAAATAATGCAAAGTGACATTGCCTCTAGTGGCTTTGTTTCCCACATTTCTCCCCCGATATAATTTAATGACCCATTGCGGAGCTAGAAATCGATGTGATTAAAGAAGGAAAAAAAAAACACACAGAGCCCAACAGGTCGCGATAATTATGTGGCTAAATCTGTAAATCAATAATACGCTGCCTCCTTTCTGACTTAAAAAAAACAACAAAAAAAAACGCAAAGTCAAAACAGATGCGTGTCGCCCATTTGAATAAGCAGCAGGCTGTGTCTTTCACGGGGTGGCAAGATGCTGTAGGTTATTGAGGAATTGTCCCCGCTGCAGCCCTGGCCTAAGCCCTCCACGTCTCTGGATCAGAGTACACTAATTTGATTTCACGGCATGCCGTTGAAGATGCATTAATCTTTCCCAGACCATCGCATGCCCCTGAGCAGCTGGAGTAAGAGGAGAGTGAGACACAGAGAGGGAAGTGGGGTCGGAGCGACGTGCCTCCCATGCTAACAATGTTCTCCTGCCAACAGAAGCGCATCCCTCCAGGCAGCCCGTGTAAACAGTGCACACCATCTCTAAATCACATTCACACCCTCGGAGATTTTCTGGGCTCTCTGTCCCCTCACCATACACCCCCTCCCATCCCACGGCACTGCACCCCACCACAGCATGGTCACTTGGTTCCCTTTGCAACTGCTTTTTAGTTACCGAAATTGTTTATTTTTCGTCCTGTGGCAGTGCTGCCTCGCTAAATAATTACAAAGCAGTCGCAGGGCAACAGCATTTTGTACACATCCATCCTTCTGTCCATTTGTACACTTTGTGTGGTTTTTGTTCCTTTGTTCTACCAGTGACTCGACAACGGACGACATTAGTATTCTGTGTAATGCGTCTCCACTTCCTATACAGTCTGGGACCTATAGGTTGGCTCCGGGACAACTGTGCTCGGTGATAACTTCTGTCACATAATCAAAGCTAATCCATGGCTGTGGGGCAACTTCTCATATCTCTCTTTAGGGCAAAGGAGAAATAAAAAGATCCATCAATAAGCTAATGTCCCCAAGTCGATTTTGGTCAACAGAAATCAAAGGGAAGGGAAGACGAGGGGGGAGAGGGACGAGATAAAGGGGGACCACCGCAGACTCTCCCTCACTGTTAACCCCCACCCACCTCCTGTCCCATTGGCCTTCCCAACTGTCGTATCACTCTGGGGTACGGCGCGCCTCCGCCAACAGCTTTCTTGTCTTGTTCCATTGATCCATTTTAACACACAGTGGTGAACGCATCAAACGCCGCGTGCCATGCAGGATCCCCACCCTCCCTACCCCTCCCTCCGTGGCTTTCAAAGGAAATGATGAAGGCATGAAAATATGAAAATGCTCTTCACAGGGGTCTGTGAAGGAGGCAATTTCCATCATGCACATGTCTATTTCCTATGTAGGGGAAAATAACACATTTCTCTGATGTTCCTCCGCACAGAGCAGCAGTGACTCTTCTTCTGCTGAAGCTTACAGAGAGGGTAGAACAGATTGGGGGAGTATTAAATTACTGAGGAGGCTGACATTTTTTTCTAAACTCTTTATTTGGTTTACACCCCTGGGGTATGTAATCATAGCCACAGCAAATCCTTGGTTTGGCTTATTAGCATATTCATATATCCTGAGCTATTTGTTGACATAAACTTTGTGGTTGTCCTTGATAAGCATTTTTAACTGGTTGTGTGATTACAACACAGTGGTCTATACTGTACAAGCAGAAGCAGCAGAAGATGTTTTTATTTTTGCCTCTTTTTTTCTGGCAGGGTTAAGATTCTGGCCTTGGAATAAAAAAAAGAGAAGATCGTGTCTCCCTCACAGTACAATTGATGCTTACATATTAAGACAATATTTCTTCTTATTGAGTGAAGGCGTAAAAACCCTTGGCTTTCACTTCAATAAAGAATGGATTTGTGAGATCTGTTTATCTCATCAGCTCTTCTCTTCTGCTAGTTTGTCAGGCTTGAAACAATGGTAAATCCCCTCCACTCTCATCCAGGTTGATTAGTCCTTTTAAATAAACATAAGGTCAAAGAGGGCTCATGGCTCCACGCAGTGAAGTGCGATGGCGTTTCCAGTAAGGAGCCATTTGCATGAAGGAGACGTGCCCATATCAGGGTCTGATGAGCCGCACTTGCTTGATAAATAAATGAATTAATCCAGCTCGTTGTCCTTGAGATTTATTCAGCTGGTGTCCTCACCGGAGAGTAGAAGTTAATTAAGATCATCGAGAGGGATGTGCTTCTGTTTAGCCACTCATACAGATATTGTTCTTAAGTGGAGCAGTAGCCCTTGGACTGACGGAAGCGTAGAGCGTGAAAATCGTTCAAGATACTGTAACTATCTTTGTAGGAACGATCGGACACAGATTGACCAAATTACATCTTTTTATCATCCATGTCAGAATGATTGTCTCAAATTAGGTTTTACTTCAGTCATATTTCAGAAATGTCGTTTCAAACACCGGTGCCTTTTTAAGATGCAGATATTTTGGGATGTTTTTCTTGTCATGACATTTCAGAGTCAGAATCACATTTATTGCCAGGTAGTTATTTAATTCAATTCTAAGAGGAATTAACAAGCAAGGTGACTTTACAGTGTTTTCTTGTTTTACAGACAGGACGATGTTTAAACAATATGTTTAAAAGTGTCCGAAAGATGATATTAATGTGAACCAGGAGCTAGAAGGAAAATAACATGTTTGGTATTCCAAAAACACATGCTTTGTCAGTAGTATAGCACAATGGAGAACCGCAGACATGATTTGGGGTAAATGGAGTGAACATGCGAAAGCATCAGTGTCGTCTGACTCACGCTCTGTCAGTTTGAGCGAAGGTAAAAGACACAAACCTGCCTGAACAGTGAGACTCAGGGGAGCTGACACCTGAATATGTCACCAGCATTATCACACCCTCTGGCACATTTTACTCACTTTATTCCAATGCCACTTGCAATATACTGTACTTTTCTACTTAACTTGGCTGATTACGGGTCAGAGGTGCTTCCTTTAAAACAAGACCTGCTGTTTTGTGACCAACTGCAATAAAGCTTTATGATTATAAGACTTACTGTCATTATATGGAGCTTTATATGTCTCTATGTGGTTTATTGACAGCAAATAAAACTAATATATACACCTGCAGTTTTACACCAGTATAAAATCGTCTCAGTATATAATGGTAGACGAGCAATAAATTCTCCTTTGGAAGCGTAATTATGTAGCCATCTCACCACTGTGGATAGATGTGTTAATGCTGCCTTGAAATATATTCAATGTGACACCATTATCTGATAAAGTAACACAGGCTAAAATGAATGCATATCATTAGCTTGATTGCTGTGCAAGCTGTCAGTTTCTGCAAGCATGCAAGTCTTTCCAGTGTTCTCTTTTTTTTTCCTGAACACATTGTTTGGATTAGCATATTTAACAAAACAAGACATGTGATTACTGCCACATGTGGACTCAACTGCCTACCTGATGCTACTTATCGATACGTGTAAGAGACTGCAGTATCTGTTCTTGGTTTGGACTTATATATTCCTCTGCTCCCCTTTGCCTAGACAGCTAAATGTTCTAAATGCTCTGATGCCATACATCTTATGTACCCAAAGCTGCAAGGGCCCATAGGTCCTAATTACTACAAGAATTTTGAAGATGTCTTGTTTTTTGTATATATCTGGTTGCAGAATTCACTAAGCCAAATAGAAGATGTGCCCCAAGATGTTTCAGCACATTACTGTATATTTAAATCTTTTTTATTTTTTCCATTACAAATAAGTGCTGGGGCCATTGTGGGCTATGGTCCCCTTAGCAGCGATTCATGTGCCTTAATAGCCAGGCATGGTAGCTATATTTCACGTATATTTCTTTTCTGTGTAGTTGTGGAAACATGCAGTGGAGGCACAGCAGTGATTGAAGTGAAGCCCTTAGCGGTGACAGTTCCAGCCTCGATATTAATGGAAGCCCACATAATTGCGCACGCCATTAAGGAAGTACAGATGCTATCAGGGAGTGCACACATCGTTATTTCTCAGCGCAACACCTCATTAATATTTGTTGTTTTTTAATTTTTCTCACCACCTCCCTCCCACTTTGCAGAGCGGGGAGGGCTGGACTGGATGCTGCGCGGGATGGAAAATGACAGAGAGATGAATCTCTCTGACTCCAGGCAGATGTTTCCTGTTCGGCATTCAAATGAGAGGCACACCCTCTCACAACAGCCGAGGCAGCACGCCCACTGGAAAGAAAGTGAAACATTTCAGACGATCATAAAGTGGATTTAGGCGCCTCTGCTCTGTCGCACGCCTGTGACTTCCTCCTTGTATTTAAAGGTCAGATGGCTGAGAGCGAGGTGTGATCTATTCAGAGATGAGGGCACGAGCTGCGGCATCGCTCCGTAACCTTTCGCTGCACAGGTTCTCGTTGGGTTTGTTGTGACCTGCGGTTGTCTTGGTCTGTGGAAAAGTGTCGGACTGGAGGACGTGCTAACATTATCATTTCAATCACATCTGTCCATCCATTATCTTACCCACCTTGACACTGTTGTGCTGGTCTGCTGCTTGTCGAGGGAAGGCAGGGAGTTTGCCTTGAACACGTGAGACACACACACACACACACACACACACACACACACACACACACACACACACACACACACACACACATTCACCGTTCACTCACACACTCACACCTAGGGGCAATTTAGAGCCTCCGATCACACTAAGCATACGTGTTTTTGGACTGTGGGAGGACATTAGGGTGCTTTGACACCAAAGCTGTTTAATCCAGAGCAGAGTTCATCCTTTATGTTTTTAGAGTACCTGGAGAAATCCCACAGAGACATGAACATACAAAAAACACGCAGAAAGACCCTCAGTCCGACTGGGATTCAACCAGCATCCTCTTTGCCCCTGTCGCCCTATCTCTGCAGTGACCTCCATCACGTCAAATATGGTAAATGAAAACCAGCCAAGTAACAACTGTGTGAGCATTTGTGCAGTGCTCGGTGTATCTCATGGATAAACTCATCACTCATATTCGACACTGTGAGCAATTAAAGGGATGTAGAGGCTGTCTTCATTCCCCCAACTCCTGCTGAGGGCAGAATCGATTTCTCAATCATTGAAATGCTGTGCAGTTCGGTTCAACACCTGCCTCTCGAGCACACAGAGAGCTGCTTTTTGCTTATGATTAGTCCGCCAAGCAAGATAAAGCTGATCTGTGCCCGGCAGCGGCATTGCAAGGTATATATTTCACTCTAATTATGCGCGAAACATTTTCCCACAGATACATGAGGAAATTAAAATTCATTTTCTCCTCACTTTGTCAGTTTATCTGAATGTTCGCCACACCCCTCGCCTCAGCCTTGAAAGTGCGTGAAGCTCTCTTTGCTGCCTTTCACAGCAGCTCGAGAGATACCGTATCTTAAGTAGTAGAAGTGTCGATATTGGACTCAGAGCCTGGACTTTCTGTCATCTAAGATTGCATGATTTCTCAAGCCAATACCTTGGGTGAACGGAAACATACTTGAAAATGTCATGATTAAACAATAAGTCTCTTTTTTTTTTACTTAAACCTTTCTTTCCTGAATATAATTGGAGGTTTTAAGCTCAATTTCTGACAAAATTACAATAGTCAATGTTGAAATGCTCTAATTTCTATGGTAAAATGAAACTAGTCATCACGTTGGGATATGGGTATTCATTGCACTTAATGTTATTTCAGTGCTTCGGTATGCACAGTTTGCCACACAGGGTTAACTGCAATTTACGTGTTACATCAAGTGGAACTGTAGTTGCTCTGACATTGTTAGGATTGGTAGAATTGCGCCTCCTCAGCTTTAACTGCTACTGGAGACGTATGATCCAGCTAAAGTAAAAGTGACTGCAAAAGTCATTGAAAGTCTGAATTTGTCAAATTAAGTGAACAGGGCTCTGTGTCAAGATTACAGCCACCTATGTAGCAGAGCTAACAGTTTCACAGGAATAATAAAAAAGCCTACATCAACATCATCATCATCATCATCATCATGTTAACATTAAAGTCAGCGATTTCTGTTCAGTAACCTACAAAAAAATAAAACAGCTCCCCTTCAGTGTTCAAGACCCTAATGACTGAACAGCATTTACTCACTTAGATAGAGACATCACTACTGACAAACTATTAAATGTAAAATACAACATGTAGACCACATGCTGCAAATAATTGCTTCCCCACTAATGGGCAAGTAGAGGCAGAGACGCAGTATTCACCCTTTAATAACCTCTGTTTTGTGTGTCCTCAGTGCTTGTGTGGCAATCCCACACAGAAACATTAATGTAATATATGGCTTTGTTTACAGTTGGAACCCTTAGTGCAACTGCACTTATTCATCTCCACCACCTTATTACTGATATTTGCAATGAGGTAACAATTTCAAGGCAATTTCCCTGCATCTAACTAGACCAACTGGGAATATGTTTGGTGAGAATGATATGACTGGGACACATCACCATCACTCCTCCCCATATTACTGTCATGTTATGGCACTCCAATATAATTACTGTATATGAATAATGCCAAGCAATATCTCTCTCTAAACGAAGGAGGCCCTAAATTGGCCCCGGAAGGAAATCTAAGTCGCTCAGATTGAGAAAGAATTTGATGAACTGGTTGAAGTTTTATATTATTCCTACTTGGAAATTCAGTTTCTCCTTATGTATGCTACCTGACACAATGCAGCCCAGTGCACAGTATTATATTGTTCATGCAAGCAACTGTAAACACTGAATCACCAAAATCAGATTAAAGTGAATCAACGCCATGATGCACGACCCCAAAATTCATCAATTTAGAAGAGTGATTAATTTCAGACTCCATTTTTCATTCAAGTCACGTGCATCCATTACTGCCAGTGACAGGCGGAGCGGCTTATTTCGTTTCTCGCATTTGTCTCCTCTGTACCCTTGCTTGCACCTCTCCCTTCCTCCTCTTTAACAGCCTTAAGAGAAATTGAGACGTCCGTAATGATGGTGGACCGGATCGATTTCCAGGTCAAGTGGAGGACGGAGGACAAAAGAGAAATGAAATATGAGAAATGAGATGCACCAGTGGGTTTAACTAAAGCTTTGAGAAAATAGGAAACCCAGAGTTGGCAAAAGTTTGTATAGTCGAGGACCAGACCTCCATCACATGGCCTTTACTCCATTTCTCCTAGATATTAGAGGAACACACAGGGGTAGCTCATATTTCCATTGTGGAATGATGTGTGTCTCAGTGGTGCTAACAGCCTCTTTGTGAATGCAGACATCTATAGAGAGAGCTGCCTTGAACTTATTCTGTTGTGAGCATTGGTGCAATGTCCCCCGGGAATGGCTCGAACGGCCTCATGGTGACTTTGGGATAATTACCGGCATTACTATTCCTGCCAAAATATTTAAATTGTTTTATTTTAGAACTTCCTGCTCCCCGAGGAGATCACACCACCTGTGTGTGCTCCTCACGTCTATGTCCCCTGTGGGCTGAGGCCTTTTCCAAACACGGGGCAGCCAAACGCAAATAGACTAATGAGGGATTTATCTACCTCCATCCTTTTGACTCGTACACCCCAGCTCCACTTCTGCCCTGTATTAGCATAGTTTTTGTCCACAGTGAGATCATAATCCGTCTGTACGTCCTTGAATGTTGCACAAGGAAACTGCAAAGTCTGTAATATTCTGTCAACAGTGCTGAAATCATCCCACTGTTCAGTAATCCAATTAAAATTATTCTTCAAATGAGGGTTTTTCCCTCTGCTCTGGCACCAGAGTGACGATGTGGGGGGTTGTTAAGCCCGTTTTACTAACTGTGGGTGGTTTGCCACAAAGAGAGAGCAAGACCCCATCAGAGGAAATATTATACCGTGCCTTCATTACCCTCTGGACCAGTAACATTTCCCACAGCTAATGAGGGAAATATTTTTGGTTTGACACAAATAATGTTTTTGTTGGCACCCAGTCACAAAGTTACTGATGGTCCTTTAGTTTACATGCTTCCACTTTGTCAATATCCAAAAAAAGAAAGAACAAAATTAGCTGTTATTGATGTCACAACTGCAATCTAAGTTAAACAAGAAAACATCAATTACGATCTATAATGGAAAAACCCATGTGAGAATCCTGAGGGGGGATGGAGAATTCTCTCAGCAATCATCCTAAATATCTCTGCACTCCTTATCCACTCGCAGTTCCTCCGTCTCTATTTTTCTATTCCCTCCCCTCTCCATCTTTTTTTCCCTTTTCAGAGATCCATTCTGTCTAATTGGTGCTGATGAGGATGGGGACTTCATTACCGGCTTTGCTATGAATTATTATGTGGTGTAATTGGACCTCCGATCCCATAGGAGGTGCCCTGCTCCAGCTGGCCTGACTGGAGGAGGCTCTCCTGGCCCAGGTGGAGGCCTCTGCACAGCTGAGGTCTCCCCTCAACTGGACAGAACATCAATCTATCCCAACGTTAGAAATATATCACACTCTGATTTCAACAGGGTTCCTGACAGATGCTTTAGAATTGGCCGTATTTATAGCCCTTCTCGTAAAAGCTGATGTTGATTGAAATCTTTCTGTTCTGTAATGATGAGGTAATTAACATGTGTTAATGACTTCTGAGATGCTAATTGAGAGCCGTTTTTTTTTACACCACAATAGGCATTGCATTCAGGCAAGCGAGGAGAGTTCATGACTGATGTATGGCTGGGTACTGCCACCCCGCTCTCGGATGTACATTTAATAAATGGAGTCGCCGTGTTGGAGTGACGGATAATTACCCCAAAGATCGCATACTGAAACATTTCTAAAGCATTCTCAAATGTTTTCCTCTTTCGCTCATTACAATTACTGCTGTCTCCGCTCTCATTCAAGTAGATTAGCAAGTCAGACTGTGATGTGGTCTCAAAAAAATGTTGATTGCTAATTGAAAAATTAGAAAGTCAATTAGAGGCTAGAGATCTAATTAAAGTGGAATTGAATGGAAATCTCGCCTCAGACTGGGCTGCTTTCTCCAATGCGTAACCTCCTCGAGGCTCTGATTTGCCTGGTGAGTGAATGCTGCTCTCCTCTGTGTGTTGCTGAAATGCAATTGGCTTCTCTGGAAGATCTGACAGATTGATTTGGATTCAATCACAGTGCCTTCCCCGGCTGTGAGAAAGATGAAAATAATAATATAAAGTCATTACGTGGAGGGGGAAGTCTCTAAACAAAGAGACCTGAGTATCTGCCTCCCCCCAGAGGAGCCCTCGAGGAGTCATTTTATCGTTCAGGCCTGAAGCGTACAGGACGGACAAACTGGTGGAATCTTCCATGAGCGGGGCCTCAAATGTCTTGGTTAAAAACATTGTGGTTATTCTTTAAGGAATTGATAGTAAAATGAAGATGTCACTCATGACAAACTGGTACGTGTGCATGGGCTTGCCGCTCATCAGTTATGTTGTCAGCCTCTGAGGCCCCCTGCCTCCATCCCCGATCTGAGGCACCCCGGTTACACTGTGGTCTCCACTCACATTATTGTTTACCTCCCGGTTCATCTACCTCATGGAGGGAAAAGTGTGGGCGAAATTGGTTAATTATGAATAACAGCAGCCCGGGGCGTGTGCAGATAAGGTATTGACATGCACAGGTCGTGAAGCAGGAGTCCCACCAACAGCGAGCAGCTTCGCAGTGGGAGGTCTTTGACAAACAGCCGTGTGAGAAATGAAAACCGTGTTGGCTAACTGTAATCTATAGTCTTCTTCTGCTTCATTGTGTATTTTAACGTAATATGTTATGGGATTTTACAGGTTCTGCTGACTGCTGCATATTTTTCTGTGCTCTAAACATTTTTCTTGCCTCTTGGCAGCGACTGTAGAGATCCATTAAAATGATTGATTGAGTGTTGGGTTGGATATCTGAATAGATGGAAAGCGAGACACTTATCACACCCAGGCATGCAACACCAACGCTGCTAGGTCTTACGGAAAATAAAGATTCATATGGACTAATATACTGCAAATAGTACTGTTGTGTGGAAAAAACCCTCTGATACAGTCCGAAATTCACCTTTCATCATGCATTTACAGAGTGGGTGGTTTTCTATTTGACTGAGCTGCTATGGGTTGTATTGTTGGAGTAAAAATGACCTCAGGAGGGGGAAGAGGATTGGGGTAGGTTTAGCACGAGCTGTGCTGGCTATGGATGAAAAAATAAATATTTAATATCTAATCTTTTCCCTATTCTTTGCATGCAAATACACCCAGGCAATCTTTAAAGTGTTGTGTGATATTTAATCATATAGCTGAGATAAGATACAGTGGCTATCGCCATTACCCTCTCTGGACATATAAATATATGAATATGAATACAATATTTATTTGCAAATTTGTGTCAGATCTGCAGAACAACTGTTTTTCATATGTGATGAGGGCACTGTGGTTGACTGGTGAATAGCACCTCACAACAATAAAGTTCCTGGTTGGAATCCTTTTCTGTCCGAAGACCATGCATGTTCTAGTTTGCATGTTCTCTAATTGATTTTACTTCAGTTTTCTCCCGGAGTAAAAACACGCTTGTTTAGGACTCAATTGGAGTCTCACTCTCTATATGAGCTGCTACCAGTGGGGCCCCATCAGAACACTCAGTACTAGATGACAGACACATGTATGTGATCATCTTTTAGATTCAATGGCACTGCGTGCTCTTCTCTCACACTCTGTTTTTTCTTGCTTCTCTCTTTTCCCTTTTCTTCTTACTCGCCTTCTCTTTCTCTCTCCTTTTACATGCATTTCTGAGGCACACTGGAGCTGGCATGCTGTCAAGGTGTGTTGCCGTGTACAAAGCTCGATAAACAGTACTATCTGCTTGTTCGTTCTTTATTCCCGAGCATGGGGCACAACTGTGAGAAATTGTAAGAACGTTCTTTTGATTGTGATTTTCTTTTGTGATTTTTCAGTCTTGCTCTTGTTTTGTAATATCACCAGGCAAAAGTGGGACTGCGAAGACGGTGAAGTTTGTAGATGCTGAGCGTCACACGCTAACGTTGCCATTGTCAGCTTGTCAACGCGCAGCTCAAAGGCACAGCCCTGCTGATGCACAGCGTCACTAAACTGCTTGCATGACTGCAGACTCGGCCTTGTTGACCTGCAGCGACGCACGTCATCCGCTGATTTATCCAAAAACCAGGAAAAATCCCCACACTTAGTTTCAACTAAAAGCAAAGACATAGTGTAGTCTGAGCAAATAAAGGTTTATGAGACTTTGGAATGTTATCACAAGGATGAATAATATAATTCAGATAGTATCTAATCCCCAGATGGAACACACATCTCTGATTGGTGCTTTATTATGTAAAAAGCCCTCAGCAAACAAACTGAATAGTCATTTGTTCAGTTTGGGGTTGGCTCCAATAAGCCATTTATCCTGTCTCATTATCTAAGCCATCCTCCCTCACTGACAGGGAAGGCAAGGACAAACGTTCACCTTCGCTTCCTTGCTTGATCTAGTTTTCTCTACCTCCTCTCCCTTGTAGGTTGACAGAGATGGCTGATGCAGGACAGGCAAGATTTTCTGTGCAGCATTTCCTTTTTAATCCCACTGAAACATCCAGGAGTCTCTCTTTGAGAGCAGGAGCGCCGGCTCTCGCTTACATCATTCATTTCATTAAAAAAAGACACTCTGATATGAGTGTCATGATGAGTTCAGATCGGTTCAGACCACTGGTTTGCTGAAAAGTTTGGATGCAGCCTCAAGAAATCCTAGTGTGTGTGCTTGATATTCAACAGGGAGAAGAAGGGATTATATCTCCTCTCTCAATTGTTATTCAACAATCAACTGCTCGCATCATTATGTCACTGTCCACGTTCATAATTAATGAAAGAACAATGGCGAACTACATGTTTGCACTGCTACGTAATTAGGTGAAAATATACAGAAGCTTCAGTGCTCTATAGAAGCTATAAAGTGCTCTGGCGCACCGGTCTGTCCCAGAGGACTGAATTCAGGGCATCAGAATGTTGATTTCTCCTTGGACGTCTGTTGCCGTTTCGTCCAAGGTCCTTTTTTTTCCTCTTTAGGCTTTTTTTTAGCTCCTTTAACTGCTGTTTAGTCATGTTGATGGCTTCTTTCTCGTAGGGAGAAAAAAAGGCAGGCTTGTTGTTCTTCTCTCCCTCCAGCCTCTGACGTAGCTGGTTGCCTCTCCTGGCAGAGCTACTTTAGAACCAAAATGCCTGTGTGGGATTCAATTTCTCCCCTTGTGATTTCTCTAGGTACTCCAGTTTCCCCTTATAAGATAATAATGGATGGAGGGATGGATGTTGCACGTGGCTTACACAACAACCGTACCGTACCAACAATACATTTTAATTCTACTGAACGGTAATTAGATCACACAAGAAGCTCACTATAGAATCGTCGCTCTCACTAAAAATAAAATTTGCATCAAACCTTCATCAAACTTTGACCCATGACCATGCCAGACGTCATAGTTTTCTTCCTTTTTCTTGTCTTCATAATGCATAGAGTGTGTGTTGGGCTCTGTTTGCTGCGTATTGTGGGCATCTATTGTGATTCTGGTGGTGTTTTATCTTTCACCTCACAGAGCATCAGTCCTAAATGGACTTCAAAGAATATTTCATATTTGGCACTCCAGCCTTTTAAGTAGATTGACTCGTGGCTATTACAGAAAAAAATAGCCTGTGCTTTCTGTAATAGTTCTTTAAGAAGCCATTAGGGAGTCAACAGTAATAAATTATGAACAATACTGTAATGAGCTTGTAGGAGAGAAGCCCCGTCGAACTTATTAATGATGACTGGTCACAGACACTTAATTTAAAGCATTAACTCTGATTCATTTGTTAATATTTATCAGAACGGGGGAGTGTATGAAAAATGACTCTGCGTGGGCGAAACGTTATTAAGCTTAGAGCCGAAATGACTTCGGCTGCATTTTTCGGGGGCACGGGCGACTCTAAGTCACCGTCGTCTGCCTCAGTGCCGATAGGACTTCGACCTTCTCCACTACTGTACATGTGGCACCGTGAGGCTTGTGGAGGAAAATGGGGGAAATGGGAGCAAAGCAGAAAATGTGAAATGGAACGAATATGTCTCCCAGGGTGTGAGCGTGACTCGCGCAACCTTGGCGAGGGGTAGAAGGCCGCGGCAGCGACCTATGTGCCGCCCGCGGCGGGGCAGACACCCCGACACCCGCGGCAAAGTCCCGGCAACTTGACACGCGAATCATTCACGGAGCGCGGAGTAAGGAACTGGGAGGAGACGGGTGATGGAGATAAACAGTGGGGGTCACGCTCCTGGATATCCTGTGGGCTGCGCAGGCTGGCCCCCCGCTCTCCCCGCTGCTCGGTCCCCGCAGCTGTCGGTGACAGGGCCCGGAGAGAGGGGTGGGGAGAAGTCACTCCCATCTGGTACAGTCGGATCAGCTTGGACCGAGACGGGGGCGCGGGGGGTCATGTGTCCCTCTGCATCAGCGGCAAGACCGCTCTGCCAGCGATGACACTCTGTCCACTGGGGGAAGCCTGCTTCCTTTGCTTTATAGATGAGTGGATATTTGTTATTTTTCACATAACAGGCAGCTACGGACCTCTCTTGGAATGGGGCAATAAACTCTTGTCAACAGTAAAACAGCAGATTTTTCAAACTATAGATTTTCTGTTGCTGCAACCTTTTTTTTTGCCCTTTTAGCAACTGTCAGCGTCAAAGTAACAACTCTTAAAGGTTAGCACTGCATAAAATATCTGGGTTAAAGCTCCAAGTAGGCTAGATTTACCAGTCTTTAAAGCTCCAAATATCAGCGTTCCTCGCAGGCATTCAAATGAATTGCTCCCATCTGAGGATGCGGGACACCGTCTAAATCACAGACTTTTCTCGTTACACCAGTCACAAATGGTCTGGCCTGTGTGGCTCATATTCCTGCAGGATGTGGTTGTACTGGTCATTTCATATCAACTGCTCATCCATCTGAATGCATCTATGCATCTATGGTCCGACAAGATTTTTTTTTTCTCCCCATACAGAGATAATGTTCTGCAAGCTATGCACTCTGCCAAGACAATACTAACCCTCTTGTTGGGGATAATAAATGGGATAATAATTTGACTTGAATTTATTCATGTAAAAAGCACAGTAATCAAGCTGTTAAAATAGAACAAAGCTGCAACAGCTAGATAAATAAGCAGATATAAGAAATTCAAATGATCCACTGTCTGTATGTATTAGTAAGAATGTACTGTGATTAGAAAACCATCCATTAATCAGTTATGTGAAAAAACACTTTGTACCCTATGGTTTATGGCGGGGGTCTGCTGGAGCCTGTTCCAGCAAGAGTTGCAACAACTGGTGAATTGTTCGGCTAATATTTGCCTAAAAGAAAAATTGACATCTACACGAATACATTATTATTATCATTCATTATAACAATAATTTAAAGAATGATTTAAGAAAATTAAGTCTGAATTTTCTGATCTCAGCTTCTTAATTATGAATATATCTGGTTTCCTAAGTCCTCTAAGACAATAAAAATGAATGTCAAAACACCTTCTTGGCCACTGTGCAACAGCATCAACACCATTTTAGCATCGTTTCACAAACCAGTTGGCCAATCAAATAATCAAGGAATTAATCAGCAGAATAATCTCCTACAAAAATAATCCTATCTGTAGCTCTAATCTCTGTGCAGACAGTACAGAGCGAGGAGCAGGGAATACACCCTGGACAGGTCTCCAGAGCATCACAGGACACACACACAGCATTTATTCTCATATTCATGCCTAGGGGCAATTTAGAGTGTCCAATCAACCTTAACATGTATGTGTTTGAACTGTGGGAGCAAATGGGAGTACATGGAGAAATCCCACAGAGACACGGCGCGAACATGTGAACTCCACACAGAACAGCCTGTGGCCCGACTGGGAGCTGTCTCGGGACCTTCTCACTGTGTGACAACAGTGCTAATTCATTCCTGTTTCTCCAAGAGGCCGGCTTTGGGCACCTCAGACACTGACTTGTGACGTTTCCCGGTTTGTCTCCTATAGCAGCTCTTTCAAATGGATGTGCCATGATCTGGTGTGTTTGAGGTCTAAAGACTGTGAAGGTAAAGCCGATCGGGTCAGCACTCCTCCTTCCTCTCCTTTTGATTTCAAACAGGCTCGGGACGGCTTTGATGCCTGTCCAGGGTCATTGTCCAGTTGAAAAATCACATTCTCTTCCGGACAAATTTCAAAGGGCTCTTGGATGTTCGGCTCCAAAAATTGATGAAATATTCCCATATAGCGGCAGCAGCCACCCAATCTTTAAACTAACTGGATTAGTGCGGCTATCATAATTATCGCTGGGATTTGTAATTATTAAGTGACAGCTCTCTGAGGATTAATTTGTGGGATGAAAAGTCAGACTGAGAGCTACACATCTTATCAAAAGGAGAAATTAGAGACGGTGATATTCAGTCGTCTTTTCTCGCTCCTGTTTGCCCTTCTCTCTTGGTCGGCCTTACCTGCATGTCTAATCCCCTTTCCTTTGGTGATGAGACGGCCAGTAATTGCTTGATGAGCAGCCAGGGGAACATGAGCCACAATTCCACCTTGTTTTCAGAGCGATCCTAGTGTGAAGGGCACAGACAGAACCTATAAGGTGACTTAGATTACTAATTATGCCCGTGTGCTTGTTAGCTGGAGGGTCAGTGGACCATGCCAGCTGTCCTGCCCTCTGCCCCCCCGACTACCTCAGCTGTTAATCACAATGTCACAGAGGCTGATTACTTGGCAGCACTCATTTTCCAATTTTCATATTGAAGGGAAAAGGGCATTACAAGCAACTGTCTGATTTAATGACAGATTTGTTAATCATCTGAGAGGAAGAATTTATTTGCCAGACATAAATATGCAACATAAATTCAACGAGGACATAAAAACATTATGAGGGTCAGCCGCTCTTTAAAGCAGTAACCCATCATCTATCTGGTCTGTGCGGTTTAACCATTAACCAGCGAAATCCACCAGTCTTTCTTTCTCTGAGTTAAAAAAAAGAGACTGCGTAAGTACTTTCAGAGATGATGACAGTAGTTCCTCAGTGCCATTTCAAATAGACGTCTACTTCTCTGCATGGCCATTCCAGTAAATCAAATAGACTAACAGTGATGAAAGTGAACAAATGAAATGAAATAAAACAGGGTCACACATCACTGGAAGGGCAACAAATGGGCACCGAAATGGAAGTAATTTTTTTTTTCCCCCCTTGTGTCTCAACAAAAACGGGGAAAAAAAGCCATCAGCTCTGGTCAAAAAGCAAGTTGTCATTTCGCCTAAAGCGCCGCTAACCGCATCAACAAAAATATAGGTCTCTGTAGAACTTTATATGACAGAGGAGGGTCAGTCATTTTAATGTAAAAAGACAGTTCTTTTGTGAAAAAGCGCTGAGCGATCCAAAAACCCAGGAGAGGTGGAGGCGGTTTGAATGACCCGAGCCTCATTCAATTTGATTTGTGTTCTGCAGAGGTTTTCTAGAAGCCAAGGAAGCAGGTATTCCTACAATTGATCTGATGCCTCTGAAGGAAAACTGCATTTTTTGAATATTTGTGCTCAGACTGGAATTACGTTCAAAGAATTTCATTAAATCCGATGCTGTAAAATTGATGAATCGGAGAAATATCTTGTGGGGGGAAAAAAAAGTTGGTTCGACATTGGCAGTGCTTAATGGTTCTGTCTGAGATAATGTTTAAATATAACCTTTATTTACTGTGACTGCCACAGATAATAAAATAAAGATACAACAATATATAGACACGGCATAAAATGTCCTAAAATGTAAATTATCAGATTCATTATCAAAATAATAAGTAAAGTTTAAAAGTTGAGTAAAACGCAGCCATGGAGAACTTAAAAATAAAACTACATCATTCCAACTAAATTCAGTGACACCACTGACAAAGTGATTTGCCCAAAGAGGGATGTTTTCTCCTCGCATGCTGATGACACTGCAGTCCTATTTGCTTTTTTTTTTTGTTTTTATTGTCAAGACATCATGAAATACTCTTGCCCTAATTAGCATTTCATTTTCTATGTCACCGTATATTGTCAGCATCCATGTAAATGTGAGAGTGCAGAGAGGAAAAAAAAAAACAAAAACAACAACTTGCCTGTGTTTGTGAAAGCTAATTCCCATCAGAGTTTATTTAACACTTCTGACAGTTTCCAACAGCTGCCCCACAACCACATCTGCTCCGAGCGGACAAACAACCCCCGAGTCAGCTCAGAATATATAATCGCTGCAAAATCATTCTCTGTCTGACTGAAAAACAACCTGAGAGAGGAATTCTTTCATGTGTTTCCATTATGAATTTCACTCTTGCATTGTCTTCAAAAGGCCAGATCCATCATGAAAAATTATAATTTTTTTAAGTATTAAAAATGTTTGACTGCACCGGGGAGGCTTCTCTCATCTTGAACAAATAGTTTGTCTGACCTGGCAAGCGGCTTTCTCTGGGGGCTGGCGAGGGCAGGAAACATGCAGGAACCCATTAAGAGTCAATGGCCACCATGTTCAGCATGGAGACTGTGGCCTCACCTCCTCTGTAATGATGTAAATGCTTGCTGACAGCAGCCCCGCACACAGCTTGCATGATGAATCACATGGACCGGGTAAACAGTAAGTATTACCTGTCTCACTGTTGACGTACAATTACATGTATGTGAACGCCTGTGGACATGTGCACGCTAATGTGGCAACAGCCCATATTTTTTTCCCCGCACTGCAACGTGTAAACAGTAAGTCTATAATGGTTTTTCGTGACAACTTTTGGAACAAAAGTACATTTTAGGATTTTTTTAAAAAGTAAAATGTCGCTCATTTTGTTTCTCCTCCATTCCCATGCCCATTGTTTTTTCCATTACTTTGCACACAAAGTCCACTCTCTACAGCAAGTCAAAGTCGACTGACAGGTTGGATGTCAGTCATCTGTGAGGAAACAGCAGCGGTGGCAGTGGCTGAAGGCCATGCCCCCGTGGGGCGCCCAAACCTATGGCGTATTCAGACTCAGTATTTTCCTGGCCGTCCCCTCTCCTCGTCTCCCCATTGGCCCTGCGGGCCTGGCACATGTGTGACATATAATTGATTCATTAATAATGTGAACAGATGTTTCTGGTCCAGCCTGGCATCCTGCCAGCTCCCCAGCATACTATTTTACTGCCACGGACTGCCTGACTGCATCCCATTAAATGTGCATTGACACAGAATGGAGGGAAGGTGATGTATTTGTGATCCTTAAGAGAATGGAGGAAGACACGCGATTACACAGGTTAAACTAATTGTTCAGTTTATGCATCAACATGATCAATGTGTGAGGTGAACGACCTGACAACAAAGATGATTTTTTTTTTGTCATTTTGGCACCTGAGGAAATAATTATTTATATTGTGAGTGTGTGAGCATAGCAACCCTGGTTGAAACGTTCAATGCCAAAAACGAGAATTTGCAAAACTGCACATTGTAGTCGTATCAGCAGAGCTGCAAAAATTAACATTAAAATCAACGACTGATCAACTGTTAACAGCCTAATACGATGATCGACAGCTGCTTTAATTTGATTTAATTTGAGAAAAAATGTAAGAAATAAAGTCAAAATCAGCTCTTAAACATATTTTTTTTCCTGTTTATTTAGTCCACTGTGATAGAAACCTGTCTTAAACAGACACTGACAACTTGCACAGTTCTTGAGTCATTTTTTTTAAACCAAAGTACCAAGTAATACATTAATTGAGATGGTAATCAAACGATTAATGGACAACAAAACTAATTGCAGCTTTATGTACTACTGTATTAAGATTTTTTCATTAGAGTCATTTATACTGAAGCCTTTTAAAAACAATAACAGCTTAGGTATTGCTTGGTAGAGTAATTCGGTGATGTCTTTGTATGTGAGGAAGGTCTGTGTTCATGTTTCCAGTTTTGTGGAGTGACCCTCACCATTCTCACCCCCTGCTGCTGAAAACCCACTGGCCTGTCACACCTGGTCGGTCAAGCTCCACTCCCACTCTCAGTGGTAAAATATCAGACCACCAGAAATCAGAGAGGATTGAGATTAAGAGATAGCACAGTTGTGGCATGTGCTCAATAAAAACAAAATGTCATCTCCAGCCTTGGCAGCCAGACAACACACTTAAAGCATATCATCAGACAATTATGCATGCAGAGAGTATCAGTTTTCGCCACTCTGAAAGGATAATAAGTATTGTAGCCAATATATGGGGGCTTCTTTTCTAATGAGATGGAAAGGAAAGGCTTTAGAGCTCATGGTGAAGGTCTAATTAATCAGTCTCTGTGGCAGTTTCCCACAGCTATCCATTAGAGTTTCATTCAACAAGTCACTGGAGCTTCAATCTCACTCTCATTGTTGGAGAGAGCTCCACAATAATAACATGATTGCAGATTGATCACGGGAAGGCTCTAAAGGGAAAGCACGCAGTGAGGAATAATGATGTCCTCCATATATCTGAGTGGATAACGGCCCACAAAAGGATTTTATACAAATTCAGGAATCATAGGCAGTCCAAAATTGTTCCAAATCAATTATGTTTTTCCATCAACGGGACACAGCTTGACAAACGCAATAAAGCATTTTTCACAAGGCTCACACATACTGTGTGTACGAAGCACCGGGGAGAGCCTCAATGTTTGTTTGAGGTGAGAACCACTGCTGAGAGCTATCTAGGCCTTCACCATAAAGTCTGAGCTCCCTGTGGCCAGTATAGCGTTCTCCTGATGGGAACAGTCTGCTATGAATTAAAAACAACACAATAACTCTGACTGTTAACATCCACTGTGAAATATCCCTGTGGCGTCTTGGTATGGGGTCAAAGACCTGGTTTCCAGGGAGGTTAGAACATGTCCTTTAATCACGGTTATAAGTTAAGTGATAATCATTACTATTGTATTTCTTTTTTGTTGCTGAGTGAATAAAGCTTGTTTTAACCTAAAAGGACACAAAACACGACCTTTTAGGACTTTTCTTCAATCAATCATTTCGGCAGATGTTTGAAATATTTTAGAGTGATACTATATTTATTTATTACTATAATATATTACTGATATTAGTAATAAGTATTGGGGAACCAGCACAATTGATTACCTTGCATCTTTTTACACAAGAGATATGAAAGCATTCTAGTGGATTGGTAGATTTGATGGATCCCATCCCTGGAATGAGTTGTTTGTAGAGGCATAAATGCATAAAATCCCCCATTTCGTACGTAATCCAATGGACATGACAAATATAATATTAATATATGCATAATATTTCCATCATCTGGGGATATTTTGCTCAGAAGACATTCATTATATGTTAGCCAGAGAAACTGAACAGCTGCTGAACCATGTTTGTTTTCCTGGATAAAGTCTTCCTCTGACCATTGAGAGAGCACAGTTGGCATTGTTGACAACATTGGACCTGTTTGAACTGTTACTGTGTGAACAGAAAAGACACAAAAGAAAATGCAACAATTATATGGCCTGAAATTAGCCCAGAAATACAGTTATACTTCAAGTAGTGTTTTCAACAAAACTTACATGAACAAACATTAACATGCTCATGTTTAAGACTTGAATGCAACACTCTAATAATAGCAATGATTAAATAGTCATTTCAGCTGATGTTATCACTGTATGACGTATGTGAGGATCATTAGAGTTCCAAACTCCTTTGAGTTTACCGTGGACCAACCTTTTCATGAAAGCACAAAAAAATGAAAACACTGCAGTTCCTGAATGGCCCCTTGCGCCTGGCTCCTAAAGTGAATGAATCACTGCAGAAAATAAACAATTGAAAGCTGGAATTTATAACTTTTCATATCTTGGATGGCTGATATGAAAGAAAATCAAGTGTTGCCTTTTGGCCTCGCTGTTATTGTTTGCCAACTGTCAAGCAGAATGAAATCTCTCAGAGCGCATGGATTTTCAGAAACTTTATTTTATATTGTGGAGAGTTGCCGGAATACAAGTAGAAAATTTAATATTTCTGAACTTTCTTCGCCTGCTCCTACAAAGAAACAAAAAAAAAACAAAGCAAGTATTCCTTCTTCAAGAGTGATTCACTAGCTTTCAACTCCATAACAAAGAGGAGCTAAAAAATGTTCATACAACGCACGACCGCCATCGTCACGCTCTCCTTCAAACGTCCTCTGCTTCAGATCCTCCTGTGCTCGCTCTGGCTAAATGCTTGTGTCAGTAAAAGTTTGTGGCTTATTTTGCAGCAGCTGGTGATTTGACCAAAAGCCACCCCTCAGGCTTAAAACCGCAGGCCTCATTAATGCAAATCTAGCTTCAACAGACTGATGGGAAATTGGCTCCCTCCAGTCCATGGTGAGGTGGTGGAAAAAGGCAGAAACAAGGTGAGAACGGCGAGAGGTTAAGTAGCCCGGGCACGGGATTTTGAAGCAAAGGTTGATATCAGTCAACTGGTGTGCACTTGGAAAAGTATAAGCTGTGAAGGCTCGCAATTAGAAATTTGGCGATGTTTTTTTTCAGTTTTTAAATTCCCAGGCAGTTTCCTTTATGGGATGCAAAAACTCTCAGATGAACTCCTTAACCCCTGGTATCTGAGAGTAGAGAGCAAAGTTAGCCAATCAGTTGACGTGTCACTGCTCACAAGATGTTCATGCTGTCGTCTTACAGAAAGAGAATGGAGAGAATAATCGTTTTAACAAAGCCAAAGACTGCCAGCGTCTCTGTGTTGCTAAAATTAGCACATCTTAGTCACTACAGTTGTTGTTTTTCTTGGTTCTTGTCACCTCAAGGTTCTTGAACGTTGGCCCCGTCAGGCTGCTCAGATAATGCGCCGACTTACCAATTAAATTGACATGGCCCAACAGTTTCGCCATCAGTCTGAGAATTGTATAATGAGAAGAATTTGGTGCTCACAAATGTGCAGGCGCCGCTTGTTTATTTTGAGACTTCTCAACTCTGATACGTGGAGTCTGATGAGGTTAGACACAGTGAAGTCGGCAGAAAATTAGATTGAGGACATCTTGCTCCTGGTTACACAGCAGTGTAAATGGGAAAACTGAGAGCAGCACTTTCAAAGCACCATTTTGAATCTCTGTATTGAATAATGAAATGATTTTGCTCCTCACCTAACATCATATCATTAAGCCAACAAACAACATCATCACACCAAAGTAAGTGAGGCTGAAAACAAACACTCATCACCTCGAATCTGAAGTACGAACTCACTGTTTTCTATTGAACACATGGGTAAACTGGTTCCTCTGGAGAGCCCAGACAGTCACATTAAGAGAAGAGGAGCAGTGGCATGATTGTTTTAGGTGGGAGGAGATGACCAGCCAGTGTCCATCGCTCCCTGCCATTCCATAATGAGGGTACACAGCAGCACTGCAGGTTAACATTGGGCCCATCTCCCGGTGACACCATGTCGATATGGATTAGGGGACTGAAGTAGCCCTGGAGGAGGAAAAAGAGAGAGAGAGAGAGAGAGAGAGAGAGAGAGAGAGAGAGAGAGAGAGAGAGAGAGAGGGAAAAAACACCTCTCCCATCTTCAATTACAATAAGCAAACAGCTCCCGGGAATGAAAAGGGAGAAAGGGTGGAGATGCACTTCAGCTGCGCCGGGCTTCGACCCACACAACACAGAGTAAACATTATTAGCTTAATAACATTTTCAATTGGCTGTAACCGGCATCACCACAAGCTAATGGAACACGAAGGCCGAAAATTAATTAGAAAAAAACAATCCATAATCGCAACAAGGTTTAAAGGCCCTCACAGGTCCCGGTTTGAATGGGGTGAACAGAGAATTTGTCTTAATTCAGCCTCCTCGTTCAGGCGTGAATACCGTGCACAAAGGTGCATCTCTAACTGCCCCGTGCACCATTCAGGATATTGCGAGAGCGCACTCTTTCTTAGATAATAGTCCCATTACCAGTTCTGCCTTAACTTCTGCCTATATGTTATGGGCTATTAGCGCTGCCATATTGAAAATTGTGCCCCAATGATATGTTTATGGCACATTACAGGGCAGATACACTTGTCTGAACAATAACTGTCTACCCTCGAGTGTTTTAAATGATAAAGGGAGATTGAAACTGTTTTTATGATCGAAGTGGAGTCCAGGTGCTGTATCCGAGGCGTCACTTACCATCTGCTTGCACCAGCACCATCCGCCTTTGGTGGTTCATTACAATACTTTACATTTCAAGTCGATGTAAAAGTGTTTACATACTTTTCTAGATGTTTTTATCGAGTTTCTCCTTTTTCTCATTTGTCAGTTTGCACTTCTCTCTCTCAGCCAATGATTTCATCCTTCATACTTTAATTCATTGTGATCTGCAAGTCTAGTGTTGTTAGGTCATTTTTCTTGAGATGGAAAAGTGTCAGAAAAGCCAGTGATGTGCTAATGGATTGACTGCTGCAATACGATGATGCGTAATGAGCGTCAGAGGAGAGGTACAGCATTTGTTTTCCTTTGTGTGTTTAAGGTCAAGGAGGATCTTAACATGATGTTTGGGCTGTAACCCAAGATAGTCGCCCCGGTGTAAGTCCAGGAATAGCTGCCCAGATTCTCCAGCTGTCCGCTCTGAGGGCCAGCCAATGCAGATGACTGGAAGACAATGTGGAGGCTCCAAATGATGTACGACGGTTGTTGCAATTGAAAGCACGCTTCTATTTAGCAGCTTGGCATTAAGATGGTGTTATCGAGTGGCATTTTCCAAACCTCTTTGGGCTCCATCTCCTTAAAAGTCTGTTGACTTGGCTTTTATTTTGTCGATACCTGCTTTTTAAAAACAACAATGACACATGCAAGGTCAGTGTTTAAAGCTTTGTCGTGGAGGCACATTGAGACGACTGAGATGTCTGAGTGTGCTCAGCAGTGGGGAAGATGTTTAGGCTCCCATGTCTTCTGGGAGCTGTTTTAAATGTTTTTTTTCTTTTTTTTTTTTTTTTTACTGGTAAGTCATTAATATTTTACAGGGTGTAATAGGCCTTGAGCCCAGGGACTGTGTTGGCACTATGATTATAGCGCATATCCCCATTAAAACTGATTAGCTCTCATGTGAGGGGGAAGCCCGTGTCCGCGAAAATGCTTTGATAATAATTTTGTTCTAAGTATTAAATGTTGGGGCCCTTTGAGTCAAGTGAACAAACAGCCCCTATGCCTCATCAGAGTCCGTGAGAGTGGAAAACCCATCCCCCGGGTACTAAACAACTTCCATCAAAGCCTGACAAATGTTTTCACCACCTCTTTATTACGCGTGCCATAGCAGTTAGGGACGCGAGGTGACTGTGTTTAAATCGCCTGAGCACCGTGAAATGACACCGATGCACAACAAGCCGGTTGTTCTGGTTCAGAACTGTTTTGTTAAAGCATGTCGCACGGTTTGTTTCTGCCTTTCATCCGTCTCTAAATTTGTGTCACCGAGCAGAAATGTTAAGCAGCCTTAATACTGATGAATTTCATTGATTCTACTCATTCTGTCTTTTACAATGTAATTAAAATGCATTCAGAGTGGTCGTGTTACATTTCCACCACAGTATAATATAATCGTATAAAACCTAACGTAGCAGCAGTTAATATGAAGGCTGGTGTTCAGTCAGAGAGAGTCCAAGCTCTCTGGTCGTCTCTGTGAGTTTTTTGTGCGACATGTGCAGGCTTTCCTGCGGCTGTATGGAGACCACGCTGCACTGCGAGCTGCAGGGAGGATTCCTGAGAGCTGGACACCATGTGGGAGAGATATGGCCATTACTGCCAGCCATCCCTCCAGTGCTGGAACAGGCCACATCAGCGTGGGGCTGTGAGTCCTTGTTAACATTATTGGCAGGTGGTGCGTGAAGCTGCCTGTCCTTGTCAGGACCCTGAAGGCAACTTCTCAAACTAAACTGAAAGACCGGAGACCCTGTCAACTTCTTTTCAGTCATAAGCAAGGATGGCACAATGGGCCAAGGGAGGAGTTGTTTTCTATGTAACATGACCGTATGAGATGCTGCATATGGAGAGGGAGCTAAACTGCATGTTTTGAAGCATGTCAAAACTCCCATCTGTAGCAGTTGAGGTTATTTTAGACTGACAGTAGGTACATTTGCATTCCCCCTAGAAATGCGCAAAACCTAAATATCACAATAAAACAACAACCATGGAAACACTTTTGATATTTCGAAAATATCTCTCAAATATTGCCAAAACATTTCTATGCTCAAATGAGGTCGTTTTTCAGACTTGTCAGAAGTGTAAAAGAAACTTTCCCATTTACATTGGACAGTCACATGACCAGTTCACTTCAAATATGATGGCAGAGAGGAGACTGAACTGTTCCTAAATCTAATTAAGAATCCAATAAAACTCAATGTTTTATTTTCATCTTCCTCACAGGATGAGACTAGAGAGACTAGCCAGATTGTAGTCTTTACATCTCACATGCAAAACACCCTTCAATCGAAACACCTGCAAGCAGTAATTGTACTTGTATTTTCCTTTTAAAAATATCACTTTTTAGTGAAAAACTGTAATTGAAGCACAACTAGTGAGTCACTTTCCTCAGAAGATACAGCAGTGTTTAATTTTCTGTTGGCCACCCTTAGCTGTAACGCCAGCAGGTAATTTCTATGGAACAGTTTTAAACACATCTCCCATATGGATGTGCTTCTTTACATATGCGAAATATGTGTACAGAACAGTGTGTTAACATCACTCAACTGACACAACAACAGATGGTGCAAGATGCGTGATTTTTTTTTTCTCTTAATACCATAGACTCACTGAATGTGCAACAGCAGCAAAAATGTTAAACTTTAAGGTTTTAAAATATCAGGAATTAATGGTTTTGCATGGGTCTGCAGGTGCATATCTCCAGCTCACATAAGCTGAAGGTAATGAATACAACTTGGACAGGTCACCATTTGTTATGAACGCAGTAATAAGGCTCAGACTTTCTGCTTCAAAAGCATGATCACCGCTGTACATCAGCAGGGTGAAAAATTAAGTAATCTACTTCATGCCGAGCTCCTTTCTGTTCTGTCTTAAAATATTTCAAGGAGGAACTCACTGGCCTTTACAAAGCTTTGCAGTTTTGGGAGAAACAGACCGTGGGGGGATAAAGGGAGTCTAAAGTTTTTAAGGGATCATAAAGACTGAACAGTCTCCAGGGAGTCGAGGAGCTACTGAACCAAACAAGGTGAGGAAAACTGCAGACTGCAGAAGAAACGTATAGATCCGTCTGCCGGTCACTAATGCAGCCCTTTCCTGGAAACGTGTGCCGACACATCACTGAAAAACCACTGCAATAATGAATTTTCATGGCAGACCAAAGAGTAAAGTTATATACATTAAAAACCCCTTATTAATCTATTGATGGTATTGATTGGTTTATGAAAAACAAAAGTTTTGTAATGAATCAGTTTTGTGCATTTGATTGAAGTCCTGGATTCAATGCTGTGGCACTTAAATCCGATTTTGCATGTACACAGTATTATAAATGCATTTATTTCTGCAGAGGAGACTCTGACTCATTTTTCCATTTGTTTGTGTCTGTCAAAGCTATTGTTTTTCAATCAGATGTTATGAAATGCACATTATTCACTTGTATTACAAGCGTACTCGCAGGTGTCTTTTGTTGTTTTCATTTCGCTTGCAGAGGTTTGCTCCTCTTTGCATCACTCACATCCTGATGAGTTTGCTTTTTCACTCTATATTTTTAAGCTTCTTCAGCGAACCACCTGAATGAAAAAAAAAAAATCCATCCTTGCCAACTGTCGAACGAAGTGGAAAAAAAAAAAAAGCCCCGACAAGAATTTGTCTCCTCCATTCTACTGACAGCCCATATGTTTGCTCGAAGATCTCCACTCCAGGGGCTTCAGGAGCTGTCAGCGTGCCTCGGAGTCCAGGTGAAATGGAGAAAAAGACAGACGAGAACATCCCAGCAGATGATGTGCTCTAATGCTGGCTCAGGATCAAATCCAGATCTTCATCCACTGTGCCTAACTCTCATTAGGGTGGAGGCTTGGATGTACTGTATAAATCTCCATGCAGATGTTTATTCGCTCTCTTCCTCTGGCAGGTTATCTCGAACAGATTGTGCCTCCTTAGCGCTGACACATAGGTGCTGACACGCAGACAGATGGGTTGCCGCTTGCCCCCTTGGTCTCCCTCTGATGGCATCTACGAGGATGGATGGGCTTATTTTTAAGGTACAATTGGTCATCTCACAACCTGCTGTGTATTTGCTCAGTGATCCACTTGCGTGGATCTTGTTTACTCTTGGCGAATAACTTCAAATCATGAGCACATGCTGCGCAAATGGCAAGAGGCAAATATATAAATCCTGCTGTCGCACAGAGACACACGGACTGGAAGAGAAAGAGATGGCTCGCGAAGAGCGTTTTTAGACCCTGTATTTTATCAGCTTGCTGGAAAGCCACAGCTGCTAATTGCTGAGCAGGAAGTAGAAAGCGCAGCTCTCCAAACATGCTTCTTTGCAGTGCTGAGCGGCAGCATGATGAGGCCAGGCTGATTGTGTGTGTCCGTGTTTGCATGTGTGTGTGTGTTGGTGTGTTGGTGTGGGCACAAGTCTGTGTGTCCGTGTGGCAGGCTGCTGTGCCAGGCTGGAGAGGGGAGTCAGGAACGGTTCCACAGATCTAGGCATTAAACTAATGTGCTGGGATCAGGGGCCAGCGACTCGCAAGCTGTCTCTTTGGCTGAAGGCTATGAAACCAACGGGCACTGAGAGAGAGTGAGAGAGAGAGAGAGAGAGAGAGAGAGAGAGAGAGAGAGAGAGAGAGAGAGAGAGAGAGAGAGAGAGAGAGAGAGAGAGTGAAAGAGAGAGAGCTGGTGCCACCGATGGCACCGAAACCAAACACCTGCCCGAGTCCCGTGCCAGGCCCCGCAAACACATATATTTCCATCAATGCAACGTCTCCTCCGGTTGTGATTACTGTGATCAACAATGGACCCAGGTGATGAGATTAACAGCCCTGCTTTGTTGGCCTGAGGGGCTTTTGAGAACCCCATGACTGGTGGCGGCCATGGGTGGGCCCAGGCAGGACAATGGAGGGCGTCGTAATACTTTTGCAAACACATGCTGCGGCTTGTTAAACGTACACCTGTCGCTGTTTATCTCCCATCCAGCCCTTGCTGGTCACAGCTGGTTAAATGTATGACATTAAATGAGATGGTCACCAACCGGGCCATAACTAAGAAACTTGTCCCTGGTAACCCGGAGACTCTCCATCATATCAAAAACAGAGTCTGCATGCTTACTTATGTAGATATTCTTTGCACTAGACTCTGTATTTTATCAGCAAAAATAACTGCTGCAGGAAGACTGAGACTTAATAATTCGATATGAAAGGGGCTTTATTTTTATTCCCAGTGATGAATTCCTCTTGACACGCTCGCTGGCTGTAGAAGTTTCCCCGACTGTGCACCGGAGTGAAGCCATTTCGACTGTTCAAGTGGATTTTTTTTCCGACTCCTCGAGTCATCTTTATGTCTCTCTAATTTCGTCTCTGATCTGTCTCTGCCACGGCTTTGCCGCAATGGGCAGAGGAAATAGAAGGAATGGATTTGTTGTCACACCGCCATCAGCTTTTAGCCCCTTGACACTCGACAGTAAGGTAAAGAAGATGAAACCCAGATCCCTCAGAGGCCAGAAGTATTGTGCCTTCTCCATCGGATATGATGCAGAGTTTATTTTCATTATCAGCAGTGGCATCTGTGCGGCGTGGGGGCGATTAGGTCGCACTTATATCCTGCCCGAGTCCGCCGGTTTTTCCCTCTCGAAATTGTGACATCCTGTCTGTTTGCCTCCTCAGCTCTCTCCCATCACAGATGTCACCGGGTCCATCCTCAGTGCTGCGGCTCATAAGAGACTTACATGCTCTCCTTGTCTGGCATTAGCAATTACCGCCAGCGTGGAAAGGTCAGGAGATGTTTTTCAATGCGACCCAGGCCTTCGCCTGGCTGCTCCGCTGAAATGTTGTCATACATTTATTGGGTATCAAATGAGGCTTCCGCAAGTAGAGCCGAGCAGGAAGCCTCGACATTGTGCTATTTTATAACCAAGGTGAAAGTCTGTCAGCGGGCTCCGTTCCTCTCACCTTTGTCCCCGACAGTGTAATTCCTCGGTGTTAGATCATTCAAAATAAATGTGCAAGTAAGTTGTGCACATAAACTTCACATGAAGAAAAGTGAACAGCAACAAAAAAAAAGACTGTTTTAACGTTGATTCAGCATCTGTTTTTATTAAAACACTTTTTTTTTTTTCTACATGCCAGATTTAACAGATATGAACTTAACTGACTGTGCTCTATTTTGGAGATAATTATACAGACCTTGAGGGACAATACAGTTTTCAACAAGCTGCAAAATTAATTTCCATGTCCGCGGAATATTTAATTTACCTTAAGGATGATAACAGAGTTGTCAAATATGTGCAGTAAGCACATTACCCATCGCAATTAGTCATTTCTATGTTTTGTACCAGATTACACGCTCAGAGTGTACAGAATACGCCTACATACAAACGCAGGCAAATATATGCCAGGTAACGTATATCTCAGATAACCCCTGACATTCTTATCTCCATTTTTAATTGCTCTGAGTCTCACTCACAGGCTTTTATCCTGTTCATTAAGCTGAGTCTGTGCTATATGGCGTGGGCTCCTCCAGCGGAGGGATAAGGTTTACCCACTCTCCTCCATTTTGATTGTAATGGTAAAATGTAAGCCCTAATGTGAGCCTAATTCACTTCACCCCTCAGCAGTTTAGGCTTTGCCTCATCCATCTCACTTAGAAACTGCACAGCTAGCCAGATCCCCGCTGTATAAAGACATCAGCTTTATTACACCCGCTAACACAAGGATGCTAAATTATTTATCTTATTTAGCTATGCTATTGCAAATAACTGTTAGCCACGGAGAGTTGGATACCAGTTATACACCGTCCTGTCCACTATTTCGCTCTATTGGATTTTGAGGGAGGTGCATGAATAATAAAGATAAATAGGAAACATTTCTCAAAGGTCACATCTGTATGTATCAGCTTTTGTTTTGTTTGCACCGTGGCGGCTCTATGAATGCCCATAAACATGGCGCTAACTATAATTTAGCTGTCATGTTTTTGCAACCTCCCATTTTTTTTTCATAATGAAATAATCCAGAGGAGTATTCATGTATTAAAAACGAGATTTGACAGCGAAACAGGTGTTCTTTTCACACTAGCAACCAACGATATTAAAAGGCAGGGATGAAAATCACACACTTCACATTGGCTTTATACATACAAATAGCCCAGTCTTTGTGGCAAAAAAAAAAGATGAATACCCGCCCATATGTAATTATAGCAAATGCATGCTGGGATATGGATTTGCTCCAAGCCAAATGGAGCGCAAGATGGATCATGGCCTTTTGATGAATACATTTTCTGTGTCAAAAACAAGAGAAAGCACAAGGTGCTTCATGACAGAACCCTGAAGCTGCAGCTTTACATGCAACAATCATTCATCATAACACGCTGTACATTCATCTCATGTTTTATAGTTATTACTTACCGCCATTTGCGGTATTACAAGAATATGTGAAATCCTCTTATAATGGCGTGAATGGATTCTGAATGCCAGCAATATGAAGTGGACAAACGAATCGTAGGCAATTAGGAGCGAGGTGTGCAGGACGAAACGCAGGTGTATGGATCGGCTGAATCATTATCATCCGGTCTTCTCGGGCCTCTGTCTCCGCTGCTTTGTGTTGGAGCTCTCTCTTGTTACATCTGCTCTCGGCTGGGGAAAAGATAAGGGCACAAGAACAATGGGAGAGCCCGGGTGCATCATTTGTTTAGTTGATAAAATATGGATAGCGTTTTTTGATAGAAGACTGTGACCTTTACCTGAGCGTGATGCCATATTCCTCCTCCTGCATAACCACAAAACTAATAAATAATGATAAGAGGTTAAACCGAGGGATGGGGGATTTTGGAAGCACCCACAATTGGAGAAAGTAAAAGAAATTATTTCGTGACCTTGATGAATACGGCACCATTGCACACGCAGTCGGCGCTGCCATAAACACGCAGCAGTGAACAAATGGGATATTCAGCTCTGCTTATTTTCAGAGTACAGCGACTGTCTCGTCTGAGTGAGGCCAGATTTCCAGTGTTATTATTCTTCTAAGGCTTGTGTTCCTCCCAATTCTCAGTTCAGCTTTGGTCGCTGCCAGACTGGCCCCTCCATTCTCATCTTGCAACACTTGTGCTGCTGTAATTGGCTTTGGATTTTACACCTCCGCAAGAGCCAATCTGACCAGGCGTGCACCAGGCTTCAGCAACGATAAATACACAAAGCTTCACTTGTCCGCCAAGCTCGCATGAAAGCGAATGAGAAAGCGTAAAATGTATGTTTAATAATAACAATGGCTCTAATGTGGAAAATGGTGGTTTAGGAGCGGCCGCTGTTTGAACAGAGTCACTGTGTATATAAATATACCATTATGAGTGTTTTTGACTGAGGATCATATGAAGAACCTGTGTTGACACGAGTGGTAGGCAAGCAAACGTGCTGAAGCATTTGTCACGTAATCAACTTGAGTGTGTGTGTTTTTTAATCCTATAACAGTATTCTCATATTTTTTCTCCAGTTACTATGTCAAGGATGTGTTCACTTTTTTCCAACAAACCCTGCACAGTATGAAGGAGCTTTATTTAAAGAATCAGAGCAGATGATATGCACATTTACATTGTCCGAGGGAGGACAAACAAACCGCAGTCTGATTTCACTTTAAGGGGCAACATGTCATGGGGGCAAACAACAAATATTGGCCACAAACAGGAGGCACAGCCACTGGGGAAAAGTAATCAAAGCTCCCACACAGAAAATGGAAAAATCACACCTTGATTTACCGTGTGAGCAAGAACTACACCCCCTGTGAGGGACATCCCTCCGAAAGCATTTTTTTGGGGTAACAGGGACAGATGTGTGCAATTTCAGAGACACAGTGAGACGACGAGAAGAGAGAGAGAGACGACGAAGCTTTCTTTCACTGTCAGCCTCTTCCTTGTATTTTTATCTGCCTCTCAGTGTGATTAATGCCAGCTAAAAGCCCCTCTGACCTTTCTGATAGATTTATGGACTTCACGGTACAATAACTTAGTGTTTCCTCGCGTATTCATTTTCCCTACATTGATATTTGTCATGCACTGGGTTCTGAATTTGGCCTTTTCCCTCTGACATGAATTGCTTGCTTCCTAAATTGATTGGCTCCCAGTCTGTCAGACTTGTCACTGGGAGGTATAAATAGAGCCAGTGTCCAGTGTCATCTCCATAGGTGCAACAGAATTCACTGGGAAGGCTGTTAATGAGACTGATCTTTAATGGAGGTGGCTTTATACCTGATATCCTAGGTCCTGTCATATTTCAATGGAGATAGTTTTTGACATCATGGTTCTCACGCATTACACTCAATCATGTGCTGCACGGTGTAATGGCATGAATGTATTTTGCAGTGAGGAGACATACAATTAATCACTCCAGGGATTACACATAGCTGCGCGGAGATGGTGTCATGTTTATGTGAGGGGTCATATTTTTAGCAGTTCTCAGGTGTTGGAGCTTGTTTGGGTCTCACCCTTCAGACCAGAGGATCATCTGAGCAAAACAAGCAGATTTTCTTCTTTCCTTCTATCTTCACCAACATCATGGCCAACATACAGTGGCCATACTCATCAATACAATGAAGGTATCGATGTCTATTGTCACCCCTTCTATATGGCAAACCACACTTATCTTCCAAAGTTCAGCAGTTCATTGTGCATTCAAAGCAAAGCGTCACTCTGCGGTTACCCTTGAAAACATAACCTTGTCCTTCTCCGCTGTTGTCACTTGTATTGATTATTATATAAGCCTTCAGACCACTCAGTGGATGTGTTAACAGCTGTGCAGCCCTATCTGTGATGCAATTGCTCTTTATGCTATTTTCTCTGAAACACAACGTTTTTGTGCGATGAGATACACTTTGTAGTTTGAAGAGCTGCCTTGTGTTCTGATCAGACTACAATAATTGATGATTATCATAATTTTTTGTTTCACCAAGATGTGATAAGGTAGTTCCACTTCAATAGAGATCAACAAGAAGTCTTTTGAAACATTGAAACCTGAGACATTAAGGAGAGCTCTAAAAAATGTCCATTTTATGTTAAACATTAAAAATGTTTTCCTGTGTATTAAAACATCATAAGAATTATATGACAAATTGCATCTGGTCATTTTATTAAAATTTCCAAAATCCCTCCACTTTTCAACACACACTTATCGGTGAGAATGCACATCATTAGAACGTGTCACATTGTTCATGATAATATTAGGCAAATCATGCAGGCATTTAGAAGAAGAAAAGTGCCAGTTTCCTCAGCATATGTATGTCACCTGCGGCCGTGTGCCCCTGAGACCCGGAGGTCGATAAGCTGCTGATGTCACACCTGACGAAAGGTGAGAACCAGAGAATTAATCTGTTGAGCAAATTCTATTTTAAGGTGTATCCCTAACAATATAGTGCGAAGCACTGATTACTCTTATTTTTCGCTTGCATTTTCTCTTCACCTTGTTCTTCTTCTGTGCCTTCTTTTACTGTTAATTAAATTATATATAGCAACACATGCAGCTCGATCAGACTTGGTGTGTTACTATTTCTATATAGTTAAAATAGACTTTGTAGACAAAGTTTCCCATAAGAAGTGAATAGTACTGTATGAGGTAAAATAAAAAAGAAATGGACAGATTGAACCTTTTCACAATGTCTTTTGCGACACACCAGCAACACTGCATTGTGTCACTCTTGACACTTCCTCCAGGGATATTTTCAGGCCCAATTAACTACTTGTGTATTTTCACATTTTTTCACATTTCTAGATGTTGTGATGTGTGCTTGTGATTTAGGAAGCTCTGTCTTTAGATTAATGTGGGTTCATTTGGTAAGGTTTTCTGACTGCATTTGCAGCAAGTGTCGCAGTATTGCTTGTTGCATGTTATTGAGTCCACACATTTGGGGCATATACACATTATGCCAGGCTTTTTTCTGCATCAAGCATGGCATTGTGTTAAAATAAATCTGGAGTTCAGTCGCATGAAATTATATCTTTATTTCTTGTAGGATCATTGGTAGCACTATCAATTCACAGCAAGAGCGAACAGGCTTCAATTCTCTTGTTGGACCTTTTTGTGCAGTGTTTTCATGTTGTCTCCTTGTGTTTGGTATTGTCGATCTGGTTTTGTCTAGGTGCTGTGGTTTCCTAAAGCAGTCAAAAAACATGCATGGTTAGGCAGGCTAGAGACACCAAATTGCCCCTAGATGTGAGAATGAATGATGTGTGTGTGCACTGTGATGGTTTGGCGGCCTGTTTCCTGCCTCTTGCCCAAAGAGCGCTGGGATAGGCTCCAACAGACCAGACAGCATTTGGGTATAAAATGGGTCAACAAAATGAATGGAATGGAAGTTTCATTTTGTGATTGGTAATCCTTTTCAGGCCTCTGATTTTGAAGAAGAATCAGTTCCAGATCTTTGATCGGTTGAGAACCCCCATTGTAGTCTAACTTCCCCAATATTCCCTCTAAACTTTGCTATTACCACCTTCCATTCATATCTTACTGTGGCACTGAAGGAGGCTTTTCCAGTGAGAGCGTTCAGGATTAACTGTCTGGTATTTCTGCCATATTGCCAGAAGGCTGTTGTTTTCAGCAAAAATGGGGGGCGACACATTAAGAAGAGCGATCACCCAATATGTGGTTTTGTTATTCAAAACACGTCTTAATAGTTTGTCAGAACATCATTGCACTGTGAGTCATTTGCTTCGTAATGACTTCTATCAGTTTTTTCCCCCTATGGAACAGAAGTTTCACTCGCTGTCAACATCATAACTTTGTTGCAGTCGCATTAACACAAGGAAATAATGAGGGACCCAACTCCGTGTTGTTACATAAAAGAGTGACGTGGAAGTCTAACTCATCTCTTCTTGACTGCACACGGTTGGGAGACAAATCTTTGTCAGAGTGGAAACCAAAAATTCACTGAATTGAGCGTCCTAATGTCAGCTACCCCACGAAACACGGACAAGTGGACCACCGCTGACGTCTGGCCTCTCCCTCCCACTTCAGCCGACGCCGCGGACTGGCCCTTAACAACGGAGGAGGGCTTGCTCAGCTTTCTGCGCTCGTCAGCCGCGGTTAGTGTCACGAGTTGGTTTTGGAGCGGGGGCACTGCCCCGGGCGACAATGAGGCATTGCTTGATTTACACCCATTATTTTCTTGTATTTTCCAGCGGGACACGAAGGCAGACAAAACAACTATTACTGCACTGGGGAGCAAATCTGGACAATATTTACTGTATAAATGTAATTTGTAATGGGATTTTAAATTTTTTTTACTGAAATTGAGAGCTGATATTGTAGGTGTTTCACTGAGAAATGATTGATCGTCACGTCACAATTTTGTCGTTGAAATGGCAGCCACATTTCTCATCTTTTCTCGTAGCATTCATTATAATACAATATACTGAACCTACTAAATTGATTCAAAAATTGATTCAGTTATATCTGATATTTTTTCTGACTTTATTTCTACATGAACTCCTGAATACAAATAATCACGTCAAAATTCATCTTTGAAATATTTCGTCCACCATTCGTCCCCGTCTGTGTGTGTCAGCAGGAGACAGAGAGATAGGTCAAAGTGTTCAAGGCTCAGTGAAGACAGATTTCCTCTTACAAAGCCATATCAGTCGTCCCATAACTTAACAAGTACAGACAGCTCCCTTTTTGTCTCCGGTGATTGTCCCGGCACCTCAGACAAACCCCTATCGAAATTTGGGCTCCTACACGAAGCTCTCCATCTCGGTGAGTGAGTGCGGCCAGGTCCCGGGCAGACACCGTGAAATGGGCACGGCTCCGGATCACGGAGCGGGCCAGTCAGCCCATACTACCCAGAGCTGCTCCATTTACCATGGCCCATTAGTATGATCATGCTTTGCTGGATCCACAACCCTGCCATTCATTCATCCTGCTGCGCTGAGGGTGTTTGACCACACTAATGTTCAAGGTACTCTGCTCAGCTCACTAGGTAGCGCCGGTGCTAATAGCCCTGAGCTCTGCAGGCTGGTAATGACTACAGACCCGGCGCGACACACGATTGATAGTTTTGATTAGACGGTGTATCTTAGGGAGCGGGATGCTTAGGCGTATTGATTTGTTTTGTGCGCGATATCAATCATGACACCAACCACATATTGCAGCATTAGGAATGGCGGGCTGATGAAATTCATATAAACTATGAGGCTGTTGTCTTAAAATTGACAAAACCGATGGAGCCGCATCGACTACAATAGAAAATGAAAATGATGAACGATGGTGATGAGGCGCGAGTCATTCAGATGATGATGATATCAATAGCTCTTCATGTCCAGTGGTAGCAGATGTTAAAGTGTAAAGTGCAAGGTGAAATTGACTGTCTAATGCGGTGCGGGAGTGCTTCTTGGGCCGCACATGTACATTTTATGTGCGGTGTGAGCGTGTCATAACGTAAAGGCCACTATTCCTGTCATCCCAGTGATTTATTACCCAGCGAGGGGTCCTGTGGCCTGTGGCCGCGCCCATCTCCCTCGGGCCGCCGGACTCACATCACATCGACAAACAGCACAATATTGCCCTGCTCCGCTTCACTGATGCCAGCTGACACATGAATCTGTCTGTCGACACCACGGTGTTAGGCTGGGAGCCTCGGAGGGTCAAGTATCAGAGCAAAGGGTTAATGCGAAAATAGATTAAAACTCATGAGAGTAAAAGTGGGATTGTGTTTCCACTCTGCTTTCCAAGTCCGGAGCTGTGCCAAATATGAGGTTTAGACTCAGGTGAGCGGTCCACGGTCCCATCCTCGCACATACTCACATCTCAGCAACGCTCCGGGATCAGCAACTATGTGACAATTTAGTTTGAAGGAATCGAAACCTGAAGTGATGACTCATCTTGTCTGTCCTCCTGGGCTGTGTAAACTATTCTGTTTCCTCTCTGAGTCACCCCGTGTCTGTACAAAGCGTGGTCTGGAATGCACAAATGAGAAGACTAATTAGGCCAGGGGTCCCTCTGCCTGCCAATGTTGCATAAAGTGGTGGAGGCTTTAACTACGTTTCATGTCTTCATCCCCTTTCAGGCTGTTTGCACTGATGCAGGAATTTGTCCTCTAAGATACAGTCGCCTTTTTTTTTCGTTTTCATTCTCTGCTTGTTATGGCATTTGCATGTTGCATCAACAGCTGCGCCGAAAATAACTTTCTGTCACAATCAGTCGCCAGAGTTGAGGACGGACGCAAAGAGGAGGCCAGTTCAGATTTATTTGAAGGGATGCTCATTAGCTGCCAGTGAAGCTATGTGAAAAAAACAGAAATGCTTTAATATTTACATTAAAAGTGACTGTCAAGTTGATGCTTTCTGACAAACTACAGCACAGACATGTATGACTACAAGATTCACACTAATTACTATTATAACGCATACACAACATTTTATCCATTTATAAGGAAGGCACCTGGTCATGGAGCTCAGTAATCATGATTCAGAATTTTTTTTTTATCTTTTAGATCTAAAAGATCAAAAGATTTTTTTCTTAAATATGTTTTCATTACAGCATGCAATAAATAAACAACAAAAGTAATTCTGGTCAGACGTAGGCGGCACCGCTCAACCCATGGCAATACTACTCTGTTGGTCCCTCCCATGCTTTGACTATGGTCCAGACAACAATAACATTTTATACAGATGTCCAAAATTGTTCAGCCCAGTTTCTGTGATTACGGTCACTCCTCTTATCTCACTGTATGTCTAAGGCTATATTCACAATGCAGGCAAACGTGCTCCAAATCTGACTGTTTTTCCCTTATTTTGCCCATATCTAACTTTTTTCCAAATCCTACCCAAGCCACTTTCATATTTGGTCTGAAATCGGATACATATGTGTTGTTTTTCAAATCGACCTCAATCTGAATGGCCATGTCACATTTCATCCGATTATTTCCGTCATATGGCTCTGATTCATCCACACATTCCTTGGTACAGAGGCAGCAGCAGCTGCGCTACAAACGGTGGAGGCTAAAATCAGCACTCTTTTTTTCTGAATCTTTATTCTTCACTTTCATAATTTTGTCGGCTTGGATACAAGACACAGTATCTTTTGCTCATCTTATCAACAAGTCCATTACCTAAGCAGTGGATGACCTTGTGTTGAACTCCAAAATTTTGTAGATCCGTAAAAGGTTGTGCATGTATATTTTATTGGATAATGAAATGTGCCAAAACATGTTTGGTTTTGAGCACCAGAGGTCTCTTTGAGCTGTGATTGAAACCACTTGTCCAATAATAACGCAGACAAAAGGCTGTTTAATGGCGACCACGTTGGCCCCATTGGCAGATGCTTGTTAATGTCACTCACGTTGTCAGTCTCTGGGCCTTGGGATCAAGGGTTTCAACTGCTATGGCACAAAGATTTTGAGGAAAGGGAGGGTCTTGTTCTCTCATTGGTTCCACATCCCCATCCCCTAAACCAGGACATTTCGAATGCACTCTAATTGCCCTGTGAATTATTAACCTCAATAGGGTCGTCATGCCTGATGTGTCTGGAGGTCTCAGGCAAGTCCTTCAGCGCTGTGAGCAGACGCGTGCATATTCTATCATCTGCGGAGAGACGTTTTGTCTCTCATCAGACAAATTACATCCACTCTCTGATTTCTTCGGCGGCGCACTCTCCAGCAGCCGACACTTGAACTAAGTCCAGTGCAAATTCATGTAATGAGTGTGTAGATATAATTAGTGCTTACATTTAGAGGCTTGGCTACTGCTCTCTGTGCAAATCTGTCTTCGTCGTGGCTTGTGTCCAAAACCGTGGCAGGACAAGAAGACACAATGCATTTATGTATACATCCTTTCCCTCTTTTTCACACAAGTTGCCATTCTCCGTGCTGCCCAGCAGCCGAGGAAAATGAAAAGGATTTATTTGTTGACTGAACACTTTTCAGCGCTGTGATCTCAGTTAAGTCTCCGAGTTTAAACGAAACAACAAAACCCAGCATGCTTTAAATAGCAAAGAAATATTCTAATGTCTGAGTAAATGGCACCCTCTGTGTGGCTCTTTGTGCCGTCTGAATTTACAGCAGTATCACAAGTTATAAAGACGTCAGCGAAGAAACATATCTATGCTCTGAGGTTTGGAGGTAATTCGATTGATATCGACTGTTACTCTTGGTGAACATTTCTTCTTGTTCCGGGGAACCGTGCACTGGGTAAATGCTTTTCTGTAACCTTTAAGCACGGATTGGAAGGATACGGAACAATGTGTTTCACCTCTTGCCGGTCCCTTTGCCTCTTCAGCTTAGATGCTGTTACACATAGGGTTCAGCAAAGCCAGTGTTTGGTTCTCCTCACTGGAAGCAGGCCAGTTAGGGATGTCATTTTATAAATGGGCCGCCTCTGTGATAAATGTTCCCCTGTCCTAGGATCAGGACCCTGACACTGTAATGCTATGGGATAAGGCTATTCATAGCCAAAACCAAACAGTCACCTCCAGTCGCGGCAAAGAAACTTTCCTGCCACGCAAGGTCTCCCTTGGGAATATTAACCTGTGGACAGTTAGTCGTGGAAAAGGTTCACCCTCATGTAATTGCAACATGCCACATTTGTCATTTGTGGTTCTAATTCACCTAATACACCTGCTAGTTCAGGGTGAAACACAAATAGGAGTAGCCAGCCCAGTGTCCTAGGAATTATGTTTATATTGGATTACTCTCCACCCCAATAATTCCTACCAAATGCCAACGCATGCACTTTTGAATTTTGCGCAGATTTAGCAAATCTAACATGTCAGTTGGGAGGTTTGGTAAGCGTACGAGCAGACACAGATTTACTGTTTCCCCTGTTCCCACCTTTTATGCTATGCTGAGCAAAGTGGCTGCTCGCTTTATCTTAATATCTCATTCACAGACATTAAAATGTCAGTGTTATCACCTGATTTCCAATAAGACATTATAATACTCCACAAAATACTGTAAATAGACAGCAATATTATTAATTTCTATGTGTCACACCAATCCAAAACAAATGTTATACTATTACGCTTTCCATATATAGCACGTCTGACTGAATGTATAGTGAAAGAATTCCCATATGAGCGGGCGCTGGGTGACAACCAACTCTCATTAACCTTCATGAAGGACTCTCGGGCTATTGTACTGGACCGCCTTTGTTTTCGCTGAGTACTTGGTGAGAGAGTCTCTGCTGTCGATCTATACCTTTCACAAATCACTTTTCATTAAGAATAAACTTTATTCAGCAGAGTATGTTTCAGTGGTTTTCCACTTGACGTTAATAGTTCTGCCATGGCGTATGGAAATAGAAAACGATGAGTGACCCTACCTCCCAGTCTGCTCTTTTAACAGTTAGAGAAGAGAGTCAAAGGCAAAGTAGAAAACCATGTTTTCACTGAACTGATCTGAGGTACGTGTTAATATATGTGCAGTAGTTTGTATTTAACATTTCAACAGCTGATTAATGTGTCTTTCTGTGAGACAATGAACTCAGAGCACAATAGTTATTCTGCTGCCAGACTCTTCAACACCACTCATTATCATTATAATCATTTCATAGGACTGTCCATTTTTTATCTCAGGCTGTCATCTCAGGTTTTTACTGCTGCTGGCAAAGTTTTCTTGCTGCTGGCAAATGAATTTTGCTCATTTGGATCAATACAGTTTGATTGATTGATTGATTAATACATTATCTGTATCTTGTTAAGGAGCTGGTTGCTTCTTAACCAAAGTATCATCAACTAATGGAAACCATTGATCCTATTATGGACTAACAGCACTCCCAATATTAAATGGCATGAATCATTGCACTCATTTGTGAACAAATAGAAGGAAATGAACTGCCAAATTTGAAAGCATGAATTATTAATTCAAGAAAAAACACTCATTATGTAGAAATTCTGTCTTGCATTTTTGATTATTTTTATTTTGTGCGGTTGGATTAATTGCTCATAATTTATCTAGTTCTCTATCCACGAACACATGCAGAAAGCAAACCGACTTGTTTCCTTTGCAAGTAAAAATTTCTTATTGTCTTTTCAGCTTTATTTATTCACTCCACACTGCATCTCGTGGCATCTCGCACTTATCCCTTAAGGAACTCGCTTCACATTTTATTTGTTATTATATTGTTAGAAACACTTGAAGCATGGAAAAAGTAATATTGTTGTCTCCTACAATTTACCACTAAAGGACGACTAAACTATTTACCAAGAGGAGCCACGTCAATGATCTTTATTATTATTGCTTTTATTATTGTTTTATCAACAAAATAATTTGCTTTCTTTTCTTTTTTTGTGTCTGTATTATTGTTGAAATAGAGCTGTGGAGAGACAAATGTGGTTTGCGCTCAGCTTAGTATTCATCCGTCACCTGAACAAAGCAGTGTGCCACTGTGTGTATATGTGTGTGCGTGTGCGTGTGTGTGTGTGTGTGTGTGTGTGTTGTGCTCTTGTACCTATCTCTCCTTTGTTGTACTTCACACGTTGGCCTCATCTGGGCCAGTGTTTCATCAGGGGGTTTGACTAACTTTATTTTGAGCTGACTCTGCGTACTGTAGGTCAGCTGTCTCTCGCCGAGCCCCATTTTGGAGCGTTCAGCTCCCTGGTGTCCCCCCCAGCCTAACAGCCACACTGGCCACCAGGACCATATAACTCTGCAGCTGACAACTCGCAGAGACATCTTTGTAATTTAAGACGTAATTCCCTTTTCCTCGGAGCTGTATAAAATGTATATTGCAACCATAAACAATCCGGGCTTTCCTGTGAGCCTCCCCATCCTCTGTTTTATGTATGCAGCGCGATATTATTGGAGATGTGCGATGGCAAGCAGTTCTGTTTCCTGAAAGGCCAAGGAGTAATAAAGTCGAATGGGGCCGTGTACCTGGTCATCCTCTAGGAGCTGCTTTTTAGCCCCTTTTGAGTCTCATCCTCCCTTGAGTGTGATGTACGCGTACATTCCTTAAAGTTAACAGGCTGAAGGAGTCATATGGAGATATACACATGCTTTACTCTGTCTATTACACAAGAGGTGTTTTTTTTTATTGTGGCAACTCTACAATGACTATTTAGTGTTCATCTAAATTAAGGCCATTCCACCAGTGTCGAGGATGCTCCAGTTCACAGTGTTATACATACTTTTAAGCATGATGGTCAGACTCCTCATTATCCCATTGACTCATTGTCTTATTGCTGAGGCGTTTTTTTTTCCCCTGCCTTTTTCCTTCTTTTTTTCCTGTTTGCATTCATTTAGAGCAGCGGATACAGATTCATGACAAATAAGTGAAATAATCATTGTCATTATTTTTCCTGGTTATTTATCATCGGCCTGACAGAATGTCAAAAGCACTGAGTTTCAATTGTGTATTGTTCTGTAGTAAGGCTAATTATGCATGTCTAAGTCCCCGGCTACCGTAACGATTTGTGCTTATGAGGCTGCTCATTGTGGCAGTTCCATGTGTCTGCTGCTGCCGAGGCTCCAGGCATTATTCCACTTCAGCCTGACACCAGTGTCTCTTCCAATTCCATCTCATTGCATTAGTCATTAAACCCGGCACTGACACCACCCATCATATCATTGCCTTAATCACATCTGAGCTCCACAGTGTACATATGACCATATCATTAACATAGACTCCCATCCCTCCTCTTGCCCACCCATCCCCTCTTCGCCCTTCCATCCTGCTTTGGCTGTATTTTCTGTCACAGATTTGACCCTGCGTTTCATCCATCACGCTTGCTTGTCCAGTATCTATACAGTGACAAATGACGTTCGCTTTACAGTGATTTATTCAGTGATCATTTCCACCACCTCATATGCAAAATTATTCATCCTCAGGGCAGGTTGTTGGGGTTGGTGGGGGTAACTAAACAGTGATTGAGTGCAATGTGGGTCCCCAACCTTGTGCAAAATGGGGGGAAAAAAATCCCACCATACTTCCACCATTAGCCATCCGCCAGAGCAGAGAGATATGGTATTGGTGGGATTTTTCTATCTCCTGTCTCCCGGGGTAATGATGAGGGAAGTCTGGCCAGCCACACTGATTATAGAAGGGTGTGCATGTGTGTGTGTGTCTGTGGGTAATAGTCTTTCTGAACTTTGCTCAGGTGGTGATTACAGACCGCCTGTCACCTGTCTAATACACAACTCTAGGTTGGCAAGACCGGGTCCCATCTGCAGCCTGGGATTCTTAAAACATGCCATCCACACACGATCATGTCTGCAGCCACATGCACAAAATGTGTGGAGAATTTTGAGAGATTACCAAAAAAGGAAACTTCTGGCCAATTGTAGTCTCCTAAACTGTGAAAACTTATGGTTCATGTTTTTGTTGCCATGACAGACCACAATAAAATTTCACCTAGACAGAAATACGTAATGATGCCTCTGGTATTCCGACTATATTACTAGATGAGGCTAGCAATAAGATGCGTCAGGCCATCCATCTTATTTTTTATTTTCCTCTGTCTTGCATGCCCTGATTAAGGGATTGTAATACATGAATGGACAAATTTAATACAGCAGAGAGAACATTATTTTCTCCTCCATACGATGAAATTTACCGTTTCCTCTGCTCTCCACGCTCCCTATGCCCATTCGCTGCATCTACCTCTTCTAAGATGCTGTACACACAGCTATTTTTCCCATCAACAGAAATCTGCTGCCTCTCTGATTTCTCGACATGAATGCATAATACGATTCATCTGCCAGATGAATGTGTATATTTGGTGGCCTCATAAAAGTGACAGAGGGCAAAGCTTGATTTTATTGGGTGATCACCTCATTATGTGTTTATCGTTGAGTTTCACAGCACATATGCCAAAAAAGACTCATTTTATTTCCTCTACTTTTGCAGTTCCCTGCATGCTGCTGACTTGATTTTTGAGGGACATTATGATAATCCACAGTGGTCACGTCATGGTTGAGGCATTTTTGAGAAAGCAGGGCTTTTTGATGGATTAAAAGCACAGAAGGCGTGACATTTTATCAACCCAGTGCAACAGAGGTCCCGGCATGAAACCTTGTACATCACTTTCATCTTTGGCTCTTTGTGCTGCTTTCTGTTGTAGCCAGATCTACAAGACTTTGAGATAAGTTAGATAAGGAGAAAGTTGTGGGCTGTTCTGTAAACTTGCTGATTTATCTCTTCGCTTAAACTGCAGGCCCTCTATGGAGAAGAGACACTGGTGTAAAGACACATCCATCTTTGGGGTGGTGTTCCCAATTTTATGCTCCAATATAGAATAGAACAGATGTTAAATATATCCTCCTTTTATCACTTTTTTGGGATATGTGGTTTCACTATAATCCTGTTGTATCACATGCTAAGAATCTGCACAGGAGGTGAAAATGGTAAATTATGTGGACCAGCCAGTCAATATACCCATGTCTGTGTCTTCACAGTTTAATAATGAAACATGTGTGCCTGGAAGCACAAGTGAGTCACAAGAGAGTCCTAGTGATGGTGTAACTACAGCTTTTAAGTGAAAGAATATAGTCCTTCTGTAAAACATTTGCTTTTACAATGGGGTTTGGATTAACAGCCTGTGTACTCCAAACATCCCTAAGAGCCGAGAGTGTTTTAATATTGAGAAGTCACATAAACTATACTGACTTGTTGTCAAGCGATGTGCTTTGTGAACAACATAAAACATTGTAGGTGGTGCAGCTCGCAAATCCTAATCTATTTCTTCCAGTCCCTGTAAAATGTTTGATGAGCACAAAGACGATAAAGGTTCTGCTTCGCTACAGCCGTGTAATTAGCATGCTGCACTCCCACATTGACCCGGCTACCAACGCAGTGGCAAAGATGTCTTAAATGCGTGACAAACCATGTCATCAAAAAGTATGAACAAATCATTGAGTTGAGATAAAACGGTCAGATGATTTAACACGTGTATATCAACTGAAAGTCACAGTTTTGCGAGCGCACCATATAGATCTGCTGACTAAGCAAGGAGCTGTGAGCCTTTTTTAAGATTTAATACTCTTGATCTTTCTGCAGAAACGCAGACTGATTGACGTTCCACAGTTAGCTAGACTGTGCGTACATCTTTTTGGACCATGTAATTTAAAACCATGCAGGGACTAGCCCGTGTGCTTCAGGGGCCTGCGGTATCTATGACATTAGGAAACTTGGCACTTCCTCGGGCTATGGTGGATTAACCCTATCCGCTTTACGCTCCATTTTAGGGCTCGCCTGATGATTGTCATACCCCGGGTCCTTGGGGGGATCCGGCAGTCTGCTGCAATCACAGATTTATATGGAATTAACACAGCTGGAGTTGATGGTAAATGACAGCTGCTCAGTCCCACCAGGGACCCACCTTAGCAGAGCGAAGGTATTTCTGCATGCCCTTTCTTCAGCATTTGCGAGTCTCCGTAATGAGCTTTGGCTGGCCACTCAGGTCCTTGGAGAAATTGGAGATCTCCTGTTAGCTCCCCACACTGCTCTGGCCAGATATTACTGCAGGATCTGATATAATTACAGGAACATGCCAGCGCCATCTGCAGCGGAGCACCTTAGTTGTAACGAGGGCTGCGGCTAAGCACTATTTTCCTTGTTGATTGCTGCAGTTGTTGTTTTAGGCTTGGTAATGTTCGAAAGTGTGCGGACTAACAGAAGGCGCTGGCATTTCACCGTCCTCCTCCCTCCTCTGCAGGCACTCGAAATGTGCGGCTAATGGCCCTTTTCAAATGACTTTTGAGTGGACCTATTACAACATATTAGATGATTTATGTGAGAAAAATTAACAAAGATGCGCGATGAAATGTGACAAACAACTCAACTGTGAAGGCAATTTTGTTCTTGGCACTTTTACATGAATTATATCTGAAGCGTAGGAAGAATATAACAAAAACCAACACACCGATCCCATTTTGTGGATAAATACATTTTTCTTTCTGTCTATCCATTCATCCATCCATCCATCCATCCTCCATCCATCCACTAACCCAACATCTGTACCGAAATACGTGACCGTGACCTGTTTTCTAATGCACCTTTGTTGGAACATTCGGCTTCACGTCTCGTCTAAGGCAAAGGTTTTATTCATTTATATTTCCAGCTTGTCCCCAACACTGCGCCCAGTACTGTTTGCTTTATCTTTGCAGTTCAAAAAGAAGGAAGAAAAAAAAAGTCTCCACTTCATGTCCCATAGCAGCTACCTGACAGACGGAGCCATATTGTCGGTCAAGTTTGACAAACATTGTTCATAACCCAGAAAAAAAGTAATTTCATCTGCTTTTGATGACTCTTCATCTTGTCAGAGATAACACCACAGACTTGCTCCACAGATGCAATTTTCCAACTGGCCTTCTGATTCAACGTAATACAGCAGCAGAGAGTGAAGGTGGGAGGAGTACAAGGCTGACACAGACTTTCTGATGCAGGTGTGTTAGAGAATAGAGATGTGTTTCTGGATTCAAAGTGAGTTAAACATTAAAGTTTCTTTTCCCTCTCTAATCATTTGTTATTGCTTTCAGCTTGTACCTTCAGCGAATGCGCTTCCCCACCTTTAATTAATGTATTATTACAAGATGCTTTGTGTGTTTGAGTTTGTATATTCAGACCAGGGTTTGGGTACAGCCACTATTTCCAGAACAAATCTCTTTTGTATTCTACAAGGTAAATGTCATGTGTGACTATCTGAATGGTAATGACTACCACTTCTGAAAGCTGTTTATGTTCTGACTCAAGTACACAAAAGTATCAGTAAGAGTATGTTAAATCTGTACTTACTGATATCCAGACTAAGTCCTAAAACTGACTCGCCTTGAACCACAACCAGTTATCTGTCCACTAAATGCAGGTTCTAAATTCAGTGACCTCAATGCAAGTGGCAGGTCCGTCCTACTAAAAGGTCTCTCCTCCCTGCCTTTGTCTCTGTGTAAACAGATCTTTAAAAAGGCGATGAGGTTGGCCTGTGCTGCTTTATCTGCAAAGTTACGATTGTCTGGAGAAGATGACCCCCAGGTATCGATTTGTGATCTCTCATATGAACACATGCGCACACACCCACTCACACCAACTCTGTTTGGCTTTGTCTCGCTCTCCCTTTGGTCTTCTAAAAGGTTATTTCTGGCCGGCCGATGAGGGTTTCAGACGAGGTGGAAACGAGAAAATCATTGTTCTCATGCTTCAATATCCACCCGACGGAAATGCCTCTTTATAGGTTTGCAATAAAACAGCGGAAAAGTGCCTCAGATGCATATAATTGCATTAAAAGCCATGTAGATAATCACCGTGGTGCAGCTTTTCCTTGCCTGCAACCTCACTATTTCTTGTCAGTTAGCCGAGGCCTGACTGTGTCAAATCAATGTCAAATTTGAATGTTAATAGAATCTTAAATTATTCAGCATGCAGTTGAACCCCTTCGAACTATTCCCTCGCCACAAATGACACGTAGAAATAGGGCGCCGGCTCAACCCCAAGGTGTCTGCAGTGGTGAAGATGGTTACAAGATGATCGTCATTATTTCTATTGTCAAACATTTTCTCATCATTAATATTTAGGTCACACATAGCTATAATTTTTGCACCACACACTCCGACCTTTGCCGGATTAAAACGTAGCGACTTATGTGAAAATCCTTTTAAGGTGCAAACGGCGCTGAAACTTTCCTTGAGAGTTACGTGACGACTACTGACGTGGCGCTACAGGGCAGATGGCGCCTCTGCACCTACGGTTGTCAACATCTTCAGTTCAATGACAAGAGCTTAAATCCCAATATCACAGTGACCTTTTGTGGAGCGACAGTCATTGTGGAGCTATTTCAAGGCTGCTGCTGCGCAGTGTCTGTGGCGCTGTTACCCTGAGGTGCGTACGTCAGTTAGAGTGTAAGATATAACATCACAACTACTGTAATAGTCGATCCTAATGCAGGTATGAGTCACAGCAGCAGCAGCGGCAGACTATTGAAATGATTCGCATGTGGTGGTGGATATTCTGGATGCAAGGACAATACAGCTTAAGTGTGTCTGTGCGTGTGTGGGTGTTTTAATTAGGGTGGAAGAGGATAAAATGTCAGCGGCGAGGGACAACAGCTGACTGATGTGGACTGTGAATGGGCTGCTGCCGTCATCTCAGAATATGATTTATTGTGGCAGTGGAAAAGGAGTTGAAACTCTCTTTGAATCACCAAAAAATCATTTATCACTTTTATTAGTCCGAAGTTTCGAGTTTGCTGTTCAGCCCAGAGCCATCCGAGTAAACAACGAGGAGGAATTCTGAGAGATTGGACACCTAATGGCAGCGGCAGAGAGGCAGATTCTTTATGTGTTCCAGATGTTTTATGATGAGACATAATGGCCTTCTTGAAATGGCAACTCACGCCGTAGCCAGAAACTATTAAACTGTCTATTTGCGCCCATTTCAGAACAATGTACTGCCCCAGAGAATACTAAACATCTATCATGTAATTAGGGGGGCCTTGCGCTCCATATGTAGAATCAAGTCTTTCTGAAATCCTAAACGTTGGGAAATGACAGCGAATGTGAGCAGTAAATGGAAGTCATCATTATTCTTACATCCATCTGCTCATGTCATGTAATCGCATCAGTTTTCAGCTCGGTCCTCCAACAATAACACATAGACAACCACCTGCTCACATATGCACAATGCTATAGGCATCTGCTGGTTCACAAGGATGGACCGTTCCATTCTTCTCCCTTAAATCAACTAACAGCTCAATTCCACAGGGCAAAACCATCACTCCAGCTATCAGCTTTTAAGCGACGTTCCATTGAGATGCAAACAAATCACGACAAGTCCTTTGTAATTCATCAAACCTGTGCTTTGACATACGGGATCTTTCAGACAGATGGTCTGAAACGCCCTGGCACATGTCTGTGACTTTGTAATGCTCTGTCAGGCTAGTGTTCCCGTTTTATTTGTTTTGACCTTGACAGCATTTTCCTACTGTTCCATATGCATGCTTTTATGAAGCCACGTGTCACTCTTAATGCAGTTGGTGCGCCGTCGTGTCAGTTTGATGCCTTAAAATATGTGACAAGCTTTGAGAACAACAAAGCCCCCACACTTCAATCAAGGAAATAAAACGCACGCGCACACGCTTACACACACACACACACACGCTGGGGGCCAGACGAGCGCGCTGAAGCCAGACACGCGGCTGTGTGCAGCATCAGACAACGTATAAAAATGGAGCAGGACGGGATGTAAAGAAGAAATTGCTACATTTAGCTAGATGAGACACAGCGGCAATAGCCAGTGTGAGGTGTTCCTTCCCTGCAGCACAGTCATTTAACGGACGATACCCAACCGCGGACGGCCAAATATTAGTTTTCTCCGTCTGTCTCGGTACATAACTAGAGGGGTTCACATTCCCTCCTCCCACTCTTCCTCCTCCTCCCCCCTCTCCCCTTCTTCCTCCCTTACCCCCAAATTGCTCCTCTGCTCATTACCTCGGCAGGATTGATGTTTTCTTTTCATGAAGCACCAAGCTGATATCCCACGGATTTAGAATTAATAAAATATGAAGGACATTAATATTCCCAGCATTCACATTTTGCTATTATTGCAGAGGTGCTGCCGAAGCCCCCGACTCACCCGGCCTGTCAATCACCCTGCAGGTACGCTGCTGCCGCTCTGCCCCAGTCGGGTTGGAGGTGAACGCCGCTGACAGACTTCAAGCAGCTTCCTCAAGGGCATCAGAGGGCAGGCAACGACATAGGCGGTGCACGTCTCTGCATTTAGGACCTCCATGCTTCACTATAAACTGTGGATTCAGAATCAGATTTTATGATTCGTTTTAAAGGGGATATATTAGGCAAAACTCACTTTTTCAGGGCTTTAGTACACAATGTTGCATATTTGACCCCTCAAGTGTCAGTCAAGTCAACCATGTCAATGTAGCTGCCTAATCATAAATTGGGTCTCTGAACAAGCTGTTCAGATTTCGGCTTTCTTGTTATCTAAAATAGAGGCAGATTTTTATAACATGCCCACAAATTGGGTACTCCACCTATAGACATCAAGCAGTGCAGATCTGTGATTTACTATTCTCATAAGCAGCTTTCAAACGCTGATCACACCTGACTACATCACCCCTTAGGGTTAGGACATAAGAGCAAAGTGGATTTGTCTTATTTATGACAGAAACGTCCCTTATTTTTGTATATACTCAGTTCATCATAGGAATCTCTGTTATTTTATCAACACTCAGTATGAACGTAAATTGACAGAATGGGTGTGTGAGTGTAGATTTTCTCACAGGTAAAATGGCAGAACCGCTATTTGCTTTTCTCCTAAGCAACCACTGGACTGATTGTGTCTTGCCTTGAAAGTTAAGCAGCATGATGTTGTTGGACGAATAGACGCTCACATCTCACTACATCAACACTACAGCTAAAGAGGGCACCAGGTTAGCCCAAGTTGATGCTAATGCTAACAGTTGATGTAAATATGACAACACATCAAGTTTTGTAGCTTATAGGCAACGGTAGCAGTTTGCCATTTCATGAATACTCAGTGAAAGTAAAGTGAATCAATTAAAACCCATGTGAAAGACGGAGCTAAAAGTGATGTAAAAATGTTGACTGTGTTGCGCAAGTAGTAAATTGTGCCTAACTTTTGTCAATGGTAGTCTGGCACTTGCAAAGTCCCTCACTCATAACATGCCTCACTCACAGGGCATTGTATTGGTTTGTTGGTGTGTGCAACCGGTTGTGTGTGTGACCACCACTTTAACAGCAGACAGGATGCAGACTGTCTGTCTGAGCTGTTGGTTCTGCTTTGATTTGCCCATTTCATATTGCATTTGTAACGCTGGAAAATCCCAGAGCTCCTGATGGACAGTCTGGGTTTGTTCTCGACAGGAGCATCTTGAACAGCACAGAGGGAACACAACCGTTGCATTTCAATGCTGCCACTGTTGCAGAGAAAATGATGTTGGATCAGAACAATTTTTCTGTCGCCCTGCCATTTTGATTTCTCCAACCGTCTTCCCATAAAGTCTTACAAAAACGGCAAGTTGTTAACTTGAAATCCTGTTCTCTGTCTGTCTTTGTTTTCATGCAGGTAGCCGACCGAACAAAAGAGCATCCACAGAGAACTAGAGGTGCACATCCTGATTGCCTCGTGTTCCTTTTCTCTCTCATTGCTGAATAGGTTGTCCAGGACTGTGGCTCTAGGTGGGTTTGTCTGACAGTCTTTAAACATGACAGATAAGAGAGAATAATTAATTTATCAGAGCAGGCCAGGCTTTAATCCCTGGTGTCCTGGTGATAAGGGAAGGTTTCTTCTCCCCTGATCCCTCTGCCGATAGGGGCTTTTCCTTGGCGGTTTCCCGTTAATAAGCCTGTCAAAGAGGCCCACGACTCTGGGCTCTGTCCTGTACAGGTTATCTCTCCGCCACACGTTTCCATCTCCTCCCTGACAGCCGACAGCAACCGGGTCGCTGGGCCTTTGAAACCCTGGGAGAGCGGGGCCTGTGGGCGTCTCTCTGAGGCGGCCCTGTCATTTAAACCAGCTAATTCAAACATCAGGTGGGTCCGAACCCGCAAGAGACACAGGAAAAAAGAGATTGCAGTGCTGACAGACCAATGGACAGACCACACTCTAGCCGAAAGCTGGACTTTAATAATTCTCTTTAAAGGCAAATAAAAAAAAGTAGACATGTTTAGTGTAGCTTCTCTCCCTTTTCACACCCAGCTCTTCCATCTTGCTCTGTCTCTTTCTCTCACTCTCACCATTGGTGAAATTGATTGGTTGCCTCTGCGATGAAATATGTATGGACATTTTTCATCCTACCATAGTGCGAGGCTTAAGTCTGTACGGTAAAATGATGAAATCTGTGTTTAAGCTTTTTCTGTCAGGCGATATGGTAATGGTGTGGAATAAGACTCTGGCCTTGAAAAGATGGAATTTACAGTATTCCCACAGTAAGCAACTTCACTTTGAATGCATATATATATGTGTGTGTGCGTGAACTATTGTTTATCCTTGAAAAGTTGTTTGCTTGCCAGGCCACACAAATTGAAGAATATTTCTTCTACAATGCTAAGCTGTTGGGATGAGCAAAGACAAACAATTGAAGCTAAATCTAGAGAACACGGCGTGGATGTACACAGCATTATAGATGCAACAACGATAGCGGCTCATTTAGTTTTTAATTTGGAGGCTGAGTGGCCCACAGAGCGAGTGTGGAGGACAGTGCATATCTCAGAGGAGCAGCAGGATGTCTACTAAGTAGAAGTGTGGAGGGCGGCCTTCGCCACAGTGTGGTCCTTCATCATTTCCCTAAAGCTTCACCTATTGCAGCCTGACTGCATTCATTATCATATTTTATGTGGGTCATGAAAAGCACAAAGATGTTGCACAGCTCAGGAGAGATTTGTGTGCATTTGAGGTGTGTGTGTGTGTGTGTGTGTGTGTGTGTGTGTGGCATGTTTTCAGTTCCAGTTGTATGTACACTATGCATAAGAAATCGAAGTTCTCAGTTCTACAGTGAATATTTGGACTCAGAATAAAGTCAGGATCACTGCCTCAGTCAAGCCCACTCTTACAGTTCTTATGACCAATATATGACTGTTAAATTTACTCTTAAATACTGTGGTTTTTTTTTATTATTAATCTTGTGAGTCCAGCTTCTTTTTTTTTAATCTTTGAACCAGCAGACCAGCTTACGCACAACAATCAAGCCAAGGTCAGTTCTGAACGATTGACTCCGAGTCCTTGCTCTGCCCGTCTGTCTCCGTCTATTTGTCTGTCTCCTGGCTAACTGGAGCACTTCGGCTTTTTTCGATCTGTCCAACCTAGGAGAGAAAAAAAAACATTTAGCCAATGCCACTCCTTATCTCTTCTGCTCTTCTAATCTCCTGTGAGCTGCAGAAGTGGAGGCAGAGGGGCTGTCATTGTCCGGGGATGTGAACCTGCAACCTTTTCAATTTCACCCCGCGCTTCAAAGCCCTTCCGCCTGGACGATCTCACGTCCCGGACAAAGGTGCCATTTGCTTTTCATTTCCTCCGCGATAAGAGAGGAAGAAAAAGTATTGTATATTGTAATGCTCCCTCACCTTTCTGACATCAGCAAAATTGAGGCCTGGGCAAAAGATCAATACAAATTAAAAGTAAATACAAAAAAAAGCCAGTGAAGAAGAGGAGTGCTACATTTCCATGTTTGAAAATCTATTCCCTGTGGTCTCTCTCTGCCTCAGTGCTTTGTTTTTGTAGCGAGAATGGGGACAGAGTCAGAAAGTTGAAAAGCTGAGAGTTTTCATTGATATCTTTTCAGAGTAATTACACATGAAGTCTACTTAGCGACAGTGTTGTTTGTGAGGCATTTTGTCTACATTCCCATCAAATCTGAGAGAGTCTGCCACCACACAGCAGCTGGTCTGACCAGCTAACTGTGACGTCATTCCTCATCTGGACTTGTTTTAACCGGGGTCCCATCTGCGTGGTCAATGTGGTGGAGAAAGTGTTTTTACACTTGCTGCTTTTATTTTTGCCTTTGTGCAATGAGCCACACTGCTACAGTTTTAGCTTCCAATCTTGATTTATTGCAGCATCCCTTTTTTTTTGACCGGACTTTCAAGTATTCACCATTTCACTTTACTCTCCAAGCATGTTTTACCCACTCCTCTGCTGCATTAGAGGAAAACCTCAAAGTGATATTCTGTCATTATAGCGGCGATATCTACACAACATTAAGCAAATTACATCTGGCTCACAACATGTTCCAGCGCCTAAGCACACCTCACAGCGTGGCAGGTGGCCGTACATCGATCAAATGCAATGCTGCCAAGACTGGAAGAATGGAGGGGAAATGGCTGCTTGTGGTAATTGTGTTGCTTTTCCCACAATTCTGTTTCTTACACAGTCTGCATTTCCATAGGAATGGCTGGGTGATGTTGCACGTATCCACAGGGGTGCACAAGCTTGAGAGAGTGAAGACGCACAGTTTATTTTAACACCGACACTGTGGTTATGGCTTCTCCTGGTGTAAATGTGGAGATGCAGCAGTAAAACACTAAAAAAGGATATAAGAAAAATAAATCTGCACAAACCCTGAGGTTACTGCATAATCTGTTTATGCTGGAAGCATATACTGTGTGCATGGCTATTATTCGCATTGTTATGCTGAACAAAAGCAAACCTTTAGAAAAAGTCTCTGGATATACAAAAAACATGGTCCGGGCTATGCAGTTTTAAATATAATTAATCCATATTTCATTCATGAAATATGATTATAACACAGCAAACAATAGAATGACCAATTAAATTTGGATAATCTTAACTCCAGGCTAAAAACACTGTTGCATTGCCCACTGTGGTTGAAGGCTTAATGTCTGTTTTGGCTCAGAGCTCAGCTGCATGCATTGGCTGTGTTTAGGTTTTATAAACTGTTTATGTTATCTCCTCTGCAGCCACGCCCATCAGTGATGTCACAGTGTACCGCCACACGCCACACTGCTGACTACTTAGTACAACAATGGTCCATGCTTTGACACAAAACAACTGCGAGTAATGTGGCTATAATTTATTCCCAGTCCAGTATCTGCAGGAATTAAATCCATATTTAACAAATCTATACCTGGTGATTTATGTCCAGTGCCAATAAGCGGTTCAATGCAGGAGGAAGTGTGCCATATATAGCGCGCATGTGGAGGCAGATTCAGACATATACTACTGTCTGGTTCGTCCAAGGTTCTTCTCCTCCTGTGACTCACAAGGCATCATGAGGCCAAGCCACATCAAGACACGATCAACAAACATATTACTGGCAAAGGTCTCGTCCAGCAACATGGCTGCTCTATGACAAGCTCCCTGGGAGACACGGCGCCTTTTCCACAGTTATTGCTTCTGTAAACCAGAGTGGAGCCATGGGATTACCATCAGTACAAATTAAAAACAAATAAAAGGATGTGGAGGGAAACACAAGGCAGAGATCTGGATCTATTATGCTCTGATTTACAGACCACTGATCCATAGCAGGTTGGGTCAGTGAGCTAGTGTGTGTGCATTCTAGCAGCCTCATTGCGAACTCACCTGCCAGTCAATAACCTATTTAATTTAATGTCACAGCCTATACTGGCAAAGCATATTGACAAGCTACAGAATACACCTTCAAGAGGCCCCCAGCTGCAAGTGCCAGATAAACTGCATTTGAAAAATTCAATCTCGCTCCCATGGATGCCCCTGAGTCCTCATAAATTATTAACCCCCCTTTCCCCAATAAAGTATGGGGAGAAACTTACAGCTGACGAGCTAATGTCAGTGATTGGGAGGCAGGGGGGCGGTTGTGGATCGGTTGCAAAGACCGGGAGCTATTCCCGCATGGCGACACCACCCGTTCTCAGAGGTGACGCAGTCACTAACTGGCCTTTATGAATCTTTCAGAGGAGGAAAGAGGAGACGAGATGGCATTTCAACATTTAATAAAGTGTCATTCCTCAAGTGTAATGCTTGGTCTATACACTGCGCTGTGGACTGACACCTTAAATATGGTGTCTTTTGCTTTTCAATCACTGAATTCCTAACTCGCTTTCTCTCTGGCAACAAATAGAATCCAAACAGAGCATCCTTGTGTGCGTGTCTAAAAGATTCCTTTGGTTGGATGGCATCTGAAGGTGACTTCCTCTACAAGTCTCCACTTTTTTGATGCTTCTGTCCTGTCGCAGTCAATAAGCCATTTAATCTTGGTGCTCAGCCGAGTCGATGCAGCTGATGTCGTGTCCAGGGCTTATGGTAGACAAGACAAGGGTTCTGCCCAGACCTGATAAACCATTCATTTCCTTGAGCTTCTTTGTCTTCCATTCGGTTCAGAGAAAAGAGCTCTCGGCCTATTTCAATCATGGATGTCTCTCTCTAATGAGCTGCTTTAATCCTTAGCGGCGAACGCAGTTTGCCTTTCAGCGAGACAAAAATGTACCAGATTAGGGGATTACTCGCATTTTATGCATTCATGTACTAATTTTGGAACACAAGCCATTCTAGGAATCCTGCGCAAGAGCATGTGAGTTGATGTCTGTTGTAATGTTCATATCAAAAGCTTGCGTTGCACAGGCTGATATTACAAATTTGGACGATTCATCCCTTTGGGATTATTAGCAGCTGCATGTGCTCTAGCTGTGCCCTCACACTCATTGTGTTTGTTGTAATTCATCATCTTCAGGATATTAAGATATAGCTAAAACCATCACATCACTCAGCCAAGCATGTCTACTTGTTGTATTTGAAGCAAGTGACCGGATCCATCTTCAAAAACATTGCATTAGATGGGTCATTGCAGACCAATGGCAAAGATTTATTTTGAATGTGGGCTTTTGGCTCATAGTTTTCCAGCGTTTTCTCTGTTGTAACTCTGTTGCATCTTGTACTTTCTGACAACTTAGACAATGTTGTATGTAAACGTGGTCAAAGGATTAAGTGCATTGTAGCTTCTGTGTGAAACGATCATTGTTAGGGGTGTTGGTGGGCAGGCAAAGTGTAGCGGGACGCCTCGCAGGCTTTACTGGATCTGGCCACGGAACATCTCGGTAAATGCGGTCAGACAGATGAGTCTCGCCTCGGAGCACTCCCTCCCAAGGGCAGAGTGACATTTTCTGGGGACAATATGGGACTGCAGTGACATAGAAAACATCCCCCCACCCCCTCTGACACACTGCGGTTCTGTGGCCCCTCTCCTTTGCTCCCATCTCCCTGCCCGTCTCTCTCCTCCTCCTCCTCCTCCTCCTCCTCCTCCTCCTCCTCCTCCTCCTCCTCCTCCTCTCTCTGGGCTAATTTTCCTGGTCCTGAGTGCAGCAGTAACTGCCTTCGTCTGCCTTTTCATTCTTTTACAGGTCAAAACATTTGACAAAGTTCCAAAAGCCTGGTGGCACTGCACCAGATAGCCAAATGGATGAAAACGTGGCTTTGACAAAAGAAAATGATTACAGACAGAAAAGTTGCACGTCACCTTTTACCTTATGCGGGGTGAATTGTCGCAAACATCTGAGCTCAAAGAAGAAAGTGAAAAACAAAGGGGTCGCACAACAACATGAAAAGCAGCGGATATTCCGAGGCTTTCTTTTGAAGATTTAAGGTTGCTGCCTCTTACACTGCTTCACAGAATAACTTCACTTTATTACTGTGAATAAAATGCCAATACTGTCACTGTGTATTTCCATGAATTTATATCCATCATTCTGCATTTGGCACTCAAGAACAGATAGAAAATAATTAATACACATGCTTCAGTGCTCCGCTTTATGCACCTTGATTGTATATCATTACTGCTCATGTAGACAAACACTTTGTGCCAGCTGTATGTCAACGTCCCCACATGTATTTACTGTTTAGCCTCCTGTACTGTGCTGTCATCCGTTTGAGTCAGACTGCACATCTGTCATTGTGGATTTCTACAGTCGTCCGTGTGACAGATGAGTCCTTCCCTCTCAGCGGGGCCTCTCTCCGAGGAGGTGCAAATTTCTGTGCATTCAAGCATCGGCAATCATGCATAGCACCTTGATGAGAGACAGGCCCCTGTCACTTGATTGACTGGCACACTAACGCGGTGCGATGGCAACGCACACCACAGGCAGAGAAACATAAAGACCTGCAGGCGTGCAGCCCCATCCCCGACACACAGAAACATGCTCGGACACACAGAACGAATCGCTGCACATTAAGAGCTCATCTTTCTTCCCCTCTCCTGTACTGGAGAACGTGACTCGCTGATATCCGTGGCTAATCTCATTAGGGTATGTCACAGAGCAGGGGACGTGCTGCCGCTGAGGCTGCACTGATGAGGTATTACCATCGATGTCACAAACACAAGACTCTCCACCGGGCAGGAAGATGTTTTATTGTCCACTTCAGAGAGGTGGATAATGTATTCAATCAAGGGTTGGAGAGTTGCTTGACATGGGCAGCGAAGGGTCAGAGACAATTAACTTTGAAGGGTTTGGGGAGAGTCAGGGATGAAAGCATCCAATCAAGTCAAACTAATAATTTTCTTTCCCTCTTGTTGCCTCGCTAAAGCCAGTTAGTGGTCGATCCAATTAAGACTAAGGTTCACAGTGAGCGGTGTCCTGCGGTGGGGTCCTGCAGCGGCGTCCTGTGGTCCGAGAGTGGGAAGAAGATCTCTTGGAGGGTGGCATGTCACGCAGGCATTGTTTGGCACTCGGCTTTGATTGCTCCATTTTCCTGTGCTGGGCTCCGCGGCAGGAGGCTAACAGGAATGGCTCAAGACCGTCTCTCTCTCTGCCTGTCCTCCCCAATGAGGACAAGCGTGGCTCCCGCTGGGCCAGCGGGACACTGATTGGGCGAGAGTCTCCGCTCCCGCCGAGAGCGAGAACGAGGACGGACCCGGCGGTCCCGCTGTTTGTTTAAGAGCAGGAAGCCATGTGGAAAGGCCTAATGTCTTAATTGGTGTTAGTGGCAACGGACGGTACCTGACGAGACTCATTAATCAGAGCGGGGTGAAAAGGCTAGAGGCTCTGGTAGCAAAGAGGAGAGGAGGGGAAGAGAGCGAGAGGGAGGGAGGGGAAGATATCAGGGCCGTGCTGTGTGTAAAGCAGGGCCCCTCGGCCACCGCGTCCTCCCGTCTCACACCAATCCAAGACACCCGGTGACACGCTCGCAGCTGCGTCTGTCACACTCGGCCACTCCACCACCGAGTGCAAAATGAGGATGCGGCAATAATTAGAGGCTATTTACACCGGTGTGGCACAAACACAGCCACGTTACATGTAAAACACCCATGATCAATGTAGTGCGCAACACCAACAAGATCTGTGTTGTACAGGGTGCGATTCCTCCCAGAGTTTCAGCTGTGTTTGTCGTGTCGAACATGGCCTTTGCTTTTTGGGGCCATTTCAAGCTCCGTCACACATCTCTGAAGGCAAGCCACAAGAGACCGCTACTATATCAACAACACACGCATAAAGAAATCATCACAGTCACGCACACGCATGCCATGTACACATATACAAAAGTGGCCTCTGTGAGACAGTCCATCAGACAGCAGCCATTGTGGTAGGGTTGATGTTCTTCTGCACAAAGTGGAGGAAAAAAAAAAGTCCTTTCTCCTCTGTCTTTCTCAGTGTGTCCTTTCAGCATGTTTGCCCCGATCGTGTCCAGGTCACTTCACCTAATGGAGCAAAATGAAGGCCCCGAGGCCAGGAGTTGTCCTCTGGACACAAACATCCATGTTTCTTTGCAAGGACTTTCTTTGTTTTTCACTGTTCAGCCCCTGTGTCTCTGCCCCAGGCCTGCGGGGAGAGAAGTCACTTAACTGCCTATTCCGTTGCCATTTTCTCCGGCTATTCACTGGCATACCATTAAAGCAAGCCTGGCACTTTATGTTTGTGTCACTGCGTTTGCTGGCCGCATCTCCCTCTTCTCCTCCGTTTCTGTCGTCAACATAACAACCAGTTGAAACATGGTACTATAGTAATAAGACTATCAGAGTGCCCCATACTGTAGGTCATAAACACAGCAACTTTTATTAACAGATCTCATTTAATAACCCGATGCATATCGGGAAAAGATTAATGTTTCTGTAATAGGTTTGTTTATTGAAAGGTCAGTCTAACACACTGCAGGCTTAAATTATTGAATTCATCTTGTTGTTTTTTTATATGCAGCTATAAACAAAGTTGGCTTTCTCCACATTGACAGCTGTCTTGTCCAGGCTCTCATTTCATATGAATGTGCTCACACACTTTGTAGCACTTTTTTTTTGTAGCTGGACCACAGAATACATATGAAATATTATGCAGTATTCAATATTATACATCAGATGAAATTGAAAGGAAGATAACAAGGATTTTCTTATTGATTATTCAATAATTTGACACACCACTAAGATAAGGTATGCACTAAAAGCTTGCAAGTGATATGAATTGGACAAGAAATGTAGCTCAATTGCAATTTTTCCATTTTTACACCACGATTCTTCTTTTAATTTCATTTTTACTTGTATGTCACAGCATTAATCTTCTTCTTAATGTTCTTTCCATTTGACCCCGACTTGCAGTGCACTTTGTAAAGTCTCTTTCAGCGAGCCCTGTAGATTAGTCCGTGATTATCCTTCTGACATTTAATAATGATGACTGAGACGTAATGGTACATGTGATGAATTAGTGATGTAGGTGCTGCTGTGATGCTCTCGCAGACTCTTAATGTGTCGCTCCTAACGTGTGTTTAAAGATGTTTTACATCTGTTTACGGGCGTCATGGGAGTGTAAATGAAGCACGTGCCCTTCTCTTCACTGATTGAGAGTCACATAATGGGATCCTGTTTATGTGCCTCTTAATAACTGCTGAAAATACATCTTTATGTACAAACAGTCTTAGGTGCATTTTACGAGTGTGGCCCCTGATCTTGCTGCCTCTTCTTTTCTCCAGCGTTGAGGCTGCAATGTGATCTCTACTGTAGAACAAACACCACCTACACATGCAAGCCCACGCTGTGGGCAATGTGTACTCTGGAGGGGCAGTTTCCCTGGTGGGCACAGATTTTCCTAAACTGTCCGCCCACCAAAACTCATCATTTTAATTGTCCCTTCTGTTGATGTGAAATTCAATAAAAGTGGCAGGAACCATTTTGAATTGATTGTGAATAGACGCCACTGCCTGGCTGTCGACTTCCCTGACAGCTCGAGGAGAGTTGATGTACTGAAACAGACAAAGTGTGTGTGTGTGTGTGTGTGTATTGTGGGTGGGGGGTTTCTTCATTATATTGACTTGAAAAGTGGTTTTCTTGGAATTGTGGCACCTCGGTGACAAATTGGGTCTGCTTTGCCCATCCTCTGTTTTTTACATAACCTTGCTGGTAGTGCATAACAAATCTGTCTCTTCACATTTGTATAGATATGTTCAGTTGCTCACGGGGCATGAATTCTTCATTGGCACTGGAAAATGGGGAGGTAAAGATGAAAAACCATCAAGTCCTTACTTTTCACATGGCTGCACTCAACTCATTGCTCTTTGATAGGATGCCCCTGCAACTTAAGGTATGAATAATGATGTTTTTTAGTCCTTGTGACCTTGCCTCAAATATACACCCCAACCAGTATTTTACATGTTGCATTTCTGACACCTGCTGTTTCTTGGTGCACCATCAACACAACAAGACAAAAGAAAACTCTTGTGGAGCTAAACGATCCAAGGAAACAGACCCGCACAAGGAAACAGACCCATACAAAACAGGAATTGAATCTGCATTAATCTGCAGTACAGTATGTGGAGAGTTCAATACTATTTTCTATTGAATTAATCAGATCAGGGGCAGGTTAGTAATGCTGACTAATGAGTAATTTCTGTGGCTGAGTGGAAACTGTTATAAGAAATGTCCTAGACATAGAGCTAATAAGCACCAAAATGTGCACATGACACTCATTAATTTACATGTCTGAGACATTTTAATCCAGGAAAAGCATGAAATGCATTTGGCTGCCCCCTTTTCTATAAATCAGTATTGATCAGTAGAGTGTGCTTCAATCTAGACAGCAATTAAGACATTACAACGCTCGACACTCATTTCCTCTCTCGTCTAGCATTGATTTTATGAGAGCAGGACTCCTCAGTCAGTACTCCATCGTCCTTTAGTCAGTTATCATTGTTGCTCGTGAGGCCTTTTGCTCTCGGGAACGAAAACTATTACAGAAAACGTTGCCAGAAATACTCACTTTTTCCCCTCTCCATCGCATTCCTGCTTTTTAATCTGTCCTTCAATGCGAATGTCAAATGAGTTAGATTGTTTTATGATCTGCAATTTCTATTTGAATCTATTACCTTTGTTTTGTAAACAGTGGGAAGCGGCTGAATGCCCAGAGGGAGCTGCTGAATTTGCGACCAAATTTCTTTTTGTAGAACGATGGCCTCTGTGTGTATGAATATTTATGTTCTCGTGTACAGAATTTTAGTCATGAGGAGAGTTTGTTTCCATCTGTTTCCTGATGTCTTTGGGAGATATGAACAAGCAACACACACACACACACACAAACAGACACACACACACACAACACCCCATGGTCCTTGTGACATGTGCAATCATTCAGACTTTCATTGTTGATGCAGATACTGAGTCTGACTCATCAGGAGACTTCAGCAATCTGACTGAAATGCTTCCATCGCAGTGCCTCACAATTGGGACTTCACAGTTACATACAGTATTGGCACATTAACAGATAATATAAATATTCTGCAACGACACAGAAGCTTGGTGAATAGCATGATCCCGGTTCAGATCCTGGTCAGACTTGTGGGGTTTTCAGTGTGCAGTGTCTGTGACAAAAGCTACAAAAAAAATAGGAACTGCAGCATGTTTTCTTACTTTTCCCTATGTTTTTGACTTCTCATTTAAAACTGCTATTACAGAGGGACTCAGGCTGTTTTCAAAAGCTGCCTTATTGTGCCTTAGGGTCCCACACTCTGTCCAGAGGGAAGGATTGTGAAGTAGTGGTCTAATACAGTAGATGGGAGTTGTCTTGTGATATTATGTCTGCAGTGCAGCTAATGATTTGGAATGGAGAGCGCTGTTATTTTGGTGACTATTTTATATGTTATGTGAGTGACTTTGTTCCAGTTTTTGACACTGGGCATATTGAAAAAGCATGTGGAACAGTAAAGCAGTATAATTCATACATAAAACTGTGCTCTGGAAAAACAGGCACCAGCAGACCCCAGAGACACCATTACAAAGCAGGTTAGATGATGGATGGATGGATAAATATTCTGGTCCAACCAAAACACATTATGACACACAGTATGGGATGCAAAAAGTGCCTTCCTGGAGACTCTGGATTTAAATAGATCCCTCGCATACTGTACCTCCAAATTCATTTATAAGCTTGGGTTACAGACAAGGTCTCTAACAAGATTTGCGATGGGATCAGATTTGCCAGTGACAAATGTAAAATGATAATTATTTGGATGCTCCTGACTCACCCTCAGCCTTCCCTGTCGGCCCTCTGGCGCTCTCTCTATAGTGCTCTCTGTCTCCTCTCTCTCTCTCTTTCTCTCCCTCTCTCTCTCTCTCTGCCTTCATTAATTATAGGCTCAGCATCACAGCACGGGGTTAATGTAGAGGAGGATACGTTGCCTGGGGAGGCTGGTGCCTGATGCCAGCGACTTCTCCAAAAACCCCTCACATCCCACTGTGCCACCCACGTCCACACTCCTGCTACCCGTGTGCAGCTAAGTGCACCTCTTAATCTGCTTACAAAACTTTCTTAAAAATTAGGCATATTTCCATGAAAAATGAATTGACCTTGCTGAAGTTGAATGGCTAACACTGTTATTAGTGGATTTATCCCTCCATTCAAATTTATGCTTTTCAGTGGCCTAGGTTATTGGCTTCAGGGTGTTTAAAGCCTTTTGGCAGATTTTTCCTCATATTGTGAGCCTTAGTCTATAGCAATGCCCAGAACCTTGATTGTAACATTTACAAGCGATAGCAGCATTCTCCTATAATCACCCTATCTGGCCAGATAGTTTCATTTCATTTGCTCATGCGATCAGTTCATTAGATTTTATCCAGCACCATAATTCAGTGCAGCGAGTAGAATGTCATATAATGGCATTTACCTTATAAAAATGAAATGCTTTGCAGTAAAATCTATTGTTGTTAGAGGTTAACTACGGGCAAAATCTATGAAATCTGTTGATAAAGCAACACATATAACTGTTGACCTGCACTAAAGAGCAGAAATCTGATATATTTCTAAAAGGTTAGCAGTTTAGCAAGATTTAAGAGGGATTTTGACATTTTAGGTATTTCCATTATTGGAATCTTTTTATATATTATTGCGATATTTAGGTTTTGCACATTTCTAATTGCAAAACCTAATAGTTGAAATACACCTAGACAGAGAGAAGGGGAGAGAGAGATGTCTCAATACCCTCAAAAAATAGAACCAAATCTCTCTGAATAGCTAAATACCATCTGGGGCGTATCAGAAAATATTACATTATGTATGAACTGGCCCTGGGCCTCATGCTGCCATGCCGGTTAGCACTGTCACCTCAGCAGAACAGTTCCAGGTTTGGTTCCTGGGAGGTGAGGGCTTGTCTGGATGCAGTCTGCATGTTCTTCTTGCAGGATTTCTTCTAGTACTTTTTTTCCCCTCCCACAATCCAAAAACATACTTTATAAGGTCAATTGGGGGGACTCTTGCCTCTAAGTTTGACTGTGAGTGAATGGGTGTATGTGCGCCATGATGAACTTGTGACCTGTCCAGGGTGTACTCCCTACCTGTCTCCAGGGCACACAGGCTCCAGCAGACCCCCACAACTCTGGTTATCTACAAAGTGGGTAATGTAGTGGATGGACGGACGAACTGGCCACTTTTCTGAACATGTCAGCCGTGCTTTAAAGTCACGTGATTCTCAAACATGTCACATTTAACCCTCTCTTTATCATTCATGTGGTGTGTTCCAGTCATTTTAACCTCACTCTAATCTTGTCTCTGTAGAGTGCACACTTCTCTATGCTGGGATTAGATGCGGAATACATAAATAACAGGATTAGTATGATCAGTGTCAGTCTCCGTCAGAAATAATTTATATTGCCGAAGGTGTAGTCATTCTTCTGAGACAAAGGCGAGCCATGATTAATTAGTTACAATGCATCGCATTATTACAAGGTGCAGAAAAAAAGGAATTTAATCCAGAATATCTCTCTGCCCTGACGTCTGAATCTTTTGTTCTTTTCTTTTTTTTTCTTGGCCTGCTTGTAATTGTGCTCGTGCTCCGTAAATCTCCTGCTCTGTTCACTGAAATGCAACTCTCACATCTCGCCTGGGAAATTCATCCCGTTATTGCTTTGGATAAATAAATAAATTCAATTACGTCCCGCGCATCGAATAACTTGGCTCTCGCTCGGCCCCGCTTTGTCTATTTCAAAGTGATTAATGCTGCTGTGGGGAGAGGTAACTAAAACACGGGAGAGGCTTATTGACATTAAAGAAGATATCATCATACCAGCTCAAGCTCAAGCCATCAATAAAAGAGTCACTCCCGCGTCCAGGAGCCGTGCGGAGCAGAACAAGAAGTTTCTCATTTCAGCCGAGTTTATTGAGGCGTCGGATTGCGTCTGCCGTGGGCTCACACTCCGATGGCCTCTCAGACCTTAACTTTCTGTCTCAATCAGGGAAAATGATTGCCTCGCCGGCTGCTACCTGCCTTCGTCATCCTGTAATTACACTTACTTCCATTTAGAGACACATGCCCAGCAGCTCTGACTGGGACTCGACAGCTCCCACTGAGGGACTCTGGGCTGAGTATTGACAAGGGCTCAGCTCAGTCGGGTCTGCACCAGGCGGCTGAGGGATGCTGCACTTCCCTCACTCATTTATACCGACCATGAAACTACACCTGCGATCGATTCTCACCTTTTCATCGTCCGTTGTCAACGCAGCTGTCTCGTTAGTTTGTGTTAAATGTGTTATAACTCCCCCTGTGCCTTTTACGTAGTCATGCCACGAGCAAATCACTTTTTAATATGAGAAATGCAACACACTGATCGTGTGTGGTTGTCTCTCCTGCATGATGTGGCAGGAAAGTTGCAGCGTAGCGGCTCTGGCACGTGCAGCCTCGCTCACCTCTTCCAAACAAGGCCCTGAAAGCCCGCAGTGGCTCCGCACGAACAGCTGCATCACTTCACAAGTTCTGGCTCGCTTTCACAAAGCGTCTGTCGTGCCCAGTTTTGTTTGGTAAGCATGTTCCGCCGAAGCGGTCTGTACTTATTGTGCAAGCCCGGCCCAGTTGTTTGGAAGTTAGGTGGGCAGAGTGGTGGCACAATGGGCCGCGTGGCCATCTGTTTAGAGAAAGGAACACGAAACACTCGTATAAACAGGCCCGTTATCTCCATCCTTTATGAGAGCCTGGTGTTCGTACTGCCTCGCAAACACGAGCACACCAGCATCATAGCGCGCTAGGTTTGGTGTTCTCCAGTTGTTTTTCAAGGCAGACTGCAACTCCTCCTCACGCTTGTTCACATAAATGCATCAGGACTTACTTAATTATATAGAGAAAACATGATCAAAGGTGTGAAACATCTGAATTTTTCACTCCTTGTATAAAATGCCTTTTCATAAAATCAGTTAATTCAGTTACAAAACGTAATATAACCATCTACAAAAGCACATTTAGCTGACCTTTACATTTGTTAATTGCTGTCAAACCTAACAACACAGTTACAATGGGTTTGCTCACTTTACTGTGTGAATGAGATAGCACAGGTGTACACATATTGACCTTAGATACATCAGGGATACCATGGGGTTCAGTAGTTCTTCATTAAACTACTGCAGCACACATTTACAATGTGCCACGCTACATCAAAGAAGCTTTATCTTTTTCTTTAGTGTCTTCGTTGCATATGCAAATAACCCTCTTTACACCGCTGTTGGCACTGCACTTAGAATACCGCACCAAACAAATCTGCATGATGAATGGAACAGAGTGTGATCATTTGCTCATCCTTTTTGACACAGAGGCAATGAACAGTCATCCTGCTCTGCCACCTGAATCCAGACATTTTCTCATTTGAAGCCCCCCTGATAGTATGAATGAGCTACCAAGCACCATTCACTTCAATGCGGCCCAACAAACATATGGGAGGGTTGTAAGTGACCGTTGCTATAACGGTCAGAAACCTCAGGTGGAAGAATCTTATCATCAATCTGGTCCTGAAGACCCAACTCCTCCAGGAGTTTATGTAACTTTAACCATTGTTCTTTCTTCTCTTTAGACTTTATAGTAATACTCTACTGCACTCTCATCTGAAGAATGTAGAGGAGTATTTATTGGCCCACTAGGTTTCTGCTGTTGTGATGTATCTTGAATGTCTTTTCTCCTTTGTAAGTCAGTAAATGTAATATACTCGGAATCTGAATTTTTGTCCAAGTTTGATTACTGTCGTGAGTGATTAGCAATCAAGGATGTCACGGTCACTCAAAGCACCGAAGCTCGGCGGGTTTTTTTGGGCGGCGCCCGCTGATTGACTCGTTCGTCTGATTGCAACGCTCGAAATGAAATGAACCTTTGCGGTGCGTCGCTTCGCAGTGTTTGCCAAGAAGAGGAGAGGGAGAGTGAAATGTGGTCAGTATTAGTCATAGTTTCTGAATGTGAAAGTGAATGCTGGGTAAACATCACCACGAAGACGGACACGACCGCAAACAAAACATTCAGCTGCAATGCTCAGACAAATAACACACAAGCGGAATGTGACGCACCACAGCTGAATGCCTTGACAATGCCTAATTTATCTGTCATGTCCATGGCATATGCCTCAATTAGAAAGTAATTTTCTACAAACGTCATTGTTCGGCTTTCTGGTCCATTTTTCCTGCCTTCCACGCTGGTTCCGCTGCAACAATGCTATACATTAGGCATATTATCGCTGCCTCCAGGGCTCGTTTGATCACAAAACATAGCATCCAGGTTTCTAGGGGACTGCAAGAGAGGAATTTAGGGCAAGGGTTATATATTGGATCATGGTGATGGGCCATTTTGCAGAATGGAACCCAATATGGAATGACTTTCTTTAGGAAGTGCAGAAAATGGCCATCAGAGCTGTGGGCCAGAACAAAGAGGCTTCATTATCGTCTGCGGCTCTCATTCTGTTACTCTAGGAATAATGAGAAATCAAATGGAATTGCAGAGGAAACGACTTAAAGCGGGAATAAATGCTTAAGGTTACACAACAGTTGGAAATGTTTTCAAGCCACAGTTTTTTGTTTTTTTTTTCCTCCTTGCTTGTCAATAATTGCATCGACTTGTGGAGGTGGCCGTATCACATTTCTGCAGGATATAAAGGACAAGTCAAGCTGTATGTGCTGTAATGAGCTTTTTGATTAAGAATGAAAATCCGCTGGGGGGGTAAGGGGGGGGGGGGGGGGGGGGGGGGTGTTGGGGGAAAAAAAAAAGCCTTACGATAGACTAATTTCTCTCGTGCCACATCGCTACGCCTGCCTGCCTTCATGGAGAGAGTTAAACGACTGCTGCAGCCAAGTGTCCTCATCCTCCTCCAGCCCAGCCAGGAAGCCAAAGACAAGCACTTCTGCTCGAACACTTACGCATCTGTGTGCATTGTTATTTAAAATGAGATGGCTTGGTAGCAGCTATTTATTCATCCAACATTCCCATTAGGCCTGGCTTCAGTGAGCCTCATTTAGGTTCTCACTCAGAGGATATGAATCCATGTCTCAGAGGAAAGCGAGCAGAATGGCCCGAAATGGAGAGGAGGCTATTGTTGAGAGGGCATTAACCGGGGGTGTGTTCCTCTGTCACTCCTCGGATAAGGTCTCTGCCATCAGCCTCATGCTTAGCACACTCTTTTTGTCACACCTCAGCCTTGTTATCTATTACCTCCCCCTCTTTCGATCTCCATTTCACCGCCTTTGTCTGTGTGTGTGTCTGTGTGTGTGTGTATCCTCCTCTGTCTGTTGTACGTTTGGCCTACGTGCAGAGTTCATTACTCTCTTCCTCGCTTCATTACTGCCTAAAGATGGGCTGTCATCACCACCGACGGCTGCACATTAGTGCCTCCCCCTCTCTCTACCCCCCCCCCCCCACCCCCAAAACCTCCCCCCTCCCCAAACTGGTGTGACAGGACACCGGGTGCAGCACGGCGGGGGCGCCGGTGTCATGTGGCATGTGCATGTTTTCGTGTCTCTTATTTGGTCGACCTATGCTCGGAAAGACCCCCCTCAGAGTCGTTATCAGCGGAGACTAAAGTCACCTGGCGCTCAGAGATCGAAGCAAATCAAGCAAGAGAGGACCCGAGAGAGGAGGAGGGCGGCTGATGGATGCTTCAAATTAAAGCTTGTGGTGATTTTGGTTGGTTGCAGCGATAGGGCGATGGTTTCGCCTCTTTCTGTTTTGCCGCGACGCTCCGGGGTTTTGGTCGACTTCCACAGGCCGCGTGCTGCGGATGCATGCGGAGATAATCAGGCTCTATTCAGATGAGGATCAGCGCAGGTTTGTTCGCTGGAATCCTCAGCGCCCCCATCCAACGCCATGTAAACACCAGGCACGCCACGCCTGGCGGGAGGCCGCCGCCGCTGTGCGGAGGGATGTGCAGATGAAGCACCGTTTGCTGATTAAATTACAGCCTTCATCAAGTGATTTTTCTTTTGAGTCAGTGCCTGACTCGCAGCGGCTTCATATTCTCCATGCGCTAATCAGGAAGAACTTCTTCCGAGCGCGGAGCACTCTGTGAGAAGTCACTGTGTGCGAGGGAAGGCTACTGAGGCGCTCTGTGGGAAAATTGAACACTGACATATCAGTGATGGAGCCGTGCACTCTCAGTATGAATGCAGCGAGATATTTTCTCTTGAAGATCTGTCAAGACGGAGTGAGTTACAAGGATATGACGTGGAGAAAAGCAAAGGGGAGATTAAGTCATCTGAAAAATCATGCCATTTCTCTCGAGTCGTGACCGGGCATCCAAATACCAGACCAATTATTTTGATTACTTTTATTTCTCCAGTTATTGAGTTTTCTAAATCACAGGGATTTTTTTTTCTTTTTAACATTATGTTGTACAGCAGAGCCTCTATCATCTCCTCACATGCTCTTAGTACTAGTACTGACCTCATGGGGGCAGTGTGGGAGTCTGATTGTTTGGAGGTGTGAGACAAATGAGAGCGCTAATTTTGTACCTGTGTGAGACATGCCCTTACAGGCGGGAGTGCATTTGAGAAAACAATCTGCATCCGTAAATGTTTAAGAGCTGAGTGATTTTAATGTTGATGAGAACACGTTTAAAGAGACACATGTGTCTTAAACCTTTGATGAATATGTAAATGAGGTACACTGCTGTTGCAGTCCATTCTTTGTGTTTTCTGTCCCAGCTGAGGTAGCCTTGGTGCACCCTACCTCATCCTGTTATCTTTGGTGAAAATCTAACAAGAACGGGCTTGCTATTATGTAGGTGTGAGTGTGTGGTGCAGTGTGTGTGTGTGTGTGTGTGTGTGTGTATGTGTAGGTAGGGGGGTCTGGAGTCCATCTGTGGCAGAACAAGAAGGTTCCTGTGTCATTACTCACTCCACTGCACTAACATCTTCAATTAACAGCAGCCAGATACTGATTACATGTTTTCAGGATGTTGCTCTGCCTCTGTGACCGATCTCCTCACACTCGGCTGGGCTCCAAACTGCCAACCCAAAGCAAAGGTTACACAGACACGCAGTGCAAGCATCACAGGCCTGAGGTGCCGTTTCCACTGCTTCCCACCGCTGCTCTCTCAGCTTGCGAGAGGGGCAAAGAAAACTAAATGTGACTTAGGAATTGGTGCATAATCACGTCTCCAGGTGTAAAGGAATTTGCAGCATGTTTTTTCCCCCGGCTGCATATGGGGCGCATAATCAGTTAGCACTTGACCTTGACTTGTATCATTAATTCAGTGAGTAAACTGTCAGCCTCTCTCACCAGCTGTGCTCAGGATTGTAACCTTGGCTCTCCGAAGGTCAAGCACTCTTCATAAGAGTTTTTACTTTCCTTTGAGGGTGGGGATCAACATCCAAGCGTCTGTCTGTCTTCTTTACTCCAATGATTATTCCACAGAGAAGTGATGTTGTTTTATTTGTCTTTGTTTCTCAGGACAGCTCTGTCAGAGGTGGTTTTCACGGAAGGTAAGAAACAATATAATTCCTTTACACACATGAAATCACCTTCATTTATTGGATGTAGCAACTAATATTGATTCGTTCTTGACTTGATTGGATCTTTGTATGTTCTGGAGAGATTTCCTGACTGCAGCAGCTAATGGTAGATCAAGCATTGATGCCCAGTGCTCTAAAGTATCTCAATCAAAATCAAAATCAGCTGATTTCCAGCATTGACAGAGAGTGATAAGATGCAGTGTAATTGCAAGTGACAGTGACACAAATGATTAGTTCCTAAACTCACACACCTCTGCAACACTGTTGGGTACAAAACAGGTAAGATGATGGATGGAGATCATATAAAAAGCAGTTTAAACCCACCACAGCTCTCTTTCTCTCTCTTCTTTGTGGCTGGCTGATCATGTCCTGAACTGAGCATTAATGTTAGCTTGTCCTCAGGATGATAGAGACTCAGTTCCCCAAGGTTCAAGATCAGAGGAGTGACAGTCTTGATCAGACATGTTTGTAATTTTGCACTCTGAACATGTCTTCAGCCAGTTCTCAGGTACTAAAATGATAACTACTCTCCACTGAAATTCATAATGTGAACATCTGTCCCCCAAAGCATCGGTGAAAGGAAAGGAGCGAAAAGAGGAGGACGAGACACATAAAAGCTGTGTAAGAATGGACAAAACCAAAATCAATCACTTGCACTGACCTGCTTTTGCAGATAACACTTTTTTCTAATATATCCTTGCAGATATATTTGTAACCTTCATATAATTATGGGCTGAAAGTGCTGAATCTCACTCTATCCTTGCTTTTGAAAGATCAAACCTTCACAGACTGCTCCTTTCGTTGCCACAGCCAATGTCTTCAGTCCTTTATTGCTCCTGTTCCAACTTGTCTGAAATGCGTTTTCAGCGTCAAACTCTGAGTGAGCAAATATTTGCAGCAATCAATGAAGTTGATGAGGCAAAACATTAAATATATTGTCTTTGCGCAGTTTCTAATGAAGTGCGCATCAAAATGGATTAACAAATCATCATATTCTGCTTTGTACTTCACAAAGCATTCCAGATTTTCAGAATCAGGCCTGTGATTTCTGTTTGGCTTAGAAGAGCGCAAGTACTGAAAACAAGTGATTGCACCACTCTCACGTTTTACCCAACACCATGTAGATCTCATTATTTTCAAGCAAGATGCGAGAAAAGTGTTGGATGGGGAGGTGAAGGCAGTGGTATTTAGGCCAGTGAAGAAGCAGTCTGTGGGATAACAATGGTATAGTGGCAGGTGAGCAGCTGAGCAGCCACCAAGCCAGGAAATTCAATTAGAGCGCGGTGCCTGCCCGCATTGAGTTTATTATGGAGGGGCTAACAAAGTCCTCCTGCTTGGTGAGATAAATCCAAAGACGTCTGCCTTTTGTTGGTTCCATCAGAGGTTGCGCTGATCAGCCCGAGATGCCCTCAATCCTCTTTTGGCCTGCGAGGGGTGAACTGTAAAGTCTTTTTTGCAGAGTTTTACTTAAAACAATTTCCGCCTATGCCTCGCCACTGACACCCCCACCTGCAGTCAAATTACATTATGGCCCTCTAGTACATTAAGCTTCGGACAAATCAAATTGCCATTTAAGGAGGAGGATCGGGGTTAAATGAGCCTTTCAAGAGATTTGGACCCGGCCTGACTTTTAAAAGCTCATCGAGCAATGCACTTATCCTTGCCGTGCCCTTTAGACCTCAGTGCCTGAGAGTAGTGCCTCCTCAGCTTCTGTTTACAAGGATACAGTGTCATCCGCTCTTCCTTGTTTGTGGCGCTACAGAGCTCAATCAAATAAAGCGTTGCTGATTGAGGCGGGGTCACCGCTGAGATGTCCCTGTCTCCCGCGTGACGCGGCTATCTCAAGTGAAATGAGCTGGAAAAGCTGCTGTCATGAGGTGGCAAAGGAGACCCAGAGCGGGGAGGGAAATGGATTGTAGTCGGAGCCAGATCTGACTTTTGATAACAGGCACGCTGGCCTTTGTGTGAGCGGACACACTGATGTGCAGTTAGCAGGTGCAGTCATCCTCGGAGTCGATATAAGGCGTGTGAACCGTGAAGGGCAGAGGTCAGCGGGGGTCAGGCTCTCACACGCGCAGGAGCTGCGTTGCTGTGATATAGGATTGCCACACGCTAAATGGGAAACAGTATTTGCAAAGGTGTGACGTGAATACATCTGAGGCAGAGCAAGTGCAAATCTTATTTTACATGAAATATCATGCTCAATATGATATCAGCTCTAAGAGAAAAATTTCCAATCTAAAACCTGAATTTGAATAAAAAACAGATGCTTTCCGATTTACCAGAAGGAAATCACCAAATGTCAAATACAGAATAGTAACCACAATTATTGCTTTTGCTGATTGTTAATTTATCTCTAAAATGTAAAGATAAATGTGTCTAAAAGTGTCTAAAAGTATTGATGTAGCTACAAAGTGGATAAGCATGAAGCAGTATGAAGGTCTCAGGTTTGACCCCCAGTCAGACCAAGGGTCTTTCAATGTGGAGTTTGCATGTTCTCTCCAGCTGTTCCCTGCAGTTTGAGTACATGTATCCTGTACTATTCCCACAGTAGGAGTAAGTAAGTAAGATGGGACTGTGTGACTGGCAACATGTCTGGGGTGTATTGCTTGCTTTCACGCAAGTGTATGTGCACTAGGATAGGCTCCAATAGACCCCAGCAACACTGGTTAGGTATGAAGAGGTAAGTACAGGCAGCAATTATATAGTAATTTTTATGTGACCAATTGATGTGGTTTTATTCCATTGATTGTTAATGATTCTGCTATGACATTCATGTGAAGCAAATGTGAATTGGATAAGAAGTAATATTACACGGTATTATATGTTGAATTACTTTGCAAGAAAGCAGATTAATTGTTGAAGACTATGTGAATATCACCTCTCTATATATATTTTTTGTGCATATATTTATTCAGCTGAACTTCTCCTTCCTTATGTAGGCCTTTTGTTTTTCCTGTTAAGATGCAAACTCCTTCCTTTTTGTTTTGGATTTCAAAGGGAAATGTGAATTCGATGACTGCACTTGGAGACCAACTCCACTATTTCCCCTTGTGAGTCTGTGATGTGTTTTTGCTTCCAACCTGGGGACTTTCAGCACTGCGGCAACACTCTCCTATATCAACACCTGTCTCAGTTGTGACTAATAGTTGCTCCTCTTGTGGATTTTACTGCAGGGGAAAAAGGAGAGGTAGTCGCCCACGGGAAGAGAGAATATGTATTCCACTAAAAACATTTGATCATTTCCAGTCATCTCATCAAATTCAGGGAAACACTTCATGCTAAATTAAAATGGAAATGGTTTTATAATGGACAGCAGGAAACCCAGCCCGAAACGGATTGTTTGTTAATTTATTCCATACTACCCCAAGACTCCGGAGGAATATTACATGTTGTGTGTAAATCTCTCACATTATTGTTTCCACAGAAACAACAGAGCCAGGTTGCAGCACACCCACCACTATTACCAGGCCTGAAACCCTGATAGCTCAGAATGTAATTGCTTTAATGGTTAAAAAGGCGAGGGCAGTTTAAGGGATTGATTAAGGGATTTGGTTTCACACTGAACAATCCAAAGAGGGAGACAAGGTCACAGCCAGAGGCCAAGACAAACAAATATACCTGTCAGCTCGTTCTCTCACCCATGGACTTCTGCACTTTTGCACTCGGGCACACTCAAAGAAACAAAAACACACCTCAGGTCATCTCACACCTTGCTGAGTTTTCAACCAGAAACTGATTTTTTATTCCCCTGCACTCATGCAATCCAGCGGGGTTGCAATTGATTACGAGTCAAACAATACAAACTAAAACACATCATTTATTGAGCTTAGATGCTATTCGATTGCTCCATATATCACATGAACTTTAATAGAAGTTGATATTTAATGACTAGCACGGAAGTGATCCATAATGTGTGCATTTTGAACAAAGCTTTGGCTGTTTTTAATGCGCTTTCCCAGAATAACATTTACCAGATTTTAACATTTAGTGCCATTCAAGATGTAATTTAACAAAGCTGTTATTCACTGTGTGGCATATGTCTGCAGCTCCAGTGCTGAATGTCAGGAAATGAATATAATGAATGATTGTTTACCCTCCATTTCATGACACCATCTTCTACCACCTTTTTCTGCAGCGAGCGGCTAAGCCCAACAATGGGTCAATGCCACTGCTGACGATATTGGGCTGTAACTAAATTAGCAAATGCAATCTCCTAAAATAAGATCATGCTTACTTGGGAAAAGACTCACTCCACACTTTTAGCGTAATTGCATGCACAATTATGCTTATTTGGTGTTTCTATGCCTAATGCGGAGCCTGCTTGTTCCTAACAAAAATCCTTTGCTAATACAATGTGAAAGGTTTTTTTCATTCTAGATAAAAGACCCAGATAATTTGTACGACACTTTAAATGGCAAAAAAAAAAATACCCTGCTTGTACGCATTTGCTTCCAGGATGCATTTTGAGATACAGTATTTAGCTGCAGTGGGAGCAGATTTTGAAATCCTAGCCTTCCTGTTTGAGCTCTAAAGATGTTTCTAAAATTAAGTGTACATCCATAAATATCATATGTTTTCTCTCCCTGGATCCTTGAAAGTCTATGAAACACCAGAATACAGCGAGGTTGGGCCACACACAGTGTTTCCCTTCTCTCAGAAATGTATTTGCCTCTGGCCTCTGCTCCTCCCAGCTGGTCACATCTGTGTGAACAAGCAGAACAGGCGCAGCCGTGCGGCCTGTGCACAGTGCTCACGGACGGCTGTTGCTTGGCAACCTAAAACTCTGGGTGATTGGGGATGTCTAGCCGCTCGGCGAAGGGATAGGGTTAAACGACGAGGTGGTGAGTTGGAGGTAAAAGGGCTGCATTCAGCCGAGGCTAAGCAGCATCTCCTTTTTTTCCATGCTGCTGCTCAGACACCCAGTTCTATCACTTTTTATTTCATTTTTTCTCATCCAAATCCAAGGTCTAAAGATAGAGGTTGTCGGATGGTAAAAGAAAAAAAAAACAAAAAAACAAACAACCCTTGAGGCAAATTTGTGATTTGTGATTTTGGGTCGTATAAATAAAACTGAGGCTCAGTATTTTCTGATGTTGAGACATCTAAGCAAAGGATGATTTTTGGATGTTTTAACTTCAAAACAATATCCAACCCTAGAGAAATTATACTGGTGTTGGTCTTGAGATTAGACCTGCAGAATAGAAGAGAAGAAAAATCTCTCATTTTTCTCTGTGTCACAGTGAAGGCACACAGACGCCACATGTATGTGTGACTGTGGCCGTGTGTGACGCACCGTGTCATCCTGACACTGTCCTACTGTACAGCCAAGGGCAAGTCGTCATAATTGCTGCGAGTGATTCAATTATGATCCAATTCTGTCTACTCCGCAGGGGGCAGGAGGTGCAGCGGGACATTAGAAATGGATAATTTACTCCACTGTCGAGAGATGTAAGCTGCCCCTGTCTTTTATCCATGACAAAACACACATGAAGTTACACATCCATTACTCCCAAATCCCAAACAAACATCTACGGCTGCAAAACCTCAGACTGCAGTCATTTTCAAACAAAACAAAATGTGTATTTCCTCCTCCTCCTCCTCCTCCTCATCCTCAGTGATGTCTCATTGGGTTGTGGCTCCATTAACTCTATAACTCTCAGAGGGAAGCAGGCTTCATGCCACATTAAGAATATGGCCTTATGGATTTCACATTAAATGACTTTTTCTCCAGCAAATTCCAAAGCTAATAAATATCGGAGCCGAACACTCAGGCACTCGAAAATGCATATGAGCTGCGAAACAGTCTTGAGGAAATGCGCAATGTGTCGCACTAGTTTTATGTTTTGCTATCTATGGTCATAAAGCGATGAGGCCTACAGTCTGGCACACTGCAGCCACGTGTGAACAGTAATCATGTGGTGTCACTCATGTGCCTGAAGCCTTCACTCAGGAATCAATCAGCCTTGGGCGGCTTACAGGCAAATCAACGCTTCTGCAGGTGGACAGGATGGAGCGGCTGACTGGCAGCTTATTCTGTCTGTCAGCAGAGAATTGAGGAGAAATCGAACGGCGTCTCGCTGCAAACTGAGCAGATGAGATTTTTTTTTTTTTGACTTTTTCAGTATGACTCCCCAGTTGCCAAAATATATGCATAGGCCTACGCAAACCCCAACACTTCCTACATCAGGTGAATGTGAACTTCCCCAGTATGTGTGGGGCAGAGAAATCGCACGTTTTACAGCATGCTGGAAATATGATGAGCCAGCCATTCAAATAACTGGTGTGAGAGATGGAGGGCAAGGTGCACCCTCGGCGGTCAGCAGATGATGGTTTCCAGTCTCTGCACACTGACGCTATGATTTGAAACAGCTGCAATGGGTCACTCACCGAGACCCCAATATCGTCCATTTTTTTTGGAAACAAGAATATTGAATTGTGGGATCTATTCCAGCGTGTCTCCATCTGCTCCATACAAAGTCTTCCATTAAATTGTTGCTGCAGACAGACCATGGCTCGCGAGGAAATTACACTTTGATGGTTGGCTTCACCATGTGGATTTACACTGCAATTAAAAGGCTAATTAAATGTCCATTCTCTCCGTTTCCTGGTAATGGCGCTAAATAATACGTGTTGTGGGATTGTTGGAGAGCGAGTGCGGCTGCGCCCATATCCAGCTGAACTGAACTGGCGCTGCAGATCCAACCTCTGTGTTGACAGGCTTCATAAACATTTTACTGCCATTTTACAGAGCTGTTACGAGTCACGCAGAGGCACGCTGGGTGTCCCTAACAACCCCCCTTTTTTTAAATTACTGACATTGTAATTTACCACTGAGAAAGGGGTTGGTAATTAGCCACAAGTATCAACAACAACACGGAAAAAAGACAAAAGCAGTGGTGCATCCGCAGGGACGGACTATTACGTGGTTCATTTTGAAACGCTGTGTATGTGTAATGCCCTCCCCCCTCCCATTGCACTGCAGGGCTACTTTTGTACACATCATTCAAACAGGTAGCGCAAATTATATTTCATTTTTGCTGCAGAACTCATTCAAACTTCATTAGCCGCCTGGGCACAGAGGTGCAGGATGGCAGTAGCAGAATTCAGATGTGATTTAACATAGCTGGGTTCAGTCATCATTCACGTGGGCGCGTGGCTACAGAAAGAAGAGGGAGGAGGTGGGGGTGAGGAGTGATGGTGCACCAGCTCTCATGGCCCCTAAATGCGAGAGATTCATCATTACAGCACACGTGTCATATCAAGGTACTGTAGGAAATAAGCGTTCCTGCGCAGAGTGGAATGAGGTTCTGCACCACTTCTCCTTAAGCTATGTGCTGCGATACGTTTTTAGTTATTTAAAAAAAGCTTCAAAGATTTTATGGTAATTGTTAGATTTACCCATCCATTATCTCACCCACTTTGTACCCAATTGTCTTCCAGGGGTCTGTCTCCAGTCTCCAGCTCACATAGGACAAAGGCAGGAATACACAGGTTGTCAGTCCATTACAGGGCACACACACACACATACACACACACACACACACACACACACACACACACACACACACACACACACACACACACACACACCACTCCCCCACTCACAGTTAGGGGCATTTTAGATTCTCCAACCAGATAAAACATGCATATTTTAGAACTGTGGGAGGGAACTGGAGTACTGGGAGCCACCATGTCACCCTAATGGTTTGATTATTATGTTATTTTAAAATATTTCAGTATGTTTTTTTTCTAATATGCCTGCCGCACTTTTACTCTCAAGAGACAAACTAACGAGACTGAAAAAGACCTGGAATAAATCAAACCCGGAGTCATTTCAACACTTCATCATTCAGCATTAACAACAACAGCGCTCGGTTCCATTTTTCACCAAAGTCACACAGAGGGATGTCTAGTTCCCTACATCTTCTGTATCCTCCAGGCAATGGCAGCAAAACATTTTTTTTTCCTATTTATCAATTCCTGCGACCATAAGAATCCTGCAGCAACTTGTTTGCCTTGTACAAAAAAAGAAAAAAAAGACATTAAACAGCTGAAAAGATGAAAAACAAGAAGCAGGATCTCTGCTCCTGGGGTTGTCTTTGGAAATCATGCTGGAGTCTCTGGGCCATTGGCGATGTTTGGTGTGCAGCACGGGGCATAAGTCGGGGCAGTCTGCACAAGAATAGAAGTATTACTGAGGATCTTAGGTGGGTTTTGCTGGTCATGGCTCCCTGGGGAAGACATTGTAACGTGCTCTCTCACTGTCTCTCAAACACCTACATGCCCACACAAGCACACACACACTCATACACACAAATACACAGTCACAGGCACAAAAGGGAGAAAAACCAAGGCCATGCCATATAGGTGGGGAGGAAAAAAACGAAAGAGACAGACACGGTGTAAGGTAGTTTTTTGTGCTTAAGTGTTCACAGCACAGAGAGGCCCCTTCTTCCAGTGCTGGTTCTCGGTTAGTGCTTAGTTTGTAACTGTTCTTCCTGTTTCCATAAACAAAGAACTGGTGCTGGTTTCAGACTAGCACCACTTCTTTGCTGGACCAGGAGAGAGAAGTTTGACTTCTTGGTTTGGGTTGGTGGGTTTAGACAGAACCAACGCTGGAACCACTTTGTTGGAAAAGGGGGGTATGCAGCATTTCTGTTGCTGCATTGGTGGTTATAGTTACAACTTCTGAAAGATATTAAATACAAACAGAGAGCAACTTCATGCCAGAGTCATATTCCTTTGTATGCGCATGCCCAATAAAGCTGACTCATTTTTTTCGTGGAGGCGGTCATAGGTGATCTCCATTTCCCCTCTCATTGAACTGTGGCGAGACTATGAAGAGAGAATATGAAAGATTTTGTGGCTCTCCAGTGAAATGGATTATAGGTCTAAGAAAGAGAGATGTACAATTGTGTAATTAGGGAGAAAACAAAGCATCGCCATTGAGGATTAATATCAACACAGAGTAATTACATTAGCTGTAATGGTGGGTGGGTTATGAGACTGTTAATAGGTATTGTATAGGCACAGTCAGCACAAAAGTATCAGCAATTATTTAAATGAGATCTGGAAAGAGTCTGTGGTAGCAGCATCAGGTTGTCTTGGACTGTGATGCTGAAGATTTTGCAATAACCATTTTTTGTCTCTCAGCTACTCAAGGGAAGTTAAGGGAGTCAGAAATCCCAAAACCAAATATGGAAATTTCATTTTTTTCCAGTGACCTCCATCTAAGAAAGTAATTTTCATTCTTGTTTATTATATTTTGAAAAGCCTCTCTGGAAATGGCCTGAGACAGAGTTTCTCTGTATTCACAGAATCAATTCATTCAGAAAGCTATTCATCGTGTGTTGAAAATTGATGCACATTTCATTGCATTCAGAGTTACAGTTGCACCTGCTTTGCATGCATTCGGCGAAAGTTGTTGCAAATGCGATACGTCTCAGAAATGTCTTTGGGAGAAACAGATGAGGAATTTTAGAGGCAGTCCTCAGGCAAGACGTACATTTTTAATATCATTTTTATAGATAATGATAGCCCAGAACTCCTACAGGATACATTTGGTGGTGCTTCTGTGCAATTTCATTGGTGAATAATTCATGTCTAAGAAATGAAACTTTAAATTAATCTAATTTGAATTTTAATCTTTTGGCAAAGTGAAGAATGATTGAAGGACCTCTGTGTAAGTATCCAGATGCTGCCGTAGATGCTGCGGTCTGGCTTCCTCCTCTGCTTGCAGGGAGGAGCCCGGCAAGAACCTTCACATTACACTGCACAACCAGAGGAGCTCCAGCTGTGGAAACAACAATTAGCGTTTGTGCAAATATCTCATGTACACCAATTGCTGCAGATGGATACGAACCATATGGAGTGTGTGACAAAAATCATCAGCACAACACAGATCTGATCGTATGCATGTGGTCTTAGTTAGCCTGTGGTTGTGTTTTTGCACATAAATGAAGGAAAGATGATTTTAGGATTTATATCCCCATGTCGATGTCTTTATCCTCTGCCCGTGACACTTCCTGCAAAAAATGAAGGAGTTAATGACTGTGTAAGGCTCTGAGGCTGAAATTTGTCTATTGACATCTTCAATCCCACATTTACATTCCATATCTTGACACGCCACCGGCCGGGGTCTCACGTGAAAGGCCAGGGCGGATTAAGGTATCACTGGGATGGTATGCTGCCCTATGGACTGGCAGGCAGACAGGCGGAAGACCTAAATCCCTGTCTGGAGCAGAGCAGGTCTCAAGCTGCTGCTAAGCTCTCATCAGTCCCACCCTCTGCTTTCTCATAGCGAGGAGATCAGGCGTTATGGCATGTAATGGTGGACATAATTGCTTTGTCCTCTATCTATCTTATTCCTCTCCTCCTGCCTGAGTTGGAAGTAACCAAATGAAATGAGGTGACACACGGCGAGAGCACGAACCCTTCCTGTCAAAGAGCCCAATGATTTCTTGTCACGCATCCAGAAGCAAATGTCACGTTGGCTGCTATCCGACAATATTTTGTTGGTTTATCTGCCGGTGTTTTTTTTTTTCCTCCCTTTCCTCTCACCCACATACATCTGCTAGCTTTAGTACAAGTCAACTGTTTTTATAATGATGCAATGCAGGAAGCAGCAGATGCTGCATGCCAATAGAATATGCTGTTCTCCCTCTCTCTCTCTCTCTCTCGCTCTCTCTCTCTCTCTCTCTCTCTCTCTCTCTCTCTCTCTCTCTCTCTCTCTTTCTCTCAGCCCAACAGGACTCATAAATCCTGAACTCATGTTGTGGTTCTGCAAGTTTGCTCCCCGGAGCTGTAAATAGCCAGTATCAAAACGTGAGCTAAGGTGCTGTAGAACAGTAATCCTACCCAGCACACCTAGTTGCCAGGCTTTTCCTGCTCTCTGCGGGCACATAGCACAGATGAAGCGATTGTCTCATTTTCTCTGTAACACTCATGAGTCAGAAAATGTGTTTCTCATTGTTGCGGAACCGTTCTCCACAAGCGTGAAGGATAGAGGATATCCAAGGCCCCTCATCAGTATGCAAAACAACTCGTCATATTTTTCACCACGTCTCATTTCCAATTGAAAGTGGAAAAGGAATGGAAAAAAAAATATATGCAGGAGATTACCACGTTAAACAATTTGGTTCTGCTTAATAGTGACTCCTTTGATTAGGTCCCGGGCCCCTGAGATGAGCATGGATGAGGAATGATTGAGATGCTCACAGGAGCTTGTTCCACACTGCCTGCTCTGCTAAGCAGGCCCACTTCACCATAATAAGAGGTCATCCCTGGAGGAGTGTGGAAATGCGTCTAATTAAAACAAAATGCTTTATCAAGAGCCGCAGCAAAGTGAGCAGCCGCAGTAAAATAAATAGCCAGCAATTTCCTAAGATTCACATTCTGATAAGCAACTTATTAAAACAGCCAACTGTCTTATGGAGGTGCCGCACAATGTGAAAGGAGTTTTTGCTAATTTTCTTTCTCCGTCACTTTTCCTCTGTTTTATCCTCTATCTAGTTGACATCCTGTGGGCACAGTGTGTATGTGTGTGTGTGTGTGTGTGTGTGTGTGTGTGTATACATGCCATAGCTTCACGCATCCATGTTTATGCTGCAGGTTGTGTATGTGCGTGACCAATAAACAGTGCAACAAATTGGGAGTCTACCTGTTTTGTTAGGCACTTTGTTGGAATTTGCACGTCGTGCAGTTAAGCAGGAGTATAAATTACTTAGCGCTGTGGGCACAAAGCACTTAATTGTTTTTTATATCATCATTATTCATCTTCCCTGACAGCTCAATTGTGGCACTGATGTGTTGGAAGATGGACCATCTGTACTTTTGCCACTCTCTCAATCTCTCTTGCTGAGCATGTGTGTGTGTGTGTGTTGCTGTTACTGAAGTCACGTTTCCATACTGATGGCATCTGAGACGACAACACAAGGCTGCAACACATGGAACACCTCAGAGCAAGGATAAAATAATATTAATAATAATAAAAACACTTTAATACGATGCTTCACTCAGCAAACAACAACAAAGCCGCTTGCAATTACCACATCTCCCGTGATCCAATCTCTATGGAAATTAATTGCCATTTTAATTTAGTTTTTCCATTGACAAATCCTGACAAGCTTAAGAGATGTCTCCAGCGAGACGAGTCTGTTTGGGCCACAGATCAGACACATTATGTACAACTGTGCTTCAGCGTGACTTGTTTTCCCAGCAGAAACAAAATCACAGCAACCGAACCTCTTGGAAGCACACTCACTGAGATCACCGTCTCTGATCTGACTGCCACTGTCCCTCAGATAGCTGCAATTTTTTAACCAAAAACTTTAAATAGGCACGAAGGTGTGATATAACTCCCCTGCCTCTTGTGGTTGCTTCCTGTGTGAAATATTCCCACTTGGTACATCGCAGGAAAACTGCCCGATCATCACCACATGGCAGTGGGCTGCCGAGGCTCCATCAGCAGGCCATTACTGATGTAATGGGCCACCTGTACGAATGTGGCCTCTGCGTGAAAGAGTGTGTATGTTTGCGAGGGCTGATTGCATGGCAGCAGTCCCCAGAGCCTCCTCAGTGTGTATCCGGTACCCACTCTAACAGGTGGATGGTGGGAAGGGAGCAGCGGGGGATGGACTTCCATAATGGATTCGGTTCAAATGCCACACGCATCTGAATCCCATGACACAGTGTGCACATTCTGGACTCTCGTGCGTGCATCTCTGTAAATAGAAAGATAAACCTCCCTTGCTCGTTATACCTGCAGCAGAAATTAATGATATAACATATGTTTGTGTCATGCTTCATACACAAGTGCTTAATTTAAATGTCTTTGCTTTCACACTTTCTTGTTGTGATGTGTACATTAAAAAGGAACATAGAAAACTGGTAATTGGGATAAACTCTAAATGTCAGAGAAACAAGGTTTAGCATTAAAATAAATAAATAACATTTTTACTCTAATTGTTTCCTGGTATTTGTTTTCCCCTCCAGTCGGGCTGATTGCTCACACGCTTCAGAGAAGAGAAGGAATGGAGCTTCAGCGGAGTCGACAGGTTGCCACATTCCCTCGTGATGTCTTCAAATATGGCTGGAGGGAGGAAGAATTAAAGGCATCACAAGAGGTCCCTTTGAAACCTTCCAACTTAGTATGAAATCACTGCGTGCGAGCACTTTCATCAGAAAACGGTCAAGCGGCAGCCCCGCAGTCGGCCATCTCCCCGTATTACCGTCGGGAGCCTCATTCCCGACACCGTGCACACCCCTCCACCTGACCGCCGCTGGATTTGCTCACTGGACTGATCTCCCAACAAATAAGCTTTGTGCGTTGCCACAAATTACCCCTCTCTATCTTCAGTCACACATGCCCTGCAGCATCACCCGCCCCTCCACCCCATACTCCCCACCCCCCCACACCCCCTCTTTGCATGCACCCAGCCTTTCCCATACATCCAGAGATAAACAGTAGGTGCTGCACATCACACAATCGTAATTCCAGCAATTAACCTCCTCACCCACCCCGGGCTTTGAGTCCCCTGAGCTCGCTCGCTCGCTCGCCTCACCTTCCTCACTCGGAAACGGTCTCTGTCTACCAGGCCGGATTCCAAAGTGTTCGCATAAATATAAAGTGACAAATGGCTTGCCTATCTGACAACACCCTAATGGCCAATGATGTGTGCTTTGATTTCAGATCAGGGGTGGAAAGGTGCCAGGACTTAAAGTGGCTGAGATTCGGGGCCATGTCGACACAGACCTCTGCAATGTAAGAGACAGTGTTTTAATGAAGGTCCGTGACAGGCGGAGCATCTGTAAGTCGTAATGTAAGTACATCAATAAGCAAACGCTGTGTCTTTGCATTAGACCGAGGCGAGTGAGCCGACAGAGACAAAAGCTTGAGCACAACACTGAGGCGCTCAAGTGTGAACTTTTCCGGCTTGTCACATCGCTTGTCAGATGATATTTGTGCATGTGTTTGGAATGAACATCTTATTTTTGCAGAGTGTAAAAAAATGAATTTCAAGTTACATAAGATGATTCAAGGACTAATTATTTCAACAGTACTTTGTAAAACTTTATAATTAGAGCTACATACTTTTTTCTTTTCAAGCGAGGCATTTTTTTTCTTTTTTCATTAGCTGTTACAGAAAATGCGACCGACTCGAGACAGGCACATCTGTCCCAAAGTGAAACATGACTGATAGAACGGCACTGCGTGTACAGTAATAGCCAAGCTTCACCTTGCAAAATGGCCTAATCTATCATTTCTTTCCACACACACAACAGGCCAAACCTCTTCCAGACGGTTCTGTGCAACCTGTCCTTTCAATATGAATTGAGTTATGGTCCAATCAAACAAATCACAGCTTGTTCCAAACATGGCTGCTCCAAACAGGGCCGTGAGTAATGAATTGAGAAAGTCTGTATTTGATTATGCCTGCCGCCCAGGCTTGACTAAGATCCATTTGAGAGGTAGTGTGGTGGAATTCCAATATGGACACCCTCCAGCTATTGACCCTGTCTTTAAGTGGGCGCTGTGCTTTTAGTGTACTTACACCGCTTGTTCCACATCTTCTTCCTCCTGGCAGTTTTGCAATACTTTTGATGGCAGACACTGGCTCCCTTTACCCCCCCACCCCACACACACACACACACACTCTGCATTATTGATGCATCAGAGAATGTGGATAGCCTAGTTTTTTTGTCATAACCCACCAAGGACACAGATGCAGAGAGATAAGGAGTCAGTGTTTGATGCGTTGTGTAACTATTCCAATATCATCTCATGACTGCAAGAGAGAAATCTATATAAAAAAAACAAAACAAACAAATGCATAAATGTTGTTTTGAAGGAATCTAGTCAAGAAATGCAAGCTACAAATCAGTTAATATTGAGATCGGTGATGAAAGATTTAGTGTTTATGAATAAAAATGAATAGTACTTGTCGGGTATTTTCCCATTGGAATGAATACAATTAAAGTGTATTTGCAGCCGAAGCAACATGGATCTCCACTGACTTCAAAATCAAAGCCAAAAAGCAGAGTACAGACAAGCACAAGCATGGATCTGTATGTTCTCCTTTATGCTAGTTCCAGCTCTAAGTGCCTTAAATGTTAGATATTAGACAACTGGGATATCTTTGGTCCCTTATCCAGAGCTCTAGTTCACTATGTCACTCCTGCTATGGCAAATTCTTGAGAAAACTTGAAGGATTTGAAAAAAAAACTTTTGATTTTGTGATCATTATCTCTCTAAAGTTGGAACAATCAAGAGCTGGTCGGTCTCACTGGCGGCTTGTACGATAACAAAATCTCTGGGCCAGACTAAGTGACTGCGTGTGTAAAATTAGGAAAAAGGAGAATAGAAGAAGAATGTGCGTGTGTGGAGAGAGAGATAGAGATACAACACACACACACACACACACACACACACACACACACACACACACACACACACACACACACACAGAGAGAGAGAGAGAGAGAGAGAGAGAGAGAGAGAGGGAGAGAGAGGAGCAGGACCAGCTTGGCCCATAGATGGCAGTATTCCTACAGAAACAGAGTTGTGTGGAGACTGGGGAGATGTTGCTGACAGTTCGGAGAGTGCTGCGCAGACCTTGCAAGGTAAGAACTGTTTCTTTTAAGAAAATGTGATGCACTATCCAGTTATTGATTATCCACATTCAATCAATTTGCTCACTGCACTTGTGTGTGTGAATGCGTCTGTGTGTGTATGTGTGTGTGATTTCCAGAGAGGGAACGATAGGGAATACACTATACATATCTGTGAATACCAACTTTTCTACACGGTAATGGACACTGTACTTGTATCTTTGTGTTTGAGTATTTATTTATTTATTTGGGAGGGGAGTATCAGTAGATTTTATCACACCTTCTTTTAAGTTTAAACATATGCAAAAAAAAAACATATTTAATTAGTCGGGCTTACAGTTCCAGAGGCATGTTTCTGTAATGTGTTCATTATTTATGTGTTTTATTTCTTTGGGCTGAAACGGTTAACTCCATAATGAGCAGGAGTGCAGGGGGCTGGGTTTAAACGCGCTGTGTGTGTGTATGTGTGTGTATGTGTCTGTGTTTGCGCGCATGCATGTGTACGCATCTGTGTGTACGTGTGTGTCAGCCGCACACACACACACACACACACTCACACACTCACACAGTACAGTAGAGTGATGGAGCCGCTGCTCCTCGTCAGTCCCGCACAGCCCCGTGTAGAAGCCGCTCTGCGGGTCTGAGCTGCGAGGTCTCCCCCGGCGGACGATGGCTCTCTCCGGCCGACGCTTGGATGCATTTCACCGACACCGTCCCGTAAAGTAGCATTAGGAGCTCGGGCTCCGGTGCAGCCAAGTTTACGCACTGAATTTGCATTTTTTGGGGTGATTTTTCCTCCTTTTTTTTTGAATTGAATGAATGAAGCGTCCTCCTCCTCTTCCACCTCCTCGGTCGCCGGTGCTTCTGCTTCGCAGGTTTGGGTAGATAGAGGCGTTCAAGGAACTGGAAGTGAATGTAAGAATAATTACCCGAAAGCGAAGGTATTTTTTTTTCCATCTTCTTGTTTCACTGTGGATGTGAGCATCAGTAGAAAGGAGCGGGATAAAGCGGCACATCTACATGCAGAGGTGAGTGGCGATTCAGCGGGGTTTAAATCTGCTCCACAGTGTCTAAGATATGTCTTAAAAAATATCCCATGAAACACAAACGAGGCGAATTTCCGACACTGCGGACAGCCAAGTGAAGAGGCATTTTTTTGCTGTTAGAGGCTGCGGGCTGTGATAAGGTAGAGGCAGCCCCCCCCCTCGCTTCAATATTTCATCGGAGCTTTTGCCACAGCTGAGTGAATGATGGTGGTGGTGGTGTGGAGCGTGAAATGCAACAACTGCACTGTTTGTGCATAATGAAATGATTTCGTTGCAACTGTGTCCCCCCCCCCAGCTCCTGCAGCAGCAGGAGCAGGAACCACGCTCAGGTGCTGCTCTGCATCCCCTCATCTATCTGCCTCCTTAACGCATTCTGTTGTTGAGTTACAACCTGCTAGAGTCCAGAGCCTTGTCTCCTATTCCTGTTGGTCAGATCATGTTCCAACAGCATCTTAATGAAGTTCATTGAACACCAGGGTTATTTTTAGCTTCTCTGTGTCCTGATGCTTTTCTCACCACTGTGCCAGAAAGATTTGGAGGCAGTGTATCAGAGGCAGGCTGTCCCACACAGTGTCCAGAATCCTTCTTCTGACCTTCTTCCCATGTACGATGTGCCCACTGGGGCCAGGCAGGTAGGCGGGCAGGGAGACCTTGGACCTGTGTGCGTGTGTGTACGTGTGTTGCTGCAACAAGTGATCCCTGAGTCTGTTATCAGAGCTGATAATCAGATTTCTCTCTTTTCGTGGCCACAGAAAATGTGCTGTGAATTAGTTCTGCTGGGTCACTGATCTAGTTCACGTCTAAATTCGACACCTCTCATTTCTCATTCTGTGCCGGGGGTTTCTTCTCAAGTGGTTGGAATCAAAATCGCAACAAAGACAACAGCTTGAAACGCTGTCGCCAACTGTCATCGATTTAGGATTCCAGACCGACTTCAGACCTCGTCTGTCCCATTCAGCAGATGCACCTACAAATCTTCATTCTCTGTCAGTCTGCCGGCGCTCCGCCAAGCACCCATGACAATGACTCTAAAGAAAATAAATGTTGTCTTAAGTAGAAAATTGCTTTACATTTGCATGAAAATAACTTACATCTGCCACGGCTGATGGGTAGCATATTAATTCCACAGCCCGAGCAATCAAAACCCGCTCCTTCTTGGTGAAATCACTTTTTTTTTTTTTCCTGCATGTGAAGCGTGACCCAGTCACATCATTATTTCAATATCCATCTCAAAGTGAAACAGCGGTTTGACCCCAAAGCAGCCACCGGGGTGGAAATTGCTGCCTTTGGAAGAACAGAGCAGCGCTCAGCATTGGTTTGATTATCACATGCTGATTATATTCACCTAATTGACTCCAATCTAATGTGGAAAAAAAAAGAAAGAAAAGAACATTCACTGAATTCACATCGAGCAATCAGCCCCGCTGTCCAACAGATGTTAAATTACTGTTTCATACAGTTCTGTTAGCTTCACTTTGGCTCAAATTTATGTGAATAGTTTATGAACTGACAGCAGCCTTACATGACACAAGTTTATTGCTGCCAACTTGTGCCTTTGAAGACAAGACCATGGCAGCGAATTGCTGTTAAAAACATTTCCAAAGCTGTTGTTGATAGCCTGGATTTATTCTGAGGGCGATGAATCGCTCTCAGTTTGTTCTCTTTCTAAATTATGGAGGATATGGGCAAAGATGTTAAGAATTCTGCTCAATGAATCACTTTCAAGTGATGCCTTTGAAGGCGCGCCGTCCAAGAAAGCCTTTTCGAGAAGCACAACATCACACGTTCATCCAATCAATAAGGTTAACCTCACCGAGCCGGGGAGAAATTGCTTTGACTTGGGCAAACTTAGATGGAGCCTGGCGGAGCAACGGCCTGATGTTTCTCTGCCACCGCCTCTCTCTCCCCTCCACTTCTCGTCTCCGCAGGGGGGCCGCAATATTTTTGATTGGATTCACGGCGAAGCAGTGTGGTCAGCGAGGTGCTCCGCGCTCGATTTTTACTGATGTCGGAGCGATTTGCATAAGACGGCTCAGAAACATTGTCTCGTCCCAGCGGAAATATTCCGGCTCTTGTAATCTTTAATAGTGGCGCTTAAAAACTGCACTCAAGCGGCAGACAGATTTATATCAGTCTGGATCGTGCAGGAGGCTTCAGTTCACTCACGCAACTCATCTCGACTTTTGAACAAGCTTTCTTTTAATCTTATGTGTACATAAACTGTGAAATCTCATCCCGAGATTCGACCGCTCCCCCAAAGTTAGAGTCTCCCGTCTCCGGACGGCACCTCACAAACCTCTGATTGACACGTGGCTCGAGAGCGTCCTCTGTCGATGGAGACCAACGAGCGGAGTTAATTATGGGCCCACAGAGCACGCTGTGGGTCGGGGGTGGGGGGCGGGGGGGGGGATTCACCATCCAGCCTCAACGGCTGCGATAGGAGCTCTGACTAATTTGTTGCTAGTTTGTTTCGGCCCGCTCCATGCGCCGCGTCACCACCAGAGAGCCGCGCGCTCCTCGCCGGGTTCCCCCCCCTCAAGGCAGCCGGACTCACCACAGTTTAGCTTGAGAGATTTTGACAAGTCGCTACGCATGCAGGCAGAATCCTTGACCTATTTCCTAATGAGTGAATGCTGCAAATGCGCTCGGCGGCTGTGTATTCTTCGTAGCCCTCACCCTCCCCTCCCCTCCCCTCCCCTCCCCTGACAGCAACCCCCCACCATCCCAACTGTCTTTTTTGCTTGCTCACACACACGCAAACACACATGCGAAACACATGCAGATAATGGTGCTTTTGTGAGTTCACTGACTCACTCTCCCACAGATATAGGTCCTCCCTTTTTTTCCTATCTGCTGGAGTGTGCAAATAGTCCGCGAGTGTTTGTTTTAATGAAATTGCCCTCCCGTCTTGCCTCATCGCGGGCTGTTTATCTGAGTGTCTCAAACTGTCCAGCTGTCACAACAGAGATCTCAATCTCCCTGACCCGCGCACGCTCCGCTCGCTCAGCCCTCGTTATGCGCGTGTTGGCGCACATGGCGATCTGAGTTTATGGCGAGCGTGAACGTGTGAGGATTGACACACGGGAGATCTGGATCTGTGGTGACATTGATCAAGTGGAGTGCAGCCAGGGAGAACATTCAGTCTGAGAGGGGGTCTGTGTCTCAGCGGGAAGCACAGGATCACAACTGCCTATTTGTCTTCACGCAGGCAGCAGCTTCATTTACGACTTCTGTGCTCTGTGTCAACAAGAGGTTTTTTTTTTAAGCCCAGCTGACGCTTCAAGTAGGTTTAGAGATGGTCTGTCCATGTGTTGATTATCAAACAAATGTTCCTTTGAGCCGCTGGTGCTTCGGAGTCAATGTGATTCAAGGGTGCGGAAATGGAGAGGTCTGTCTCTGTATCTGTATCTGGCACAAGGTGACATTAAACTTTGTTGCAGTTGTTGTGGTATCAATGCTCGGATATCAGGCAGGTTTCGGGCTAAGACTGGAGCCTGACGGTGGAGAGTTTCCACATTGTTGCAACATGATACCAGCAGAACTAATGGTGGAAAGCAAAGCAAATTGATTTTCGGTCTCTCGTCATAACAGATGATTTTACAATTTACTATAACACTGCGCCTGTGTTCTAATACGTGTTGGATAAGATGTTGTTTTGGTGCAACTCTGTGCGCTGTCCTCCCTGCTTTGCATATGCCCTTCATATTGTAAAAACGTATAGGGAGAGTAGTCCTCAAGCTACAGCAGGACTCCTTTATAATTTCCACAGAAAAGCAGATGTTAGAAAACACCACAGGACAACATTTAACGGTGCCGTCATGCTGCTGTACCCATTTTCATCATCTTGAGTAGTTGCGCTCGTAGCCCTCAGTGACTTATTGAATCGTTGAAACCATTTTAAATTGATGACTACAGGCCACTACATTGTTAAGTAGCAGGTTGCCCAGTATGAGCAGCACATAGCACAGAGTGCAAAAATCAATGCCACTCCTTTGCATTTCATTTTCCACAAATACACAAGGATCTGTACTTATTTTACTGCTGTGAGTGCTTGATAGCAAAAAGTGCCTGGATATTCCTCTTATCCGATAGGCCTGTTAAGAGTTTGCTTCCCCATCTCTGTCAGGATGCTGGCTGTGAGAAGAAGGCTGCGTGTGTGTGTGCGTGTGTGTCTCCCAGACAGGCTCCAGCCATTCTCATCAGAGGACCGTCGGGGACCGGTTAACAGTCCCTCTGCCAGGCGCTACCGTGGCCAGACCAGATCCTGCTCTCTCTATTGATGGCTGCAAGTTAGCAATGAACCCCAGTGTGCTCTCCGCTGTCCCAAAGGCTTGCCAGCTTGCTGAAACAAAGCCTTTTGTAGGGTGGCTGAATCCAACAGATGGAGAAATGGACAGTAAATGAAAGTGGAGGGAAAGGGGAATAAAGGAATTTAGTGGGGCATGTTTGCGGGGAGGCGTTTAGGGCTACTCCTCTGGGTGAGCCTAACACCCTCACAATGCAATACTGGCAGAACTTAAACGTTCTCTGGTTGACATGCTGCGAGAGCGGCATCGGGCCCCCGTGTGAGTGGAGAAGGCAGTCTGCTCACGAGGGCTCTCCAGGGCCTGGGAAGCCTTTATTAAGATGTTAATGGAACTGCCTTCATGACACATTTCCATGGGACAGGATCCCTCGCCTCTGCCATTCTTTAATGCCTCAGTCTGCCAGCCACAATCATCAGTCTCTCCCCCTCACACAACAGCCTGCTTAGGCATTCAGCCCCATCTCCACATTCCCCTGCCCAGGCGCTCGCGCTCTTTATCTGATCTCTGCTGTCACAAGCCATCCTATATTTTACCACGTGTAACAAAATTACGCGATGCCAGCGATAAGGGCAGCAATCCTGGCAAAGGAACCGCCGGAATAACAAGTCTGGCTGTTTGTTTGTCACTGATCTTCACACCGGCTGGAAGTCAGACTGTCACCGCAGCAGGCCATGAGGGCTGCTAGGACTCTTTTTTTTTCTCCCCCTTCCTTTCTCTACCTCCAAACACTGTCAGCTGGTAGTTTGTTTTTCAGGGACACTACCTGAATTGCTTTCCCCTCAGTCGCAGCTCGCCCTCTCAAACTGCTCTTGAGGCAGCGCAGCTCGAGCAGCTGAAGAAAGCAACAACAACAACAACAACAAAAAGGAGACGAGGGGGGAGAGAAAGACCCCGAGCTTTACATACAAATGCCTCGACTTACTTGATTTTCATGAAAGGCACTGAATGCATTGTCCTGGCCCTTTTTCTTTTTCCCTTTCCTTTTCACATCCGTTTGAATATAAGTCAATTTAGTGTGGCACCATCAATAATCAATTAGCTGGTGTCATGGGAGGGTGTGCCTTTTTTTTGTCGAGTGGAAACCTGACAATAAAGTGAGCAACAAAAAGGAACAGGAGAGAGAGAGAGAGACAGATAGATAGAGAGTGAGAGAGAGAGGGAGGGGGCTTGTGTTAGACGCCAAGGGGCAGCTGTCAGGAGCAGATGACAGTTTGTGTGTGTGTGTGTGTGTGCGTGTGTGATTTGTGCTTGGCTGCGCATGTTGTGTCCATTTTAATTTATTTTTGTTTGACTGCGTGGCACATGTGTCTTGTTTTGTGTCTGTCTGTGTGTAGGGGATGAGGCACCAGGGTAACTAGGCAGTGAGGGCAACAGCACGCTGCGCTGCCCACACTGCCCCCTGGTGATGAGGATGCCCCTGCCTGCCACCGTCACCATGGTTACCGCAGGAAAAAAGGGGCGCAGACGCTGCTTGTCTAGTCTGCTCGTGTGCTGTGGTGCAGCTTTGTCCCTCTGCTATATACATTATAACCAGGCCCGCTCACGAGTCAGAAAGACCCATTATGGCCATCAGCCCTCTCAGCCATTTCAAAGCACTGTGTAATTTTCTTCACTTGTTTGCCCAAGAATTGTCAAGTCCAGCACGTCACTGTATTTATATTAAATTAGTTCTCGCTACGCTCACACAGTGAGGTTGAGGAAAACATAGCACTCAGACTTCCTGGTGCACCTTTGGCTCAGCGGCATGTATGTACCTGCATCTGAGCTCGCCTTCATTGTTACTATTTTGCAGTGAGGCATGGCCTTATCTGGGCGGATGGCGCGTCTCAGTGTGCCTCACCAGGCTTGACTCAACCTCAGCCCTTAGCAGAGAGAAAGAAAAAGGGGAGAAAATAAAAAAAAGACAAAAACACTGGACTTCATTCCAGAGCCAGACAGCAAACACAAAACCCTGACAAGAAATCTGTCTTCTATCTTGTTCTTTCTCCTGTGCGCAGACACACACACACACATACACACACACACAGATTGATAAACGTGTTCCAGTGTTGTAGACCAAAGCAAATTGTGTTAAATTGATGATGAAAGACCTTGAAATTCCCACAACTTGAAAACATGTGATGTAGCCCACTGTGGCGTCTTATTTCCCTGCCATGTTGATAGAGAATGACACTGAATGAGTCTGCGGCTGCTTGCAAAACTAAACTGTATGCGATTAAAACCATAGACTTGAACGCTTGGGCAGTATGTACTGTAGGAAGTCTCTCAGATGTATCATAAAAAAAAAAAAAAGTGAGGTCTGAAGCTACTGCCGCCAGCCCTCAACTCCAGACTCTTTACTTTGGCCCAAGGTGATTTATAGTGTCCAGGCCAGGGGGAAATGAATTCTCCCTTGGGATAACGGTTATGTTTATGCATGAAAACTCCACTCTGATCCACACACTGGAGCCGGTGGGAGAAAAAGGGATGAAAGGTACTTTAAAAGAGAAGCGACTTGTCATAGAGCCCACACAAAGTCTATGAGGATGTGTGGCTGCTCTGCCGGCATGCTCCAGGCAACACTGTTAATAACCCTTTATGAACGTAATTGCTTTTGTTGTTGATTTTGACCTCGGCCTAACCTTTTAAGATTATACCTCTGTGCACCGTAAGCATGGGGCTGTGTGGTATGTGTGGGAACAATAAATCCTGTTTTCTTCCCTCCAAGCATTTCTGGGGGCCCGTCTTATCAAATGATATCAACAAAATAGCCATTGTGAATCACGGCGTACAAGCTAAATCAGGCAACAGAAACAGTGCAGCCTGTTGAATGACTGGCGTTTGCCACTGCCAGACGAGCATTATCAAGATGAATCTGCCAGGGTAGGAAGTTGGATGTTGTTGTTTTGCTGCTCTTACTTCCCACTGGCCCTCGCTATCATAGGGAAACACGCCGTGTTCTCGACGGGAGCTCGCCCCGACAGATGCATTATTCAGCCACTGCCGTAGCCAATGAGATGTGAAGCGCGACAGCGGCGTCTTGGTGTAACTCGCGTTAGATAGACGAAGGGAAATCATTAGCATAGCTCAGGTGATATGATTGCGATATCGCGGCACGCGGAGCGCACAATCAAAAATCACTACATCTTCACACATCAGCTGCAATGTAGGTCAGCGGCGGTGCCTTTCCTGTACGTGTTTAAGGAAGATGAACCCGGGTATCTGAGACAATTATTCAGCGGGTGACAGCCGAGCCTTTCGCAGACTTGAAATCCTTGTGTTGTCCGCGTAGATGCTGATTAAATATGACTGCTCTGAGGCATTTGCCTGCTTAAGGGAGGCCGTGCTGCTTAAAGAAAGGGAGGGAAGCGAGCGGAGCGTGTGGGACATCCAGGGGACCGGGCAGGTTTGTACTTGAAAGCGATGATTGAGCATCCTTTCTTGTCTTAATCTGCAACAGTTAGGGATTTGCACTGTGGGACCTAATGCTGTTTACCAGCTGATCCACACGGAAAGGGCATCCAAAGCCGCAGCTGCGATTTTTACCCGACCAACCTCTATTACTTTATTCAGCTCACAGAGAAACCAAGAGTTAAGCTGGGGAATTAAACTGATTATTATTATTTTTTTTGTCATCGCAAAAGCCATCTCTGAGCTTGTAGGTACAATGTTTGCTGTTAAGTACTTTGCGCAGGCCTCATTGCCTCTGCTGCTGCAAGCCCTCCCCCGCATTTCGCAGGGAACATGTTCAACCTGACAGGGGTGAAGAGGTGAAGTGAATTTGCATTTCGCTACAAAGCATGCAAAATGTTTCAGGCATTCTTTTTTTGTGGCGTGTCGACATAATGCTGAATATAAACAATTTGCTTTCTCTGGGTTTCGCCCTCCTCAATGAATGTTTTTATTCATATCGCATAAAACTGAAGAGGCGTGTTTGATCAGTGCGATTAAGCATTCGTTTTAGTGCATCTTTTCTCTTTAAGGGTTGCAGTGAATGCTATATTCTTCACCGTTTCAAAGCCGGTGATTAACATGGTACACTGTCATCTCTCCTCCATTGCCTCTCTCCTGTTTGTTTGGGCGTGGGGGGTGGGAGGAGCGGTGGTGGTGGGGTGGGAGAGGTAACGAGTGAACTGGCTGGAGGGATGCCAGAGGGGACTGGCATGTGGCTTAGATGCCGGGAAATGTCAGCACTTTTTCACATCCACCTGCGTTCTGGGACCTCCGCCTAACGCCTTGCCCCCTCAGACAAAAGAGAAAATTAGAAAATTGTGCTTTGAAACAGGGAGCGGCTGCCCTGCTGAATGGCTGCAAAGTACACATGAGCACATTCTTACTTATTCGAGGGTGCACATGCATGTGCGCACACTTCTTTTTACCGCAGTGTAAATCCTTCATGGATTCCTCGTGTGCAGACATTGACAAGCCCGATAAAGGACACCTTACCTTTGTTGATTTTGCCAAGGCTACAGTGTTCGATGGTTGTGTTGTGCAAAGCGTTTGCGGCTTCGGCGGCTTATGGTTTGAAAAGCTGAAATAATGTGTGTGCATGTGTGTGGGGGTCCGCCCGCCTGACTGGCTCCCTGAGGTGCTGAACACATTCAGAAGCTTTGTGTCAAGGTAATCAACACAACCTCTCTTACCCTCACTCTTTGATGCAGCCAATAAGAAAGCGGAAAGCAAAGAAAACAGGATAAGACTGCAGATGGAACGGGAGGCAGAATGATTTTTCTGAAGGACTCATCGTTAGGTTATTTTTCCGTGCAACACTTTTATAAGACCACCGCAGCTACAAAAGGAGCTAACATTGTGTGTTGCCTGAGCTGCTTGTAACATTTGGCAATAGGAGGGTTTTTTTTTTGTTTTACAGGAGAAGTCTTTAAAGAAAATGAAACGAAAAGAAACAAGTTGCGGGAGAACATCGCCTCGGAGCCTGGTTGTATTACTTAATCTAAGTGAAACACTGAGCAACACTGCGAGGTGTCATCCACAGGATATCTGCTTACATGGTAATTTCTCAAAGCGTGTGAGACAAGCTGATGATGACTGAGCTGATGATGAAGCCTAACAAAGCACATGTGAGAACCATGTGAGGGAGCGTTCTGAAAGAAAACCACAATGAAAACGAAACTGGCTCGTTGTTGCTGCAGAGGCAGGACCGATGAAGGTCAGGGGTCACTCTTGGTAGCACGGAGAGGAGCAGCTGTAAGAACATGCTGCGATCCAGGACTCTGGGGCAAAGGAGAGGAGGAAGAAACAGGGAGGTGTGGCGCTCTCTCTCTCTTTTTTTTTTTCCTTTTTTTGTTCTTTGCTTGTGACATTGAGTCAGACAGGAAGAGCAGAGGAAGCTGGAAGGGAGGGACGTGAAAGGAAGGGAAAACTGGTTTTGGTGGAAGTCAAGGGCACCGTGAGCCAGGCAGCGGTTTTTAACTGTGAGGCTGTGAGCTCGAGAAAGCAGGGAGCTTGAGAATAGCTGACACAGGATGTGCCGTGCAGGTTTCTAGATGATCTAGGTGTGTGTGTGAGTGTGTGTGGAAGTATACCTCAGACTAATAGCAAAACACTCTCAATGGGTCCCAGCCACACTGAAACAGCAGTGAACCAACCGGCAAGTGTCCTAATTAGCCCACTTCAGCATGTTAGTCTGCCCCAGCTGCTCCTATTTATGTTACTGATGAAATGCTGAATGGGGCTTTTTTTCCCCTTCGTTACATTTTCTCGAGGGGAGCAAATAGTCGATTTTATCGTCTCTTTCTTTCCTGTTATTGCAGTTTTTTTGTGCCGGAGTATGATTATATGTTTTGCCCGGTGCTGATGCAGTTTATGGGGAGCAGCAGCGGGGCTGTTTTGTTTGGCTGGATGAGTGACTGCCAAGTACCCTACCCCACATTTTGCCCCCCGGCCCCCCTCTCCGGTTAAGAAATGACAGAATGTGGTAATAGAAGGAAATGCTCGGGCTGCCCACTGCTGTGTTTATGCTGACTCGGAACGTGGGCATCAATTTCATCATATCCTCTGCACACAGCACACTTATCATCAAGAGGCTTCAGTTACATCTCTCAATTGGATGGAGAGGAGCTGGCTCTCCTGCCGAAGCCTCATTTTACTGCTTCACTAAACCCGAGGCTCTGTGCGATCGCTTTTAGAGCAGTCAGGCCACGGCGTCCCTTCCTGCTTCATCATCTATGTGTGCGGTCTAAGGAAAAAGTTAATGCGAGGTAAAAGCCGTCGCTGAGGAATTCAGATCGCCCGGGTTTGGCATCGGTCGCACTGACCGCGCATGGGAACGCTCTTTTCCATGATTTATTTTCAGTTATTATTTCTCTGTCTGCTCATGTTCTTTATTGCTCTTTTCCCCCTCTTGATATTGCTCTTTCCCTCTCTCTCCCCTCTACATTTCTGTTTCTCGTGCCTCTCTCTCTCTCTCTCTTTTATGGCCGTCTGCTCTTTCTCCCTTTTGCACCATGGGATCTGGTCCCAGCCTGCTTCACTTTCCCCAACAATGAAACAGATGCTAATTTTAATCATCTTACTCGCAGAGATTAGCCTTTGATCAAACTTGAGGCTCAGAAAGCAACTGCTGCATTCGGAGAGAGAGCGGCTATGCTAGTAAAATGTGATCTGGTGACTAAGGCAGAGCAGGACGCTCTAACACTTAAGCCCTCTCTACATATGCTCCTCTTGGCCAACGTTTTACGCTATGTGAAGTCAAACATTGTAAGAATTACAGTTCATTTCACGCAAGAGCTGGATTTAGACAATTCCTGCTATGAATTTCAATGTCGATCCCCAACCACCCCCCCTTCAAGACCTACTTATACGCATGCAAGTGTGTGTGATTACATCAACGACATGCTTCCCAGAGATCCAAGCCTCTCCCGCTGGGTGCTCATATCAAGATGTAGTACAAGAGGAACACTGACGGACAGTTGTATAAGGCTCAGCAGCCACATATAAAAGATGCTCTCCAGTGTCTGTCTTTAGAATATGGATGGCCTGACTATCTCCGTGTTATATCTACAACGGGTCAGGGGACAGATTCAGGAGCCTCTGGCCTGTGAAAATGAGTGCGAGGCACTTATTCCCAGGCTCAATGATGTAGCGGACGGGCTGCAGTAGCTCCTCGTGCAGCACTGACAGACTCGGAGCGGCTCTGACAGCCCGGGAATCCCGCGCGCTGGATGATTCGCACGCTGTCACCGCCGCAGCCTTGGTCACCTCTATCTCATTTCAGACTGCTTGACTTCTCTTGGTTCCCAAAGAAGGGCAGAGCCACGACCCTGAACTACTGCAGGTGTAGCGACTGGAGGGGGAGAAAAGAGGGGTGGGAGTTTTTTTTTTTCTTTGCCTGGCTGTTTAAGGGCACAAAACATAATCCCAAGAAGCCCATAGGGTCTTTTTCTATTTTCCTGCCTGTCCCTGTGACTTTGAACATAATGAGCCTTGGACCTCTCCCCTCCTTATCCTTTGCTGTTCTCTGTGCTTCACGATAATGCTCACACAGAACCCGCCTCCATCTCTTCGTATTATACAGTACAATACTCAACCTTTGCGGCCGCATTGAATCGCATCGTGCATTGCTATTACGCGGACATTCATCGCAGACCTTCTAGGTCACCATGACATTCCCTCCTTCCATCTCCTACCTCCCACCTCCTCGTTCCCATCCCGCTCCCACCGTAAGCAGGTGTGGAGCAGCGGTGCCACATGTGTAATAAATGTGCGTCACAGCCCTTTGTACATGCCTGTTCTCCAGGGCACAAGCCCGCGAAAGACTTTTTTTTTTTGCTGAGTTTCACAAATTTTTGCTTCTATTTATAAAGATGACAAATGTTCTTTGCAGAGCATCCCTGTCGAATTAGCTTGGCCTTGTGTTGTGTTTCAGCTAGCTGTGGAATTCAACAAGCGTCCTGAATAGGGCCAATAAATTTATCCCAGCTTCCTTTAAACCCGTGTTGATAGAAAGGTGTTTGCTGCAGTGATATGCCTGCTCTGTTCTCCGCACACACTGGCTCACAGGAAACCAGCCAGTGCTGATTTTCCACCGTATCCCAGCCAGCCCTGCATCCTGTACGGGGTTCACACGGAACAGGCCGGAAGGCATGCTTGTTGCGCTTGAGCACTGATACAGCTCTCTCTCTCTCTCTGTCTCTCGTTCGCTCACTCACTCCCTCGCTCACTCACTCAGTCAGTCCGTTGTCCAGCTTTGCTCTCCGAGCTCTGTGCTGTCCTGGCGTGGCCCGGTGGAGCACTCCAGGGAGCCATCAGGGTGGATTTTTACACAGCCAGCATGTGCTGGGCTGAACTAATGCTTACTGCAGCGCTCGCTGCTGTTTTATTATTCATATTCATTGCAACTCCTGGTTGGACTTGCATACAAATATAGTAGGAGGTTCTCCTCTCTGAGCTGTGGTCCGTGGCAGCAGTTTTGTAACTTTGGCTCCTAGAAAGCACTGTGTGCTATTCCTGTTGACATTACTGCCTTTGGATTGTCACGGTAGAAAACACATGGCCGACATATTATATGTAAGCTATGGGGCTTTGCTTCCATTAGGAATGGAAAGGATGCTACTTTTTTAAATCCCCATTCATGTTTTCTGGAAACCACATGTAGCCTTTATGTGTATTTTTTGCCTCGCCTGACACGCAAGTGAATAATCACATGACTTTATATTCTGGAGATTAGCAACTTTCACCCAAACTAAGTGTGTGAGTGATAATGTAGCGAAAACTGTTTCACTATCTGAAATGTATACGTGAACAAGGACATCTTTGGTCAGTAATATCGCTTCCAGGATCCCCTTTCAGTAACAACCGTAATGCATTAAGCATTCAGTATATACTTCCACTATCCTAAATTTGTGTATGTTTCTTTGACTGAGAATACACTGTCAATCATCATCCATAAACAATCATTTCAGATCCCCTTTAAAAATAGATGCATTTCCTAAGATATTTTTGAGTGCATCCACTTATCCCGCTGTGGTCTTGCTACAAGCTCTCACTGCCTGTTAAAATAGCTGCTGTACACAGAGAGGGAGAGAGGGAGAGACTGGAGTAGCATTGTTCTGTTTTGTTTCAGGCAGCCTTCACAGAAAACAGTGCATTCTGCTTGCGAGGCATGTATCCTTCTGTGTGAGTAAGCACCCAATTTCCTCTCCACATGCTGTTATTGCCTCTCATCCAAAGGGAGATTGGGCTAAGTAACTAGCCGCAGACTTGATTTTGTGGTGTTTTATCACCTCTGATGAAATTAGCAGAGCCTCTACCAGGCTGAGGTACAGAGAGAAAGAGAAAAAAGGGAGTGAGAGAGAGAGAGAGGCACTGAGCGAGTGGGAGCGAGGCTGAGCCCTTTGCAACTGTGTGATAATGCATCTGTTATATGTGCCTGAGCAGAAAGCGAGCCTGAAAATAGGCTTTAATGCTCCTCAGACAGTGTATTTCAGAGAGAAGGCACCACTACTGTATGCTTGAGGCCATTTTCGAAACAATACACCTGCCACCTACCCCAGCGTTATATTTTATTTTTTCGCTACTGCGATTTCTACAATGTTTTATTATGATCTATACCTATATTTATCTTCCGCAGTATTTCACCACTTGTATTTCCTTTTCATACGAACTATTTCAGCATTGTTGGAGTAGAGCTCAGTCACAGCAGGACTCCGACACAATGAGGTTTCCTTCCTCCTATAAAAGTGAACAGAAAAACACAACCGCTCCATTCACTTTGTTCTACTTCGCCGTGTTGAAATGTCAACATCATTTAGCCGTTGGCATGCGCGGAATGTTTATCACACCACTCGTATAACTATTATATCGTGTCCAGCCCTGAGGTTTCTCAAGTGTTTTTAGCATTGCTACTGTGAGCAGACGCAGATATCATAAACACAAAGCCTTATCTGTGCTATTAGTTCACAGAGGCCGTCTGGTTCTGGTCAGACCCTGATGTTTTAGCCTGTTTTGACCCCTAATCGAGTTTGGAGCGCAGACGGACTCACATGCAATGTGAGGACAAGTCGAGATGTTTACACTCTTTCACTCAGTCTGGAGGGAGGAGAGGCGGGTCGCTGGGGTTAGTCACTTTAGCTCCTCGCAAGTGCTTCCTTTGCAATAACTCACAGTCATGGGTGTGAGATAAGGCGGCTGAGTCTGTGTGTTTCTGGAGCTGCTGCCAAACCCTGAGCACACAGGGGATTGTGAGTGGACTGTAAGGAACTGCACTGGATCCCAGACTGGCAGAGCCACTCTGATGTCAGCCCCACTTCCTATCCAAGCCCTGTAGTGTGACAGCGGGAAACCTGTCATGACTGAAAGCAGAATTTTTTGTTTATGTGGTCTTGCTGTGTTTGTCAAAAAGTATGTGACGGAGTGTGGCTAGCTGTAAACATCATTAACCCGGCGGAGAGAGTCCCAGAGAAAACTGTCTGCTGTCCGGGATGAGCATGACAAATTAAATCGGCCGCATGCACACTGACACATACAGGCAGGCTGCAACTCCTGTCTGCGCACACACAAACACATGCTCACACAAAACATTTAAGTGCTCTGGCTGCAGCTGCAGACATCAACAGACGGCCCCATGAGAGCTGAGATGATGGTCTGATGATGTAGATGCCTTACTATTGCCCCTGAAATGTGCAAAACCTAATTATTGCAGTAAAGCACTTGGAATGGAAACACCCAAATTTCAATAACTTCTCGCTAAAACATTATTACGCTCTCTCGTGTTTTTTCATATATCATTTTGAAGGATTATTGTAATAAAGTCCAATGGAACAACTTTTTCTGCATTTGCACGTCACCAAACGTGATATAATCGTGCAGTGGGATGTGGGGGTCACACACCAGTTCACTTCAAACAAGATGGCGCGGTGTGGACTGAGACTGAACTTTTGGCATATCTAATTAAAACATGTAATAAAACAATGTTTTGGATGTCCATCGTCTTCCAGGTGTTTTGTGTCAAAGAGTTTTCTGGGACGAGACTTTACAAGAATTAGAGATCTTGCAGGAATAGACTAACGGCTCATGTGCAAAACACCCATAGTTAGAGATACCAAAAAGTGACACTTGTACTTTATCAGACATTTTGAAATATCGCTTTCATTTTGCGAAACACTGTCATAAAAAATGCACCCCGTCTCTTGCTTTATCTGCAGACTCACACAGGAGCTTTAACTGATTTGCAAAGTGCATAGTTTTATTTCCGTGCCACTGTGCTGCACAGTGCCAACTAGCCATTCCTGGGCACCGTGTGTGTGTGTGTGTGTGTGTATTTGGGGGTTAGATACCCTCCATGCCATGTTAATTGTATTGACAGATAATTGATCTCAGGGTGGATAGAGCTTCATGTCTCTGTTACATCATTATTCCCATTGTCATTCCACTCTGAAGCGATAGCAGCTCGGGCCTGTGATTGTCCTATCTCATCATATTTGAGTGAACACGCGGTCGACCGCTTTACCACCTGCGTGGCCCATCCCATTTAAGCCACGGAACAATCCACAGCGGTCTTTTACCTTGTTTTATACGGAGGGGCTCAGCAAGCAGAGTGTGTTCCCCGCTGTGTTTTTCAGTGCCTGGGTGTTAGCCAACCCGAAGTAGCCTCGTCCTCTCAGCCGGCGTGTGATTACAGAGCGTGAGCAGGCGATATCATACAGTCCACAGATAAAACAGTAGCGGGAGAAATGGAAGGGATTACTCTGACTGACAGGATTCCCAGAATTTCTTTTCCCTGCCCCTCCCCACCCCCACCTCCTCCTACCACAAAACTCTTACATAACCATTCCGGATTTTGCCCGCTGTCTGCTGCGTGAAATAACAGGTCTCATTGTCTAATGAGTAGATGTGGTGTAAATTTAGACCAAAATAACAGTACTATCTACAGCTTTGTTCACCTCCTTTTCTCTGCATGTCTCATTCCCCTGGCTCAACCAGACCGTACCACCCACCCCCTCCGCTCTCAAGTGTGCCAGCCAGGCTGTGTAAATTTGCTCCAGATAATAGTGGACGTAGCGTGCCAACTTCTGGAGTTGTGGCTGCCGCTGTGGCTGTAACGGCTTGTTACCCAGCTGGAGTAATGGCTGCATGGCTCTCTCTCTCCTTCCTTCCTCCTTCCTTCCTCTTTTCCTCTGTCTGTCCTGCTGCCCCACTCTTTCTTTCATATTTCTCTCTCTGACACACACACACACACTCTCAGGGTTTGGGTGCAGTTTGGCTTTGTCCTTTCTGCTCACTTTCACAGGCCATCATTCACTGTTTCTGTCCCCTTATCTCAATTTCTCTCTTGTTGAATTTTATCGCTCGCCTTTTCCTCTTCCCTCCCTATCCCTCTCTCTCTCTCTCACCCTCACTCCATCCCCCCTGTAATAGCCGCCTCGGCCACTGAGACTCTGATCCAGAGGAGACAAACGATCAAGGGGGAGAGTGGGCGAACGCGTATGGGGATATGCACGGGGCCGCTGAAATGGAAGCCATTCTTTTTCATGTGATCTCCATCGTTAGTCTGCCTCTGTGAACCTGCAGAGATTCAGACGCGACGGGCCTGAGCGCTTAATCTCACACGCATTTGTCACTCGCAGAGCAGTATGGTGGTGCTTAATGGCAGATTTCGCTTGATTATTTGACAGAAGGTCCGGGCCTGGTTTTGATTGGTCAGCTGCACGCCAGAGGTCATAGTCCGTGCTTTGTTTTTGCAGAGGGCAGCTGGAGACAGATAACACCACGGCAGAGGGAGTTGGTTGATAAAGAAAGCAAATACATCAACAGACACCCATACACAGTGACGCACAGTCTGGTAATGATCCTGCTTACACACACACACACACTCTCGCAGACAGGTCATGTTGTGGCGTGCCCTTGTTTGGCTTGACATCGTCTGTATCTTCTTGGCCCTGTTGCCCTCACCAGCGCTGACCCCCTGGCTCCGCGCAGCACATTAATGACCTGGACTTTACGTAATCTGATTGCAGCGCAGCCAGGCCAACTCATTCATTTCATTCCAGTCTACTCCACACTGGACGCACAATTGCCTGCTCGTTCAGACCGATGCCCCTCTGGCTGTCCTTTGCACCTGCTACCTGGTGCACTAGCCAAGTTCCCCAGATAGCCAAGTCCATTTGTCTGCTTCAACAACTCTTAAATGTGCCATAAGATTTGGCTGCCTCGCATGGGACACACGTAATGGGTCTTGGGTTATTTTGCTCACAATTTTAATTTGCGGCTGTATTTAGCCACCTGCAAAGACAGGTTGATTTTTTTCCTCTCCACATTTCATTCCTCATGCGACACGGTGACTGCGTGGGTTTTCTCCGGGTACACAGGTTTCCTCTCACAGTACAAAAACATGCATTCAGAATGATTGGAGACCCTCAGGTGTGAGTGTTCCCTGTGATGGACTGGCAACCTTTTCCAGGATGTATTCCCTACCTTCATCCTCTTTGTGCTCGAGACAGTCACCTGCAGACTCCTACTTTGTTGAGTACAAAGCGGGTAAGATGATGGATGGACAGATTTGGCGTATAATTTAAAACTATGAACTGCAGGAGATTCGTATTTTCCAGGTGTACAGCATCTTGAGCACCATGTGTCTCTGTACATCCCGTCTTGAATAATTTATATACACATGATTTATTTTCCAATTCACCAGCCACAGAAAACCCACCACAGGTACTTAAGCTTTCATGTCGTACAACTCCATTCCTCCGCACACCGCTTTCATTATACCGCTCAAAGTGACGGGATTGGCGCCATCGATGGCGTGCTTCAGGAATACTTAGGGCTCTCCGATTTGATGGAATCTGTATGGCGTCAATCAAAGAGCCCGATTCAGCTCCAATCTGTATGTGAGCTGGGGTGAGATATCTGATCGCCTGGCCTCCCGCGACATCGCGCTCTGTTTGTTTTCCTCGTCCGCCGAGGATTCCCTCTTCCCGCGCCGAGGCCCTTTACAATTTAGATTTATGGAAATGCTTCTTAATAGAAAGCTGCTTTCACGGGATGACAGACAGCGATGATGAGGCGCGTGCGCCACAGATCTACTGGTGGAGGGTCTGCCGGAGAAGATCACACCTCAGGAATCTGCCTCCACTTTAACAGGGAAAGAACACAGGGGGCGTTAGTTGTGTCAGCAGAAACAAGGATTGAGAATAGGAAGTGGCATAATTTATGTACCTCGATGCTCGATTGGTGTGCCTCTGTGTATGCGTGCCCGCCTTTGATTGTCGGAGTGGATTTGTGCATGTCTGGGCTTGTTCAAGAGAATGAGAGAGTACGTGTGCGCGCCTGTGTGTTTGGAGGAGGCGTCGGCTGTGGGAGGGGAAGCAAAAATCATTAGAATAACAATGACATTGTAATCTCTCTCAGTGGATGTCATAGGTTTTAGGCGTAATACCAGCATGTGTCTGCTCAAACCGAGTTTGAAGTGTGTGAATGGTGGTGGTGTTGGTGGGGGGGGGCAGCATAGGCAGGGTTAAAGGAAAGATTAGATACACGTGCCCTTGTTTGCATTCAGGGATCAGCAGCTATACAGAGGCCCGATTATGCTCCTGTCATCATGACATGCTTTTTTTTTTTGTGGAACGTCTTTATGCGTCTGTATATGTGTGTGTGTGTGTGTCTCTGTGTGGAAGGGTGTGTGTTTTAATAATCTTGCAGATGCATTCATTGGAGTAATAACTCTGAGAGGCTGAGGCGGGATGAAGTGCTGAGATGGCTCTCAATGGGCGCAATTCAGTGAATGGCAATTGAAGGCCTCGCTGCAGGCGTCCAGACTCAAATGGTCATGAGCGAGAGCGCTGATACGGGTCACTAACAAAGATAGCACTAATAAACAGGGGACGCAAAGTGCTCCGTTAGAGTGCCCTCAGAGCACATGCTTAATCGTGGACAAGTGCACATTAATTTACTATGCGCCGCTAGATCGCAGCTCTTTTTAGCTGTAGCTCAGAGCCCAGCACAACAAAACACAAACCAGCTTGTGAAAAGACCACGTTAAACATTTATGCAATGATGGCTTTAAATTGTGCGAGTTGAGTGTGAGTACGCTCCGTTCGGAAGCCAGATGTCACAACGCTGCTGTTTGCGTCCAGCAGTGTGATGGTATTTTGAATGGAGGAACGGGAAATATGAGGCATAACTGAGTCGCTCCCAAACCTCAAAGTGCAGGACCCCAGCCAGACGGGAATGATAGCGGTTACTGGAGATCTTGTGGTTTCTGGGGGTGTTATCCCTCTGCCTTGCTACTGTGTCATTTCCTCGCAGTGGATGGATGCCGAAAAGACACGTTGCGTTTTCATGGAAGCTGACGGATAGAGCTGGCGCTGGAGCGGAGAAATCCATTTCCTATTGAGACGAATAAATGCATAAACATACTTCCAGCTCCACAACTCAAGATGGCAGCGAGTTTTGTCATTATCTCTGCTCTTGGTATCAGGAAAGAGACAAGAGTGATGGACTAACCTCTGCTGCTAATCACTTTTTTACAGGCCCCTATAGAAGATCTTCCTTAAGGGAAGATTAAAATGTCTATCTTTATTGCAGAAGCAGCCACATCACCTGAAGAGCTGAGCATGTTACGAATGAAATGTATAACATTTTAATCCTGTTACTTCTCTTGACTAACTGATTTTGTTGATTTGGGGTCCAAATTGTCTCAGTGATTTACAGCATATCACTTTTACTTCAGCAATAAGATTTCACGCTTTACATTAATCATCCAGGGAATAACAAATTAATCCCAGGCATGAAATTACGATCTCCCATTTCCCTTTCCCGTGCAGCAACAATGGATTTAGCGGTGTAAAAGGATTTTGATTTATGTTCTTTATCTCTTGCAATACAATTGCAGTAAATATGAATTTAGGAGATCAAGCAATTTTGGCTGCATTGTTAAGAGGCTTAGTACGAGGGGACACAAATGAAAGAAAAAAAATCAAAAGGCATGAAAGCAGAGGACCTGCTGGCTGTTCCAGACTGACAGAGATTTTGCTGCTACTTCAGAGGCCGCTTCCTGAAGCCCGCTCTCTCCTGATTCAGTTTGCTGGCTGCTTGGCTGCCCTCAGGCTGCTGTGTCCACAACCCTCAGAGATGGCTTGCAAAGCTTATCATTTCACATTTTCTCATGTCTGGCCCTCCCCATTCTTTCCCGCTGCTCTTTAGCATCTTTCAATGAGATAATCGGCCACATTGCAGCTCCCTTTGTCTGTGGTTGTCACGGCCGTTGCATCTTGCCCGGTGGCTGGGGAAATCACCACAGTTCCAGCCCAGGGACCCACAGGCAGCCACAGTGACAGAGCACAGGCAGCCAGTGGGAGCAGTTTTGTTTAATAAGCGCTCAGAAGCAGCCCGGCTGCCTGTGCCAACACAGTGTTTTGTGTGCCTGACCGTCCATTATGAAGGGAAAGTTTTTGCGAAATCTGTCTCCTCTCTGAGCCATGATCACAGCTTGCGTGTGTTCTGGGATATGACTGCTTCGTGTCTGCCCGAGAGTTGGTCCGATGAGTGTAACAATGGAAATCTACTGACAATGACCATTATATTTTCTGGATGTTATAAACGTCTGTGATGTAACAGCTGACAGCTTGTCGTCCTGCCAGTCCATCTGTCTTGTTTTCCCCAAACGCAGCAGCCACAGTTGTGACTTGTCTGTAAACTTGCTGTTTTCTGAGGCAAACAGTGTGGCAACTTCTCACTGTGGAAAAAAAGACAAAAATTGCTGAAACTGCAACTCGTCTAGTGCTCACATTGCATAAGCTAAAATTCCAAAGCTGTTGACTTACAATAGCAATTAAAAGCTGCGAATCGCGGCTTTCACTCCGCCGCACCCATAACTCTATTCACTGCCAAAACAGTCATGCCCTTTTCTTTTTCTAGGTCAGTAGGTAACTATGTTTAAGTATGAATCATTCCCGGGTGCATTTATATGTTAATTTCCTTCGGTAATTCTGACTCCCCGTAAACAAAAGAAAGACGCGGCTTTGAACTCAAGAGCACGCGGGGTGATCCGACGTTGTTCTGATTCTTTTCAAGTCTCTTCTCCTCAGCTGCACAGGACAGAAAAGTCTCTGTCAAGTGCAACAAAGAGGTGGTCATGCAATCACCTTAAACAAAGACTTCATTCCCGATGTTAGCGAACGCAGTATGAATGAGTAACCTTTGTGGAGTCTTTTATTTACACCATCCAGTCACTCTCTTTCTCAGCCTCTGCAGCTGTTGCCACAACATGAAGGGGTAATGGATATATTTCTCCCTCTGACTGGGGCAAAAAAAGGAGGAGAAATTAAGAGGAGTTGAAGAAAAGATGGATGAGAGTCACTGTTGTATAGACATATACGATTAAGGGGGTTGGGGGTGTAGCGTAAGCTCCAAAGGGCAAAAGGCTGCAGGGCTTGAGCAAAAAAGCTGGCTCAGCAGGAGGGTTATTATTCCTCCAAAGGGATCCACTTTGCACCTCTAGCATGTACAAACTCAAACAAAGGAGTGTGGCAGCGCTGAGTGTGAGGGTGGGGGCCTGGCCCTCGTTGCTTTTTTAGAGGCAATGGCACTTTTATGACCATGCTAATAAAGTGCTTCTGGGACTTAGCGCCTCCCACACCTCTGTCGGCGCACACGCCGAGAACAGCTTGACTGGGCCTTAGGACCTGTGTTTATGGACACATGGATCAATACGCTCCCTAAGGGTCTATATTTAAGTCTGAGCCGAGTAGCGTACCCGTTGATCATGGGAGGGGGTAGGGAGGGACCCCAAGATGGCCATTACCAGATTTGGAGCGAGGTCTATAAAGGGGCAGTCACGGTTCAGAGGGAATCCCAAATCGGCTCTGCAAATCAAACCTGTCCCCCCCACCCCAAGCAGGGTTGCAGATGCGGCCTGGACGTGTGGACACTCTCTGCATGTAACGCTCCTCCGCTACCTTCACTCACAAGTGCTTGTTAATTCAAGGCGTGCTCGTTGATTATTCCAGCCACATCTTTCACCCTTGATTCTCTGTGCCCTCGCTGCTGGAAATGCAAATCTGGAGCGTGACAAACGATGTAGGGCCGTCTCTGACACGTTCGAGCCCCTGGCGTCCCCATGTCTCTCCCCAGCTTACCTCCTCCAGCTCCGCAGTAATTACCCTTGTTGGATCGCTACGCCTAATCATACTTGATTTTGGGATGCACTGCCATTGTCTCCACTTGTTAGCCCCTCACAGTGCTTGGTTCTGATAGAGTACACTGATAATACTGGGGGAATGAGAAAGACACACATACACACACATGGTGGATATATGTTGTTGTTGTTTTTCTGCTGGAGCTGTGCACAGATCAAATACAGTAGCTGATTCATTTAAAGATGATTGTTGTGCCGCCAGTGATTAATCCCTCTGTGATCAGATCATGTCAGCAGTGGATGAGCAGAACAAAGGGGATGAAAAGACAGCAGCAATGTTTAGAAAAGAATGATTAATAGATTCAGATTCTGTAAAACAGGCCCCCTTAAAGAGGAGAAAGCAGGGAGGGGGGCGGTGGTTTGGTGGCGGTGGAAGTGGTCCTCAATTTGTTCTCACTTTGTTCCAGTAATCAGATCCAGGCCTTCCTTTCCAATGGACGAGATAATTAACTCCTGGGGACAGACTGCACAGAGCTCTGTCTCCTGGTTTATGGCACGTGGAGAGAGAAACAGAGAGCGAGAGGGAGAGAGGACTCCGGCTGAGTGTGGTTAAACGCAGAAATTGCAGACTTTGCTTGACGCATGTTTTCACAGAAAGATAAAGCAAGGGGACACAAGATAGGCGAGCTGGTTGACAGATTGTATTCTTAGTGAAAAATGTGGAGGGTCCGAGTATAGAAATTAGGGGAGGCTGATGATGTTGAGAAACTGAGGATTTTTTTCTGTGCGCTTACGTCATCTAGTATGACATTAAACGTGTTATTTTAATCAAGTCTAAATGGTATGGTCTTAAATATGACTATATAATTTTAATGTTTCAATCTATTATTTTGTTGTTTTGTAGCTGAAGCCAACACAAAAAGGCAAAAAGCCTTATTTTGTAGAGTAGTAGTTAGACTAGTTTGTGATATAATGATACATTTTCAGTGGAACATAAGTCCAAATGACACAGGCTTTATGTGAAATAAAAGGAGCCTCGTGGGAGTATCTCTGTTGGTTTTTGTGCTGTTCCTAGAAACAGTGTGTGACTCAGTGTGCAACAGTGACAGTATGACTCAAATCCGACTAATATCCGTTGCTGCAACCTGCCTTTCCTTCCTGTGTTGTCCTGCCATGTCCAGCAACACCTTTGGAATGCACAGCATAATACTTTCCTCCAATTGTCTCCTTAAAAGCCTGGCTCTACTTCTTCACAGCTCATCACCACGTTGAGGATGACCTCTGAGCTTTCCGGAGCTGTGAAATCTGCAAATGAATAACCTTTTCCATTTGGTCTTGTGTGTTTCCTTTGAAGGATGTATGAGTCACACTGTGATATCTAACAACTCTTTTCTCTTTTGTTTTCTTTTCCAGAAACATGTGAAGAACCTTGCGCACATTTTGACCTGCGAGTTAGCCTTCAAAAACAAAAAGGCGAAGGTCTCTTCCCTTCATCCCCTCGTCCGTTTTCTCTGCTTTGTCTGCAGTTTCCTTGCGGGCCCATTAAAGATGGAGGGCCTGCGGGCTACACGCAGGACTTTATTGCCCGATACTAAACTTGGAGCCACCGCTACTCTGCTGGGCATTTGGCTCTTAGTGGTCCCTGCCTTGTGCGGCGGGCAGACATTCACAAGTTTCCACCCGGAACGCCGGGACTGGGTCTTCAACCACTTGACGGTTCATCAATCCACAGGGGCATTGTATATTGGAGCAGTCAACCGTGTGTACAAGCTCTCAGGCAACCTGACCCTGCTGGTTTCTCATGATACGGGCCCAGAGGATGACAACAAGGCCTGCTACCCCCCTCTGATCGTGCAGCCCTGCTCCGAGCCCCTCGTCTCCACCAACAACGTCAACAAGCTTCTCCTCATCGATTATTCCCAAAATCGGCTGCTGGCCTGTGGCAGCCTCTACCAGGGGGTCTGTAAGCTCCTCAGACTGGACGACCTCTTCATCCTAGTGGAGCCGTCGCACAAGAAAGAGCACTACCTCTCCAGTGTCAACCAGACGGGGACCATGTACGGGGTCATTGTGCCTTCGCAGGGCCAGGACGGGACCCTGTTCATCGGCACGGCCGTGGACGGGAAACAGGACTACTTCCCCACCATCTCCAGTCGAAAGCTGCCCCGCGACCCTGAGTCATCCGCGATGCTGGACTACGAGTTGCACACTGACTTCGTGTCCTCCCTCATCAAGATACCGTCGGACACACTGGCGCTGGTCTCCCACTTCGACATCTACTACGTGTACGGCTTCGCCAGCGGGAGCTTCGTTTACTTCCTGACCGTGCAGCCCGAGACGCCCGAGAACAGCATGTCGTCGAGCGGATCCACCAGCGACCTCTTCTACACCTCACGCATCGTCCGCCTCTGCAAGGACGATCGCAAGTTCCACTCCTACGTCTCCCTCCCCGTGGGCTGTGTGAAGAAAGGCGTCGAGTACCGGCTCTTGCAGGCGGCCTACCTCGGCAAGCCCGGCCGCGTTCTCGCCGCCTCGCTCAACATCAGCGCCCAGGACGACGTGCTCTTCACCGTCTTCTCCAAGGGCCAGAAGCAGTTCCACCGCCCGCCAGATGACTCGGCACTCTGCGTGTTCACCATCCGAGACATCAACGCGCGTATCAAGGAGCGGCTGCAGTCCTGCTACCAGGGGGAGGGAAACCTGGAGCTCAACTGGCTGCTGGGGAAGGACGTCCAGTGCACCAAAGCAGTGAGTTTCAGTGAAAGACACTCGTTTAAACCATGCTAATGCAAGCACACATGCACAGACGAATGTGCACACCAGAGTTGAAACCACAAATTGATTAATTGACCATTGATCATAGTGATTTCACCATCTAAAAACATTTTTGAGAATAATTTTAAAAGATGAAAACAAAATTCTCTTTTCTTTAGTCCTCTGTGACTGACCACAAAAAATAAGCGTTTGTTGCTGTCTTACAATGCACATTTAGTCATTTATGTTGAGAGAATGATTATGATTGAAACATGCATTTTACATGCTGTGCAACTCGACAATCATATGCAGTGAGCAGTCCAAAGCTGCACTTATTATGTAATATACATGGGCATACACAGTGTGTTCTTCCCAAGTGAATACAGATGTGAAGGCGCTCTAGGAGCTGGATTCTCTTGGAGTTGTGATCACCCCCCACTTTATGTGGAGATAAGAGAACCCTTAAAATATACATTTGAATGGTGATTTTATAGCGGACCAGAATCACCTTGTTTCCTTCGCTTAAGTAAAATGCTGAGCACTGGAGGAATGACCAAACCTTCTCAATGAGCCCCGCAACCACGGTGCTCAAACTTTCAAGGGCGTGTGCTGTAATTTAAATAAACACAGCAATCACCAGGAAATGCTTTTGACTGCCTTGCGTGGCACACTCTCTGTTATCGAATGATTCTCACACAACATGTAATTATGCCAAATTGTTTTGCAGCTCCGATATCAGGGAACATCCCTCTTTCAAGTGTATTTCACTGCAAGATATTCAAAAATTAGGGGCAATTTATTTTGCTTAGCAATCATCAAAGTGATAATATTCTCCTCAAGCACAATACAAATAAACACACTCTCTCCTTCTGAGACGAGAAAGTGGGGGTTGGTTGCTTAAGTTGCCGCTGCCTCTGATTCCAGCATAGATATAGATCACACAGCACTCTATTCCTTCTGAAATAACCAATTATGCTATAATACAAGGCCACGAATCTGTTACATGTTGTCAAGTGGAATTAAGTTTCTTGATTTCCCCCCGTCCCCAGGAGGATGAGGTCCTCTGTGCTTTCATTCTGTAATTGCTGATAGGAATTTAAAGACATTAAGAATTAATGACTAAGTAAGTGCGTGTATGTGCACGTGTGTATGTATTTATGCATGCACGTGATGGAGTTGTGGCGTTGGCATCAATGTATTTTTCAGGAATTAATGATGTCCCTAGCTTTGCAATGATAATGGCAGCTGATCTGTTTCTTTTTGTTGCTAATCCCCTCAGGTCACTCAATTGACCATTCTCCTTAAAAGCAGTAAATTACCAATTATCACAATGTCAGGGGTGATTGTCAGCAGTGGGGAGACGTCTCCTTGGTTTCATCAGCTCCGCTGAGGAATCTGAAGACCCAATTGGGAGGAGAGTAGGCGGAAGAAACAGAAACGGTGGTGCACTGTATAGCGGTAACGGCGCTGAGTTTTGGAGGCTTTCTATATATGGGAGCTCAAATTAGAACCCTTTTTTTTTTTTTTTTTACAGTTTTCACAGACAAATCCCCAATCATCTCGGCATGCTCCGAAGGGTGCCTGCCATTACCTGCAAAGCTGCACCTCCCACTCCATTCTGCAGGCATGCACTGCCAATAGCACTCAGCTCCCCTCTCACATTATACACCAAGGATACACAAGCTTTGTGCGTGTAGCCGCAGATAAGAAGATGTAAAATACAGTCCTTAAGACCGTGTCCTCATGCTCATTGAGCAGCCAATAAACCCATAGTGTAATATGGATTATGCAGATAGATGTCAATGGATGAAGAGCTCTTAAAGCCTATACAAATTACATTACAACAACAGGATATGTCAACAGGGCTACGTTGGCTGCTCTCTGTTCAAATCCCCAACTCATGCAGAGTGGCTGCGTTTTAGTATGAAACATATGTTTCACATCTTGTACGCCTTGAATAAATATGTTCGGAAGTCTTCATGTGTGGCATTCGCAGAACGTTTAGGGTGTCTGAGATCCGTGAATCAAGGTCAGACCAGCATGAGGGGCTGCATTCCTTTGTAAACCGTTAACAGTATCTCACTTGGTTTCTGGGTAAATTACACATGTAGTCGCAGTGCCTGCTTTTCCTCCGGTCCAGTGCTAACAGTAGGTAGCCAGCAAGCTCAAAGAACCTTAATTATACCCCCAGCTCACATTCCAGTCTTGCAAGCGTTTCGGCTGTGTGTACACTTACGTTTAGGCCAAGGCTGAGGCTGAGAACGGAGATGAGGCTGAGCCAGGGGATTCAGACACAAGCAGCCAATCAAAGATTTATCACCCAGCCGTCCAGCCTCCTGCCATCTGGAGATTCACACCATCTCTGTAGTCGCTCCCGATGAGTACTGCCATGACGGGATTCTTTCTGTATCGGTCTGTCTGTGTGCGTCTCTGTCTCCCCAACACTATCATCCTGTCTCGCTCTATGTTCAAGCCCCACCGGCTAATTAACCACTCGTGAGAGCAAAGGGGAGCCAGCATTGAAACACTGATACACCCTTGGGAGGGAAACTCTGAGAGCAGATATGCTGTCACATATAATTCATCCTTGGTTGAAGTTCCACACAAAATGGAACATTTTATGTCACTGTTTAACAAGATTATGGAATCTACTGTTGAAGGAGACAAGGGTAACAACTGTTTTGCGGCTTGAATTAAATATCATACTGTATTGTGAGTTATTCGATAAGGATTAACCACGCGGGGTTAGAGTCTATTTTTGTCTCACCACAGCTCTGCTAAAGATAACCAATATAATTTGTATCACTTGAAACAGACTGAGACGTGGCAAATCAACATTTCTTCACGAGATCTGCGATAAGGCAGGGGAAAACAAAAAGAAGGAAGAAAGAAAAAGAAAAAAGAAAGGTGCAGACGAAAACTCCACCACATGGAGTCTAAGGGGATTTGGTTTGGCTGCCAAGTCTGCTAAACATGCATCATCTAAACAATCTAGATGTAATCAGAACCAAGCACTGTGGAGCCAAACAGACCATATGTGGGATAGCTGCATGCTATAGCTATTGATAAGCCCAAGTCTGGAACTCACAGCTTTTCTGAAGATAGCTGCTGGATTTCCCATCTGATTTACTGTGTGACCGCATGTAATGTTAGAACGTTAACAAAAAAAAAAAGCTGTAATATGTGCTTCAGATTGATTTTATAACCGTAAGGATAGTGGAACCCTACCTGATTCTCTTCTACGTCAAACACTGCAGTGGAGCACCCCATAGCACTCTGTGCTATTTTTGGGCCAAGGAACATAAAGTAGGAGGCGTGACTGTAAAAGCGGAGGCGATTATTCCCTGTCAGCATTATTGCTTTGACTCTCCTCATGAAAATCTGTGTAGTCCTGAGAGCTTTTTACAGCCGGGGTGTGTAGCGAGAGGCTGAGCTGTCTCCCAGAGTGGGAAATGTCACTCAACATAGTCTCGGCTTATACAATTCTGACAGGGACCAAGACGGAGAGGGTAGAGACAGGCAATAGATACGGCGACAGAAAGAGAATTAATGAGCTGGAGTGTGAAATGAGGGATATATACAGTATTAGATATACCGAATAGATTCAGGGTGAGAAGTTTATGAGGGAGTGACTATAGGATGCACACATAGGAGGAGTGCTGTGTCCCAGGCCACCATCTCACTTACTCCTCGTGGCACTTTGAGGCCACTGCCACTCACACTGTCTCAGCTGACCTCATTCAGCACCACGGAGACCACTGTCGTGCTCCCCAGTCGCCCCCTCCTCCTCCTCCTCCTCCTCCTCCTCCTCCTCCTCCTCCCATCTCATATGAGATAGACTACAGAATGAAGTCTTCGCTCCAAGCGGCTCGGGCTCAGATACGTTGTAACCAGCGTAACCGCGGCCAGATTTCTCCAAGAATTGGAGTCAAACTTGAGGAGATCCGATGAAGCCGATTATTTTCTAATAAAGGGGCACATTCAGTTCATCGCCGCCTATTCGCTCACATGCATATTTCACAGCTGCGCGGTTATCGGTGCGCGTCGTTATCATGCGCCGCGTGTCTTCCCGCAGAGGTGTGATGATAGGCCGGGGTAATGAGCCACGCTGAGAGCAAGGTGGAGCTCAGTCAGGCGCGCCTGAAACATGTCTGCCGGGTGGAACGGAGAGGCTTGGCTGGGAGACTTCACCTGCACGCCTCCATCCTCTCTCTCTGGGGTTCACCTCACTCATCTACAACTCTCCCCCTACCACCAGCACCACCACCTGACGCCGCCGGTGCTTGAAACAACTTCAACGATAGCTCTCTCTCTCCTCGCGTCACCCTCATCTCTCCTCCTTACCTCATTGTCCTCTTTTATATTACCCCACGTCTGCTCCCCTAATGTCTTATTCTCTGAGTCTGTCTCTCCTCTGAGGTATTTTTGTCACTCCACCTCCTACAGCACGTTTCACGTTAAGGGGTTTCTATGTTTCATGTGACACATTTGTCTCATAGTCATGACATGCAGACTTGCATTGAATGCTTTGTGATTTGGTGTCATTTTTCTTTATCTTCTCTCTCTTTTTCTCTCTCTATCTCTCTCTCTCTATCTTTGCAGCCGGTGCCCATTGACGACTCTTTCTGCGGACTGGACATCAACCAGCCGCTCGGTGGTTCTCAGCTGGTGACCGGCCACACTCTCTACACCGAGACCCGGGACCGTATGACTTCTGTCACCTCTTATGTCTACAACGGCTACTGCGTGGCCTTTGTGGGCACTAAGAGTGGACGTCTGAAGAAGGTGAGTGCCTCTCTGCTTTTCCTTTCCCCTCCGTTAACGGCCTGTTGCTCTCGGCCTCTGCTCTCCTCACCGCTGTGATACAATAAGGACTCGGGTTTGTCCAGTGGTCCGTGGGGGCGCAGACACTGTGAAGTGGTCCTATTTCTGAGCGCATGGATCATGGTCACAGGGAAACTTACCTCCTTAATATTTCATGGCTGCTGTCGCAGAGAGGTAATGGCGACGGTTAGCTCACTGTAGTGGTCATTACCTGTTCCTGTTAAGTGAGCTCCAGTGTCGCAGGGTTGAGTAACCTGCACTGGGCCATTAATTTTAATAGGCACCTTTCTGCCTGTGGCCGCTGAGAGGCACAAGAGAGAGCACCGATCTACACAATAAACCTCTCGGTCTTGGTTAGAGAGCCCAGGTGCTGTGGAGGGTTAAAGGCTGCTGGCTAGTTAATCGTGATAGATTTAGCACCACGGCCACAGGAACCCAGGTATCACATGAGATTCCTCTCTGACAGGAGTGAAAAGTGAGGAAAGTGACGATAGGAAGAGCAAGGCCGTCAATCAGAAGTGTCTGTTTCACTGATTAAGTTATTACGGCCGTGTTATTTGGCACTGTCATCGCCATAGACAGCTGTACTTAAGCTATACAAATGTTACATTGTTTGGATATAGATTGTGTAGGTCACACTATCTGTTTGCCTTGCATACTGATGGTTCTTCCTAGACTACATATAGACAGCCGGTTGAAGGATTTGTCAGTATTCACTTGGCTCCCCGTCGCACGATGCTTCCTGTTTGAGTGACAGCAGGAGTGTGTCATGGGGGCCAGATCTGGCTCGAACACTCGGCCCTCCCCCACTAACAGCTGCATGGAGCTCAGTGGAAGATATTGAAGAGAAAGAGAGAGTTGCTAAAACCAATTTGATACCTCTTTTGGCAAGTTCTTTGTTGTTTCAGACCTGGCAGTGCGAGGCAAATTCTGTTGGCCGGGGTTATTTTGGGCTCCATCTATTCATAATTAAATCAATACACCAATCAGGCTGCTGCTTGGAGAGAGTATTCATTCGATGTAATCCCCTGTTTGAGCTGTTTAATAATTTAGCATCTTTTTCTACTTGGTTAAATTGGATGAGACAGAAAGGAGTGTTTCCCCCCACTGTGTTGCTGTTGCTTGCACATTGTGTTTATCTCCCTGCTTCCTTCCACACTCTTGTCTGGAGCTGCCGCCTGCCTTCAGTCCATGCAAAAGAGCCTTGCGTGCTGCTGTGTGTTTAGGCTCGCTCCGCACAGGGGCATGACTGTAACCACAGTAACGCCAACATGGGGGAGGAATTAACCAGGGTATGAGAGTGGTCCATCTCCAGAATGGGCACCACGGTCCAGTGGCCAAAGCAGAAAAATCTTGTAGAGCACTTAAACCACAGAGACTGATCCATACGAGAAGTGCAGAAAAAAGAAGGTGTGAAGACCACTAACCACAGAGGACGTTTGCAAAACGTTCAAGCTCAATCTCACTTGCTGTTCTCCTAATTAGTCATCATCTTCTCTGTAATGTAGCCAAGGTATTAAAAAGCATCTTTCTGGCAGAAATTCAGCGATGATATGAAGAAAAAGATGACTCACAACATTGGTCCTCAACCTGAGAGAGGCCATGAGAGAAAGCATACATCATCGCTGAGAATAATGAAATGTTGATGAACTGCAAACTATTCTGATTGCAGAACTTTGTTCCTCTCTTTGGCTCTCTGAACCTGATTTGTTTGAGATCATGTGACGACACCAGAGGCGGCCACCGCAGTGCAGCACATTTGCATTCGTTATCGGTACCTTGTTGGTTGAGGACCAGCCATGATTTGCATGCAGGCGCATGATATAACAAGTGCTGGCTGTCTGCCTCATGCCCACGTAAAAGAGCATGACCACAATTACCCTACCTACTGTAGCAGTGTGCACCAGCATGAACAAAGGCCGGCATTACTTTTTTACACGTAATGAATAATCAATAAAGCTGCACGTCAGTTGTGATTTGTCTGCTTTCCAGGTGTCCGCCTGAGTTGCGGTGCACCTGCAATATGCATGCGTTCACATTGTGAGCGTTATCCATTCACTACCTCAGGTGTCATGAGGAGGCCAGAGGGATAGAGTGACCTTACGTTCCCTCGCTGTAGCTCCTCGGCAGGAGGCTGATAAGCTCCCAGTGGTGCGAGCCACATAGATGGGAATACTGCAGGGCTCCCTTCAGGTCTATAGGAGGACAAGATGCTTTTTCCAGTGATGCAGTTCTATAAAGTTACTGCTTTCATGCGCGCAAAAGAAGACAGATACGTGGGGAGGAATGGGGAGGGTAGTGGTGTATGTGGATGCAAGGTCAGAGGTGTGTGAATGTGAGGAAAAAGTGAGAAAAAGAGAAGACGGAAGAGGCAGAGATAGGAGAAGGAGGAAGGTGCGAGGCAAGGGAGGAAGAGAGCATTGAAATGTGAATTTAGTGCAGCCAAAGAAACCAGGGCTTCACCACTGCCTGTAATTGGATTGGCTCTCTTCCCAAAGAATCCCCTCTCCCCAGCCCTCCATCTCCCGTTTCCCCGTTCAATCCCGCTCCCTCCCCACCCCGCCCTGTCGCCCTCTCCCTCTCCCAGCAGACCAGCTCCTGTGTATGCTGCTGCTTCCTGGGCTTTGCTGGAATATGGCAGAGCGGGAGGGATAGTGCTGGCGGATACAGCTGCTTGTGGCCGGCTTTTGCAGGGGATTGATTGAAGAAGAGGGGTTTAAGAGGGTGGGGGGAGTTAGCAGACACTAAAGTGAGGTGGATGCATACATGGCGGAGACAATGGCGCCGCCGTTGCGAGCCTCATACACTGTCCGATTTCACACGCTGTGATCGTGTGAATGGGCTGTGAGAGGGAACGTTTTAGTGTGATATAGGATCAGAAAACAAATCTATATTTTGTGCAAGCATGAGTAAAAGCTACCACCATCACACAAGTGTTATGCGATAAATGTGTTGCCTGAGTGTCATGAGGCTTTCAGAAACGGGTTTTGGACTTCTGGGTGGCACCCCTGGAGGCTGTGATTGATTGTGGAGGGCAGCAGATGTTCACCTCAGCAGAAAGCTGCTCAGGGGCAATCAATATCCCGGGCTTTATTTCTTGCTACAGTAAAACTAGTTCCATTCAGAATCCAATAGGACCAAAACTATAGCTTTTGTCCACTCGAAGCTAACATAAGAAGATGTTCCAACGAGCTTGCTCTCCTGCCTGTGACTTAATGTTCCATTTAAATTCCAGATTTAGATTTACATTGATACCCACCAGACTGTATAGTTGTATTATACCCACCAGGCTACATCATTTTCACTCCTATGTACCCAGAGACCGGAAGACTACTGCAGGGCTCTGTGGGTCAAATTATAGATAGGGAGATAGGCGATCTGCTATGCAGTTTATTCTGGATACACATTACCCAAGAATTGCATCAACTAAATTGGAATTGGCCGTGTGTGGTTCACTTTGCGCTTAAGCACAGACGTATACCTCACATGGGGACTGGGATTGGTGGGAAGCAACAACGGCATTAAGGAGCAGAGGAGCTGTGGGGGGAGCGCAGTCTTTGATATAGATGGAGATGGAGGGCACGGCTGCACATGTAAAATTGGATGTTGAAAGACATCCCAGCAACAGATAAATGGGGAGGTTAAAGCCAGCTCAGCAGAGCAGCATTCAGGATTCCCCTGTTAATCAGAGTCAATTCAAATACAGTGTGAATGAACATCCTCCACCCCAGTTGTGCCGTACAGAGCTGCAGGGGTTAAGAGCTGCTGAACTGGAGACCAAAGGGAGACACTCTCAGATGGGATCGTCTCCTCAGCAGGATTACATGGGTTTATATAGGACGTTATTCCCTTATAAAATATGTAATTAAGCAGTTAAAGTGTGGGATAAAAATGTACCCATGGCACAAAGAAATGCCACATTTGAGTTCTTTAAGTCTGGGGTTTCTTCAATATTTTGACTGGCACTACATGCTTTGTTTTCTATACTCAAGCACCACAAATTATGGTGGCGGATGGGAGTGCTGAATGAAAGTCAGGAGGTTGATTAGTGGTGGGAAGTAGCAGCAGAAAACTATGGATGGGAAAAAAAAAAGAAAAAAGAGTCTTCCGGCGTTTGATGATGTGTTGCTTTCGGCCTAATTAATTCTTCCCATCACGCCCTGCTGAATAATCAGGAATTGGTTTGGATGATATCCGTGGCAGCTGAGGTGGGGGGACGACTTGAAAGGGTGGTTCAGGTGTTCTAACGGGACTGCTCCTGTTCAACTGGTTAGTGAAGCACATGGTTGACTCACCTGGCTCCCGAGCTGACCTGAATAGCAGCAAGTGACGTGTGTGTAAGTGTGTGTGTGTGTGTGTGTGTGTGTGTGTGGAGCAGCAGTTACAGGAGGGTCACAAAGGGTAGCAGCTGATTGTGCGGCGTAAGGGAGACATGAAAGGCTTGTAAATGCGGGCAGCTGCCACCCTTCTGCCCCGTCCACCCATCAAACTGCCCTCTCACCTGTTTATGCTGCGTTCACCTCCAGCGAGCCTCAGACCGCGAGTCCTCGGATTGGTTTCCCTCGGAGGAAACGTGATCCCAGGGCCTCGCTTGCTTTGCTGCCTGTCAGCCCGGATGCTGTTCACCTGCCCGAGCTGCTCAGGCCTCAGCTTAGTCTTAGAGGCTTAGAGGAACAAGACAGCCCAACTGATTCTTTCATTTATTTATTTATTTTGACCATATCGGTCTTCTGTGTTCACTGTGTCCCACCTTTGTTTGTGGACCTATGTGATGGAAGACAGGTGGGAAAGGAGGCAGATGGAGAGACACTAATCTCAATGCTCAATTCCGGCTGAGATCTGATAATATATTGTTCATATTAAATTTTAATGTGACTGCCGTTAAACTCCAGTGTCATAAATCATAAAAGAACAAAAAACAGATATGGATCGCAAATGGACAGAAAAGTTGGATTTAGGCCACTTAAGCCTGCAGACAGACAGACAGACAGACAGACACAGAATGAGGGAGGGAGAGAGAATTAATGGGTGATGTCCCTGGCAATAACTGAAGGGAAGCACATCCTGTATCCTCTGGGGTACAAATTACTCTGAGGACAAAAGTGTGAGGTCCTGTCAGCCGCATCCCCTCAGCTACGCACACACACACACACACACACACACACACACACACACACACACACACACACACACACACACACACACACACACACACATATACACACACTCTCTCTCTGTGTCGTGATGTATGAAGTATGATATGAACATGAACCCTGTTCACTTTATTAACAACTTTGAGTTGTTGTTTCCAGTTGGTCATTAGTGTGTCCCCCCCCGGGATTGCACATAAACAGCCTAAAAGCACAAAGAATTAATCATTTTAATGGCTTTATTAAACACCTCCATTGTCACTGCATGACTTGCATTAACCTTGAGCAGACATGAAAAGAAATACAATTACAAGTGAAAGGTGTTGTCACAATTGCCACCAGGTGGAATTTGTTTTCCATCATCACGCTCCCAAATTGTTATTTCTCACTGAATGCTTTCTATAATAACCAATGTATCGCTTTGGTTTGGACTGAATGGTAGGGACCAATTAATCCCCCCCTGAACAAATAATGGCTTTCTTTTGTTATAGCCTTGTCTTTGTTTTGTCTGTCCTGTTTGCTCAGAATTAAATGAAAACCATACTCGGTCCACCTGTAGATGAAGCAGAAAACAAACATTTAACTTGAAATGGCATTGACGTTTCAGTTGAAATGACACACGCTCATGTATTTTCTAATACATCTCCCCGATAGAATGAATCTTTTTCATCATGTAGAACCAGCCTTTTGTTTGCCCATGAGCAACAGCTGGGAACAGAGCGTAGCCTGCAGAAAGTACTTGTGCGACTAAAAGAACAGTTTCCCTCCCAACACAACCTGCAGCAGTCTTTCACAGGCTGAATCAACTGTCCTGCAGTAAAGCCAGCACTCTTCAGAGAGAGAGGCAAAGTGTGTTTTCTGTCATTATCTGGACCCCCGGCCATATGGGGATGCCAGCCGTCACTGACAAAGGTCCTTTTAACCTCGCTGTTAAGAAAAAAAAAGACCAATAAATATTATCTTCCATCCCTGTGAAGTGCTTTTATAAAGGCTTTTTTCTGCTTTGTAGAGAATTCCCTCTGATCAGCAGGTGGTCTCAACTCTCTATACTCTCTATACTCTCTGAATATCCATGAAGAACTTCAGAAGAGCCTGAAGCTTTAAGTCCTACCATCTTATCTGCAGGAGCAATTTTTTACAGCAAATTTTACCGTTTTTTTCTCTCTTAAAGGCAAACTGAAGAGGTTTTTTTTCGTGTCAGTGAAGCCAGTTTGACTCTTAAATGTGCATATGTACCATTTGTTGCTTTTGTGTGTGGTCTCCATAGGTTTTTAAATTGCCCTAAGCACCAAAATCTCGTTAATGAGCAGTTTGTTCATTGAGATGTGGAAGGGTAGGACGTCTGAGTGACCTTTGGGAACCTGGCCTCCACTTGACCCCCTCCTGCTCAGTCCTTAACCCTGAGCCGGATGACGAGGCGGCCGACCGCAGCCCCAGGGCAGTGTCCTCATCGTCAGCAGCCTCAGCAGCAGACTGTGTGTTTCATAGCTGTCCTCTGAGAACGAGCCTTTCTATCTGCCAGACCTGGTCCAGGCTGCTCCTAAAAGCCTCAACTGTTGAAAGTCTCGAGGAGGACTGAGAGCCCCCCTGCCGCTCCATTCATCCCTGCCTCACATCTGATTTTTTTTTCAGTCCCAGTGTCATTTACCCTCTCACTCCCGGCCACTTTCCAGGTCTCATTCCCTTCCTCTTTTCACAGCAGTGAGTAACATGTAGCCTGGTCAGTTGACTGGCTGTCCCCTCTCGTTTCTGCCATAGCCCTCTCTTTCTTGTCTCGTTGTCTGTCTCACTCCCAGACTTTCTCTGCCTCTCCTCCCAGCTCAGACTATTACAGTGACACAGCCTACCCTGCAGTGATCTCATTAATCACATTCAAGCAGCTCTCTGTTGCTCTCTCTCCTTCCACCGGTCTCCCCCTGCATACTCTTCCTCTAATTGCTTGCTCTTTTCTCTGCAAGTGTCTCCAAGGAAGCGTTTTTCATTGTCTAACAACACGAGACAAATACTCATACAGTGCATACATTCTTCTTTTTTTTACTACAGATGGGTTTCGTACGTGTAGGCTTAATTTAGCCGGGGGATATGCCATGGTATGCATGCGTGCCTATGTAGGCGAATCCCAAATGACATTAAAGACTGAATCTGCACATGTCCTTAAATATGTTGTGTATTTCTTATTCATTAATTTATCAGCCAAATCAATTTTTTTCCCCAAGATGACTAATTGACTTTAGTCAGAACATTTGTCACTAGAAATGCCTTCTCTTCTCGCAAGAAATAAATGACCCCACTGAGTGTGGACCATCACTGGATGTTACATATTGATTGAGATAAATTGATAGGAGTCAATTCGAGATACTTCTCACTAGACATCTCATATAGGGTGCTATTTACATAAATCCAGGGACACAAAGGTGGTGCTGTAGTTAGTTCTGATGTCTCACAGTGAGAGGGTTTTGAGTTTCAGTCCCAGTTTGAACGGCTGGCGACTTGTCCCGGGTTTATTCCCTGCTTCTGCCCTATATGTGCTGGAGACAGGCGCCATCAGACCCCCCAAAAACATCAGAGAACTGGTAAGATAATGGATGCATGGACTGAGGCGCTTCTCATCCGAGATTATGTGGAGAATAGTAGTCGCATAAATCAATTTCTTTCAAAATATTATCATACCGATTGGGCTGCTATTGGGCTGGAGTTTATGACACAGTTATTTTCTCTGCCCATTTTCTGATGTTTGGAAAAGACCTTGAAGGGAAAAGAAGACTTAGATCCTGGCTTTGCCGTTACACTTTTGCTTGGCTACGGTGCTTGAGAGTCATACTATGCCTGCGGCGATGAATTGTGTGGTTTTTCCCAGTTCTGGGAGTAGTAGTGTCTTTAAGAGCGGGAAGCCACATCAAACAAGGATGACTAGCCAAATCCATGTGTTCCTGTTTCGGCAGGAAGATTAAACAAATGAAAATGAGGACGAATTTTCCTAAATGTAGCCTTTTCGCAACCTCATGAATATGGTATTTCTATCAAAGGCGTGCTGGCAATCTAATGTTTTATATGCTATAAAAACACGAGTGAAAAATGTCCGGCACATGGTGCCAGGAGGCTGTGTTGGGAGGCAGGGCCTCGCAGCTTATCAATATTCCTGTTTAGTCTGCAGCCAGCGCAGCCACCACGGGGAGAACATTTGAAATTCATAGAAATTCTTATCAGTTGTTGCGTCGCCATTATTGATCTGTTACTGTGGAAACAGAATGGTACGGGTGTCGGCCTTGTTTTTTTGTTTTTTTTTCTTTGCCTGAGGTGTAAGTCTCGCAGCTCCAACGACTTCCAACGGCTCCACCAATCAAAGAGAAAACTTCTCGCTCTGCCAAATGAACTTTAAGCGCTGGGTGCTTGACTTCTGTCCTGCGAGTTGCTGGCTGGCACGTTTGCCTGAGATTTTCCTCCTCCGATCGACACCCCCCCCAAAAAAACAAAAAAACAAAACACAGCTGACCTTGCTGGAGTGCACAGGGAGAGAAAGGGGGACAGACAGGGAACGCGTAAACATCTTTAGGACAGAAAAAACACAGAAATAGATTAGCAAGCAACGTCTGTCAAAGTGGATGGCTGGCTCGGTGCCAAGCTCTATTGATTTGCTTTACAAAGCACTTGAATGGGCCAGATAACTGTGATTAGCCAATTCATTACTGCCGGCTCTTAGAGTGGGCCAGAATTAGATAAAGGGGGAATAGGAAGGACAGAAGGGGAGCAAACTATTGCTTTGTAAACTTGCATGGAAACTTTAACAGTGACCCACAACCGAGGGAATCCTTTTGAAGTTCTCGCAGAATTTTCCCTATTTTGCTCGCATCGTAATGATCGTCCTCATTAGAGGCAGTTACAAAATGCGAAAAGAAAAAAAAGAAGAACTTGCATTGTTTATGTCTTTAATAGCATGCATAATGATTCTAGATTACTCAAGTAACCAAAACAGCATTCCTCTCATCTACTTCGCAAATGTGCGCTTCCATTTCGAGAGGCTTCAAGTGCAGCGCAAATAGATCCCAGAAATGAAAATTGTTTTGTCTTTGATGATATACTAAACTGTTTTCTGTGCGAAGGCAAACTGAGTGTGACAGCGACTAATGTTTCTGTCTGATAGCGAGACAGCTTCTCTGACTCCTACTTCATACAAGACTGCAGCACTTATCAGCGCCCTTTGAGTTAAGCTTGTCGGGGTGACAGCATTGTTTAATGTATTTCTATGATCACACAGTGTTTACAGGATGCTTTTATGGGCTCGACACAAATCATCCCCTTGACATATGCTTTTTGACATTGCACAGTCATCTGGTTTTGGAGGCTTATGGACAGGGAAAATTGGGAATAATAGCCTTGTCTCCTTGTTGTTGGGACGTTAAGTAATGTCCTGTACCACTTTCAGAAATCCCTGTTTTGGTCTATGATCTGGTGCCGTAACTCTGACAATGAAGGATAGAGGCATCAGGCCTTTATCATTTTCTCAGATTTTCCTCATGCTCCAATTTCCTTTCTACTTTTATGTCCTGTGCGCTCTATCTTCTTCTTTCTCTCCCTTTCTCTCACTCGCTTCATCTCTTACCGCAGGCCTGTCAAGGAACTCCAGCTAGCCATCAGCCTAATGAACAGTGATACAGTGCTAATAGCATGTGATAATATTTCAAGCCACTGGTAATCTCCGTTCACTCAGCCTTTACCTGCTCCTTTAACACTCACATACACACACCCACACCAACCCGTTCTCATCCCAACGCGTCAAATACCGACTATTTGTCACGCCCCTAAGCGTTGCATATGGACGCCAAGGGTACCCTTCCGCGTCTGTTTATTGACGCTCCGGGTTTTCCATTCACTCTCATGCAAACCCCAGCTCGGCAGGACGGGACGCTGAGAGCAGAGGCTCCAGCCAAAGCCCCTAAACGTCAAATAGAAACGCGGAGGGTAGAAATCCGCGTCCGGATTTGACGCTGCGAGTTCTGCATTGACTCTCATGCAGACCCCGGCTCGGCAGGACGGGACGCTGAGAGCAGAGGCTCCAGCCAAAGCCCCTAAACGTCAAATAGAACCGCGTAGGGTAGAAATCCGCGTCCGGATTTGACGCTGCGAGTTCTGCATTGACTCTCATGCAGACCCCGGCTCGGCAGGACGGGACGCTGAGAGCAGAGGCTCCAGCCGTCCATTCACTCCCATAATAACCCGGTCACGCGAAGCATGACGCCGCTTACTACTGTCTCATTGAAGAACCGAGTATCCTCTGCCCGGAAGTGTTTTTCTCACTATTTTCTCACTATTTGTACACTTTGTCCCGAGAATATATCCACTGACACGTTAAACAAGGCCAAAATGTGAGATACCTGGCTAAATAACTACGTAAATAATGTGAATTTATACTAAAACAACAATGATAACAGTGGATAAATTGGATTTCAACAGACTGTTTACATTTACTTTGGACCCGCCCCCCTCACGTGTGCGGCGTGTTACCATGGAAACGAAAGGATGGCGTTGCTTCAGGTAGTCTCGTCAGGGTTTCCCCAAAAAAATGTATACAGACTTTAAATTATTGTAAAGTAAACGTCAATTAAAATGCATTTAATTTTCAAACTGTAATGGAATTTCTAAACATTATTTTTATTTGATTTTTTATCATCTAAAGTCTATGCCATGAGACCTACAAAAGTCACCGAATTAATTGCAGCTACTGAAAGTGAAATGAGAAAAGTGAAAGTGAAAGTGAGAGAATTGTGTGCAATCCACATTGTCAGCAGTGACTGGATTAAATTATTGATTATGATTATTATTATTATTATTATTTGGTCGTTCTCCGTCTCACAGAGAGAGACAGACAGAGAGAGACAGAAATATGTCATGTTTATACATATTTCTTTGAATATTGACTTGGTATATGAGAATCTCTGAGCTCTGATGAGAAGATTGAAAGATTGATGAGAAGAAGAAATTGTGGTCAGGAACCTTGGAAGCTTATTATAGATTTTGGGGCCTGCTTGAACGGTGTTGCTTCTGACCTCCCCATAAACATTCTAAAACGTCATCCTCATTGCTCAAAAAATCTATGGAGGGCTGGTTCTTGCCATAAGTGTTATGGGCAGTCACATGGAGCGCCATCTGCTGGAGGGGTGCTGTCATGTCACCCTTGGCATGTCCTTCAATTGTGTATGGCCCTCTCAGACACTTTCTGAGGTAGTAGGAGCCTGAAACTCAGCACGATGGATGCTCTTGACCTACTATTGAACATAGTAAAATTTCAGCCATTTAGCTCAAAGTGTTGAGGTGGAGTCCCTGATTGAACAATGAGAGGGTCTAAAAGCTATAGCAAACTAGACCATCAGATTCTGAAGGCCAATCTGGAGGAGATCTCTTTCTAAAGGTGCTGTGAATCTGACATTTTAGTATGTTGTAGGGGGCCCCTGGACAAGATGATATGTGTTGGTTTGGTCCTGATTGGAGCCATACTTTTCAAAGGGCGGGGCTTTGAACGTTCGCCATTTCCCACCTTTGAGGACTTGCCACGGTCTCAAAAATACACCAAATGGCCTGAAACTCAGTCTGCAGACCCCATAGCGGACCTGGAACAGATCCTCCGAGCCCTGCCTCCATAGACCCTTGGGGGCCCTTGGGGACGCAAAGTTGCTCTAGGAAGGTGCTATTAACTTGGAGGCAGCAGATCCTAATACAAGACCTTCTGACAAGTAACATAAACAAAAACCAGGAGGAAATTCCAAGGGGAAGGTATTTTTCTCTCCCCTCCTCCCTTTTGACTCAGACACATTAGGACTACAAACAAAATGGCGGAGCACATGAGTGTGTATTGCAATGTAGTTCATTTTTGGTTAAGGCTTCAGGGGGTTCAGAAAACCTCTTTCTAAGAAATATATATAACTACAACATATATATTTATTTAATGTGACACAGTACATTATGAATCATAAACATTTACATTTATTAGAACTGGTGTAGAACTAGTAGACACTGCATAGCCAGCTTATCATGTGCGGCGCGGCTATGACGTCATGAAAAAGTGCGGCGTGGTGGCTGCTGGGAGTTGGAGTTGTGTCAGAGTGAAAACGTAGTAAACCATAATAAACAGTTGTGGGGTTACCTCTCCAATAGTCTCGGTTCCTGAGTTTTTGGCAGTCATAAGAGCAGTTCAAGAAACCCTACACCTCGGACGCTTCATTAGTTTAGTTTCGATTCCTGCCTCAGTCTGCAAATAGTAAACACTCACTTTGTGTCGCAGACTGAAGAGGGTGCATTCAAAGTCAAAATTGCTTCAGCAACGTTTGAAAACCACTTCCTGTGCTTTTTTGTTTATTTGTAAGAACTAACAAACAAAAGATCATATCCACTCACTGAAGGAATAAAAGGAGACTATAAGGAAGCGAATTATGTCGGCACAAATGCGAAGCGAAACAACCCTTTCGTTTCCATGGTAACACGCCGCACACGTGAGGGGGGCGGGTCCAAAGTAAATGTAAACAGTCTGTTGAAATCCAATTTATCCACTGTTATCATTGTTGTTTTAGTATAAATTCACATTATTTACGTAGTTATTTAGCCAGGCATCTCACATTTTGGCCTTGTTTAACGTGTCAGTGGATATATTCTCGGGACAAAGTGTACAAATAGTGAGAAAATAGTGAGAAAAACACTTCCGGGCAGAGGATACTCGGTTCTTCAATGAGACAGTAGTAAGCGGCGTCATGCTTCGCGTGACCGGGTTATTATGGGAGTGAATGGACGGCTGGAGCCTCTGCTCTCAGCGTCCCGTCCTGCCGAGCCGGGGTCTGCATGAGAGTCAATGCAGAACTCGCAGCGTCAAATCCGGACGCGGATTTCTACCCTCCGCGGTTCTATTTGACGTTTAGGGGCTTTGGCTGGAGCCTCTGCTCTCAGCGTCCCGTCCTGCCGAGCCGGGGTCTGCATGAGAGTCAATGCAGAACTCGCAGCGTCAAATCCGGACGCGGATTTCTACCCTCCGCGGTTCTATTTGACGTTTAGGGGCTTTGGCTGGAGCCTCTGCTCTCAGCGTCCCGTCCTGCCGAGCCGGGGTCTGCATGAGAGTCAATGCAGAACTCGCAGCGTCAAATCCGGACGCGGATTTCTACCCTCCGCGGTTCTATTTGACGTTTAGGGGCTTTGGCTGGAGCCTCTGCTCTCAGCGTCCCGTCCTGCCGAGCCGGGGTCTGCATGAGAGTCAATGCAGAACTCGCAGCGTCAAATCCGGACGCGGATTTCTACTCTCCGCGTTTCTATTTGACGTTTAGGGGCTTTGGCTGGAGCCTCTGCTCTCAGCGTCCCGTCCTGCCGAGCTGGGGTTTGCATGAGAGTGAATGGAAAACCCGGAGCGTCAATAAACAGACGCGGAAGGGTACCCTTGGCGTCCATATGCAACGCTTAGGGGCGTGACAAATAGTCGGTATTTGACGCGTTGGGATGAGAACGGGTTGCCCACACACCCCCACACACACACACCTACAGAGCATCTCTTCCCCTTGACAGCTGTATGTCAGGTCTTGGCCCCGTGCTGTCATGAAACAGAGCTGTCAGCCCAGCCTCCCTCGTAATAGTCTGACCGTCCAGCAGAGACGACTGCAGTCTTAATGGGATTGGACAGTTCCTTCTGCATAGCTTGTAACATTACGCAGAGAGTGTTGTGTTCACTGGCTCCTGCGTCCACCATTCTGATTTCATTGTAAAGACTGTTTTTTTATAGATACAGTTCCAGCTAAAAGAAAAAACAGCAATTCGCAAAATACACCACCTCAACCTCAAAAATAATTTAATAATAATTTATGTATGCAGTTTCTGGAGAAGTTTCTGATATAATGTCAGTGTGCACGCTCCCAGTCTATCTTCAGTATCTGATTCTGCCTCAGACATAAAAGGCTGAATGTGCTCGTGCTCCATAGCTGGATTGCTCCAGTTATTGGTTCAGGAAAAAATTGCTAAGCTCGGTTGTTTAAGCAAGGAACGCAATGTCACGTGATCCTTCACGAGGGTGGCAGCCAAGACAACCAGTACAGTCCAGCTTGCTGCACCAGAAAACAGACCATAATATCCCCTCAACAAAAAGTGGTGAAACCGGTGCTTATTTAGCGCTAATACTCCATTTAGACATTGTAGGTCATCTATAATGATATTCATGTTGTTTCTCTCATATGTTCACCCTGAAATAGAAAGATTGGAGCTCACTATCACTATGTTCCTTTCATGGAAAAGGCCATTATCTGACAATATGATAATGCCTTTACATACAACACACGGACTTCATCACAGTAGTGAGAGATAGAGGAAATGTGAAGTGTGAGTCACTGGATGTTCTTTGAATGGAGGTACAGAATAGATGTAAAATATAATGCATGTTTAGTATGAGATATGTCAGAATGTGTGGGTGGGGAGGTGGCTCCACTGATCCTGATCCTCATAATAGAAGTGCTGAGCTGCATGTGAAGAAAATAGCAGGGGCATACAGGAATCGAGGAAAGCACCTGCTTTACCAAAAAACGCCCTCGCCAGGCGGCCAAGAGGGCATCGACCGGGTCACGAAATCAAAGAACGGAGCCCAAGTTGGAGGCCTCATGCCAGCGACAGGTCAGGCCAGGCACTGCTGTTATTCATTAAACCCTAATGGTTAGCGGTTGGGAAAACATTATGCGGGCCTCTGGGAAGTTGACTAAAGGTAAGGGTCAGGGCTGGAGGCAGGACTGTGGCGTCCTCCGTGCCTGGCGACATGGGTGCGCTGTGTCAGATTGGATTAGCAGTCAAGGCGGAGAGGTGATGATTTGATGGGATCACAGCGCAGCAGCAAACCATCAACATTCCTCCGTTTTACTCCACTTAAAGGGGGGAGTTAAACGTTTCCGTGGGGAATAACGCGCCGCCAGTCAGTCATGGTTTAGTGTTGTGGTGTATTTGGCAGCCACAGTTTGGTGCTGCTGGAGGCAGCTGTTGGCTCAGTGGGGTGTGTGGATAGAGGAGGTGTGTTTTGTGCCTCTCTGCATGTGTTTAGCCTATATTAGCTGACTGGGATAATGAATAAGCAGAAAAAAAAAACGCAGAACAAAACCCAGTTTTGGCTTATTCCTGTGTCAGGATTAAAGGGCTGGGATCTTGTCTGTTTGCATGTTGCTTCACCTGTTGTGGCTTAAATTTTTAATGAATCCCTTTCCTTTGGTCTTGTGTCCACGCAGCACATATGGTCAAAGGTTTGCTGTTCTTAAATTGTCCTGTGATGACATGTACAAGTGCATAACGCTCTGTGCTGTGGGATGCATGCCCATTTTGACTCACTTATTTGTATGAAGGAGGTGTGCCAAACCCCCTTGATCAAACATTCAAAGAGACACTATGTGTTTCACTCTATTTCAAGAGTGTTTCATCACACACAAAATGCACGCACGCACACGCACACACGCTGGGGAGATGGGGGGTGAGAAGGGGGCTTATGCCTTCCAACTGATTAGGAAACGGGAAACACTTGTGTCATGAGTTTTTCACCCTAATAAGCCCGGATTGTTGTGGTTGGGTGAACATTTGCGGTGTAGGTATGTGGTGTTTAGGCTGGTTTGGAGGGTGAGGGGCATGCTGGATGGGAAGGTGTGGTAGATCAGATGACTGCGTCTGCTCCCCGGGATCCTCAGCTGAAAGGGGATAAGACGGTGTTTGGGTTAGGCAACGCTGGGAGTGCTGTCTTCTTTAAATAAGACACAGTTGAACAAAGTGCAGCTGATCAGATTAGCGTGGCTGATCAGGTTTCTCAGCAGGTTGTTGGCTCCCACTGTCTGAACATCTTGATGAGGAAATGCTGTTAGCGCTGAACACACTGCTGCGCAAAGGGAGCCGAGTGAAGGGGATATACCAACAGAGTTGTTGTGAAGCTTTAGTTGGAAACAGACGATGACAGAACACAGATTCCACTCAGTTCATCTGTGATCAGCGCAGCTCTGGCTTATAACGTGGTAAACATCCTTTTGTTCGTGGGGTTTGGCTTTTCTGCATCTGCACTCATTCTCAGGGGCCAAGTTATTCTTTTTGGCAGCGGAGAAAAATCCCACAATAAAGTGGACCTATGGGGAACAGTCTGATACAATGCTAGCAGGATGAATTGTAGCAATCGAGTGGTGCTGGGTCCCATTGTTGAGTTTGCTATTGTGTGACGAGGAGGAAATTGTTTCTGTTCTTGGGCCCTGATGAATCCACCCTTCAAAGACCCTGAGATCATTGAAACAACATCAGAGGAGGAAAAACAAGAATATCAGCAGAAAGCCGGCGTCTGGGTTTTTGGCTCTCCACTTCTTTTCTCTTTCGTTCTTCGTCACGTACTCTGTTGCTGTCTCCAGCCATTCGCCAGATTTCTTCTTCTCTCCTCTCGCGCGTCCACTTCTCAGCATCTTTGTCTCTTGTTTGTCTCATGTTGTTTTTCTCAAATGCCCCTTCTCCTCTTCTCCCCTTTCTGCTCCACTCACTCTCTCTTTCACATTCACCATGGCTTCTCACCCGAGATCCATCCAGGCCAAGCCACAATCCCTTATAAGGCCCAGTGGAAGCCCCCATCTGGCCTCTTATTTCCATATCAGATCTGCAGTAACAGACAGGGTTTATACAGGATCAAGCCTGGAATGTGAGGCTGCCTCATCGCTGGCTGCAGCACAAACCCTACTACGCTCTCTGCTCCTGGGCACAAACCTGCCCTCACCTCCTCCCTCCCTCCTTCCCTCCATCTCCCCTCCTTCTGCTCTTCATGCAGCTTTATCTCCTCTCACCTCTATTTCCCCACATTTCTCCCCATTTCACCTTGACTCATCTTTCCCTTCATCCTTCCTCTATCCTTCGTCTTGCTGTCCTTCTTTCCCCTTTTCTCGACTGCACCTCTCTCATCTCATCATTTCCAGCGCACACAAACACGCTCGCACATCTCTGGTCTTCTCGCAGCATCTGAGGCAGAGCACAAACACGCACATGCACGCGCGCGCGCACACACGCACACACAGGCACACACTCACGTTTGGGGACAGACACGCAGCACGCTCAGATGGTTGCTCGTGCTCGCTTCATAGCATATACAGCGATGCAGCCGCAGACAGCCAAACAAAAGACTAAGCCACATCTGAGAGCGAGACAAAAAGAGGAACGCAGTAAAGCCGTACTGTACAACTCCATAACAAACACGCTTAAAACGGGCTCAAAGGACATCGGCAGTTTGCGCTTACACTATATTTAAAAGCCCTCTTTCCTTCGTCATCGCCACATCTCTCTCTCTTCCTTTCTATCCGCTCGCAGAGCCTGTTCCTCATTACAATTTGATGTTTCCACAGGCTTTTCCCCTCTCTGCTGAGCTTTAATATGTAAAGTGTCGGCTTTCCTGTATGTGTGTGTGCGTGTGTGGTTTGGTTTGTTGTCGTAGAGAATCTGTTTCTGATTAGGGCCGCTCTCGCTGAGCTTTCCCTTCACTGCCACATTTGGGCTTTGCTTGGCAGTGGACCCTTTACAGTGAATCCCATCCAGCCCTTAATTGTTTTAAAAGGCTGGCAGACCTGGCTTTTCTTTTCGTCTCCCTTTGTTGTATCTTTCTATCCTTCTCTCTCTCTCTCTCTTCCTCTCTCTCTTCTCACTAGCTCTCTCTTTCACCTCTGCTTACATTCCAACACACATCCCCCCTTGTTCCACCGTTTTCTCTCCCAGGGTCTGACACAAATGGAGGGATGAAGGGATGAGAGGGGATCTCATATAGCCTATAATGCTTACCTCCTCTGGGGCCTGCATAGCTCATTAACCTACGTTAGTCTCCACATGCCTCCATTAAAGAGGGACACCTGGCTCCCGAGGGTCCAACAGGGAAATGACAAGTCCAGTCTCCTTTCCCTTCATCAGCATCCCAGACGCACATAGCGAAAGGACTCATTACACTGACTGAGTGAACATGCGAGACCGCCTGGCCTTTGTAGCAACTCTCGCCACACTTCCTTTCTTGTGGCTACGCCGGTTATTGATGCTGATGTGTTGATTTCTCGAGACTTGCCAGCGGTGCCGTAACATGACATGTACACTACGCATTGCAGTAATGACACCCACATTATATCCGTGTGGCTTTTCCATGAATACCAAATAACCCCACTTCTGGCTGGAAAAAGAAATCGAGAGCAATGGGGGTGGAGAGCGTAAACAGCGTAAACGTCCCCGGCCCCATCCACACAGCAGCTCCGTTCAGCCAGAAACAAGACTGTAAGCCTCTAGTACAGTGGCAAGTCTCAGATTAGTCAAAGTCCTTTTCAGAGCCAGGGCGGCATCAGCTGCATTCAGGCCGACACATTGAAATGTATACTGTGAGTAATTGCCAGTGAAAAGCCTAAATCTTATTTGGGCGATGCATCCCAAATCTGCGTTCTGGTCCCCTGGCTGGCTCTGGTTAATCGGCTTGGTGGGGACTTAGCCTATCTAATGTTCCTCCCGTCCGCTCTGCAGTACAGAGGAATGCGGAGATAAGGAGAATTTCCCTGCCCCTTGCCACTACCTGGCCACAAAACAAATAAATGCTATCAAACTGATTTTTTAAATTATATTTGGAGATAAAGCGACTCACAGATGGTTGGGATTTGCTATCTATTTTTGCTAAATTTCCTGCTACTTCCTCTTCCTTTTATATTTTCTCACTTTCTTCTCTCGCCGTCTGTCCCACTCTTTCAGTTTTTGTCATTTTTCCTCCCCTTCTCCCTGTGCTTGTAGATCTCTCAACCATGCATTTCCAGCGTTAAAGCGAGTAAGTTGAACTGCATCGCTTTAATGTCAGACTCCATGTTTTCCACTACACTGACCTCTTTGTGTTCTGCCGCCTGCAGTTTTCCCTATCCTGTGCTCTCCCCTCTTCTTTATTCTCCACTACTCCCTCTCGCTCTGTGTTGTGTGTGTATGAGAGTGTGTCTGGCACACAATGCTGGATGTTAGGGAGTCACAGGGACCTGGAACAGTCTGTAGATTCTCTTTTCACCATTTTCACATTTATTTTTTTTTCTCACCCTCCTCTTCACTTTGTGTATTTCTCCATTCCTTCTACGTCTGGCAGCTTCTCTTTCTTTGGTCTGTCTCCAGTGCTAAGAATTATTAGCATATCATTGCCGTACGGATCTTCAAAATTCACAATTAATGGGTTTTTAATGGTTCCTCGGGCCTCACCATTATGTGACTGGCCTTTTTAGCCTAATCCAGTGGGGACCATATGGGCAGCAGCCCATCTCCATACCCTGGACCCAGAGGTGTATTGAAACCAGTGGGGAAGCAGAGCCGGAGTGTATTTAAATCCCGAATAGCTCAGGGGGTTTATTTCAAAACCAAAAGAAAGTTTATTTGTTTGAGGCCCTGAGAGATCGGGGCGTGTGCAGCAGGGCTCCCTCTTTTACAAAAGCTGGATTAATGGTCCACTTGGGTTCAAGGTGTGAAAGTGTGCAAAGTGTGTGTACGTGTGTTAGTGTACCCGTGCATAGACACGGTTGATTTTGTGTCATTTCTGTCTTTGTTAGAGTCCTGGCTTCACTGAGCATAAATCAAACACCCAGGGGCCATCACGGACCACCAGTGAGCGTGCCCGCCTCATCCCCGTGGCGTCACAAAATAGGCTGAAATATCAGCAGAGGAAAATAAACACGACACCTGACACACTGGTGGTGATGGCATATTTAAACCCATGGGGATTTATTGTTGCTCACTGCGGAGCACTCAGCTGGCTGCGAAAACGAAGGTGTCTGTGTTTTAGCCGCTCATGAGCTGCCGTCTGTTTGGATAAAGCGACTACATTCCGAACTAGATAGAGTTCATCCTCTCACGTTGTCCTTGAGCCTCCAGTTTGTTTAATTTTATCCTTGAAATTAACCGTGGTCGTCTTTGCCCACAGGCGGAGAATTAGTCACTTTGTTAACAGGGTTCATCCGAAGTCTTAAAAGTTTGGGTAATTTTAACTCCTGCTTTCAAGGTTGGCAATACGCTTGAATTTGAATGGGTCGCTGCAAAAACGCTTTTACCCCCCACCCCCAACATAATGTGGTGTTACATCAGCACACTCCATACAGTGCTGGCCGGGTGCATGAGGCAGCAAACCTCTTGGGATCTGCATCAACATTTGGTTTCGATAGCCCCGGGAAGGAGTAATCTACCTGACACTTGATCCAGCTATTTCCAAGGTTTAGGAGCATACTTAAACAGGTAATGTGAACACGGTTGTTGAAACTGCGGATGCCATCACATCTCCCCCTACTTAGTGTAATTCGCAGTGAAAGGTGTGTTGTATTTCCTTGAGATTAAGTTAAATTGCACGGCACAGTCTGAATTCATGGCAGATATACCCTTGTAGCGTGCTCTGTCCTCTCACATGGCTGGCTGTTCTAAGCAATAAATTGTCTCCATTCTGCGAATGCACACGTTATTTAGTCCGCTCTCCACTGTCCATCTGTGACAAAACTTTGAGCACCTTCAGACTTTGTCCTTGTTCACTCTCCACTAAGCTCACGGTGATCCAATTTGGAAATCCAATCCTTCCAGATGGACCCGAGAATAAATTACCAGAGGTCAAACTATGTGGCCGAGTAGCTAACAAGCCAGCAAACCACGGTCAACACCTGAGTGGAAAGCAGCCAGAAAAGCTCTTTACTCATTGCGTCCCCTGTCAATGGAAAGAAGATTAAAAACGACTAAAGATTGTGTCTCCTCAGTTCGCGCACTTTTTCCTTAACCTGATCCACTTAGGCTTTTAATGTAATGCATGTTATATAGAAGGGCTGTGGTTTTACAGTATGTATACAGTTCTCTCTCATTTTCCCTTCCTTTCTCTCTTTGTATGTGTGTGTGTGAGTGAATGCCACGCTGTAGAGTAAACTGCTGACGCAAGCCCTATGTGTCCCTGTCCAGGTAATGGCCTGTAGCAGTACTGCAGCCTGGGGCCTGCCAGAGGAGGAATGACATTTACTGCCACCTTAACTAGCTCATTAGCCAGCTTCACAGTCTTCCTCTCTATTCAGTCCGCAGAGAGTAATGAGAATAGCACTCTTTTAGACTGTCAGTTGTTATTCTGCTCATGCCGTTCAAGGCTATCAAGATGGAACACTCAGATTGTTTGGGGAAATGGCTCCTTGTTCTCGAGCTCTCTCTGCGCTGCTTTAGCACGAGTGTTCACTCAGCCTGTCTTTGAAGAAACAATCGACGAGCGGTGAAACTTAAAATGAACTGTGATTCATTGTACTCTCGGTGAGATATCGCCGCCGCATACACACCTTACGAGCGAGCTCATCTTTTTAATCAGGCCCGATCCGGGAGACTGATTGGCTCCATTGTTCCGCGCGCAGACTGTTGAAATCTGCCTTCCATTCAGATACACACATGCAGGGGCAGAGTGACACACACGCGCACGCACCCGCATAGACACACCTCGACGCGCCGTAACACGAACTCACGTCTTTATTACGACGCATCTGCGGTTGATTGGAGAGTTGTTGTGTGGTGTTGATGTGGGACAGCCTCGGCGTAGTGTTTCGTCTCTCTGCTCTCGCTGCCTGACATTTCTCTGCTCTTCATCAGGGACGGAGGGACTGAAGGAGAGAGGAGAGAGGCACACACGCAACGGCGGTGCAATGCAAATAGCAACGATGTAATTAAAACATCAGCATCCCACTTAAAAGCCAGACCCCCTTAGATGCACTCGGTTCTCTGCTGCTGTTGAATGACATGACCTGCAGCACTGTGAGACGTGTTTGTTTTCTAGGTGTGTGAGCACAGTGGCCACACACACACACACACACACACACACACACACACACACTCACAATGAGAGACACACACCCACAAAAAACGCAGAACGCAGTTTGTCCAGCCAGGCTTGTGCCGTGACCCCAACCCAGGCACATCCTAAGGCCTTTGTTCTGGCCATGTTTTCTTATTGATAAGGCCTCTTAGGGCTTGAAAAAAAAAAGGCGCTGAGAGATGAGTTGATTCAAAATACAGGACGCTACAGTACATGTCCAAAGAACACAGGGAGAGGAGAAGAAAAAAAAATCCCCCGTCTGCTTTATTATTATTTAGGGCTGGTCAGCACTCCCTGTCTGGCATAAAACTGCCCAGGGCCTGTTCTTACAGACTGATCCCCCCCTTTGTCTTCATTTCGCTAATTGACTGTGTGTGTACATGTGCATGTGCACACCCAGGCCTGTGTGTGTGTGTGTGCATGTGGTTGTCTGTGTGTGTGTCGCTCCACCTCAACCACCATATCCTGTGTTTACGCCGCTAATGTAGAGGGTTAGACCGTAGACTGTCTGTGACTCATAATGAGTTATTGTGCTGCTCTTGGAGGAGCCATTTGGAGGCATGACCGCGGGCGAAGCGCCGAGGCCTCTGCGTGTCTGCACTCTTAACAGGTATCAGACAGCATTACAGGTTCCCACAAGAACTGGATTAGACAGCGCATACTAGGCTCCTCAAAGTAAACACTGCTTCCCCTTCTCTCCGTGTCAACATCAGTCCAGCGCGGCTCCGGATTCAGACTTTGTTTGGGATCCCTGGAATATGAAGCAGTCTGGATGGCCGCGTTTAGAAAATCTTGTGTGCTGTCAGTTTTGTTTAAGACGTATCTCAGCCTGCTCTGTTCCTTTTGACCTTGCTGTGCGGTAAAGAGAAATGAATCATCGCTGGCTTTGCTGTTTTCAATATTTACGCTAAGAAAGTAATGGAGCGACACTAAAACCCTGCTCAGGGAGCAGTTGAATGAAGATGTCTCACCTCTCCTTTTACTTCTGGCACGGGACAGTGTTGGAGCAGTCGAGTTCGGTGCCAAATGCAGTGCCCGTTTGACTCACTCTCTGCCCCATTCTTTACTAAACTCATGAGGGAGGAAGTGTCCTCACCATGCAAATATGCCAGCTGTGACCAATCACAGCCCCCCCCCCCCATTATAGCAGGTCTCCCCAGGCTTTCACTGGTCTGGAGCTCTGGACCAGTGGTGGTCAAAATAGTCACAGAGTCCTTTTTATGACTTTTAAAGTAAAAACAGAAAACAGAGTGACTGCACGCTGTGCCTTTTTTCTTTTTTTTTTTCTACACAGACTTAGGTCATGGCCTCCCCATCATTAAAGCAACTGCTTATTTCAAACAGCTTAAGTAAGTTGTCTTTTCTTTTTTGCTGCAGCTGCTTTGTTTGCTCTGCGTCTGCTTATATTTTCAGCCAACCGGTCTGCTCGCTTAATGACAGCCTTGCTTTGACTTTCACTCGGCGCAAGCGATCGCGGGTGGGTGTTTGCTCACTAGCGTGCACGTCTGTCTGTGTTTGCGAATTTTTGTGGCCTTGTGTGACGACAGGGGCCCGTTTCCGAGCTTGTTTTTTTGGGGGGTCTCTCGTGGGGCTTTGGGGGTCCGTGTCAAACCGTACCAGGCAGCTCAGTATGGGGCTATCCAAGTGTAGTTAACATGTATGAGACTGGATTAACATGAAGCACTCTCTCCTCAGGCACACTCTGTCACAGATCTGTCAGGCCTCTCGGAGACCCCTCACAGCACAGCCCTCACCTGTCAGTACCCTACTGACACACACTCACACTCACAGGGGCAAAGGCATGCATCTACATGCATACACACACACATACACATATGTATGGCTGTGTACCGGCGCCCCACACGGAGAAGATAAAGTCACACTCGCTTCTTGGTTCTTCCCGGTAAATGGTGCCTTAGGGACCGAATCTGAAGTTTTTGTTTCATCACATAAATTTTGAAATATGCTGGACATTAAAAGTTAAGAGTAAACCGCAGTCTGTCAGACGCAAATACCAAAGTTCTTGCTTAATTTATGAAAGACATCTGTCCAGGGTTGTAGAATGAGGCTAACAAATAACTTGTGACAAAGTTGGACTTTAGCGCAGTTAGCACTGGATAATACTCTTCCTATAAAATACTATTCCTATGAAAAAAGAGTCTGTTGTTTACACTGAAAAATGCTCTATTTTCCAATTAGAATGGATGCTACACGCGCTCACGTGAACAAATTAGCCTCTGCTAAATGATCAAAGTCATTTGATTAACTTTAATTACCACATTCTTATACCTTAGTTACTGTTCTGTGCTGTTCAGCATCTCCAGGCCCCACTTTAGAGATAATCATCCGAGCCTCTCGATGTGTTGTTTGTGCCGTCTGAAGCGCCTGCCCAGATACTGGTTGACTAAGCAACCGAATGGGAAGCCAAACAACACAGTGCATGTTGTGCAGTAACACAACGCGCATATTAAGCGAGATTGACTCATAATGAAGTGATCATCATGCAGAAAGGCACGGAAAAGGAGAGTAACCACACGTACAGGCTTCATGCATGTAGGCATCCACCGCCTACATCACACAGTGTGTGACCTTTTGATGCGATTATTCTAAATATGCTTCTCCCTTCCTTCTCCTGGCTTTTCTCTTCCACAGCACGTTTATCACCCTGGGAGAAGTATTGGAGTACTATAAGGGGGGTGGGGTCCATGCATGTGTGAGACATAACCATCATAAATAATCATGTCCTGGATTCCAGAGGTCAATCAGCCGTCACACCGCATTAAAAGACAGGTGATTGATTTGACCGAAACATGATCGATTGCTGACCCCTACTGAGACACACTCCTCTATACCCTGGACTGTTAATGGCATCAGTTGTCTTTGTCTATGTGTGTGTGTGTGCGTGTGTGTGGGTAGGCATATACATATGTGAGTGATTTTGCATGTCTGTCAGGTGGGTTACAGGCCAGGCTAGCGGTCATGGCCGCTCAGTCATCCGGGGAACTACGGGAGGCAGCTGCACTCCTCAGATCCGTCTCCTGCTCGGCAGGAGAGGAGTCTGGGTTGAGGATCGACAGGAAAGAGGGGGAGGGTGGGGGGTGGTGGTGGATAGGTCGTCTCTGTCTGTCTGCCTGGCTGCAGGCGGCACGTCAGCTGGGCCTGTTCCCCAGACCCCCACCACCACAGCATATACCCCATTTCTGCATCCCGGTTTCTCCCCCAATCAGTGATGGACGAATGGTTTGGAAGAGGAGGAGGTGGAGGAGGAGGAGGAGGCGCGCGGCCAGTTAGTTCCGCCCCACAGCAGCGAGCTTTATTGGGCCTTCATTGGGGATTATTGTTATTGAATTATGGAGGCCTCCCCTCAGACCGATCTGTGGCAGGAAGCGGGGACGGCGGGCCTTCACACGACTGCTGATGTGTGACCCTAGTTCCCGCCCTCCCTCCTTGCCTGCCGCTCTCTTCCTCCAATAGCTGCTTCGGCTTTTGGACCCGAGTTAACGTTACTGCCGTTTAGATCTCTTCACATGTGCACACGCACAGGCACAAGGGCAGGCACGTGGGGGTACATGCACTCAGACACACAAGGAATGCGCCATTTATAGTCATTTGCCTTTTGGCTGGCATTACCCAAGCATTAAGAGAGAATAAATACATGGAAAGTGTGAGGCAGACAGATGAGGTGTGGGAAGAGAGATCTTATGGGGAGAGTCTGCTCACCCTAGTCCATCCCTGTCATTGCCCTCAGGACTATAACTATATACATTCCTCACACTCATCCCTGACCCCCCCTCCCCCATACTCCTGTCTGACCCAGACCCCCACCACTCCTCAGCCTCAACCCTCACACATGTGTTCAGTGGAGGGGCACAAACCCAGAGACACCCCAGAGACTGAAAACCATTTATGCATGTATGAACGTTTACGCACACAAGCATTATGTGAGCACACACACACACAGACACACATACACACATTCGCACACACTCGTCATCTGCTCTGCGCCAGCTCCATGCCTTTGTAAGGCAGTGCGATTATGATCCCCTATTGTGCTGCACCCGGAGGATTACAGTAGGTGATCCTGGTTTTTGCTGATGTCTGGGACCTATGCGTGTAACTGTAGATTAGACGCTGTAATTTGTATAGAATCTCAGGATTGGTCGATGTCATGAAACTATTGTGGCTAGACACCAAACTGGAGTCTTCACAGGGGTGTTCAGCCGATTATCTTGAGGTAATCTGGTTAAAGGCACACTGTTGGCTAAATCTGACGGATTAACTTTATATCTACAAGGAAATGGTTCATGATACGATGGCCGCCTCATTAATATTTCCTCTTGACCCTTCAGCGCACTTTGTTCCCGCCTCACATACGATAGCCTATGAAAGGAATTAGCGGCCTTTGACCTCTCCACAACCTACCCCCCCCGCCCATCCATGGTGGCTTTACACCTACGTGAAAGAGCACATGACATCTGCGGCTTTGCATTAACACCCAGGCCTCTCTGCATTGCATAAAGATGATCCTCATGGGATGCCCACACAGCTCAAAAAGTCATTCGCTGCGTAAAATAACCAAACAGAAATGACGGATTCGTCGCTGTTTGTACAGCGAACCCAAAACCTTAATTCTGTTTATGTGCACGGTGGTAAAACCTTCAGCTGTTCAGACAGAGCAGAGCCCAGTTTGTTTTCCTAACCTCTCTCAGGTACCGTGAGATATTCTGTACTCAGGCAAACCTTTTTTTTCTTGATCGCGTATACTGCAACAGTTGGGATGAGAACAATATTCCTGTCGGCCTCTCGGTTTTCTATCTCACTAGCTGTGTTTCCATTAGATTTCAACTTTTCAAGATATAAAAGTGATACTTGATGCTTACATTGAAGGGTGTTTTGCCTATAAGCAATAATTCCTCCTACTCATAATAGGTCTTGTAAAGTAACGTCTTGTCCCGTGATGCTTTACAAACAGTTGTTCAAAACAGTTTATGTTTTCACAGTTTTATTAGATTGTTTTTAATTAGATGAAGAAGGATTAGGTGTAAAAATTAGATTAGGTGTAAAAGGTACTGATCTAGCTTGTTTCGTGTGAACTGGTCATGTGACCCCCTACATCATTTGACATGTAAATTTCCATTACATTTTCGCCATACTCTCCTTCCTATAGTGACTCCTCTGAAAAACCACCTCATGAGAGCATGAAAATGTTTTTGTGACATTTGAGAGGCTTTTTTTTAAAAAGGTGTTTCTAGTACAAGCTTTTGAATGTGCTATTTAGGTTTAATAGCGGCAGGGGTAATGGAAATGCACCCACTCTCTCACCCTGGATGGACAGTGAATCAAGTTTTGAATACCATATGCCCTTTTATTCTTAACAATCTCTTCAGGGAGGGTATGGATGTCTGTGAGTGAGTGTGTGTGTGTGATTCTCGAGGGTATCCGCTGTCTGCCCCCTCGAACACGAAGTAAAATTCCTCCTTGGGTCAGCCAAAAACCGTTAACCAGCCAAACACCCCATTCCTCCTCCTCCTCCTCCTACTCCTCCTCCTCCTACTCCTCCTCCTCCTCCGTTCAGCTCTTCTCCCTGTGCAGGGATACTTCCCACATATGGACACAGTTATTTAGCCTCTTGTTGTCGGGGAACAAAGAGAGTGTAAGCAGCGGTTGGTTTGGAGGGGAAGAGTGTGGGGGGGGGGTTATAGACGCATTATATCAATGTGCTATGAATCCTTCCCACAAGGCCTCCACTCTTCCCAGGCCGCCACCCCTCCACCCCCACCCCCTAACCCCTCATGCCTTCAAAGATGGAAAAACAAGCTGCTAGGTTTTTGTTGACCCAAACATTTATGTGGTTTTTACTGTAAAACGAACAAGGGCAGGAGACTTTGGGAGAAGGGGGAGATGTATTTTTCCAGAATGAGACAGAAAGCCCAGTTGTGGGATAACAGAGAGCCAGAGAGTTATGTTGTGTGTGTGTGTGAGGGGAGGGGGGGTCTGGGCCAAAGCACCCAAACATGGAGCCGTCTGGCCGGAGTCTGTGGTCAGCTCATGAAAAAGAGAAAAAGGCGAGGGGGTATTGTTTGATGTGGGGCTCACAGCTTAGTTTCAGAAGCTAAATACAGGCATAAAAAGGACACTACCTGATCTGGCAGCCGAGCCCTTATTTGAATGGTATGTTGAAATCAAGGTATCAATTACACTCAGCCTTGAAATTTTAATTCCAAAGCGTGGATGTGTGAAAGTAGATGAACGTTCCCTCATAGCAGAGTGATCTCACTCTAAATCTGCTCGAGCTGGGAATGAGCAAGTCAGTATGAGTAAATGACGGTATACTGTAACATGCATGCTTTCTGGATTTCATGGGAGTCTTGTATGCTTTTTTGGCTAAAAAGATTTTTTTTTGTAACAAAAACCTCCATGGCCCCCGCTGCTAATGCTAGACATTACCTCACAAAAGTGGATTTATACAGAGGAAAAGCTAATCCCCCAGGTAATATAGGCATGAATCAGTCAGGCCAGACAGCAGGAAGATCATGCTCGCTCAGCTCCAGACACAGCAGAGATATAGCTTCACAGAGCTGGAGCTGCACTGTACAGTATGTATGTGTGTGAGAGAAAGACAGAGAGAGAGAGAAAGAGAGAGGCAGGGCTGTCACAACCCTTTATACTTGCACTCTCACTGCAGCTCAAGGCTAGAGCACAGAGTGGTGTGCGTGTGCGTGTGTGTGTGAGAGAGAGCATGGTAACGTTGCTATTTGAACAGGAGAGGAAATAAGCAGCGGGGGGCTGTTGGTTTTTACCTTGTGGTGGTATGTCTCAGACTCACGGTCAACTGCACGTGCAGGATGGCGTCAGACCTGCATTTAAGTACTGTCCGGGTAGCCAAGGTGCAGCAAACCGACAAGTCAAGAGCATCTAGTCGCTTCCTGTCTCATTTCCAGATCCTTAGAATATGCACCAATCCAACACTGCATCAGATTGTGTCTCCTCCCCCAGGGTGTTATTGCACATCCCCAATTTCTTCACTGCACACACACACATACACAGACACACAAACCGCCTGGCTGCTGACCGGCACTAATGCCCTAATGGCGCTGTCCTACATACTTGGTACGCTAGTGTCTGTCGGCAACCTCACTCACCCACCCGGAGCTGGAGGCGGATGGGGAGGAGAGGGGAACAAGATGGGAGGAGAGGGTTGTCTTTGAGCTGTCAGATGCACCTCAGCTCATTTCCTATGCGCCTACTGTAATTCCTCGCTGCCGCTTTAAGACTATACCATGCCGTTTGAAGACGGCGTTTTTTTTTTTTTTTTTACCATTCGTTTCGTCAGTCTTCATTTCAATTTTCTGTGATCTCAAAAGGCTTCAGAACAACTTATCTCATTTTAAAAGCCATCAAAATCACTCAAGCCCATTTAATTTAAGACTGTGCAAGTGCAAGTGAGTTTTCCAAATTTGCTAAGCAGTCAAGCTGAGGAAGATTTTGGCTGCATGTCCTTTTTAAAAAACAAAAACAAAGGAATAAGAACTGTAGTTCCACTTCACATTACATAGTTATCCCATTCAGCAGAATCTCTTCTCGCTCTATTGTAATAGACACCGCTAGCTGGTTTCTGCAGTTGTAGGATAGCGGCACATTAAATTTCCCTACATTTTATTGAGGCTTCTTCCACACTGGTATGTGATGTGTGCCGTACGAGCTGGGAGTCACTGTAATCATCCCTCCTCTCTGATGTGATCCCTCTGATACCTGGGTAGAGCTCTAACGATTGAGAAATGTGGAACAAAATTTGCAGTCCGTGTTAGGTGTAAATTGCATTCCAAAGTTGAGCCAAAGCTTTATGTAGCCTCAGCAGAATGAGCCTTTCCTCACTCTCGGTCTAATTGAGTATTTTAAAATCACTGTCTTCTACAGTATTGAGTTCCTGGATTTTGTTTTTCTACGCTGAGCTGCTGCCGGGACATACATCAGCGGTAGGCACATATAGGTTTGTTGGAAGGGAAAGAAAGGCAATAAACTAACATGCAACTGCCAGGATAAAGAAATGGGATACTTAGATTGCTGACGTCTGCTGAATGCAATATTGCTCAGGAGGAGAACTGAGAAGTTCTTAAGGTTCACTTGATGGTAGGGTGATTAAAGAAACCCATAACTCTTTATAATACAGTCCCATGGGTGGGCCTTAATGTAGGTTCTCAGATATACCTAAAAGAGATCATTAAGCTGACTCCAGTCAGCGAACCTCACCCTCATCAGGGGAAATCAAAAAACATCATGGTACAATGTGATTACCATGCTCCAAAAAAATCATAGGATCCAAAGTAGAAGCTCTCCTGAAGATACAGCATAATACAGTGCTACTGAATCACTAGTAATGAGTCTATTGAAAAAGGGTCTTTTTTCCCAGAAGACAGTCTGACATGTCACAGTATTAACATGAGCGATGACTGAGTTTTATTTAGCGGCCTCAGTTTTTTAGGGTTGTGATATTGTGCATGCAGGCTCACTGTCACACTGTCATGGCTAACTGGGACACTTGCGGAGTGCAGCATCAATGATCTTATTAGTGCTGTAACACCTGTGCTTTTCCTGTTACGACTCAGAATGTCTGCGCTGGATACAGCCTGTCTTTACGACCATGTTATTTTTACTTTAAAACCTGTCCCGTAGGTTTTACACTGGTTTATTAATGTGCCTTTCAGAAGTGTGCTAAAACGGCAGGATATCCTGTTTACTCATTTCCCAAATGTGACCTGCAGACAAATCGCAGGGCTTGTTTCCCCTCCTCTGCTCTTCCTCTGTCTCTCCAGTCTGATTGCCACATGGCTCTGGCGCGTCCGTCAGTGTTAGTGTCACAGACTGAGGTGGTCGGACAGGGGCGTCCTGCCGTCGCAGTGAGCAGGGGATGTGCTGGGTGTCTGGGCTTTCCATTTATCCAGCCATCCCTGAACCCTCCACTGCTCCCCACTCCCTTTGCATATGGAAGAGGGGAAGCAGAGGCTTTGCAGAGTGATGGAGGTGTGTATTGACCCAGCGAGGCGATGAGGATGGAATACTAATAGGGTTAATAGAATTAATGGCACTGTCACCCTTGGTTGGGGAGGAGTGCCAGGCTGTGTGCAGGCTGATTGCTTTCTGCTTGCTGTAGCTATACTCCGGCTCTGATCTGAACTCTATCACTCCGTCCCCAACTCTTATTGTTTGCTTCCAGCCCTTTACATTCTACTCTGCCTGCTTCTCCGCTCCCGCCCCCCCCCCCCCGTCCCCGTCACTATCTTCCCGTTGCCAACTCGTTTCCCCTTAAAATACATAAAAGCGGCTTTAATATTGCACCTTTGTTGCAAATGTCCTTTGTTCATTCCGTTATTGATTTTATAAAGTGGTGGTGATCTATAAGTCTTTATATTCTTTGTGTCCTTGCAGGAGCTTGATTTGTGCCTTTTGTGTGTGCATATGCACTGCCTGTGTTTGTGTGTGTGTGTGTGCGTGTGTGTGTTTATGATTCTGTGCCAGTCCTGAGGCAGTCGGAGCGTGTATGTGTGTGTGTGTGTGTGTGTGTGTGTAATAATGGAAGGTTGACATTTAAAGCAGTGTATTTAGTGCCACTGAATTAGCATACTTTAACTGGCTGGTCTATTCCTTCTGGGGAGAAGCGGGCATTAAATCCTGAAGCAAGATTGGTGGGCAATTTTAAAGAGCTTTAGTGAAGATTCATAGACTACAAAATGTGCTGGCGTCACACACAAACACGCTCAGACACACACACACACACACACACACAAAATCTGCTCCGCCTCCTCTGTGTCTCTCTTCTTTTTTTTTCAAGTCACTCTGACCTGAGTGTGTGCTGCTCCTCGTCTATTCTGCATACGCAGCATTTTCCCCGAGCGCCTGTTCAGAGCATGTGTATGAGTTATGATGGGATGAGGGGAGGATGAGGGGAGTGTGTTCGGGGGGGGTGTATTTGGTGGATAAAGGAGGATACTCTGTCACCAACACATGTCTCTACAGATGAGTATCTCTGATCCGCCGGCCTACAGGAATACGCAGGCCTGTTGCTGTTTTGCATGTATAATGTGCAGACAGGCAGCTGTGGCGTATGGCGTCGGCACAGTTGCCTGTGTATACAAGCATGTGCCTGTCTGATTATATGTTTGTGTTGTCATAAATGTGCATGGAAATGTTGAGACCACAAGTCCACAAGTCGTTCTTCACAATGTTTTCTAATTAGCAGGCTAATGAATCAAGGCCTGGTTTGCTGCCATACGAGGGATATGCCTGAAAGTCATTAGCTTGTTTTATGTGCAGACAGTATTACACATGCTTGCTTGAACATACTTTACAGAGTGGAAGTATAAATGTCATCTTGGCTATACAGGCTTAGCTGAATTATTTATGTGCAGTTAAGCTATTTTTTAATTCAATTAGTCATTTGCTTTTCATGTGCACGGCCCTTTAATGCCGAGTGCATTGATCTCATTGGTTGGATAATTAGGCCACACACACAGAGACAGACATTATCATCAATGCAGTATAGCATCCATTATAAGAATTAAGGCTCGCTTGATTATTGCGTTCCAACAATGGAGAATATTGTGTTACACAGGTTGCATTATTTACAAGGCTATTTCATCACTCCAAAGTGTTTTCTCCTGATGTAACCTGTCTTTCATAGACATGAAAATATTGTATTATACTAGCAATGTGGTATGAGCAGAGATGAAGATACTACCTATTTATTTCAAGTTATTTATTAAATAGTTTCACACATTAGATTTAATTGATCTCTCAGTTTTTTTGGTGTTTCTGTAGTGCATTAACTGTGTTTTGTAAATCAAAAACAGAGGGTGAAGAAAAGGCTTTGTTTCTACACGGAAAAACAAACTGTAGGCTGATAATAGAGCCACAATGTTAGTGTTGGAAACGAAACTGCCAGAAAGCCGTTAACCTGTTGAAATAAATCAAGACGAACTTGAGTTGCGACCTGACACATCCTGTTTGTATCCTAAGAGAGTGTTTCTGCTGGAATGTCTTCGCTTCCTGGCAAACAGATGTTACCACATGTTCTCGAGTGGGGAAAAGCCAGCTCTGAAGCAATTAAAAGTCGCTGGATGATCAACACACACTCCCTCTCTTCCCGCCACTTCATCCTGAGCTCTAAACAACGGTGATGTAGTTTTTCACATCCCCAAGCGTAACCACAAACACGCACTCGCAGTCGTACGGACACACACACACACACACACAGACACACACGTTCAGTTGATTCCCCGCTGATCCCGTGCCCAAGGGGAGAGAGGTTACCATGGCAACCCTTGTCCGGTACAGGGGTTTTGGCCTGCTTTTCTTGTGAGCATGTTGAATGGGGTCAGACAATCCAAGCCTTTCCCCTGCCCTCCTCCCCCTCCAACCCACCCAGCTCATCAGTGGCATCACTGTCTCCCTGTAAAAGACTGATTGGATTACCCCTGTCCCTCAGAGTTCATCCCACTTTCTTATTACCCCCCTCCCCACACTTCCCCTCCTCCTACTTTGTGTCTGTGGGTCCACAGAGGTTAAGGGTTCACAGTGTGGTGTCCGTCTTGGCCTTGCGTCTCTGTGGAAACCTGCCGGAGGAGCTCTCATTATCTAGTGGCCGCTGGGAACTTGGTAGGTTGGAGGTGATGGGAGGTGAAAGGTTGTGACATCTGTCTCCATGGAGCTATATATGGTATGGGTTTGTTTTATGATGTCCTGTAAAAGGGGAGACAGCCATGATCGTCATAAATAAATGTCAGTTCCGGTTCTGACTTCTGGTAATCTGCTGGAATTTGTTGTTTTTGAGGCAACAAGTAAAGGAGTTACACTTAAGGCATTAAAATCAATCATATATGGGAGCATAATCACAGTCAAAAAGTAGTGATGACTTACCAATCTTACTTATCTATCTTCGTCTCTTTCCTGTATCCCTTCATGATCAGGCCTTATTACCTGACACATGCTGACCCATAATATGTACATGTACATGTAACCCTAATGAAACCTCGATGAAGATTTCATTGGCTGCCTCGCGGCAGTATAATACATTCATTAATATCATGCACATTCACCACTGGTAAATACCCCCTCAGTAATATCAACCATGGCGTGAGACATATTGGCAGGTTATTAAAATGTGCACACACTACAGGTGTAATAATTTAAAAAAAAAGAGAAAGGGTGGGCTTGATTGAAGTGCTTTTTTCCCCCCCTCTTCTGTCTGTGCATATCCCGCTGGCTATAATTTAGTAGTATCTCTCTTATACCTGCCAATCTTGTCCCACATTTAAATCTCACAAATCCAGTGGGAGAAATTGAAACAATTTCTGATAATTTGCCCCTCACCTGAACCTTTTCTGAGCTACTTTTGATTTGCGTATCCTTCTGATCTACTTTGAAATGTGCCGAGGGAGAAAACAGGAGGTGTGATTTTTATTATTTTTTTGTCTGGTTCAGTCTGTTTGACATTCCTCTAATAACTCTTGTTGAACCATCAGTGCATTGGTGCCGTGTACTACTTGTACCAGTTGTGTGATTGCTTTGTCCCTTGGTTATTTACGCACATAAAACAAGAGCAGCCTTTGTTTCTGCCTCCAACATGCGAGATCTGCTGCTTTGAAATCTAATTTGCCCTGGAGAGAGGGCTTGATTTATGTTTTTGTTGTACTTTTATTCAGCGGTCTTTGTTGCAGATAACATGGGATTGTTAAATATAGCAGTGAACACATCTACTTAATTGTGCATGCTCATGTCTGGTTTCTTAACCTTGGTATCATATTCTGCAATGTTGCAATCTGTACATTAAACCTCAACAAGATCTAAGTGGTTGTCATCACCGGCATTCACAAGTGTGAACGTCACCATGGTGTTGCCGTAGTCCGTTTCCTCACCTCTCCTTTACACTATGTCAATTTTCATTCCTGCTCCCCAACTGTTGCAGAACAAGAATGAAAATTGGAGCGCACCTGCCTCCAATGCTTGCGCTACCAGCTTAATCTTTGAGAATCATGTCCAAACATCGTGTAGAGTTTCCCTCTCGCAATGGTGTTAAATGTGTTCTCGCCTTCCATAAGTACTCGAGAGTTGTACGCTTTGCCCTGATGATGGCAGGCGGAGTATGATAGAAAAGTTAACAACATGCCCTCTGGCTCCAGACCTGGTCTCTTTGTACTCAGGCAGAGTTGCGCATTACGTAGACTTTGCACCAGAGAGATGGCGAGGTAATGTCACTTTAATGTTCGGTCCGTCTGATTCAGACATTTACATTCTCACAAACAACTCCTCCGGGCAATGTCTCGACAAGCACAGGGCTGTAGCGCTCTCTCTCTCTCTCTCTCTCTCTCTCTCTCTCTCTCTCTCTCTCTCTCTCTCTCTCTCTATGCTTCTCCCGCTCTCTCTTTTCCTCTCTCTGCTTTACTATCTTTGCTCTCTTGGCACGCCAGCAATAGGAAAACTTATTGTGGTGTCAGCCATTTAATTTATGTGCACAAACCATTTTCCTCTCGGTGTTCAAATGTTATTTGAGTAGAGACAGCGGCTTCTCTACACTGGCGGACCCCATTTTTAAGGGCTAAGCAGAAAATCCCACCTACCACATCCCTCCGCTTTTGCTCTCTCTGAACCGTCTTGGCTCATGTCCACCAGCAGCATGCTGGCCCCTGCTCCGTGTTTTAATGTGGAGCTAAATATAGGCCTCGCATTGTGCCGCTGTGCTTAATATGTGTGTTTGGGCTGATTAGAGTTGAGGCCTGATCTCATCCCACCACAGACCCCTAATGCACGCTGCGGTCCATGGTTTCTATTTAGACTCGGGGGCAAACAGAGGAAAGTGCTGATATAATCATGTTTAGGGTTGTGAGTTATGTGACCAAGAGATTGCAATATTACAGAGCTAAAACGGAATTGAACGAGTCTTGGATAGAGCCATTATAGGCACGGCTGTTTTAAGATTAGTTGTTAAGACGTTCCCAGACTCTGTTTAATGGGGTGTTTGCTTTTGATATTCACTGCCAACCAACAATGATGAAAAAAAAAGTCATTTCAATGGTTATCAAGCTGGGCAAATTCTTTTGTACTATTTCTGTCCAATCCGACAAAGAGAGTGGTCTTCAATGGAGTTGAGGAGCAAATCAATAAGCTTTACTGTGCCTGGCCAAAAATATGGAATAATTGCTTGTTGTATTGACAAAAGGCTCAGGTCATTTTAGGAGCTAGTCTGCCTTCACATGAGCAGGATTAAAAAACAGTGACAGTTCTGTGATGAGCCTCTCTCTCAGAATATCATCCCTGTGTAACTTGTTTCTCCATTTTCTCCTCTATCTCTCCACAATCTCTAAATCTGTCCAGAATCCTTCCCTCTCCTCTACCCGCACTCTTCTTCCCATCTTTCCTCTTCCATCACTTCGGAAGGGCCTATCTGGGCTCCATCTGTCCGATGGGAAGTGGCAGATAGCGCACATAGGCAAGCAGGCTAACATATGCCGTATGGGAGCTTTATATTGTACAACAGGAACAGGAACGAAAGAGATGGCGTGCTGGGCTAGTGGGAGACATCACACACACACACACACATACACACACACGCAGCACATTTCTACATGGCGCTCGCTACTGACACCAGAATTCTTCAGCCTGACACTGGTGATGGATTAGATGCGTTATCGAGGCGGAGAGAGGCCCCATGTTTTCTCCCAGCGCGCGGGGGAAGAAAGTGAAAGAAAGAAAGAGGAAGACAGACATATATACACACACACACACACACACGCATACGCACACAGACAGACATGCACGTCTCTCAGCTGAATAGCCTATACCCATTCCACCTGAAGTATAGAAATACAACAGCTGTCTGCTGCATTTCAAGCTGGGTTTCCTGGACAGACTCATGAACAGACGTCGGAGTAGAGATAGTGAGCCTGGTTTGTATGCAGTGTTGCTGCCAGGTGTCGAATACAGCTAGTTGATTTGTATCTGTGTTCATGCTTGTGTGTGTGAGTATGTGTGTTTGAGAGAGAATGCCCATTTATGTTCTCCTGGGCTCATGTAATCGTGAACATGTCTGTAAACATGCACTGCCTCTGTTCTGTCAGTAAACAGAGTGAATAGGGATGGATTTGTCCATCTCACTGTTATCTGACTACTGGTGTATTGGTTATACCTGCCCCACCTCCCCTCAGCACGCACTCCTTCCCAGCATGACTCATACTAGCGGTCCACTGGCTCTGACGCAGCCCCCACTCACGCCCAAAAGGACCGACTTCATCTTGGGCTGGGTGTAATACATACATCTCCGGGAGATGGAAAATGAATCTGTCAGGGGACCTCTACTCCATCTTCTGCAGTTTTAACACAGACCCCTTTGAGCCCATAGTGAGACTTTGTTTGTATCCAGCTCAGAATTCAGTGTCCAGGTTTGCAAACTCTCAGTCGTTCATGTGGGAGTCTTTTGCATGCTCTGCTGTCATCACTAAAACTCACGTCTCCTCCTCCTTTGCCCTTAAACAAAATATTTTGTCATCGATCTGAGGCTGAGTCCTAAACCCCAGCGGATGTTAAATGCGGAGTGGTTTAAAGGAAGGGACAAAATACAAGTGTGTGGGGAAGTGTGTTTTTCTTCCTCAAAGTTGTGTTTGCAATGCAAAACTGATGTGGTGAGAGCAACCGGCTGTCAAAGAAACCTTTCAAATCATGGATGCTTCCTGACAAGCTTCACTGGCTCCTAAAATGCTGTCGGCAGACTGTCACCTGTCGTCTGGGCCAAGGTACCGACCAATTGCAATGTCAAATTCAAGACCATTTACAGAGAGCTACGACTGCATCCATCAGACGCGTTGAATTTGAACGGATAAGCTTTATTTTCCTCATTGTCAGATCCCTCTGACCCATGTCTTTTTTCAGCCAGAGTGACCCGGCTCGACTGCAAAGTTCCAGCTTTCCTCAGTGGAGCCTCCTCAGCAGTGTCTCCGTAAGGGGTCACTGCATAGAGACAGATCGAGAGAGTGTGTCGGTGGTGCGCCTTCGCAGAATCTAATCCAGTGTGTGGGATCAGCCAGATAAAGCCAATGCCTATCACTTCAACATCCAAGACCGCTGAACTGGATTAGTGTAGATGCAGGAGATAACTGCCAGAAAGGTTACTCAGGGAGTTCAACTTTAACTCTCACTCTCTCTCTCACTCTTGCCGAGCGTGATATGATTCGTGGTTTCAGCCATCGATGTGCAATCTCCCTAAAATCAACTCCCATTTTGCTATTCTGGTACACGGTGTAGACCTACAATTTAACCTAATCCTATCCTGGTACAAGGTGTTAGTGCGGTTTGGTAAAGGTTTCCATGCGTGGGTTCCCATCTACTCTGCCAGCTGAAATATGGTGGTGAAATAACGTACACCCTCGAATGGATCTGTATTAGTGTTGGCAGCCACCTGTAAACATGTGAAACGCTAACCTCCCTCAAGGCAAAGGTTAGAAAATAGCCTCTCTTTTTTTTTCTTCCAAATTTGAAAAGAAAGCAGCTCTCAGGTAATAGTTAGCAGCTGCGGCCGCGGCCATTAAAGGAAAAACATTCTTTAAGAATTGAGTGGCGGCTAATGCAGAACAAACACCTGGAGTCAAGCTGTAAAACAGACCGAATCAGTACATCAGCAAGCCATCTCCTTGTGTGTTTTTATTAGAGTGTTTTCCTTTCAAATCCATATTTAAACACTGTCATTTTGTCTCGGTTTCCACATATACAGTGCAGGATCGTATCATGTGGAAAGAGTGGCCTATTTGGCGTTTTTGCATATGTTGCATAATCGTGTCTATAAAAGGGACCTTCAGTTTTGGCTCTTCTTCTGCCTTCTATCTCTGAGCAGCAGCCTCCACAATGCACTGCAAACACATATTTGATGCACTTTTACCCGGGATTTATTCAGCACTTTTCACTCGGCAAATTGCTTCACACAGACTCACACTGTTGGAGATCCAGTGTCTGGCACCGTGTTCAAAACCAGTGAGACCAAGGGAGAGAGAGAGGGAGAGAGAAAGAGGGAGAAGGGCAATTTGAATTGGAGTTTGGTCAGTCTTCAAACGGTTTTCCAGGGTGCTTACATGGTCTGATCAAAAGCACCCCACTGGCACAGGCCCTTGTAGCCACAAGGGGAGGCCTCTGATGCTGCTGCCACAGCTTCCCCGCTGGCCAGCCCGCTCCCTGCACCTCCCACCCGTTTACGCCTGACTAGGTGCTGCAACCGAGTTTGTACATAAAAACCTAAGTTCGTTTTTTGTGGAGAATGAGGCTGCCCTGGAGCTTTGCCTCAATCCCATCCATATTAATTCAATGTTTCTCTGCTGTCATGACAGAAAACTGTTACCCAGTGAAATAGTGAAACATTTTAGATCTAATAGAACTTCAGAAATACATAGATGTGCTGAAATGCAGAGGTCTCATCTGCTCTGTCTCATGTAGCACTTGAAAAATGTGGATTCGTGCATTACAGTGTAAGTGGTAAATGGACTGGTTGTTATATAGCACTTTTCGAGCCGAGGGGCACTTTGATATATAGGCTGTACAGTATATGCTGGAATCAAACCAAGACTTTCTGATAAGTCTTGGTCGACGAATAGGATTTCAAGGAATTTGGTTGGTTTTAAAGGTGAATATTTCCTGGTTTCTTTAGTCTCTCTGACAGAAAATTGAACATTATTGAGGTGAGGACTAAACAAGGCATTTAAAGATTTTATCTTGGCCTTTTGAAACAGGAATGAATGATTTTTGTATCATTTTGTAAACCAAACAACTTGTCAATTAATTGAGAGAGCAGACTAATCAATTATCAAAACAATGGCTCATTGCAGCCCTAAATCCATGCACAAAGAAAGTAGTCTAGTCATTTAAAACAGGTAATGGTGCTTTAGATTTTGAAAACTAAATATGGCATCCCTGGTTGTGCTTCAGATTTATAACCCGTCACATAAATAGATCCTCCTCTTCAGTGAGACCTGGGGACACTTATTTCCGTGTTTGGTTCTCCGACCATCATTTCGTTTTTCTTACACCCGAGAAAGAGATGCTTTTTGTTTTCACAAATATTAACCACACCGGCCATGGTGCCCCAGGGGAACATGGAGAATGTTTTTCAGCACTTTCATCCATCTTCAACCTTTCCCCCAGCCCTCCACTTTCTCATTTTACTCAGCGGCTCCGAGACGCTGTTGAGAGAGACAGAGGCTGGTTAATGGCCGTGGTGTTGAAATGGGGACCGCGCCTGCCCCGACCAAACCAGTGGGCAGCTCTCTCAGGGTACCTGGGGTTGTTTCCGTGAAGGGGTCCTCTGAAAATAGAGCAGCAGGGATGGTGTCAGAGGGGCTTGGGGGTATGAATGCAACCTGTTAGCAGCCTCCTCACCCAGTCTGATAAATAATGCAGGGTCAAACGGGGCAGAGCGGGCATGTGTTTAAGTACCTGAGAGAGCATGCTGGAGTAAAGTGATGCTCAGGAAACGAATGTTTTGGGGCAGGAGAGCTGCTTACTCAGGTGGGAGATACTGTAGCCTGCTCGAATGGCAGCGTGGGAAGGAGAGGAGAGAGTGTGGGTTTTATGACAGAATTATTTTTGGTCTGGTAGGCACTGGTTTCTCCATCCGCTTGCCCAGTGTTTTTTATGCTACCGCAGTCTCACTTGCCCACCCAGAGGAGAGCTCGCCATTCGCCTAACATGCATGGGCTTCTCCACTTCCTCACAATGTTTCGAGTCTGTGTTCCCCAAGTTTCCCAAGATTTACAGCTGCAATAGAAGAGCTGCTCGGTAATGTGAAAAGCAACTGGATGTGGGTGTGTTTGTGTCTACGCGGTGGGATGGTGTCTGTGCCTCCACAGTGCTCGAGTGTCACTTTTGTTGAATCCATTTTCAAAGGCCAAGCTGTTGAGAGGGGGAGAAACTATATCATAAAAAGAAGCCGCGACTGAGAAACGCAGTTTTATGTGACAGGGAAAAAGAGAAGGTCATTCATTATTTATCCCCTCGCACCAACCTCCGCACTCCTGATTAAATGTGTTTCGCTAACAAGACAGTTAACTGCTTAGTCGCGGCGCGCCTGGTATTTTAATGCATTTGTTGTAGCGCACAACAAAGTGTCACACCCGTGCCAAGAAAACAGAGGTTTTATTTTGCGGACTCGCTCTAAGACAGCTGTGTGTTTGAGCACACGTCTCTGGCCAAATGTGATTTCAGAGGCCCCTGGACAGTGGTGAGAAACAGTACGATAGCGATCTGATTCAGATGAACTGCAGGCGTGCAGGAGAGGAGGAAGGGCTGGGGGGTGTGGGGGGGGGGGTGGGGGTCGGGTTATCTTGTGATCCCTGGTGGCCGCCTGCGAGGACACATATCACAGCGTGACAGGCCACTCCGGAGAGTGCGAGCGCACGCCCACTCTGACACAGTAGTGAACAGAACAGCGCTGGCCTGGCTGCTCGCCGACATACTTTATGGATGAGCATGTTTGCCGAGGTCTCCCTCCACGCTGCAGTGTCAGTAGCCAGACGAAGACTGGCACAGCCCCCACATCCTGCCTTTCTCTTCCTACATATGGTTTTCACATATGTCTTCTTTTCGATGTTTGGATTAGCCAGCCAAGGTCAGGCGTAGGTCAGGCGTGGAAGGCTCAAACCACTTTGAGCCCGGGCCCTTGACTGTGCCGCCTGCTGTCGTGTACTCGGCTAACCCTCCGGCTTTGAAGGCAAAGCTCCGGGGGCTTTGTGCGAACTTACTCCACGTCTCTCTTACTCGACCGTCCAGCAGTTTGACACACATTCAAGCGCACTCACAAACATACAAAGGCCAGGCGTGTTCGCAGGCACATTTGCTAACAAAACCCTCCCAGTTGATCTTCCTTTGACAGACATGTGACCTTGACGTTCCCCTCTGTGATGTTTTCTGGAGAGTCTGGCTGCTCTTTGGTGCTGTCACCGTCTGAATAGATAGATGAATGTTTGGGTGGAGGAAGGCAGACGGAGACGGACAGATGATAGAGCCATCAGCTTTCATGGATGGAGGAGGGCCTGTTGACATGCGACATCACAGAGAGACTTCTCTCACGCCCAGCATCACATGGCCCCGGGAGATTTACTGCGCTGGTTATGTATTTGGGAAGCGGAGACTGATGAATAAAGAAGGAGTGAGACTGGCAGAGGGCCCTGTTGGTCAGGCAAGGTCACGTACCTCATATATGTCATCAGAATGTTTTTCCACTGTTTTTGTAGTTCGGTGGTCTCGGTCTCAAGTTCAAAGCTTCACTGAGGGAATACATCATTCATCAGGACAGAGAGGAAAGGAAAACAGAGCTAAGGTTTCACAAAGGTCTAATAATACCAGCAAATAATTCTTCACAGTTATTGTAACCGGTTCCTTCACGGAATCACACAGGGTTGACATTGACAACACACCAAGAACTATTACAAGTGGATCATAATTTGTACGTGGATGTCAATTACTCATCTTCCTGCCATTTCTTCCTCGCAGTCCTTTAATCTTTCACTCTGTGATCAGCTCTCATGCAGTATCTCCTTCTACCTGAATCTCCAAGCAGCGAAATGATAATGATAGATTGTTTTGCAAATATTGCGAGACCCTCGTCTGTCATCCCTGTCAATCACTCTTCGTCTTGTTTCCCATTCCTGCTGTCAAACGGATATAAATAGCTCCCTCTGACCTGTTTGTGCTCTGCTCTTTCTCAGATTCGCGTCGACGGCCCTCCTCACGGTGGCATCCAGTACGAGACGATATCGGTCATCAAGGACGGCAGCCCTATCCTGCGAGATATGGCCTTCTCCCTCGACCGCAACTACCTCTACGTCATGTCTGAGAGACAGGTAGGTGACAGAGAGACGCATGCATGCAAACCTCCGCTCCCCAATTACAGAAGTCCTCTCACGCAGGAGAATGGTGTGAGTCAATTTGAGTGTGTGTGCATATGTTTAAATGTCAGGAAAAGGCTGTGAATGAGTGTGTGTGTGTGCGTGTGCTCCAGCAGGGCCCCAAGATTGCCCACCTCGCAACATCACCAGCACAGCCACCTGCTGTTAGCTATAAATAACCTGGGCGGCACAGTGGGGGACATTGTGACAGCGTTTGATAATGAAGGAGAACAATGAGGGCAGGGAGAGAGGAAAGAAATAAAGAGACAAGGAGGAGACAAGGCAGAGTAAGAGAAAGAGACAGAGAGAAAGATGAAGGGTGACCGCTGGTCGGTCGGCCGGCCCGGCCGAGGCAGAGGATGCGCAGAGAAGTGATGGGGTACGGAGAGCAGACAGACAAGAGTGCAAGGTCATCCTTTCACACTCCTAATGAAGTGACACAGCATTGCAGGAGCGAATAGAAGGCAGCCGATAGCCATCAATGCGTCCGACATACTAAGCAGGCGGGAGAGGCGAGGCCAGGCGAGGTCGGGGAGGGAAGGGGACGTGAGGACAGGACGGGGTAAGGGACGATGAGAGGAAGAGCGGGATAGAGGAGAGCGTGAGAGGGTAGGGAAGAGATGAGCAAGGGAGGAGACGAGATGTGATGAAAGGAGAGGAGAGGAGGAGCAGCTGCAAGGGAGTGTGGCGGCACTGCAGCCCCAGAGACGGGCGACGTGCGAGGCTGTCAGTCTGAGGTGATAGATTGCCATCCTCTCTCCTTATCTCTGCTTTTAACACACTCGACAACCGGCAGGCCACAGCGCACACGTTTGGAGCCGCAGATGCGCCGCGAGGGAGTTATTTAGACAATAACTCTGTAAACCCGCTTTAACCTGCATTTGTTTTTTACCCCCTTAACATCTACGAACAACACAAAATATATTTAAAGGTTTCGCATTTTTACGCTCTGTGACTGCGAGAATGAAAATATCACAGTATCGGTACAGTCGCATCGGCTGTAACACCTCTTAGTAAGACATTATGTCTGGGAAAAAAAATGTGTTTAAAACCTCAAATCTCTCTGTGACATTTATACAGGATATTCACCGAAAAGTTTAAATTTATCCAGGTTAACAAGTCGAGCCTTACGGTACAGTCACACAACACATGCACATGCACACGACTGACAGCGAGAAGATGACTCGAGGCGTCGCATGGATCCACAAGTAAAAGGTGCGTTCGCACCAAGTCCCGAGTCTGTTTCCCATATTTACTAAATCCTCTATTCCCACTTACTGCGCTGATGAAATAAGCGTTTGATGTTGCGTTCATAACTGCTAGTCATCTGAATGAGGAGTGATGTTGGCGAATATTATTAGTATTCAGCTTGTAGACTCCTCTGTTTCACTCTCCGGGGGGTTGGTGAGGATCGAAGCAGGCAGACAGAGACACACACACACACACAGACATGCGCACACACAGACCGAAATGCTTTCGACTACTTTGGGGATGTTACCCAGTGTGTTCAAGGATACCACTCAATAGTCACACCTGACAGAGTAACTGGATTGGGATTTAGCGTGGCTGCATGCTCATTCAGCCTTTTTCCATAAATTGGCAAATTCCGCAGAAAGTATGTTTTTTCTAAAAGAGATTCAGGAAGTTAAAGCGGCATTTAAATGTGCTATGTGAATAACTTCTCACAAAGCCACGAGCCAGACTGTCTTTGATTTTCCATTACTCGGAATTCAAATGGCGTTTTTCAGTGGCGCACAAGCACTACCCACTGTAAAATACACATCAGCGCCCTCAAAGCAGCCCTTTTTGTACTGAGCGCAAAAGATCTATTTGACCTTTATCTCATCGTTATCCTAAATGTCACCTCGAGCTGCGCTCGAAGTCAGACATCCAGGACATCACGAGATCCATCTTGTCTGAGCTCAGCTTGTTCCAGTGTGTCTGGCTGATGCCGTTTGAGGCCAAGCGCATGGTGATGGGAGGCCGTAAGAACAAAGGAGGGATGATATCAAACAGTAAAGCGGGGCAGATTTGGCTCCAGTTGCATTTCCTACTCTGAATAACAAAGAGGCCCTCTGTGTTTGGCACAGTGGGAAAGAGAGAATACAGAGACACCAGGGGAGAGGCAGACAGACACTGAATGAGAGCGTGAGTGAGAGAGAAATCAGCAGAGAGAGAGGGAGTAATATTTGCACAGCGAGGCCATGCTCCACAATCTGGGCTCTCTCTCCCTCTCTCCCCAGTCCTCACACCTGTCTGTGTGTGTTGCTGCGAAGCTGAGAGTCGTGGGATGTGTGAGGCCTTTGTAAACACAAACATGCAGACACACACACACACACACACTTTCACTCTTTCTGAAATACACACACAAAAAAAGCACATGCTTCCACAGTGTTCACTTGCATAGGTACAGTACCTATACCTATAGTACACAATGCACTGGCTCTCGCAATCATGTGCGCACTCACACAAAAAGAAAAAAACCTATAATTACAGACCGCGAAAGCATCAGTGGCCCATTCAGTATTCCAATAGAATCTCTACGGCATAATGCTTCCGGAAGCTTTTCATCTAGTCTTTTTCTGGCCCCCGCATGCATACAGTATAGATTACACCTTCTGCATATGTATAGATACATACAGCCTCAGACTCCTATACGCTGGCTGCCTAAGTTATCTCCTGGTGTGTGAAAGAACTTGCACGCTTTTTCCCCTTCCTTCTCATTTGTTTCTCCCACACCCGACTCCATCGCTCACCCGGCCCAAAAACACACTTAATAGCTCCCCCGTTTCACATGCGAGCCACGATGCTGCCATGTTAAACTGTGCTTTTGTTTCGCAGATGTAATGACAATAGCATCCACCATATTAATGATGTGGTGAGATTGACCCAGTGCGAGGCAGCGCAGTGGAACTGATGAAAAGACCTGGCTCACTGACTTTCTCCTCCTCAGGAGCGCGTTTGTGTGCGTGCACATTCATACATGTGTGTGCGCGCGCGTGTGTGTATAATGTGTGCCCTCCTGTAGGGTGCTGTATCATTACTGACAGGCTTGAAATACATAGCAGGAGGTTTTCATCTAAAGATTTATCTGCAGACATCTGCGCAGATCCACGACGGCGCCACTGTTGGAAAAAGCTCAAAAACATCCTCGATGCATCATCCCTGGGTTTTCAGAGCTCACTTTTAGAGCTGCGTGTCTTCCGACGACTGTCCTTGTGCATCCATGGATTTCTGCCAGATCACATGTTTGAGTCATGATGCATGAGAATGTGTGTGCGTGTGTGTGTATTCAGTGTGTTACCGCTCCTATATTTAGACCAATAATCCAGTGATTTTGGTTCTTGGCTGGCTAGCAGTGCCGGCGGCAAACGCAGTGATGGAGCGAAAAAGGTCAGAGCTGTTTTGGGAGATTCAGTTGAGCTGCCTCCTAGACACGTCCTCAGCTTTTTTCCCACTCCTTTTCCTCCATCTCTTCCTCCGTCTGCGTCATATGAAATGCCCCTGAAATGCCTTACATTCCTGGAACACCTCGCCGCTTTTAATATTGCATCAAAAGCAGCGCATTTCAAACTGAATACCACATCCTTCACTCTCGTAACAAAGCTCACATGGTATGTACTGTGTAGCCTCTGCCTCAGTTTTGCATGGGAAAGCACATGGGGCTTTAACCTTTATCTGTAAGCCCTGCTTTACATATAGCCAGATCCACTGTGCCCAAGGCAGTCCTCCAGTGCCGTAACAAGCGCTGCAAAGGCTCTAATCAAACAGGTAGAAGGAGTGTTCATGTGTGAATGGCAGCTGGAGCAGAGCTAAACCACTGGTGCTTTTGCCAGCTCATGCAAATTCAGGATCTGAACAAGTGTTGGCCTCATCTCCACTCACCGTTTCTCTTTCCCGTTTCCTCCTTTGGGATTGATTTCACTGCAAAAGTAAAAAAAAAAAAGAGAACCTCTGGTTTCTGTTAACTCTGTAGCCAGTTTGTGTGTGCTTCTGTATATGTTCCGCTGCATTAAGGGTGTGGAAGCCAACAGAGGGACACACTGCACAAGCACGCCTGACACTGTGGCCCACATGAGGCCTTAAGCAGCATTCGCTCCCTTTGTTGTCGCTTTATCAGCACAATGCAGCGCACTGGGATAAATGGCGACAAGTACTCCAGTGCGGGATGGGGTCTTTTGGGGCCGGGATTATCAACATTTTTATGAGGCCTTTTTCATTCCCTTTGTGGTGTATTGTGCTGCTATGGCCGCTGGCACCCAGCAGTAAGGCGAGCACTCATCACACACGGTTGAGAATCAGTGACTGCATTATGTCGGTTGCTTTGGTCAGCGGCCAGAACGCTGAGCCCGGGCTATTATGTATTATTCATGGGGAACAATCAAGATTTAACATCTGAAAGGGTTTTGAAGTGATACCTGTGGCGCGGCCTTAGTTCTGCCTGAAAAGGTTTTCAAAAACACCTTTAAAAGGAGTAAAAAAAAATACACTCAGAGAAACCACACACCGAAAAATAAAATTGTTACCTTTTTATCATGTCTTAATTAAATTCCACGAATAGAGGCAGGTGTTGACTTTGTAATGGACCTGAATGGGTTTTGTAACATTTTATGGCCGTGGCCCACAAGAGTCCATAATAGATCTTAACAGACTTAATGGTGTTCTCTGTGAAATAGTTCCCCTTTAATTGCCAGCTCTTTATAAGGATAAGTGTGAAATTCTTGCTAGCATGACCAACTAAGGGACACTGAGCTGGCTTGTAAAACAGACTCGTCTTTCATGGACGGAGACACAGTCCTCCCCCTATAGGAGCGTTCAGCCATGTGCTGCTGTCACTCCCCAATACACACTTGGCTCTTTAGCAAACATTAAAATCCCCCACCGCCCGTCAGCCTCCAATCCTCAAATGCCGTCCTTCCTCCCTTACTCAGCTCCATGTACGGAACGGCAACATTACAGCTCGCAGATTATCAGAAAAGAAAAGAAGACCTCTTTTTTTTCAAACCTGGCAATTTCTTCCAGGTGCTCAGCTGTGAAATTTGAAATCCATGCATGGATTCTTTCTTCTCTCTCTCTCTTTTTTTTTTGTTAAATCTTTTTGGGTACGAGGAGGCCTCTTCTCAACCTGTTCTCCCACCAAACACCCCCCACCCCACCCACTCTCCTTTTTCCCTAGAGTTTTCTAGTTATCCGCCCTCCTTCTCCTTATCCCCCAGAACCTTTGTTTGGCTGGTGTGGTTAGATTGGAAGGAAATGGGTTCGGTGGTTATCAAGACTGGAGGAAATAGGATTCATTCACACCTTGTCCAGACTTAGATTAGCTGACATGCTACCGGCTCATCATTATGCAGGACTTTGGCGTGTATGACACGCTGATTTCATGTGTTAATGGGCACAGAGAACACGGTGGCTGATAGCCAGTTCTTCCACTGTGCTCTGTAGGTGTTACAGCTTGTGCAGACTCAAAAAAGCCACTAGCAGCACTGTTGGTGGAAAGTCTTTTGTTTTAGTGTTTACACCCTTCACAACAAGCAGATTGGACTGGCTTATGTCCAGGCCACTCAGGCAGTGACTCAAGTATGTGTGCAGTGCAAGCTTTCCTGATGTTCTTCTTTCTTCGCCTAAAAGCCCAATTTTATCCATCTATTTGGCAGCTTATTGAAAGACGCTTGCATCCTCTTCGTATACAAGTAGCTGCCAAAAATATCCCCCTTGGAAACATAATGCAATCAATTACAAACATTTGTTGCAGTATGGAGCTCATATCCTTTATTTGATCATGTGCCGTTGGTGAAGTCACACCTTCATGTGCCCCTTTTATATGTATTATCACCTGTTACTTGTTTACCTGTGGATTAATCCAAACAGATGTATTTCAAGGTATTCTGCAAATTCCCCAGTCTTTCCTTAGTACTTTCTTGACTTATTTAAAACGGGTGGTCATCTATTAGTAGAAAGTATATGTTTAGATATATTTAGACGATAAAAATTAAGAAATGTTTTATAGCAGTGTTTTTAAGGATTGGAAAATGATCACATTCAGTTTCATCAATGAACCCTGGCATTCCTGCGGCGTGTTTGTAGGATGGGAACAGCAATCTGTGGGTAGGGAGGAAGTCTGGCAAAGGTTCAACCCACAAGAATGAGCACAGCAGCAGGGCAAACAAAGTCAAAAAAAGGCCTGAGGACAAAAGAGTAGCACTTTGTATCTTCCCCGGTGGAGCCTCTCCTCCTTCTGTCAGGGCTGCCGTTGACTCTAACTACGTCAGCTACCGTTGCCTTGCTGTCCCTTGACCTTGCTCTGGTTCAAGGGAGGTCCAGTTAGCTCGCAGCTGCCGGAGAGTGAACAAGACCAGGGCTTTGACCATTGACCCCTATATCTGTCTCTCACCAGCCTGTCTGTCAACGGCCCTCAGACAAAGAATCCCAATAAGTGGACTCCCCTCCACCACAGTGGACAATCGAGAGGCAGGTTTCAGGAGAGCGATCAGTGGAATGTGCTGAATTCAGTTAGCGACTCTGTTAAGCCCCTCAGTCTTCTCACCCACTCTTAAGTCTTTTCCCACAATCCATTTTTTTTTCAGCAGAGCTAAGGTTCAAAAAGCTGAATGCAGAATATTCTCCTTTCTTACCTCTGAATGCTTATAAGTTCTCTGAATATTCCCCAATTCCCACGTTGTCTCCGTGGTTGGGTTTCGAGACACATGAATGAAAGTTAAGAAAATGTATTGTACCTTCAATTGAGGTAAGATGAGGTTTGCTTTTTTGTGGTACAATAAGACAATAGAAGAGGTGCGATGTGGGTATCAACATATCAACATCTCATTCCACCCTTGTCAGGTCCAATCATGGAAGAGAAACTGCCTGTATTTTGACCGTCTTTAACAACAGACAAACATTTCCGTGACAGCCAGCTATCGGTCAGACAACAGAAGCAGGTCCTGATAGATTGGCCGTCATGTTTTATCAGGGATGTAAGCGCTACAGCGGGGTCAGTCCGGCAGCCGTAGGGGTGAGGGCCAGCAAATCAATCCCACGGCTGCTCCTCTACCCAGGTGCCGCGCAGCTGTGAGGGAGGGGCGCGTCTTCTGCTTAGAGACCTGACAGCTTCACTTGTTATTGACACCTGGACAAATTAGGATGAATTCCCCCGTCAATACGCACATCTAACGTTATTGATGATGCCATTTAGCTTTTCATTCTGAAGAAACCACTTTCATTCATGACCCACTTGTCAAGCGTTGTCAGATTTGTGCATATGTCTGTGGCTTTGCATGTTCTCCCAGTGTTATCATGTACGTAAAGTGGTAATTGGCAGGAGGGTGACTCGCTTTCAATATTTTCACCTGACTTTTGAGATTGTATACGTTTTTTTGTTTTGATTTTAAGCACATTTATTCCCTTTTTCAACCTTTTTTTTGGCTCGCTCTTCACTTTTTCCATTTTCTGATATGTCTATGCAGAATTGTTTGACCTCTCCTTTTTCATTCTAAACTTTAAATTGAATAATTTAAGGGGTCATATACCCCAGTCAGTCTCCAATCCTGTTGGCCAATCTCTGCCAATAAATGGCTATTTCGCATGACATTTCTGCTGCTGAATGAAAAAAAAATCTGAGGTCTGAACCACTTTTTCAAAGTCAATTCGCCTACTACAGAGAGAAAGAAATATGTGTCTTCCCGGTTTTTAATATGCGTGTTTCCGCAAGTGACATTTTTACACAACAAGACTCACAACAAAGTAATGTGCTCCATGTGTTGTGTGCTCCCTCTCTCCGTCGGGAGGTCAGGGGTTGTGGGAAGTTCAAGGGTCGACTGAGTGTGTTCATCAACCCGCAGGGGTCGCTCCATGGGTCAGTTAGAGACGCCCTTCCATTGAATCATGTTTTTATGGCATCCATCTGCTTGACCACCGCTTGTCAGCTCTTTCCTTCTCATGATGACCGATATGAGTGTCCTTCCCCCTGTCAGCTATGTTCCAGCAATGTTTTACACGTCTGAATGCCAGGCTCCGGTCGCTCCCCCTGTGCCGGCCCACCTAACAAAGGCACCTCATTTGCATGAGTCCCTGAGCAGGCATTGTTAATTGACTTAAACCAGGATTAGTGTTAATCAGGTTTTGTGCCCTGGAACCATTGGCCAATCCTAACCTCATTATTTGATAGCAGCACACGTCCTGTCAGCCCCCATCAAGCTGTTAATTAATAGAAGCCCAGGCACCCAAGTCCCCAGCCTGAACCACCTTTTACCTCCTGTTTCCCCATCTATGCTTGCTTTCCCTTTTCCCCCCTTCTACCATCTTCACACCCAAGTCCCATGTTCATATCACCAGAGGTCAGTACATGGCTGGGCGCTGTACAAGCTGTGAATTCATCGACCGGGCCGGCGGACTGTGTTATCAGAGCGTACAGCTGTCAGTAAACAAGCGCTGTGTGGCTTGACGTCTGCATCAGGTGAAATGGTATCAAATAGACTCAACAGTGTCAAGTCCGGCATGAATGGGTTTCAAGACCCGCATGAGAGGGACATGTCTGTGTCTCACTTTCAGATCATGTGTGTGCCTGCACACCCCGCAGTGCCAGTCAAGAGCTCATCCCACCGTGCCTCGCCGTCCACCCCTGCAGGAGAGTCTCAATGGCCTCCTGACATAATATGAGATAATGAGGAAAAGGATACCTGATACTTAGACTGCCTGACACTTCTGTCTCTGTCTGTCTGCAGAGTTTGCCATTAGCCAGCTGACTGTTGCACTCATGAACCCAGCCCCGGAGGGTGGAAAAAAAATCCAATTTTTACAAGCAATCTGCACTTTTGTGACACTGTTAAACCACAAGGGATTCTTGGTAAATTCCACCCACAGGATAACTTTGTGTTGAAGCAGCAGTATGGGAGTGAGTGTAGAGCGGTGTTTTACACGGGCAACTAATTACAAATTAGCAGAGGTAAACACTGAGTAGATGTGGTCAGTTTTTGGGCAGAAAATCGTCACTCTAAGTACATTGAGTAGCCAACCTGTCCTTGAACCTGTTTAAAGCTGCTCATTATCTCGAAAAGAATCAATTGATCTCTAATTAAGCTCCAGCTTCAGTCTCTGCCGAATATCACGCAGCCTTGTTTATATGCTGAAAACTTTGCTTCCCTGCTTCTATAAGAGGCTGCATAATCCTCTCTCTTATGGATACGGGTGCGTGCTATTCACATGCATGTGTAGTGTAAATGTGTGCACTTTGTGAATGTGAGCCAAAGGAACAGTCCAGGAGCCATCCTGCCAGAATAATCAGCTCTATAATTAAGAGCTGCGAGTGTGTCAACTGCCTTCATACCCCCCCACCCCCTTCCCTCTTTCTGTCTCTTTCAGTCTCACTGTCTGTCTGCCTCTATAATGGCGCAGCGTTTGTTTCCTCCCTGCGCCTATGCAGAAAAGCTCATGACATTTATTGTGAAACTAATGGCAGCGCTTCACTCCTCCTAATTGTAGGCTTTAATTGCAATAATTATTTACAAGCCTAATTAGAGCCTAGAGAGTGTCAGGGAGAAACACGAGTGCTGGTTGAAGGAATGGCGACAGGGTTTGTCAGGAGCCAGGCGAAGAGTAAAGTGAATAGAGTGGCAGGGTTTTCTGTATAATTGGGGGAGGCCGTGTCTGCAAGTCTAACAGCCTCTCCTGCTTTCCGGCTGTCGTCTTTCACCTTTGTCCATCGGCGTCCTCCACTTTGAGATGAGAGGCAGGTGCAATCGCCGAGTGACGACTTGTCTGCTCGGTTTTGAAGCCTGGCCCGCACATCAATGGGTGGCGGCACGTTCGATCCCCAGCGCTGCGGTAGAGGTGTTAATTTAGAGATCTCGGGGCAACTGTCGGCTGATATTTCCTGTTCCCTGTTTCCTGTTTCCTGTCTGACAGCTCACTTCACCACCAACCAGCCGCCTTCTGACGGGGTGAATAAATGTGTTTGTGAACATGCATCTTTACATGTCACCGAGTGCATTGTTGCTCCGTGTGCTCTAACCAGGGCCTTGGTTCATTTGCTGCAGTTTGGCAGAGCCTCAGGAGGTCCTTTGTGTCTCTCTGTGTGTATGTATGTGTGTGTGTGCATGTTTGTGTGTGTGTGTTTTACTGTGATGTGGTCATGCTGCCAGGTCTGCAATATGCTCTTTGTCTGTCCTTCACAAGGCCAGTCTTCTAGTAAACAGGCTACAGCAGGAGAGCTGCTGGTTTTGATGGGCGACCCATGGAAGCTCAGCCCCTCTGTTCCTCTCTTCCTCTCTACCCCCTCCCCTCTCCAATTGCCTGCATTGTGCAACAATTTCCCCAATTTCCCCCACTTCTTCAACCCCCCTGCCTTCTCTTCCCTGCTTCCCCTTTCTTCTCTCCTGTCAGCGCAGCGTCCGATGGGAGGACTCAATCCCACAATGCCATTCTCCTCTCCCCTGCGGCTCACTTTGACAAAGCTGTCAGCCTGAGCCCCAGTGATGGATGTAGTATTGTACAGTGCGTGTGTGTTTCTGCGTCTCTGCATCTGTGTGTGAGTGTGTTGCCGCATGTGGGAACAGCAACAACAGCCAAATGAATCAGGTGTGCTATTTTGGGCTTTTGCTGGACAGAATTTCTATATTTATATTAACAGAAATCCCTACATTGTTCACCATAGATCTGCACGGCCAAGTCACCCCTCTGTATATTTCATTTAATGTTGAGAACGAGAAGATGGTACCATTTACAGAAGTCCACCGTGGATCTCAAATAAAAGACAAAACACTAGCTGTCACTGTTCAAGAGCAAAGCTGGTGAGCACAGCTGTCCTGGAGATGTGCAAGAACACACACACTCACACATTTATCAATGTATGCCCGCTTGCACATATGCAGACACACATTGGGCTAAGGGAAGAAGATGAATGTGCAGGGCTGGATAACATATCTCTAAAGCAATATTTGAGGAAAAATATTAGAAAGAGCACAGCACAGATAACGCCAGTGATTTAAACAGTGTGTGTGCCGACAGCCTGTTGAAATATTACCCTTCTTGCTGACTTGTAAATCGGATATTTGGAGCCAGAAGGATCGCACGTTGGTAACAGATAGGGCTACCGAGTGACGGATGTGGCCGTGTGGGGGATTTGGGATAGAGGAACTGCAGTACAGATTTGTGGTGGACACATACTACACTGTGAATGCAGACGGCATCCGGGGCTGTTTTAAGTTCATATGTAGGATACCAAAATCAAAAAACAGTGTTTCCCTCAGAGGCAAAACGCTTATTTATTTCACATTTTCCAAAAGCAACTAGGGAGCTGTTAATTTGGCTGCGCAGAAGCAGCTGTCTTAGAGTCGTGGGATGAGAGGGAGAAGGAGACAGAGGGTGGAGAGAGGAGAGAGACGAAGAGAGTGAGACACAAAGGCAGTTTGGGCTCATTATGTTGATTTTTTTTCCTCTTCTGCCAAACAAAAAAAAAAACACCCAGGCACTTTTAGACACACCACTGGAGATCAGTCACTGCTTTCTCTCTCCTTCTCACCCCACAGAGTTTCCCTATAAGCAAATCTAATATTTTTCTCTTCCCTTCACTATTTGCCCACAGCCTCTGTCACAATATATTTCTTAAGGAATCAAATTGGATTAGGTGCTATTATAGTGGTCTGAGGACGTCTTTAAGCCTCAGCAATATTTGTAGACTCCAGTTAATGTAATACTAAAGCTCAGGTGTGGAACGTTTTGTATGTGATACACATGCAAACATGCAACGTCCCCATGTGCAAATTTACATGCATGCATTCTTACAAACATGCCTCGTGCAAATAAACACACATACACGCATTCATCCACAAATACACCCCCATTTTGGGATTGCATCAAGTAACCCTCACCACCTGAGCCTAGTTATCGATGCCCCTCCTCCCTATCTGTCTCTTTCTCATGCTCGCAGACCAACATTCATCTTGGCATGAGCATTCGCGCGCACACACACACACACGCACATGCACACACACACACGCACACACACACACACACACACACACACACACACACACACTCCTGCTCACTCTTATGCACAGCCCTGAGAGCAGTGGGGTGTAACCAAACCCTTCATTTGTATGTACATCATGTGCACTGGGAGAGACAGTGAGACAAAGAGAACAAACACACTCGCACACTTGCACACACTGTTAAACACACGTGCACGTTCACTAAAAAAAAAAAAAAAAACAACCTTACACACTCAGACATGCACTGTGGAGTCCCTCTGTGGATCAGAATTCATTTCTGTCTGCCTTCCCCTCCAAATCAATACCCCCATTGGTCGACAGACAGCCGTAAGTGTGCCAGGGAGGCTCCCCAAACACACACACATACATACACACACATACTCATGCCTGTTGATGTGTGATGGCCTCTGCTGCTTCCTTATTAACTCCTCACATGCTGACTGAAGCATACACCTCATTACTGGCTGCATTGGCAGTCTAGGATCCCACTGAGAGACACATAGACATGTTGGACTGAGATAGGCAGGCCAGAGATGCACAGAGAGACAAAGAGGCACAGTGAAGTGACAAGTAACGAGAAGGTCACACAGACGAGCAGCACGGACAGGTGGAGTTAAAAAAAAAAGGAAATGGTTAAGACAGGTCGATCGACAGGCAACAAATTCAGTCAAAAAAGCTCCACTGAATAAATGAAGAAAAGCCAAGAATAAATAAACATAATGAATCAGACTGGTATTGCAGCCTTGATGACTACAGACGTCAGCAGCCCGACAGCAACGGGAGCCAAGCAGGTGTTAAGTACCGCAGTAAGTGCTAGTTATGTGCTTTTAGTCTGGAAACTTAATTATTTGAATTCCCTGTATAAGCTTTAAGTTGTCTTTTGTGTTGATTAAACACAGTTGAACTCCATTCTTTTTCACTACATCAGACTTTCAACCACAAGTGATTTTCTAAGATTTTCCAACCCACTGCTAATGCTAATGACTCGTATTAGGTTTTGAAGTAGATGCTTTCAGACGCACTATACATTAGTATTTATGCCGTGTGCATGTTACGATGCCTGCTGGTGGCTGAGTGGAGGCTGGTCCCCAGATATGAATTCAACTAGACCTCCATTAGTCAGACAAGACTGCATTTCACAGACTCCATTTGCTGCATGTAATGTTATGTATGTTCAGTCCAGTCTGAAGTAATGTAGTAACGGACCTACCAATCTACTAAAAGCGCGACAATTTGGCTCATTCACACACAAAAAAGTATGCAGTTATGCAGGTGCTGCACAGACAGGTGGTGATAAAGGTAAACAGCAAGAAATGTCCATTTATGGGGAAATGTGTCGGTAGAGCGGTGCACCACACATACTGTCATGCAGAGACGAGGCTTCAACTACCTAAATCTAGCGAAGTAATAATGGTACCTGACTGAAACCCAAATGGTTCCTTCACAATTCAGTGGCCTTTAGTTTGAAATAAGTATTCACTGATTCATACTTTGACCATCAACCATTCAGCCCCCACCACCATTCAGTCTCTTTGCCTGCTTTATACTTCCTTAATACTACTAGACAAGTTGTGAGTCCCTTGCTGGATACACACACACACACACATTCACAGCCATACCTAAGGGGCAATTTAGAGTTTCCAATCAGCCTAAACATGCATGTTTTTGGAATGTGCAGGAAACTTGAGGAGTTGAGGAGAAAGGGCCATGCGTGCTCAGTGAAAACCTGCAAACTTCACATGAAAAGGCCCTCGGTGTAACCCAGCAATCAAACCAAACTGCTGTGCCGCCCCAAGCCTTTGATTGTCAGTTAAATTGTTCCTAAAATAATTCTCATTTCGGTGTATCATGGGTCATCATGGTTCGCCTCTTTTTCTTAAGCTGCCTCTGCTGCCACATGAGTGCACAGGCTCACACATTTACAAACACTCTGGCACTTTCACCGCAGCCCGTTCCCATCTCTTAAATGTCAGCGTGGGTCTTTAAACCAGTTGCCAGTGAGCGCGCAGGGTGGAGGGGGGCTAAGAGTTCAAAGTGGCCGGGCAGCATGGATGTAATTTCCTCCTTTTAGCCTCCTGACTGAATTACTGAGCAAAGAGGCCACCTCGACTGGGAGTTGCAAAGGAGAGCGAGCACGGCAGCGTAGGGGAGTGGGTTCAGGGGTGTGCGGAGGAGGTGGCGGGGAGTTGTGGAAGAGATGGGGAGATAAGGGGAAAAGAAAGGCGAGACAGGGCCAGGGAGAGTGCAGAGGAGTTTCAGATCGTATCACCAGTATCTTAACATCTTTAACTCGTAGGAGAGGGTGCCCAGGAGATGTGGAGAGGTGCAAAGGCGGTGGAGGTATCATTAGCTGTGCCAGATATAGTGCTATTAAGTGAAGCAGTTTATCCATGCATAAGTAAGTAAATGGATGTTTTACTGAGGTGATTACATGCTACAGTGTTCTATTAAAACTGGTTATTAGCAGTGAAAACTGCAGTTATGGGCTGACAAAGAGAAAGACGTCAGAAAATCAGACGTCGTGTTTTTTTTTTTTAATGAAAATCGTTTTTGGAGCAAGTTATTGAACTGTTTTAGGGGCATTTTAAAGCTGTTGGCTTCAAGGGCTTCACTGATCTGAAATATGTTCGAAAACACAGTTCAGGCACACACACACATACACATACACACACAATTGAATCACGCAGAAATATCAACTTTTCGGTCAAAACCTGCCCCGCCCCCCCTCCTCTGGCCCAAAAAGGAGGATTGAAGCCATACATAATTGATACACTCCTAGCTGTATCGACTGGCTGGATTTTTCATCCTCCTCACTGGTCGATTCTCTCACTCCATTATTTCTATGCTCGCGCTCCCTCCACTGCCTCACATCCCCCGGTGACTCCTCCCTCCCGTCCTCGAGACTCTAATACCTAAACACGCACGCCCAAATACACACACAAACAGATTATGATACAGTCCTGTTTCCCTCCTCCACCTCCCTTATTGCTCACTGCCCAGCTTTGCCTTTAATCCATGCAGCTGGCCATCAGTCAGGGAGACACATGTTGAAATTCAATGCTGTGCTTGTGCAAGTGTGTGGCGTGTCTTCTCCACAGTGTGTGTCCAAATGCAGATCCAGGAGAGGAGAATTTTATCAGTGTTTTTTTTTTTTTTGAGTAGGGAAAGTAGAGATGTGTACCACCCAGAGCTGAGAGAGCATTTATAAATAAGATAAATGTTTTTTTTTAAATGTATATTTAGAACTGCTCAAAATAAATACTGTGTTCGTAAAATTTTGATGCACCTAGAGTATTTTATAGCAGATCACTGATAAAATCTGAAGGCCAACTTGTGTTCATGAGCTCAAATCATGTAGTTTTTGGTGATCAAGCCTGTAACTGATGAAAAAATGCATGTACGAATGGTTGAGTATTCATAGACATTTTCTGTGGATTAAATGATGGAGGTTTGGCGCTCAAAGCGAACAAAAAGGCGTATACGTTCTCCACCGCTGGCACCATCAGTCTAATGGCATTTAAGATAATTTGAAAAGGAGTAAATGCCACCGGGACTTGACGGAGAAACACAAGCCTGCCACCCACAGAAGCTCCTCATCCTCACATTATCCGCAGGAAAAGTCTGGACAAGATGAATTCCACCAAAGGTGCAGCTACAATGGCTTTTTATCATGTGAATTATCATGATAGAAGATAAAAGAACTGTATTATTACCTCTTTAAGTACATAGTTATTGTCCCCGGGTCAGCGAGAACACGTAACGGCCGCCCGGCTTCGGGGGTTCAAACTGCGGTCAGAAGGCACACGCCTGACCTGTTCCTCCCCTTCTCTCCTGCCTGGCAGTTTGTCTCCTACCAGTCTGTTACTTCTGAAGGGCTGCCAGCGACCGGGCCTGCGAATATGGGGGTGTTGGTGGGCTGCCGATCCGCTTTGGCAGGGGGATTGGGAAGCAGCAGTTCTGCCTCATGAAAACTGTGATCCCTGGATATCCTCCGTGGCCTTGTATCAATTGAGGGAGAGTTGGTGGAGCTGAGTGGGTTGTTGTGTTTACGACCCCCACCCCTTCTCTCATCCTGTCTTTAAACCCAGCCTCGTGGTGCAACAGCTTCTTGATGTTTTCAATTGACCCAAATCTGGGCGCTCAAGCCAAATCCAATAAAGGGCATGATTGTGTGCGTGCGTTGGTCTTCTCCGCGTGTTTTTGTCTTTAAGTGGATGAACAAACAGGGAGAAATAAGGAAAGAGATGGGCTGAGAGAGCTGGCTGTGACAATAAAGGTTAAAAGCTCCCATTTTTACACCAAATCATTTTTGGAGTATGGCTGTTTGTAGATGAGACATGGCTGTATCATTTCATTTTGCCTCAGCCTTTTCTCCCTCCCAGGCTCAGCCTCATGAAATCAATGAGTAATATCTACTCTGAATGCTATCTCCTCTGCTCTAACATCAGTTACTCCAAAAACCACGGAGCATGAAAGGGTGGGACCTTCAGGAAAAGCACTAACGTTGTTGCGTTTGAGCTGTATCTCCCATTGAATCCCCCCCTTAACATCCATTTATCTGAAATGTATTCTGCATCAGTGCTGTAGACACTTCTTTAATAAATGTGATACAGTAGGGCAAAATCAATAGTGTGTATTTCTATACAAAACGGGTTTCTCTCGAGCAACTTGTCAGGGAGCCCTCTGACATCTGTAACAAGAGCAACAACAAAAACAGGCATTTTAAAGCTGCTGAGAGGCCGATATCAACAGAGGTTCTCCTGTGGGGGGAGAGAGGCTGAAGTCATTTCATTCACAGGATGAGGAGGATTTTTACACGCGGCCGTTATGTCCACATGTGGTTGTAATTAATTACTTTTACACATATCCTCCTGCTATGTAGGTTTTAAGCCTCTGCCATCAAAGCCCCCAGCTGTTGTGTTGTCTTTGCACTGTCAACTCAAGGCCTCCGAGGGATCAACACCCCATGCCCCCCTCCCTCCCCAACAGCAGCCCCTTCTCTGTCCTTAATCAAGCTGGGTGTAATTGGTGTGAGTCTGGAGACCTGATTATCCCTGGACCAGCCCCAACACTTCAACAGAACCTCTTCACCTCTCCTCTCAAGGCCGGCTGAGCTCAGGGTAGCTATTGATGATTGAGTTGAACCACTGCCTGACCCCAGTCTAATTTAGAAAGGAAATAAATTCCTTTTTTTTTTAACTGTGAAACAACACCTTTCTATGCGGGCGGGCGGGATGAGACGGCTCTGCCGCTTCGGACACCACCGAGTGGATTTGTTTGGGTCTCAGAGAGTTCAGTGGAGGGATTTCTGCGAGATGGGAAATGGACGATGATGAGAAAGAGGCGGAGAGAGAGAGAGAGAGCCACAAAGAGACAAGGGAGAGACGTGTCCGCCGTCCTTTCGGAGCGTCTCAGCAGGATTAACAGAGCAGATTAAAGAGCGGCCGGTCGGAGGAAACGGCTCGGGCGTCCATGTGCAGCCGGGCCCGACACAGGAAACGCTAGCTCCAGGGTCACGTTGGGACCCAGCGACTCCAGGGCATGAGGATTTCATTCATTCAGCTGCAAAGTATTTGCGTTGCCTTTGTGTCTTTGTCACTAGTCGGGCTCAAGCACACACACACACACACACACACACATACAAGCTTCCCTGTTCTCTCTCTCTCTCTCTCTGCTGGAATGGGTATTGTGTTCATGATCGATGTGCCTCATTCCAGTGACGTGGTAGCCTGGCTAACTCTCATTAAAAATGGATAGGGTGGACGCCAGTGTGTGTATGTGTGTGTGTGTGTGTGTGTGTGTGTGTGTGTGTGTGTGTCTATACATGGTTAAAGGAGGTGTAGATGTCAGGCAGTCCCAGAGGTGCCAGCTGTTTACCGTGTGCTGGTGAAGGTTGAGGTGGGGGGTGTAGGTGGAGGGGGGGGGGGGGGGGTTCCCGAGGTCAGCGCTAGGCCTGTTGCCTTGGCAACAGCTTGCAAAAACCACTTCCTCTGCATTACTGGTGACGGTGGGATTTTTCTGTTCCTGCTGCTCCCTCTCCCTCTCCCTCTCCCTGTCTCTCTGTCTCGCCCAGCATGGCGAGGCACATCTGGCACCGGCGAGACCGCGTCTGATCACAACACAAAGCAACGGGTCGCTTCCACTCGGCCCTGTCCCCCCCGTCTTTGCTTTTTTTTTTCCCGCCTGCCTTTTCTCTCTCCGCTTTCTTCTGCTTGCGCTGCCCCTTTGCCCCCGTCCATCACACTGGAGCCGCAGAGAGGCTGAAATGGAGTTACCATTCACAGGTGGTCAGAAATAACCACGGAAAATATGTACAGTACAGTGGATATTTTGGGCTTTTATTTTCTTTATTGTAATACGATGCCCGCACCTCTACCTCTCTGACAACGCCGTCGGCTCGCTGGTTTTGGGCTCTCGCCGAAGTGGTTGTTCTGGAGACACAACTGCAAAAAAAATAAGCTAAATCCATTATTTATAACAGATGTGCAGGGAAATCTCTCATGTTGGCAGCCCCAAATGGTAGGAAAGGGTGCCAGGTTGAATTTAGAAGACTTCATTACACGAGCCATGTAAGGTTACATTACAACCCCGTTTTTTTTCAACCCGTCACTGTAGGGTAGTTTACTGATTGAGGTTGAAGTGTTTTCTTTTTTTTTTTTTTCTTTTTTAATCCCTAGCTATAGGTTTCAGTAACAACACGGCACCCCTGCATTAGTGCGTCTGGCCAGTAATAACGGAGCCTGGAGCCCATTGAGTGTGAGCCTTTGAAAGAGAGGAAGCTGTTGTTTTAACCCGCGGCTGTCAGTCAAACACCCAGGTCGCTCCAGTGTGCGACGCCGTTGTTGCCTCTACGCTTGAATAAACCCCCACCCCACACACACACACACCACCCCCCCCCCTAAGGTCACCTTAAGTGGGAATTATATTTGCATTTATTTGCCGGTAGAGCTGCGCTTCCTTCTCGTTGACAATGCAGAGTCTACCTGAGGTCGGCGAGCAGAGAAAGTTGGAGGCGCTATCAGATTTCATGCGGTGCGTCTTTGTCTTCCTTGAAAACACTGGAGCAACAATCTGCACATCCGTTACGGCGGTGTGTGTGTGTGTGTGTGTTTATACGTACACACGCACACACACACACACACACACACACACACACACACACACACACACACACAGTGGGAGAAGGGGCTTCATTGTGCAGCCCTGCTGTGTTGAGTGACTGTAGCGTGTGCTGGGCAACAGCTGCTGTGATCCCCCCACAGTCCCCCCCACCCCACCTACCCCCACCCCCCACCTCCACTGCTGGCCCATGCTGGTCCAAACATCAATACAGTCGCAAACAGACACACACACACACACACACACACACACACACACAGACACACACACACCTACACAAACAAGTATATAAAGCACAGACATCTTATTCTGTTCTTTTTCCAGTTTTGCTCACCTGCTTACCTCGCTCCTCTCCCTCCATAATACCCTCTCTCCCTGTCTCTCTCTCCCTGTCTCTCTCTCTGTCTCTCTCTCTATGTCTCTCTCTCTCTTACACAGACACACACACACCTTTTTTGTGTCACAGTTCATATCAGCTGGCAGCGGGCTGTGTCTGTCTGTCTGTCTGTAGACACCGCTCCATAAGTGAGACCCTCACCCCCTCCTGCTACTCCCCCACCCCCACTCCCCACCCCCCGCTGACAGCTGTCTCCACACTGTAACCCCTTCATGGAGCTGAGCCTCTGTGAAAGTTATACGATAAAGTTTCACCAGCCTTGCACGTGTTCGGCAAGGATCTGAAGGCTTCTTTTTGGTTGAGTGAAGAGGGATTCAGATACCTTGAGATACACACACACACACACACACACACACACACACACACACGGATGCAGACTGAGTTTCCCCAGCCAAGTCCCGTTCCTGGTGGGCTTGTTTGTCATCAGTTGCAGCTTCTGCTGCTGATGTGACCTCCGTCTGCAGCTCATTACAGCATGCCACCTGTTTGTCCTGAAGCTAGGCGGCTCTCTCACACACACACATGCACACACACACACACACACACACACACACAAGCAGGCACAAATAGAGTTTGTCGAGGTGACAGGGGGTTAATCTAACAGGAGTGTTGACGGCGGAGCTGCCACACAGCGCAAGGACTGTCAATGTCCCACCGTGTCAATGGCTTTCTTTGTCTCCTGGGCCTGTCTCTCTGTTGCTGCAGGGTGTAGGACCAGGCGGCAGGTGGAGGGTTATTGAGCTTTTGAGGGATATAGACAAAAGTGAAAAAAACAAAACCAATAAAAAAATAGTTTGGAACACAGACACCTGCAGAGAGTTTTGCTTACAGACCATTTTGCCAACTTTTCATAGGCCATGGTCTCTTTTTTGTGTAATTTGATACATTGTAAGAAAAGAAAGGGCTTTGATGGACACCTAGCTGTTATCTCTTCCCTGGCTGACAGTTAATTCCAGCCCCCAGTGCTAACAGCAATTAATATCACCCAGATGCAGGCAATTTGCACAGGGTTCGAAAAAAAACACTTAAATGGTGTTATTTGCACCTTTCATTCACTCCCCCACATTTTGCACAGGAGCCACTTATAAGGCATTGATCTGAGCTCAAGGTTTGCAGCTGAACGGGGCACACTGTCAGAGCCTGCTGTCATTATCCAACAAGGCAATTGCCAGGAAATTGAAAGACAGACAGGACTGAAAATTAATCTGTGTCACACTTTGAAGCGCACTTTTCCACAGTGTGCCTCCGCCATGCTGCTGCGGGGCTTTTGTGCCGGTGTTTGTGCTGCTTTATGTGGCTGCGTAGTGTGTACGTTTACGCCTGCTGACACTGTGAGATGCAGGTGTGAGCTGGCCAGCCCAGTGGGACGCTGAGAGGCACACACACACACACATACGCTGACCCCTGGATCGCACAGACTTCAAGGCAGCACAAACAGACTGAGGGCCATGTGGTTGTCCAGAACCTTGTCTGGCAGACACACACACACTGACATACACACACACACAGTCACAGCTAGATTCACACACACACAACTGACAGAAGGTTGAGTGTATGTTTTGCAGCTGAAAAGCAGGCACACAGCAGCCCAACTGCCACACACACAGTAGTTTTCCCACTGAACAGATGAATGTTTGATTTGAGTGTGTAGTATCCTCAAGTCCTCCACCTTGTTTTGTGTAACTTTTATGTCCGTGGCAGGAGCACAGGGATGTTTGGTCTTTATCCAAATCAGTGTTGTCCGAGGGCCCTGTGGGGATTAGCATGGATGCATGGGTGTGGAGTGTGTTTGCTTTGCTCTGAAGGCGCTTATTCAAATGCTCAGCTATTTACATTTTCAACATCTTTCGCCTTGAAATACCAGTTTTACTCTATTTATTCGTGTTTCAACACTCAGTAAACGTTAATAACTACTCTTCGGAGCTGCAGTGAAAAGTTGTCCGTTTAACAAATATCTCTAGTGTCACCCACTTGACTGCAGCTCTTCTACTTTTCTTGTAAAGTTTTCTTACTCCTAACTTTTTCTCAGCACATTTTGTGCCCTGTAATCGAATTGGGCTGTCAAGAAAAGTGTTTTGTCGCTGCTCCTCCATGTGTAGGTGTGTTTGCACAGGCTCCACCTTGGTGGACAGATGCCCCGATGCAGACAAGAGCTCATTGATGGCAGAGAAACAGCTTTCTCTGGCCAACTGATCCCACCTGCTCACTACTGCTCCTTTGGCTTTAGATGAAGGCAACAGTTGCCCATGCAGTTGACATCTCACACATTGACATACGCAGAGACACAATGCACCCAGACATATGAACCACGTCGTATCATATGTCAGGTCAGCGTTAAACATCCACTTTGTTGTATTGCGACATGCAGCACATGGTGAGGAATCGCAGATAATGCATTACATGTATAATGTAGCATTTCCGTACTTGTAAATCCCCCCAAATGAATAGAGAGCTTTGTTTTGTGTGTTATTTCTAAATACATCTGGAAAAACCCTGAAAACCTTAATTTTGTGCATCTTGTGTTGTGTTGTGCTGCGCTCTAATCCTGACCTTTTCATGTGGTGTTTCAGATTACCCAAGTTCCCATTGAGTCATGTGAGCAGTACGGGACCTGTGGAGAGTGCCTGAGCTCTGGAGATCCACATTGTGGATGGTGTGTCCTGCATAATATGTGAGTATCCCGTCAATCCATGCAGTTTATGTGCAGATACTTAACATGCATATTTTGTCAAACCGCGTCCCAAAATGACCCCCGAAGGCAAGTTTTCTCCGGATGCACATCTGAGATCAGTTTCGGTGTGAAGAGAGGAGACAATGAGTCTTGCCTCAGAGCCATGGCTCTGCCGTCCTGTTCTGACATGATTCAATATTAACAGGAAATGAGTTCTCTCAGTCTGTGTCGTCTTATTTGTACTTGAAAAGACCAGCAGAGAACAGAGCAAAGACACCCATTATTGCACCAGCTCTACTGCACAGGGTTCCCATACATGCACTTTGCGGTGCCTGTTGGATTTAACAGATACGGTCTAATGCAACACCCAAACTGTGTATGCATGTGTTGAGCAAGTTAGGAAACATTTACCTTTCCTGTAAAGACAACAGAGGCCGTAGGAAGACGCACAGAAGCCATGAGTGACACCTGCTGGAGCTAAAATGTTACTGCAGTGAATTGAAAGGAAAAATCTAAGCAGACAGGGAAAACAGACCTTCAATAAACATGAATATGTTTTTTTTTTTTTTAGCGAAACAGTCATTGTAGTATCGACTGGAGGAAGATAAAATCTAAAAGCTGGAACATTGTGCTTTGTCTGCATCTCTCCATCTTTGATTCTTAAGCACACTCACTAAGTTTCTCCTTAGTCTCCGTGTCTTGAATTCCCCACTTACAGCAGCCCCCTCCCTAAACGCAGCCCCCTCTCTCTAAAGGTATAGCCGAATATTTGTGTGTGTCAGAGCCCCGCCGCAATCATCATTATCATGATGGCAGCCCCTGCAAAGTGCACTTAAAGTAATTTACATCACTCCAATGCTAGGACAGGACAAATAATTGCCTAGCGACAAGGTAATTCAGCATGTGGCTGCGGAGGTATGGGAGGGGCCAGGCTAAAGCTGTGTATTCTCTGTAGTTTGCGTGCCTTCACACAGGGATCATTTACCACAACATTAGCCTCCGTGCTAGGCTGTTAATCATGTGCTTTTGTGTAGGTGTGGTAGAGACCAGAATAATTCATGCCGGCAGAAATCCACAGCGTATATAAGAGGTGGTGATGCTAAAAGGTAAATGGGCTTTGGAGCGTTTGGGGTGAAAAACAGCTGTGAGGAAGAAACAGCTGCTTGGAGCATGAAGCACCTTTCCTAGCATGCAAGTGTTTACGAGCTCACGCCCCACATGCGTGTGCGCGTGGGTTCGATTTTTTGCGTACATGCACAAACACTTGTGTGGACTGCTGTACTGTACAGTGGGGAGAAAAGGTCAACCCCTCCAAACCCCCCCACACCCTCTTCGATTCACGTCAGATCGGCCATCTGTTCTCTAAACACAGCAGACCCTCGTGCCACCTGTCTCTGTTCCTAATACCCCCTTTCTCCGTCCTGACCCTGTAAAGAGTGTGGCAGGACCTCTGTCAGCTCTGGCTGAGTTACTGCAGAGGGAGAGAGAAAAAAAAAGTTAAGTCAGCTCTTCTTGCTGCTTTACTCATGATGAATCAGAAGGAAATCAAATATGTTATTTCAGTACCGCTGAAAAATGGCTCCACTGTTCACTGGAATGAGGTAGAAATAAAACAATAAATTGACTGAGCTTCTTGTGGTACACACAAAGGATTAATGATATGCTGAGGCTCATAATTACGTGTTCTCCTCCGGAAAATCCCACAATAATAATGGATAAGAGCTGGGGTGTCTAATTTCCAATAATAACTTTAATGTGTAGATGGCAGATAAAGCACCTCAGTGCGGCACACATTTATCAGATTTATCAGAATAAATGCGTTTTTTGTTGAGTTGAGACCAGCGCTGGATTTTAAAGGAAACACAACCAAAGTAAACGTGTTTTTTCCCCTGTAAACCTGAGGGGCTTCACTGCATGGGTTTTCTTAGCATGAATTCAGCCAAGAGTAGAAGTACGAATGTGTCAAACACTGCTGGGGAAAAGCAGCTGCACCCTCCTGCTGAATAGCTCCCATCATCCCACACAGCCAAAATTACATTTCTTGCCAGCCGTGGTACCATCCACAGCTGTGATCAGTGCCGCTTCCCTCTGTACCCCCCACCCCCGCCCCCCATTTCCCCAATCCTTCATCAACCATCCCTGAACCATTGTTGGTTTTTCGGAATTTCGTCGTTCTCCTTTTTCCCATGTTTGCTTTCACCACCCTGGCTCTCTCCACGGCAAAGCCGATGTCTTAAACCGTGCTGCTCGTCGTCTCTCAGCTCGGCGCGGCTCACTCCGGCGCCGTCTCCCAATGCTCTTCCTCCTAGATGCTCTTCCCTCTGGAATAAGCTCCTCCACACTCCAGAGATGCCTGGCTTGCCACACATAAACACCCCTCGCTTTGATCAACCCCCCTCCCTCCTTTTACAGCTGCCATCCATAATATCCATCCTCTCTTCTTTCCCTCCAAACACCCTCCCCTCCCCTTTATTTCTTTACGTTTGTGCATGTACGGCCATTGAGGTGCAGCATTCTAAGGTGGCTAATTGGGAACACGGGAGGACATTAGCTTCGTTTGCCATGATGATGAAGAGGAGGAGGGAATGCGAGGGAGGCAGAGTGAGCCGGCCAGGAGTGGCGTCTCTGTCTTTCTCCGTCTTTCTGCTCTCTTTCTTTCTCCTCTGATTCACTGTGGTGTGAGACTCTAAAGTCCTTTAATTACCAGCAGCTGCTAGGCATCCACTGAATGCATGAAGAATGAGAGGGAAGGGGAAAAAAAAGAGAGGGGACAAGAATGAGAGTGAGCGAGAGAGAGGGGGAGAGAGACGTGTTTGATGTTGCACACTCATCGGCCCACAAAACCGAGCAGCATTTTGATTGCGGCTCAAAGGGAGCTCATCATCTCAAGCGCTCTCCAGCCGCAGTCCCGTGAATGGGTAGTGCAGCCGTCGTCTGACCACAATCCAGAAAAAAAATTAAAAAAGTGAAGCTCTGGTGACGTTTTCTCCCCCGCCGCTCCCTTTCCCTGAGCCTGCTTCGTGTCGTTTGTTAGATTAGCTCCCTAATCATATCCGAAAGAAGCTTTGCCGTCTCAGATTGTCCCAAATCGCTCGCCTCTCCCTCCATCCTCTTGGCTGGCTCCGAAATTCCAGGAGAGGATGACGGGCTCTATTGAGATTTGTCCGAATTACTCGCAATCTAGCTGGAGACTGGACAGGTGATGCGGCCCAAAGGTCAGCAGTCAGCCAGCACAGTGACACAGCTCCGTAAGTGATGCTATTTGGTCCAAGAAGTGAATGAGGACAGGTTGCAGTTATGTAATAAATACAAGGGAAATTGTGCTTCTACAATGTCAGAATCAATGGTGGTTTGTTGTATGGATGACAGCTTAGGGCTATTGGTGTAGTGTAGCCCCAGCAGAGAGAGCATGAGTCAGCATTGGAGGGATGCTCGGAGCAGAATAACACATGTATACAGCTACAGAGGGAACAGTGTGCAGTATGTCGCATTGTGCTGCCAGTCTGCATGTGACTGAACCCACACAGCAGCCTGAATATACATCCGTCCATTATCATACCAGCTCTGTACCTAATGGTGTCAGGGGCCAGGACCAAGGGGGACCTGTACAGGGTATAGTCCCAGTGGGTCTAATTCACCACTCACAGCTACACTAGGGCCAAGTTTAGAGTACAAATAGGTATGTTTTGGGCTGAAACTGGAATAATCAGCCCTCAGTCCAACTGGGATTCCAACCGGGGACCTTCTTGTGAGGCTATCATGCTCTCAAGCATATAACCATGCCATCCAGTGTCCACATTTCTCATATCTCTGGGACCAAGATTTCCTTCAGTAGGGATGGAAATCGAGAATCAGAAGCCACCTGCAAACTATTCTGCAAACTATATAAACTTTCCTTTTCATCTCACAGTATGCAATTAATTTCAAGGAATGCACTTCTTGTGTGGTGTTGTCAAGTATAACTGTAATTTCATTAGGGAATTATGAAATAATCATTAATGTCATCAGCATGTGCATTGAAGTTTTATTTCAAGTTGGTTACAAATGAGCGCCCTAAATATCACAAAATGAAGCAGTGTGTGCACTGCATTACATCTTCCTTTTAGAGGTGAAGACAATTTATTCCCTCACCCAATTAGTATCAATAAGGAATCAAATCAATAAGCAGTATTGACTCCCAAAAACTCCCATCCCTACTGGTCAAAACGTATTTTCTGCAAACACTTGAATTAACAGGATGGAGTGGGAACTGTTCTTTATCCTGGAATGTGATCTTGGGATTTTAGAGGAAGGAAGTAGGAGTTGGAGACAGAGGGGAAATTAGTTTTGTTGTTTGTTTCACATAGTTGTCTCCAAATACCAAAACCCTGCTCCAGGCCTTGTTTCAAATTTTATTAAAACTGCAGCTGATTTCTGCAGACTCTTAGTGCACTTTCAGCATGTTCTTCCCTGAGCTACGCAGCATACCGACCATTAAATCCACTCTAATTTACCAGTGGCATCAACAATTAGTCCAGCGATGAAAATGGCCGCTTCTGCTCGCAGCGGATGTCAGGCTGTGTGTCTAATGGCCGACTCATCAGCCACAGCCACAGTAAGCGTTCACAGGGAAGCTGCATCCATCTTCCCAATTGTGCTTAATGAGATATCGATCAGGAACATGCAGGTCTATCAATATTTCCATAGATTCCCGACATGCAGAGCAGACCGGTACAGGTTGGCTGACATGACGGCTGAAATATTGCACTGTAGTATGGCAACATACAGTACGTTATGCTTAACTATCTCATAGGCCAGCGAGTCTGATTTTATTCCTCTTTTGAGATGCTTCCACACCTGCTGCATCTCCCTCTCTTCCTCCCATTGCTCAGCCCACTCCAGTAAAGTTATACCTCCACGTCGAGCACCGAGCAAGGTCCTCTTTTCAAACATTTCTCTCTCTTCATCTCCCCGCCCTTTCACCTTTTTCCTAACAACGGCTCAGCTGACGCGCTCCGCTTTGGGTGAAATGCATATGTGGGTGAGTGTGTTTTCCCGCTGAACGCTCTCGTTTTACACTACAGTAGCGTCTGGAGCAGCGGGAGGAGGAGCGCAGCGCTCTCTGTCCTGCTGCCACTGTCCCGCGGTGACATTATCAGCCGCCGCAGGAGGCGCGCCGCGGCTTGCAGCGGTTGGTTTTGACCCCTGACATGAACTTTGAGCATCAAACCGCAGCCTCACATGCCACCCAGAGCCCACACAGCAACCTGAGCCGGTGCAGTTTACCCTCCGACTCTATGTGGTGGTTTGAAATTGAAAACCCAGCGTTTTTTTTTTTTTTCAACTTTCCTTTCTTAGCTCCTGTGGTCTGCACTTAAATGGATACGCGCACACTTCAGGGATGCGGCAGTAAGAAACAAATGCCCTGAATCACTCGGCGTGAGGTTAAAACGCTGGAGGGAGGGAGAGAGGGAGTGTGTCTGTGTAGGATTTACAGCCCTCTACGTGCACCTCATCTCGTGTCGGGGAGGCAAAGTCTCAGTGCAGTCACTCCTCATACATGTTTACAATAGCACGTCTTTATGATCATGGAGAGATGCAGAGGTGCTGCGACAACACTCATTTTGAAGTCATGAGGGCGATTCTCTCCCATAATGTGTTTCCACTTAAGACCAGTAAATCTTTGTTTGGCCCCAATCAGCTATTCAATATCCATCTACTCCGTCCCTCCTGACGCTGCTCTCACCCTGACAACAAAGCACCTCTCCTCTCCTCTCCTCACGTTTTTTCCCCTTCTCCATGGCATTTTGTGGTCTCCGGCGAGGGAGGGAAGGTGATTTTAAAATGGCTCCCCCTCTGTTCCCTCCTCCTGTTTTTAAACACGGCACTCGCAGCGAGAGCTGCAATCAGACAGGCCTTCACACTTTCACCGGAGTCCTTAGATGTGGTAAGGGGAGGAGGGGAGGAGGGATAGAGGAACAGACATCTTTGCCTGTCGCCTGCCTCCTCTGCTCTGCTGTCAAGGCTTCGATGTGTGTGCATGTAAAGGTGTGCGGGCGTGTGTGTGTGTGTGTATGAAGGGTTTATTGCGAAGGGCTGTGTGTTATTATGCATGTGTCTGCGTAGGTTCATGTGGATGTGCGTGTGTGTGTACATTAATTCTCCTTGGCTGTGGTCCCTCGCAGAGGGGGATATGTCTGTGTGTTCCACGGTGTCGTTTTGAATGGGTGTGTGTATCCATAAGCCCGGGTGTCTATCAAAGCTTGGCACAGCAGAGATGACAGTGTAATTGCCTATCTGGTGCAGCATAATGAGACTCAGTCTTTGGTGGAATGGACCCTGAGGTCTGGCCTCTGCTGCCGTCACACTGGAAAAAGTCCCTCCGCAGCCCAGCGATGCTCCACCAATGTTAGATACAGGTTATGGAATTAGATTATATAAATTGTGTCAAAGCTTTGTTTGCACCTGACACTCCAACTCCAACAGAACAGCCCACACAAACACAGGAGAAAACAGCATGCGATGCAAAAGCTTTGCATTTTGATTCATATTGCTTTGTTTTTTTTTCTTTTCTTTTTCCCACTCGCCTTTTAGTGACTGCACTGAAATGCCACTTACAGCTGCACTCACATCCCGCGGTGTTAGTTGTGGAAGCCAGAGAGGAAGTGAGTAGAGTAAAGATGGAAGTGTAGGCAGCTGCTTCAGCACCATGGACAGGGCTGCGGGCACTCAACGACCAGGCCGGCTGCCTCCAGCAGGTGGTAGAGGAGCTGTACAGGCTGCTTATCTCAGGAGACAGACTGAGGAAGTATATAAGTAAAAGAAGCAAGTAAAGGAAATATAGTAAAGTATATATATGTTAATGTAAATATAGCAAAGAGAGAGAGAGAGAGAGAATATATCAGGGTTCCCACGAATCATAGAAAAAAGTTGATTTGTGCTGTAGCATTTCTCCTCTCTGCTTTGAGTAAATGCAAATGGTTAAGAAGGTTAGCACATGAAGTGCCTGTACATTTGTCAGAACCTCTAAGCACGTAAGAGATTATTTCCTAGATACATTATAGCCGTAAACTGTGCATCCCTTAAAGCAGACTTCTGAGGGCGAGAGAGGAATAAACATGAAAGCAAACTAGGGAAAATGTACAAAATGCAAGGTACAACTGTAGAAAATGATCTCCAAAGCATTGGGGGAGATGTCGGCAAATGGCATGACAACTTCTCCTTCCTACTGTAACAGGTGAAAATGTCTGAGTGGAAAAGATTTAAAGCCATATGTTTCTGAGTATGTCTATTAATCTGTGTGTGTGCGTGCGTGTGACATACTAACAAAGAAATCCGGTGCCTGCCTCTCTTCTTTTACCACCTCTTTTCTCCCTGTGAGGTCTGGCATGTGAGTCCAGGAACACAAAGCTCCAACGCGAAGCCTCTGAGTGACAGGCCAGGGCCAGACAGGAGGACGTGGTGGGGAGGGGGCTCAGGAGCAGGGGGGATATTAGGAAGGCAGAATTCTAGTCAACACTCAGTGGCATGCACTTCAGCTAATGAGAGAGGCAAGGGGTCAGCTTCTAACTACACAGAGATAATGGCCATCTCCCGAAACCATGGCAACAGCAGCCATTCTCCACCCCTCGCCGCGCTCTTATCTTACTTCTCCCTGCCGAAATGAATTTTATTTTTTATTTTTTTAAATCACAGGGAGGAAAATCAATGCAGGCCTTTTTTTTGTCAGTTAATGACCTTCCAGGATTTTTTTTTTTTTTTGCATTCGTGCTCCTACAGATTGGACGCATGCATAAAACATGCGCTGCTGCACACACCTGAAAGCGGATGAAGTGTCATCTTCTGCTGCCATTGTGGATGAAAAAGAAGTACCAAATTGCAGATGGAATAACACCTTGCCTAAGAAAGGGGCGCTAATTTCAACTTGTCAGAGAGTGAGATAAAAGGGAGAGACGTGGACAGATAGGGTGGAGAGAAAGAGAGAGAGAGAGATGAGAAAGTGGTAAAATGCAGCATTAATGGAGTCAAATGTGTAAAATGGAGAGGCTTGAGAATTCGCATCACAGGTAGCAATAAAAATGTCACATTTAGAATGTAGGAATGATGGAGAGTTTCCAAAGTCATGAGGAGGGAAAACCAGGTGATCATTTTGAGAGAGAGAAAAAGAAGTTATATCCTGCTATGGTGCCCCCCCCCCCCCCCCCCCTCCCCCATTCCCCTTGTGGGGGTTTCACACTACTACACTAATTCTACACTTTTCTGCACTCTAAAATCCCCAGGGAGTACTGTGCATATGAGTGTTTGTAAGAGTGTGTGTGTGAGCGTGCGTGCGTGTGTGTGTGTGTGTGCATGTGTGTGTGTGAACCTCAGTGCACTTGTGCCTACTCATGTGAATCTGCAGGAAATGGCTTGAACTTCTGACAACATAATTACACACAGAGGCTGTGGATGAAGATGTAGCTTAGAGTCAGAATGGGTGAGAGTATGTGGTTAAGAAGCATGATATGGGTTCTGACACACACACACACATCCACACACACACACACACACACGCCACACTGAGCCAGCAGAGAGTGGACGGGGCTTGTAGTGGCACATCAGCGGGCACGGACAGCGGCTGACCCATAGGAGTCCAATTACAGCTGCTGTGACCAGACAGCCAGTTAGCAGACAGACTGCTGGGCTGGATGAGGATAGAGAGCCTTTGGTGTAATGGGCTGCGGGGGAACACACACTTTTAATAAGGAGGAGGAGAGGGGCAGAGTTTTAACGAGGGACGTGGTGGATTGTGGGGGTGTCGCGCGGCACTCCACGCGCCGTCTGACCATTAAGATCTCTCATGAGCGAACATGGCGCAATTTGCACTCGTTACATGTCCAAAGTTGTGCTGTGATTGAAAGAATTTGGGCGCGCAGTGCTCGGCGATGTGTGTTCCTGTTAACATGGCGCATCGCGCTGTAAATTACCCCACCAGAGGCGGCGGCCGGGCTGCTGTTGCCACCACTTATTTCTGTGGTTTATGGGGTAAGGTCTGCGCGAGTGTTTTCTGAGCTGTGTGCCTGTGGGCACCAGTTGCTGCTGTTGTTGTTGTTGATGGTAGGTTTGTCATAAATTGCACATTTATATAAGTGAGCTTTTTTTTTTTTCAGAACTTTAAAGGCAATTCTACAAAATAGCAAAAGTGGTTTCAAATGATCGTCTACACTGTGCTATATGGTGCAGAAAACAGGCTGGTAATGACAATGTAACTTAACTGCTTTGAACCCAATGGTGTCGCAAGGGTCTACTGGAGTCTAGACCCGCAACTTTGTCTGAATCGGATAGGAAACAGTGGCCTTCCTGCACTCAGTAAAATCTACAATACTAATTCAACTGGCACAAAAAGTGTCAAAGCCAATGGTGTACATGTAGGATGGTTATCTGGTGACAGGACTAGAGAAAAGTAGTTGATTGGGATAATATGAATAATGTGCTCCGATGCTGGTTACAGGCAATATCCTGTCACAAGCTCGAACTACGGAGATCAGGTTGAAGAGAACACAATGTTTGTTGGGATTTCTCGCGTTTCATAATCCACATCTTCCCCTCCTCCTCTGTCAGCCGTTGGATAGGCTTTTAAATATCTGCCACGACACTTGCAATTTGTCTTTCTTACCCCCAACTTAAATTGTCATATAGTGTTTACAGTGCATATTTTACTGCAATTGGGTATTCATTCGCATCACCCCTGTTGTGATTTTTTCAGTCTGTCCTACCTTGTTGTTTTCTTTCCCATTATAACTTTGGCTGTACCCCTTTTTCCTATCATTTATTCATTCGCAGGGTTACTTATGTTTTAGTTATGACTGTGGTTGCTTTCCTAGGCTGCGGTGCCTCTGGTGTGCCTTTCTTTTTTCGTTTTATTTGGAAAAGAAATATCCGTGACCCTTTTTCCTCTCCGTCCCTGTTTCTCCTCTCTCTTCAGCTGCTCCCAGAAGAACCGCTGTGAACGTGCAGATGAGCCATATCGCTTCGCCGCCTCTATCAACCAGTGTGTGAAGGCCACCGTTTACCCAGACAGCATTGCAGTGTCAGAGCCCAGCTTACCTGTAAGTTGATACACACATGCACAGACACACACACACATGCACAGACACACACACACACACATACACAGACACACACACACACACACACGCCAACATACAATGCACATACGCACACACACTGAAACCAAGCAGCAAACACCTGTAATTTCAAACCCTGCATGCATTGCAATAAAAAATTACCACCCTCATTTACATATTTCCTACCCACGTACAGAGGCAGAGGGAGATTTTAAACGATCCCACATAGCAGTTTCCCTCGTCTTGATTGTGGTTGATGCATAAACATTAGATGGGAAGGTTCATAAGAGCTCGGCGTGGGCGTTTCAGCGTGCATATGCTCACTTGGTACAGAGCAGTCAATATGTGTGCCAAGACATGTTTGTGTGGGTGGGTGTGTGGGTGTTAAAGTTGTCCGAGTGCATCCGAGTATGTTGCAGCATTTCCACACAGGCTGAGGGGAAAAAAACAGTTTTTGCATGACCACGTGCACACGCGTTGACTCTTACTCAAGGTCTTGAGATACCCACGCTGTTGAAGGGTCAGTCTATCCAAAATAGTGGAGCGTTTGCTCTGCAAAAGAACAGGAGGAGAGAGAAACGCTTGCTTCTAAATGATATCTGTATATATGGCATTCTCTCACTGAACATGATTCCCATGTAGTAACACTTAAGATGACACTGACACTTAAGATCCACAGGTGATGTGCATCTAATCTCCACACTGAGTGACAGAACCTTCAAGAACCCTGGTTTGACAGCCAGCAAAAGCTTGTGTTATTTTTCCTCATATAAAGGGGAAGATTACTCTTTAATCCCACTCGCTCACAGTGCATTGATGTGGTGTCATTAATGTGAAAGTGCCTCTGAACCACTACTTGGAAAGTTGATGAAAATCTTCACAACTTTGACATCAAACATGTAGACAGAAGTAAACATTTGCTTGGTGACAAGGAACGTATTATTATTGAGCGTTCAATGCTATTAAGTTGTGAGCATTTTTATTGATGTGGAGTGAGAGATTAGTTACGGAAGTCAGAACAATTTGAAAGCTTGTGTGCTCCTCTGCAAATGGGATCATCTGATGAGCATGTGAACGCACCACAAACATCCAAAAGAATTTGTCTAAATTTAATGCGCCGGCAGCTCCGGCCGTGACTCAGCCCACGATGCATGACATCTCACCCTCGTCCTCGCTGCACACCTCAGTGTGTAGCCTATCAAGCAGCCTGTTAGCGCGTTATGCTCGTTTCCATACCAAAAACATCTCAGTAAAAGCGTCCAAATACGCACAGAAAAATCCAAATTTCCACAGGGGGCACGCGGCTATCGCCATGACAACACAGCCTCTTCATGTGGGCACCAGCAGCAGTAGGAACGCAGAGAAAAAAACAATCAAATTACCTTTATTAAAGCTCTGCCACCAATTAGGCGGCTCGTTGCTGCCAAGCGGCAGAAACACTCACCAACAGCCTCATCGGGGAGCAGAGGAGAACAAAAAGAGCAAAGGCTTAACTCTCTGAGACAAGCTTACTGCCTGTAGCTGCCTTGTACGCTCCAGTGTGTGTGTGTGTGTGTGTGTGTGTGAACATGAGCAAAATTCTGAGTGTTTATCCGTGTATGTGTGTCCTGAACAGAACGATGAGAGCTAATTAATGTGAGAGGTTACTCAGGGAATTCTACATCGAACAAAAGACATTGATTGCTGTGATTGCCGTAATCAAGGATCTCTCTGACACACCTCGGAGTGAGGCAACACAAACACGGCGGAGGTAAAACAGGGCGAGACGAGAGGTCCTCAGACCAAGAAAAACAAAAAAGCAGCCGAAAGAAATCTGCCATCGTCTCGATGGGTACCGGGGTAAGGCAGCTAACGAGGGAGGCAGCGCAGTCAGAGACAGTCAGCATCTCTTGAAAGGCCTACAGTTAAGCTGCTCAGCTGCCTTGTCTGTCCCAGTAGCCCCGCGGTGTTTAGCGAGAGGCAGATAAAACAAAGAGAAACTTCAAACAGTATGGCCCAAAAATAACAGCTAATGGAACAAGGCTGTGAAATGCCATGGTGATAATTATCCAGGCTGCCTCTCTTGGCTGGAGAGCCAGATCACACACCCTGTGCGCAGAATGCATTTATTTATAGGCAGAGCAGCTGAACGCTCCAGCCCCGGTGTCACCACTCTCATGAGAACGACTTCAAACGCCTCGATGTGCATCTGCATGCGTGTGGTATATTACACATGTACTGCACGCACCGTGTGTGTGTGTCTGTGTATGCATCAGAAAAAGTGGATGGAGGGATTTTGGGTTGTCTTTGCTTGTATATTCACAAAGAATAGGAGACAAAAAGAGAAATGACCACTTTTGGAGTATACTTTTACTGCAAACTCCTGCAATGCTATTTCCTGCACTCGAATGAGAGATTAAGATAGCGATAACGCTCCTTATTATGGCGGTGATAACGTTTTTAAGACGCAGCAACATTTCTTGGCACTCTGGATGGACAGATTTGCCAGTAGAAGTGTGTTGAATACACAGAGCTTATTACTTTGTGTGTTTAAGCTCGCTATGTTTTATCACATTTTCCTGATCCAATCTATGCCAAAGTTGCACATTTTACACCGATTTACTTCACTGATTTCTCTGCAAATGTATCGAGAGTTGATGACTGACACTTTGTTGCCATGTGTCCCCAACCTGTACAGCTGCTGGTGAAGGTGAGCCACGTGCCGGATCTCTCCGCCGGTATCACCTGCTCCTTTGGCAACCTGACGGAGGTGGAGGGCCAGGTCAATGGAAACCAGATACTGTGCATCTCTCCTGCTGCCAAGGATGTGCCTCTCATCCCCACCGACCAAGGTAGATGCCTCAAACGCACTCACACACTCTGCCAAATGACAAGCGATGGGTGAATTTAATCATGGAAACTAAATGAAAATCATCCTACTGTATGTCTATATCCAGTTTTTGCAGTTTTTCTATTTTTGCTGTTGATGCTCCCATGCAGCAGACTGTTCACCTCTCCACACACACACACACATATATACGGATTTATTGAGTCAACACTCCCAGTTGAAGCGGACACAGTCTACATAACAAGCTCCCACTGTCCCAGGATCAGTCTTCTGGCTGTGGAGTGTGCCACACACAAGGCCAGACCCTATTACAGCTGATGGAGGATCAGGCTGAGCTCCCCCGGCGTGTGGCTGAGCTGCAGATCATCACATTACTGCCCTCAGGTTGGGCTGATAGGACACAGTTTGACATGCAGGTGCAATTTAATTGGAGAGAAGACCTGGAAATTAATGTGGTGAATTAGTATCATAGAGATGTGGAGTCGTGAGTGACAGCAGATAAATACACACGTATATAACAAGCAATAATTCCTACTAATGAACTGAACTTTCAGTTCTAATTTGCTTTTTTCCTTGTCTCATAAAAAAAAACTCAAATATGTGGAGACACTGCGGCAGATAATTTTCAGGTCTTGCAATGAAGATATGCAAATTGCTGGTAATATTACTATTCATAGAAATTTTGTGACCTTTCGAGCGTTCCTCCAGCAGACATCCGTAAATATGCCAGCGCCGATCAGGCATTCATTTATTTGCAAACATATATATCATTATGAATACTAACACCTGTTTGACAATAAATACCTGTTGTTTGTGGACCAAGATGGCTGCAGGGTGGCGAAAACCAAACACCCTGAATAATATATAATGTGCAGTATGTGGAAATCACTGTGTGTTTTGGGGGTTTGGTAATCCTCCTCCCTGTGAGTAAATGACAGCCCTGTTTGCCCAGAGCTCCCACAGGGAGCGGTGCATCAGGCACTAATATGAATGTTTTCCCCTAGGTAAATGTCAGCAAATCCACCCGTGAGCCCTTCCTCCATCCATCCATCCTGTTATCCATCAATCCTGCCGTTCCCCCAGCTTTCTATCCCCCTGTCCCCCACCCTTTTTTTTGACCACCTCCCCTGCTCGTCCCTCCTCCTTTGTCACCTCTCCCAGCTGGTTATACCTCCATTTTTACTCCGTACTCATTCCCCCCGTGGCCCCTTCATCCTGACCTCCTCCCCATCCTCCAACCGTCCCCTGTCCCCAGAGCCTGCCTCTCTATCTGTTGCACATCAGCATCGATCGAGCCATGGCCATGACCTGAGGAGAAGAGAGGAGAGGAGAAGAGAGGAGGAGGATAGAGGAGGGAGAAAATGAGATTAAATATGAAGAAGGGAAAATAAGAGTCAGATGAAATTAAAACAGAAGCGATGGAGCGGAAGAGGAGTGGGAAGCAAAGAACAGAGGACACCGGACTGATGTTGTGCCTCTCCACTCCTCTGCACTAAAGAAAACTACAGTCCTAGAGGAGGTTTTGTGTGGACAGGAACTTTGTACCACTTTGTTTGCCAGATCCAGTGAGACAAATGTGCGATGCCAGAAGTCAGCCATGAGCCTAGCCTGCCTGCTACACAGACTGGTATGAAACAGAGCCCGATTCCCAACAGGTGCCGTGGAGAGAACAGGGCACGGAGGGTCATTCAAGCCTCCTACACACTGAATGTCATCTGAAATTCAGCCTTCACTGCGCACACACACTCACACGCACACACACACACACATGCACGCGAACACGCACGCACGTATTTATGGAGCCTGTACTCTCATGGGGAGAGATAAGAGGCTGTTTCAACAGAACCGCAGCCAGAATGCAGTTCAGCAAGATGCAGGGAAACAAAATTTGATCAGATTAAATGGCTCTGTGTGGGATTGAAATTCGTTAATTTCATGCACACACACATTTGCATGACGTTTGGCTGTGGCATATACAGCACGAGCGAACGCTACCTTTCCAGATATCACATTCAGCATCGCCAGCACCACCCGCTCATATCACCTAATTAGCATACGATTTAATGAAGTGAGTTATGTATAGGTATGCAATGTGCTGGACGAATGCAAGGGTTTGGTATAAATCAGTATTTTTTATTCTCCTTTTTCTTTCCAGATTGGTCGGGCGTCGAGCTGAGGCTCAACTCCAAGGAAACCGGTCAGATGCTCATCAGCACAGAGGTCAAGTTTTACAACTGCAGCGTCCACCAGCTGTGAGTATCTCCCTCCAACACTGTTGGCTCTCTTTGCCTTTACTAAATACAGTGTCCCAGACCTGCTGGCCCAAACCACTGGATCAATGCTTTGGGAATTAGTTACAGTTTGTCCTCAACCTTAGCCGGCCCCGGTTCCCCTAAAAATATCCCCCTGTAGAGACTAATGTAATCTGACCACCGGCTGCTCCTGGAGCCCTGTAACAGGAAGTTTCTGTGCTGTTTCACTAATGAAGCCTTCTTCTCGGACACGCTGCAGTGCAAAAACATACCGCCGGCTGCCTAACAGGTCTTCAGTGGGGATTTCATGGCCGGTTTCATGCCGCGTCTGTCCCTGATTGAGTGATGTTGAACTGAATCCCTGGATTGGAGATCTCGGTGTCGACGGTGCCTTTGCAATTGCTCGCCTCATTCCAGTGTGGCAGATTTTGTTTGAGCTGGATCCAAAGGCCCGGCTGATTTTGGAGTATTACAGAGTGGAGAGCAGGAGACTGAAGATAGGACAGCAGCGACAGTAGTGAGGGATGCAGGAATCACAGCGTGTCGTATCTCATCACCATTCCCTCGACATTCAAACAAAATGTTTTAACTGCTGTCTCCTCTACCAGATTATTGTAAGAAACCTTATTCTGCATCCTCTCTCATATCTACATAGACACACACACGCACACACACACACACACTGCCCTATAGCTTTATATGGCTGTCTGCTGTCTGAAAATCCTGTCTGAGCAGCACAGAAAGCAATTACCAGCTCTCACATCAGCTCAGCTAATCGGCGATGACAAACATACTTGTGCGCACAGCCACACACACACACACACACACACACACACACACACATACACACAAACACGCAAAGAAAGAAGCCTACACTTGAAAAGGGCACACGCTCTCCCTCGCACGCTCCGATGCCAGCTCGCTCTCTCTTTTCTCTCCCTCTTACACACTGTACACTCTATTTGCCAGAAGGTGAATCAGCCCTATTCTTCTGAATTAGTGTGCTTGCCAGAGATCCCTCCCATGCTTTTGCACTGATGAATATTTCACAATAGGCAAGTATGCACAACGCAGCCTTATTTCACGCCGAGAAAGCGAGCGCCAGAGCCAAGTGCAACTACGACGCATACACACTGCGAACAATCGGACATGAATACAAAGTGTGCTAACTGCCATCATGGTCATTTAGAAATGTGTGCTGTGGAAATACGTATCAGGGTTTGTAGCCTCCGACTGTCACTCATTCCTGTTTTCTGGCTTGCATTGACTCATCTCTCAATTCATTCGTCCTTGGAACCTATTCACTTATAATCAGAGAGTGCATTTGCAGTACTTTTAGTCATAAACATTCATGTTTTTGACTGTGAGAAGAAACCAGATCATGATGGTCCACGGTACAGCATAGTATAGCACTGAGTACTGATAATGTGTTGTTCAGAATATATAACAGACCTGAGACCAAACAGATAGACGGGCACAACTGAGAGAAAATTTACAAAATGACAAATCCATCTCCAGTGCCTCAGAGCCATATATAGATCCTAACACACACAAAGACCAATTGGACAAAGAGCCAGGGATTCGGGGGATGCACTAATGTATTCAACAGAACAACCTGTGCACTCTCTCTGCTGCGAGGGGATGGACAGGAGGGAAGGGAGGTTAACAAGGAGGGATGTGTTTTGGCCGTTTTTGCAAACAAGGTGCATGGCAGCCCTCCACCCACACCCCCTACTCGGTTTGGCTGCTAAACGTGGCAACACACATGTACGCACACTTACATATTGTACATGCAAAAAAAAGAAAGAAAGCAAGCGCACATACCCGCACCTAACAGCTGGTAATTACAGCGACACTCTGACAATGCAGGCCTAATGGTAATTGCAGGATCAAACTGTGCCAGTGTCTTATTTGTCCTCATTAGTTGTCGTTCCTCCGCTATTTCACTCTCTGTCTCTCTTTTGCTTTCACCGGATTCTGGATCTTAGGGCTAATACGCAGCCTACCGTTCATGCATGACACCTAAGTATTATTATACGGCCGAAGGAAATATATGCAGGGAGAACTTGGCAACAGTGGCTGTGAGCCACCGTGCCAACCACAAGGGCACAACAACAGCAGGTGCCCACTTGGGATGTGAACTCATTTCCTCCATGGCACTTCCCCCCATTTTGGCAAACTCGCTCTCTCTCCTTGACTCCGCTGCTTTTTCCTGACTCCTTATCTATGTGTGTGTTTGTGTGTGTGTGTTTCCATGCAGGTGTCTGTCGTGTGTGAACAGCGCTTTCCGCTGCCACTGGTGCAAGTACCGCAACTTGTGCACCCATGACCCCTCCAGCTGTTCCTTCCAGGAGGGACGAGTCAACGCCTCAGAGGTTAGTGGAACAAACACACAAGCGCACACACACATCCATATGGGCCAGTTTTCGATCACAACTTTCTCTTTCTTTCCCACCCTTTTCTCTTCCCCTCTCTCTCTCTCGCTCACTCTCTCTCTCCCTTTCTTCTCCTCTCCTGCACATTCCCTCCCTCTCTCCTCTCTCCTCCTGCCTGCATCCTGCTCTGTGTTCCAGCTCTGTGTCAGCCTCAGGGCATGTCTTCAGAAAGACAGCCATCTAAGCTCTTCTATTTCCGAATTGGCGTTTCTCACTCAGAGCTCTTGTTCTCTGCAGTAGCAATTAACAGTCCATTATCTCCAGAGTTATTGAGCTTAGCGTGTCTTAACAATGACACGGGATCACTTTGACCCAGTCAATCATGCGCCGCGGATACAAACTGCTTAAAATGTGCCTTTTTTTGCATGTTTGGTTCCCACAGCTCTCTGGCATCACAGAAGAACAGTGTGTGGATACATTTGGATGCATTCAGGATACAGAATGTCTTATATGCTTGATCTTTACTTGGTTTGATTAATTAATTAGTTCTTTGATCTAAATATGGCACAGAAATGTAAAGACAAATGTTGATTTGATTCACAAAAGCCAAGATTAACTCCTGAACACCTTGTTTTGCCCACACCACAAAGAGTCCTCTATGAAGAGATTCACATATTTCCTTGAAAATATATGGGAAGATGCTAAAAATTATGCTTAAGATGCTAAAAGATTTTGGGGTGCAGGCTCAGTAGCAACGAATCCTAGGCTGCATGTCCTCACTCTCCCCTTCTTGTCTCTCTCCACTTAATCTGTACCTTTGAATGTCAATAACACCTTGAAAAAAGATTTGATCATTATGTCAATTAATTGATCAGTGGCACTTGTTCTACTTGAACACAGTGCAACGTAAACTGTTTTGAGTTCACATGGATTATTATTGCAGCCTTTGAGTTCAATACAGCCTCGGAACTAGCACATAACTCATTTTAATCAATATTATGAATAAAGTACAGGCTTACCTTGGCATCACTCGCTGCTGTTTCCATAAGATTACTGTGCGAGACGAGTCCGACAAGATTTGTGAATCGGGCCAAGACGAAATGTGTGATGCAGCTTTGATCGTTTTGGCACCTTTCACATCACACCGCTAATAGGGCTGACCTGAAAAGTGCTGCACTGAGCTCACATTTAATCATTCTCTTTGCCAATCGTGCATTTTCATTCCACTCTTGTTAATGAGTTGTTCGACACTCGCAGGCTTCAGCTCAGAGCTTTCCAAGGTCGCGGGAGTCACTTTCAAACCCTAACCTGCACTCATTGTTCCTCATCCATCTTGCAGTGTGAGAGTCTGGTTCTGTTGGCACTGATCTGAGCTCCCTTCTCCCCTCGTTCGCACCCTCCAGGACTGTCCCCAGCTGGTGCGCTCTGAGGAGATTCTCATCCCAGCAGGGGAGGTGAAGCCCATCACCCTGAAGGCCAGGAACCTGCCGCAGCCCCAGTCAGGCCAGCGGGGCTATGAGTGTGTGCTGCACATCCAGGGCGTGAGCCACCGGGTGACAGCCCTCCGTTTCAACAGCTCCAGCGTGCAGTGCCAGAACAGCTCGGTACGTGGGGTTATGCTTGTGTTTAGTTATTTTAGTCTTACGGAAAAATACTGTCATATTATAACTAAATGCAGTCTTATATAATGGTATGCATGAAAATAGTGCCATACCACACTTCTACAATGTGTGTGTGTCTATGTGCGTGTGCGCACACTTGTGTACATATGTGTGTCATCTAGTCAGTGGAGACACAGAAGATGCAGAGTAGGTAATTACACTGGAGATGACTGTAGCAAGGCTCTGCCCTCCAGTCAAGCACACACTGACTTCTGTAGTATATTCCCAGAGGAGCGACACACATACACATCCTACACTCCCTTTCTGTCTCACTCTCACACACACACACACACACACATACACACACACACACACACGCACATGCACATGCTTGTACAATGAAAGTCAGGCTGAAATTAAGGGCGTCGGAGGCAGTTAAGGACAGCATGTCTGAAGGCTAGGAGGCAAGTTCAAACTTCTGCTCCACTCTAGCATTTCTCGTGGCTTCTCACTTTGTCAGCTCTCTGATGATCAGTATGATGCAACTTTGGGGCAACTTTGGAAGGACGCGATGCTATATCTCCCAGGAATCATGGGAATATCTAATTCCCAAACCGCACGTTGACATCCTCCTCTGTTGTTTGTCTTGTCTCCACCTTCACCCCCTCATCGCTCCATCTCTTCCTCCCGCTCGCTCCTTCTCGTCATCCGTGGCCTCTAGTATCTGTACGAGGGGATGAAAATCAGCGAGCTTCCTGTGGATTTCTCGGTGGTGTGGAACGGCAACTTCATTATTGATAACCCAGAGAATATCCAAGGTAAGAAGACGAGTGCTGGTAAACAGGATTGAATCCAAGATTCCCTCATATTATCTTCTTACTCTGTGTTCAGCTTGACTTAGACTTTATTGACTACAGTCTGTATCTGGCCAAAGATGTACAGACAGTCCAAAAACATCAACAGTTTTCAGTAGAGACAGAGGCAGTGTATGATGTGAAACCATACAGCACCCAACCTACAAACATTTTGTATGGACCTGCCTCCATTCAGGTAAATAAAGCAGTTTTGATGAAGTTTCTGGTGTCTGGTCAGTATATGTGCTCCTGGTTCTTCCTCAATATCTGATTCCTCCTCAGACTCTGGCCCAAACATCAAGCTGGATGGGTACTAGCTACTTATCTTATCTTCCTTATCTTATCTTATCTTATTTTATAAGTCATGTGACCATTCATGTGACAGCCAATCAGGGTAAAGCTTATATGTGGTTGCCAGATAAGTAGGAAATGGACTGTGCAGAAAAAAAAGATTTTTTAAGGGCTTGTAAAATAGTAACTGACTTATTTCTGAATAAACTAATTTTCCATATATTCAATGTTGACACCAGAGATCAAGAACATATAATTCACTCAGCCATTCTAGGTCCCCTTTTAAATAAAAGAGTAGAACCAGCCTGTTTAGACATTTCAACACCAACCAAGCTGAGCTGTATATCCTCCGAGTACCTCTGTCGGTGTCTTAGTGTCTGTCTGCTGTATCCCACAGTGCACCTGTACAAGTGCGCAGCTCAGCGTGACAGCTGCGGCATGTGTCTGAAGGCGGAGAGGAAGTTCCAGTGCGGCTGGTGCAGCGGGGAGGGACGGTGCACCCTGCGACACCACTGCCCCCCCATCAATCCCTACACCACCCGCTGGCTCAACCTGTCCAGCAAGAACGTCAAGTGCACCAACCCACGCATCACCGAGGTCAGTACCCATAATCCCTCTGTGCGTCCCTGCTGCCCGCCCACACACGTCCAGCTCTGATCGATGTGCAATAATCAGCCGCCGCGCTGCTATGTCTTGTCCCAGTTCTGTGCAGAGGATGATAAGGCTTTCGACCAATACCGGAGGACCAAATGTGAAATTTGAACCATTACGGCTATGACGGATTGATAAGACAAAGACATTGGTTACAGCAGCCTTGTCATTGCCTGCTGAGAGGCCTGCTTTATATTATTTTAAGGGCTTTACTTACCATTAAATCTCAAGCAGGCTCAGATAACTTGATCGTGCCATGCCAGGAAATAGTTATGCACAAGTTCTACTTACATCAGTGGAACTCAGAAGTTCAACAGTATGAATAGAGGTCTTGACAGGCAAGTGTCACTTGAAGGAAATGCGTGACAATGAGCAACGTGACACAGGAAGAATGAGAATGAGCCTCAAAAAAGCTCTTTAAGGTTTTGGTTCCGCCTAATGCGTATAGATTTGTCAATATTTATCGTCTTTCTGTCTCATTTTATATCTTGTTCTAATCAAAACAGCACTTTTTTGCTGAGAGAAGTTTTTTTTTTTTCCCCATCCATGCTTGTGTGTGTGTGGCGTTGTGTCTGTGGTGTGCTTTGCTCACAGTGCACCTTCAGGTGATGTCCAAGGGCACACACACACACACAAACACACACACACACACACACAAGCGTGTGCGTTCAGTTGAAAAGGCCCGTCTCTTTGACATCCGCCTTCTCCTTGTGCAGTGTGCACAGTTGCTTGCTCATAGATTTTAATGTCTTTTGTCATCTCTCAAGGTGATTCCAGCCCTTTGAAAGTAACTCCCGCAACAACACAAAACAAGAGCCGAGCTCGCTGACAGTCACTGATCTTTTTTAGATTATTTCGCAATTCATAAAGACAAGGTGTACTGTATGTGTGGGTCGCCTTTGTTCTCCCTGCCTCTCCCAGAGCCCTCTCATTGAATTGCAACAGCCCTACTCAGCGGCTGGATGCCCCACACCTCCCACAACCCCCCACCCTTCCCTGCCTCAGCAGCAGCGGGGTCACGACCTGGAAGAGCTTATTTGTTTTCCCATAAGTAGGCCTGTGCGGCTCGGGCCGGTCTCATCCCGCCTGGTGGGTTTGCTGTCACAGGGGAGCCCGGCCAGGAGGACATACTATTTAATTAGGCTTGGTAACGCACCAGTGCATTGTGGTTAACCCATCAGAGCCCCTCTACCTCCGCATTGATTCATTTGGCTTCTCATTCCACCACCGCATACTCGCATCTAACTCCATCCAATTAAAAAGTGAAGTTAACGACTTGGTTAATTGATTTGCTATACAGGGCGCAGATAAGGCCGAAAAAGAGAGTCAGGATGAAAATGAAGGCCCACCCCTGCTTCTTTTTAAACCCTGCCTCTCCATCATTCTATCTATCCGTCTGGCTGTTTGCTCCCCTCTCCGCCCTTTGTGTGTGTGTGTGTGTGTGTATCGCTATCTTTGACTCATCTCGGTGAATTCAATTATGCTCTTGCGTAACTCCATTATGCTTTCGGTTTGTCGTTCAGTGCCACATGCTCGCTGACATCAGCCGGGACAAACCTCGTTCCCCTCCACATTTTCATTAGCGTTATGGGTCCAATATGGGATCACCAAAGGCTTTTCCAGATGTCACTCTTCTGCAGGCATTACGGGAGAAAAAACTGGGAGGTTTGGAAAAAAAAGACTTTGACACTGCAAAGACAATTGTTAAAGGAGTTGTTCTTGTTTCTATATTTGGGCAAAAAAAAATCTTGCAAAACTTGCAAAACACTCATTGTGTGGCAGAGACACACATATTGATTTGCAGCACTGAGGTTTTAAATGAACAATGCAAGAAGTAGAAGTAAAAGAGAAGTAAACACTGAGCACCCCCAGGTGCAGTTACTTTCCATTATTGGATCCATCCATTGGCCAGTGGTGAACTAAAAAGATTGCCTCCTGATACCTACAAGAGAGCTGCAACTTCTTTTCAGGCATCTCAGATATCTGCAAAGAACGTCATGTTTATGTATCATTTTGTCAGCCTCTTGCTCCCAGACTAGTAGACTCTCAAAACCAGGCAAAAATCTATCCTTACATACTGTATTTAGAGATTTGTCCACCTACAGAAGCCTCAAGGCTCAGAGGTAGAGATGTCAGGTTGAGTGTAAAATCCAAGAAAACATAGTCTCCAAACCCAAGATCGATCAAGTTTAATGTTACATAGGAGCTGTCTCCATCCACAAATATTGTAAAGTTATCCTAAATAATTCCTGTTGGACTCCTGATAGATCATGTCTGAGTGTGAGACAGTGTACATATTGGGAATGGGTTTGAGTGGGGTGAAGTCGGGCAACGGAGAGAACAAAGGACAGAGTGGAGGAACTGAACCATGAAAAGGTGGGAATAAGGACGGAGGGGGAGGAGGGGGGACGGAGCCGCTGCGGGCTGTCTCAACTTCAGTCTGTTGACAGCTGAAGGTGGAAAAACCAGCTCTGCTTTCATTTACATGATTCACATGAGCATGCTCTTCAGACACACACACAGACACCCGGCGATATTCCTCCTCTCTGTTGCCAGTGAAACCGGCGCCGGTTTATGCCGCGCCCTGCCTCCCCCCTCAACCCCTCCCAACCCTCGTCTCCCCCAACCTCTTCGTCTCACAGTGATTACAGTTTCTTTAAGAGGCAGACATCCCCCTGGTGGGCTGAATTTATTAATAAATTTAGATTTGATTGTATGCAGCGAAGCCCCCATCATGAGCTGATTTGTATACATACTAGCACATTAGTAGATGTGCCTACCACCAGATAGGCCTTTTGAATAATTAATGTTTCTATTAAGTGCCATGGTGCCTCCCACCATGGGCCATTAATATTGAAGAGATGTAAGCCCCTGCTAACAGCACGGGGAACGACATCAAATGAAGCTGGGAGTTGGATGAGCATATGAAAGGCAACTCCTCAATAGGCTCCGGCCGTGGCTTCTGTACTAGTTTACAGTATCGCAAAGAGGCTTCCCTGCCTCCCAGTGACAGCGAATATAAACATCTTGCCTTTGCCTTAGGACAGGAAAACAGCGTAGGATTGCTCACTTGCTGTCTTGCGCGCTCACTGTCTGCAAGCTCATTGTTGATATTTTGAACACCACTGGGATGGTGGGCCTGTCAGTCAGCATCATGGCACAACCGAACTCTCCCCGCTGCTCTAACCCTGAGAGGTTTGCTGCGTTCAACATATGTGCTTCCCCTCATTAAAGAAGCCCATGCGATGAAGAACAAACGATGTACACCACCAACACGGCTCCAGCTTGTAAGGCACTGAAGTCGCCTGTTCAAACATGCAACATATGAAAGTAAAAAAACAAAACAAAAACATCCCTCATCCTATCGCTCAGTGTCTTGTTTTCTTCACTTAAAACGCAAAAAAAAAGCATCCTTTTCCTCACGTCCCATATCTCTTAGCTGACTACAAGGCATTTAAGACCCTATAAAGTATTTAGGATGTAGTTTGTTCGGAACAAGTGATCAGTACGGTTTTATCAAGCCCATTAAATGCTGCTCACAATTAAATGTGACGTGCTGGAATTAGTCGGCGCAGAGTCCAAAGACAAAGAGATTAGCTGCGAGCTCCCTAAATTGTATCCAGGGCTATTTAATTTCAAAAGTAAAATATCCGGCAAGAATGGAAATACATCCACTGCTGTGCTGTGTAATTCTCAGAAAATCTCTTTAGTGCTTCAAGGAGATAAAAATTCTGTAATAAATGTGTGTATTAAAGATTGATACTAAGAAAAAATGCAGTAAAAACGCTGACATTGTGTGTTTTAAGAATAGATGGGGTGATTAAACATTACGAGCTCTGAATTGTCTTGGAGAACGCCATTCGGCTCCGTCAGCTACTGTAGCTACAGTAACGTGTCAGGCTTGCATAGCCCGGAGGCAGCTTGCACTGCCCTCCGCTCCGCTCGCTGTATTAAGTTTAGCCTCGGCTGCATCAGCACGACTTTCCCCACCATCACTTCAGCTGAATAAGTCAACACTGCACCGACAGACGTCCCCAGGCTGTTCACAGTGACAGCCATTTCCCTCTGTGTCCACATTTTCTTCTTGTTCTGCTCAAACTAGCAGATTATCTTCCCAAAAGAGCCTCTCTGTCTTTTCTGAAAGTTTCTTTTTTTTTTCGTGGATAACAATGCCTCTTCTCTCAATTTAGGCCATCCCACTCCTCTTAAGTCAAATCCTCCACAATGTGTAAGGAAATAGCAGTTGATAAGTGGCCAGCGCTTTGATCTCCTGAGCCCGAGACCTAGACTGTGCTTCCGTAAGTTAAAAGAAAAAAAAAAGTGGTAGCAGAGAGTGCAATGCACTCGCTGACAAGCTGGGAATTACCCTCTATTGACAGTGTGACAATGCACGGCAGGCAGCGGCGCTCCTAAAAGGATTACACAAGGAGCGTGGCATGGCAGCGCTGGGTGGGAACGGGGCGAGTGAGGGCGGCAGGGCGTGCATGCATGTCCAATGAGGTTTCCGCTTCCTCTTCCTCCCGAAAGTCTGCGGGATAAGACAAACAAGCGAACTGGTGCTCAGAGGAGGAGGACGAGGAGGAGGAGGAGGAGGAGGAGGAGGAGGAGGATGTGTCACCCAGCCTGAGGCAGACGAAATGATGAAAGACAGAAAGCGAAAGAAGCAGAGGAGATGCAAAGAGCAGGACGGAGAAGACGAATGTCACCCCTTTAAAAAGATGATCTGCTGTACAAGCAGTCTTGCAGTGGGCTCCACTGGTCTGCAGAGGTCGTTGGGACTGGTTTGACAGACAGTCACATATAGACGTTGTTCAAGATGTTTCAAGATTTGTGATTCGTATTTACCAGTTTTGCAGAAACACAAACTGGAAAGAGGAATTATTGGGCAATTTTCCTTGAATCAAAAAGATTTTAAAAAAGTAGCAAAAAAGTATCAAATACAATAGTAAATTTAAACGTGTAAAAATATAAACTTGTAAGTCGACTTGGATATACTTTGTATGGAAGTCAGTGTGTGCAAGAACCACAGACGCAGAGACAGAAGCAGGACTTCCCGTCCACCTCCCAGCCTGAAGAAATGACTGCCCTTTGAAGTGGTGTATCTTTCTTTTTTTCCCTGTGATCCACTCATGAATCAGGGCTCTGTCTGCCAATGGGGAGCTCAGTCAAATGGGTTTCATGCGTGGATTATAGACTAGTCCTCCTGCGCTCGGTCCACCGTGGGAAGAGCTCCGTTTCAGCCTCCGCCTGGAGGGAGGAGGTCTCCCAAGCTTTTAGCATGCCTGTCCGTGATACAGCACGGATGTCCTGTCGTTGCCCACCCCCACCACCACCCCCCCCCCCGCCTCACCTGTCATCCATCACATCTGATGGGACCCAACGGAGTGGCATCCGCATTCCCTCTGCTGCTCTTCCCCTTACTCCTTCCGTTGCTCTCCAGCTCTTACCCCCACAGTCTCCCATCGCCTCTCTCTCCTCCTCCCTCTTGTTCTCTCTCAGGCCCTTGCTTTGCTTATGTAACCATCACTAAGTCTACTCGAATAGCGGCTGCCATCGCCTGACATGGATATATTTAGCCATTATGTACCCCCCCTCTCTCTCCTCCTGCCGTCCCCCCCTCCCTTACCCTGCATGCCCAAGCAGTGCTAAAAGATTCATGTATTCAGACCCCTCAGGCGGTGCGGTGACACACTTACTTTACATCCAGAGCAATTAATGTCCACTGAATCTAGATTACAATGCCGGTGTCCCACAGGGAAGCTGCAATGCCCTGGTGGGTGTCGTTGGGTATAGAGGGGAGGGGAGGGTGGGTGTGCAGCGCCACAAGAAGGGGTCGTCGTCACGTGGCATTTTGCGACTCGGTAAGCGGGCACACCACCGACTGTCGCTTTTCCTCCCCTTCTGCTTGCGCGGCCAGTAATAGCGTATTGATTGTTTACGTAGCGCTTGCAGCTCCGCGCGACAAAGTGACAGTCGTCTCCAACCCACTGCCCTCCTCTTCCTCAGCCTCCTCAATCTCCTTCTGCTTCCTCGTCCGCAGAATAGTATTGTCTTTTCCCTTTCTTTATATCCTCTCCTGCACCATCCCCTCCTCCTTCTCCTCCTCCTCCTCTAAAAGGCTGGATGTGGGCCAGATCAGAGCCTCAACAGGGCTCTGCAGCACAGAAGGCATCATGCCACCCTGTGCCAAGGTCATGCTGGGCAGCCATATTGTATTTTATGAGTAGGTGGTCTGTACTAAGCATTAATACGGCCCCCTGTTAGAGTTATAATGCATGGAAACAGCAGTGGTTTCTAAGCAGACAGCTATTTTGAACGTTAATAACCCAATTTTTCCCTTTTTTTTTAGAATTGTATTTCTTCTGCTGGGTTTACCATTGTGTTGTCCGTGGGGAAGATTTGCGGTGGAAAAGAAAAAAGAGGTTTTTAAGCCTGTATTAGTGCCTGTGTCTGGGTGTGTTGCCATATTTAGACAGGGAAGGAGCAACAAAATATTAGCCACCATGACTCATGCCATGTACTGACATTCTGTGGACGCAGGCGTGGGAGCAATCTTAATTGCTTTTACAGCCACCTGGACCGTAAGAGCCTCTTTACCCTTGAGCGTCCATGTGTCCATTTAGAATTTCAATACAGGTCAATGAAGAGAAGAGCACATTTTCATGCCACATCTCACCAAAAGGTTTCTCTCTGACCCTTATTTTCCTTCATTTCTTCATGCTTTTTAGGTGACCCCAGTGGCTGGACCGCCAGAGGGAGGCACACGGGTGACCATTCACGGCACCAACCTGGGTCTGGCCTTCTCAGACATGGTGGGCAACGTGGAAGTGGCAGGAGTGACGTGCACCCCCGTAGAGGATGGCTACATCATAGCTGAGCAGTAAGTCACCCAAGCGGAACAGACACCGACGTGAGGTTTTGTTTTTGTAAACTATTATTAGTCAGATGTTGATTAAAAACTACGCAGAATTCAATTAGCACTAATTCTTGCCGACTTAATGTTTTCCTTTGAAGTTACCTGAAAGCAGTTCGCTGTGCAGCACAGAAATGTTTTGATTATTGCTAATTATCCCAATTTGTCAACAACACGGTTACTTCAACAATTCTCCCGATGGGAAACACAATGGAGAGCAAAAACAAAACAGACAAACTGGGGATTTGATACCTCACCATGTGAATAGGGTGCACAAAGTGAGGAACTTTGATCAATAGGTGTTTGTTGTGACAAAAAGCTCCTTTCGTTTTCATCTCTCCTGCCTTAACGACGACTGGAGCACGTCCAGACCGTCTGGCCCTGACACCGAGGCAGCGCGCGAGCCAAGTTCCTTTACTCTGTAGCTCCTCCACTCTGCAACAATCCCATAACAGCTGTGTGTGTTTACTTGTGTTTACCTCCCTAATTGTCCCACGCTGTGCATACATCACGCTAAAGTCTGTCCTGCTCACCCTGAACTAATGAATCGTCGCCCATGCTTCACCACTTGCCCACGTCCCCCTTGGCAACAGGCACAGACGTGTGCGGGGTGAGAGACTCAGATCTCACAGGGGAAAAGGAAGGGATGTGCATACAGTACAAAACATACTGCCAAGGTGCTTAGCTAAATATATAATAGCGTATTTGGATAATGATTAGGTAGGACTGCCCATGGGTAACAGGCTTTGTGAGTCGAGGAAATGCAATTCTTTGCAGAGGAAAAATCAAATCCTATGCTGCATTTTAGAGGATATTGCTTTACGACTAGTGCAAATAATAAAAAAAAAATCTCATTATGTTGCTACTATAAGAAGCACCGTGGAAAATCAATACATTATAAGGAAAATAAATTCATACAAGAGTACACCGCAGCCACTGTACACTCATTACTTCCCAGAGGCACCACATATTACATACAGTATAAAATATGTAGCCATGTTTTTTGCCCCGAACCAGACTCTCTTGTCCATTTAGTGTCTGCCTCCTCCTCCTCCTCCTCCTCCTCCTTCCGCTGCTGACTTAGAGTCAGATCGAGACAAGTGTTCAAGTTTTCAATATATAGCTGCGCACTGAGGCACAGCTGACACACATAGGCTGACACGCACACAGGCTATCACAGTCATGGCTCTCAGAGGAGCCTTTAACCCTAATTTTTTTTTTCTTCCCTTGGCCTAGTTCTGCCCTCAGAAAGAGAACAGCTCAGCACCACATTGCACCACTGTAGCTCACAGACTCTTCTAAGGCTGCTGTCATAAGTAACATACGTTGCATCACGTGAAAAAAATGGCATCATTTACCATACAGTGAATCGGAAATCACTGAGAAAAGTTTGGAAAACTGTGTCTGGTTGGACCACTGTTGCAAAGAACTTTTTTGGAACTGGAAACGTGGGCTTTTTTTTAATAATTGAATCATTTTCCCTACTTCTGGTTAGTATTTGGAGAATGTAATATACAGTAACTCTGTGGGTCCTAGCTCTTTCATGGATAGCTGTAATTAAAATTCACTATGTGCCACTTGGCCGTAGGGGACAATTTGTCAGCGGCGCACTGATCTGACAGCACTTTAATCCAACTGGGGACAAGCTGGGGAATTCATTTATATAGCATGTAGAAAAAAAAATAGACTGGGTGAAATTAAAAAACTAACCTGTGACCCCTGTGGTCAAACTTGCAAAGAGCTGGAGTCTTCATGAGGATGTTGTGAGTTGGACTTTTGTTCCGTGGCTTTCGGGGTCATGTCGCTTCTAGGTTCATTACAGTGTATGCACGTCCCTATCTGATAGTTCTGATTTGTTTTGAGTCTTAATTCACTCACCAGGCTTCTTATGCTGGGGTGGACTGGATCAGACAAAAGAAAAAAAGAAAAAGGAGCATACATATTTATATGTCTTTTATGTTACTACTTCAGAGGAGTGTGTGAAAGCCACTCCCGCTTTGAAGAAATGGTCTCAACTTTTGTGTTTTCCAGCAGTCAGAAAGTAGATTTTTCTGAGTGTTGAGGATTTTTAGTGGTCATTGTGAAGCATCATTAGTAAGGATTTAGCCTCAAAGTAAGGCCTCAGGAGAGCAGAACACTTGGTCACTTGAGACTGAGACTTACTACTTAGAGCTGTGGCATCTCTCAAGGTCACCAGTTCCTATCCCAGTCAAATCATTCTGTGTGGAATTTGTGTGCGTGTGTTTTCTATTTTTTGGATTTTTGGACTCTTGAGTAGTCCAAAAACATGCATGTCCAGGCTGATTAGTGACTCTAAGTTGCCCCTCGGTCTGAGTGTGAGATTCAGTGGAGTTGTGTGATGGACTGGTGGTCTGCCCAGGGTGTGTTCCCCGTCTTTGCTCCATCAAGATAGACGATAGAGGAGATATATAGGGATAGGCACTTCAGGACAACCATTAAGTACAAAGTGAGTAAGATGATGGATGGATTTCCATAAGGCATTGAGGCGTGCTAGAGAAAAATATCAGTTCCATCACTGAGTAAATCCTGTCTTAGCCCCCGTCTTCCTCCCAGTTCAACCAACAAACCTCCCACAGTCGTTTGTTGTAATTCAGAGGGTCGGCGCTGGAGGAATAATACGTCAGCTCTGCTTGGTCTGCTCCTGTCCTGCCAGCCGCTGCCATCCGCCTCAACGCTTCTTCTGTCTTTCTTTCCACGCTGCGATCGCTGCGTGTACTTTATTACTCTCTGGCAGGGCCGATCGATAGACGTCCTCGTTTTATTATGTCATTTGATCTCGTCACCTGCAGCGCTGGGCGACACCTGATCACATGGCACGATAAAGCCACATTGATCCCACTGCGTGATTTACATTAGAGGAGCCGCGCTGGCACGGCTCCGGCATGGTCGGGGGTCCCGGTCATTGCTGGGAAATTTGTGCCTCTGTGTGTGTGCGTGTGTGTGTGAGTGCATGTGGTGCCAAGAGAGAAGAAGCTTGTCATCTAGGGGGTCCTCGTCGATGTCTGGATGTGTCCCGTAATGAAATGAGTGAGACAACAGAAGAAGATTGCATTTATAGTGGGAGATAAATCGATATCAAGCAGAGAAGGGTTTTGATTACTTTCTCCCTGACATCACCCGTGCATTTAAACATGTAGACAACTTGTGAGCTCAAAGTTATTTTTTGAGGAGGACTAAGAAGTCCCTGCAGCTCTGGCTTCTACAAATAGCTGCAAGTGTTCTGCTGTTAATTATGCACAGTTACTTAAATGAATTATTTTGTGTGTGTTTTACAGGATTGTGTGCGAGATGGATCCAGCCCCCGTGGATAGCAGGCCTGGTCCGGTTCAGCTGTGTGTGGGGGAGTGCAGACCAGAGCTCAGGGCTCGATCCTCGCAGCTCTACTCCTTCGTGGTAATGATTGCTTTTGCAGCTCATTGCTCTGAGTCCTCGTGTTGCGCAACGTACATTGGCAAGAGCATCTCGTCCTCAGAGCTGCTTAAAAGTACTAAGAGCACAGTTAGTTCAATTAAAAGTGATTTGTACTTTTCTTGGAAAGTAATTGTTTGCGTGCCGCAGGCAAATAATGATGCCTGTGTCTCCATGGTGACCGATATTGTAATTAAGCAGAGCCGTGGATGCTTTATTTGTTATTTTTGCAAATAATGTACTTCCATTAACAGCACAAGAGGTTAAAGGCGCCTTTGTTAATGATCTGTGCGACGCTCTGGTTGTTTGCCTCTATTGAGATGAGATCATGAGGTTGGTATGATCAGGCCTCGTGGATTTATACAGATCAGTATACTCTTAAAACCTCGCCAGCAAAGTTAACCTGGTAGAAATGTCAAGGTCTTCACTCTGAAACAATTCAGTATTTAAAAATATTTGTGAAGCAAAAATGGTTCAAGCACAACCAGGAACATTTATTCAAAATAGGAAAATGGCTACCGTACTGATTTAAAACCAAGACATTACCAACAGTTTCTTTTAGCATCAAAATGTATTATCAGTCATCATTATAAGGTATCGAATTTTTCATCATGACTTCTGCTGTTTTTGCCTTCAAAGTGATAAGATAAGACCATCAAAAGGAAGGTTGTTTTTTTTGTCAACCATTAATCTCTGTTAACTAAAGTGTTGTTGCTTTGCTCTCAAGTATGATAGAACCGACAGAGAGAGTGGCAAACTTGTACTGATGTGCAACAATGGGGTAAATGTGCCTTTCCACATATACCAAGAGCTCCTCCGAGGTGGCAAAAGAAAAATTGTACAGCTAATTTAATTTGCTTTTGAGAGACAACACCAAAACTAAATGGGATGCCCTCCCCTCAACTGCAGCCCTGTGTTGTTTGCTTCCTGTTCTCCCACTCTGACGCACACACTTTCCCCGCCGTCGTCATCCGCTGTGTGCCCAGCCTGCAGCGAAAAGATAATCTGCTTCTCCATTCCCGCTCCATCGCACCTTCACAATTAGCGGTCCCTTAACAATTAACAGCAGCAGGTAATTACTATTGCTGTTGTCAGAGCTGCTGCTTTAGCCTGCGCCCTGGAAGTTGCAGTTGAAGTTTTGGTTCGGAGCGTTGCCCTCGGCTGTGCTGTTGAAACCTCGGCTAGTATTTCTCTACCGGTGTTGCAGCTGCAGGACTGGGGAAACATGTGCAATTCCTTGAAGAATTCTTCACAGAGCCGAGAATTGGCAGCACTTGTATCGCAGGCCACCTTAAGAAAAAGAATACGCCATCATAGAGGCTCTTTTCAGTTTTGCCGACAAGACATACTCCCTGTGTGGCTGTGTGTCTTTTTCAGCCGGCAACGCTTAACCACTTGGCAAAGGAGCAGCTAAAATAATAGAGTGTGCATTTTGTTGCTTTTAAATTGTCATTTTATGTTTGTGTGTGCTTGCCTGTGCACACACATGTGCTTATGTGTGTGTGTGTGTGTGTGTGTGCGCGCTGCATGTGTGTTTCTCTGTATGACGGGCTGTCTGCTCGGATATTTCTCCATCTGTCTGTGCGACGGCGGGCTAGCTGCCTGCAGCTGTAAACACTAGTTATTTTCAGGCTGTCTTTAAAAAGCTTCACTAGACACAACCCGGCATTGCACGACACACAGGAGGAGCATCTCTCAGGGACTCTGAGAGCTCCTGGTTTTATCCTCTTTTCTCCCAACAGCGCTGCACTCCACTGCCATCAGCCCGGCAATATGGATAACTGTAATTTGCTGGGGATCTGTGTTAACACACAAAGGTTTTCGAGAGGAACCGCACAGATGCTGCCATTTGCCATCTTAGATATATCCATCTTTTAGACTGCCGTTTGCTCCATTGCTTTGTCCTTGCTTTCCGCTTCATACCACCACACTTCAATTCACTCTCCCGAACTGTCTTAACCTCCTATTCTCCGCATCTCTCTGTGTTGCAGACCCCCACGGTCACAGGGCTGTCCCCCAGCAGAGGTCCAGAGTCCGGGGGCACCAAAGTCACCATAATGGGAGAAAACCTGGGAGCGGGCAGCAGTGTCAATGTTCAGTTTGGAAACCAGACGTGCGAGTTCTTCGGGTGAGACATTCCCCTTGTACTCAAAATGTGCGAACAGAGGCTCACAGAGTTTAATTTGCTGAAACATCCTGCATCTGGCTTTTATTTAACACAGACGACTGATGGAGAAAAGCTTTTTTTTTTATTTTTCTTGCACATTAAAATAAGGTGAAAATAGTTTTTTTTGTAAGCAAAACACACCAGGTTAAATTGTGCAGTTTACAGGCCCAACACAACTGTGAATCTAAGGGAGTTAAACCAATGCACTCACTACGCACGCTGACAGTTGTCTTCCTGCATTAGGTGATTAAAAATATGGAAAAGTGAAAAGCAACAGGGACATTTTATTCCAACGATTGTCTTTGTTGCCTGTCGTGCCGTCCGCTTTTCCCTAATATCTTTGGGTATTTGCATTTGCATTTTGAAGCACCCACAGCATTTATGCCTTCAATGTATGCAGATAGCAGCGCAATCCTTTGACTCAGGGTTTCCTGAACTTTTTCAAGCCGCTACATACATCACTGTCAGAAAACGTTAGATACATAGGCACGCTGTGAGCAAATGGAAAAAAAAAAGAATAAAAACAGGAGCTCTTGTTCCAGAGATAATGCGGATTACTCCCATTAAATAACCTGCTATATTTCATGGCTTTCATGTGGCTTTTTTTTCCCTGCTTGATATTACTGAGAAATCCCCCAGGGGAAAGCCTCGCTCTCCTCTCTCTCACCCTCTCTCTCTCTCTTTCTCCCTGTCAGAAACTTATGTAAATCTTAATAAGGCTTTGATGACCTACTGCATCCAACTGTAATAATAGCTCATGGAAAACCTGCTGCTCCTATGGATAGCTCCTCTTTTTCATCCGACACTGCTCCCTCCCTCCCTCCCTCCCCCTTTCCCCTGCCACTATATCTTTCAATCAGTTTATTCATCTGTTCTCACTCACCTGTTTTTTTTCTACACTCTTGTTCTCACCCTCTCCCTCCGTCTCGCTCTGCACATCTTCCCTCTCCTTCCCTCTCTGAGTTGCTGCAGGCGTGTGAGCCCCCACCGCCGTAGTCTGACTGTAATGTTGTAAGGTTGAGGAGTCAAGCAAGCTTTAATGAGATATGAGGCTAATTACTGGTTTATGTATCTCCACTGTATTCCTGGCTATGTGAGTGGGGATGATAGGGTGGGGGGGTTGGGGGAGGCTGTTCTACCACAAGCTTCTGTCTGATAATGAATTATGACCAATTCAGGGGGTGGGCAGGTAAAACATGGAGCCATGGAGAGAGAGGATGAGACACCGGAGCATGTATGATAGTGGTGGAGGTAGAGGGACTGTGTGTCGGGTCAGTAGAAACTGTGACTCCTTCAAGGAAACTCTTTAAAGGTCGCTGTTTATTGCAACCATCCCTCATTAACTTTAAATAGCAAATGGCAGGTTCTGATAGAAACGAGGAGCACATAGTAATAGATTATTATAATAAAATACTGTATCATGATTATAATATTCTAAGATATTCTCATTTGTAAGACATGGATTTTAACAACAATCTTTTCCACCATTATACTTGGACCACACAATGGCAGAGAGATCCTGGGAGACTCACCTTGAATGAATTGTGCAGTGTGAAACAATGTTACAATAGGAATGGCCTCATGGTTACAAGTCAGGTTGGCAGGTGAAGTGCAATTTCACAAAAAAGACTCGTGACACAGCAGATTACACCATTTGACTGTTTAAAGCATACAGATATAATACAAATTTCAATAACCTTGATGTTTCTTCCTTTTTAGGCGGACCATGACAGAGATAGTGTGCTACTCTGCTCCCTCTCTGTCTGGCGTGGGGCCGGTGCAGATCAGCGTGAGTGTGGACCACGCTCAAATCAAGGAGAGTCTCACTTTCGAGTACATAGAGGACCCCACAGTTCAGCGCATAGAGCCCGACTGGAGCATCGCGAGGTACTGTACAGTAACAACAAAAACACACTTTACTCTCATTCCACGCTTCCGCTACTGAGATTCAGAATGACCATCTTTTAAGTCCAGGCCCGCGGCCATGTGCAGAGACCAGTCAATATTGCACTTTCAATTACTGTGGGGGTCTCTTCCAATTAGTCTGGATCTGATAGAAGTGCCCCGGCTCACAGTCCGGAGAGCACGGGCCCCCGTTAAGACCAGAATTCTCCTATCGGATTCTCCGTGGATCCATCTGTTGTGCGTGTCAGGCAGATAGATGCACGTGGAGTACACTAACGGCACACTACTACGCTCCTAATTAAAAGGAAGAGAGGGATGGAGACGGAGTAAAGGCTTGGTGGAACGACGCGCCGGAGGTGTGAGTTCACAGCAGATGGCTGGAGCTCACAGAGTTTAGAGGACACAGCAACACAAGTGTGAAGGCGAAGGAAGGGGAAAATAAAGAGAGACCGAGATAGAGAAAGGGCATTTTTTTATCACTCGTATTTCTTTGCAGTTTTGTCCAGTCTTTTTATACACACAGATAGAGAGATAAAGAAATTGACACTTTATTTAGACAGTTCCCATCTCCACGGTAGCTCAGTTTATAATTTAACATTCTTGTAGATCTACAGCGTCCCACAGTCCACCCCACAAACTAATAGCAAAGACCCGTCTGGTATTTATTACGGCTACAACTCTCGGCTGGTATCTTTATACAGCTCGACACGTTGACGAGCACAACAGCAAAAACAACAAACATCAGCAGCAACCCAAACAGCTGTGGGGAGAGCCGCGTGTCCTGCAGCTCTCTGCCCGCTTTGTCTGCATGTTCTCCTCTGTCTGCCGGGTTGTGGAGCCCAGGACGGCCGCCGCATCCTGATGAGCTCGAGCAGCCTCGGTGTTTTCATACCCTGAATCTTCGCCACTTGATTGTAGCAAGTGAAGTCAGTTAAAAAGCATCTCTAATCAGCCACCACTCCAAAGGCTATTATCTCCCCAAAAGAAACTGTGGATGAAAGGCGGCTGGATGCGCTGATTTTCGACTGATGGCAAATATTGTGCAGAGGTGCACGCAGGGCAAGAAAGTTTAGTCTAAAATTGCTCCTCTTTTCATCTTTTCTGTCGTGCTTAATTTCTGTAACATTTCGATTTCTGTCTCTCGTTCTCGATTCGCTCTGACTTTTAAAAGCGTTTAGACGTGGTAATGAAGGGGGGGCATATTGACAAACATGATTACTGTGCTACAAATTTATGTTTCTGCTTCTTCTTCTTCTTCTCTCCTCAGCGGCCACACACCGCTGATGGTGACAGGGACCAATCTGGATGTGGTTCAGGAGCCGAGGATCCGAGTCAAATACGGCGGCCGGGAGTCTGTCAACGTAAGGACACGCATTAAGCGCACAGCTGGCACAGTGTATGCTCCGCAGGAAAACACGCTGCGTTGTACACATGCTAGGGAAATGTATGCCAATGAGGTCGTGCTTGACTTTTCAAATAGTGCTACACAAGCGGGCTAAGTGCGGTTTGGCCTGGGTGAAAAAAGCACCATCTCTGCTAACAGCCCCTCCAGCTCCCTGCTCGTCCCAGTCGTCTCAAGCGCTCCACCAGGCATCTGAATAATGCAGCCGGCAGTGAGAGCGGCCCGCATGCAGTATTTAATTAAGAGGTTACCTTCAATTTTCTTGGGGCTAAATCTAAGCTCCGCTGTCTTTCATACGCTGATATTTAGGCGTTACAGAGCCGGCTGGAGGGCAGTTACAGTTTGAAGAAAAGGGTGTGGAGGTGTGGGTCAGCGCCAGAGCTGAGGACGGTTGGAGGTGTGCATGATCGGGGGCAACGAGCGTCCTAATGGGTTTTAGAGAAAGATTAACTGTGGTCAGGAGTCTTTGGTCAGCATAAAGAGCCCTTGTATAATCAAAGTCTTGGCCGCGGGAAATCGTTACAAATTGTATTCGAGCCCCTGTCCCGGGGCTCCCTGTTTAATTAAGAGGATGGGATTTCCTGTCCATGGTCTGGGGAAAGGTGGGAAGATCAGACAAATGGGCAAAAGGGTGGAGGGGAGAACGGAGAGAGCTGGGGGGTAGGGAGGAGACGAGTTAAATGAATAGCGCTCCATGTCTGGTGCAAGCTGCACGTGCATGACACAAAAGGGCGCTTGGACATGTAGTAGTTAGTAGTTATGTAGTAGTTATGGTTAGGTCACAGCATTAACCAGTTAGATCGGTCAAATATGTGTGAAAAAAATCATAGTTCAGACTACATGCCATTCTATTGTATTATTATCATGGACTCCTAGAGTCCGTAGAGAGACTCCTTGTCCCTGTTTATCCCTCATTTCAAACTAAAACACCAATTTTTGACACATTTTTTGAGATGGTCCCAAAACAGAAGCTAATTAATTTTGCTCATTTGTTCAATGACATTGAATTGACCAATTGTAGGCCAAAGACACTCTTGGCTGCACACTTGAAAAACAAAACCGACACTTGCATTACATCTCTGAAATGACCGAAATCCCTATTGTTGATAGAAAAGCAGGATTCTGATCATCTTAATTCTAACCCTGGTGATTATATCGAGACTTCTTGTCTTAACAACCCTGTGTTTTGGGAGCATAGGTGGGAACCACTTCTTACATATATAATCAAATTGGTCCGGTAGGCAATATGACAAACACCCACTGCACATACAGTACACACTCGCCCACATGCTACATACATGTGTTTACTGTAGCATGGAAATGTGAGGAAACATCAATTGGCTCATCCAGAAAGCACTCTTGCATATTACACACTTGTACATACTGCAGCCGCGTACCTTTCATGCCTTATTTATAAAATCTCAACACAGGTTAGCACACATGCTTGGATACACAAAGAAACATCGTCAGTGCCATGTCTCGCTTGTAGAACTTTATGCAGATGGGTCCCAACATGTCTCCTCCCCTCTGCGACTGCGGCGTCCCATCCTTGACAGTTGCAGTCTAAAATTGGCTTTAATTGTCTGACTTGCTTAGTGTATTTCCTTTGCTAAAAATCCCAACTCTGCTCCCAACTGCAACATTACCTCACGTAAGGACACGGATTCCCTAAAAGGCCTTTGTGAGTTACGAAACCCGGGTAATTACGAGCAAAAACACAGATCTGTGTTGTTTCGTTTTTCGAGAGGAGAACAGAAAAACAAAGTGAGAGACCCGGCGAAATGGGATTTGACTCTTTCGGGTGGATGCCATGCCGTCTGATATGTCGGCGTCCCCGGCTTGAAAAGAGAGTTGTTCGTCTCCATGCAGCCTCGTCTCTTCCAACTCCACGCAGAGAAAAAAGGAGCGTGTGCTGCTGCCTTGATTGGCCCCAAAAGCCACGAAGAATGAATTTCTATTAAATGCTAAGGTTACAAATACCCATCCTTCATCCCCATCTCCCCCCACTCCGCTCTTTTCCCCTTTCATCACCAGAGGAAGGCAAACAGCAGAGCAGCCTATAGCAATAAGAGCTGCTGTCTGTCAGCCAGCCTTCAAATGATCACCTGTCTCCCACTAAATTGCTTCTCTTCTCTCCCTCCCTTGTGTCACCTGCATAGATTCACAAAGAAACCAGGAAAGGGAGAAGGAGGGAAAGGGACAATTTTCTTTGTGAAATGCTCTCTATCTGTCACCAGATTCACAACTGAAACATTTATCATAATCTTGATTAAAGCTAAAAGGGTTATTTTCCAGCTCCGGAACATTTCCCTGTCCCAGAAAAAAAAAGATTTCATCTATCTCTGCCACACATAGCATAGGCCTGGGCACATTCTGCATTCTGACACAGTGTGTTTGCACCCGGCTGTAATGTCTCGGCCAATCAGGCTGATTGTCACGTCTTTGCTGTGAACAATCATAGTGAATTCAAGGTTTGCATGTTCGAGATGATTTTTCAGTCCTACAATGGCAGACGTCTCAACTGCTCGAGCATCACGAGAGGCTCATTGAGTCATCATTCCACCTCGAGTGTCCGTCATCTCGAAGGCTACTCCAGCCTCCTGTTATGTTCACTTTGAAGGAAGAAAAGCGCCGAAGGTGTTTGAAACCAGTCACACCCTCGTCAATAGATGTCAAGCAGGTGTTTTTTTTTTCCACTCCCAGTGTGACACATACACACACACACACACACGCACGTTTTAGAGGGAAATTAAACGACCAGCTCTGGCTTTGCACAAGCTTAAATATCGCCTAGGTCCTGAGTCAGAGTTAATGCCAGCATTAGCAGCTAGTCGAAACAGCAGGCAGGCGTGAAAACAGACACAGTGTAGGAGTAACAAAGTGCAGGAGCAGGCAGTGACCAGCTATCGATGTTATCCTCCGGGTGACCTTTGGCTCTGTGACCCTTAGCATTTCTCCTACGCACATCTCTGCAGCCGGTCCATCCCATCCTCGATTCCTCTCTCGCCCTCTGCCTCTGCCTCTCTCACTTCCTCGCTGGCCAGAGACCTTTGAATGGTTGAGTGGGCTGCAGAAACAGCAGCAGCAGTAGCACAGTGGATCATGGTAATGTATTCAGCCAGAGGGACTGTTGCTGCCTTAAAACACACGGGCTCTGTCCAACACTTGCGGAAGGAGACAGATGAGACCGAGATTCCAATTATTTTCTCTATCTGTTGACCTCAATTTACTTTATCAATGCTGAACCTTGTCTAGCTTCCTCCCATCACATGGCCTGAAGGTCTGGATGTACTATTCTGTGCCCTGTATTTGTCAAAATGCAATGTTGCTTTGGCTGTGATGTGTTAGACAGAGAAAAAAAAGACATGATTTTCCTGACTGTGAATTCTGGCAGAGATTTAGCAGCAGATAATATTTTAAATAGCTTTTTAGCAAAAAGAGTGCAGTGTGCATTTATAAAAACTACGACATTCATCTTTTGTAAGGACTGAGGTGTTTCGCATCTTCTTTATCAAATCCTGCTCCGACCCATTTACCCGTTAATATTTACTAAGGAAGCAAAAAAAAAAATCACAGTTTAGTATGTCTCTTGGCTTCAAGGTCATAACAACAACAAAATGGGAAAAAAAAGAGACACAGCCTGTTGCAAAGCTTCATTCAAGCCACAGGATATATAACACAGTATATATATGGAAACTTGATACAACTGTATCTCTAATGTTCCAAACACGTATACTTGTATCGTTACACCTTTAGTATTGACTCAGTCGTTGCTTTGGATTTACACGTGTCTCACTCACTGCCAAGATGCATGAGAAAAATCATCCTACCTGGTGGCAGCGGTTTCCTCTGCTGACAGGATGAGCAGAGGGAAGGATTTACTTCAGAAAAAAAGAGTGCGAGAGAGTAAGAGGGAAAAAAAGTGAGGACAGTGTAAAAAAAAAAGAAAAAAAACAGTATCCATCCTCGGCAGAGCAGATGGTAGTCAGAGCTGTAGTTGACTTGCAAATGCATCGCCGCTCCAACGTGACAGTCACGAGGACACTGCCGGAGCATCTGGGCCTGTCTATGTAACGTGTCACCATGCCAACAGTAGGAGAACAGCCTGGATCAAACTTAACCTGAACTCTTTTATCCATTACACCTTTATTTATTTTTTTATTTATTTAAATACACTGCTCTGCGGAACATAATGTATGAGCGGCTGCTTTGTGAATACTGTCTTTCCCTATGAAGCGTTCAGTCCGTGTTGGGTCTAGCTTATCTGTTATCCCACACTGTTTCACGAAGTGTTTCGTTAGTGCTACATACATTCATTTTTTCATATATATATATATATATTTTATACATGTTTCGGTTGGGGAACAAAGCTGCTCACGCAGTGTTAGTCACTCCTGGCTTACAGTCAAGTGACGCCCATGCACACGCAGAACCCTAACTTTCTGAAAGTATGTCAGTCCTATCTGTTCGGGCTATCTATTTTTAAACAGGCTTATCTCTTTGCTCTTTTCCACGCGCTGCCACCATTGCTTGTAACGTGGGAATTCTAAAGGGAAATGTCACAAGACCACGGGAGGCTGCTATAGGGAGCGTTCAGGTCTCGTGCAGCTCAGGAGAACGTTTTTGCCAGGCCGATGGACGGAGAATGGAGTGAACTAACTACATAGATTGAATCAAATATGTGTTTTTGTATTTTTAGCTTGTTTTTGTTGCTTTTCGTTATTTTCTACCAATGTACCGATTAGGAAATGTAACTTTAGGAAATGCCAGCATCCATTCGAGACTTTTTTCTGCTCTTTAAGCTCCAGACAATTAATTGAATGAAGAAAGAAAGAGTAATAACCTGCCAATTAGTTGACAATTAGAGTAAATTAAGTTACAGTCTGAAGTCAGAGAAGGCATATTGGCAAGTTCCACACGTCTATCCATCTATTATGTTACCCAGTGCTGTTGCACAGGTCTGCGTGATTCTGAATTTCTATTCGCATTTCTATTCACTGGGGATCTTTTGTCTGTTTGTTGCAATTGTTCAGGCTTTACAGGAAGACAGATGAGTTTTGTAAGTTAGAATAAGATAAACCTTGCAAACACAACCTACTTTTTTAAGAGGCTTACAACACCATAACCCCACAGCTTTTTTATTCCTTTTTTAAATTACCTAATTTAAAACCTATGTTAAGTAAGTACAATCCCTGATTCTATCCCTTTATGACAGATAATATACTGTATTTAATTGTGTGTATGTATTATAAAGCAGCCGGACCTTCCTAGCATAAATAGAAAATTATCCTTCCGGGGGGAGAATGAATAATATTTTTTGTACATTTAATGAGAAATACGATCGTAGGGGATCGGATTTTTATGTTTAAGTTACTCCTCAACTCGCCGCCATCGCTCACCTCTGATTCTACTCACACACAACTCAGAGAGTGACTCCTGGGTAAAGCTGCAGCTCTATAGTTTGTGTCCAAGAATAAAATCAAGAAGGAGGCCAGGTCCTCCTTCCACCCCAATAGTCACACTCCCGCAGCTCTACCCGCACCATGCTGGTAAAACACAATCGGTGTAGCCTCGGCAGAATGAGTTTGCATCGATCTCCCTGGCTTGCTCCCGAGCAGCAGACAACAGGTAGTAGGCGTGGTAGTCGCTAGCGTTCACCGGCTTTGATGATATTTACCTCTAATTAAGTTTCATCCCCAGAGAGAGAGCTGGGAGGGAGTGAAAGCAGATAAAAACCTCTTCGAGCAGAGTGCTGCGCAGCAATCAATCCTCCTCTCTCCCTTTTCCTCCCGAGCTGAGCCGGCTAGGATGGATGGAAGACAGGTCTCTCATCTGGGAAAACTGGAGAGAAGTAATAAAAGAGCCATAGCTCAACCTCCACCTGAGCAGATAGAGAAGCGTTGCCTCCATCCTTTGTGGTTGTTGTCCCTCCAGTGTTTTTCAGCGAAGCAGAAGCAGCAATTCATTTTCAATTTTATGGAGGCTTCCTCCCCAATAAGGATGGATTTAATGACGTGCAATAAATCCTTTTCTCTGAAAAGAATGAGGATTTTATAGGCCAATTATTAGGCTGCAGAGCTCCCTGCCGGCTCCATGTTAATACCAAAGTGTTTCAGTCAAGATCACGCTTCAGCTCCTACCAAACGGGAGGCTTTAAGGCAGGCCGGCTCAAAATGTTTGTGTTTTTAGTTTGTGGACAGAGAAAGAGAAAAAGTAAACATCTTGGCTGCACTGAGCTGTCTGTATTTTCCATCTATATTTATCCTGCTGATAGCTGAGTCACTTTTTTGCGGTTGCATTTCAGGGCACTCAGGGCTATTACGTGCAGAGTGCAACTCATCCTCAAAAAAGTGGAGTTTTTCTCTGAAGGACTCTTTCTCCGTCCTCCACAGGTGTGTAAAGTATTGAACACCACCAGCATGAGCTGCTTCGCCCCCTCCTTGATCGCAGAGTACCTCCCCGGTCTGGACTCGGTGAAGCACGCTGACGAGTTTGGCTTCATCTTCAACAACGTCCAGGCGCTGCTGGTCTATAACAACACCAACCTCCTCTACTACCCCAACCCATACTTTGAGCCCCTCAGCACCTCTGGCGTCCTGGAGCAGAAACCCGGCTCACCCATCATCCTCAAGGTAAAGACATGTTAAATTCATCCTGAATAATCTGTTGAAGGTGTACGTTGAAAACCTGCACACGCACTGACCGACGAGACTGTGTCATTTAGTAAACATGCAATAGCAATAGTACTACATGCAATGGGATGAAACTGCATCTGACGGCATCTTGATTTCTGATGGTCAGCTTTTTTCATGTCGGTGACGAAAAGTTAGTTTTTCAGTGAGGAATTTAGCTGCTGCAATATGAAAGGTGTTATCATACTGGCCAACACATGTTCTGATGAAAATAACACTGTTTCCGGTAATTTGATCTACTGAGCAAATCAAAAATATAATGTTTTTCCTCTTTCCCTTGATACTATATTTATTCCATATATTCATGTTTTAATTCCATATACTCAGGCTTTGCTTCAGTATATCTAAGATTCATACAAACAGTATAGCGTACATCTCATATGCATATAGCGTATATGCATGTGAATGTTTTTGTAAAACAGTTTCGATTTGAATGAAACACAACACAAGTTTAAGTAGCCAGAACGTTTCCTCGTTCAGCCTCCATCACAGTCGCAGTGGACACATTGGGTGGGTTCACTGACGCGGTTGTGACGTCCTGTAAAAACAGAGGAATACGTTTTATTTCTGTGTGTGCTGATCGCCAGCTGTTCCCACTTACTGCCACTGTGCAGCGCCTCGCCTTGTTTGATCTCAGTGTGGCGTCGTGGTCGGTCACAGCTGTGGCCAAACCTCGAGATCTCATTTACATTCGAGTATTTAAGAGAGACACGTTGGCTTTGTGAGAAATTGTCTGATCTTCATCGAGCCGTGTGTTTGTGTGTGTTTGAGATCTTCCTCCTAATTTCACTCCCTGCTGTCCGTCTCCTCGTGCCCACAGGGTAGGAACCTGGTGCCCCCAGCGTCGGGAGGGGTGAAGCTTAACTACACGGTGCTGATAGGAGAGACTCCCTGCTCCGTCACTGTGTCCGAGAGCCAGCTGCTTTGTGAGCCGCCCAACCTCACAGGACAATACAAAGTCATGGTCAGTACCACGGGAGGGATTTCTTTCTTTTTGTTCTCTCTTAAGCGCATCTGTCGTCTTAATTTCCTCTGTCTGCTCCCTTCCTGGCTGTTCTCGAATTTCTGATCGCTTCTTCATAACTCTTGCCCTCTAAACTCCAGTGTCGGTGCTCTCATCATTGTTCATTCAGCAGAAGGAAACGGGTCAAAGGGAGAGCAGTGTGAGTGCGCTCTAGCTGTCAGAAAGGTGCTGCCAGAATTCCCCTGCAATTATTTTTAGTTGCCTTCCCGCTTACTGAGCGCAAAGTTCGCTCTGTTTCCTCCTCAATGTCAGTGTGTAGATGGACGCATGTGTTTGTGCTCAGTATCATTTTGAGCCAGACGTGTTCACGCATGTCTAGAGCTGGAGGATAAAACGAGAAGGATATTAAGGGTTAGGGTAAGAGTTAGGGTCATGGGATTAGGATTAGGAGCAGGAATAGGAATACAATAAAGAATGAAGCAGCACCACCTGCTAGAGATGCAGAATGGAGAGGTTTACAAACACAGACTGGATCATGTGTTCTAAAATGTTAATTTATCATGTTCAAGCTGAGAGAAAATAAGTATCTCAATCAAAAATAACGTTCTGGTAACTTCATATTTCACATATGACTAAAAGAGAGATTGAGATTGCTAAAACAGGGATTTGATTTCTATCATATTATATATCAGGGTGTTATTACCATGGTAAAATTCGCCCAGCCCTACCTGTGTTTCAACAGTATTTCCAGCAGTCTCTGCTTCCACCAGTAGGTCCGATAAGGATCTCAAAACGAGCATTGTATGTTTCAGGTCCAGGTGGGCGGCCTCCACGTCTCCCCCGGCGCCGTGCACATCATGTCTGACAGCCTGCTCACGCTGCCGGCCATCGTCAGCATCGCCGCGGGCGGAGGCCTCCTCCTCATCATCGTCATCCTCGTCCTCATCGCCTACAAGCGCAAGTCGCGGGAGAACGACCTGACCCTCAAGCGCCTGCAGATGCAAATGGACAACCTGGAGTCACGCGTGGCCCTGGAGTGCAAAGAAGGTACGTCCGGTCAGCAGAGCAGGTGCTGCTGCAGGCGGGCATGTGGAGCCTGATGTTAGACCTGAAATTGCAGGGTGATTACTGTGCGAGTGCACCTCGCCAGGAATATCACATTTACTGACAGCGATTTTTAGTGGCTGCTCCATCACTCATGCGGCTGTTGAATGCATTTCCTTTGTGCAGACTGTAATCACATAACAGGCAGAAATGGCTGTTTGTGCTTACAGCACACTCAGTAAATTACTGGTGATATGTGTGAGTGTGTGTGTGTGTGTGTGTGTGTATTTAATAATGCAGCGAAAATGTATCCAAATCTGGGTCACTGAGTCACCCCGTTTGTGCTGTATATCACAACAGGCAGACGAAGTCAGTTTACCCCGTGTGTGACCTGCCCTAGCTTGTAGTCAGCTCTCGCCATCGCCTCCCTGCAGCCCGCTCTAGTTTGCATTCTGGATGCACACTCGCCCGCAAACGTACCGCACGAATACTGAGTTTCTCATTACAGTAACCTCAGCCCGCTCCCAGAGCGAGACTCTTTGTGCTGGTTAGATTTTATTTGAGTCTTAACTGGAGGGGTAATTTCACATTTATCATTTTACGCAATGTGCGTGTGTGTCTTTATTTACACCTGCTTCTGGTTCTGTGTGTGTGTGTGTGTGTGTGTGTGTGTGTATATGTCTCACTCTGATAGAGGGAAACAATGGACGCCTCAAAGCGCTTCATCCAGAGTTGCTACGATATCGAGCGCGCGGCTGCTTTGAAACGCAATCCTCCCTCGTGGCTCGGGGGGGTTAAGAGCGAGCGCAGTTGTCCGTTTGACCTCTGACCTTCTGCCTAGTGGGAAAGACCGCAGATAACCTCAGACCGACCTCCGGCTAGCACTTCAAACAGCAACTCACCAGCAGCGTTTCATGATGCAATGTTGCGCTTTACGTGATTGCTTTCAAACAAATCGTGCTGATTGGCCTCTGGTGTCATCACCGAGGTCATTACGGCCAATCACTGAGACGGCAAAAAAAAAAGAAGCGAGATTTATGTTTGACAGCATTCAGGAGATTTCATCATCCGGAGAGGACCTTATTATTTATCCCCTCCAGCAACCCCTGACGGGCTCTCCCACTGTTATTATGTGTTGGAAACTGCAGCAAACCTCCAGAACGGACAGACAGACAGACAGACAGACAGACAGACAGACGGGGGAATCAGTCGCACACAGGCTGCCTTGGGAAAGGAGAAGATTAATATTTTAACCATTAGCAGTGGCCAGGAGTGCACTGCCCCGCGGGTGGATTTAGACAGGTACCTGGGTTGCTCCTTATGAGCACACACACACACACACGGTGTCTGCGTGTGTGTATGTATCAGGTGTGCCTGCGAGCCTATGTGTGGACCCCAGGGTCGCCAGGGGGGGCCAGGGGCCAGGAGGTGAACGGCTTAGACAGGTTGGAGACAGCTGAGTTTTGAGGAAAGTGTTGGGAATGAGGCAGGGGGGATGGCGGCTGCTCCAGTGAGAGGACACAGGTGGGGGGAGGGCTTCCCAGAGGGCGGGGGAGGCAGTTCAACAGAGCCGAAGGCCTGAGAGTCAGTCAGAATGGAGCCAATTAACTCGTGCTCACCTGCAGCCTCACACCAAGACGACACACACTCTTTAGGGCCTTAGCTTCAGCCAATTTACCCGCTTGCAGATAAAAATGAGTGTAGTTTGTCTGTGTGTGTGTGAGAGAGAGAGAAAGAGAGAAAGGTCTGTGTTTTTTTGTAGGCAGAGATGTGAAATATTGAGTTCCTCTGACAGGAAAGCTATCTTGGGCTTTAACTGTCAGCTTCATCATAAACACTGCAAAGATGAGAGGGACTCACATATTTGCTCCTCTGGGATTTGAGATGGTTTTTACTCCCCCAGCATTAACTGATCTCGCTCTCTCGTCCTCGCCTCTCTCCAGCGTTTGCCGAGCTGCAGACCGACATCAATGAGCTGACCAGCGACCTGGACAGGGCTGGGATCCCCCACCTGGACTACAGGACGTACGCCATGAGGGTCCTCTTCCCTGGGATAGAGGATCACCCCGTCCTCAGAGAACTGGAGGTAAAGAGAAGGAGACAGAGGTGGCTGAGACCCTATAGTATGTGTTGCGCAGGCAGGAAGAGAGGGCAGCAGAAAGTTAAGCTGAGGTAAAGAGAGAGATAGGAGTGTGTCCATCCTTACCACTCCCCCTGCAGGGTAACTTCCATAAGCAGAAAAGTGCTTGGGGGGAAGGATACCAGTGTGCTACCTATTCCTTCTACCCTCAGGTCTTACCCGCATACACATACACACACATATATAGACCATCGTGCTGCATAGAGGAGATGCGGTATATATGTGCATCACATGCATGCTCCCTCATGGAGAGCATGGTCCCAGCACATGGCTATTTCATCCGCCAGTGGCTGCAGGATGAGGGGTAATGAACTGAGTAATTCCCAGTCCTCAGGCAGGACTGTAGGATTCCTCCACTGGAAGGAAAAACTGGCTGGTTAACACTTTTTACTGCGGCCAGAGTAGAGCCAGGGAAATGAGTTTATTTCATTATTGATTTATTATGTCAGACACGCCGAGTCCAGAGGATGAAGCTGTCAGGGATAAAGAGATTCATCACGAAGGAGGTCCAACTGTTTGTGGAGATGAGACCAGGCGTGAGAGGAGTGCCAAAACTGGATATCAAAACTTTTGCAAAACAGTCACTCACAAATGCAAAGAATCCTTGAGTTTTGTCACTTTGGGATTGTCTTACCCAGGGAAGTGATTTGACATTTGACTTGAGAGTGAAATGGCAGCTAACTGGAGGGTACAATGCTTTTTTAACAGCCCCGGGTCAATAATTGATTAAGAGCTTCTCGGTTACTCACCATGAGTGGGAACTTCTGTCTGCCCAGAGTGAAACATGAGTGAGGCTTTGGGTGACTTTGGAAAAATCTTTATTCTGTATGAGACAAGGTCGTGATGAAAGTTGAAGAGCAACATTCCCTTCTCGAAACTAATTCAGCTCATCACTATTGAGTATCTTGGGTTCTCCTCACAGGCTGGTTTTTAATGAATGCAATGCAGAGATGTGGCCATATATCTCTCCCTCTCTCTCTTGCTCTGTCGAAAGCCTCACAGAAGCCCTTAGGGCGCAGCTCACATGGAGACACACGCAGTAAACTCTCTCTTACACCCTTACTAGTAAATTATGACTTGATTATTCAGCGGCGCTCCCTCCTGTGCCCAGGTGTCCGGAAACGGCCAGCAGAACGTGGAGAAGGCCCTGAAGCTGTTCGGACAGCTCATCAACAACAAAGTGTTCCTGCTCACCTTCATCCGAACGCTGGAGATGCAGCGCTCCTTCTCCATGAGGGACCGCGGCAACGTGGCCTCGCTCATCATGACGGCGTTGCAGGGCCGGCTGGAGTACGCCACCGACGTGCTCAAACACCTGCTGTCCGACCTCATCGACCGCAACCTGGAGAGCAAGAACCACCCCAAGCTGCTGCTGCGCAGGTAAGGAGATGCAAAAAAGAAAAACAATGTAAGATTAGAGGCATTCCAGCTGTCAGTGCAGAGCTGTTGTTTGTTTTTTTTGCAATGTGGTAACAAATTCCCAAGACGTGGCTGGTTTAGACATGTCATCAGCAGATAGTTTTCCAGGCGGTTCATTAGGAAGACGGGACAATTTATGTGCCCGTCCCGGTAATGTTACTGCTGTCAGTCACAGTCGCGTTTTTCCCGAAATGGGTAGTCTTGTGTTGGAAAATTAATTGGCGGTACGGATTCCCGAAAATAGCGAGCCCCCGCTCTCGCTCACACTTGACCTCAAGCGGGAATTGCTCGTCAGCGTTCCCAGAGATGGACTGCGAGAGATTTTTTACGGAGCTTCGAAAGTTTATGTCACCGGCAAAGTTTTCAGCCACAGACAAAGAAAATGTTGTCTTATTGACGTTAATCTTCTCTTCTTACAATCGAAGTCATTAAAAAGAAGAAGAGGGGGGTAAAAAAAAGCAATTAACATGGAGTAATATAAACAAACAAATTCATCACAATCGTAATAAGATTTTGTGTAAATTGAAGACTGAAGAAATCTCTTAATCCTCAGTAAGACTGCATGATCTGCAACACTGTTTCGCCAGTTCGAATTAATTAATTTCAGTCCAGAGGATGTTGCATCGCTACATTCATAAATGATCATGCGGCCAGAGAATAGGTGCGGATGCATGTAAACACAGCCCTGTAAAAGCATGTAAAGATGTGCCGGGCAGCAGGAGGATGATGATATATATAGACGGATGGATGGGAATTGATCTAGTACTATACATTCCTCCCTCTTTCAGTCGTGAGTGAAAGCGTTCTGATTTTCCCCCGTGTAGCCGCCTCGCAGAATGAGCCTACTGTAATGACTCCTACAGTACGTCTGCATACAGTATACTGACATAAACACCCTGCACTCTTCACATCCCGAGCAGCCTCCCACTTCTATGCATAATTCCGTATTCTCCCTCGCACTCGGTCTCTACCCCGGTTTCTCTCAATGCAAATGTCAGTCTCACTTATCCTCCAGGCTCGGACTCCTTATAAAACATTCAGTGCCGGTCCAGCGTAACTGTTCTCTCTCCTTTTTTTTCTTTTTTTTTTTCCTCTCCATGTCTCCGGTGTACATTGTTTTCTGGGGGAGTTGGGGGCGATGTGCTAAAACTTTAAACACTGACTAAGTCCTTGCCCACGTGTCCTCTGCGACTCCACAGGTAACAGGGCCGACTCGGAATGAGCTCTGAAAATACGTACCGCACAAAGATGGACTCAAAGCCTGTTTATATGACTAATAAACATGTACAAGTATAGTCAAAGTCGCCTACATTCGAACAACACATTCATTTTTAACTCTTCCTGCTCATTTTCTAAAGGAGCAGACAGATGACGTTGGATTAGACAGCTATTCATATTTATGGCTATTGAATGTCATTTTCAGACACCCGACTAATGTCCAGACTCTATAGACCAGTGACACTCTGGGGAGCTTTTATAATGTAGATATTTATTTCTCTCAAAGTTTTTGCACTTGTAGTTCAAGATGAATTGACCGTTGAACTCGTTGAAACTTGAATATCAACTTGAAAGTTGACAGCGCTTCGCTGTACGCTGTTTTTCAAACCATTAATGGAGCTGCCATAGCAATTTTGACCCACACACTGTCTTCAGAATACATTTAAAGTTAGCTGCTTTTTTTTGGGGGGGAAGGAGAGCACATAATTTGCTCTCACTTTTGATAGCTGCTGCAATGGAGTGGTCCTCTACTTATCAGAGGGCCCATAATTTCTTCCCAGCCCCTGAAGTCTAAATTACAAAGTAACCTTGGGCAAGACACTGAGCCAGTCGTGTGTGTGTGTGTGTGTGTGTGTGTGTGTGTGTGTGTGTGTGTGTGTGTGTACTCATAATGTGCAGGTGTGAACGGGCGAATGCTTTCAGTGGTCGGCGAGACAATTAAAATGACGCGTTTCAATTTAGTCCATTTAGCATCTTGCTGTAATTACAATAACAAAGAGAATCATACCTTCAAGAAAAATGATCTATGGTATTGGTTTCTACCGAACCAGTGTCAGGCCGTGGAAGAAAACAACTTCACTCAGAGCCTCCTCATTAACCGCTGTGCCTCCATGTCACTCGCTCACTCCCCTGTATCTATTGAAAAGGCGCACACTAATAATCTGTCCGAATGAGACAGTCGTGCTCAGAGGCAAACAGAGAAAGAGCCTGAAAGACAGACAAGTGGACTAAAGTGACACAGCATCAAGCCGGATTAAGCCGTTATTTCACATGACAGCCACCCCCCCCCCTTCCCCACGTCACCTCTAAGTTTTCATTATTCTCCCTTATTAAGATCACAGTGGTACGTAATCCTCGGGTCCTGCCGTCGCAGCCTGCAGGGCTAAACGTCCTATAGTTTTTTACGTTTCTCTTCCCCATTTTGCTGGAGAATTTAAGGGATTATCGATTTGACATGGCTCTTTGCTGTTGTTGTCTTCCTCATCGCCTATTTAGAGAGGAGCCGGCAGTCAAGACAGCCAGCTGAGTCACACAAAAATACACGCACGCACACACACACATACGCACACCCCTGTGATGATAGTCAAATTGAGCACGTCTCGAAGCAGTAATTGTGTTTGTGCAGGGCGTAGAAAGAGGCTGCTGGGCTTGTCTTTGTTGCCATTTTGTGCGTTCAGTTGTCCTTTCTGTCAGCTCTCCTCACTGCATCATCACGTATAAAAGGATGGTGAAGTGATTATGATGCCTAAGACGCTGCTCTGTTTCCTGGTATTCATGAATTAGCAGCGTGTAAACAGATCACTGGGTATTTATATCGTCTAAATATTTCAAGTGTACGTGTTGTGTCCGGCTGTACTGGTTACCACTGTGTTTCCAGCAGGATAATAGGAGAAGGGGTCACTCCGGATGTTTCCTATATGAATTATTAGTGAGAATACGGTCCCTGGACCGAGTTTACATGGCTACAGGAGAGAGCCAACATACAGGACGCACCTTAAGGTCATCCAAGCCTCTTCCTGTTCTCATTTATATTACAGTGAGTTGAAAGTGCATCCCAAGACGTCTTCCAGGAGCTTTGCTCCACTCGCTTCGCTCAGCTGTCACCGAATGCTTTTCTCGAGAGGGGGAACATGTCCACGAGCTCGAAGACTTCGACCTTTTAAGAGAAAACCGCAATCGCACAGGCGGCTGTAGACGGAGAGGCAGAAATAGCTCCATCTGTCATGGCGATTTTAGCATGTTATCCTCGCGTTCCCCGGTGACCTGCAACACTAATCAAAGTTTAATGTGGACAATGGATCCAAATGGGTGTTATCAGAGTTTATTTATATAAGGCTAGCTGTATCCGGGATGTCTGTTAGTGTCAACGGCCATGAAAAGACCGAAACCACCAAAGCATTACTTAGTCTCTCAGCGCAGACTGTCTGTGTCACTCAGCCCCAGACCCTTGATGTTGCCGTGGCGACGGGGTGTCAACGACAGGGAAGTACAGCCACATTAAAGCGATCGCTGTGAAGGATCCCCGGCCGCGCTGTACATTTGATTCCACTAACAGATTCTTTTGATCGATAGACAATCTGTTTCACAATAGAACATGTTGTGAACAGGTCAATGTCTTGATCTACTCACAACATCTGGGATGCATCCAGATGTGGACTGTGACAGGCTCTCGTCTTTGTGTCGGGGCCAGACTTTTTTAAGTTGTTTCCAGCAGCAGGATATTGCATGTAGCATCACTACATGGTTCTCTTACGACGTGCCTAGAAATGTGCGAAACCTGAATATCACAGTAAGAAACTCTCCCTGTCGACGCCTACATTTTGAAAAAACCTCTCAAATGTCACAAAAGCATTTTTACGCTTTCGTAAAAAAGATGGACAGAGTCTGAACTTTAAAGACATCTAATTATAATAAAGGAGTCTGGGATGAGATTTTATGAGAATTATGGGATGTCATAGGAATAGAGAATTACAGCACATGCACAAAATATCCATTACCTACAAGCAAATGTATTTCATTGAAATATGTGAAATATTGCCTATATTTTGTGAAAAAGGCAACATATGTCTGCATTTATAACACTGAAGGAACATGTCACTCAGTGTGACCTGGAGATTGTCTCAGGCATGAAACGTACAGCATGTTACCAGGCTTGTTTTCTAAAAGCACAAAATACGAGTCATAACTACTAGTTATCGAAACACCACTGTGTGTGCATTAGAGTGTATGGGCGTGCAAAAGAACGTGGACTATGTGCACATGGTGCAGAGAGACACAGCAGCAGCACAATGTGGTTGCTGGGGCACTGCGAGGCGCCCTTAATTATTGAGCCCCATTTATTGCGGTAAGCTCCGGTGATGGAGCACCATGCCATCAGCAGCCACAGCACAGAGGGGGAGAGAGAGAGAGCGAGAGGCAGAGAGAGAGAGAGAGGGGAGGACAGGAGGGAAGATGGGAGGAAAAATGAAGGGAAAGGTTCAGAGTGTGGAGCAGCGGCAGAGGAGCGGGATTCAGCGGTGGAAACCGGATTCAGACGACCAATGAACATGTTTGTTCAGGAATTGAAATGGAGGACCGCACGCTGTTTCTCCACAGAGAAATTTCCAAGTTACGTGGGCTGCACGTTGAAGACGATGCCGCATGTAAACTTGTTCTCTGATTAAGATTAACGCTCTGCCTGCTGCTCACCGTCTCTGTAAGCCCTCAGCGAGGCTTTTTCTGCATTCCCCTCACACAGACTCTGTCTCTCACACCGCAGATTATCTCCCGATAACTTTTTTTTTTCATATTTGAGTGTTTAATTGCTGATCCACTATCTGTACTTTATTGGGAATGATAATATTAGACTAACTGGCATCGGTCCGCAGCAGCTACACTCTTAACCCAGCCAGATATGACTAATAATAACAGATTTTTGATAAAAAAGCAATGAGGACCGTAGCTCTGTCACCTAGTCCGCAGGGCCAGAGGTAGATTAAGTAAAATGGCTGTTAAAATAACGTTTCTCTTCACTTGTGTTGAAGAAGTACTCCACTGTTGGAACAATGGTGTTTTAATAAAACTAGGCTGTCTTTGCAGAACAACGAATTAGTGTTCCACCACTAGGGACCATAGAGAAGAAGGGCGATGAATCACCCAGAATGTACTCTGCTGCTACACAAAAACTGCCAGTCACACGTGCCTAGATAACAGACCAGGACGTCTTATGTGCTGAGCAGGTCAGACCACTGTTACAGCTACCGCGTTTCCACCCAAGCAGTTCTAATAGTGGTGCTGGTTCACAGTTGGTGTAACTTGAGAACCAGCCGAGAACCGTTTTGCTTTTCCATGGTTTGAGGCAGCCAGGGAGCCACGTCTTTACGTCACTGTATACGTAAGTTAAGTTGCGTTGCTGCCAGTCTGTCCCCGCAGATCAAGTCCAGGATGTGAGGTCCTCTATTGGTCCCTTTCATCTGTCTTTAGCTTCTTTAGCTGTTGTTTCATACATCAATGGCTTGTCTATTGCTTCGCACAATTTTGTGGTTTTTAATTGGTCTCAGTCTGGGGCCAAGAACCATTTCCTCATAACACAAAACAGTAGTTCCAAGTTGCTGCTTTGGTGAAGAAGGGGAATGTCAGGGTAGGTTTTGGTGATGCAGTATTTTACTCATTAGTAGATTCTGCAGCTTGTTGCGATGGGGTGACTTCTGTCTCCATGGTTTGCTTCATCTGCACCTCCAGCTGTCTCCTTTCATGTCAGTGCTTCACTCCTAACTGTGGTCTCCTCTTCCTCCACGCCATATTCAGTTTTATCACTGTACTTCACTTTATCACATTGGTAGAAGTAAAATCTGCAGCTCAGACAGCAGGGCCCAGAGCTGCTGTGATCACAGGGAGCTCTGGGTGAAGGCAACATGTGGGAGAAGTAAACATTGCTCATCTGCATGTTTTGGCGACACTGTAATCATGGAAAGTTTCCCTTTGCGGGTCTGCCAACACGTGATTGGTATATTTGGTTGGTGTATTGGTTGATTTGATTCCATTAGATCATAAATATACATTTCACTTGAATGCCATTCAATTTCCACTCATTTGAGTCTTTGTCTGCAAAGTCGACCGAGCTGAAGTGGCCTATTATTGGATGAAAATGAACGCATGTGAAAAGCTTCTTGGCAGATTAGACAGGATGGAAAACAAATTGTAGCCATGTATTCGAGGAAGTAGTTAACCGCGCAATAGTTGCGGCAACAAACCAGCAAATGCGGTACTTAATTGGCCAAGTATACTGCTGGGCTGGATGCACTTGAATACATGAGGGCAGTTTGTCTGTGTTCTTTAGCTGCTCTGTGGCGCAGGCTCTTCTACCTTTTTATGCTCAGCGAAGCGCTCCAGTTTCAACATCCATCACCCTGGCCCAGCGAAAAACAAATAATGACATGTACAGTCTCTTGCCTTTATGTAACAGACGTAATTTCCCCTGTCAGTTAAGTTCCTGGAATCTCGTCTGAAGAGCGTACTCGAGCCACGTTGTTTCAAAGGAACTCTCTTTGGTATTTAAAGATTTCAGATGCCTTCCGCTCTCTTTGTCTTGATAGGGTAAGATTTTAGCTTCCAGACACTCACGTTCTCCTAAAAGCTTTTTGAAAGCAATATCTAAGCTCTGACAATGTGTTTGATTTCCTCACTCTCCGATGCGCTAAGTGGAGCTGAAGCTGTACCTCATGGTGTTTGGATTGTGTTTTTGCTACATTAGTGAAATACATTCTCTGCTCTGTCTCTCTCAGCGCGGCACAGAGGATTCTCGCAATTGTCTTATTTCACAGCCTTGCCCTCTCTCTGTGTCCGTTATTACTGAGACTCCGGTGTTTGATGGCCCCCACCAGAACCCGCCTCTATAGCCAGCCGCCTCTTGTACACATTAAACTCCATCCTCTAACCACTCCATCTTCCTCTTAAGTTTTGCCACAGCCATTTCTTTTCACCCAGTTTCTTCCTCGTCTTTATAATGTGCTTTTAATGGAATCACAGAACATTGCTTCTATCACCTTGAGACTTTTCAATCTTGTATTATTTTTCTCCTCAGCATTTTTGTAATGAGATTTCCGCCCATGCAGAGCAACAGAGTACAGAGTTATTAAGAGAGCGAGTATTGTGTTTGGCATTAGTTTCATTGAAAGACATTCCGCTGCCTGCTAATATCACCCCCCCGCCCCCCTTACCCACCCACCGCCCTCCACCCGGACTGCCATTAGGAGAACAGGAGATGGGGGGGATGCAAAGCCCCTCTTAAACACTATGTGGGATAATGAAATCCTGATGTTCATTAATGAAACTCAATTAATAGAAAGAAGGATGAGGAGGCAGAGGAAGAGGAGGAGGAGGAGAATAAAGTGCGTCCCCCCACAACATTCAAAAGGAGAGATATTAAGAGGAGGAGGAGGAGGGGGGTTAAGCACAGCCCCCACAAAAAAGGCTTTATTTGACTTCCTTCTTTGGGACTTGCTGAGCTTATTAAAATGCTTAATAGGTTCCATTAACTTCTAACACACTCAAGTCTCATACAGTCCGGGAGGGGCACGCGCTGAGCATAGAGGGGTGGGGGCGGTGGGTGGTGTTGCAAAGAGAGGTGAATTCCGGCAAAGGAAGGAGGGCAATTACAGAGGGATTTGGGGTATTGTCCAAAAAATCCACAATGTCTTTAGATTTATTTAGTGTGAAAACACAGCCCCAGGCACTCGTTGTGGCTCCTGATTATGTTTTCTGAAAGACGTTTAGTTGTTGCAAGGTTGAAGTTGTGAATGTTTTCCGATTAGATTTCTTAACAAACGTGTCTTCACGTGTGTTTTCGTACGTGTCAGGGTGGCAAAGGGCTGAGACTCCTAGACCAGCAAAAAGGAATATAGGATGCAGTTGCATTAATCTACACTGCCCCCCACAAACACACACACGCACACACATGCACACACTGCCAGCATATCGCACTTCAAAGCTCTCCGTCTCTGCGAGCTGCCAACAGACTGACCAGCAATCTCGTTTGCGGGGGAATAGCCTCCAGGCATGGGAGACAGCATCACAACCCTGCCACACATCTTTCAAAACAAAATCTAACCTCTGCTCCGCTGTCCTGCAGCTGCAGGAAAGTTCTATATTTGCACGTGAAAGAGAGAGAGAGAGAGGTTGGAAGAAATCTATTTCATGGCATGACTGACACTTTTCGCAGTCTCAGTGACTTAAAACGTTCGCTGTCATAACCTCCTCCAGCTCAGACGAACCCTCCGGGACTGCTGCCTCGGTCTCAGACTCTTGCTCATAGCCCTCAAACACAACTTAACGCAATTATCTCCATAATAGTCATAATCTCCCTTTAGGTCCATTCAGAGCCTGAATAGGTATAATCATCCCTAGCACTATTTAGCTCTGAGGAGACGGAAGCCTTGGAGCTTGTTTTTAATACCTGGCTGCTTTGATTCCTGCTAATCCCCAATTCAGCACAGTGTGCTGTAAGGCCCCTCCATCATATACACCAGAGGAATCACAAGAGGGTCACATTTTTTTTATTTTTGCATTGCTATTTGAATCTTAAATGCTCATGTACAAGCTGACGGGAGGGAGATCAGTTGCAGCCCTGTGACAATCACATGCTGTCACACTCTTGCAAACGGCATCATAACCTGCGATTAGTGTACATAGCTACTTTAGAGCCAGCGGGGGTGATGATTGCAATGATGATGGTGTGGCCTGGTTGAAAAATCCATTTCCAGTCCAAAGCAGTTTGGTTATGGTGTGTGTTTTTTTTCTTTTTTTTTTCTTTTTTTTATCTCGGCAGCATTTTCTAATTCTGTCCGCATGCTGTAGTCAGACAGCACAAGAGGCGAGAGCGCAGCAGAGGCTCTCGCACAGGCGCAGGCAGAGGTGGGAGCTTGTTGTTGCTATTCACCTCAGGTGCTGGTCCACATGAGCTGCACAGGACTAACCCTTTCATCTGTGCTCCATGCTCGTTAACCATTCCCACCTGGCTGTTTTCTCGTTTCTTTTTTTTTTTTAATATTATTTTTAAGATGAACTCTTGTTTCGCCAATGTTCTGCGATGTTGCTAATGAGACGGAGCGGTGGAAGGTGTATGAAGAAAGCAGGCGTCGCAGAAAAGGCACGCGTGGTGCTCTTGTTAGCCACGTGGTAGAAATAGTCAAGAGGCCGTTGCACACTTGTGTGTTTTCATGCCCAATCAAGCCCAGCAGAGAGCTGCACCTCCATGTGCGATTGACTGGGAAGGCAGAGGGGGACAGTGGTGGGGGGGGGAAGAGGAGGAGGAGGAGAAGAGGAAATGAGAGGAGAGGAGATCGTTTTGGCTGTGATAAGGCGTTACCTGGCTGTGACAGCACTTGTCTCTCTCAACAGCTGAGGCTTGTCACAGCTGCTGATGTCCCACTGTGTTCAGCCACACGTGAATACGAATATATACACACACACACAGACACACTCGCTCACATCCATGCATACTCAATTGCACGTGCTTTTTAACATGTGCACACACACACACATACACACAAACCGTACACACACAGATGCCCCCTCTCGACTCCGCTCCGTGGTGCTCACTCACTGTGACCACCGTGTTACAGGCAGTGCACCCGGGGTGCCCAGATAACCACCCTGAAGCCACGCACATAAACCCATGAATTATGGAACTTGTGTATCATCTAAAGGCTTTGGGATATCGAGACAAAGAGCTTGAGTTAAATGTTGTTTTTTTGATGTCTTTCCAGAACTGAGTCAGTTGCGGAGAAGATGCTTACGAACTGGTTCGCCTTCCTCCTTCATAAATTCCTCAAGGTTTGTACATCAAACAGTCCACGTGCACACATTTATGTTCTCTCTTGTATTGTTTTCATTAATTACATTTCTAAAGTAACAGCGTGATAGCGCATTATCAAGCGTTCTCAGCTTTTGTTTTCACTCAAGTGATTTTTGTCCTCATGCTGTGATGTTGTCTCGTGTGTTCAAATGTGGGTTTGTTTTTTGTGTGTGTGCGTGTGTGTGTGTGTTCACAGGAGTGTGCTGGGGAGCCTCTGTTCATGCTGTACTGCGCCATCAAGCAGCAGATGGAAAAGGGGCCCATCGACGCCATCACAGGAGAGGCCCGCTACTCCCTGAGTGAAGACAAGCTCATCCGGCAGCAGATCGAGTACAAAACCCTGGTAGGTCACACTCCACGAGGCACACAAGAAGTTTGCACACAGGCTCACTGGCTCGCACAAACACACAGGTGGGCCGACAGCACACAGCGCACACAAGCCTGACAACTGCTTCAGTGCAGACCAAAATACAGTTTTGGAGATATTTCCATGAAAATTCGCAACAGTTGGGGTTTTGGTATATAGAGCAGGTCTTTTTAATCAACTGAGAAACCAAACAAATCTTAACAAATCTCACAAGCGATTAGTGATAGTGTCAAGGAAAATTGGCTTTTAATAGGCGGGACCTAGAGCAGAACCAGATGGTCACCTGCTCAGGCTGGTAGGTAGGGTGAGAGACAGACCGAGTGGGTAGTCCAGCAGAGATTAGTGGGATCCTGCTAGACGAGAAAACAGGGACTCCAGAGGAAGAAGTCGAATTAGTGACATAGTGATGGGGACATGAATGCGTAAGGGAAGAGAGCGAGAGCTCAGTGTGTTCATGTAATCTGAACCGAAAGCTAGTCCAGGGTGAACCTGAGCCTGCCATGACTGTAAGCTTCATCATAAAAAAGGAATAGACTGAACCTGGAAAATGGTTCCACTGGAAAGGAGCTTGATAGCTGAAGGTCTCCAAATCTACTTCTAGAAATTTTAGGAACTCTCAGTAAGCCATATTTAAAAAGCCAGAGAGGGGTTGTAAGGTGCTATGAGCTCCAGAAGTTACGATCGTGCCTTGACATTTACGGCTTTGTACGTAAGTTAGAAGGACTTCAAATGCTTTTAATAACGGAAGGGTAAGGGAAATTTCAGTATGGACAGACAAAACCTCTTAACTTGTTTCAATACTTCAAAGAAGCTTAACTGCGTTGGATGTCTGTCCTCCTGTACGGGAAGAAAATTGACTAATGATCCCACTTGCTCCAGTGTTGGTCCAACATCAGGGTAGGTGGCTGTGGAGATGGGAACACACCAAACTGCCGTTTCCTCACCCTCGCACACATGCACACACAGAAAAACACACTCACACAGCCAGCATGTGACATGACAATGCTCTGATTGCTCCGACTGGGAATTTGGCTCATTACGTGCTAATACCCCGGCAGAGCTGGAAATTGGTGTCCCGCCGAAGGTGTGAAATTAGATTTTGGGTTGCCAGCGAGAGCGGAAATGGCTTCTCAAAGCTCCTGTCATGCTCCAAGGAGACTCTAATGAGGGCAAAGCCTTGAGCTGGACCCCAGTCCGGTCCAGTAACAGGGCACCTCCAGCCTCCCCACTCTGCTGTCTCATACTGTACCACAACCTCACCCTGTGTCCTTGTTCCCCGACAAACCAGATCCTAAACTGTGTGAACCCGGACAACGAGAACAGTCCAGAGATTCCAGTGAAGGTGCTGAACTGCGACACCATCACCCAAGTGAAGGAGAAAATTCTGGACGCCGTTTACAAGAACATGCCCTACTCCCAACGGCCACGAGCCGTCGACATGGACCTGGGTATGTGCGCACAAACACACACACACACACACACACACACACACACAAACAAAACGAGATCCAGACACTCACAGATGCAGCTGGCAGGTGTGAAATCCTTCCCACCCACCGATTAATGTATCAGTGAGAGAAAACCTAGCCATGTGTACAGATTATCAGTGCATTAGTGTGATAAAAGCTGTGTTCCAGCAGCTCAGCCAGCCGCAGCGTGCTGGTGCCAGGCCTTCTATCAAACTGACTGACACCGTGCATCTCCCCCGTCTGGCTGCTTTTTCAACGCCTGGTGGTGCCAATAAGAACACAGTGGTTCGGGAAGCGCTCGCTCGCGTCTTTATGTGTGACTGCGTGCATGTCTGTGTTTTTGTCTCTGACGTGGCTGTCTGGCTGGCCCAGGCGAGAGCTGAGAGAACAACTCGCGTCGGACCCCACTCTCAGTCTGCCACCACCACCACCACCCCCCACTCCTGGCCGTCCCCTTTCTCCTCGCCTCCTCCCATCTCTCTGTTCTCCTCATCTAGAACAAAGGCCGCCCCATCAGCACGCTGCCAATCACCCATCACCTGACAATATGGCTCTCACGTTCTGTCTCACACCACTGCGCTGAAGAACGAATGCGTCTGCAGCGCCTCCTTTTCACACTCAGCGGCCGGCAAATTCCCATTTTAAAGCCCCTCAAGTCTCTCCAGGTCCATGAGGTCCATTTTAGCCATTCACACACGCCCACTTACCTGGCAATTCATGCTGAGTTAATGCCTGTTCACACACGCGCCGCCAACCCCGGTAATACCAGGGCCGTCCAGTAGGAGGCGGCGACTAACGATCTTTTGGTCATGGGTCAAGTCGGCAGATATGGTGTTGGACTTATCCTTCCTAATGATATTTTAAAAACAGCCCAACAAAGAAAAGGGTGGAGGGGAAAGCCCTGAGATTGGCTCATCGCGACCATGTAAAAACATAATGACATAACCATGTTTATGTTAAGCCACATATTACCCCCTCAGTCTGTTCATATGTGAGCCAAACCAGCTCTAAACCAGCTTTTAGACTGGGTTGTGAACTGTTTTGAAACAAAATAGGTCACATTCACACACCTCTTCATCTGTTTTAAGCACCTTGGAAACGACTCAGGAGTATTTGGATGTCTGTTTTGCTGGTTTTGCGGGGTCTTTTTTTTCACTATGTAGCATGTAGGTTAGGCGGGGATATCATGTGGTCACCTGGCAGAGGCACAACGTAATAAAACCGTGGAGAAAATCAATGATCACTCCCAGCATGAGAGCCACAACGGCTGTCCACTTCCCCTTCAACACGCTTATTATCATTTCATTACCCCTCAACCAGCCGTCAGCCAATATTTGCTACCAGTGCAGCTCATAAACCCCCACCTGTTCAAACCCTACGTTCCTTTTTTTTTTTGATTCCAAAAGGAGGTGATTTTGCATTTCAGTCCTTTCTTGTCTGCTCTCTACTCTTCTCCTCTTTCTGACCCTGACGGGCCGACTGCTGCGTATGCTAATGGGACGCCATTTCCACGACACAAGTACCAATTAAAGCGTGCAGCCTGCCTGAATATACATCTCGAAATAGTTTGTGTGTAATGTTTAATTAAGATGCACGTCAATCCAGTCCTGTGAGAGGAGTACACACGTGGAGAGCCACACTGCTGATATCTGCTTATTTGGGTAATGTGTGAAGAGACTGCTCTATGGGAGTCACGGAGGTTGATGTTCCGCCGACTGGAAGGCAAATGGGGTTTGAAAAGAGGTATTTTAAGAGTTCGCTTTGAGTCACAAGGAAGTTGTGGTTATTTTAGCACAGTAGCACAGCACGCAATCTGGTTTTGAAGGCAATGCATGAAGCACATAAATGTTAATTCAAGGCAGATGATCGTGTCGAACACGCTGTGGTTTTCATATGTGTGTATTATATATATATATGACACCAAAGCCCTCTGCAGAAACCAAGACAAATGGCGTTTTCTGTGGCTCACCATAATTACTGTACCATTCGCATCCTCAGAGTGGCGCCAGGGGAGGATGGCTCGCGTGGTGTTGCAGGATGAAGACATCACCACCAAGATAGAAAACGACTGGAAGAGACTGAACACCCTCATGCACTACCAGGTAAATAACCCAAAGTTTTCCTCAATTAACTCTCAAACTTCACCTTTTTTTTATTATCACGAAACGGCTTATTTCAGTTCAATTTCTGCCGCAGCTTTTGTTATGGAAATCGTAGCACGCACCTTGCCAAACTTTGATGTTTCCCGCTCTTGACTTTTAGTCAGCCAATTTTCAGCTCCTCATTTGCACGCCCTCGCCTAGTGTAATCCAAGAGACAGGAGGGAGGACAATTACTGTACAGGTGGCAGGAGAGATGAACCTTAAGCATCTCAGCCGACGTTTCCCGTTCCTCCTTAGAGATTTGAAGCTGCTCCTGTCTGAAGGACCTCGTCTCTTTCTGTCTCTCTCTTTCTATGCACTGTTGACTCTTACAACTGGCAACAATTAGTCCCGCTGTCTTCTTGCAACTTTGATTCACGCTCCACAATTTTAGAGCAAAGTGTAAAACTAACTAAAATTGAGTTCAGCGCTGTTAGGGAGAATGCACAGCTCTTGCGCTTGCAAATGAAAGAAAGATAGGGTGGATGAAAACGGGGGGGTCGGTGGGATTCTCAAGAGGAATTAAAGGAATCAAGAAGGAACAGGCTCAGCTGTACACACTGGTTCTTCTCTTGTTGAGAATCTTTTGCAGCACCGGCTCTCATTAGCCGGCCGAGGGGGGAAACCATCTGCTTAAAAGCAGCGTGTGACTCAATTCTGGGCTTCACCCTGTCAGGAGCAGGGGCTGAGAAGCAGCTGTGGTAGGGGTGGAGACTTGGGACTGTGATACAGCTCCATCCAGAGATGCAGCGACATGTAGGATCTTAGTCCGGCTGACTTTCAAGGCTGAATTTTGAGGACGGGAGGGGGTTGTGACGCTCAAGTCCTGCCCCAGAACAGCTAAGCAGATGTAGGAGTCATTAGAGGAAGAGGGGGCATCACAGTGTCCTTCACACAGAGCTTGACACCATGAAGCTGCTGCCCCCAGGTGTCTTGCCACCCTCATTTTCGTCCTTACCTTCGTCTCCGTCTTCATCTGGCCTCTTGAAATTTCTCTTAACTTTTCGGTGTTGTTTACATTTCTCCTACCCGCTGTCTGTCTTCTCTGCCCCCTTGCTCACACACAGGCAATCGACATTCGTTTTTGCCTTTATTTCCTCCGTTCTCTCTTTCTTCATCGCCTGCTCTGAGCACCTCTCCTCTGGTCTCTGCAGTGCTTTAATCCTTGATGAAGCACTGCAGTGTGTTTGCCTCCACACCGTAATGGGCTCTACTGTTGTTGTTGTTGTTGTTGAGGGATTTCAATCCTCAATTCTTGGCGTCACAGTCCCCCTGATGTCGTTAGTCGAGGGAGATGCCGTGGCGGCACGCGCGGGTGGCAGCTTCACTCGTTTTCCCTCAATAGCAGATCTGAGGACGGCCATTGATCACTGATCCAAGGTCCCTGCGCGGAACGTAAAAGCCAACACGATGCGACTTCAGAGGCACGTTGTAGGGCAACACAGGAACCAGAGAGGAAGAGAAAGGGATACAGAGAAGAGGCATGAGGTAATAGGGCAGCCAGTGGCAGGAGAGATGAGACTGGGCTGGAACAACACATACACTTGGGCATCGTTACTGTTTTGATGAGCTGGCAACGGTCCCTGTCTGAGAGCCCACGCGTGTGTGTGTGTGTGTGTGTATGTGTGTGTGTGTGTGTGTGTGTGTGTGCGTGTGTGTGTGTGTGTGTGTGTGTTTTTTCTTCACACGGCATGCCATCGCATTGGCAGCTGCGACAGCACATCTGGCTGCCTATCACAACCAGGGAGCACAGCTCATTAGGCCCCAGGGTGAGGGAGAAGCTGAAAAAAATTGGGAAGAGGTAAAGAGGAAATATTGAAGAGGGGGATGTGAGATTTTGCAGCCTGAGAACGAGCATCACCTTGAGTCTTTGTTAATTCTCCCAAAGCAGCGGCACCGGCACCAAACACCGGCATTAAAATTCATAGGGCTCCCAGCAACCCAAGAAACCCCATTGGCTGTTTACACTGCCACATGGGAAATAATGGTTTACATAACCTGGATATGGAAATATACACCTTCCCAGCTCCCTGCCACGCTAAAATTAAAAACATAAATGTGCACATTTAAAACGAGTTCAGAATCTTTATTCAGCACCTTGGCATTCACAGTCGGGGGACCGAACTCCCACTGTCCCAATCCACTCTCTCTATTTCCGTATTTTTACGGTCTTTTCTTGCGTAGATAAAAATAGAATAAGACAGAGGCACACTCAAATGTGCACACAATACACACACACGTTACCCAAGCTCAGACACAGACAAACACACGAGTCGAGATAAAAGATTTCTGAGATTGGAAACAGAGATTCTCATCTGATTGCTGATTTGGATCTTTTTGTAATCGCCCACACCGTCAAAGCGTTTCATCACACCGTCTTTTGACACCGTCCCACTCCCCCCTGAAACGCTGTCATCTCCAGCAGTTCATGCTAGGCTTCACCTGCCTCCTGCTGGATCAGATCCGGGTTTATCCAGAATTTCACACCCGTAGGAATCAGATATCTTCAAGAGTTGAGTTACGTCTGACACAGGGCAACAGTAACAGTTCTCATAAACGGGATGAACTAAAGTGGTCGAACTGTTAAAGTTATTTATGATGATAGGATGCTCACGCAGACGTGCACCGTATGCAGCAGGGTGCGGGGCGGAGTAATTATATTGATGCTGTGACAACAGTGTTGATTTATGACAGGTGGTCCGTGGCTTGTCCAGCATATTAATATTTGTTTGCCACATCCATTTGCGTGGACACATGGGCAGAGTGTGTTTTGTCAGGAATATTATTCCTAATGTGGAAATAAGTGACAGAAGAGGGCTGGTCACTCCCTCCCTCTCACCCTCCCTCCTCCCTCGCTCGAGCCGAGGCTGCATCAGAGCACAAAGTTAAAGTCAGTTTGGAAAGTTGCGTCCCCCGCTGCCCGCCGACCTCCGCGTGTCCTCTGCTCTGCGGTGAAGCAACACAGCAAACAGACACTGATGACCACACCAGGAGAGCCTGCCAGCTAGATCCTGTTACCCTCCTTGCAGACATCACTTGGGGCATTTTGGACTATTTTCAACAGAGCCAGACACAAACAGATACCGCCACATTCCTATCTGTTCATTAATCTAATGCTGCGCCTGTCTTGGTTCGCCGGTCCCCACGGTAAAGCTGAATACCATTCCCAAGTGAGGGTGAAGGTTTTTAGGAGGAAGAATATTTTTGGAGTAAATAGATTATCACATAGTGTTTTCCATTAAAAGGGAAATGTTTATTTTTTTTATTAATCCTGCTGCTGCTGCACTCTGAATATATCTGGGACCTGCAGTATTTGTTTCATAAATTGTGTGACATTGCTCAACCCACTATATCGGCCGATATAGATTGCAGTTTTAAAGTCTGGATGATCCCAAGTAACCACTGTTTATCATTATAATGCAAATATTGGAGTAAATGTATTCCAATATTGTTACATCTTAAACAAATTTATTTGGAATCCAGTTGCATGGTTGATTGATTCTTAACTCCTGGGTTTATTGTGTATCGGTGCTATTGACCGTTTCCAGTAAATGTCTGTTGTTAGCTGAGGATCATTAAAAGAAGTCACGCGTGCCATATTCATAATATTGTTTATTGTAATGTGAAGTATTTAGGGTAACGTACATGTAATCACATTTTTCTGTATGGAACAGCTGTGACTTCAGTGAGGCTGTGCACCATGGACTCTCTTGCTCACTGGTTTACTACCACATTTGTCCACAACAACATCCCAATGGAAACCACACCACCCACAAAACCGTGAAGTTCATGTTTTGCATTTTATTTCCCAACTGTACTGAGAGTGAACTCAGCTATGACCTTAAAGCCAGAGCACTTATCGGACCATGATTTCTGGCACACTATTATAACCTTATTTAGAACTTACATTGTGTAATTGAATAGAATACTACAAAATAAATAGTTTTATATATAGTGTATATAGTATATAGTAGTGTTATTATTAGTCATAGTTCTTTCAAAAATCTCACAGCCGCCTCAGTCTGTGTATTTCCAAACAGAGTTGAAAGCTACAATAAGCATCATGATCTTAGGGCACAGGTCCAAGAGAGATGGGACAGACAGGCCAGGACCAGTGCAGTGGATTGCGAGAGATGTAGCCGAGGAAAAGAAAGATAGCGGCTGACCACACTCTGCTGTCTGGTCGGCTCGGCGCTGTCTAATAGAAGGTCTTATCACAGGCTGGGCCCACAGCTCTTATCACACCTGCCCACTATCAGCCCCACACTGGATTATCCCTGAAGGGCGAATCTGCACGCCTTCAATCATTTACTCTATCACAAGGACCCATCTCTGCTGTAGCCTCTCTGTCAGCCGTTCAAAAAAAAAAAAGCAGAGAAAGAGAGAGGGATGGAGGGAGGCGTAAAGCGAAAAGCGGGGGGACAGAGAAGCTATTTCATGCTCCTCAGCGGAAAACGTATCATAGGAATAGCGGTGGAAACTTCACGCGAGTTCACGCGTTCGAGCTGGTCGGACGCCAGCAGCTCGGTGGAGGCTGTAGAAATTAGGATTGGGAAAGAAGAGGCAAACGACAGCGAGGTGAGGCGAGATGGAGAAGGGTCGAAGTGAGATGTCGACAGTGGAAGGGGAAGAGGAAGACCATTTGTCATTTCTCTCCAAGAAGCCGGGGGAAAAGAAAAGTGCATCTGTAAGAGGATTCCTGCACATTTCATCCCTGGTTTCGAGTGTCTCTCCAGTGTGGCCAATTGAGGCCAGATGGCAACTTCAACTAATAGCACAGCAGAGATTAGCTTGGAAAAAGTGGGAGAGAGGGGTGAGGCCGAGACTGAGGGGAGGATGAGAGGCTCTGTGGCTCTCGAGAGCGAGGAGGAACTCTGTGATTGTCCGACCCAATATCCACGAGCTTATTTCCCGACAAGAGCCCATCCCCGCAGAAGCAAATGAAAAGGAGAGTTTTCTGTTTTTCTATAGATTCTTTGAGGGATTCCTTTTGGAGCCTGGCATTTGCCTTTTGTTTATTTCTTCACTGGAGGCTCGTCAGTTTTTCTTTGCTGGTTCTGAAACAGAAATCCCTCCTCGGGGTGGGCTGCAAATGCCAGCCAACAAGCTGTTTGTTGTTTTGGCTTTAAGAGAAAGAAACACAAGTTCTGTTTGCAGTATTTTGCGTTTTTTTTCTAAAGTGGTGTCATGCTTTGGTGTATAAACAGTTCCCACATTTCAAAGATTAATCATAGTTTAATTGCCGTCTCATGATGTATTAATCACACTGTTAGCCTGATGAAATATCTCTGTTTAGAAGAGTCTTAAAAATAGATTTTAAAAGCATCCTTTCTCATGTCGTTTGCGTCAGTTTTTCTGAGCTTATCTGAAGTGACTTGAGCACATCATCCAGGGCCAAGAGCCCTTTGTAAATACAAACCACAGGGGGGGCACTGAACCTCAGTGTCTGTCTCTTATTCATGACACACCATCTTTTACGAAGCCTTTTCCTCCCTCTTCTTTCCCTTTGACTCTCATTCCGTGCTGTTTTAATGCTATTATTATACCCGCGCACCCCACTTTCTTTAAGGGTGTGAAGTGTACACGAGATGAGACATTGAGCATTCTAGTGTCTGCCGCTCACTCACTCCTGCCAGTCTTCCCCGTCCTTTACTTCTCCTCCGTCTCTTCACTTTCAGTCCCTCTTAGCATCTTATTCCAGTACCAAAGCTTACATCATGTCTCTAATGTTTGTGAAGGGGATGACAATGACAGTCATGTTGAGTACAGCCATCATGCTGCCACAGCGCTCCGCTCCGCCGGAGAAAAAAGGAGAAGCCACGGGGCTGCGGAGAGAACAGCAGGGAGTGCAGATATGACAGAAGGGGATGGGTTGCGTAGGGGTTGGGGATGTGTTTTGCTTGTGGGACTGAAGGCCTTAAATACCCTCATGTTGTCTCTAACATTAGCATATCTGAGGGGAAAAAATGTCTCTCTTTCTTCAACTCTTTGTCATATTCTCTGTGTCTGTCATATCATCTCTGTCACTCTAAAATGTGTGTGTGTGTGTGTGTCTGTCTGTCCGTCACAGGTGTCAGACCGCTGCGTCGTGGCTTTGGTTCCCAAACAGACCTCGTCATACAACATCCCCTCCTCAGCCAGCATATCCCGCACTTCCATCAGCAGATACGGTAAGTCACTGTGGCTCTGACATCGATCTCGCTGATTGCCAAAATGCCAGCAGCATATATGTATACATACATATATATACATATATGCTGTATATTATATCAGCCAGTCACAATATGTGTGCGCGCCCAATAATTAATGCCATGCAAATGTGATCCTGTTGCCTCACAGATGCATCGCAATGTTTTTTTTTTTTTAGTCAGTAGATTTTTATGTATTAGTGATTTCAACCATGAATTGAGCCAAATGCAGTCACCCTTTGCTGGAGAGGTCTTCTCTTTTTGTCTGGCAAGGTTTCCCCTCCCTCCCCGACTGTGCCCACTGTATTTTGCTCTGCTGTTCGTGTCCAAGCTCTGCAGGATTGGTAGGAGGATGCAAAGAGGAGAGAGGGAGTGAAACAAGATGAAGAGGAGGGGAGAGCGCGTTTGATTTTAAAGCCGCCATTACCGCCATTATTGCACCACAGATACGTTCTGTGCAGGAGGCTGCTTATGCAGACATGCACCCTCACGTGCTTCAGTTGTGCTTGTACATTGTGCCAAATTCGGTCTCCTGCCAGACAGACGCACACAGCAGCGGCAGCGGCAGCAGCACGCAACTTGCGATTGCTAATTATTCTGTGTGAATGATACTTCACGCAAACAGAAAAAAGATAAGTGAGCGCGGCCCATTATCAGGACTGGGAATAGAACGTGAACACTGCGTTTAAGCTGCCAAGTGCAAAAGAGGGAGGAAAAGCATCCTTTAAACTCCAAGCAACCACACGTCTTGTTTTTTTTAGGCTTGGGCACCTGTAGATGCAACTGCAGAGGACATTGTTGAGAAGATTACTGTGCCTTCTGTCGGCGCCCTCTTCTGAAGAGGCGACCGAAATTACCAAAGTGTTAACAAGTAGAACTACAAATGGAACAAAGGAAAGAAAACCTGCGCGTGCGTTGCATTGTTATTTTAATGTTGTCGTTTAATTCCAGACCTCTGCTTCAGGGGTTTTTACACCTAGGTTGTCATTGCATAAAAATATCTCAGTCGCAAGGGATATTTTAATCTGTCATAAAATTGCAAATGAGCTGTTGAGAGTCTATACACCGCTTCTCAAGTTTTACGCCCAGGTAGTCGGCACACGGAAATACCTAGATAGTAGTTACATGGAAATATCTGAGTCAGGGGGATATTTTAATGTGTCATGAAATTGCAATGAGCTGCTTAGAGGCTGTACCGTGCCTCTCATTCTTCTCTTGACTTTTTTTTGTCTGTGTACGTGTGTGTGTGTGTGTGTGTGTAAGTGAGTGAGTGTTCAGGCTCTGTGGTTGAACGTGCATGGCATAGAAACAGAGGCTCGGCTGGCATGTGCCCGTCCCTCATCAATCATGGGTTGGCACCTCGACACCTGCTGATGGATTCATACCAATTTAACGTGCAACACTTAGCATCTTGACTCAATTTATACCACTGACAAGCCTGCTGTAGCCCCTCAGACTCAGCCAGAGTACACCTGCTCAGGGCCCGGGCAGCGGAGGACTTCTTTGTGTTCCGGCTGCAGGGATAGAGCAGAGGAAACCAGACGGATGAAAAGCCAGTGACTGGATTAAGATGGGATGTGGGACCTCAATTCACCTCTGCACACATGCTCATATATTCAACCCCTCCTCGCTCCCCAGTGGCCACTGCAGAGGCGTGAGCCGTTCCTATTTGAAAGGTGTAAGTGGCTGCATCGGCGGCGGAAAGCTTTGTTGTGGAGCTGGTGCCTTTGAAGCCAGGTCGGAGGGATCGTCATCCAGATCCTCAGATCCTGAATCGGTAGCGATCCAGCTGCCAGCTGAGATGATGCCGGCTAATGAGGGAGAGTGAAACCGCCGTCGTTCAGACTAAGTGGAGAGCAAGGAAGGCAAGAGGAGGAGGAGGAGGAGGAGGAAGTGGAGGAAGAGACCAGGGCGACGTATGGATGAAGGCGTGTGGCTTCAGTGCTTAGCAAATTAGGGATCTTTTGATGCATTGATTAGAGTGTGACAGGGCCGTCTGCAACATGGCGACACTACAGCGTGACAGGGAAGAGGCGATTATGAGAGCTTTTAAGCGGAGCCAGGCGGTGCGCCTGAGCTGCTGAGGCAGAGATTATACAGAGGGACAAGAGAGAGAAAATGAATGAGAGCAGAGAAGGGGGGTGGACAATCATCAAATTGTAACAGAGAGGAAGAAGGAGGAAATGGACTATAAACACAAAGCATTTTGTAAACACCTTTATGTCGCATGTTGTGTGTAATCAGACAAACGTTTTAAGCAAGGCCTTGTTTTACCTATCTCGTGTGTCATCGAGTATTCCAGTTTCGAGGGGGCCACCGCTAATCAACGTGACACCTGGGCCCCGTCCCTTTCATTACTCTCCTGTTCTATGAAATTATCCACCACTGCAATTTCCTCAGCCCGACTCTGAGCAGGAGGCGAACGCACAAGATCTGGCTTTGTAATGAGTTACAAAGGAGAGGATGGAAATGAATGAGAGGCTGTGTGTGTACAAGTGTTTGTTGTGAGTGTGTGTGTGGGCACCTGGGGGATGCTTTTGCAATCACAGTCATTTAGGCTGGCTGATCCGCATCTCTCTCCTATTTGTTTTCTCCCGTCTTTGTTCCCGGACAGACTCTTCGTTCCGCTACACGGGCAGTCCCGACAGCCTTCGCTCGCGCGCTCCCATGATCACCCCTGACCTGGAGAGCGGCGTGAAGGTGTGGCACCTGGTGAAGAACCACGAGCACGGGGACCAGAAGGAAGGAGACCGCGGCAGCAAGATGGTGTCTGAGATCTACCTGACCAGGCTGCTGGCCACCAAGGTAACATGAGTACTGTACTGTAGATGTACTGGAAGTTTGTGCAGCATCTAAAAACTCTTAGTCAGGAACAGAAATGAAGATATCAAAGGCAGTGGAGGCTGGTGGTGAAAGTTTTTGGTGCCGTTGGAGAGCATCTGGTACAAAACAAATAACACTACTTTTTTATAAATGAGTCAATTTTGGACGCTCCGCTTGGGTTTTGATTAACAGGCGTGCTTAACGTGTAAGTCAGACTGAATGAAAAATTGCATAAAAAGTGCAGATTTGAGAATCTTTAAGTGGCCACTTAGAGACCAGTATAAGGTCACGTGCACGCCACAATACACATCCATCTGTCCAGCATCTCTCACCTCTGAAACATACATATTTACACACAAAAACTATTAAAACAAAAATTTGTTGAAATCGTGTTGAAACATCCGCCACACATACACACATTGTATGAGTTCATTAATAAGCACAGCAGCACTCATTGCAAACCCTATTAACGAGCCACCATTGATGAAAAGTAAAAGTAATGATTATGAGTAATAATGGTCCCGCTTTATCATTACTTACACTCTTTTTGAGGTTTTCTATTGCATAAATGTGTTTTATTGCTTTCAGTTTTTTATTGGTGAGCTCATTTTCTTGTTCATTCTTCACTCTTAGGTATTTAAATCTATAGCAATACAATATTTCTGTCGTACAACCACATATCTCCATCCACCCATTATCAAACCACCAGTTTGTACCCAGTGGTGTTGTGGGGAGCTGCAGGAGCACACAGGGTGAAGGCAGGGACGACATCCTGGACAGGTCTCCAGTCCATTATTGCCACATATCTCTAAAAAGTTCAATTTTGTCCCTTTTTCAGCTTTGTAACTCAACAAACTGAACATTTTTTGGGGATAAATTATTTATCTTAGAACTCATCTTAGGAGGATTCTTAATCCTTATTAACAATTCAAATTACAAATCATTAAATCTGGATACATGGTTTTCACAAGACCAGAAGGGTGTGGAAAACTATGAATATGAAAAGTAATGAGGGGCTTAGCCTGTTAGACAAATACAGCAGAGTGAAGAGTGAAATATTTGCCCGGGAGGAGTATTTAAGTTGGATAAAAATATACAAGAGTCAACCGTTTCAAATTTGTAAAATGCTGATTTCTGCGCGTCTCCTTCTTCTCTCAGGGCACGCTACAAAAATTTGTGGACGACCTGTTTGAAACGTTGTTCAGCACAGTCCACAGAGGGAGCACGCTTCCCCTCGCCATCAAATACATGTTTGACTTCCTGGACGAGCAGGCGGACAAGCACGGCATTCACGACACAGACGTCCGTCACACGTGGAAGAGCAACTGGTGAGGACGACGAAAACGCAACACACACGCGCACACACACACCACAGGTCCTCACACTGTGGTGTGTGTGTATGTGTTACGCAATGAGTCTATTTTTAAACAAGTCACATTTCACATCTTACCTATTCTCTTTGTCTCCATCCTGCAGCCTGCCGCTCCGCTTCTGGGTGAATGTGATCAAGAACCCGCAGTTTGTGTTCGACATCCATAAGAGCAGCATCACAGACGCCTGTCTGTCTGTCGTCGCTCAGACCTTTATGGATTCTTGCTCCACTTCAGAGCATCGCTTGGGCAAAGATTCCCCGTCCAATAAGCTGCTCTACGCAAAAGATATCCCCAATTACAAGAGCTGGGTAGAGAGGTAGGTGCTGATGCACTCACTTCACACACTATCCCGATCCCCTCTCCTGTCATATCCTTTTTGTATCCTCTTACAGTAAAGATGGGCATATCGGGGAAAAGCGATTCATAATTCTCTTTCTTCTCGCTGGACTTCTAAACCTGATTCCGTAAAAAGCCTTTTGAAAGCGGCCGTTGCGGGCACGCATTGTTAGCGAAAATGATATTATTCTTCCAAAGAGGAAAAAAAGAAAACTCCACGAAGACCGGCCCGGTCTCAGCTGAGCTGTTAGGTTGACTCAGTGGCTGTCAGCGAGTGATGGCATGTGTCGCCCGGTCCCTCAGGTACTACGCTGACATCAACCGGCTGCCGGCCATCAGCGACCAGGACATGAACGCCTACTTAGCAGAACAGGCACGACTCCACTCCACGGAGTTCAACATGCTCAGCGCTCTCAATGAGATCTACTCTTACGTCAGCAAGTACAGTGAGGAGGTAAGAGATGCTTGCATATACACATAAACACATACACAGACACATACACTTAGATGCGCTATGTATTTAAGTCACTTGGAGGATGGCTTAGCAGGAAGTCAGTTTTTCACAAAATAAAAGAAAAGAAAAAACCCTGCAAGTAGCAACTGCTGTAATTCTACTGCAGAAAACAAAGGTAAGAGGTGATCATTTATAGGCATGTATAATGGGGGTCATGTGACCCCACCTGTCATGTATAGAGGCGTGTCAATATGGAAAACTTATTTCCATTACACTTCTTTCAATACACGTCTCATGAGAATATAAGCATTTCTTTTATTTGAGAGGGGTTTTTTATTGAATGTTTCCATTACCAGTTATTTATTACAACAATTAGGTTTTCTACAGCTAATGGGAACCAACCTTTGTCTCAGGAGAGACAGAGAACCTCTAAAGTTCATTTCTTGATGTATGGGTACTCGAAGGGGAATTGTGCAAATAGTGGAAAAAGATGCAGACTGGCATGGTTTCTATGCTTCAAGTGATTACCAAAGACTGGTTTTGTACAAATAATCCTGTGTAGGCACAAATTCAACTGGAACATGTGAAAGTCCTGAGGAAAAGAAACGTGAATCATCCCAGAAAAGAAGTGACTCATAGACAGATGACAGAGATGGGAAGAAAATGAGCTAAGATGAAGTTACAAATGAACACAACAGACGTGAACGAGGGAGCGTATTGCTGATTAAAGCTAATGATATATTTCTCCTATGATTATTATTATTATGATTATTACTCAGCAGCATGGCCATCATGGCCCCGTGCTCTTATCTAAGCTGACGCTGAACAACCGTGCTCTGCCTTCCTCTCGTAATAACATAAAAGGTAGATTTAACAGCGCTCCCGTGCTCCGCTTTTGGATTTTGTCCCCTCTTTTCTGTGTAGGTTGAGATGGGTGATCTGCTGTAATCTCTCCCTTCTTCTGAAGTAGAATTTTACCCAGAGGGCAGTGCCAGGCGCTGATTGCGTAATGAGCCGCTGCCTTAGTAAATCAGCCGCTAATCACGGGCAGATTGCGAGCGCAAATTGAACAAAAGGCGCGCCCGACGTTTTTTTTTTTTTTTTCCCCACGCTGTAACGCCATCACGTCCTGTATATCTCGGCTTCTGCGTTCCCAGGCTGTCCGCACCCGGCGAAAAGGTTAGTGAGGTCAGCTCAGCGTCTTCAGTAGACTTCCCCGAAGCCCGGAGGTCTGTGGAGACCTGAGCTTAACAAGGCGCTGTGTCTGATCTGTGGAGTAGAACGTGGATGTCTACAGGCTCTCAGCATGCTGCGCTGTCCTTTTGCCCGCACTCAGCGAGAGTGGCTATCTGTTATATAGGGCTCTCATGAGCAGAATCATAGGCAACACACACACACACACACACACTGTCAGATCACAGGAAGCATAAAAAACCAGGAGGAGGATAGGAAAGGAGGAGAGAGAGGGTGCATTTATGGAGACATTCTGCTTCTAATGTCAGTTCCTCCTCTGGGAAGCATTAGCCTGACCTTTATGTTGGACCACAGTATCTCTCCCTCCCTCACTCTCTCTCTCTCTCTTTTCCCTCCTCTTCCTACCTCTTGTTTCCTCTCTCCCTCCTTTCTGCACCTTGCTCCTCTTTTCAGCCATTATCCAGTCAGCTCCCTCTTTGCTCTCCATGAATCTCATATAGTCACTTTCGCTGCCTCTGCAGTTGTGGCTGTCCATCCCACGGATGCACAGAGACAAATGCAAACACGCTTGTTTCACACTCGTGCACAAACTCCGCCGTGCCTCTGGTATCTGCTGTCTCCCAGAGTGCAGCGGGTAAAAAAGCCCCCGCTAACGTTTTTTTTTTTTTTTCGCTCTCATTCAGCCCCGCACAAAGGGCCGCGTGCGAGGCTAACCAGGCCAGAGCTGCAGCCTGCTTAAATGGATTTGGGAGATGGCGATGGGAGCTGCACCTGCATACAGTGCTGCAGATTAATAATAGATTGCTATCGGGCCCGATGAGGAGGAGGAAGCGCTCTGCCTGTAGCTGCCAGCCTTTAAGAGCACTTAAGCAGATGAGTGGAAGATGGTAGTGGGCAGACAGATACCGTGCTCTGCAACTGGACCGGCAGCAAACAAAGGTTTGCAATGTTGTGCAAAAAAGAGAGAGAGAGAGAGAGAGAGAGGGCAAGAAAGAGAGAGCAAGAAGACCATCCCTGATGTTTTTTTTTTTCAGACTGAGAGCCGCCAGCTTTTATTGCGTAAAAGGTGTTAAAACCACCAACCAGCTACAACCAATTCTTTTAAACCTTAAAGTGCTGTTCTGATTGAGTGCAGGACAGAAAGGCAGAAAACTGATGCATTATAAAATGTTCAAAAGACACAGCAATAAACAACATAGACTGGCGCTTTTTTTTTCTGTAGATAATTTGAATTGTGTGAACAAAATGCTTGTGGTAAGCCTGATATTTCATTAGAATTTCAGATTTCTTTCTCTCTATTTTCCCCTCTGGTGCTGACAGTCTCCAGTGGTAATTCAAAGTGTAAATAAATACCCAAAGACAATGAATGACTAGAGGAAAAATACTCCCTTCTTGCTTTAGTATTCCAAACAGTGACTCAACATGGGTGTACAATGCCCTGTTGGTGACACTTCCTCTCCCATGTTTTATTTATCACTTACCTGAAAATAGTTTCAGTCACACTTTGCGTAACAGGTATCAATTAATTATTTTGTTTAACTCATCTATTATTCAACCTTTTGTCCCAGTCTGGCGTCGTTTGATGTGAAACGGATCCACTGCAGCAGGCAAATACACAGCAGCAGACCAGGGGCGTATATGTATGCAGGAACAAAGGCTGTGGGTGTTTGGATTCAGAGATCCACATCGGAGGTGATGAAAGCGTGGACCGTATTGTAGTATTTTCCGCTGCTTTATATTCATATTAAAGGCCTTTGCCATGCGTGTTGGTGTCACTGTGACATAGATTCCCCGCGACAAGGCAGACACTAGATGAGAGAGGGAAGGAGAGAGCCTGTCTGAATCCCTTTTGAACCCGACTTGACAAATGCCAAATTTACAAGGAAGGGTCTCAGAAGATAAAACGGGAAAGGCTAATGCACAAATATTTCTCTGCGCTGTCAAAGACAAAGGCAGTGATGTAACTCTTTTCTTTTTCTTTCATGTCATGTCCAAAACCTACAAGAGCCGGCTCTGCTCCGCGTGAAAAGAACATTGCTCTCTATTAAATATCATCCGATCTAATGATCTAACCAAAGCAGTCACTCAATGTGTTGTTCTGCCTTTGGTGTCTGACCACAGTTTGTTCCGCTTCTGCACAGATCACGGCGGCTCTGGACCAGGACGAACAGGCCCGGAAGCAGAGGTTGGCCTACAAGGTGGACCAGCTCATCTCCGCCATGTCCCTGGAGAGCTGAGGGTGAGCCCACACCCAACGTGAGAGAGCGAGAGAGAGAGAGAGAGGTAGAGAATGAAGGAGACAGGACCATAATCGTGACAGGACCTCCCACAGAGGGGCCTGCATTACTTACCTCTCATCGTGGGAGCTAGAACCATGGACCAGACCTAGGACCTCTGTGTATCCACAGCCGGACACACGCACAACTGCTTTAGTTACCCCCCCCCCCCCCCCCCCCTCCCCCCCCACCCCACCTCTTCTTCCACGATGGCACCAGCTGAGACAGAGACAGAGACACTGTAGCTGGAGCTCATGGACAGTGTAAGGAGGGAACATCGGCAGAGAAGACAACAACATGGCTTGTATTTATTTATTTTTTTGTTTCTTTTTCTTAAAGGATATTTTCTCTCAGTTTAACAGTAAACTGTATGTTGTGTGGGTTGGTGTGTGGGTGTGTGTGTGTGTGTGCATGTGCGTGCGTGTGTGTGTGTGCCGTGCTGAGGAAGACTCCTGCAGAAATGTGAGAGCAAACGGAGAAACAGATTTATTCGCTCCTCAGTCAGAAACTCACATCTGAGTGTGAAACAGAGATTAAAAAAAAGGAATGAAAACAAGCATCGAGGAGCGGAGGAGCGGCTCTCATGTCGGACAGCTGAGTTTGCGTTCAGATTTCTCAGATTTTATTTTTGTACTCGTACATTTGAATATTATCAGTTGCAGTTGAAATATCCACCCGGGATCCCACAAGTGTTGTTGTGTAAAAGACCTAAAGAGAGTTACACGACGGCGGGGAAACAGGCCATGGTCCACACCCTCTCTCACTCCTTCCCTCCTCGGACTGACGCGACACGCAACACAGAGGACAAAAAAAAGGAAAAAAAAACGTCGGCTCTCTGTCCAATCAGAAGTGTACAGGAAAACATGAACCTTGTGCTCATCATCTAAGAGTCAAAGGAACTCCACTCGTGGTGGTCACAGTCCAGCCAGCATGCTTGCACCTAAACTGAGGATGAAGACGAAGTCTATAGTGTATTTACTGTAGGAGATGACCTTAAATCAGCATCACTCTGGCGTCCAAGGCTTTTTTCAGCAGTTAGATCATCTGTATATGTACCGGTTGAGACTTGCCAATCAGTGTATGTGAATGTACAACTGTTTTTTTTTTCTTTTTTTCAAATGTTATTGTTTGTTTGTTTGTTTGTTTGATTGTATGTCTATATTTGAGTTGTGCAAACAGAAAGGGGCTCAGTTGAACTGAAGCCCCGTGGATATTTGCAGTAGCTCGTTTAAGTGAACAACTCCATTTGTCCGTCCTGGCTCCAAGACCATCCAACCGGTTCCCAAGCATTATTTACACCAAATACTGTCTCTGCGAAAGGAGAGCGCGTATCATCTGCAGTACGCACAGCGAGAAGTCGGTGGGGACCGCGCAACATCAACTGGTGCCTGTAAACTAAGCTAAAACTCTCCATTACTATAACCACAGTTACTGTCCGTCTGGGATCAACTTCATGTGTACTTTGCATGCTATCATACATCGGAAGTGTTCTAAAGGTCCATCTTATGATTTTTAAGTGCCAATGAGTCATGTCAGCTCCAGCTGGCTGGTTGAGATGTCAGCTGACGGGAGATGACAAACCGGACCACCACCCGTGTCCTGGCACAGACACTGAGAAGCCTGGCTGCGTGGGTCTCATGTGACCAAGTGCCAAAAGATCCTGTTGTTTCAAATTGTTCACTAATGTGTCAAAAAATCGGTTAATGCTTTACAGAGGGAGCAGAGCTCTCGTGTCGGAGTGCACAGCCGGTTAAAATTCAAGTTTATGTAACTGGAACGATGAGTTTGTTTTTTGTTTTTTTGTTTTTTTTAAGGAACATGTGAAAGGTACGAAAAACAAAGGCAAGAGCGAAACAGACCCAGGAACAAGGGACAAAAAGAGGAAAATGCAGAGGCATGTGTGGGCGGGGGGGGATAAATGTTTTGTGTCGCGTCTCCTGACTCAAGCCAAAACGTCACAAGCTGAGAGGCTGATGTAACCTTCCAACCTTCTAGCTGGATGACAACAAACTGTAGATTCCGTCCTCGAGATCGGTGATTTCGTTTGCTTCCAAGATACATGTTTGCTTGCTGTTTACATCAAGTACTTGAAAATAGGTAGTGTTAAAAGGTTTGCACAGTACACTGCAGTCGTGTGCATTGAGAGCATGACAAATACCAGAGATGGGTGAAAGGTGCTTCTTTTCTCTGTGGCCTTAGATACCCACCTGCTTAGTGTCCCTGATCTTACGTGTCCCAGGCCCGGGCGCAGTCCTTTCATTGCTCGGGAGCCCGATGGTCTTTCAGCGATACCTGGCCCCGGCGCTCTGCCGAGAACTGTCTCAGCGAGATAAAGTAAAAGGAAAGGTGAAGAGGGTACGGCCTGGCTCAGGCAGACATTGCCTTGCTCAGCACTCGGCTCGCCTGAGCTGTTTGAAGAGAAGTGTCGAGAAATGAGGATAGAGGGAGAGGTAGAAAGAGAGAGAACCCCTTTAGCTCTAGTTTCCTGCTCCGGCTTTGAAGCTGCTCTTTGATCTGAGGCAGTTGTGTGCACAGTGTGATCAGGAGATGGAAAGAGAAAAAAAAAACATCAAACTAACAGGCAAGGAGAAATGTAGGATGAGGTGATGATTGACATGCCATTACTGTGTCTGGCCAGTGGGGGCAGAAGAGCAAAAGGGCAGTTGTGTGTCGTCCCCTCGCCTGAAAAAGCACCTTTTCATTCTCGAATTAACATCTTTAGGTACACAATGGCGCACTTATACAGTACATACAGAAAACATGACGATTCTTCCTTTTGATTAAGGTGTCTTCCCAATTCAGCAAATAGAATTGTATCCTCCTCATACCTCACATTGCTTGTATGGAGTAATGCTTTGTTGTTTCTTTTTTTCATTTAAACAGGACCTAAATGCCTTTTCCTTTTTGCAAGGGGAGAAATGTATGTTTATGGGAGTCTTTCCAACCCTCCACTAAGCTCTCCTGTGTTCAGAGTTGTGACATAACGTAATCAGAGGCACACAAATTGGTTGAGAGTGACTTTGATTTTTCTCTCAGAGAACATTTATATCAGGATGTTTCCCTATGTCTTGCGTGAGATCTTTGCATGCATTGCTTCAGTTCTGCCTGATAGTCCATATCAGTCCACACGCCATCATAAGTCAAACTGCAGTTCTTCCCAAAAGTCCATTCATTCACGTCTTAAATCACAGCTGAATGCACCTTTTTTTTTTGTGAAAGATTTTTTTGAACTAGTTAGTTTCCATGCTGTACACTTATTTCTGGAACAATTCAAGTCAATTCAGTTTGAACTGAGAAGAGAATAGTTTGTTTACTCTTTCTGCGGTGCAGAATCCCATTTGACTGCCAGTTGTGCTCACAAACACAACCTCATTTAAGCTCAAGCTGATTGCTGATTGAAGATGCTTTGTGCAATTTTTATGCTCTCAGTGTAACGTGTTGCCGAAGAGATGGTGTTGTTGTTTTTAACTGGCACGTGTCATTCCTTATACAAAACAAAGCATTTAATCAGCGTTTTGGTTTGCTCTATGGCAATGGACAGAGGAACTGAAATCCAGATCAATGTATTACTCTTGATTCAAAATATCACCAAGTATAAAATGAGTAACCTTCCATTTTACACACATTGTAAACAAACCCTTTGTAGACACTGGAGTTCTGTAAAATAGTAATTACTGGCAATGATGATGATGACGATGATGATAATAATAATGGCTGTCTGTTCTTCTTGTTTTATAAAAGTGTTGTGAAAATTGTAAGAAACTTAAAGTATTTAAAAAAGGTTGTTCTCTTGTTTTTTATTTGCTTTGGTTTTGTTATGATAATATATTATTGTGTACCTATTGTAAATATGAAGCACACCTATTTTGCAAGCCAAGGATTCACTTTGTACTGTTGTTATATATAAATAAACTTTGCTGGTTAAAAATTGCATAGAGCCAAAATCTGTTTTTGTGTCATTTTGTTGAGTGACTTAAGTGAACATTAACTGGAACTTTGAGTTGAGGCAAAGAGGGAATAGAGTCTCATTAAGTCCCTGTGGAACCACAATTCCAGCAATGCCTTGGGTGTTGTAAACACAAAGTAAAATGGTGCCTAAGGCTTAGTGAAGTAACAAGTTGCTGCAACTCGAGGGCTTTACTTTATCACATTTTGCTAAACTGGCACCATCTAAAGAAAGTCATGTTAGCAGCTAGAAATGTATGCACTTGTATCTCAGGATTACATTTAAGTTATAGTTGGGAATCCTAGGCCAAAGGTACAACAGAATTATTTGCCCTTTTCAGTTGCTTCTAAAAGGAATTAAATACTTCCTACACATTTGATACAATGATTTCACCTAGCAGTCTAAGATCCATTATAAAGGAATGTGTAAAGTTACTGAATGACTCTGAGAGAGAAACCTGAAAAGTCCTGAGGGAATGTACATATAGGAGCATAGCATACCCGTATCCCTCCATACACTTTTCAGTGGTGGCAACTTAAGTGACTTGAAAGATTACATGTGTTGAATTCTATACTCTGTACTCTTTTTAACCTCTCACACTTTGGCATCACATGTCATGATTATTTACAGTATTTTTTACAGTATTAGGCTGATTAGGGTTATACCATTAGGATCGCTAGTTATCATGCATCCCCACTTCAAACCCCTGGAGTATGTGACCGAGAAGGGACAGACCTTTCTCCCTCCCATCGCTTGTGGCGCTGGGTTCATCCTGGGATTCTGCACGCTCTCTCTTTCTCTGGCTCGAGGCTAACAGAATAACCTACGGCTGTAACGCGCTGAATTGCAGTCGTTTGTCTTCATGCAAGTCTGTTAGCACAGACCAGGCTCAGCTTCTCAAGTGCAATCACATTAGATTGCTAATGGAGGTGTGGGTCAGTATGTTTAAGTGGAATCAAATGGCCCCAGGGTCAGTCATTTCTACAGCGGACAAGCTCATACGTTCTTATAACTGTCTGCTTGTCTTTTATTAGAAACCCGGCACTGAACAGTAGATGAGTGGACAGAGGGGAAAGCAGGAAGGGGGTATAGTTTAAAATGTAGTTGCTGCTAGCTGACCGTTGCAATGTTATTGCAGTGTTATGTTATTCTGCTCACCCTACTGCCATTTTACACTCCACGATGGCCTGTGAAGACAGCAGATTTGACTGATTATACAGTCATCTATTTAATGTTCATGACACCAACGGAAAAGTTTTGTCTGGACAGGTTAACTGAGGTGATGTTGAGGCGTAAGATGATTCTCCTCCACTTCCTGGTGAAGTCTGCGTATCCAGCCATATATGTTTGAGATCTTGGCCACCCTTGCTCCTGTAGTTCCTCTAGGGAAGGTCTAATCCCTGCTGCTTCTAATCCTGTACTGCTGAGACCAATTCAAATCCACGCGGGACTTAACGCCCTGTAATGCCTTTACAAGTAGTTGCATAAAGCTGACATCCCATTCGTTCTGGGTAGGATCCTCAGCCTGGATTACAAGGCAAATTCTGAAATAATTAATGCAAGTTGGCAAAAGAGGATGCCAGGGGTGATTCCAGCCCCATTTCAAAGAAAGGCCAACGATTAATTTCATAATGAAGCAATCCCTGACACCTTTTTAGGCCTGAGTGTTCCTTTGTTTTCCCATTGTCATTGCTTGAGACACATCCTTGTGTAAGGAGTTTGTGGTGCAAACTTCTTACTTTGTAGCTATGTTTAATGATGCTAAAAAGGTCACAGTTTATTGGTGCTGGCAGAGTTGTGCTCCTGTGGCCACAAGCTCTCCCACTGTAGATTAGATTTATGGGCCATAAGTGGAGTTGTCCTTGAGCAACCACTGCCACCACCGATCAGTGCATGGAACAATGTGGGGCACTGGAAGGTGCTTCATGCCACATTGTATACCTGTCCCCCATTTATCATGTAGAGCTATGCATGAAAGTCATAGGTGGTGTCTCAAAGTTTCTGCTCAGTATCAGCGATCACACTTCCCTCCCTTCGTATGTTGGACGTACTATTGTAGTAAATAATACGTCTGCTTGGGACTATTTTCAGCTACTGCTATTTTCTTGTAATAGTGTCAAATTAACTCAAGATAGTGATAGCTTTAATACACATACATTCCAAGGTTAAGGATCAAGTTCTCTTCTGTCTGGAGGTTTGCCTGTTTTCTGACCTGTGTGTGGGTTTTCTCCAGGTATGACTTCTATTTAGGTTGATTCAGTCTATGTTACTCCTAGGTGTGAGTGTGTGACTGAATAGTGTGTGTGCCAAGGACGGGTGAATGGGTAAATCAAGGCAGATTGTTAACATAGCTGAATTGAGTATGGTATATTTTATGTAATCCTGAGTCACAGAGCAGGTCACGCGGCCTCACAAAAAAGTTGTGGGTTCACACAGTTGCATGATTTCCTTGTGTGTGCATGGGTTTTCTCCAGATAATCCAGTGTTCTTCCAAAAATGTGCATTGAGGCCAATTAAATTGTCCTCAGGTGTAAATGAGAGAGTGAATGAAGGGTGTGCTCTGTGATGGACTGGACCCCCACAGACTTCCACAACATCAGTGGGTATAAAGCAGGTAAGATTATGGATGGATGGAGCAGCACATGGTTGGAGATCATAAAGTCAGTTTAGAGTTTTAAAAAGCAAAGATATCTCCAACAGAGCTGTTATGATTATGTTAAATCAACCATCAACTATTACATTAATCGCTATTTTTCTTAAATCTCTTGGTGAATTTGCTCCTCCATGATAGTGAGAAAGAAACTTGAGGACATGAAGAAGTTCTTTAGGAAACATTGATTTAATTCTTTTTTTCACAATTTCCCCAAATTATACATTTCGAAAAATGTATTGCTTACTCAACCATATGATTAATTGAGTGCCACATTAATCAGCACTGAGAATAATTGCTAGTTGCAGCCCTAGTTTCATACGTAGAAGACACCATCAGAATACATCACTTAAACACTCCTTAAGTGAAAAATGTTAACTATGATAAATGCTACACCCTGAGCAATGACGGTGGAATGATTAATGAAAGTATCATGTTTGGTAAACTCAATTCAGCAGGAGAAATTAATTTGGGGTGGTTCAATTTGAACTGAAGGAAATGAGTGACTGGAAATGGGGGAGAAGGGGGGATGTAAAGAAAGAGCACTTGTTCTGTCAGAGAGAAGACAAAGGATGCAGCACAAGGCCGCACAGAACAGAACACAAAAGAGAGAGATTTGGGTGGTGGTGACGGAACTTGGATGGCGGGAAATAGCAACCGAATGTGAATCCAGGTGTCTAAGTTCTCAGCACAGCTTCTATTTATAGCCTAGCTTCCCACTGTTGGAGCTGTCACTCTCAGCATGCTCTGCAGCCCAACTCGCCTGCAGCCTGCCTCGCCTGCCGCCCGCTATCCTCTTTCTCATTAGAACTCTGCTGCACAACACAACGCAGGCCACAACGGTGGGCGCTCTGCATAATTCACAGGTCAGACACAGCATGCGTTAGCTTCACATATGCACAACCCGGGGCTAAGGCTCGGACACAGTAAATAGCAGGATGTTTAAAGACGGTACACAAGCAGGTGCATAATCAGCAGGATGAGACCTGGAAGTTTTGCAAACATGCTCAAGTGAAAAGGGAGCCGTTAATTATCGTGCGTAAGCGTATGGAAAGTTTCCTGCTGACATCTGCTGACAAGTCCCTTCACCTCTTCTGAGGTCTGCGCCTGTCCCCATCAGCGGGCAAGGCCGGCCATCGGTGGTGAACTCTGGATGCCACACCGCCCCGCTCCCTGAGATGGTAATGAGACTGTCCCAGCAGGTCCGCTGACAGCCTCCCATTGCGTGGCCCCATCTCTTTTAGCATCGCACAGCAAAAAACAAAGAGGTGGGTGGGCAGCGTTGGTTCGACCCAGTGCTCCCTCCGCTGGTCCGCCCATACCAACTGTGCCTCCAAAAAGTGCAGGCGTAAGTATTTTTCTGCCATGCTAATGTGCAGGGACATTAAGATACACAAGTGCACCCAGGAACAGGGTTGTGCTATGAATATCAAGTCATGGAACGCACCTAATTTGATTTTGAGCATGTGTGTCTATGCATCCAGTGTATCCACACACACACACACAAACACCCTTGCATGTACACACAGTGACACAAACTGAAATAGCCTGCTGCTTTCAGGCGCAGGGTGCAGGTGAGAAACGCCTGCCAAATTTCCCTAGCTGGAGCACTCGTTTGCATATGCAGATGTTAATTACCACTGGAGCTTGTATGGGCCAATCAGCAGGCTGCTGGAACAGCTTGTGCATCTCCTTCTCCCCCCACAGGTCGCCGTTTCCACAGTTACTCCCCCGGCTGATAATAAAGATAATCACCTCCGATTTCCTTCATGGCTCATTTTCTCCTGCTCGCTTCTGAAAGGCCAGAGCGCCGCTGTCTGATTTTCCACGCTGAGCTCTTATCAGCGCACCAGGGCCGAGCACTGGGGCGGGGGGCCAAGTCGACACACGCCACCTGCCACACACACTCACCAGAGGGGACAGATTGGTTCACTCAGGGTCTCGGATACGGAGGGGTAATGAGTGTGAGATTATCCATCCGGTATGGTGTAATTGTGGTTGGAATAAAGGCCTGGATGAGAGTAAGGTCAGATGAGATGAGATCAGGTGATGGTTGTTATCACCCCTGAGCTCGGCCCGGTCACATCGAATGAATTGCAGGTTTTCAAAAACCTTGAAATTAAGCCTTCAGTCCACCAAATCAACAGATAACATCCATCAAATATGTTTCAGAATGCTTTATTCTGAGCTTTCACGGTAGTTTAAATACCCCAAAGGTGGTTAACCAGACTGTGTTACATGGACATCCATGATCTTTATTTGTCACTACAAAAGCAACACATCTTTTACACCACTCTTAATCTCCTGTAACCATAATCTGTTGTTGTTGTTGTTGACTGTACATCCAGCTGATACCTCTTAAAGCAAGCCCATCTGTTATGGGCCCAAACAAAAGATCCAATTCCTGTTCATTCTCTCTCTCTTGCTCTCTCTCTCTCTCTCTCTCTCCGTCTGTGTCTCTCTGCCACCCCCTTTTCCCTCTCTTTCTTTCTCCTCTCTCCTCTCGTTCTCGTGCCTCCCTTGAATCCATTGTCCAGATCGGAACGTGCCTGGGATAGCAAGGGCTTGCTTTTGGCACACTTCTTTGAGAATTATTTAAGGCTTAGGAGTTTCTGTGAAATGAATATTTGATGTGGAGGACCTGAGCGTCTCCCGACGAGCCCTGAGCAACACTTCAGAGAACGACTGGGGTGAGGTGTATAGCTCCCCGCTTCAAAACACTTGCACGCACGCACACACACACATACATGCACAGAAGCCCAAAATAATGCTCCAGACGTTTTGTGGTGGGTAATGGAATAAGGAGGTCTTTATTGTAAAGCCTGGAGGGCATCTGCTCTGATTGGAGATACATGTCTGAGACTGCACTCTTATTTGGCATCTTCCTTTACCCATTGGCTTAGTTTAGTTTTCTTCAAGGTCCCTTACAGTACTATAGCTGTTTTGTTTTGTTTTTTACTCTCTGTCTGGCATGCATTACTCATGTGCTCATATTTTCCTCTGGCTCTCATCTTTCCCTCAATTTATGACACACTGACAGGTTCATGACATGGCATTAGTCAGCTCCATATGTTTTCTATGACAGGAATTGAGAAAATGGAACTCCAGAGGATAGGATTACTTTCTTCTGCTGCCACAAGAGTGCAGAGTTGAGTCACACAGAAATATTTTTCCTCTCTTCTGTGACAGGTTGGGCACGGCTTTGAAAGTGTGGTCCTGTAGCGCCATCTCATGGTTTGCTATATGATAGCTTTGTAACCTTGAGGGAAAGTCAGAAGAGAAATATAAACCTAAACTTGGAGCTTGGAAGGTTCGTTTCATGCAACCACCTGCATTAGCCGTTCAGTGCGATACATTTTGAGTTCAACACTTATTAATACTAAAATAAGTCTGACATCTGAATCAGCTATGTTAAATTTGAACCTTTTGTAGATTTTTATGGGGACACCGGGTGCCATAATGTCTGTCAATATCAAACTTTGGCACATCTCTTGCAGCTGGCTAGAGTTGCAAAGTATTTCACCAAAAAACCTTTACTTCTGCTGACAGTTTGACTTATGTGAATGCACTCCAGAGATGGATTGAACAGATAGGTGTAATGAGAGCCATCTGGGCAGTCAGCACACTAATGAATTAATCCCACAGTCCTTATCTGGCTGCTTGCTGCAAGAACACACACACAGTTTATTGTGCACCTACAGGGTGCCAGTACTGTCCTTGGGGGTGCACTTGTCTGCATTCATGCAAACAGCAGCCTTTCATTTTCTATGGCGATTATTTGTTGTGATGGGTGAAAATGTTCTGAAAGTTAAATGTTTCAAGAACATAGACAATGAAGAGAGCGTGCAAAACACCAACAGTACTGATGAAAGCGATATGACGCATCTCTTGTCCTCCTCCCTCTTTAGCCTTTTGCCTCTTACAAATCAGAAAAATGACATGACTTAAGCACTGACGACCGATAAATACTTGCTAAACAACTGCAAAATCTAGAATCACAAATCAGAAATATGTGGCCCTGAGATATATGTTGTGCAATTTCGCTTTTAACGTCTTCAGTGTTTTGGTCTCATTCTCTGCATCGTTATGCATGGAGCCATAATATCTACGGTCCATGAGAATCTGGGATTTAATGCTCCCTGGGTTATGAATGAGAATACGCCAGAGCCAAAGCGCCATCCCAACCTTCACAACCCTCTCAACCTTGAGCATAAATCACTTCAAGATGTCTACCTAGCCACCCAATCAGAGCCAATTAGGGCTTGTTACCGGCCTGTAGAGATTGCCCTTTTCAAAACAACAAGGGAGAGGACATGAGGGGACCGGGGACAAAGGGGAGACGGGTGTGAAGTGGGTGTATGTGGCATTTATGATAATTACAAGCCTGTCTTTGTTGTGATTTTCTATAAAACAAAAACTTTCACTGGACTGACTAGTTTTTCTCGCTCTGTTAGACCATGGATACGTGAGTGTCTTAATACAACTGTTACGCATAACGTATGTGCGTGCTCTGCGCGTTGGGCTGGGTCAGCCGGGAACCATGGGATTGATTTTATGAACAATAGGAGTAGGCTCCCTCCAGAGGGGAGTGCTAAAGCAGAACATCTGTCTGGCATCAAGGCATTGGAGAGAATGAAGGAGAGTTTGAAGGTGGGAGGAGAAGGAAAGGGAGGATTCTTGGCACTGGACTCACATTGGTGTTTTGGAAAGAACAACAACACAGGCCCTCTCAATCAATAGAGCGAGCCGGTCATGCATATCAGAACTAAACGAATAAGAGAAGAAGCATCCCTCCAGCTCCACACTAGATCATCGAGGCCAGATTATTTCTCCTGCAGGACACATTCACCAGAATTTTGTGTGAAAATTGTGTTTACACAGACGCATGTGGGTCTCTCAGAACATGATGTAACAGCAAAAAGGGGTTGAGGCCTCGATCCTGTTAACTGTTTGCTGCTGGCAGTCAGCTTTCCTCTCCAGGATTTGTCGGCCAGGTTGAGATAATGTTGTGGTGACATCATTTCCTGAACGCTGACTCTGTGGCTTCAGGGTTTGTTCCATGCACATCGGAGCAACCTCAGAGCAGTGATGGATTTTCTCTACGTTGATCAACTCACGGCAGAGGTATAACTCCTGGGTTGCACTCTTTTTTTTTTGGCAGTTTCATCTTCCAGTGTTACTTTTTCTTGTGCAATGCTGTCCAATGTAGAAACTCAAGTCTGTCCAGTTTCACACGCTATTGTGTGACATATGCGGGAGGAAGATCACCAACCTTCTCCAAGGTAAAAGGTGAAGATAAATACATTTTCATGTTTGTCTTTCAATGCTTTTGGGTTCATCTTAGGGCCATCCTGTGCACTTATGGACACACAAGTCATGGAAGAGGTCTGCCTGCCTGGGCTCATAACACACAAAGAGAATGTCAGGAAACAGAAGAGGAATTCAGATGTGGGAGCACCGATGGATGGGCAGGTCAACAGGATAACGAGAGAGGAGTGAAGACTGCTCGCCTGACTGGACACACACCAGCAGTGTCATCATGGAGAGAGGAAGGATTTTTCTTTATTTTCTCCACTCCATTGGTTCATATCATTACAGATGTGTGTGCGCTTGGGAAGTCTCTCCAAACAGAGTTATTGCATCATAATCCTCACTCCACTTCTCCACTGCCGTAGTTTTACTCTCATAAACTGATTAAGTAATATAGGCACAGATCCCAGAGGACATCTGTCCCCGAGACCTCACTTTGAGCTCCTTTAATGGCATAATGTCATTAAGTTCTCCTCAGCTTTGTCACAGTTGATGGCTGGAAGTGAAGGAGAAACAACAACACTGACAAAATGAAATAATAATTTCCTTGACAATAGATATTAAGTTGAAGTCAGAATGGCTATAAATTAATAAAGGGAGGGTTCACTAAAGAAATTCTCATTTAGTTATTTTCAGATTATACTGCTGCCTACTGGAAAAACAATCCCTCGGCATTAAGCATATGATATTGTGACAAGCCGCAGCACACAAGTAGAAAATAGAAGTAGGGTGGCACTGTGGGCAGGCAGACGGACGAGGGGAAATAAAGTCACTGTAACGAGAAGTGCAGCAACCTTGCCAGTGGCGTATTTGCAGCATTTTTAAATTCATGCATGTTTTTTTAAAGAAGCGAGGTATTAATGTCACCAATAACCCCTGTATTTATGCCTGTTAGCCTGTGCAGTCACATGCCAGTCACGCTCTTATGATAGCTCCATCCAGTTGGCTCCAAGACTCAAAATATGCCAGAATTTGGAAAAAAAAAAAAAACACAAACATGTCCCCGAGGGTCAGAGTCTTTGCAACCATGTGCTGATCCTCATGATGTCCTGGCAATGCCCCCCCAAGCCCATCGCTGCACAGAGATTCTTTGTGCATTTCATCCAAAATAAGTCAAAGATTACGATAGGGAGGCTACAGAAGGGGGGGAAAGAGAAAGAGAGAGACAGAGGGGGAGATGTATGTTAAATCTGCCAGCCATAGTCCCCCTGCCAGGCTCAGCTAATCAGGATTCTTCAGCTGCGAGCAGACACGTGCCTCACATTCAAAATAAATGTTAACTGTACAAACAAACATCGTGCCAGAGGAGAGGTTGGAAGATGTGAAAGTATGGAAAATTTGTCCACATATTTTATATCACTCTCCAGTTTACAAGCCTATTACTTTTAATGAGGTTTTCACTCCGTCGTGTTGCATTATGTTAATTTATTTCATAATAAGCGTTCCAGCCGTTCACAGTGACCTCTTAATAGTGTGATGATGAGTGGAAATTACAAGTGATTGGAAGTTGTATTTTTGATCTATTTTGAACATACTTGAGTTGTAGAGTCGGGGCAAATGGGCTTGTTCTAGGTTTCCACAGATTAATCATGGGCTTTCCCACCAGTCAGTCAGAGCTGAAGAAGCAAGAATGCACAATATGTCCATTTCCTTTTTTAATGTTCATTTCTTTGGAGAATTAAGGGTGGGGTACATTTGCAGCTGTGTCACATACAGAAAATCATTTGAGAAATAAATGCATGCGGCAGCTGTGATTCAGATGTATTTGTGTATTTGTGCATATGAAGAAAAAGTATAAAAGTATGTGTAGAAAAGTATATATTTGAGTAAAATGATATTATTTATTGCCAGTGATGAGGATCCTGGCCTGGTTTGAGAGCTTCCCATTCCATAGCTGAAGTAAGTGGAAGTGGGGGCACTGATTAGCTCTTAATTACTTCCTGCTATTCTGGTTTGGTGTCTGGGCTGTTTTACTTTCAGCATTTCTTTTGGTTTAAGAGCATCACAAATCCCAGCATATAAATCTGAAAAGGAAACACAGAGAGACTCCCAGACAAAAGAGGTTTTTGTAAAATTACACATATACAAACATTATGTGGAATGCACTTATTTCAGAAATTATAATTTAGAACTTTGACTTTCAAGTTTTTTCAGTTTGTTACAACTTCTTACCACCTTTACACCAGAAGGTTCTGAAGTCAGTTCATGTAACAAAACAGTTGAACCCCAGTTGCATTTCCACCACTGGAGACTCACTTTGTCATTGCATACGTCACTGCTGGTCAATGATCCAAGTCCAGGACATCGAAATGTGGATTTCTCCACGGCTACCTGTTGCTGTTTTGACCACTGTCCTTTTTTGGTCACTATAGCAGTCCTGCCATGACATTATGTCTGCAATTTCTCTTGTCCACCATAGCCTTTGACATCACTGGTTTTTACCTTTTGTCCAGCAAAAAACGGGTCCTTCTCTGGAACCAGTTCTTTGGGGCACCAGTTCCAGCACTGTGCCAGCATCAGGGGATTCATCTGAAGACTGAAAACACACGCTGAAACTTCTCAATTTTCTATTTACAATTGCGAATTTTATAGAGTAGCTTCTCTGAAACATATGGGGTATTCAGCGGGATTGCTCATTCCCAGACCCCAGCCCAATCTTGGCTTGATTCAGGCTCATATGGTTGCATTGTTTGACAAGCAAGTCTCCAGGCAGTCCTCAACAAGCCAGCGGTGGGACTGCAGTGCTTCCAGATGTGCCCCGCCTGGCTCGCAGGAACAGCCCATCTCTCAGAGCATACGAGCAGTGAACACCCAGCATCACACCCCTACAACACGCCGCATGTCGGCGCAACAGTTTGTCAGGTTCTGCTGATGTGGTACAATTACGAAATCGCCCGTGTGTTTTGTCTATGATGTCAGCGTGTGCACTTGTGTATATGTGTGCATTTGAAAGAAAAGGCGTGTACGGTCTGTGGAAGCGTGCGTGTGCACTTGTGCGTTTCAATGGATGACTCATGTAGGTTGTTAGTCATCTGTCCAGGGACACACAAAAATGGAGGCCAAGTATCGCATCTGACGCCATGTGCTTTTACAGGCCTCAAGGCTATCTACACAACATGTAGGAGGTGGGGGGAGGGTGTGTGTATGTGTGTGTGTGTGTGTCTGTGGTGGTGGGGGAAGACTTCCTGTTTACCAGGTGCACCCTCAAGACAAACTTGGATACATTTGACTTTTCTGAAGGCGCTTTCCTGTCTGAGACAGGCAGAAGTCAGTTGTTTTGCAGATGAATACAAACGGCGAGCCTGTAGGCGCAAGGAGCAAGTGTGTTCTTCCTTTTCCACTGGAAACCGAGCGTGGACGTACACCTCAAATAACAGAAACATCACCTGAAAACTTTCCTGAAGTGCGTGCAGGCACGCTTGCCACATTGCAGACACAGTTGGCAGTGAAGATAAAGCCAAACAGGATGTCAGGTTTTCGCCCACTAACATGTTGTGGTCTCACTCCAGTGCTTGCAGCACATGTGTGCACACAGGGACAAGGGAGGAGGCAAGGACGGCTGCTTTGGGGGAAACGGGTTAACAGCAAGCGGTTAGAAAAGGGGTGTGGAAAGAGCAGGGAGAGGGAGGCCTGAGGAGCGGGGCCATATAAAGCACGACGAAACACAAGCCAGGCTTTATCCTGCTCGTCTGTCCCGCGCTTTCGGACCTCACAGGAAACTCCCTGCTCCCCCGGCTCCCCCTCACACACTCACTCATTATCACTGACCGCACCTTTTTACTCTCACACACAGTCCCACCGGCTCGCTGAGTCTGACCAGACAGGATGGCTTCACCAAGGTGGAGAATGAATGGGCTGTGGAGAAGGATGGCTGGAGCTCTGCTGCTCTGTGCTCTATTGCTCAGCAGTGAGTACTTTTACAATCATTGTTTGGGGAAAAGTCATTTGCAGCTTTGGTTCAATGTAAATTATCTGTCAGTTTTCTTCCCGCACAGTTTCAAGTCTGACTTTTCTGTCATTGCTTTGTCTTTGTAGCCAGGAGTTTCTAATGTTACAAAGGGGAAAAAGCCAAACATAAGTGTCTTTGCACCACCAATGGCTTTTTTTTTCTTTACAAACTAGTAGGGGGTGTGTGCTTTGATGTGAGCATGAGATTTCACACAGATGCACAGAGGCATGGTGGTTAGCAGTGGGGTGGCTGCAGACACAAAGGGGTCTACTCAAGAGTGGAAAATTGCAGTTGAGAATAATTACGCTTTACATCCTGCAGTGCGTCTGGCTTGGGCTAATGTGTGCTTGGATGAATGTAACAGAATCAGAAACAGCCTCAAAATAGATGCAAAAATCGTCTTAAGATTCAAAATAAGAAGAGTGTGATCCTGGTTTGTGCGCTGTGCTACTATATGTCTATGTGCGTGTGTATATGTGTGTGAGAAACATGTGTGCTCCATAAAGAGCCCACAGAACACATGGATTCAACAGTGAGCAAAAATAGTTTGCTCAACTGTGTTTACTATAGATCAAGCAGTGTGTGTGAGTGCGTGCCTGTGCATGGGTGTGTGTGATCATGTGGATGTGTGTGGACTCACTGGGCAGTCCACTCCAAATCAGTCTGAGGCCTGATGCTAATTGTAGGGTGATGTATGGCTTGGATGGTGTTGCTGCCTCGCTGGTTGTAAAGCAGAACTGGTCCTAGTTCGGCTTCGATGTAACGACTTCTACAGAGACATTAGGCCCATCTATGGGCAGAGGGGCGGTAAGTGTTTGGTGTGACCTTGGGGAGGACTGCGAGGAGGATTCCGGATCACTGAAAATAACTGAGGATTTTCTTTAAAACGGAAAAGATCATGAGATGGTGGAACATGTTCGTAGTTTGCACAGTAAAAAAGGCGCACCGCATACCGTCTGCATCAGCAGCTCAGCAGATGGTAATTAGATTTACATGGAAATCTAATTACTCTGGGCACTCCCCACCAAGAAATTAAAGCCACGATACTGGGACAACATTTTAAAACACAACTAATAATCAGCCATGAACTTTTTTGGTTAATCACTCCTGTTCATTAAAAGCAGCTTTTCTACGATTGTATTATCTATATAATTGGGATCTTGTTTGCATGCCTTCCTAATCATGATTACAGTGATCAGTCATCGTGCTTTTTAACGTATTTGCCTATTGACTGCAGCAATTTAATATTCGTCATTTGTTTACAACTGGCACTACAACAGACCTTTCACCTCTGTAGTAGTTATGAGCTGACAGTTTCCAGTTTCTGCTTTAAGAATAACACGCCGCTGTCCCAAGTCTGCTGACCCGTCCTCATCCTTTACCACATCTAACAGCTGTCCTCCGCTCACACAGATCTGCTACATTGTTGACACTTGTGTGCAACTGCCATTGCAGTGTGAATTTGCAGAGGCGTGGCCACACATGGATGTAAAGAGAGAGAAAGAGAGCACCTCGTAAACTTACATGTATGAAAAGATTTATCTTATGTCCTACATCCTGTTCCCCCGGACATTCTGTTCCATAGCCAGCTGCAAAATTATGAAGCTATTTCTGGTTTTGTTTTGATACACATTGCACCCCCAGACAGGTCACAAGAGACAGGCTCTTCATTGACTTTCTACAATGTAGGACTATGTGTATGCAGTAATATACGGGTCAGAGGTCTGCCCCAGTGACGTCAATATTCACTCAAAGACAAAAGCAATTTTAAAGTTTCATGCTGCGTTATAGATGTCTTGATCTGCTTACAGAGGACCCTTTGTCAAGGGACTCTACCCTGACAAACGCAGTGGGGCTCTATTGCACGGCTGTCCTGTTTTCCGTGTGCAATCATTATGTATCAGTCGGTTTGGTCATTACTGGGCCAAACTTGGTGGAGGTGATGTCATTAGCTTTACACAAGCGAGAAGGGGCAGGGCAGCAGATTCCAAGTCTGCAAGCCTGCTTTGCAGTATTTGTACACATCAGAGAGGAGTCTGACTATTAAATCAACTCTCTTTGACACATTTTTGGAAAGCTTAGAGCCAGCAGTTGTCACAAAGGCCTCAGTATCACTACTCATCCTCTAGCCTCAGCTAAGACTCAGTGAAAGATCATGTAAGAGATGTAACGCTCAACATCAATGTTGTACTTGCTTACTGTAGGTTGTACTTAAAATCACCCAAAAAACAAGTTAATTGCATATCTAAAACTAGGCTGATGTCATTTGATTATGACAAACATCAGATTTGTTGGCAAGAAACAGAGCAGAGCATATGGAGGGGGAGATGCAAGAAAGACAAGATGATAAGCTCTGATGATCATGACTAGTGCATGCGACAAAGTGTGAAAGTCATCAGTCTTTGTAATATATAGCAGAAACGACTGCAGTTATGCAGCCAAGTAAATATGTTGCACTCAAACAGGCATGGACTCCAATGCTGGATGACCTCATCCAATGCTTCTCACAGTATGTTATAATCTGTCTCTCTCATGATTTTAGGGGAAAACCCAAGCTTTAAATCTGCCCGTGAGAAGGAGGGGTTGGGGAATGGGGGGCATCATGTCTCACTCTGTCTCATTTGCCATCCACAATGACTGTTTCTGTTGTAATGGTCAGGGCCCCCAGGCAGAGCTGAATGAGCTGTGACAATATACCACAATAAACAAAGATTTTTGATGTTGGATAGGAGAGTCGAGTTTTGGTTTAGGCACATCTGAAAAGCCGTCAGTGCCCTGTAGATATCCTTTGTATAGCACACAGTCAACTGGCCTTCACTGATACTGAGCTGTTCAAAAAGAGGGCATAAACATGACTGACTGAACACAAAGGGAGAAGACACACAGCCATTCCAAGGCTGCTGAAAGCTGTTGGACAAAATGTGAAAACATGTCCTCATGGAAACCTTGAAAAGGATAGTACAAGCTTCACCAAGAGACAAAAATCTGCATCCACCTCCCCAAACGCCAGTGTGCAAAACTTTCTCAGACAGCAGCTTTGCACTGCCAACGCAAACATGGCAGAATATTGCCACTCTCGTTCTCATGGCCCTCGGCTATCGACCAGCATTCTTTCAGTCCCAAGATGTGATGGTGAAGTTTTGATTCACGTCATCTGCAGGAGGGCGGGGGTCTTTTACATAAGCCTTGGCAGATAGCGGTCTTATGTCAGGCTAGGGTGTGTGTCCACTTGGGCCCAAAGTTATGGCTGAGGAGCCACGTGAGCTCACACAAGTAATTAAAGTCGGAGCCTGTGTTCTGTCAAGCTGCCAATTCGCCACAGTGATTTCTACATGCGAGCGAGCCAGGTCAGGCTGCAGCTGAAATCATTCAGATATTCGAACAAACGCAGCCTGTCATCAGTGTCCGTTCTGTTACCTCGTCTGCCAACTCTCGATCACAACAACAAGGGGTGGACATTTTTCAAATGAATTTTTTCTCTGATTTATCTGCTATCAAAGGCGGCTCTGTTCTTAAGAAAACATATTAATGATAGGAAAACAAAGTCACTGTCACCACTAACTTAATGATCATCTGAGAGAAAGAGTCGACTTGGGGAAATAGATCCACTAGCAACAATATTTACCTACTGCAACAAACTTAATGAAAAGCAGGCGTTGTGTTAGCATTCAAATCTTCCTCTTCCAATTACTGCTGTTCTGGTGAGCTTATTGTTCCTTGTTCCCCTGGCACCCTGCTGCAATTTTACAGCTGTTGGGTTTTACCAGCATAAAGGAGGGGGGGGTGAAAGGCCTCTCCTCTGGTTTCTCCTCCATTTTCAGCCTAGAAAATTTAGCAGGACATGCAGCGGTGTGAGAGAGAAACTCCAGATATCGGCTCTCAGATCAAAATCCCTCGCCACCACCACCTATTTCAGCTAATGAGCTGCCCCAAGATTCTGATGTGAATTGCAAAACAAAAAGTTAGAGGCAATTCTCCGCTTCATGTGTCATCCATGTGTTTTTCTTTTTTTATAACTCTGGTCCAGAGCTTAAAACTTGCTAAAAACTGATTCAAGGTTATAGTGACATCATACCAAACACCAGTATGCGAAGGGTCAACACAGCACACACAGTGTTTGCTGGATAACCAGGCTGGGCTGTCTTTATGGAGGGTATATTGTTTACCCCAGGGAATAAAAGCACTTAATGAGCCTCGGCTGAGGCCTTTGGACTGCCACAGTAATTGCTGCTGGTAATTAATGTTCAGTAAAAAGGCATGTCGTTTATACTTACTAATTGAAAACACAAGACTCTGCCCTTTTGCTGCTCTTGAAGGTCCTGCAGTTAGGCACCTTATTCACTTTTAAACAATGTCTGTGCAGTGTTTTCTTTTTTTCTTCTTTTTTTTTAAATCTTGCTCAAGACAAAGCTGCAGCATTAAGCCAGATCTGAGAGGCAAACAGAGCTACATTTCTGTTATTTCTCAATCTTGCTCTCCCTCCCTGGCTGCCTTTCCTCAATCATGTTGGGGCCAGATTGTTTAGGGCTATGGGCTCTGATATCTTTTTACAACCTCTCCCCACAAAGTCCCGTGCAGTAACAGCAGCTGGCATCGGTCCACGGACATCTGTTGTTGTAGTCCAATGCTGGTTCTGACACAGAGAGGAGAGCAGCACGCTGCTGTTTCCAGTTTCTAATCTAGCAAATGGATACAAACACTGGTTTTGGGTTTCATTGCCATGCTGAAACTATTTTAATGATTAAATCAAAAGGAAAAAAAAAAGGAAAACACGTCATTTCTTAGTGTTACCTTATCTGTGTACTTGAGTGAAAGAAAACATTGAGCACATCATGCCACTAAGACGACTGCCCAGAAGCCCCATGATGATGGTGTGGATGTAATCCCACTCCAGGGGTGTGTGTCTGTATTCTGGGGCTGGTGTGTGTTATCTGTAGCCCGCAGCATATTGACCTCTGCAGCTCCAGGAGGTCGCTACATGCCGTGTGCTGTGACAGCTACATCCTGTCCCATCTGAAGTGCATTGATAACATTCCATAGGTCTTTTGTTAATTCCTTTCTTCCAAACTATCTTGTGTTTTGTTTAAAAGCAGCAGGGGTGTGGGCAGAGCGGAAAAGTAAACTTTTGCCATCAATCTCTGCTAGGTACCAAAATACTTCTCACATTCAGGCACAAGTGGTGTGTTCCTGGGAATGAGTTTGTTCTCTCTGTTTGTCACTACAGGATCGAGTAGTTGTAATGCCATCTCTATTCAGCTAAAAATACTATGGGTAGCAATAATTCTATCTACAGCTTCATGGGAACCTGAAATCGCATTATTACCTAGAGAATATGTGTACTGATCTTGAGGATCTGCAGGGAGGATTGTGTCTCATTTTGTGCTCAGATTAAGTTTAATTGGCCAAAGGAAGATAAATGAACAACACAGTGAACAGAATTTAGCCATTTGTGAAGGAAACACCCAAAATGTTCAGTGAATTTGCCATCTCATATGGCAAGACTTGTGTCTGTGGATACTTTAAAGACCAAACAATTAGCGAAAAAAAAGACAATCCATAATTAGTTGCAGTCAAAGCCTCATTTATCTGTCTTGTTTGGCCATTAGCTGAGCCAAGCCACCATAAGCATTTCTAAATCCCAGAATTCCCTTGAGGGTCTGTGAGGGCTGAAGGAATTCCTAACTGAAGCCAAAGTGGCATTTCTCCTATTAAGGAATGACAAAAGAAGGAGTGAGGAGGGACTTTAGGGTCCTCTGAACATCTGGAAGTGGAGGACAGCTAATGAGAGCAGGAGGGCGTGGCATGTCGTGAGAGCCAAGGTGTTCTCTCTGCGGTGTGGGCGGAGGTCAAACAAAAGTCCCAAGATTTAGTGCTGAAGCTTTCCCTCCCTTGAGCATGATGTCAGAGACTTCACGGCTTCTTGATAGTGCAGCACATGTGCAGGGAGGGACGGAGTTCCCCGAGGAAACTCACTGCAGCTGCCACCCCCTGCTCAAACACTGACGGCGCTTGTTCAGTGAGTGACAGTTTGTTCCTACTGCAATTTCCTTACCCTACCCCTCTCCAAATCAAAGGGCTGGAATAGCAGGAGAGGTAAAGGATGTCAGTCACAATAGCTACTACACTTCAGTGAGAGAATGGGAATAGTTGTCACAGATGAGTGACTGAGCAGAGGAGCAGGTAGCACGATTCAAATACACTTATCCTCAGTCTTAAGTGTACCTGTGCAGTCTGCTTGGCTGCGTCTGACTATAACTGAGACACAGCAGAGACAGCTGAAGATAGAGTGTTGGTAGCAATCACTCATATGTCATGCTGATGTCTGCGTTCTAGCTGAAGGTGACCTTATTGATCCAGTAGTCCAATGCTAAAAACTAAAAACCCTCGTAAAAGAGCAGGTTTTGATGGGTAAAAGCCTGGATTTTATGGATTTGAATCTGCTCTGCAGGTTTTGAGGACACTGTGCTCACCACAGGCATTGTTGAAAAAAAAAAAACTACAACTAGGCAGGGAACACAGGCAGTCAGGCGATCATAGACATTTGGATGGGAGTGAGTAAGATGTAAGTTTAGTTTGTGATCCCTTCAGTAGTCTCAAGCTTTGACAGGCTGAGAGAGGAAAGCAGCTTTTGAGCCATGGAGAGGCGTCTGTGCAGGATGCTGGAATCAAGCTGCGTGCTGCAGGATTGGACCTGGAAGTAGATTAACAACACTAGAATCAACAAATACCCACATTTGAAGTGCCATGGTGAGTGTTTTCCCACGTCTCACCACAAAACAATCAGCATTTCAGACCGATGTCTGCACTCCCTCGGGAGAAAGTTATGCACTCAACATCCTCTCCCTGTGTGATCACATATGAGTGTGTTTGAGTAATCACGTGGGCGTGTCTGCTAGCATCTGAGGGAGATTGGAAAGCTGGGGAGTTGTTGTGAGGAGGTTGTCTGAAGGTAAACAGAACCAAATGTAAAAAAAGAAAAGAAAAACGTGGGAACAGGCTTTCAAAACAACCTCAGTCTGATGATTTCCAATGTGAATTACATACTAAATAATGTTGATCAATAAGTTATTTCAATAATTGCATTTTCTCATTTTCTCCATATTTACTTCACTCTTGAAAATCTTTCAAGGGATTTGTATTGCTTTATTTATACACCTGATATCTAATATGTTTACAGTGTGATTTACTTTCTGAGCTGCTTACATTCCATTGAAGTTTACAAAAAAGAAGTATATGCAGTACATTTGAGTTGAGTTAGTCTGCACACCAGACCCTTCATAGATTCAACACATTCCTGCTGTATATCAGCAAGGACTCTAAATCCTCAGACGGAGCAAAGTACTTGCCAAAGGAAACGTGTGCTAACTATATATGCAGGCATTGTGCTGTAAGGCACTTTCATCATCCTCCCTAATTACATTTGTCATGTTTGCCAGTGAAATATCTGCCTTTGTCCGGCCTTATAATCGTTGTTGATTTGTCCAACCACAGGCAAAAAAAAAGAGCATTTGAACTGTCACTCACTATCCTCTCCGCATATTGTATCCTCTCCTTAACCCATGATTTACTTCTCTTACATCTGGCATGGCTACACACCACACACCACGTCAAAGGCTGGAACACCCGGGCGGAGAGCTTCAAGGAGGACAGCCAGGGCAGGAAATCCACTTGATGTAATTCAGCAGCAAAGAGGGTAGCGAGGAGCAATGTGGGCCTCCTGCTCTGTGAGGCCATTAAAAACTCTCAAGAGAGATACCAAAGTTGTGTTTATGAAACAGGAGTGTTATGTATTTTTCCCTGTTGTTTGTGTTGAGACTGGAGGTCCTAAGGCTTCAAGTCGCATCTGTCTGGAAATGCAGCAACAGCTGCCTGTGTTCACACTGGTGGACTGCTAGTGTGTATACACATCTGCAGAGTTTCTCTTTGTGCATCCATCATCTGCATCTATGTCCACAGGCACATATCCACTTTGTGCATGTCATGCATCTTTAAACAAGAAAATTCATGACTGCAATGACTTGTTTGTGGGAGACAGGGAGGTTACTTTGGAACACAAATCATCATGCTTATTGCAGTCAACACTCACAGTGCAGTGCTTTGAACACATGCCTGACACCATTAGTCCCAACAAAATCTTTAGATCTAGGCAGCACAAATGGAGGTGTTTGCTTTATTCAGAGGAATGGAGGATCAACATTTTTGTCCCACGTTATTGCTCCATTAAATCAACCCGTTCTCATCCCAACGCGTCAAATACCGACTATTTGTCACGCCCCTAAGCGTTGCATATGGACGCCAAGGGTACCCTTCCGCGTCTGTTTATTGACGCTCCGGGTTTTCCATTCACTCTCATGCAAACCCCAGCTCGGCAGGACGGGACGCTGAGAGCAGAGGCTCCAGCCAAAGCCCCTAAACGTCAAATAGAAACGCGGAGGGTAGAAATCCGCGTCCGGATTTGACGCTGCGAGTTCTGCATTGACTCTCATGCAGACCCCGGCTCGGCAGGACGGGACGCTGAGAGCAGAGGCTCCAGCCAAAGCCCCTAAACGTCAAATAGAACCGCGGAGGGTAGAAATCCGCGTCCGGATTTGACGCTGCGAGTTCTGCATTGACTCTCATGCAGACCCCGGCTCGGCAGGACGGGACGCTGAGAGCAGAGGCTCCAGCCAAAGCCCCTAAACGTCAAATAGAACCGCGGAGGGTAGAAATCCGCGTCCGGATTTGACGCTGCGAGTTCTGCATTGACTCTCATGCAGACCCCGGCTCGGCAGGACGGGACGCTGAGAGCAGAGGCTCCAGCCAAAGCCCCTAAACGTCAAATAGAACCGCGGAGGGTAGAAATCCGCGTCCGGATTTGACGCTGCGAGTTCTGCATTGACTCTCATGCAGACCCCGGCTCGGCAGGACGGGACGCTGAGAGCAGAGGCTCCAGCCGTCCATTCACTCCCATAATAACCCGGTCACGCGAAGCATGACGCCGCTTACTACTGTCTCATTGAAGAACCGAGTATCCTCTGCCCGGAAGTGTTTTTCTCACTATTTTCTCACTATTTGTACACTTTGTCCCGAGAATATATCCACTGACACGTTAAACAAGGCCAAAATGTGAGATACCTGGCTAAATAACTACGTAAATAATGTGAATTTATACTAAAACAACAATGATAACAGTGGATAAATTGGATTTCAACAGACTGTTTACATTTACTTTGGACCCGCCCCCCTCACGTGTGCGGCGTGTTACCATGGAAACGAAAGGGTTGTTTCGCTTCGCATTTGTGCCGACATAATTCGCTTCCTTATAGTCTCCTTTTATTCCTTCAGTGAGTGGATATGATCTTTTGTTTGTTAGGTCTTACAAATAAACAAAAAAGCACAGGAAGTGGTTTTCAAACGTTGCTGAAGCAATTTTGACTTTGAATGCACCCTCTTCAGTCTGCGACACAAAGTGAGTGTTTACTATTTGCAGACTGAGGCAGGAATCGAAACTAAACTAATGAAGCGTCCGAGGTGTAGGGTTTCTTGAACTGCTCTTATGACTGCCAAAAACTCAGGAACTGAGACTATTGGAGAGGTAACCCCACAACTGTTTATTATGGTTTACTACGTTTTCACTCTGACACAACTCCAACTCCCAGCAGCCACCACGCCGCACTTTTTCATGACGTCATAGCCGCGCCGCACATGATAAGCTGGCTATGCAGTGTCTACTAGTTCTACACTAGTTCTAATAAATGTAAATGTTTATGATTCATAATGTACTGTGTCACATTAAATAAATATATATGTTGTAGTTATATATATTTCTTAGAAAGAGGTTTTCTGAACCCCCTGAAGCCTTAACCAAAAATGAACTACATTGCAATACACACTCATGTGCTCCGCCATTTTGTTTGTAGTCCTAATGTGTCTGAGTCAAAAGGGAGGAGGGGAGAGAAAAATACCTTCCCCTTAGAATTTCCTCCTGGTTTTTGTTTATGTTACTTGTCAGAAGGTCTTGTATTAGGATCTGCTGCCTCCAAGTTAATAGCACCTTCCTAGAGCAACTTTGCGTCCCCAAGGGCCCCCAAGGGTCTATGGAGGCAGGGCTCGGAGGATCTGTTCCAGGTCCGCTATGGGGTCTGCAGACTGAGTTTCAGGCCATTTGGTGTATTTTTGAGACCGTGGCAAGTCCTCAAAGGTGGGAAATGGCGAATGTTCAAAGCCCCGCCCTTTGAAAAGTATGGCTCCAATCAGGACCAAACCAACACATATCATCTTGTCCAGGGGCCCCCTACAACATACTAAAATGTCAGATTCACAGCACCTTTAGAAAGAGATCTCCTCCAGATTGGCCTTCAGAATCTGATGGTCTAGTTTGCTATAGCTTTTAGACCCTCTCATTGTTCAATCAGGGACTCCACATCAACACTTTGAGCTAAATGGCTGAAATTTTACTATGTTCAATAGTAGGTCAAGAGCATCCATCGTGCTGAGTTTCAGGCTCCTACTACCTCAGAAAGTGTCTGAGAGGGCCATACACAATTGAAGGACATGCCAAGGGTGACATGACAGCACCCCTCCAGCAGATGGCGCTCCATGTGACTGCCCATAACACTTATGGCAAGAACCAGCCCTCCATAGATTTTTTGAGCAATGAGGATGACATTTTAGAATGTTTATGGGGAGGTCAGAAGCAACACCGTTCAAGCAGGCCCCAAAATCTATAATAAGCTTCCAAGGTTCCTGACCACAATTTCTTCTTCTCATCAATCTTTCAATCTTCTCATCAGAGCTCAGAGATTCTCATATACCAAGTCAATATTCAAAGAAATATGTATAAACATGACATATTTCTGTCTCTCTCTGTCTGTCTCTCTCTGTGAGACGGAGAACGACCAAATAATAATAATAATAATAATCATAATCAATAATTTAATCCAGTCACTGCTGACAATGTGGATTGCACACAATTCTCTATTTGCATATTTCACTTTCAGTAGCTGCAATTAATTCGGTGACTTTTGTAGGTCTCATGGCATAGACTTTAGATGATAAAAAATCAAATAAAAATAATGTTTAGAAATTCCATTACAGTTTGAAAATTAAATGCATTTTAATTGACGTTTACTTTACAATAATTTAAAGTCTGTATACATTTTTTTGGGGAAACCCTGACGAGACTACCTGAAGCAACGCCGTCCTTTCGTTTCCATGGTAACACGCCGCACACGTGAGGGGGGCGGGTCCAAAGTAAATGTAAACAGTCTGTTGAAATCCAATTTATCCACTGTTATCATTGTTGTTTTAGTATAAATTCACATTATTTACGTAGTTATTTAGCCAGGTATCTCACATTTTGGCCTTGTTTAACGTGTCAGTGGATATATTCTCGGGACAAAGTGTACAAATAGTGAGAAAATAGTGAGAAAAACACTTCCGGGCAGAGGATACTCGGTTCTTCAATGAGACAGTAGTAAGCGGCGTCATGCTTCGCGTGACCGGGTTATTATGGGAGTGAATGGACGGCTGGAGCCTCTGCTCTCAGCGTCCCGTCCTGCCGAGCCGGGGTCTGCATGAGAGTCAATGCAGAACTCGCAGCGTCAAATCCGGACGCGGATTTCTACCCTCCGCGGTTCTATTTGGCGTTTAGGGGCTTTGGCTGGAGCCTCTGCTCTCAGCGTCCCGTCCTGCCGAGCCGGGGTCTGTATGAGAGTCAATGCAGAACTCGCAGCGTCAAATCCGGACGCGGATTTCTACCCTCCGCGGTTCTATTTGACGTTTAGGGGCTTTGGCTGGAGCCTCTGCTGAGCCGGGGTCTGCATGAGAGTCAATGCAGAACTCGCAGCGTCAAATCCGGACGCGGATTTCTACCCTCCGCGGTTCTATTTGACGTTTAGGGGCTTTGGCTGGAGCCTCTGCTCTCAGCGTCCCGTCCTGCCGAGCCGGGGTCTGCATGAGAGTCAATGCAGAACTCGCAGCGTCAAATCCGGACGCGGATTTCTACCCTCCGCGGTTCTATTTGACGTTTAGGGGCTTTGGCTGGAGCCTCTGCTCTCAGCGTCCCGTCCTGCCGAGCCGGGGTCTGCATGAGAGTCAATGCAGAACTCGCAGCGTCAAATCCGGACGCGGATTTCTACCCTCCGCGGTTCTATTTGACGTTTAGGGGCTTTGGCTGGAGCCTCTGCTCTCAGCGTCCCGTCCTGCCGAGCCGGGGTCTGCATGAGAGTCAATGCAGAACTCGCAGCGTCAAATCCGGACGCGGATTTCTACCCTCCGCGTTTCTATTTGACGTTTAGGGGCTTTGGCTGGAGCCTCTGCTCTCAGCGTCCCGTCCTGCCGAGCTGGGGTTTGCATGAGAGTGAATGGAAAACCCGGAGCGTCAATAAACAGACGCGGAAGGGTACCCTTGGCGTCCATATGCAACGCTTAGGGGCGTGACAAATAGTCGGTATTTGACGCGTTGGGATGAGAACGGGTTGATTAAATAGCTTGAGCCAAAGGTAATTAGCTAAAGGCTGTAGGAGCACAGTTTAACATTACCATTTATGCCCACTCACTCACACCAGTTAAAAACAAAGTATACGACCAGCTTTGGAGAGCATTCAGCCAGTCAACACTATTATCCAGATAACGTTAAGAGGACTGTATATTTCCAGTCTACGCAGCAGGATACGTTCTATTGTGGTAGCTACATAGCAGTAGGTAAACAAGTATGATGTAACACTACCTTTTGTTTATGGCCAAAAGGGCTTAGAACTTTTTCCAGGGTTTGTTAAAGTCAGACATGTTTATAGGGTAACAAACACACACAACATCTAGACCTACCACATTTATATAAGTGCATATGGTGATTAACTGAACAATCACACCAAATACATTTCCCCCAAAATTCAGTATAGTTTTGGTTGGACATTAAACTGTTTACTCACTATATTGGTTTCCTCTCATGCAAACTGAGTGTTTAGACATGATGTTCGAGGTTGAATTGGGCTCAATTGCAGATTCATACTCTAAATAAGTTCTGCATTTTACATGTCAGGCCCTCTGATCCATGATTGAGCCCAAGCACATATAAATGCTACTACAGTTGCTGTTTTGTGTTTGTAGAAGTGGAAGCAGGAATGACTTATCTGTACAACAAAGGATACTATGTTTCACTGTGTGTGTGTGTGCGTGTGTGTGGAGGTATGATGAGTTCAAATACTTGTCCTATAATTGAACAGGGCAGTCCAATTACATGATTTAATTGGCTGGATATTTACACATTGTTATAGAAATTGGACTATGTGAGGATTCAAACCGTAATTGAACCCAGGAAAATCATCCATTCATTTACTTAGAAAACCCTCACGTGAACTTGGCGAATACCTGCTTTTATTAACCTGACTACACCAGGAAGGTAATGGCACCACCCAACTTAATCCCAAGATTATTACCGAAACTGGATCTCTCCCATGGGATGGAGGTGTAGTCAGGAGGCCATGACCACTGAACTGAGTTGTTTATTTGCATAGGCTGCAGACAGTGAGAATTAGGCCATATGTGACTGCTAATTAGATGCAGCCTCTGAAAGCGTGTGCCAAATTGGTTTGGCATCTTTGGGTAGGGCATAAGGTTTGGATAACGAGACCAAGCTGTTTAAACCAGCCCTCTGCCCTTTCCTCATCCATAAAGTCCTTTCAAAGAGGGGGTGCTGAAACTCTCACAGAGATATCTTTTTTACCTCCCCTTCAGGCAGTTCTTCCACCCATCCATTTCTTACCCCCTTTGTACCTAATGGTGTTGTGAAGGTGTGCTGGTGCCTATCTCCAACTCACATAGGGTGGAGGCAGTGTGTAAACCCTGGACAGATCTCCAGTTTAGTGTAGGGCAGCAGTGTTTCTCTACTGTAAAATTCTGATGACTTCAGGTTGGGGTGGAAACAAAGCACCACCATAAACAACAATACATGTGACACTGGATCTTCACCAACTGTGACAGCTCAGTCAGCCAATGACAGTACTTTAAAACCATCAATCAATGTACTTTAAAAGTAACTCTATATGTGATTCGTTTCATAATCTCTCCACACCCTTCATCTGAATGCAAATGTGTGATGTAATCTGCACTTAATGAGGACATTGTATTCAGTATTTATTCCATTATAAATAAACTCAAGATGCGCATTAAAAGTCATGAACGTGGTTAACAATTTTCAGGTTTTCTTCTTGCCTTCAGTATCCAGTACAGGTCTGAACTGCAACTCAACTTGTAGTTCAGATTAAATGCAAGTACTAAAACCGATTCAGTTCAAGATTTTCACTGTGACTTGATCTAGAGCAGAGGCTTTAATTCCTCCAGGCATCAAAACGCATTTACACATCTGATGAAAGTATTAAATTGGTCTATCTCTCTCCATCTCACCTGTTCTCCTTTCCTTGCAGGCGAGGTGATGTGTCAAACTGCAGGTCCCACAGTCGCACCTGCATCTGATCCAGCTGCAGGCACAGATGGTATGAGTTTGTTCTAAGTATACATTTGCTTTGATGGCATCACTCCATATCCACCCCCAAAAGAACAAGTGACAGTCTAGCATGTGTGCCTGTGTGTGATAGACTCTTCCTTCCTGCTACTTCCTTCTTAGTGCCAGGTGTTGCAGATTCTGCCGCCCCAGGCATCACTGTTGTTCCAGGAGGGGCTACAGATCACAGCATTGGCGGTACTGTTGGTGCTGCTAATGACCCGTACCCAATGACCATTATAAACGTGGGCGTGATGGACCCCAGCTCATCAGGTGCCTCAGGGTCCACTGCTGCCCCCAGTGGTGATGATCGCGTCCCAGATAGCTTAGATGCCAATGAAGGACATGTGGTAAGCATCCGCCTGTGTCATATTCACAATAAAAGGCGCCACTTTGTTCTGAAGAATGGCTGTTTCCAGAGCAATTCTTAGTGTGCCATATTCTGACCCAGAGTCTCATCTCCACAGCCTGAAGTGGTGTGTGTCGGTTCAGACGACATCTCAGAAGTCCTTGCAATCGAAGCTGAAGCGACAACAGTTGATTGTGTGAGTTAAACTCTCCTATCTTTTTACACATGTGAAAAGGTAGAATGTTTTCATATCCCACCTTCTCCTTCATGTCATTCGGCCTCTAGCAGCTCTCCTCCTTGCCAACCCGCAGGCAGTATTGAACCACCACCGACAGTTGACATTTTGGACAGTGCAACATTTGAGGCCACACTGTAATGAGATGAGTCTGGCTACCTTCTTCTGACACGTTCCATTAACCAAGACCTTTTTCTGGCCCCGTTCACCTAAGGTCCAGAGGAAGTGGCTCATTCCACCTAGAGGAAGAAGATTAATGTGTTTTAAATAGCTACAGTTGGAAATATGGGCCTGTTAAAGGCAGTACTTTTCTCCGACATTCCTTTGACATTGTAAATCTTGAGACTGTGTTCCTGGTTGGAGACAAATGAAGAAGGGGGTTGATATTTTCTCTTTTCGTCTGAGGTCTTTAAGACAAAAGGAGGAGTAAAAAAAGAAGAAGCAGCTAAATTTCTGGTTTTAATCACAAATGAAAGTATTTTTTCCAGGCTTTTTTAAATCAGATGGCTCTAAAATATAGGATGCATCATCTTATTTTCCGCTCTGTCCTAAAACCACAGAAAAAAACACATCATGTTCAAGCGATATAAGCAGATCAGATGAGCCAACACAGCAGGTCAGATCCCAGTCTGTGTAATTTGGTTCACGCCTCTCTGGGTCATTACTGTATCCTTGAGAGACTCAGGACCATCTGCAGAAATCATCTGTTGGACTCAGGCTGGAACTAAACATGGGCTTACATGGGTGCCACAGGCCACAGCCAGATGATGACTTGTTCAAAATGCATTTGCACAGATACGACAAAATCAAAAGCACACATTATTTTAACCACAAAGGCACACATGAACTGGAAGGCTAGAGTCTCTTTTGCAGTGTAGCTTCACTATTTCAATTGAAATGTGCGTTGCTTTGGATAAAAGTGACACAAACAGATGGAGAGGAGAAAAAGTTCCACTGGAGTGATTTTTTAGTCCTCCAGGGTGTCCTCCTCCCTGTCTCACAGATATGGGTGTTGCAGAGGAGTCCAGCTGTGGGCCCACTCCCAACTAGCTGAGGATTCAGGGTTTGCTCACAGTGGCCTTCTGGGATCGCTCAGAGCTGTCTGGACGACATTACAGAGAATGAAGAGTGTTCCCAAGTTGAAACGTTGTGCAATGAGGTGATATCATAGTTTTGGGTTAAGGTGGGGAAAAAGAAGGTGTGGTCAGCAACTTTTCCATCTCACTGCATTTTGGCTCCATTATGCTCACTAAGGCCTACCTGCACCAACACACAGTGAGGAAAACTGTGGAATTAATTCAACTAAATGTGCTGTTACAGCTTTGCATGAATTCACAGTTATTGATATTTAATAAATATATGTATCTTTGACTATTCCTTTTCTTATAGGAGGAAACTAGACGCATTATCAAAGAGAAGATTGGCGCTCTGTGCGGAAACAGTCAATGTGATCTGAAACTGTACCAGAATGAAAAGAAGTTGCTGGTGGCCAGTAACAATGGTGGGTTGTAACTTGTATCAGTTACTGGTGGCACTTCAGGTCATAATACATTGTTGTGCTATTGTGCCAAGATCTAATAAATTAACAACTAATATATTTAAAACATTTCTTTCTTCGGCAGTTAATCCACAAACTGTGACCAGAGCATTAATGAGTGATTCATTCAAAGACAAGGTAGGATGGATACTCCATGCTGCCAGTGTGAATGAATGAATAATAATGATGATTGGCAGTGCATACTGTGCATACTGTCTCTACACTGTGCATACAGCGCTAAATCCTATGTGAAAGTATTCTGTGCAGCTGGTATACAAATGTTATCACACTTACAAACTTGAATTTGTATCTCAAATTTGTATCTCTGCAACTGTAGCTGACTGTGACAGAGCCTAAGGCCGCAGCATCATCAGGTTCCTCTGTGTTTGTGGGAATACTCGTCACTGGTCTGATTGCCGCCCTCGGCATCACCATAGCTTACTTCAAATGTCAGCGCAGGTCTGACTCCAAAGGCGTGAAGCTGGTAAGCATATTTTCTGTTCAGAATGAATGAAAATTTGTCACAACATGCAGTACAAATGTATATTGGCTTTATTGCAGATGCATCAGTGGTAGATCACACAGTACAACAACCGTGCATAGAAAATCATTGAATGGATGTTTTTGTTTTTACCACTCCACGATACTTAGTCTGATCATGGTTGTAATTATTCAGCAATGATTCAGCAACAGTTTGCATAGGTTTTCTGGGGCAAGGTTCACGTTTTACGACATCTGAAATCAAGACCGCATTTTCTTCCCTCCGAGTCAATCTCTGCCAGCATTTTAATTAGGGAATGTTGCTGGCCTGCTATCACAGGGAATACGCGGAGACAGAGAGAGCATGTGCATTATCCAAGAACCTCCAGCCTCCTCTTTGCTGCCTCATTCATCTGCAGAGCTCACTGTTTCATCTGCAAGCCAGACGCAGCTGTATCACATGATGGAGACCACATTAGAGGACGTGTTTGTGTGTTAATATGCAATAGTGACGGGGCGTGGGGTTAGTGCGTGTGTATGTGTGTGACGTATGAGCATCAGGTTTTTGCCACTACTTTTTGCCAGGAGCGTCTTAACACATCGACACAGTAAAGCCTCTGTTGTTTTTTGTGTCCTGAGTTAACATCTTGAGAAAAAGACAATCTGTATTCTGGTTGATTTGTTGAGAATGGAAAGCATTTATTCCACATGCATGGATGCACATGCTGGATTTGGTGACATTTTCTTCTCTCAATGATGAGTTGTTCATTTGTGCCATATGTGCAGCCAGAGGAACCCTTTCCAGTGGACCAGGAGAACCAGGGGAACACTCTCGTGTCTGTGGCTCCTCTCAACCCACCACCAGAACCCCAGGACAAGCCCAGCGTAAATGGAGAGTCACCTGAGGCAGCCAAAACCCAGCCTCCTCCCCCCACCAACGGCCACTCCACCACCAAGACAGCAGACACCGAGCTGTGAAAAAGTCCACAAATAATCAAAGCCCAGGAACTACCCCCGCATACACACCAAGCCACACACACACACACACACACACACACACACACACACACACTCATGCACACAAACACAATCACAAAAAAGACCTACTGTTTGCAAACTCACCTCCCTTTCTGAATCCACTCCTGGCCAACCACACAATTCACAGCTTAGTGAATATCAGGGACTAGAACAATCTCCTCCATCAGTGCTCTTCTTGTCATGTCCCTTTGCCTCCGCCTTTTGGCTACGTGCTTCAATAAACATCAGGAAAACTAGTCCGATGACGACAGTGGTGGCGGCGATGAGTGATGACGAAGGCTCGGTCCCTGGGTTGTTGACGGCAGTCAGGCTGGGAATGAGAGACAGGAGATGGGCGGTTCTGGGTGGGGAGAGGGTGTAGTTTAGCATTGATCAGCACTGGTTCCCATGATGACAGTAGCTCCTGGAGTCACAGCCACGTGCTGCCAACAAACAGCTCTGCACGTCATTGGGTTTTAAAGCTTTCGGCCCTCCACCAGTAAATACAACATAAGCACATTACTTTATTGCAAAACCACGACAGACAAAGAGGAGATAAATCACACTGCCTTGAAATCTGTTTACAAACTTGTCAGAGAGAAAAATCAATTGGGCTCTGATCTTGTGTGTCTGATTGAGTTATTGATTGTGTGAATGCGTGTCTACTCTCAAATCCTGCGTGTGTGTGTGTGTGTTAATGTGTACTGTGCATGGACTGCGTGTATACCCATACATGCACCTGGGCTTGCTTCCTGTACGTGTGCGTGGCCGATGACAGAGAGTTTGAGCAAGTGTGTGAGTGAATGGTGAGTCTGAATGCGCGTGTGACGTTAGTCATGAAAAGTGAACAATTTTGTAAAAAGAGTCAACGAAGTGACGGCTCACCGAGTTGCAGCGAGTCCCCATGGGGAGGTAGAAAGGGGCAATGAAGTTTTAATCACAACATTTTCTTGGAGAGATGTAGCCACAAGGAATTATCAAACGTATCACTGCAAACTGTAGTGAAACCAACGACTAGGCCGTCAGGCCTCTTTACAGTGGCTTCACAGGCACTGCTGAGAGTCCTACGACTGACTTTGTGACTCATGCAGGCCTCGGATGCAGAGTCACTTACTGTCAGCTCTGTCCAACCGTTTGTCATTGTTATTCTCTTTTCTTTATACTGTGTATGCTCTTTTTATTATCAGTATTCTATTGAGCAGGATGTATAGTCTGGTGCTTTTTTTGTACTGTTTTTGTTGTGTGTACCCACACTTATTATGTTCCCCCAGAGTGCCAAAGAATTTCATAGCTTGTGTCATGCTAAAATATGTATTTCTGTCGCACCTCCTCAAATTGTGATCCAGGTCATGCAGAATAAAAGAAATGTGTTAAAAGAATGAGGTTGCTAGAAGGAAGCATCTGGTGGCCCAAATCTGTGACATAACAAAAGGAAATTGCCATATTTTTTTTATCTCTTTGGAACAGAGACAACTATTTCTGCTAAATAAACTGGATCTTTGCATTTTTTTTCCTCTTTTGAGTCCAGTTTGTATCATTGCTAACATTCCAATGTGACTGTTTCATTTCATACTACTTTAAATTGGATTTAACGTGAAAAATAAATTGCAAAAAATAAATAACTCTTTAAAAATTGTCACGCAGTAAGCCTCAACTCATTTTTACAAAGGAGCCACACTCTACACACATCTGGGCTCCAGCACCGCCTGAATTTAAATGCCGTGCAGCCCCTGATCACACAGCTGGTTTGCATAAGCGGTATAGTAATGACATCACTTCACACTGTTTTGTCTTTCACAGTTCACACAGGGTGGGGCAGCGAAAACATCCACCAGCTGTCTTCTCTAAATGACATGGGATATGTTCATGCGCGCTACGTTAGCAACATTGCAATTCATCACGTTCATATATTTTTCATTCATTTTCTGTCACCATCCGCTGCATGCGACAGTCTGACAAGTTCACTCGCCATCCACTCACACCCTTCTTTCATCACAATATCAAGCCCTGTGAGAATTCCCACCCTGCCCCGTCCCCTTCCACACCCTGCTAGGGAAATATTTCTTCAAGGCCACTGAGCAGCTCCATCCTGTCACTATATGCCACAACCATCACAAAAGGCACATACCGCAGAGGTGGATATATTGGGTTCAGCGCTGTCATCGACAATCTGAGACTGGCCAACTGCTGTTTGGAGCAAATTTAAATGGTGCAAATCCCAGTGGACATGATCACTTCTGCATACACTCACACGCCTCTGTTATTTACGACCTATTTAACCTTCAACTCTGTCCAGTGTATCCTGGGCCAAACACTTATTCTATAGCTGCTGTCCAAATTAAAGAGACTCCACCCAAGTACAACTTCACTTACACTCAAATTACACACACACAAACAAAATAAGTCCATATGCACTTTTCTTATGTATAACACTATAATTGCAGTTTCATATGCTTGGGCTTTTCAATTTGCATTTAGATTTGCAAATGGTACAAATACTACCGCCCATCTGCGCAACGGATGTAAATTGAATAGATTTCACTCTGCATCTCTCCCTCGGATCGCTCCATAGTCCAAAGACTCTGGTGAAAATCTTGTGTTGGAACTGTTTAGAAAGATGCTTACGTTGTGCTTAGATTAACCGCAATGAAGCAGACAGCAAATTCAATTCAACTCCACTGTGCTGTGGTCAATACAATTCTTTCAGTTGTAATTTGGATGAACCAACCCTTAAAATTTTCCTCCCAGTGGCCCCTGTACTGTGAAAGACTATCACTCCAAATCTTCTCTTCCACAGCCTTTCCTCAATGTCACACAAGTCCCCCAGCTTCAGCCTGCCTCCCTCCCAGTCTTCATCCATCCAACTCTGAAGTTTCTCCACCCCTCTGCACCTCCACCCAGCCAAGAGTAGTGTATGTGCAGTGGAATCTGGGATTACGAACAAAACTCAGCTGGTTGTTTTTATTGTGGGGTGGCTCCCCCCTCTGCACACTTACAGCTGCCAAATACGTCATGTTTTCCCTCTCCCAGCCAAAACACGCCCCTTTTAAACTCATTGATGGTAAGATAATATCCAGTGGAATTCAGGGGTGGGAGGTAGAAAAGAGGACACAAAAGACAGACTTAGACCCTGAGGTCAGAAGGTGCGGTCTGCATGGTAAATCCATAATGAAAATTAAATGCTGGTAAACATTCAGGTTCATAAAAAGGTGACAGGGATGCCAAAAGGGAGTAAAAGCTTTCGATTCAATCTTTGATGTATGTTGCATGACACCTAAAACACCCCGTCCCAATTTCAAAAGATGCAACCCGCAACTCAGATGAACAATTTACTGCAAACCGTATTGCAAACTGTATTACATCATGCCAGGGTCAGAGCTTCCTGCCACATGAGAAAATACAATAAAAATCATCACCTTCTTAAATGGAACATCATGTTTGCGTTGATCCTCTCCAAAAAACTTTGAGCAAGACAGCAGGACGTTTCTGACGCTCAGACAATAACAATACTATCTCTGTTTGAAGCTATCGTATTCACTATTTCCTCGATAACTGAGCACAAAAACATAGCCATTAACAATTGTCAATGCACAGACTAGGAAATCTGAACTCTCTCCTATCTTTTGTCACCCAGTGTGGAAAAGACAGAAGGCCCCCAGCTAAAACAAAGGGCTGTTTAGAGCTACAAGATCAAAACTAAATTAATAATAATTATCATACATTATTCATGAATGTTACAAAAACAGCACGTTTGCTGTCATGCATCTGGTTAATGAACATCCAGCACTGATTTGTGACTTTTGTTGGGGACATATACATTGGTAGCTCTCCATGGACTTTACATGGTTCATGGTAATACATGGTAACATTTCATGTGCATGAGACTATTCTTGTGTACTGCTGGGTCCATATATCCCTTAGTCCACCCACTTAGTACTCAATAGTCTCCCAGACATGTATTGCTGCCTACATCCGGCACACAGGTTGCCAGTCCATCACAGTCATTTTGCACCTAAATGTAATTTAGAGTCTCCCAGAAAAACATACATGCTCTTGAAAAGTGGAAAACTGGAGTACCTGGGGAAGAACAAAAAAAAAACAAAAAATATGGAAACTCCATACAGAAAGACCATTGGTGCAACAAAGATTCGCACCAGGGACCTCATTGCTATGAGGCCACAGCACTCTTCACCTAGTTGTGTGGTTAATACCGTTGGGTGTCATGCACAGATTCATGGAGGACCACATGCTTTTGCATGGATGTCGGTAGAGCAAACATTTATGGTTGCCAACCGCTGTTTCATTAAACAGGAAACCGCTGTCAAGCATTGTCATTAATTACTTGACCGTGAAATGAATATCCATGCCAGGAAAACTTCTTCGAATGAAAGGCATTTGTGGTCATTGTTAGTGGTTTCACAGCTTGTGAGCCGACCTGCTGTTAGGCAGCAAGACAGCAGGCTAATAATTAGCATTGAAACAGCTGGCTGACTTATTCAGCTTTGCAACTTGTTGGCTGGCTAGCATAAAAATGTCTTTCTATGAAATGCGTGACAATCATAGAAATGCTAGGTTTCCACAGTCAGAGTACACTTGGGCCACTCTTGAACACATGCTGCAATAAGCATAGTGAAGTATCATAACTTCACAATGCTTTTTTTGACATTTTTAATAAGCAATTATTATAAGAAGCAATGATAAGACCAAACTGATTAGCTGAAAAATACCAAAATGTCAAAATAGGGCTGAGCTGGGTGGTCCGGAGGCCTAGGCGTAGGGAGACAAACAACATCTCTTGGAACTATATCCCTTATACAGTACTAGAGCGTGCTTATGTATATTAAGTTAATACAATATCATATTTCAGTGATACAAGTGGCTGCACATTGAAATCTGAACTCTAAGAAGACGTTATTCCACAAATCTGTAATTGCAATTGTGCTTGACAACAAACATAATTATTGGAGTTCATTGAATCACGTTTTTTCTGAGGGTGCATTGCACACGCTAACAAAGTCAGACATGTGATTAACAGAGATGAGACAGTGACCAGAAAAACAGCATGAATAACCTAATAACCCCAATAACCCGCTATTGGTGTTTCACCTGTTTTGACTTTTAAGAGCAAACTCACCAACCAGTCACAAACTAATACATGAATTAAAAATGCAGCAGGCAGCCAGGCTCCCTGAAAGTGACAAGAGGAAATTTCAGAAGTGTACTCCACTTGAACTTGATGAAACGATTTATGTTCTTGACATCTTGGCAGCGGTGGAAGGGATTTTTCTTATGCGCGCACACAACAGACACACGCATCCACCCACCCACGCACAGACATACATAGACATTCTCTCAAAATCCAAGGCGCATGACAACTGGAGAGAAACTCAATATACTTTCACATACTTTGAAAAGACATGCATCATGGGAAATGTACTATGCAGTTTCAAAGCTGGGATCCACATTAAGGGAGGGGTCCACAGTAAGACAAATATGGGGCCCCACAGACTAATGTGCTCACAGGAGGGAGTGACCAGACAAACACTACATGTAGATGTCCCATCAGACAACCGTGTTTGAGGCAAGCAAGTTCTTTTTTTTCGACTTCTTCACACCCCTGGTGAAAAGTCACCACCAAAGTTCGGTTTAATAAACTGCACAGTTTTGAATCTCAATCGTGGTGTGAGGCAGCTCTCTCTTTTTCTTTTTTTTGAAAAACACGTTGAAAGAACAACACATTAAATGCCAAGTTGCTGTCGTGGAATTTTTCATTGCTCCGTAGCTCTTTCTGGAATTTCTAAGGTTGTAACAAACTGTGTTAAATTGAAAGATCTGTGCTGCATTACAAAAGAAACACATTTATCTCAACGGACAAATGCTGAAAAATGAAAAGCTTTGATTTAACGTTGGATTTGTCACCATAGACACCTAAACAGCAAATAACAACGGAAACTTGAATTGATATCCCGCCTGTTTCATGCGCATTACTTTGTGCTGTCGTCTTTTTCCCACATCTGTTGAGGGGAAACAATCTGGAAGGGATTGTCTCCTTTTTCCAGTGATGCAACTGTCCACAGAACGCACATCACACCCTCTTGTTAACAGTAGACCGCGCAGCTGATTACATATTGAGGAACATTAAATAAGGCTGATCTCAATAAAACTGGCAGTATTCACAATCACATAAACAATTATGTCAAATTCATATATCTGATGTAATAACAGGGAGGCGTTGTCCTTAAATACTAACATTTAAAAATAAAAGAACTAATTAATTGAATAAAAAGTGCATCTTTTGAAAAAGGCAAATACACAACATCCTGCTGATGATTTACATCAGCACACTCTAAAATGACTGATTTGACTTGATGGAGGAAGCATGCAGAGGAATGTGCAGTCTGAATGTGATATTCTTGGGTTAGGATGCCCCCTGCTGTGGCCTTAGGGGCAAAGTGAAGGCAGACTAAAAACAGCAAAGTGAAAAAAGAGCAACTGAAAGGTGAGCAATATGTACAAATTTAGAAATATAAGGCATAAGACTTAAAGATTCAACTTCAACTTCAGACTTGAGGGAGTCTACATCCATTTTTCCCCTCATATGCATTATATGGCTGAAGCGTTAAATAAGATTCAAGATTAAAGATTCAAGATTTTTTTATTGTCATGTCCAGACCGTCACACTGAACAATGAACCTTCCCCGAGCTACACATATATTAACTTCACACAGAATCATGAATATAACTAAAAGTAAAAATTCATTTTAAAAAGTAGTGTATATACAGTCTTGGAATATTTACAGAATTGTGTTAAATGTTAACTTATAAACTTAAGACGAGAGCAGGAGGAGTATTCACAATTAAAGGAGTATTGCACAGGTTTAAGTAGCAAATAAAGCTGCTTGGCAAATATGCTGGAGTGACAATTAGCTATACTATGCTTTTTTCATTCAAAGCATTTCTGGAAATACTTGCAGGTTTATATAAATTCATTAATCTTCCTGCTCTACCATTTTACAGAGGCAATGTGTACAAGCAGACAACACAACAGTTCAGGTTTTGAGTAAATGCTCAAGAGCAGACTGGTAGGTACTCTATGGCCGATAATAAAATGAAATGTAAATGTGAAAAGATCAAACAAATATAATGGAGGCTATACTACAGTGAGTCTGTGATGTGATTGCATCACAATCACAATGCATAGAGTTGGTTAAAAATGGCTTACAATAGACATTCCACATTCACTATACATTGAGTTATAATTAACTAAGTAAGGAATTAGTATATAAGTAAATAAAGTAAATAAGTAAGGAAAAAGAAAATAAACCTGTATTTTCAAAGATATATTTATGTGACAGAAGCTAAATGCAGACAGCATATTAGTTTGAGGTGAGACACTTCCTATTATTAAGTAGAGAGCCTCACAAAGCATTTTTATCACACGGATGGGGTCCACTAATGGCATTGTTTTCTGGTTGTGAGAATGGTTTGATTGGACACTAATTACAACTAAATTTGAATTGAAATGTAATGATAGTTTCTGCATCATTTGCTAATAATGCACCTGCTATCCATCAAATTTGATTGAACCACACCTGCTCCTGATGAAGCAAATTAGATGAGTTGTATGTTGAATGCTACAGGGTTAATTAAAAATGGGGCCATAGTATCTAAAGATGCTCCTTACTCCTCAAACCTTGATTGCTGTTCATTTAAAATATCAATTTCAATAGTCTTTCATTTCTTACGTGACCCAAGTGGCCTCTGGAAGGAGGAGTCAACTTGACATAAATGAATTCAGTTTGTCCATAATCATATCACTTGTTAATTCGTTCTGATGCGCCTAAAAATAAGTTATTTAAAATGTATCAGTTTAATAGTGGCTATGTCTACATGGGCGGAAATATTTTGTCTGAATTGGAACAAGATAATGTTTTGAACACAATGCTTTTTTTCCTACAACCTTAACCTGATTAGCGTCATATTTAGATTGTGTCATACTTGGAATTAGACTGTGGAATATTACAACTTCAATTTACATGAATGCATTATGCAGCATTTTGCAACACTGTTTGAGGCCTTCCCTGGTTCATGGCCAAAGGAAGATAGCCCCTATCTTAATTGCTCCTGGGTGTGAGAGTTATAGAGTGAACAGTGTTTGTGTGTGTGTGTGTGTGTGTGTGTGTGTGTGTGTGTGTATCCTGTGATGGACTGGTGACCTGTTCAGGGTGTATTCCCTGCCTTTGCCCTTCATCAGACACTTGTGACACTATTAAGGTATAAGGAAGATAAGATAGTGAATGTATGGATGAATGAATGAAGGTTTTGAAAGGCAGAAAACATCAGAATGGGGAGGCTCTTAAATGAATGAGAGAGGCAAGATGCATACACTTATATTAACAAGTTTGAAACTGCTGAAAAGCAGCTATGTTGCAAAAGAGCAGCAAAACACTAAAGGCTAGAGTCCTACTTATCATATAATGAATAATCCATCATAATGAACTGTGCATAGAAAGGAATGAAATGTGGGCTTGTCATGGGCATTCATCTTAATGGGTTTGGCATGCTGGCATGTGAATGGGAATATGGATTCTTCTGCAAGCAACTATTGAATAATTGTCATATGTAGGATAAAATGAATAATCTGATTATTCCTATTCATGTAAACAGAACTCATAGCTAGTTTACTCATGACCAATAGTTAAAATGGTTTAAAAAGCTAATTTATTGTAAAACATACAACAACATTCATGTTCCTCATGAACTCCTAAGATCCAGTGCGGGGTTCCCCAGCGGTCAATTTTAGGTACAGGTCTTTATAATTGGGCATGTCATCAGCAGCATCAGCTTTAATAGTTATGCTGATGATAAGCAACTATACTTGGCTAGGTATCCTGATGACACAGGGCCAGTCGATGCCCTTTTTAACTGTTATTGATGCCAAATCATAGACGGCAGAAAATTCCCTGCAGTTCAACCGGGACAAAACAGAGGTTTTAGTCTCTGGTCCTGAAAGTCAGAGAAAGAAACATTTACCAAAAACGACAGGATTTTCAATCATCACAATTGTAAAAAATCTGGGCATGATTTTTGACTCTGAGTTTAGTTTTTAGAGCTTAGATTTTTCCACATATAGGTACACAGGTTTTGTACAGCACATATAGCGCATGCTGATGCATGCCTTCATTTCCTTTTGGTTAGATTATTATAATGCCTTCTCTCTAAAAAAAAGCATTTCTAATTTTTGTTATTTGTTATTACAAAATTCAGCTGCACAAGTGCTACTGGGAACCTGTGGTCGGAGCACATTACCCCAGTTTTAACACTATTACACTTCAGTATCACTTTAAGGGTTCTAGCATTTTCAAAGTCTTAACAGTTTTAGGGCCTCGTATTTAGCTGATCTCCTTTCAGTTATCAAAGGCCCCAATTGTGCAACGGCCTCCTGGAGAACATTGGGGCTGCAGAGGCTCAAGACTCACCTATCAATCAAACTTGTGAATGATTTCTATTATTTCTTCTATTCCTTTCAATCAGACTTTTTATAATATATAATCTTTATACTATATTATTTTAGTAGCATGTTTCAATACATATTCATTAGAGTATCCTTAACTGTTTTGTAACTTAATTTTATGAGCTTAGGAACATTGTATATATTTTGTTCCTTTTATCTTACTTTACTGTTTTACTCCCTCAGTTGATAGATCCAGTGTTCCACATGGGGTCCTAAGACACTGGGAGGTGATGTTGGTCTACCAAAGGGAGCTGTCCTATGGACAGCTCTGGCCTGAAGTGGTTGAGGGGCTTTGCACGTTGGCGTGGAGCCTCCAGGTTCAGGGTCAGAGCTCTCTTACTCCCTGTAGGCAGTTATTTCACACAACTTGTATAATATTTCATATATTATTATAATTATTAGTATTATTGTTATTGTTTCTTTTAATATCTGCGTGGACTGTTGTGTATTGTGAATGTAATGTTATTTTGTATGTTTTTGACTGCTGTGCAGAACAATTTACCTTCAGCGATAAATAAAGTGTACATCTTATCTACCTTATCTTACATAGGGTGAAGATAGGTGATACCCCCTAGACAATGACAGGTCTCACCAACCACACAAACACATGTATGTCACACACAGACATACACATTATTCACTATTATTCACTTATTCACTATTACAGTCACACACACACACACACACACACACACATATATATAGATAGATAGATAGATAGATAGATAGATAGATAGATAGATAGATAGATAGATAGATAGATAGATAGATAGATAGATAGATAGATAGATAGATAGATAGATAGATAGATAGATAGATAGATACATTGATCCCTGGAGGAAAACAGTGTCAGTTACAGTTGCTCCTCCAAGAAAATAAATATCATTAATATAAATATCATTAAATAGGGGGAAAGTATCCAAATATGTATATATATATATATATGTGTGTATATATATATTTTTCTTTATACACATATATATATATATATATATATATATATATATATATATATATATATACACATATATATATATATATATATAAACACACACACACATATAAACTGGATAACTCTGTATGCTTTCAGGGATTCATCTAGTAGTTAGGTCAGCGGTGGCGCTCGAACTGAACCCGGAAGTGACACGGTCCTCCTTCCCGCTCTGCGCCTGTTTGTAAACATGCGTCAAAAGCATGTGACCCCGCTGACGTTGGTCAGAGGACCGTCCAATTAGAAGACGGGGGTGTGTGCGGGTGGGCGTGGACTGCCTGTGTTGCTGCGATAATGTCGATGGACCAGGGTTTTTCATGAGGGCAGGGGATAGCGTTGGATTTGGTCATATCCAGGGGGGCTGGTGGGAGGTTATGGCACACGTACGGAACAGTCGTAGTAGATGAACCGGACGGTGAGTCTCCCCCCCTCCGAGGGAAACTGTTTATTTACGTCCATATTGGCCTGCGACGGCATCATATATGAATATAGGCGACAGTACGTATGTACTGGGCTGTCTTAACGACGTGCGTCATTGTTTTTCTTGTAATGATCCCACTAATTTTAACACTAGTGTGCTTACCATGCCAAACGTTAATTTTCTGTAAAGTTAAAGACATGTTCTCTATTTTAAGGCCAGTTGAGGGGATTACGCCCGTGATTTGATTGCGAGAGTGCGCAGTTCCCAAGATGTTGTTCCCAACGTTACCCGGAAATAAGCAAGGTATTTGCTCTCAGCTGTTTCCTTGTAAAACATGTCCGTGCGGATTCGTGCCTTATTTCTCCATCGCGGAGCCAGTGAGGGGCAGAGGGGCAGGGTGGGATGGAGAGGTGTGCTGCAGGAGGATGTTGCGCACTTCAATTTACCTCGGCTCTGTGCGTCCATGCGGTACTGCGTAATGACCACATCCATACGCTTTTAATTTCTATATCTCTACAGTGTTCTCTATGTGTATACCAGCGTAGACTTTAATGTGAATATTTAGTTTGTAACGTTAAAAATATGTATGTATATGTAAGTATCAGAATACTATGTTTAAAGTGAAAGAGGGAAGATACCAAAGTGTGTGGTCTATTTTGTGGGAAACTTTTCCATCAGATTTATCATGATAGTCTATTGACAGTGATTTACTACTGCACATGTAATCAGTGTGTCTGTGTGGTGTAACTTTTACAGCGTAACATTCTTCTTTAAGTGAAAATGAGTAAAGAAATGTAATTTGTCTTTGTCATCCGTTTTGATCGAAGTTTTCTGTGTTGGAGCCTAAAATTATGTAAGATTGTTTTTTTTTGCACACCCATTGTTCATTTGCAGCAAAATATTCCTTCTGTAAGACCATAATGATTCTTCCCAAACGGCTCATTTTTGTTTATTATCAACCTATAGTGCGTGTGCCTACCGCTGTGCCAGCGCCTTGACTCAGCTTAATCCATCCAGAGGTTTCTATGTCATACGCACTTTTTATTCCTGATGTAAACAAACCTATAAAAGTAATACTCGGTTTGGACACTGGGTGGGGCAATTCAGCAGCTTTAGCGCTTGCACTGAACACAGTGATCAGGAACAATGTTCTCTGAATGAGTCGGAAATTAGATTGGGTGAAATTGCAGCGAAACACAGCGCAACAGTGTGAGGGTGAAACTGCAGTTTAACTTTAAATGCGAGCCGGTGGATGTGTCTGTTCGATCGCTCTGTTCTGCTGAGGTTTGACAGAGTGGCACATCTATTGCATTACAGGAAAAAAAAAACCTGACATCACTCAACATCAAAACCCCTGTAGCGACTCATTTTAATAATAAATAGGCCATTAAGAGGCCAAGCTCCTTGCTGTGATGCGCTTAAAGAAAGATGGAAAGAGATAAGCCTGTTTACATGTGTTTTGTGGATTTATCAAATCAAAGTTACGGTCAGCTAGAAAAGAAAAAAAGTGGAGTGAAACTATCATTCTTTGTCCAAGCCGACCGCCCCTAGACGGGGCCGGTAAAATAATGTGGAGAAGCCACACCCCGCATCATGTTACCAGAAATCATAATAATAGAAATAACTACAATAGTGATACTAATATTTGCTGCCTGCACGAACAGTAAATAACACCTTGGTTCCTGCAGACCGGTTTGACCTTTTGATTTGCTTGATTTGACTGGAGAAAATGTTATGAAGATAGCGTCATAATATTATGTAAATATGTCCGGAGACTGAATAACATGATAGAGCTCTGAACAAATTAGAAATTAAATTTGTAGCTTTTAATTTTTCAGGAAAGTAAGCGTTCTCAACTACCAAGGCAGCACAATCTCAGTGCTGTTCACTAATTACTGTCAAAAAGTCTCATTTGTGTCACAGAATAGTTTCGTATTTGTGTCATGCAAATGTAGGAATGCGGCTGTTGGTTAGTCACATGCATACACACAACTAAAATGATAGAAATTTACAACAGAAGCCTAATATGTGTCGAAAAGGTCATATTTCTCTGTATATCTGTACAAAGGTCACTTTTCGACTTTGTCCAGCACTGATGGCAGAAACTGCTGAGCTGAGGGGAACCATTTGTATTCACCGTGCTGTATGTTTGACATGGCTTGAAATAATGCCAGGGATTTTCTCATGACCTGCCGAGGATAAAGCTTTCCGAGACTTCTTTTTCATCACGCAGTGCTCTGTGCTGACAGGCCCAGAGAGAGAGAGCCGGTTCCTGCTCTTCTGTGTGGCAACTACAAACCAGGTAAATACCTTAAAAAAACCTAGGGTGTTTAATTCAATTAAAACAATTGAAAAGGGGGTGGGGGGAATGCTTTTTTTTTTTTTGGTTAAATGTATGTGTGGGTGCATTCAGGAGCTATGCCCATTGTTCCCAATACAGCCAAAAACAATATCAATGGAGCTTACTGGGCACCTTTCCAAGGGAGGGATTAAGGTTTAGGAAGTGGAGCAGGCATGGCTGATAGATGACATGGCTAAAATTAACACACTGCCCACTGGATGAGGAGCATAAATAGCAGACAGGAAGGACCAGCAATTAGATGTATCTTTAAAGCTGCAGCGTGTCTCTGTCAGCATAGGCAAACTACCGTCACAGCGAAACCCTTTTTCATTGGAGATTACGTTGTAGCAGTTTGGCAAAGGCAAGAGTTCCCAGGTTTTCAGCAATGCTGGAAAATCTGTAATAATTGATTGCCAGTGTTTACATGCTGCAGTGGGCTTGAGGCAGTATTTGATATAGGATACACATAAATGGAAAATTAAGAATGCAAGTAAAATTAAAATTTCTGATCTTCTTAACGGCCCTCAAACAAAACCAGCTTGCGTTTGTACTCCTGAGAGGTTATGTAGTGATCTTACCTGCATAGGATGCACATATAGACTGTAGAAGTCTTCATCTGAGAGGAGTAGATAGCCCTCAGTGTTCAGATCAATACCCTCAGCATCTTGCCTGCTTTCTCAGAGCAAACATACTTTGATCCCTCAGATCCCTTACATTTCCCATACAGCTGGAGGGTGAAAACTGATTCTTTTACCAATGCTCTCCTTTCTCTGTCCTGTAAGGTGAAGCCGTGGGCTCCATATCCCCTAGCTCCAGTGGGACATTGGGACGTCACGAACAACAGGTGCCATAGGGAAGAAACCTAACAACCACGCAAAATGCCAGATGAAAATCTAGACCCGTAACCCGAGGATGATGGAAAATCTAAGGCGTCAAAATGGCAGGAATGAGCATTTAAAGTATCCGATGGAAAACTACAATGTGTTGTCGGTCAGTTAAGCCACAGTGCAGTCGAAAAAACTGTCTCAAAATGTATTTCCAACAAAAGTTCTCTCTACCAGCCTACCAATATGGTCCCCTGTGGGAGAGAGGACTTAAAAAATCTGAATTATCGATGAAGGCACTTGTTGAATGTGCCCATTTTGCGTATCACAATTATATATAGGTGTAATAATGTGCCAACAGACACATTATTTACCTTTTGTTAAATGGGACAAAGCATATTTCGGCTTGGCCTATAAAGAAGACTCAGTGCTTCACAAATGCAGACAGACCTAATAGGCACAGCGTTGTTGAGAACTGACAAGCTCATAAAAGAGACAGAACCGAGATTGTTCTCCTTACTGCCCTGCTGGAAAACTGTAGTGTTGTAGCTCAAGCTGCACTAACACAAATAGGTTAATTTGATGTAGTTAAGACTTTCTACCATAACAGATTTTGACATTTTCTTTCTCTGTAATGACCTTTCCCAGACTAGTTATGGATGTTCTTGGAGAGAAGTCATTCACAGAGATGACCTTTGTCCCTTTAAGAATCCTTATATAGTTTGGCCCTTGTCACGCCACAGCCCAAATGAATAGCCTTCATCACCCAGCGCTTGAGTTAGTAGAATTATCCCCTGGGTGATGGACGGCCACTGTTCACAAGGCTTTACTGCTATTGTCCAGTCAATGGTGTCAAATGAGAATATCTGCTGATGTTCAGAGCACTGTCTTTTAAGCTTTGCACTCAGCCTTTTCTCTTCCTTTATTTTCCCACAGCGCCACTGTCTGATTGCAGGACAAGTGAAGGAGCATCAGAGTGAGGTATGTGATCTATCAGATAAAACTGCAAAGACCCAAATTCTTAAAATAAACTCTACTAATGTTTGACCGAACCAAAACAGACTATTTATAAGACAGGAACAGGAGTCCTTTTAAAGGAACAGCTACATTCCTAGTTAACATTTAATCCAACACACCCGCATTAGCACTACTCTTGCCTTTGCCATGTGTATGTTTGCAGAGATATTCTTCTAAATCCTGTCACCATTCATGCTGAGTTTTAACTGGGTGATTTTACTAAAATAGCATCGGTGGATGGGATGGTGCTCTGTTTCCTTTAGGGGAGTGCTGTGGAGTGATTGTAACAAAGAGGAAGTGCATGCGGTCGGCCCTATTCATGGCAAAATGTTAAACCTTGGTCACTCACTACACAGCGCTGTGCACTTTTTCCAGGCTCTGGAGGTAAAATGTCGTAACACAAAAAGGGGAAGCTGCGTATTTTTTTACGTCAGAGATCACTATAGTAACCAAGATACGGGCATTACAAAAGAATCGCATAACGTAATACAGAGGACCATGTAAATATTCCCCTTGGTGCCCATTCAGAGACAAGAGCAATCCCTTATTAGACTGTATTTAAACAGCCAAAAGACCATCTGAGTGCTTACGCAACGGATGCATAAGCTGGTGATGTGCCTTTAAAACCAGTGGGTTGTCAGGTGATCGGAGCCTCAGTCAGCTCAGCCTCAGAGACAGAGGAGCCAGAGTGCGTCTCTAGCCGAGAGCAGAGAGGAGAGAGCGCCAGAGAGGAGGGCAGCGCAGAGGGAGAGAGACCCAATTATGAGGGGACATGGGGGGAAATGGGGACACAGCAGCGTCACAGAGTGGGGGACAGGGAGCCGTGGTGGTAGGGTCCCTTTAACTGCAGTCTGCTCATGCTCACTTCCCTTGTGTGGCAGCTAGCAAGTGTGTTTGTGGCTGCGCTTGATCAAGAAGTTGCGTCGTACGGCCACAACAGTGGTATAAAAGCACAGAGAATTAAGTGCTGCGTCACACTCGGGCAGAGGAATAGAGTGATCATGCGCGCATGTGCACAGCTGTGCGTGTGTGTGCGTGCATGCAGCTCCGCTCCTTTTCTGTGTGTGTGTGCGTGTGTGTTTTTTGTGTCAGTTCGAAGTAGCTGTCTAATAGCAGTTTATGCTGTTGCAACAAGATGAAAATAAAGAGTGCGTGTGTTTCAGAGGCAAGCAGAACGGAGAGAGAGGGAGAGAGAGAGAGAGGGAGAGGGAGATACAGAGAGGGAGGGAGAGCAAGAGAGACAGAGAAAAAGAGAGAGAGATTTTGGATTAGTTGCTACGTCACTTTTTCATGTCAGGAGAAACAGAAGCTGAGATAACAGAAGCCCAGAGTCATCGAGTTTTCCACCTGAAGTCGACACAGTGGTTTCGGACAACCTCAGCTTTCTCCTCCTCTTCCTCTTCCTCCTTGGTAGTTTTGATCTGCTCTGCCTGTCGCTGCACTGTGTGTGTGTGTGTGTGTGTGAGCGTGTTTGTGTGCCTGTATGCGCTGTAGTTCCTGCGAGCTGATGTCGGGAGTTTCAACATGGATGCTGAAGATGTGACACAGTTTCTCTGCGTCCTTGTTTTGATAGCAATATGTGGCGGTCGTAGGTGCGACAAAGGGGTTAACAACTGAATATTCTCGACGCTTCTTAATTTCACAGCGAAGCTCAGTCAGGATTGTTTTTGCCGAGAATCAGAGGCACTCGAACATCGTTTTTTCCTCTTCTTTTTCTGCCGCCGTCACCTAAAGGACTACGGATGATTACGTTTGCGCAAATAACGGTCGAATACAACCGTCTGATCTGTTACGAAATGGTATTATACGTTTAATACACCATCATATGGGAGTGTCCACAGACGCAGCCTTCAGCCATCACAGGTTAAGTTCGATTGTGGTCTCAGCCTCGACGGTGATGATGTGTATGTCCCCACATACGTACATATATATATGTGTGTGTGAAATGCTGGCCTACTTGTTGTGGTTAACTCTTAATGGAGTTGAAGCACAGAGTGAGAACAGAGAGAGAGAGAGAGAGAGAGGCAGGCGTGTATGGAGGCACAGACTGGTTGGGCTCCTGCTGTATGTTGCCATCAGGCAGCAGATCAGCTCGGTGACTGTGGCTAGTGGCACTTTTCTCATGTGATCTGTTTTCACCCTCCAGGGCCACTGGGGTTTGGCGAAAGAAAAAAAAAACCTTCCCAAGACACATTTGTTTCTGCGTAGTTAGGAGAGACGGGGAGACAGAGATGGTGACGCAGTTGTTTCTGGGCTGGACTTTTCTCTTCAACCAGCCCACAGCTCTCTCTCTCTCTCTCTCTCTCTCTCTCTCTCTCTCTCTCTCTCTCTCTCTCTCTCTATTTATCTCTCGATCTGTCTCCCCCTTGCAGAAGGGGAACATCAGAGGGGGCTAAATGTCATGGCTCAGGACCAGAGTGTGGGGGGCTGGAGGGGTGCTTGTGGGGCAGAGAGAAAGGAGGAGAGATGGATAGATGAAGGAAGGAAGGAAGAGAGTGAAGTTGTTTACCTTGCTCTCTCGGTGACTCTGCTTTGGCTGCTCTCCAGTTCACATGCACTGGACTTCCTAAAGCCTGCCGCATCACAGGCCGTCGTGGCAAAGCTGACCTCTCATTGGATGGGAGGTGCTCCCCCCACGGCTCTACGAGACGCACAGCAGCGCTTTATTGGCTTAGGGCGAGCAAGCAGCTGGAGTTCAACATCTGATTGGTTAAGGAGTGCTGTTACTTGTATTAAGGTTTTGCAGTTGCAGAATGTGGTTTACATGTACCATGCATGTTCACATGGGTTCAGTCCGTGATCTGTAGTGCATATTGTCATCGCAAAAGTAACATTGTTGTAGCATATTAGCATGGGCTTTGACTGCTAGTTGTTTGTCGTGAAGTGATTTATTGTTCTGTTATTATTATTGTTGGTTGTTAATGCAGGCGTCCTGAGGCCTAAGCTCGTTGCTGTTAAAGGTATGGTCATTTAATTGCATTTTCCTCAGGAACATCTTAAAAAGAGTCACAAAAGGTGCCCGTACGGATTGCAAAACAATGTTGCGATCTTATTGACTGGAGCTGTCAGCTGGCGGGGGCTGATCAGCTTCCTCTTGATAATGTATGTGACTCACACACACACACACACCGAGGTGAGGGTGGCAGCAGGAAGAATGGGCATCCTTGGATGAGAGAGGTGTTGTCGTTCCCCTGGCTGGACGTCCAAAAGGTGCCTCATTCATTTCTCAGATGATGCAAGAGTGTGTGTGGCTGCCTGTGGTCTGCATTGCAGCTCCTGCCTCTACAGTCAGCGACTTTCTCCCTCCGTCTCTTACCCCCTCGCTCGCTCAAGTCTAAAATGTGCTGAAGGTGTGAGAGTGTGTATACTATCGCTCCGTGCCTATTGTTCCTCTGGTTGAGATGATTTTCAGAAAGAGAAGAGTGAGAGTGTGGCGTCAGTCGTCTCCCAGTCACCACTCACGAGTCATTTCTTGAATAAGTGAATAAGTTACACCCCAGTTAGTCCGCAGGCCTGTATAAACCATTGACGCAATGTGGACTCGTGAGAGGCAGAGAGATGTACGCTACTCCAGCTTTCCTGCAGACAGTAATAGTAATTTCTTAAGAATAAGCAATATTTTAATATGCAGAGCTTTGCAAAATACAACTTTAAGCTGACAGGTGGCCTCTCACGCACGTTTCCCTGCAGTTTACCCACTACACAGGTCTCCTGCTTGCCTCTAAATCAGAGAATTACCCCCATGGGCTTCCCCAGGGTGCTTCCTTCCTGATCCCATCATTGACCGCTCTCTGAAGGCCTCCTGTCCCTTTAAATCTTTTATAAGCATTACACAACAGGTCCAGTGGCACACAAGCAACAAACAACCCCGAAAAAGAAAACTGACAGGGTTGGGTTTAGGCAGCCAGGCGAAGGAACCAGACACCTACGGACAGACAGGCCCCCTGATCAGAGTCGTCACTGTGGCTACAGTGCAAACACACACACACATCGTCTTTTACACCCTCACCACACAAGCAGTTCTTGAAGAAAAAAAAAAAAGCTTGGCCCATCTGAAGCCTGATAAGGACTTGTACAGGCTGTGGGGATTACTGTGAAAATCAAAGCAAATTGCATCTGATGTTTCGAGGCTCGGGCTTGGCTCGCTCTTGATTTGGCTTTAATCAGTTTCAAGACAAGTGGTATTCATGGGAGTTGTCATTGTAAATATGAAGAAATTAAGGCAGGCTGTGTGTGGGCGTGTGTGTGTTCTGGAGGGACAGGGAGGTTTGAGTCTAGAACAGTGGAGAAGAGCGATTAGAAACGCTTGGGCAGTTTTGTACTTTGTGTTGAAGCACTTGGCAACAAGTGGTTGCACTGGCCAGTACCTGTCCCGGCCCCACCCTCTCTCCGTATTGTAGCTGCGTGTCTGCGTCATGGCTCCCACTGCCAGGGACTGACTGCCACTTCCTTGCCTTTTTTTTTTTCCTTTTTTCCTCCCTCCCTGTTGTGGCTGGAGAGCGGCGCACTGCCATCCTCGCGATTTTTACTGCGCAGCAGGGAGGAGACAGCCCGTCGATGTCCGTCCACACAGGTGAGCCCGTATGCCAAAGATGTACAGCGACAGTGTGTTGTTTGACCCCTCGCACATCCGCAAAGCCCGGATCAAGTATCAGATCACTCGTGTGGGCGTGTTAGAGAGAAATAGATTGCGTGAGTGTGTGTGTGTATGTGTGTGTGAGAAGAGAGAGAGAGAGAGAGGTGCTCTGGTGCTTTCTCAGTGGTTTTCCATTACATCTCTGTCTCTCTCTCTCTCTCTCTCTCCCCCTCACACTTACTCACACTCCCTTCATCCACTTCCCTCTTCTCTTGCTCTCTGGCTCGAAACAGGGAAGTGGATCAAACTCGTGTCTGGGCACAAGCATTTGGCCTAAACCATCCCAGAGTGCATTGCAGTGCACTCTCCAAGATGCTGTCAGTCTTCTCTGGAACATCTTCCCGGTCGAGGTTAAACCGAAGCAGACTCAGATCGAATCTAAAGCGCACCGTGCGTGTTACTAATTCGCCATCGTGCATCAGCAGTAATGGAGACAAATGAGGCATTATTTCAACAATTAATTGTTTCATTTGACGATGGCAAATCCCCCAGATGATCACTTAATACAACAGTGCCTCTAACAGCTGTTATCTCTTCACTGTCCCCTCGCAGATCGCATTAAAGCCGGCTATCACAGCTGAAACAAGGAATCAGTCTATGGTGATGAAATGTCACGGGTGTTTGTGTCACGCCATTGTGGGTGTTTGGTTGATGCATAATTCATGCTTGCACAGAGATCACGCAGTGACTAGTTTCTTCTTCTTTCAAATGATTTGTAGTGCATTCAACTTTTCCACAAGAGAGTTCTTTGTGTGTGTCTGAAGGCCTTAAACTCAACAGTTCCTCCCCCACGGATCAATAGTTTCTATCTGTCTCTCGATCTACCTTTTCTGTCTCTATCTATCTATCTATCTATCTATCTATCTATCTATCTATCTATCTATCTATCTATCTATCTATCTATCTATCTATCTATCTATCTATCTATCTATCTATCTATCTATCTATCTATCTATCTATCTATCTATCTAGCCTTTCATACAAGACATGTAGCTTTCTTTTTTCATTGAAAAGTGGAGTACAGTAAAAAAGGGTAAATTAAAAGAGCAATAAAATCATGTTTACATTACGTTAAAATACTTTAAGAGCTGTGTAAACATTTGCGTGTGTTTGCAGGTTCCTAAATCTAAAGCTCTATCTAAACTGTATATTAGTATATTAGATGTAGAACATGCAAAAATGAAACCTGATTAGGTCTATTATATACTTCTTTGATTCTTGTGATTTAAATGTATTGTTCCAGATTTCAGTCTTTCTTTTTTTGTTTTGTAGTTTGTTTTTATGCCCCTGAAGTCCTCCCTTTGGTTTGAATTGCCCCCCTTGGAAGCTGGTTTCAGATGGTGGCTTAGAGTGTTGTCATCTATCTAGCACCATTTGAAATCAGTGTTCTTGGGGTGGGAAGTGTGTTTCTCCGCCCAGCAAACTAGCAGCACTGAGGAGGATGTCCCACGGTGAAGGAACGGGACGGCAACACAACGAGACGGGGCAGAAGACCGACAGCTCAAGCTCTTTGTCCTCAATCCAAGGTTGACCGATTTCTTTTGGTGTTCAGAGTCTGCTTTTGTTTCTAGCACCATTTGAAATCGGTTACAGTGAAGGACAGATCTCGTCTGACCCCTAGGAAGATTTTATGCCCAATCTACACATCTTGTACCGCGTTGGCCGTTTTTTATGGGTCACATTGCATGTGACGTATTGAAACTCTGTATTGACCCTGGGTAGAGAAAAAAAAGAACATACTCCTTCTCAAATGAATGATTTAAATGGAATGCTTCATGTAAATATATTATTCAAATAAAATGATTGTCAAAATGAATAGTACTTCATGTAGACCAAACTTCACGTAGACCAAAGGTCATGAATGCACAAAGATGAAGAGTAAAATATTCTGTTGTAGTATAAATTCATTGTGTATAAACCCTGGTCCTGTCTGCATGGTGTTTGCCTGTCAGCATGGGTTTTCCCCAGCTGCTCCAGTTTTCTCTTTCATTCCAAAAATATGTTGTGGTTATTTGGTGACTCTGGGGTGTGAGTGTGTGACTTCTGCCTTCACAGCGTGTTTGATCGAGATGGACTCTGGCAGACCCCTGCAACATCTTTAAGGTACAAAGTGGGTAAAATGTTGTAAGATGGATAGTTTTCTGCTAAGGATTCTTTCAGCTCTTTCATGTCGAATCCACAAGGTGGCAGTGTAATAAAGGTTTATGTGGATCTGCTCTTAGGCTGTACCAACACAGAGATTGATTTTAGAGTTTGGATTATTTTCGTTTTCGAATGAGTCTGCGGCATCCAAACTGATGAGTTGGTATGGCGTCTTTTACCACATTGTTTTGGCTGTTAAAATGGAGGTTACTCCTACAGTTGTTTATCATAGTTTACGTGCATGGGCACATGTCTCTATTTATTTCTCTATCATGGAGACATTTCTTATTTAAATGTAGGAAATCATAAACATCAACAATTGCAGCCTGCGCTGTCCAGGCTGCGGCGAGAGTACCGGTAATGCAGCGATATGTACTTCACGGAGATGTTTCACTTACCTGGGACGGACAGAGACGCCAAAGAGCGGTAAGAGGAAAGGTGGGTCGCTGTATACATGTGGCGCAACCCAGTGGCGCTGGATTTATTTCGGGCACTGGGCCGTTCCCGCCCCAATGATAGACGAGTCACAGTCGCAGCCTCAGCCTGTCAGTATAGTCCGGTCCCACTGTCCGAGCACAACAGGATTTGGGGGACAGGGCCGTTAAGTGCCCTTTGGCCATTACTCTGATTTGCTGGCAATGAACATTCAGCCTTTTTTTACATGCCGCGAGAGTTCATTTATTGGAATAAGTGCGGCTGGGGACGTCATACGGCTGCAAACAGCGCATCCCCAAGCGGAGTGAGGAGTCTGTCACTGTGGCACTCAAAGACGACTTGATGGTGGCAGAACACTTTTTAAAGAACTTCTAGAAATCCTTTTAACCCCCCACTTTCAAATTAGATAACTGATACCTTTTAATAAAAATGAAATGAATCAGTTGTATGGGGAACAAGTAGTCCCGGAAAAACACCATTACACCAGTACAATTGGTCAAATCCATTTGTCAATCTATCCATCCACCCTATGGAATGCCATTGGAACCTCAATGTTCATTTTGATGTCTACATGTGATTTTTGATTTCTACAGACCAAGAAAGCTTCCCGCTATTGGTTGGTGTCAATATGCCCACCCTTTCTTGACGAAGATTGTAAAGGCTATTTTGACGTAGACTGTATAGTCTTACGTCTTTAGACAATTTTTGGCATCAGACCAGGAGAGCTTCCTAGCATCACTATTCTGCCCCTTTTTGAATCGCTTAGGACTGTGGATTGGCAGACATCATAACACAACATTTTGGTCCCAGTGACGTTCCATACGTTCCTGCCCTCTGGAGGCATGGCTTCTGAGCCATCTGGTGGAGTCTAACATTTGGCTGCACCCATACAGAGCCATATACCATATCGATACCATCTAATACCCTTGACTCAATTTTGGGTGCCATGTGGTGATTGAGACCATGTTGCACATTCACAGACATTAATGCAGCACCTGTGTATTGGCCTAAAACCCACTTTGATTGCACATTAAGAATGACAATGAAACTGCTTGGACTTCACCAAATAACCCAGAGCTGAGAATTAAGTCATGTCTATTAGTTGCTATTGGTTGATCAACTATGTACTAATATTACACCGGGGTTCATCTTATAATTCTCTAAAACTAAGCTTTTTCATGGAGCTAATTTCCTATATAGTGCTTTACTCTCATGATTAACTTTGTGCTTAATAGACTTTTTTTTATCATATTGTGTTTAGAAATTAAGCCCAAAAGAATATACAAACGAAATTTTCACAGGTACATTTTATTTTAGTGGTTGATTACAAACAGCAAACTGCACTTTTAGCACTGCTTCTAAAGAAGGGAACTGTACAGAAATGTGTGGAAATCAGTTTGTTCAGAGAGGTTTTGAAATAAATAGAAATTAAAGAGCAAAAGCTAGTGCAAAATAGCCTGGTCACATTCTTTACATCTTTGAGTAACAAATTCAGTATCTTTGTATCCCAGCATCTCCTTTCCCAACTTATGAACTTACATACAAATTGAACAACCACATTGTTTTAAATACAACCGCAATTACTCAGTTATTCTTAGTAAGTCCCACTTAAACACATCGGGACATCAATGCAATATACTGTCTACGACAGCTAAGGATGCACACAAGCAAAATACTTGGCTTCAGAGTTAAGGCATATGGAACATGCCGTATGACCAGGCACACCACTATCATTGGGGGGCAGGACTAGTTAATTGGCTTATGTGTGACTGAACAGACATTCTTTACCTTAAACAAAAAACAAAACAAAACAAAAAACAGGTTACTATGTTGTGTTGGCCAAGCTGAGCTGTGCTCCAGTGCTAGATTTAACATCCTCAATTCTTTCAGATAAACTCTTACACCTTCAGAATTAAATAAATTAAAAAAAATACTGTCAACAGTTAAAAAGTAAGGCAACACAAAATGGCAGAATGATGCAGAGCACAAAATGATTCAATCATTTTTAAATGGATATTTTTTCTCCAATCAATCAGAGCATCTTGAAGTGAGAATCTCAGACTGGCGCTCGGGGGGCGCTCCTCCATAGAGTTCCACAAGCATGCAGCATCCACACGCACAGCATCCAGTGGTCCTCCTCTTCTCAACGAATGGGTTTTACAGCCAGTAATTAAGGACCAACTGAACAGCGAGGCTTACTGGAGAGGGAAATAAGTAAAATGTAAAAGGTTATCGAGTTAGACATTTTTTAGATAAGAACCGGTACGGCCCTGTGAGAAAGGGGGAGGAGATAGTGAGACCACTTTTAAGGCAGCCTGTGACGAGCAGGTTAATTAGGAAACTGGCATAGGAGAGGGAAGAAAAAAAATTATCTTGAAGACATGCAAATGCAGTGTGAAATGATATGAAAGGTTCTGCTATGATCACATCATTATTGGTTTGGTTATGTACGCTTGGTAGCTCATCTTACCGAGAGCGCTACCTCCTCTTCAGGTTTTGCCTCACTGACAGGATTGCCTCGCCAACTGCTGTAATCCAATGCGGACTGGTCAACATTACCACTTACATATGACCAGGCAAAAAAAAAAAAAAAAAACGTACCCAGAGGATAAAGGAAAGGCCAGAGAAACACCCTCTTCACTCACAAGACTACAAACAACCCTAAAACACACACCTCTCTCTCACAGACAAACACACAGATATAGATACAGACATATACACCAGGCCTGTCTGCTGCTATCCACGTCTTACAGCTGAAATGCCCAAATTTGCACGTCTGTTCCTTCCAGATGCAGAAACACTCCCCGTTCATTCCTCAGGGCAGAAATCAATTGCACCATTGAGAACGAGAGCAGCGGTAACTGTACGTGGAGCTGCTTGTAGTCCTGAAAGGATCATTTTAAGAGCAAGTGGCCTGGTGCTTTGAAATACCTAAAAAACAATTCTAAAAAAATAAAGCAATACCCAAATGTGCTTTTGACATTTTATGTGGAATTAAAATGTCAAGAACATTAACACACACACACACACACACCCCACCAATATCTGACCAAAACACAAGTGCCAGGTTGTCGCATTTTATCAGTTTCACTGAGCGGCTTTTTGGACCGAGTGGTGAGTAGCTTTACAGAGATCACCCTCTTCACAATCTTCCAAGGCACAACCCCAAAAGGAAGCCTGAGTCGTTTACACTTCCTGTATGTACTGTGTGAGAAATTGTTTTGCAGAGATAAAAGGAGTGCATGGAAAATTTGACTCAACAGAAAGCCAAGTTAATATCAAAAAGAAAATGCAGCGCTTGAAATCACTCACTATGACTATTCACCTGAGATCAGACTATTATGGCTGCTGATGTGTGACACATAAATGAAATAAATGAATGTGAATGAAACGTAGAAGATGTGGCAGTCCAATGCTCGCTCCTGTTCTTCCTCCAAAGCCTGTAGACAACACAACCATGACAAAAAAAACCCCCTGCCTGTTCCCAAGGCTGTGCTCACATGGCAGTGAGATGTCTTCTGATCTTTTTGCCCACACACGACTCTGGGCCAGATTTTTTTTTTTCATGAAGCAGAGCAGGTCGCATGAAATATGTTTTTTTTCTTTTCAATCCAACTTTGGTTGCTTTCCGAACAGCTCCTGAATCGGATATCTAATGTTTTGCGACCATGCTGTCTGAAGAGTCATGTCACATTAAATGCAGCTTCAATGTCACTCGAGTGACAATTCCAACAATTTTGTTTCCGGATCCAAGTACAGAATAGGCATGGACGTCAAAGAGTGACATGCTACATTCTGCTTACCTCCAGATTTGTTTGTGTGTGTTTATACCATTTAGTAAGACCTACCATGATGTACTTGAGTCAGAATGCATTCTGCTGTGTGCCCTGCAGCTCTGTGTAGGAGATGACTTTGAGGGGTTGACTGCAAAAGCCCCATAATATGATGGTGAGGGTGAAGGTAGTGTGAAAAACCCCCAAATCAGACATGACAATCAACATGCAACACCTTGTACTTGACAGGTAAAAGCTTGGACAGAGCTTGGACAGAGAGGCGAAGGCATACTCCTGCGACTGCCATCAGTGTGATGCAAATTTGGTCGTGGCTCACAGGGCCAGCTTCCTGCAATATTTAAAGCTGTATTCAGACTCTTACCTCTCCCCCGTCTAGTCAGGCCAGATAACAGTTAAATCGGTTACATTTAGTTTGAGTACTGAACGGCACCCAAAAGAACAGGAAATTTGAGCATGCTCAAGGGACACAGCACGCACAGTATGCGTTCGCACGAGGCGAGGCTATGTACGCAGGAGTATGCCCTTGGCTTAAAATCACAATCACAAAATACGAAGCACCGGTGCATAAACAAAAGATCGGTGAAGCCATGACAAAGATCGAGCACTGCCAAAGCCACTGGGTGTTAGAGCCATTGAAAGATTAGTCTGCATACGCCAATAAAGTGACATTTTACCTAGATTTTTTCTTGTAGCGATCCCAAACAAACTTAATGACAATGGCCAGCAATGCACACAGACCTGAAAAGTGGAGATGTGTGAGGTTTATCAAGTAAAAAATAATGAGTTCTTGAGGATGATGTAATGTAAAATACATATGAGCTCTGCAAGGTAAAAATCAACACTTGCAAAGATCAAAAAAAGCTTTAAAACCATTACAGTGAAACTCTTCCCATTCTTGAGTAAAGCAATTCAAAATTTCAAGTACTGTGTTAGATAGCATGTCACTCACAAATGCATTAGGGTCAAGTTAGTGACGCATCTAGCACATGTGTTTTTCCATATTTTAGGCTATCATGGTCCTACTAGGGTCAAAATTGTCTCTACATGTCTTTGTTTTTACTGTTAAGTATGAAGATGAAACTTACCCACGCATCCAACTCCAATTCCAACTTTAACACCAGTTGAATCTGTAATAGAAGTAAAGAAATACACAAATACATAACCTCTAAACTTTGCAAAACAGGTGGATGCATTCATCTCAATCTTACCACAATATGCCAAATTCCCCTTTCAACAAGGGGGGGTCATTAGATATCCCCAAACGTCTGATGTTATATCTATCTGAACCCTTGATACATCTATCAATTGTTGTATGATAGGCTAATGTAATTTGAGAACGTCGTGTTTTGGTGTTCTGGCGTGGCTCGTTGACTTACAATTACATACTGGAGGACTAGGAGACCATTGGCAAGAGGACTGGCATTCCAGGGTTGCCTCCCCATTCATTTGGTAATGATTCTTGCACTTAAATGTCACTTGGTCCTTGGGTTTATAGGTGAATTGTGTACTTGTGACCATTTCAGCATTTTTAATTTGAAGAGGTTTACAGTGGCAATCTGTAGGAGGGGGGGAAAAAAAAATGGGACATGGATTATCTTCATTGACCACTGGGGAAAAAAAAAACAATATACAAAAAGTATATCAAATAAAATATGCTCAATAATATTTACAATACAATCTCACAATGCATTCAGCCTCTAGAAAAATCTCTGAACTTCCAAGGTTATTATTGTTAATACAAACTAAGCAAACAACAAAAACTGGAATTGAAAAACATTTTCGGAAACTGAAATAAATAAAAACTATTATTAAAAGAAAAAATGAAACCCAAGGGAAACTGGACTAAAACGTATTGTAATTATGGGTAAAACTCCCTTTGTTTTCGTCTTTGTCAGTGTTGGACTGATATGACATCAATTTATTTGGCTCAAGCAATTTTTCGTGAGCTGGAGGCACCATACGGCACTTCACAGTTTATTGACCTATTGTCTTTGCTCGTTTACTACCATTGTTTCATTTGAGATTTATTTCACAATACTTACTCTGATCTTTTGAATAACGCATCTGACAAAGTATGAAAAACTAAAACTAGTACCAAAACTAAACTAAAACTAAGCATTTGGAAAAAGACGAACACTAATAGTAACTAGGAAATCTACTCTAAGAACTGATAAAAAAACTAACTGAACTAGAGGGGGAAAAGTCAAGACTAATTTAAATGACACTAAAGTTAAAAATCTAAAACTATTATAATCCTGTGAATTTATTGCAACTCAATTTCAGTACTTTAGTGAGGAAACTGTACAGCTTTTTAAAATGCTGAACCCATATAGATTGGATGGTTTTGAGACTGATCACCCCAGGAAAGAGTTTCCCACGTTGTGGATTTTAAAATGGTCCTACAGCGTTAACATGACTGTACCTGATGGGGACTTTGTGGTAGTGGCAGGTGGTACAACTGATGATCCTGCAAATACATGAACATGAGTCGTTAGGACAGCATGACAGACATTACGGGCATGTGCCAAAAACTCAACAGTTGCGTTCACTTCCTTAATAACATCACAACAGATTCAAAACTATTCATCGATTTCCATGTAAGTCTACGTTGAAGACTTATTAGTCTTATTAAACTTAAACACATGTACTAGTTTAGTTTAAGAAAATAAGTTGCATAAAGAACAAGGTGTTAGGTTCAGAGATACACAATTTTTTACCATAAAGTTTCAGGATAAATACATAAAATCACTTCAACTGTGCAGAAAAAAAAAACGCTTCAGAGTATTGGTCACAGTTGCATTTTTTTGTGGATGATGCACGAGCACGGAAAAGATGAAAACACTTACGGATGCATTTTGGGGCATCGGGTTTAAAAGTTCCTTCACTTGAACATGTTATTGTATTTAATCCTCTAAGTGTAAAGCCTGTATGACAGCTGTACCAGACGACGTCATTGTACTGATACGTTTGTTTGTTTGGAGTGAAAGCACCGTTTTCAATGGCAGGGGGCAGACCACAGGTCTTTGCTGCAAAATAAAAATCACACCTATTACACTGGAAATAGTCACTAGGGGGGAATGTTGGTGCCTTTAGAGATGGTTTGTAGTAAAACACTTGCAGTTTGTCTTGAAATGTAACATGCATTTATTCCTCTTCACTGAAAGTCATTTAGAAACATAAATAAAATGGGAAGTTACATGTGGAAGACATTTTAACGTGTCTGCTTGGGCTTAAATCCTTCCTCCAATTCTCAAACTATTATCAGACAGAAAAGAAGCCAAGATGATACTCCACAGCACTGAAGTTCAATCGGAAGTCTAGATTAGGAAACTCAAGTCTAGCTTTTGCTCATTTTACATAGCAGGACAAATAGAAAGAGACAGAGATTACTCGCTATGGACAGATAGACAGAAATAAAGGTAGAGAACAAGATTTCCCCTTATGGAAATCCAGGGTCCGGTTTTCAACAACATAAGTAAGAGGGGGAAAAAAGCTTTGCATCCAACTGACATAGCAAAACATATCCATGCGGGTAGCAGGTGATTCGTGCAAATGTGCCAACTGTGGGCGATCAGTGCGCAAGGTAGCAGCCATATCAGACTGTAAGCGCTCATAAGAAGCTCTTCCAGAGTATTTAATCATCAGCCAGTTAAAATCAGTGCGACTGCGACTACTTTGGAAGAAGGTTGTGAGCACGCAAAAAACCAAAAACACTTACGGATGCATGTTGGGGCCTCAGGCTTAAAAGTTCCTTCACTTGAACATGACAGTGACTCTGATCCTCTAAGTGTAAAGCCTGTTTGACAGCTGTACCGGACAACGTCATTGTACTGATACGTTTGTTTGTTTGGAGTGAAAGCACCGTTTTCAATGGCAGGGGGCAGACCACAGGTCTTTGCTGCAAGATAAAAATGATACCTATTACACTGGAAATAGTCACTAGGGGGGAATGTTGGTGCCTTTAGAAATGGTTTATAGTAAAACACTTGCAGTTTGTCCTGAAATGTGACATGCATTTATTCCTCTTCACTGAAAGTCATTTAGAAACATAAATAAAATGGGAAGTTACATGTGGAGGACATTATAACATGTCTGCTTGGGCTTAAATCCTTACTCCAATTCTCAAATTATTGGCACACAGAAAAGAAGCCAAGATGATACTCCACAGCACTGAAGTTCAATCAGAAGTCTAGATTAGGAAATTCAAGTCGAGGAGTAATGTACACTTTTGCTCATTTTACATAGCAGGACAAACAGAAAGAGATAGAGATTACTAGCTATGGACAGATAGACAGAAATAAAGGTAGAGAACAAGATTTCCCCTGATGGAAATCCAGGGTCCGGTTTTTAACATCACAAGAGGGGGAAAAAAGCTTTGCATCCAACTGACATAACAAAACATATCCATGCGGGTAGCAGGTGATTCGTGCAAATGTGCTAACTGTGGGCGATCAGTGCGCAAGGTAGCAGCCATATCAGACTGTAAGCGCTCTTAAGAAGCTCTTCCAGAGTATTTAATCATCAGCCAGTTAAAATCAGTGCGACTGCGACTACTTTGGAAGAAGGTTGTGAGCACGCAAAAAACCAAAAACACTTACGGATGCATGTTGGGGCCTCAGGCTTAAAAGTTCCTTCACTTGAACATGACAGTGACTCTGATCCTCTAAGTGTAAAGCCTGTATGACAGCTGTACTGGACGATGTCTCTAACGTTATATGATTCATGACGGGGACTGAAAGCACCGTTTTCAATCGTACGGGGCCGACCACAAGTCACAGCTGCAAAATAAAAGTTATACTCATTACACTAGAAACAGTCACTGGCTTGTGGTTGAACACTTGCAATGCATTTTATGGATTCGTCTTGAAATGCATATTTGTTCTGCTTTGCTGATAGTATTTCAGAACGTAAATAAAAGTTAACTGTGGAAATGGAATATGGAAATGGATATCATGTTTGCACATTCAAGTGTGTTCGCATGGCCTCAAGCCTTTACTCCGATTCTCAAACTTATCATGAATAAGCCAGTTTGATACTCCACAGCAACACAATTCAATGTGAACTCAAGATTAAGGTGTTAAGTATTGGAGCAATGTACATTTTTGCTCATTTTACATTTCAAGACAAATACATGTAATCAAGATTCAACATCCCTAAAAAGATGAGGATTTGAGCATCAGTTGCTGCAGTTACTTTGCAAGGATATTGCAAGCACTTGTAATAAATAAGAAAAGACTTACGGATGCATGTTGGGGGTGAAGGCTGAAAAGTTCCCTTACTTGAACATGAGACTGTACTTGATCCACTAAGCTTAAAATCTGTTAGACAACTGTACCGGATGACTTCGTTATATTCGTACAAGTCTTTGTTTGGAGTGAAAGTACCGTTTTTGATGGTAGGGGGCAGACCACATGTCACCGCTGCAAGATCAAAATAATGCCTTTTACAATGGGAAAATATAGTTTCTGCAGAGTTGTGGTTTTATGGATTTATCCTGAAACATTTTCTTATTTCACAGCTCAAAAGAAGGTCATGACATTTTGATCATGTACTAGCATGATCTAAATGCAAGATCATTCATTTTCAGATTGAAATCACATTCTACAATTTGTGACTTACGTTCACATTTCGGAATCTCGGGCAGCCACTGACTGTCTATTCCACATGTCATGGTGGGAGACTTGACCATTCTGAATCCAGTGTTGCACTTGAAGGTCACTGAAGACAAGTAGCTATGAGGGGGTCGAGAACCGCTAACCCACTGACCGTTAGGAATTTCAATATCTTCACACTGAACCTCTGCAAGCAAAGAACATTTCATTACATTACAACTTTGTTCCAACGGTCAACTATAGCCTTCATAGGGGGCGGCACTTACTGATGCAGGTGGGAGGGTCGGGATGAAAAAAGCCATCTGCTTCACATGATATGGTGTCTGATCCACGAGGCACCAAATCTCCTTTGCAACTATATTTTATGACATCACTGTATTGATAGATTTCATTGTCAGGGCTCATAGTTGCATCAGCAACACTTTGGGGCGGTTCACAAGTCACCACTGCGAAAATAAAAATGCAATGGATTGGAATGGAAATAGACACAGTTTGTATTAAGCCATGAGCCTTGTACCAACACAAAGAAACACTAACCTTCACATTCTGGTACCCTGTCCAACCATCCCTGGTCTCCACAAAAGATTTCTACTGGCTCTTGTCGACCAATTAACCTGTAACTGATGAAAGAACAGAAAAAACAAATTAATTTAATAACGCTGTGTTCACACTTTGATTTGAAATTTCTATCCACAAATCATCATTATTGTTTTTGTACTAACCCCTCTTTGCAAGTTACAACAACTTTCGAGCCAAAGTCGGTGTCATTCCCATAATGAACTTCTAAGTTTGGTTTTTCTTCGATGGGGCCACAGCTCTTCTCTGAGAGAAATAAAAAGTAATTAAGTGAGAAAGAAAGGGAGAAAGGGCACAGTTATGTATCAAAAATTCTAATAAGGAACTCATATAGTTTGAATTGTGTTTACTAAAAGGTTCAAAGTGTCGGGAAAAAGTGTAACAGGAAATGCATTTACTTTCACATTCCAGTGACAGATCAGTCCATGTGCCACCAGAGCACTTGACGAATAAAAGCCCTCTTTTTGGTTTGTATCCCTTCGTACAGGAAAAAGTAGCTCTTTCCCCATCATTAAATGTGTCTTTCATTATGTCGCTGCTACTCAAAGTCATGTGGGGACCTGGCGTTGGTTTGCCACAGGTTTGAGCTATAATGGAGGAAAAAAAGGAAGAACAAGGCAGTCAACTCTGGAAGAGGACAACAAAGTGACCCCTAACACCACATGTCACCAGCTTGACCAGCAGAATGACCCACCTTGAGCAGTGAAAAAGCCAATACAGCTCAGCAGTAGGTAAGCTGTGACCTGCATGACTGGATCCGGAAGGTGTGAGTGCACCTGGTAAAGTAAAATGGCAAGACAGCCAGATCATTGTCATTTCCTATTACACACCTGAAAATAATGGCTATTTTAAGCATGGTCATGGTCATCTAGTTACACCTTCAATTGCAACAGCATCTCAACTCAGCCTCCATTTATAAAGCATATTTAAAACAACAAAAGTTGACCAAAGTGCTGGATGGTGCTGCAATATTGCATAGAGCAATGTATGCATTTATAAAGCACATTTAAAACAAACGTGCTGGATGGGTACACTAGAACATAACAATAAATAGCGCAAGTTTATAGAAAAACACAAAACGAAATATATAACAACATTGCATAGCTGATCTCAAGCAGGCAGAGAGAGTTTGACAGGTGTGGCACAAAGCACTGGAGTAGGTTACGGAAGTGAAGGAGACAGCGTGCAGCATGCACCACGGTTATCTATTGTCCTTTAATCAGTATCGATATGTTTCCAAAGAGGTCAATGCTACAGAAACAGCAAATGACTTTACTGGTTCGAGCTGCGTGCCTGGTAAACGTTACACCCATCGGTGACCTGGCGTTGGTTGGGCGATAAGAAGGTTGTGCCAGATACAACCAAAACAGTATAGACTCGCTTTGGGTTGAAGTACTCAACGTAATTGCGAACGACAAAGCCATTTATTCAGGCGTCTATTTGGCCACCTGAGCCGCGTCCTGCGCCAACCCCAGCAAAGATCTGTCAATGTGTGCCAAACAACGTGACGAAGCTAATCTGGTAAATTCTAATCTGCCATCAACTGTGACTGCGACAGGCGTACCCGGTCAATTCGGGCCAAAAGTAAGAAACATACAAAAGGAGGTCAATGAAACATAACTCAGGTACAACATCAAGATTCGTGCGTAGGTCAAAAGTCTTTGCTACGAAAGGCTAACTGCGTGTGGCGAAGTAAGTGTTATTTTAGCGCGATATATACAACGAGGCTGACGACACCAATCGACGAAATGCGTTGAAAACGCGTCTTAAACTGAATCTACTGGTGTCCAATATCCTTCAGTTTACGGAAGTCGCCAGGGTGTGTTTCCTCATAAACAGTTAGCTGATGCTAGCAACGAGCTAACACAACACCACTTCCCCGTTGGTGTGTACACGATGTTGGACCTTCGCTTACCTCTTACTAGCAGTCTCCAACGAGCGACAGCGAAGATCCTCACTTATCCGAAAGACAAAGGTGAATGACGTTTCTCTCGACCTCCTAACAGTGTGTCTTTCCTCCGCTTCGTTCCCTTCCTCAGACCTCGAAATGAAGAATGAGGTCCTTCTTCAGGGCTCGGCTGTTAAGGCGGAAAGGGGCGTGGTTCCGGTGAAAATGACGCATGCAAAGTCTCTGGTCATTTTTGATGGTCAGCGAATGGAAAGTTAAAACGGACATAATACACTCCTCTGTTTGATGATAAGAATTGTTATGCCACAAACTAAGTTTGCACATACCGTACGAATTAATGGTGTTTTTTTAGGGTTCCCTTTGAAGGGGCGCCCAAACAGCAACTCTCTTTCCTGCTAATTAAACCAAATGTATCAATAATATACACCTTAATGTGCTGCATTAATTAATCAGCAGGTTTAAGCTTATGTTTAAGTGTCTTTTTCTATTTTCTACTGTTGTTATTGCCATTTTCCTGCCTGTATTTTTAGTAAGATTCTATGTAATACTTATAGGCACTGTTGTGTGTTCCTGTGTACTGTGAATTTGGTGTTCTCTTATGTGGCTTTGGCCGCTAGAAAGAACTATTTCCCTTATGGGATGAATTAAGTACTTATCTTAACTCATCTAATGATTTTTTTAAATATTACAAGGTGGAGGATTTTAAGTACTTAGGGTCAGCAGTCCAGAGTAATGGGGAGCGTGGAAAACAGACGAAGAAATGTGTGAAACTATCAGCAAGAATAAAAGGAAAAATGTACAGTAAAGGGTTAGAGACTAGCATCGTTGTACAGTTCAGGGACAGTGGCACTGAGGAAAAGACAGGAGAGGAGGTTCTCTTTGGGAGTGACAAGGATAGATAGGATCAGGAATGAGGGACAGCATGTCATACATTTCAAAGATAAAGTCAGAGATTGTTTGGACATCTTCAAGGGCGGAGATAATGAATATATCCGTAGAAGGATTCTGATATTGGCCTGCTAGATAGGAACTTTACATAAAGACTAAAGGGGAGATATATAGATGTGGTAGAAACATGGAGGTAGTTGCTGTGAGAGAAGCACTACATTGCAGAGCACACACACACACACACACACACATACACCATTCACTATCACCTAGGGGGATTAAGAGTATCTGAGGATCTAAGATTTGAGGATGGATCAACATCTCTAAAGACAATGTGAAAGTTGTTGAATGCTGTTCCTGCTGTAAAACATGCCCAACATTGTCTTTTTTTCACAATGGCTGTGAGGTCAAACAAGGCATTCTTTGAGTATGACGAAATGGAACCAAGCCCAGTGGTAACAACGGGAGGAAGTGGCACATTTTCCTCTGAGTCCCAAATGTCTCACTCACCTAATGACTCATTCCAGTAGTTGAGGACCACACGTTTTTCAATTTAATTCAATTAAGTTTTCCTTTTTGGCATGTTAAGAATTTCTGAGGGAAAAATACTCTACAATAAATGTAACAAAAATAAACCTTTAATGCACAGATGATGAAAAAAAATCAAAGCCAACAAAAGGTATTGAAAATTCTGTCAAAAGACATCGAAAAACAACCAGAATAAAAAAAGCAGGGATCCAACTAAAAGATCATAAATGCTTAGTAGAACAAAGACACTGTTAAACAGAAATATCAACATAGAGAAAACTAACCAAAGATACTCAAACGGACACATATATTGAGAACAACCAGAAACACACAGACAATATATATGATATATAACTTTGTTTTTACATTTTAGATTTTAGATTTTGAAATTGTAGCATTGAATGAGGGGGTGGTTTTTTGTCCAGTGCTAATGTTTCTCTGTTATTGCTTGAAATTTTATACCATCATCAGTTTAGATAATCAGTCATAAAGTGCCATAAAGTTTTGTTAGAGCATGAGGTCAGATTCCATTGATGTAGGTGGGGTATTTACATGTCTTAAAATTCCATGGAAAGGTTTGTTCCACATGACATAGGCCTGAGTCACACATTATTACTTTGCCAGACTGTTGAACCTGTGATTGGTTCACATTTACCATGTCAAAAGATTCAACACAAGTCAAATTTGACTTTTTCAACTTTAAAAGTTTGCAAATGCTTTTACATTTTTAAACTTATTTATTCTAATTTTACCAAGAAGTTTGTCTCCATTGTGAGGGAAGTCTGTACTCACAGGAGCTGTGGGTTTGACTTTCAGCTCTGGAAAGTAACCCTGTGTCTCTCACAATGTCTTATTGTATGACCTGTTTACACGGAAAATATGAATCAAAATAAACACTTGGACAACAGTCATTTGATCTGATAAGATCACACTTCCAAGAAAATGCTCCTAAAAACATTAAGGTGCAACTTTTATTGTTAGTCTGCATCATTCCCATGGTTTTAATTCTTAATTTTCACAGAACAGTTCCTGTTATTGATACATAACATGATAAATATAGTTGTATACATAACATGATAAATATAGTTGTATTAGACTTAAATTAAATGCATCAAATGGCTGATAGAGCAAACATGGGCCTAAAATGACTTGCATACGCTGGCTGTGTAACACTTGAAATGTATTACAAGCTGCAATGACACTCTGATGAAGACTAATCCCTGATCATCGTGTCTTATAAAAGAACTCCAGCTAGAAATATCAAGTGGCCAAACCAATTACAGATGAGCTCATATGTATTTCAAAGGACTGACACCTAAAATGAACCACAGTAATCTACAAATCAGTGATTTGATGGAAACGATCTGCCCTCTTCCTCTCAACACTATTGGGTGCGGTTTTTGTACATCTCACCACAATGCACACTACAGTCAGTAAGGAAGCAAAAGAGGACCAGCGCAGCAGTGTGTACCAAAATGGAAATCCTGTCCACACCCTGAAAAAGAAATGAGAGACTCAAGTGAAAATCTGTGGTTTTCAGACAACAAGCACTTTGTAGAAGGAAAATTAGACTTTACCAAATGTAATGAAAATTAGACTTTACCAAATGTAAAACAAACGTCATCAGTTTGATTGATTTGTAAAGACGGGTGGCAGTTGGACATGTACTCAGGGTTGGAGCTGTTGTTGTCTGAGTGCTCATTCTGTCTGCACAGTCATAACTGGGTTGGCCTGAAGATTTCAAGACAGACATTGTAAAAATTTCTTTTTACGAACTTGGCTGTTTAATAAGGGTGTGTGACGCCCACAGCCTCTTCAATCTAGTCAGGCCTCAGTGACATTTTCAATACAACCACTAGGTGCTGCCAAAAAGACCCTGCAGTCACTTTTATTATTAAGACGTGGTGGAAATTTTACATGCATCTAGGAACATTTGATTAATGTTAGTATTCATTTAGGTATAGCCTGAACTCTGTGTGCTGCAGCCATCAAATACTCAAGAACTTAACCGTAACATCACTCCTTGCTCTTGAACATGTCCATTGTTATGCCTATGAAAGTGTCCTGCTCATAGGACCAGTTGTAAGGACTTGCTCAGCAAGGTTTTCACACTAGTAGCACACACTATGTGTTGTGTGCTGTCTCTCAGGGAAACACTCCTCTGATCCACTGGCAGTGGTCAGTGTGTTGTCTTCCTTCTCTGCAGAGAATAAACACTTGGTACCTGTTCCAGTCTTGCTTTTTGATTATCCCAGACAGATCAAGAATTTTTCCACAACAGACACTATCACCATCCATTATGATTCTAGAAAGCACTTCAATGTTTATGAACCCTCACAAAAACAGCAACACAATAACTGAACAGTTGAACAATACTCCTGACACGAGTACTATGATAATGCTTTTAACTGCTATTGTCTTCACGTTGGCTTCATATTAGCTGTAAATCATGAGTCCAAACAAGTTCTGAAACAATGATGAGACACTGAGCGACACTGGAGGAGGAGATCCATGAGTCTTTTTGACACACTGTACCTCCCGTAGTTTCTATACGTATTTGAAAAAACGGAGGCGATAAAGTGCATTTGTTTGGATGCAATGCCCACTTTCAACACTAGATGGGAGCACAGAGTACATCCTCCTCTGTGTCCCTTTGGCAGCTATCGTCTTCATGTTCCATATTTGCTGTAAATTCTGAGTCCAAACAAGTTGTAAAACAATATTGAACAATGTAGAGGACCTTTTCTGTTCTTACCCTGAATATTAAGGATATATATGCAGCTGGTGTCTGCAGCCATCAGCGTCTGCACAGACAGGGTGTCACTGTCCTCGCTGTCCACGTCATTAGTGGCGACACAGTAGTAATCTCTGTCCTTGTCCACCATGCTGCAGTGTAGGTACAGGTCAGATGAGTGATGGAGGGTGGAGCAGGGTGTCCGGGGGGATGAGCTTTTTCATACCAGGCGTAACACACACCTGCTGTTTCAGGTTGTTTAACAACATATTCAACTAATTTGATCAGATTATTATCATTATCATTTACCAAAGCTGTAATGACAGCAGTGCATGCTTCGTTTGTGTTTATCAACAAAACAAATGTCTCCATCGCACACATTTTTCTAATTTTTACAATATTTCCATGTTGACATATATCACAGAAGTTATTCTAATCTAACAGATTTTCACAGATATTTTCATTTACTTATCTTTCAGAACAGATCACATTTGGATTATTCACAAAATCATAATTTTATGTCATCTATAAATATTTTTGTTTCAGATGAATCCTACATAAAAAAGCAATAACAAAAAAGTTGAATTGCAGTTTATTTGACTTTTTTCAGTCCACATAATGCTTTCACTCCATAAAATGTTTAATAATAAATGTTAATAAAGTGTACAGAAAAGCTACCAAGTAGCTTTAGAAATAGCTTGTACAGCTTGTTGCATAATAACAGTGCTACAGATATATATATATATATATATATATATATATATATATATATATACACACACACACATATATATACACATACATGTGTGTGTGACAACATTCGGCAATAGCAGCTGATCAGATGATGCCAACATCTGCAAGAGGGAACAAGAAAAAGGTTGAAAAGTACCAAAAATTGAAAGAACAGCTGGAACAGATGTAGAAGGTCAAGGCGAGTGGGGTTCCCATGGTAGTAGGAGTACTCAGGACAGTCACCCCCAAACTGGAAGAGTGGCTCCAACAGATCCCAGGAACAACATCTGCAGACTCATGCAGACTCAGTCCAGGACACGAACACCAAGGTGTAAGGTTCAGAGATACAAATTTTTTTTTACCATAAAGTTTCAGGATAAATCATAGACTGTATATAAAAGATGGACACAATCTTCTGGTATGAACAAGGAGGCCAACACGGATGTGACTTTTCTTGTAATACCACGGAGATCCTCTAGGACCTGGCTTCAAAAAGCAGTTTCTCCAATACACACCCAGTCAAAAAACACCATTTTCAATCATGAAATACTCATTCAATATTTTTTTCTTAACTAACACCCCGTGCCATCATGTAAAATGGGGGTCAATTTGCAAATAATTCCATGAAGATATCAATAAGATATCAGCAAATATGGGTGGGTCCATTTAGCTGACAAGGGAGCCTCACAGAAGAAAGAGCATGAATCACATTAATTGGACGAATAGACCGTGTTTACCTCGTAAGTATGGCCATGTCTTTCTCCAATAACCAGTATGGATCAGTAGGTATGTTGAGGAGCACGGAAGTGAAAAGTTATATCCGTCGACCTCCCCCTCCACAATGGTTTCTGCTGTCTCCATTACAAGAAATGGCAGCCCCCTGTCACTCAAACTCCTTGATTCATCAAGCCTCCTCGGGAAACCATTGGTCAATGTCACGGAGGGTTGGGCCTTGGGATAAGTACATAAAATCATTTTGACATTTCGATCATGTAGTAACATGATGTAAATGCAAGATTTACATTACATTTACAGATTGAAATCACATTTCATTCATTTGTGACTTACGTTCACATTTCGGAATCTCGGGCAACCACATACTGTTTATTCCACACGTCACAGTGGGAGACCCGACCATTCTAAACCCAGTGTCGCAATGGAAGATCACTGAAGCCAAGTAGTTATGAGGGGGTCGAGAACCGCTAACCCACTGACCGTTAGGAATTTCAATATCTTCACAATGGACCTCTGCAAGCAAAGAACATTTCATTACATTACAACTTCACAGTTTATTGACTTACTGTTTTTTCTCGTTTACTACCATGGTTTCTTTTGAGATTTATTTCACAATACTCTGATCTTTTTAATCACACACCTGACAAAGTATGAAAAACTAAAACTAGTACTAAAACTAATAAAAACGAAACTAAAACTAAGCATTTGGAAAAAGATGAACACTAATAGTAACTCGGAAACCTACTCTAAGAACTGATAAAAACTGACTGAACTAGAGGGAAAAAAGTCAAGACTAATTGAAACTACACTAAAGTTAAAAATCTAAAACTATTATAATCCTGTGAATTTCTTGCAACTCAATTTCAGTACTTTAATGAGGAAACAGTACAGCTTTTTATAATGTTGAACTTCCCACAAAATTAAATATCGCTATAACACTGTCCTCATCACACAACATCATGTCAATCAACCCATTTCCTCCTTCCTCAATAACATCACAACAGATTCAAAACTATTTATCAATTTCCATGTAGTCTACATTGAAGACTTAGTCTTATTAAGACTGACACATTTTTTACCATAAATTTTCAGGATAAATACATGAAATCACTTCAACTGTGCAGAAAAAAAAATGCTTCAGAGTATTGGTCACAGTTGCATTTTTTTCCTGGATGATGCAAGAGCACGGAAAAGATGAAAACACTTACGGATGCATTTTGGGGCATTGGGTTTAAAAGTTCCTTCACTTGAACTGTATTTATTGTATTTATTGTATTTAATCCTCTAAACCTGTTTGACAGCTGTACTGGACGACGTCATTGTACTGATATGTTTGTTTGTTTGTTTGGAGTGAAAGCACCGTTTTCAATGGCAGGGGGCAGACCACAGGTCTTTGCTGCAAAATAAAAATCACACCTATTACACTGGAAATAGTCACTAGGGGGGAATGTTGGTGCCTTTAGAAATGGTTTATAGTAAAACACTTGCAGTTTGTCCTGAAATGTAACATGCATTTATTCCTCTTCACTGAAAGTCATTTAAGAACCTAAATAAAATGGGAAGCTACATGTGGAGGACATTATAACGTGTCTGCTTGGGCTTAAATCCTTACTCCAATTCTCAAATTATTGTCACACAGAAAAGAAGCCAAGATGATATGAAACAGAAAGAGATAGATATTACTAGCTATGGACAGATAGACAGAAATAAAGGTAGAGAACAAGATTTCCCCTTATGGAAATCCAGGGTCCGGTTTTCAACACCATAAGTATGAGAGAAAAAAAAGCTTTTCATCGAACTGACATAGCAAAACATGCGGGTAGCGGGTGATTCGTGCAAATGTGCTAACTGTGGGCGATCAGTGCACAAGGTAGCAGCCATATCAGACTGTAAGCGCTCTTAAGAAGCTCTTCCAGAGTATTTAATCATCAGCCAGTCAAAATCAGTGCGACTGCGACTACTTTGGAAGAAGGTTGTGAGAGCACGCAAAAAACCAAAAACACTTACGGATGCATGTTGGGGCCTCAGGCTTAAAAGTTCCTTCACTTGAACATGACAGTGACTCTGATCCTCTAAGTGTAAAGCCTGTTTGACAGCTGTACTGGACGATGTCTCTAACGTTATATGATTCATGACGGGGACTGAAAGCACCGTTTTCAATCGTACGGGGCCGACCACAAGTCACAGCTGCAAAATAAAAGTTATACTCATTACATTAGAAACAGTCACTGGCTTGTGGTTGAACACTTGCAATGCGTTTTATGGATTAATCCTGAAATGCAATATTTGTTCTGCTTTGCTGATAGTATTTCAGAACGTAAATAAAAGTTAACTGTGGAAATGGAATATGGAAATGGAAATCATGTTTGCACATTCAAGTGTGTTCGCATGGCCTCAAGCCTTTACTCCGATTCTCAAACTTATCAGCCATAAAATAAGCCAGTTTGATACTCCACAGCAACATAATTCAATGTGAACTCAAGATTAAGGTGTTAAGTATTGGAGCAATCCACATTTTTGCTCATTTTACATTTCAAGACAAATACATGTAATCAAGATTCAACATCCCTAAAAAGATGAGGATTTGAGCAAAATCACATTCTACAATTTGTGACTTACGTGCACATTTCGGAATCTCGGGCAGCCACTGACTGTCTATTCCACATGTCATGGTGGGAGACCTGACCATTCTGAATCCAGTGTTGCACTTGAAGGTCACTAAACCCATGTATTTATGAGGGGGTCGAGAACCGCTAACCCACTGACCGTTAGGAATTTCAATATCTTCACACTGAACCTCTGCAAGCAAAGAACATTTCATTACATTACAACTTTGTTCCAACGGTCAACTATAGCCTTCATAGGGGGCGGCACTTACTGATGCAGGTGGGAGGGTCGGGATGAAAAAAGCCATCTGCTTCACATGATATGGTGTCTGATCCACGAGGCACCAAATCTCCTTTGCAACTATATTTTATGACATCACTGTATTGATAGATTTCATTGTCAGGGCTCATAGTTGCATCAGCAACACTTTGGGGCGGTTCACAAGTCACCACTGCGAAAATGAAAATGCAATGGATTGGAATGGAAATAGACAGTTTGGATTAAGCCATGTGCCTTGTACCAGCACAAAGAAACACCAACCTTTACATTCTGGTACCCTGTCCAACCATCCCTCGTCTCCACAAAAGATTTCTACTGGCTCTTGTCGACCAATTAACCTGTAACTGATGAGCATGCAAAAACCAAATTGATTTAATAACACTGTGCTCTTACTTTGATTTGAAATTTCTGTCCACAAATCATCATTATTGTTTTTGTACTAACCCCTCTTTGCAAGTTATAACAACTTTAGAGCCAATTTCAGTCCCGTTACTGTAATCAATTTCTAAGTTTGGTTTTTCGTCGACAGCACCACAGTTCTTACCTAAGGGGAAATAAAAAGTAATTAAGTGAGAAGGAAAGGGAGAAAGGCCAAAGTCATGTATCAAAAGTTATTCTTAATGTGAATTGTGTTTACTGAAAGGTTCAAAGTGTCAGGATAAAATGTAACAGGAAATGCATTTACTTTCACATTCCATTGACAGATCAGTCCATGTGCCACCAGAGCATGTGATGTATGGAACCCCTCCAGTTGGTGCATACCCCTTCACACAGGTAAAAGTAGCTCTGTCCCCATCATTAAATGTTTCTTGAAGTATGTCGTCACTCAGGGTCATGTATGGACCTGCCGGTGGTCGGCCACAGGTTTGAGCTATAACGGAGGAAGAATAAGACAGACCAACTCGGGAAGAGGACAACAAAGTGACCCCAAACACCACGTCACCAGCTTATCCGAATGACCCACCTTGAGCAGTGATGAAAAAGCCAATACAGCTCAGCAGTAGGTAAACCGTGACCTGCATGACTGGATCCGGAAGGTGTGAGTGCACCTGATAAAGGCAAAGTAAAATGGCAAGACAGCCAGATCATTGTCATTTCCTGTTAGACACCTGAATGGCTATTTTAAGCATAGACACTGCAACAACAGCATCTCAACTCAGCCTCCATTTATAAAGCACATTTTAAACAACAAACGAGTGAGGCTGAGTGCTGGATTGGTACACTGTAGAACATATCAATAAATAGCGCACATTTATAGAAGAACATATATATATATGTATGTATGTATGTATGTATGTATGTATGTATGTATGTATGTATGTATGTATGTATGTATGTATGTATGTATGTATGTATGTATGTAAGTATGTATACATATTATAATATTAGGTAATACATGTAGCAGTGGGTGACCACAATATTGCATAGCTGATCTCAGGCAGGTAGAGAGAGAGTTTGACAGGTGTGGCACAAAGCACTGGAGTGTCTTGGCACAAGGAGTAGGTTACAGAAGTGAAGGTGACAGCGATGCATGCACCGCTATTTCTTATCCATTAATCAGTATCAAAAAGCTAACTGCATGTGGCTAAGTACATGTTATTTAAGCGCGATTTATACAACGAGACTGACGACAAAAATCGACAAAGTGCGTTAAAAAAAGTGTCTAAAACTGAATCCACTGGTGTCCAACGAGCTAACGCATCACCACTTCCCCTTTGGTGTGTACACGATGTTGGACCTTCGCTTACCTCTAACTAGCAGTCTCTGACGAGCGACAGCGAAGATCCTCACTTATCCGAAAGACAAAGGTGAGTGACGTTTCTCTCGACCTCCGATTTGTATGTCTTCCCTCTCCCTCTTTCTCTTCTTCAGACCTCGAAATGAGGAATGAGTTTCTTCATCAGGGCTCGACTGAGTGGACGGAGAGGGGCGTGACTGGGGAAAATGACGCATGATACACTTGTTTACGCTTTTTGATGGCAAGAATTGTTACGCAACAAATCAATTTGAGTTTGTAAATACTGTACGAATAAATGGTGTTTTCTTGAGGGTTGCCGAAATAGCAGCTCTCCGTTAATGCTTGAAATTTTTACCATCATCAGTTCAGACAAGCAGTCATTATGCCAGGAAGTTCTGTTTGAGCAAGAGATCAGATGCCGGTGATGTGAGTGAGGTATTTACATGTCTCAAAATGTTGTGGAAATGTTTGTCCTATATGACATAGGCCTGAGTCACACATTATTGCATTGCCGGACTGTTGAACCTGTAATTGGTTCACATTTACCATGTCAAAAGATTCAACACAAGTCAAATTTGCAAGTTCCCAACTTTAAAGTTTGCAAGTTTGCAAATACTTTTACATTTTAAAACTTATTTATTCTAATTTTTACCAAGAAGTTGGTCTCTATTGAGGGAAGTCTGTGCTCACAGGAGCTGTGGTTTGACTTTCAGCTCTGGATTGTAACCCTGTGTCTCTCACAATGTCTTATTGTATGACCTGTTTACACGGAAGATGTGAAGGAAAATAAACACTTGGACAAACAGTCATTTGTTCTGATAAGACCACACTTCCAAGAAAATGCTTCTAAAACAATAGGGTGCAATGTTTAGCTTCCATTTTAATCGTTAATCTGCATCATTCCCATGGTTTTAATTCTTAATTTTCACAGAGCAGTTCCTGTTATTGATACTTAACATGAAATTTATTTGGAATTCATTTGGGAACAGTTACTCTTCTCCTTAACAAATTCAATGCATCAAATGGCTGATAGAGCAAGCAAGGGCCTAAGATGGCTTGCATACGCTGGCTGTGGCACTGGAAAGCTATCACTTGAAATGTATTACAAACACTGCAGTGACACTGATGAAGAGAAGAGAAGAGAAAAGTGCAACATCCATTGTTAATCTGCATCATTCCCATGGTTTTAATTCTTTATTTTCACAGAACAGTTCCTGTTATTGATACATAGCATGATAAATATAGTTGTGTCAGAATTTATTTGGGAACAGTTACTCTTCTTCTTAACAAATTAAATGCATCAAATGGCTGATAGAGCAAACATGGGCCTAAAATGACTTGTATACGCTGGCTATGTATCACTTGATGAAGACTAATCCCTGATCATCATGCCTTATAAAAGAACTCCAGCTAGAAATATCAAGTGGCCAAACCAATTACAGATGAGCTCATATGTATTTCAAAGGACTGACACCTAAAATGAACCACAGTAATCTAAAAATCAGTGATTTGATGGAAACGAACTGCCCTCTTCCTCTCAACACTTTTGGGTGCGTTTTTTGTACATCTCATCACAATGCACACTACAGTCAGTAAGGATGCAAAAGAGGACCAGCGCAGCAGTGTGTACCAAAATGGAAATCCTGTCCACACCCTGAAAAGGAAATGAGAGACCCGAGTGAAAATCAGCGGTATTTAGACAACAAGCACTTTGTAGAAGGAAAATTAGACTTTACCAAATGTAAGACAAAGCTTGGTCGGTTTGATTGATTTGTAAGGACAGGTCTGTTGTGTCTGACTGTTTTTCCATGGCAGTTGGACATGTACTCAGGGTTGGAGCTGTTGTTGTCTGAGTGCTCATTCTGTCTGCACAGTCATAACTGGGTTGGCCTGAAGATTTCAAGACAGACATTGTAAGAATTTCTTTTGTGAACTTGGGTGTTTAATAAGAGTGTGTGACGCCCACAGCCTCTTCAATCTACTCAGGCCTCAGTGACATTTTCAATACAACCACTAGGTGCTGCCAAAGAGACGTTGCCGTCACTTTTATTAATAAGACACTATCACTATCCATTATGATTCTAGAAAGCACTTCAATATTTATGAACCCTGACAAAAACTGCAACACAATAATTTAACTGTAGAACATTTCCTGACACGAGGACTGTGATAATGCTTTAAACTGCTATTGTCTTCATGTTGGCTTCATATTTGCTGTAAATCATGAGTCGGAGTCCAAACAAGTTCTGAAACAATGATGAGACACTGAGAGGCACTAGAGGAGATCGGTGAGAGAGTCTTTTTGATAGATTGTGACTACCGTAGTGCTACCAAGTGCGCTATTTGTTTGGATGCAATACACACTTTCAACACAAGATGGGAACATTGAGTACATCCTCCACTGTGTCCATTTTACAGCAATTGTCTTCATGTTTCATATTTGGGTAAATACGAGTCCAAACAAGTTGTAAAACAATGATGAACAATGCAGAGGAGATCATCTGTTCTTACCCTGAATATTAAGGACATATATGCAGCTGGTGTCTGCAGCCATCAGCGTCTGCACAGACAGGGTGTCACTGTCCTCACTGCTCACGTCATTAGTGGCAACACAGTAGTAATCTCTGTCCTTGTCCACCATGCTGCAGTGTAGGTACAGGTCAGATGAGTGATGGAGCAGGACGTCCTGGGGATGAGCTTTTTCATACCAGGCGTAACGCACACCTGTGCCCTCTGTGCAACCACAGCACACTGTGACTGGCTGCCCCCAACACGAGGGCCTGTCTAGCAGAGAGCTCACAGGCCAAAGCCTGGGTTTGGACACTGGAACTGGCACAGAGAAGCAGGTTGTATGTTAGGAAGAATCCAGAGCAGCGACAGGAGTGTAAACACTTGTGTCTTTAGTCTTACCTTCAGTGATGACTACATGAACTGAAGTCATGATGTCGGCATATGGTTTGTCTATTCCGACCCAGTACACACCAGTGTCTTCAAACTGGAGTTCTGTGACCTTTACAAACAGTCCTCTTTTTCCTAGGTCTACTATCAGAGACCTGTGTGTCTTCTTGGTTTTGGTACGACGTTCTGAGTCAGCCAGAACCTCACAGGTATTTCTGGAATCCCCTTCACACCAGTACTTTTTACTGTACTGAAATCCATTTGTGTTGTATTTGCAAACTGCTGTGCTGTGATCTTCTTTCTATCACACTCCAGCTGAAGACTCGCTGCAAGTAAATTTCTGTGAGAATTAATCCTTTCTAAACATTCACCTGCTGTTCCACAACATATCCAATCGTCTTTTTTACTTAAATTGATTTGATTCGATTTCTTTTCCTTAAGATATTAGCTATTTACTTAAGCTATTTTACTTAAACTACTTACATTAACACCTCCTATTGCTCTGCATTGCACTTCTGATTCTTATTTTCTTGCCCACAGAACAAGTCGAGGAGATTAGAATAAAACATGCCTTTCTTTGTCCCACAACAGGAAACTTTCAGATGTTTAACACATTTTGCTTTTGCAGTAAGAATCATTACTTGAAGTAGGAATATCCTCTCATTTTATATAAAAACTCACAGTATTGCTCACATTACACAGTTGAAGCTGAAAGATGAACAAAGAAAATATGCTTGTGTTTAAAAATGTCACAGTAGTTCTCCAGTGAAACAGAAGATTAACACCCATTTACCACTAGTTTTCATTCACACATTTCTAGTCCAGATTATATTCAGATATGAACATTGCAAGTTATAAATCATTGTACTCACCATAAAAAAGCGAAAACAGACACAGCACCTTCATTTTGATTAGTTTTTAAACAAATGAAACTTAACAAACAGAGTCAAACTCAAGGAAGCTGCATGTAAGTGGACTGTGGTCATGCTTGCATCCTGTAAATGCACTGTAGGTAGAAGGTTGTGTTTCTTTGAAGTCACTCTCACCTCAGGTTGAGTCATATTTGCCGCAGTGGAAAAAAAAGAAAAAAAAGAAACAACACAATAACTGAGAATATAACTGAAATGTAATTTTCTCACACTTTATCTGGGTTTATATGAGTCTTTTCAGGCCACATAATGATTTCACCCCATGGAATTATATTACTTCAACAATGAAAACATGGTTGTATTGAAAATCTAAAGAAATAGCTTATAAGATATATTTTGTCATCATGGAAACTACAACCAAACAATTCACAAGTTGATCATAGTTTTTATCATTGTTTGGGGTCCAGTACCAAATAATTAGAGACACTTGTGCTTTTACCCGAATAATCATGTCCAGTTATGATGCTTTTACTTTTACACACACACACAAATACAATAATAGCATAACTTATGTACATTTACTTTTGCTTTTGCTTTTACGTTTTCACTTTCTATTTTGACTCTTGTCTTAATACTTAAATTTAACTGAATTTCTACTCTCTTTATTTCACACAGTTACTTAAACCACCATCAAACAAGGTTTCCAACCAAGACTTTTTAACTCCTTGGATTTTGATAAAATGGATATATGTGAATCTCCACAGATATCCTCTATTAAGGTAGCCATCCTACATTTGTTAAACGAAGGCCATAATGCAGTACATGTGTGTATGATAGGAAAGCCTTCTTTGTTCAGGCATAACTGAGGCTTAGTGAGGAGCCCTCTCCCTCTTCCTCTCAACACCTTTTGCTGCCATTTTTGTACATTTAATAACAATGCACAGAACAATCGGTAGGGACGCAAAAGAAGCCCAGTGCAGCAGTGTATACCAAAATGGTATCTCTGTCCATGCCCTGAAAAAATAGTTAAAAGATGAAATAAAAACATGATAAATAACTAATCTTCAGGCAACAAACACTTTGTGAAGGGAAACTGAGACCTTACCAGCTGTAGAAGGAATCTCGATGTGTTTGATTGATTTGTATGGTCTGGTTTCTCATATCTGAGTGTATTTTCATAGCTGTTTGGCACATAGTCAGGTTTGGAGTTGTGACTGTGGTGGTCCTCATTCTGTCTGCACAGTCATAAACAGGTTGTCCTGATGTTTTAAAAAACAACTGTTGTAAAAAGGATTCCCTTATGAACTTGGGTCTTGTTCCCTGAGGGTGTGTGATGGCCACAGACTATTAAGAAACAACAACATATTCTGTGATATACAATGTATGTGTGTGTGTGTGTGTGTGTGTATATATATATATATATATGTATGTGTCTATGTTCTGTATGTATCATGTATGTATCATGTATGTATATGTACTGTATGTATCATGTATGTATATGTACTGTATGTATCTTACTTTTATAAACAAATCACTGTCTATTATGATTATATCCCTGAACGCAAGTGTCAAGGATATTATGGTTTTGCAAACTAGAAGGAATGTATTTGCAAACTAGAGGGAATTCACCTCCAATGTGTGCCGTGATCTTCCTTCTATCACACTGTAGCTGAAGACTCACTGCAAGAAAAGGTTCAGAGAGAATTAATCCTCTGAGCACATTCACCTGCTGTTTTAGGTTGTTTATCAACATATTTAACAGTCATTTTACATTAAATTGATTTTTTTTTATTTTAGCTGAGCTGTAACGACAGCAGTGCATGCTTTGTTTGTTTTTTGTACCCAACAAAACAAATGTTTCCATCACAAACACTTTTGCAGTGAGAATTAACACTTGGAGTGATATCAAATCTTATACTATAGTTTATAGTACAGCTGGAAATTAAAGATGAACAAAATATATGTCCATTCTTCAATGTGTCAAAAAAGTTTTTTCAATGTTATTTCAATTTCCACAGACATTTTCATTTATTCATTTTCAATCCAGATTGCATTCAGATTATTCACAAAATTAAAATTTTATGTCATATGTAGATGACATTTTGTTCTGTACTTGATGAATCATATGTAAAATGTTTGGAGTATATACACGTTATAACACAGTCTACTCACAGTGAAAAAGCAAAAACAGACACAACACCTTCATTTTGATTTGCATGCAAAGCAATGACAACTTCAGGAAATTGTATGGTAGTGGACTGTGGTCATGATTTTTTTCCTGTAAGTGCATTGAAGGTAGAAGGTAGCTTCTCTGAAACCTCACCTCAGGATGTGTTCATGAGACAGCAATGGGGAAAAATAATTACAACACAAACGAACTGAAATATCGTTCGGAGTAATTTGAAGTTTATTTGAGTCTTTTTAGGCCACATAATGCTTTCACTCATAAAATGTCTGATTGCTTTCACAATGAAAACATTCTTGCATAGAAAATCTAAAAAATAGTTTGGAAAATGCATTTTGTTATAATGGAAGCTACAGCCAATCAGTGTATATGCTGATCACAGTTACTATGTTAGTCTTAACTAAGTTCCCCTTAAAATAATCAGTTCTATAGTATCAAGTTCAATTGTTACACTATAATGGTTTTACATGCAGGGTATACACACACACACACACAGTATACCTACATGCCTTCTACTTTAATTTAAAGAAAAAATCGTCTTCCACTTCCACAGTCACTTAATAAACTGTCCAACTTTGAATCTCAGTCAGCTCTGACTGATTCAGTTCTGACAACAAGATCCGTCAAACCACTCGTTCATGTTCAGAATATTTTGGGGGTATTTGTTCACCACTAAATGTCAGTCTCCCACTGATATAATCCAATGAACTGTAAGTAGAATCAACTAGGTTTGTAGGTTCTTGAGATGTTTCAACTTTGTCCAGGAGGCTTCTTTAGATAGAGAGGCCTACTTTGTTCAAGTGGAACTCAGGCTTAGTAAGGAGCCCTGGCCTTCTTCCTAGCTGCCATTTTTATATATCCAATTACAATGCACAGAGCAATCAGTAGGGACGCAAAACAACCCCAGCGCAGCAGTGTATACCAAAATGGAAATCCTGCCCATGCCCTGCAAAAAAGTGAAAGACATTCATTTAAAATAAGATCGACAATGGTTTTCAGTGAATGGTTTTCAGACAACACTTTATGAAGGGAGAGTGAAACTTTACCTGCTGTAAAACAAATCTGGATGAGTTTGATTAACTTGTATGGACTGGTTTCTTGTGTCCAATTGCATCGATTTGGCAGTTTGGCACACTGTCAGAGTTGGAGTTGTAGTCAGGATTGAAGTTGTAACTGTGGTGGTGCTCATTCTGTCTGCGCAATCATAACTGGGTTGGCCTGAAAATTAAAAGGACAGACATTGTAAAAGACGTTCTTTTTTAACTTGGTAGTTCAAAAAACTGCCTTCAGTGTAATGTATAAGAATGTGTAGACTAGGTATGCAATATGAGCTTTGGTGGCTATTCTAATACAACTACTCCATGTCACCAAAACAAAATCCAGAGAAACCCATCAGAACCGCTACTGATGCATATTCAGCAGCAGTTTGTCACCTAAGTCGATGTAACAATTTCCTCTAAGTCTGCCTTTATTGCAGCACCAGTCCATATGCATTCCAGCACATTCACTTGATACACAAGGGTTCTGTTGGATACTGGATCCCAGAGCAGAAACATGTCTTTTTGCCATATATTCAGCATGACTGGAACAGGATCGAATCCTGATGGCACGACTGTCTGCCCTCTTGAAACTACATCTGCCAGTAAGGGACAAATAGCACTAAGCGTTTGCCCTGAGCAGAGGTACTGGAGGAGAAGATCAGTGAGAGAGTCTTTTTAATAGACTGTGGCTACCATAGTTGCTATACGAATTTGAAAAAGTGAGGCGATAGAATTCACTATTTGGTTGGATGCAATACACTATTAGAACACTAGATGGGAGCATAAAGAGTATCTTACACTGTTTCCATTTCACAGGCATTATCGTCATGTTGGCTTCATACTTGCTGTAAATCATAAGTCTGAGCCCAAACAAGTTCTGAAACTATGATGAACAATGCAGAGGACCTTATCTGTTCTTACCCTGAATATTAAGGACATATATGCAGCTGGTGTCTGCAGCCATCAGCGTCTGCACAGACAGGGTGTCACTGTCCTCACTGCTCACGTCATTAGTGGCAACACAGTAGTAATCTCTGTCCTTGTCCACCATGCTGCAGTGTAGGTACAGGTCAAATGAGTGATGGAGCAGGACGTCCTGGGGATGAGCTTTTTCATACCAGGCGTAACGCACACCCGTGCCCTCTGTGCAACCACAGCACACTGTGACTGGCTGCCCCCAACACGAGGGCCTGTCTAGCAGAGAGCTCACAGGCCAAAGCCTGGGTTTGGACACTGGAACTGGCACAGAGAAGCAGGTTGTATGTTAGAAAGAATCCAGAGCAGTGCCAGGAGTGTAAACACTTGTGTCTTTAGTCTTACCTTCAGTGATGACTACATGAACTGAAGTCATGATGTCGGCATATGGTTTGTCTATTCCGACCCAGTACACACCAGTGTCTTCAAACTGGAGTTCTGTGACCTTTACAAACAGTCCTCTTTTTCCTAGGTCTACTATCAGAGACCTGTGTGTCTTCTTGGTTTTGGTACGACGTTCTGAGTCAGCCAGAATCTCACAGGTATTTCTGGAGTCCCCTTCACACCAGTACTTTTTACTGTACCGAAATCCATTTGTGTTGTATTTGCAAACTAGAAGGAATTCACCTCCAATGTGTGCTGTGATCTTCTTTCTATCACACTCCAGCTGAAGACTCACTGCAAGAAAAGGTTCACTGAGAATTAATCCTCTCAGAACAATCATCTGCTGTTTTAGGTTATTCATATTCATACATATTCAACAGTCATTTTAAGTTAAACTAATTAGATTTGATTTTTTTTTACCAAAGCTGTAGTGAGAGAGGTGAATGCTTTGTTTGTTTGTGGTGGTTTATCAGCAAAACAAACGTTTCCATCACACATTTTTCTCTCTCAAAACTCATGCTATGAAGAGTATAGTTAGAAATGAAAGATGAACAAATAATGTCCATATTTAAATATCACAGGATCTTACAGAAGATTTTCACAGATATTTTCATTTACTCATCTTTGAACAAATTGGACTAAAAAAATTATGTAATCTATAAATATTCATTTTTTTATGAATCCTATATGGAATTTTAAGAGCATATGAACAATGCAAGTTATAAATTAAAATCTACTCACCGTGGAAAAGCAAAAACAGACACAGCACCTTCATTTTGTTTTGCATGCAAAGCAATGAACACTTCACAAACCAAATGACATTTCAGGCAGCTGTATGGCAGCGGACTGTGGTCATGATTGTTTCCTGTAGATGCACTATGTTTATATAGGCTGCTAACTTCAGGATGTGTCATTCTGACAGCAACGGGGAAAAAAGCAACAACAAAAAGAAGTTGAATTGAAGTTTATTTGAGTCTTTTCAGGCCACATAACGTTTTCACTCCATAAAATGTTTAATAATAAATATTAAAAAATGTATAGAAAGCCTACAAAATAGCTTTAGAAAAGTTTGTAGAATTTGTTTTTGTAGCATAGTAATGGATACTACAGACAATCATATACATATATGTATATGTATGTATGTGTATACACACACACACACACACACACACACACACACACACACACACACACACACACACACACATACATATACCAACCAGACTATAGACTAGATTAGGCAAAAGCAGCTGATGCCAACATCAGGAAGAGGGAAGACGAAAAGGTTGAAAAGTACCAAGAGTTGGAAGAGCAGCTGGACAGGCGTGGAAGGTCAAGGCGAGTGGGGTCCCCATGGTAGCAGAAGCACTCAGGACAGTGACTCCCAAACTTGGAGAGTGGCTCCAACAGATCCCAGGAACAACATCTGCAGCCTCAGTCCAAGACACGAGCTTGAGAACGACACGGATACCATATATATACACACACACACACACACACATACAAACACACACACACATACAAACACACACACACACACACACACACACACACACACACACACACATACAAACACACACACACATACAAACACACACACACACACACACACACACACACACACACACACACACACACACACACACACACACACACACTTATATATTGTTGTTGTTTGTTCAGCGATGTCTTGGTGCTTTTTCCCCAGTAGATGTCAGCCTAGTTGTAAGTTATAAATTGTATCACTCACCTTCATCCCTGAGGCTTCTTCTTTCCTGACTGGCTGATTGGGAAGAGACCAGGGTTACTGATTCAGGCTCTGACCAGGAAACCTGGGAAAATGATAACCTCCGTAGATATCCAATGTAGCATCCTACTCCTCCTGAACAAAGGCCACAATGCATTACTTGCTAACAACCAGTTTGAGTAAGACAGTAGTTCCTCATAGTTTTCCAGTGGACCTCCTCTTATTAATAAACCTGTCACTTTTTGAATAAATCAATAGAGCAGCCACTCTTCAAGAAATTGAGAAATCTTTTTTTTCATAAATTCTGTGCAGTTTCTTTTAAAAATCAAACATATTTATTTGTTTGTTTGTTTGTTTGTTTGTTTATTTTTACCAAATGCATAGCTCCTTAATGCACATAGAAAATGTGCATGTAGACCAAGACAGCTGAGTGTGCTTATTGCTTTGCTGGTTCAGAACATCAGGATTCCCAGGGTTCCCAGGCTCTTCACCACGCCCTCTGCCCCAGCCTCTATCCCTGCCCACATCCCTCCTCCACCGCCACTGCAGGTCCTGAATGTCGTCCAACAGGCTTGATTTCCTGAATTGCTCTCCGAGACACAGCTGTTAGTGCCAGTTTGCATGCAGGAAGGCGTGGCCTGCTCTCTCAGTGGGTGTATCCCTCCCCATCAGCCTCAGTGACATTGTCATGGAATCAAACACCCAGCTGACGTTTAGGCCCAGCGAGAGACACCCAGGGGGCGTGGCAACGCTTTCAATGTGACTACAGAACCTGTTGGCTGACTCTTGCTTCCTCTAAGACAGTTCACACATCCCTTTACAACAGTCACTTGACGTGAGAGTAGCAAACGAGAAGTGCTCGGTACGGCAGTAATGGAAATGTCACTGCCCTGAGCCGGAGCCCCAGCAACACTACTCCATGACCTGTGGACAGGGACCTTGGTGTCCTGACATGCCGGTGAGAGGTGCCCGATACCAGCCTGTGTACAGTTCAGCCGGCCATGGAGCATCAAGCCTGGTTGCTGAGGCACTTCCTGGCACAGCTGGAGCGTCAGGAAGCTGAGGACCAGGACTCACCAAATTGCATTGCTGGGGAGTTTGCAGTGAGTCAAGTCTTTTGCTGCTTTTGTTGATGCTCTGTTGCTGGTTGCGTTGCAGATGAAGCGTTCACAGACTTTTCTCCTGTGGCTTTTGTTATCACATCATCGCAAAGGCATGTTTTAACTGCTATGGGGGATTATGTGAGAAAGAAGTCTCAGTGAGCAGGGCCGGCGGGGGGGGAAGTTGTGAGTTCTCCTGCTCTCCACATGTCTACAAAAGTCATCACACTGAGGGAAGTAGCACAGTGCTGCTGTGACAATAGCTCAGCGGCTACTTCTGTTCTTCCTTCTTGCTTGTCACCGAAAGCGGGTGTACCAGGAAGACCCCTAAAAAAGTACCAAACAAACATTATTCATCTGGTTTCATTTGCTCACTCTACAAGTCTCCCTGAACTCACAACACAACGGTGCATGGAAATTCACATACACGAAAACCTTTTTCCACAGACGGTCTTGAGTGACATCACCTGTGGCTGCTGCCATGGTGATGAGTGACAGGCCAGGGCCCGAGGACAGCGCCGTGTGCTTCACATGCAGCCCTGCTGCTGTCATGCTGCTCCCACCACGACAGCTCTTGAGGAAGGGCTCTATTGCATCACTTCCTTCTCGAACAAAAAGTACTCTGTGGTGGTAGCCGCACAGATGGTCTGCGAGGCCTTTAGCAGACTGTTTGGAACTGCGAGAACTGGCGTTTGAACAAAAAGAGCAGTGTCCAAGCGAATCCCGTAAAGCATGGATGTGCCATGATTAAATCCCACTGTCAGACCCTCTGCATAGCGAATTCCGGATGGAAATCCTCTCAGGCTTGCAACGGTTTCTACTAAAGTGAGTCATAGACTCTGGTCATCTGGGCTTGGTCATCACAGAAAAACTGACCTTGTGTGACCAATGTGTAATTGGTCACACAGTTTGTTTCACCGTGGCCCCCCATTTTTCAGTGACTCTCACGGGAGACTTAGCAAACCTCAGAATACGACAAACCAAAAAACGAAAAAAGAAACTTCAGCCACAACTCATGTACATTTCTGTGTCATTTATAAAGTAGTACATATATAGTACACACTGTTGACCTATTAAACACCTGATAGAATCCTCCTCATCATCAAGGCATGTAATTATCCAAATGAACATTTTGTGTTTTGAATACACATTATTATTCTGCAGTGCAGATATCAGATTAGAACTCGCAAACAACCCGTGAAATGAGAAGACATGAGAGGTATGTATTGCAGAGGTATGTATGTGGTAGGATTACATTTCTGTTTTGTTTTTCAGAGGTTGAAAAGTCAGTCAACGAAGCACCGGGCCGACAACACTTACCCCACCAAGACAGCAGAGAAGCAGGAAAACATCAAGAAGAACCGATATAAGGACATTATTCCCTGTAAGCTTTGCTCACAGCCTATACATAAATGAGCACTGGGGCAACCAAGGTCATGACAGACAAGATGTGAAGAAGAGAAAAGAAAGGAAGAAAGAAAGAAAGACAGGAAAAAGAAAGAAAGAAATGGCTATGGCTTTATAACATTTATTTATTTTGACTCATGTGATGAACTTGAATTATGCTGCTAATTTAATTTATCTATGAGATGAAGAAAAGAAATAATGTTACAATACCATGGTGTGTTCATTACATGGAACAAGTGGGAGTAATTATGTTGGCTCCATACTAAGCTCTATTTAAGCTTGCTCTCGTTCTCTCTCTCTGGTTCAGTCGACCACAGCAGAGTGAAGCTCGCTCTCAACACATCTAAACATGACACAGACTACGTCAACGCCAATTTCATCAAGGTACATTTCACCGTGTCCATGTATGTGCCGCGCATGCATGCATCTCATTTGCTATGTGCAGATGTTGTGAAACCCCCCGCAGCTCTAAAACTCACAAGAAGCCTTTTTTTTTTTTGGGTAGGGAGTGTCAGGTACCAGGGCCTACATCGCTACCCAGGGTCCTTTGCCTCACACCGTGGTGGACTTCCTCAGGATGCTTTGGGAGTACGAAATCATGGTATGGTAATCCCAACAACATGTTAAGTTTCTCTCAAAACAATGATTCAACTGACACTTTAAACTCAGATCGTGAATTAACAATATGTAATTTGCATTTTCTTGTCCTTTTGGCTTTAGGTCATAGTGATGGCGTGTCGGGAATTTGAGATGGGAAAGGTGGGCGAATTTTCCAAGTTTTGTCACAGTTCACTTTTTCACAAAGCTCATTAACAATCAACACTTAAGCTATTTGTCTGTCTGTTTATCTTCACCTTGGCCATGCTTGACAACAGTCTGTATCTTTTTTTATTTTTTTAATGTAGAAAAAGTGCGAGCGGTACTGGCCACAGAAGCAAGAGCAGCCGTTCGTCTGTGGGCCTTTCACAGTTTATTGTGTGAGTACTTGTCACACTCACAAGTAACACTTCCTAATTTGAACGGTTCCCAGAGTGGTTCATGATACACTCTGACAATATCAGCAAGTGTATGTGCTCAGCTTTGTGAAATGAACAAAATGAAGAAACTTGTAATTTTCTTTTTTCTTCTACAGGATTCTGAGGAAAGTAAAGGAGATTATCTAACAAGGACGTTACGGGTGACTTATTGCAACGTAAGTAGTGTTTATGCGCTGACTGTAAGAATAACTCAAGCAAGAGATTATCATCTGATGTGTTGTCAGCTGCTACAAAACCCTCGGGACAGGCTCAACTGACGTCCACCCTAATCATTTAATTTATGTAAATGATCTGCTTTCACAGGGACAGTTTGCAAACAAGCCCAAAAAACGCAAAATGTGTTTGAAGGGCTTCATATTAGCAAATGTGCAGAAACAAAGCCAGCACTGTAATTTTCTGCTTCGCTTTTCTTTTTTTTTTCCAGCAAAGTCGAACTTTGAAACAGCTGCACTATGTCAACTGGCCAGATCACGGTGTACCAGACTCAATTCCTCCCATCCTGGAAATGTTGCAGGAGATGCGTGCCTATCAAGCACATGACGATGTTCCCATCTGCATCCACTGCAGGTGAGGATCTTCATGGAATTTACAACAGCTTGAGATAAACAGATTATATCCATATGTGATCAATAACTATAGCCCTCTTCCAGCCTTCCAGTTTGCTTTTACAATTGTATCCATTTTAAACAGTAGTAAAAGCATACTTTAAAAGCATAGCACTGCAGCAGAGTTCTTACTGGTTTTCCTGCACTGCTTGATTGTTAAAAGTGTCTAACAAGGATTTTTGGAGAGATTCTCCCAGGTTCCACTTCTATTGAGAACAGCATGTCTGTGTTGCGAAATGGATTTCAAACACTCATCTCTGAGTGTTTCTCACATGGCACAAAACTTTTATAGCAACAGTATGTGGATGACGCACCGTTGTGTTTATCTCCGGCACCAACAATCAGTTTAAAGTTTGTGAATATCTTGAAAGATTAGATGAGGATAAAAAGAGAGGTCACAAATGTAACGCGCACAGGATCTTTACTTGCCTGAATGCTTTAGAGACAAAACATTTAAGACTAAATATAGTAAAGTCAGAACATATGCAAGGAATCTTGACCATGCAGGATCAAGTAGAAAAACAAACAAACAAAGCATGTCAGCCTGTCACACCATCATTGCATTGTTTTCAGTGGCTTCTTTGCTCATTTAGAATGTGAGCAAAAGTTGACAAGTTGATTCCTATCATTTAAACACATTGACATATAGGGGATATGGGGCTATTCATGCACATTTCATCAGATAAGAAAATTATCTTTCTGAACCTTGCTTTTAGATTTCTTTTCTTCAGCTTAAGTTTTCATTTACTTCTCAGTCTCACTTTACTCCAAAACTTGTTTTTCAATCATTTCATTTCTTGTTTTTTTTCAAATTTTAAGAAATGTGGCTTAATGTAGTTTGAGAAGGATCGTTCGATTTTTACTAAAGGTGCTGTATAATTCAAACATACAAGAGTGAATATTGTTGGATGGGCAGGACTTGTTTTGCTGCAATAGCAGCAATCACACTGAAGAATCACACTTCTGCTTTTGGATTTGTTGCTATGGGAACCTATTGCCTGTGGGCAGCCACTACATAGCCCCTATTTTAGGCCCTTCAGATTGGTTAGATGCCTCATGAAAGACAGGAAGCGTGTGTAGGTGGGTAGCCAACGGCCTACAAGGTTTTAAAGCACATGGGTTGAAATTTCCCCTTCGAGCGCTGAAAGGCCTTCACCTGTTCTACTGTAACTTTCATTTAGACTGAAATCAGTCTTAGGCATATTTCAGACTGTAAATCAGTGTGAAACTGTGGCATTATATATTTTTGAGCATACAGTAGCTTTGGGGTTAATATGTCGGACAACGGACTAAATTTAGACTGCCTGAAAGGAGAAGAGACATGCTATCTCAGTGATAAGTAGAAACAGATCATTGTGTTGGCTATTTTGTTTTTGTTGGGAAATATTCAATGCCTGGGTAACATGGTGGCTGAGTGAAAAGCACTGTCGCCTCAGAGCAAGAAGTTTGAACACTGGATGGATTTTTCTGGTATGTTTTCTCTGTGTCTGTGGCTATTTGACTCCAATTTAATACCTCGGTCAAATTGAGAGTGAGGGTGAATGTATGCTCTGCCATGGCCTGGTAACCTACCCAAGGTGTATTCCCTGCTTTCACCCTACGTGAGCTTGAGATAGACTCCAGCAGACTCCCGTGGCACCCTTAAGAACCAAAGCGGGATTAAGAAATACTTAAGTAAGGTGAAACAGAAATTGATACCGCGGATATGATTCATGCATAAAGGCTGAGTTGGCTCGACAAACACAAAGCATTTTTTATGAATCATTTCTTGGGAAGTTAATTCCATTTCCTTGTTTTACAGAATACTGAGGGCAAATCATGTGGGAACTGTTTGTGCATTTGCATGTGTTTAAGGCTTATATCTTAAAATGTTAGACATGCATACATCCTGTATGAGTTTTATGAGTATACTTAATGAGCTGGCAAAAGCGAATTAATCATTAATCGATGATTAAAATGCAGCAAATTGAAATGTGAAGGTGAGCTGTGCAGGGACATGCCCACGCCTTTCTGATTAGACACAACAGATCTGGAATGTTGAGTCAGTGGCAGAAACAACCTACAGAGTAGGCTCCTCCTGTGACTGATAAAATCCACGACAGTTGTTAAAAATAAATGCGAATTAAGACTTTGCACTGCATAATATGAATTTGTTAAACACAGGAAAGACATGATAATACAAATCACTCATCTGACACTACACCACAACCCAAGCACTCCCACTCAACCTCAAGAATGAACACAGATGCAAATTCCTGTTTGACGCACTATTGTCGCAAATAGAGCCGCACTGCAGCACAATGTCTAATAATTCTTTCGTTATTAGTGAAAAATAAAAAAAGGTACCCTCAAAGCCGTGGCGTTTTTTGCCTTGTCTCATATAAATGCAATGTTTCCAATGTGACTTTTTGCTGCTGTGACTGCAGTGCCGGCTGTGGTAGAACAGGAGCCCTCTGCGTCATTGATTACACTTGGAACCTCCTGAAGAAGCAGGTGAGATTTGCCTGCACCTTTGTCACATTCATTAAATAGCAAATAGCAAGCGTTCGAGACGTATCAGTGCGTTTTTGTTTGGTTTTATTTCAGATGATTACCCGAGACTTTAACATCTTTGAGCTCGTTCGAATCATGAGAACCCAAAGGCCCTCGCTGGTTCAAACAAAGGTAGTTTTCTCTGAAACAAAGTCTCACACATGACGATTCCTTGAACTAGTAGGACCACATTTCAGGCTGCACATCGGGAGCTCCCCTCCATCCAAGATCTTTTGACGATGATATGTTGTTTCTTGCCCTGGGGCTATACGTAATCCAACTGAGCAGGTTTTTGTTGTTTCGACTCAGGAACAATACGAGCTTGTCTACAGAACCATCAAGTTGCTTTTTGAACAATATCTGCAGTCCATGGAGGCAGAGACCTGCAGTAATGAGGTGAGCTACCAGGTTCACTCCCCCATCAGTGAGCACATAGAAACAGTAAAAGGTATATAAATAGTGAGGCGATAGGCAACACTGAATGTCAAAGACTGACAGATGCAGTCTCAACAACTGACAGGCTTTCTTGTGGTTTCAGTGACACTGTCACTGAACACAGTCACATGATACGAGTGGAAAATAATCAGGTTGCAGCCTGGGTATTTCAAAAATGCTCTCTGGAGGTTGTGTCAAGAAGGCTAATATGTTATTGTTTGGAAGAGCTTTGTTGTTTTTATGTGGTTCAACTGTAACACAAGGCACGGCAACATATGGTTTCCTACATTCACCACTGATTTCTAAACATGCAAGTGGAAAGAAATCAAAAGGCTGAGCTTTAACGCATTAAATCCAGATCTGTTGTGCCTCACCCTGTTCTGTTGAACCTGCCAGGATACAGCGGTCACGCCTATCACGCCCGACTCTGGCAGCGAACTCTCTGACCTGAGCGACGATTTGGATCTGCCTGATGACGACAGAGACGTTTTACCACCGTACCACGGTGTCTTGCCGTCTGCGCCACAATGGGAGCAGCTCCACACCTATCCCGAGCTTGTGGCTGCTACTCAGTATCTGCAGGAGGGACCCAGGGCTTCGCCTGAGCTGCAGCACATCAGCCAGAGAGACCCTGAGGTGGAGGAGGAGAAAAAGGAGAGCCCCGTCATACTGTCACTGGACTGTCCACCGACGACTGTTTGTCGTATGGTGGAAGACCCCTACTTTGACACCCCAGTGAGTTCTCCCTCATCTGATGAAGCACCCGCTGCAGCAGCAGACATCAAACAATGGACGAGCAGTCCTATCTTCATGCCCTCATTGTGTTTGAACGACCGGCCTGTGGAGCAGGATTTCCCATCTTCAGGTAAACAGTAAATCTTAAAGGGGACCTAGAATTAAAAAAATATTTCTGTTTCTCTCTTCCTGGCCATAGATGCACAACATTAGATCCTCATTCATATGAAAGTTTGGGGCTGTTAACTCACAGCTATGAACAATGTGAAAATCTTACCAGAGACAGAGTGAGTAGCACATCACAAGTGTGTTGTTTGTGTGGAGCCACATCCATGCAGGTACACAAGTAAATAATGGCCAGTTTTCAGGTGAAATGACAGTGTATGTGCTCCTGGTTATTCCTGATTCCTCCCTCAAGTATATAGGGTGTACACGCTCCACCTGTTGTTTAGCAAGCAGCATGATGATCGCATCACTTGATCGGTCTTGTGAGTGGCAGGCAAGACAGCCAGTCAGTGTGATGCCAGAGAAGCATGAAAGGGGGCTGGATATGTGCAGATTCCCACACTTTAAAGAAGGGATTTCCCACACTTAAAAAAAGTGATAGTGAAAGGGCTAAAAGGGGCAAAATAGCATCTGAGGCACTTGTGATGAAACCAGTGTTCCATAGTTTCTTTGTTAAACAGGATACATGCTCCATTCAGCCACTCTAGATCCATTTTAAATGACACAGTGCGTGTTTTGCAGATCCTATTGAAGTTCATAGAGATGAAGAAGAGGCACCTCCTCCCTTACCTCAGCGAACACCTGAATCCTATGAGCTGGCTGTGGCTGCAGGTTGGTGCAGATCAAAGAGCTTTTAGGCGACAACATTTTGTTGACTTTACTTGCATATACATTTCATATATGATGTTAAATGTGCTGTTCAGCGCCCTCAGATCCCTGTCAAAGGTTAGCGGTCACCATTCCACCCAATGCTGCTGCTGAGGCTGTCAGGGAGTTAACAATGGAGAAACCACAAAGTATGCCAAACACTTCCAAAGCTATAACAATGACATCTTTTATTTAGTGAAACAGATGGGATTCTTTGTATTGTAATGGTTTTCCATTCCACCTACCCAGGTTGCCCACCCTCACCTGTTCCCCCACTTCCAGAGAGAACCCCAGAGTCATTTGAGCTGGCTGTTGATCAAGGTGAACTTGCTGATATGATAAATGACAATTACTCAGAGAAATACCAGAGAATATTAGGTTTATAATAATAATAACAATAAATAACAACAATGATAGTCAATTCACTGATGTTTTTGTTTTGTTTTTTGCCCCTCAGCTCCTGTGGAGCAGACGGTAGAGGCGGCACCAGCCGTGAACCTGAGCAGGATCGGGACGTCTTCAGAGTGGTTCGGTAGCTCAAAACCAGCTGCACAGAAGGAGAAGCGCTGGGAAAGAGGCTTGGTAAGTGGCTGGGTTGTGACTTCCTGAAACATTCTCAGTTTTTTTTTTCTTGTATACAACATGTAGTCAGCAAATGTTTTTTTGTTTTTTTTGTTTTGAAAATGTGGATGTGGATGTAAATGTGGTCTTGTTGAGAAAGAAACATTTGTCACCAAAGAGGAAGCGCAAATACATTAACAACCCTGGTTTCCTTTAAGTTAGAAGAGTAGATGGACCCTGCATGCTGAAGCTTGATGTGTCCATTCATAGCCATTCACCTGTTAATAGCTGAACTCATTTACCTGTGGAATAGATTAGGTAAAGCATTAAATATGTAGTCTTTGTGCTGTTTTTATTTTTTAAGTTAAAAGAAAATGTCTCAATTGAGAGTTTTCTACATTTTAACTACTGGGCTTCTGTCGGCATGATGATACATGATAACATCACAGATTTACAGCTCGTAACAACACTTGTCCTTCTTGCAGAGTCTGAAAGTAAAAATGAGCTTCTCAGGTAAGGTATCTATAACATGAATTTCAGCACTTATGTATAAAGTGGTTGGTCAGTTAACAATGTGCTAATTTATGATTAATTGTAAATTTAAGTTTAATTTAAGACTCCGGCTGTCTAAATAGACTTCTTGTTCAATCTTCAGCACCACCGCTATCGACACATCAGGATCTTGCATCAAATACAACTCCCATCAGCCCTTTCTGCCCACCTGCGGAACCAGTGGCCCCTCCACTGCCTCCAAAAAGTAAGGATCTGGGATCTTATGGTAATCTTCACCTCAAGATCATTATTGGTATTTTGAACTCTTCTGCTAAGTAAAAGAGCATTTAAGACTGCTAAATCAAGTTCCTTGCCTGCTGTGTCTTTGCAGCTGAGGACAGCTTGACTCCTCCCCTTCCTGCCAGGACCCCAGAGTCTTTCATTTTCACCACATGCGAGCGTGAGTTCATCACTACCTGCTCACCACAGAAGTGTAGCTGTCCTATGAATAAACTGTCCTCTGAGCGCTGCCATCTTTCCCCAGCAGCACCCAGGGACTCTGCCCTCAGCCCGCAGCCCCCGGCTCAGACGCAGCCCTCGCCCAGGGTGGGCCGGTCATCGGAGTGGGACGGTACCTCTCAGTCCAAGAGCTTCCTCAACGTAGTTATGAGCAGGAGCAAGGTGACTGTCAAGTCAAATGAAAACCTAACCACCTCCATCTGTGCTACGGCTAGAAAATGAGTGTCACTGGCTGACTCATTTTCTTTCCCTCCACTCGGTGCCTTTCCATTTAATGATGAGGAAGTTTCCATTTTAACATTTTTAACGTTTTGGTTTTGACTTTTTGTCCACCCCAGAGCGTTCGAGCCAAAGGCTCCAAACAAGGTAGGATATATCCCCAGATGAATAAATAGCCTCTTCTGCTTTCAGTCACCATGTGCTGACAGTTTCAGGAAAAGGTCAGCAGTTTTATAGATCTATAGACTTCCCAGATACAGTATATCGTAACAAATGCCATTAAGAGACCAAAAGCTAGCGTTTTCTAAGTCCAAGTCTGACTTTCCCCCCGTATACTCCCCAAGTATTTTGAACTCAAAATCAGGTCATGGTTATGAGCATTCATTTTCAGGAGCATATTTACGTGGTTAATCTAAACCACAATGCAGGGCATGAGAATAGCTCAACTCATCTTTAATATAGACTGCAAATGTTGGCAGCTGACAACCCTGCGATATAGCAGTTCAGATCTGTGCCCAGATAATTTGTTGTAAACCACCTGTGTGTCTCACATTTTGCAAGGTTGCTCTGTTTGTTTAGTGCACACAGGACAGCATGCGGGTTAATAATGACGATGGCTATCCTCACCACTGGGAGGCATCCCTCGCCAGAGTCTAACATGAATTGTGCCTGATTATTAGTTGCATTAATTCACAAGACTGTGGCTTTGTTTGGCTGATCGTTATTGTCTCTGCTACAGAGCCCCTAACTGCAGCCAGGCAATTTACTTCACCTTCTGTGGTCGTGGCTGAAACAGGAAGTGGTGAGTACTTTCAGTCAGTTTCAGGGGGGCTTAACACAACACAATAGCCTGTCACACAAATTATTATTAGGAGAGTATGAGCAAGACACTGGCATGCAAAACTGTTCAAACTCAGATTCGGACCTTTCATTCGTTTTTTAGCCTTTGGAAAGCCTTTTTTTGTGTGGTGCAGTGACTGTTTGTGTGTTCATCAGCATGCGTGGGACAGCACGACGCGAACCACAGGCTCCCCTCGACTAGCGAGACATCAGGAAACAAAACAGACAAAAGCGGCGAGAAGGGCATGTCTCGTACGAGGGTAAGACGAGAGCTTCGCATACGCACTTTACAGTCGGGACGGAAATTGTGAAGGCGCAAGTGGCTAAATCTTTGCATTGTCTGTCCCAGAGTCTGAAGCTGTTCAGGAACAAGCAGAAGCGTAAGTGACGCTGCTTGAAATTGCAGCATGTAAACATACTGGCACGTCTACATGTGTGAGTAACGTGATAAAAAAACCTCTTATCGCAGCTTCGGGCTCCCCTCCACCACCCCCAACTCAGACCACAGCGCCACCTCCCACGTTTGGCGCCTCGTCGCTGCTGTCCAAATTTGGTAGGCCCGTCCCTCCTCCCCTGCAGCCTTCACACACCGGACGAAAACGATCAAACTATTTTTGTGACTTTTGAGTCTTCATCCGTCCGCAGGGTTTGGCCAGCGTTTCGGAAAGCCCAAAGGCCCCAGGAGCTACCCAGAGACCTGGGTCTGAAGCCGTCGTACCTCTCTTGCTGGAACGTCAGGGTGGCACTTGGACAGTGGAGGAAACCACGCTCATCACAATCAGGGACTTTTTTTTCCCCCTTGTCCAACGCAGGAGCCGCTGTGCTCTCGGCCGAGAACAGAAAGTGCCTCGCCGCCGGATAAACGTACTGTGTCGAGGAGACGTGTTGATGTTAATTATTAACCAGCCAACAATGTGGACGGACTAGAAAGATCTGCTGGAGGAAGTGAAGCAACAGCAGCGACACTTTCGCACCTCTACTTCTAGTGGCAACGCTGTTATGACTTTGCATATCAGGAATATATCTAGTGTTCTGTGTGTGTTTGCACTTGTGCAAAATAATGAAGATGGGTTGTAAACAGTACGCCCAGTGCATCAGCACGTTGCTATAGGGACGTCACATTCAGTGTAGCAAGCCTGTTAGTTACTTTTCTGTTATGCTATTATTTAAAGTTTGAATTTTACAGAGCATCATCTGCATCATGAAAATGTGATGTGTATTGAATATGCATCCGATGCAGCTGTATAGTTTTGATTGTGTTGCATACACTGGTTACATACAGTTTTATTTATTAAAGACGAAGCCTTAAAAGTTTTCATTGTCTTGTTTTTTTGCACTTGACAGATGTAACGCACAAAGCATCAAGCAAGACAAGAGATCGACGTGACAGTTTTTGCAACTACCAATTTATTTCTACGTTGAGCTAATAAGTCAAGACCCTATGACAGCCATATTTCTGACAAACAAAAATAATCAGCCTGCTTCCTGATTAGGATCTATTAAAAAAGGCAGAATCTCCTTGAACACTAGGCTGCGGTAATTGTTCTGGGTGACATGCAGATGTAGAAATCAAAAAGCATCATGTGAGCAATACATTTCATAAATTAAAAAAAAAAACAAAAACAGAATGATATATATATATATATATTTACTATATACTGTGGCAGCATGGCCAGTCCCCAGTTTACCATCCTGCTCATTAGAGAGTAAACCTCACAGCTGTATGTGAGGCTTGGCAAATACAGTACAAGGCACTAAGACGTAGTCAGTGGTGGAGCAGAGGCAGTATCATATCACCGCTTCTTTAACAGGAGGCTGCTGCAGACTACAGAGTGAAGGCCTCTGTGGGCTGTCAGAGGATCAGAACCTTCAAGGGACCGCGCTCCAGATATCCCAGGGCAATAAAACCATCCCAAAAGCTAATGTGACGTTCAACTCAGCTGCAGAGCAGCCAAGTACTTCAGGAGGACACCTCATTAGTTCTGAATTTGCCGGAATTGGGAGATTAGAAAAAAAAAGGTTCACATAATTCTGCTTGGAAAAGTGGACCTTCTACATCGGTGCCTTTATCGACCCAGTGACATTGCCAGAGAAAACTGAATTGATAGAAAAGGACGAATCGTTCGAGAGCCCAGACAGCATTCACACACTCCCAGCTAGGATGACAGCGTTTTATTTACAAGACAAATTCTGAAGACATAACTCTAAACGTAAAAAAACAAGACACCTGTCAGACAATTGTTGGTAAATGCAATAACTAATATTCAATGTTTGGAGGCGCTCCTATAATTAGATCGTCATCTTAAATATTCGCCACTGGCTAAACACCTGTGTTCATAGGTTAAACCCAATCATAAGAAAATAAATAAGATATCAAAAACATTATCAACAGTGAGAAAAAGAGCACTGTATAAAACGGCATTTAAATAAAGAATAATTTCACAAACTGCAACTTATAAAGCTGAACATTTTAAGTGCTTGTAGCTAAATGAGATCATTTCACGCCCCAAGTTCTACAGCTAAAGAAACAAGTATTGTCTTCTTTTTTTTTTCTTTTTTCTGTTTTCAGAGCAAAATCCTCCCCGTTTAACCAGGGAGTGTGCCAGCGTAGCCAATCGAGGGCCCAGTCTTTGAGACCACTGACAATGTCCTGGTTCTGAGAAACTGAGTCGACGGCATCTTTCCAGCTAGGCCATATGATACGCCTCCGTCACACGCGCGAGTGTGGTGGGACGTGCTTCCACAACGATCAGGGGTTTGGAGAATGTAAACAATCATCGGTGAATCACCAGCATGTGTCAAACAGCCAGATTTCCAACTTCCAAATGCCTTATAGACAGTGTGGCAGCACAGACAGGAAGTAGAAGCGGGCCGGTCTACACCAGTTGTGTATGTAATGCGGAGCTTTTCCTGGCATGATAAATTGAGAAACTGAAACGGACTGGCTTCTCAGTCAAAATGTCAAACACCTGTGCCAGTACAGATGTGACAAACAAGCGCTTTGCCTCGTGGTTGAATGACGTGCGACCTCTACTGGCCAGACGAGAGAAGTGCGGCGTCAGCACTGTAGAGTGGACAATAAATTGGGGATTGCCAGATTTATGAGAGGCTTGAATGTGAACAGGAAGACAGCCAACCAGGCCTGCACCTTTTGGAGACAGCACAGCTTATAACACCAGCTTCATCAGATGACCGTGTGATGAGTTAGCTGCTATCAAATAATGAAAGAAAAAGAAAGAAAAAAAAGAGATACACCGTCCCACTGAAAAAAAGACTTTGGCTGGATAAAATGCTGGAGGGCGGGGGCTTGGGGACATTCACCTAAATATTGGGATTTAAAAAAGTGTGTGACTAAAAATCGGCGTGGAGACAGTCCCCGGCCCGCGCGGACGCCGCTCTGAGGGGTCATTCTGGGAACTCTGCGGTGTGGCCCAGACCTTTGGGCAGGGTGGGCTCCTTGGAAGGCATGCAGCCGGGGTGGAGGCGCCCCGGGGAGAGCTGCCGTTTCTGGTACGGCGCCGGCGGGTGAGTGGACTTGGTGGGCTGCGGAGCGGCCGGCTGAGGCTCCTTGGGAGGCGTCGCCGGCCTCTGGAACTCCGGCTCCTCAGTCTTGGCCACGCCGCCCTGGGCGCTGTCGCCCTGCGGGCGGGCGCAGGGCGTGACGGTGGCGTCGGGCCGCGCCGGGGAGGAGAAGGACACCCGGCCCGAGGCGGGGCTGAGGTCGTTGGGCCGCGGCTCCTCCTCCGTGCCCTGCGCCTCGGGGTGGTACTGCTTGAGGCGGATGTGCCACGCCAGGCTGCAGACGGCCGACACGGTCTTGAACTGGTGGATGACGTTCCTCGGGATGAAGTAGATGTCGTCGTCGCAGAGCTGGACGCGGACGTAGCGGATGCCCTCTCTCCGCAGCTGGTTGAGCTTGGCATCGTCCACCCACTGGACACACTGTGGCAAGAGGACAGGTCTACGTTTGAAAGCATTCACTTTACCTTCAAACCCCAAGCGGAGCAATGACAGGGTGCCGCCAAAACTTTCAATTCGTTTTTCAATCACTTAATCATGTGGGAATAACAGCTTAATTTGGTCGGATGGATAACAAGCTTCAGATTTCAGTTTTTAGAAAAGCCAAGCGCAGAAATGAAAGGGGAGATGAAATAAAACGCAATCTTGCACGGCGGCGTTTTAATTAAAAAACTGAAAGCATGAGAAGAACAAATCAAATGCACCCTTGTGAGCACTGTGTGCGCTCAGGTAGAGAAGATGTGCAGACACGCATGCACGCACACACACACACACTGTTGGTCTGTCAGAGTTACATGACGTCAAGAACCATCTATTTTGTCGTTTTACTATGGGAAACGCGGCAAGGGCAAAAGCCACGGCACCTGTTACCAGTCAGTTGCAGCACGGTGAAAAGTGGTTTTGGAAAGACAAGAAGAAGAACAGAAGCTTATAAATAGATACAGAGAGGGAGAAACAGAGAGGGAGATTCATCCATCCATGTATCTATGTCCCTCTCTCTCTTGGCTTAATGAGTTTCTTACTGCTTGCCACTTACAGCGGAGACTAATTGCCCTGCCCTGTTCTCTGGGACCGGACTCCAGATGTTCTCACCTGAGACACCGGGGGCTCGTACAGATCCAGCTGCAGACTCTGGACCACGTCGTTGAAGTCGGCCGCTTGGAAACACACTACGTCTTTGGTAATCCGCGGTCGGTTATTCCTGCAGGGGGACACAGGGGGTTAGTAGACGTTCCTGAACCGGTGACTTCCCTCCTTGAAGCGCGTTCCAAAGACGGTCACCATTCTCCGAAGTGCACCGCCTTCAGCACCCCCACGGCGGCCGTGCTCTGCCAGTCGAAGCTCTGGCCCACGTGGTCGGCGTGGGCCTTGGTCCGGTCCTCGAACAGGACCTCTCTGGGCTCGCTGGTCCTGGGCAGGTAGTGCAGGTTTTTGATCTCGTTCATGGACCTGCAGGAAAAGGGGAGCTCCTTCAGTCTGTGCTTAATGGTAATGGTGCTTGAAGTCAGGCGGGCCCCTGCAGCTCGGATGCGTACCTGCGTCTCTTGAAAGGCGACTTGGGCGTGTCGGCCGTGGGGACCATTTGCTCCCCGGGTCGCACCCACATGATGGGCCCGTCGTCGCTCTGGGAACGACAGTCCAGCTTCAGACTGGAGAGGCTTCCCCACGGCAGGGTCATCTGTGGACACATTTAGCTCCATTGATTTACAGTACAAAACCTGCAGCACTGGCTGACTCACACAGACACAATACTCTTGCTGCGCTTAATGGCATACAAGCATATAATGATAAAATAGCAGGTGTGATTTATTGTTTAAGCAGATCTTTAATGAGAAGTACAACAGGCTGAACAGATGCTATAGAGTTTGTGTTATTATGGAGTGTGGCCTTATGCTTATTAATGAGCTTCCTCAGAGAAACACAATGCACAAAGCATATTAAACGATTCTCGCCTGAGGTCTGAAGGAGGAAGCACAGGTTACAGCTGCACTATTTGCAGCCGAAACAAAAAAAGTAAAAGAAAAGGAGAAGACATGAGCATTGTGGTGTGGGGTCAATTTCATTGTCAACGATGAAACTTAAAAACCTTGAGAAAGGGCGACTCCTCCAGCATGTCGAGGAACTCCGGGAAGTAGTCTCCGACTTCTTCGTCCACAGCTCCCACCAAGCTGATCTGCCTCATGGGACCGGACCGATAGGTTCCTGAACAATACGTCCGGCTCACCTGGAACAGTTTGTCCAACTCAGTATTACATAGCAACTGCATATCCCATAAACCAATTGTCTCAGTGGAGGGTTTTTTTCCCCAAGTGCCATACTTTAGTTTTTGGCAAACGTGTTAGATTCTGGTATGAGGGATGCACGGTAATTACAACCCCCCATCATTGCTGACCCTACATGTCCGATAACACATATAACACAGCGCATATTGAAGAGTACATAACACAAAAAGAGAAGTAAAAGTATACTACTGAATCTGGAACTTCAGTCAAATATTGAAGCGACAGATGTGTCTGACTCAGATCTGTCGCATTTCCACTTGGAGCAAAATGAAACGGCTGCTCCATAGACGCAGTACGTGATCTGCAATATTCCTTCTGTCCTTCGAGCTGCAGGCGGGATCTGTTCCCTCACGCCACAGGTTAATGGCTGAGCTGCAGCTGCAGCGGCACATCATGCCTGGAGGATGCTTTTCACCATCTCACTTATCGGCCGGCAGCCAGCGAGGCCTCACCACAGGACTGGAATAAATGGGGAAATCCACACACAGTCATAGCGATGTTTTTTTTTACACTCTCAAGTGTGTGCTGAAGCCACAAACTGGTGCAGTTCTGCATTGATGTTGATTTCTGTTTTTTTACACGTATATATGTGTTGGCTTGCAGATTAACATGTGTACCATTAACGACCTGGTGTGCAATAATACCTTGTTATAATGTGGAGTAGCACAATGCCAAAAACCTGAGAAGCTGTGTGTAACCTGAATAAAACATTGTGGAGAAAACATATTAAATGCTTGGCCTCTTCCACTATATTGATGCAGTACAATTCTGCTCTCTGAGTTTGTTGGTTCAGGAGGAACTGGGACATTTGGGGGATGCTGATCACTGAACAGCTAGTGAACAGGCTACAGCAGCAGCATCCTGGAGAGTATTTCACAAACAAGGATGGAGCAGGTTCCAACACTTTGCCAATCCTGTGACGAATTATGGCAATGTACTGCTCAATGCTCAGTGTACAATGGTACTGTATATGCTGTATATGTGTATATGCATAAGGACTGCTTAAAACTGTTGGATAGACAGCGGGTAAGGAGATGGATGAATCCATGGATAAACTACTAGGGGCCATTATTTCATGGATAAGGATCTTTGGCAACTGACTGGATGCTGTTTTTAGGTGCAGCCTCACAGTTTTTCCTGGAAACAGGCTTGTAAAGCGCTGAACTTCATAAAGCACAAGTAAATACAACAAAGCGTTCTTAGCTGCGTCTTCCCACTCTCAGCGTGTCAGTTAATCCTCTGGACTCTGCGGTGGTGATCAAACTGGGTTCGGTTTCTCTGAAGAGACGGAAAACCGCCCAGCTCTGTGTGCCCTCTTCATATCTATCACACATGCAGACGGCTGGCTCCGTTCCTCCTCCACCCTGCCACCTTTCTCAGGAAGAGAGAGCGGGTGTAATCCTTTATCGCCGCCGAACAAGAGCAGCTTCATTAAATCTCTCTGAGAACAGACACAAATTGGCACCCACACGTGTTTTCAGACTTTGTACTTTGGCCCTGAATCCGCTGCCAGGTGGTAAACACATACCTGAGCTGATCCACGATGGTGGCTTCACCTGAGATTTCAATTTGCTGTGCACCTGGGAGCTTGTTAGACCAGGCTGCCAGTCTTGCACTTGGCATTCACAGGCCGGCATCATCATCATGCTCAGCAGAACTCTACTTTTCCATGGAGTAAGTCAGTTAAAAGCCTGAGTTTTCCTCTTCTAGGAGGCTCTAAGAGCCAACATAACTGCTGATGCATTTTCGTGTTGTTTACTTCATCAACTTTCTAAAAACAGAATTCATGAGATGTTCATAATATTTCATGATCAGAGTTGAAATAATTAATCCATTTGCACAGTCAATCAGCTAGAAGATTGTTGGTAAAATGTGCACATTTGAAGGCTTCCTGGTGAAATGTCAGACAAGCATGAATATGTCAACACAGGTTTCTATTCCTTTCCTTTCTATTAATTAATTTATCAATCAATTAATAGAAAGGGCCTTTCAGCGTGGAAGTTGCCTGTTCTCCCATTGTCTTCATTGGAAGACTCCAATCTGCCCCTACATGTGAGTGTGAGGGTGAAATGTGTCTGTGTGTGTATCTATCTTGTAATGGACTGTCCAGGTAAAATACCAGTGCCCTCAACAGAACTGAACCTTTGATGAAGCCAAAGGAGGTGTGCCGCTGTTTCACATACCTGAGAATGGAAGTTGGCAATAGTGGTGGTCTCGATGTCTTTCTTGCCCAGCATCTCCATTTTGACTGGCGTGTTGGGGAAGTTGAAGGCAAAGTAGTCCAGGAAGTCAGGCAGGTAGGACGCTGCACTGTGCACCACAGCCAGGGCGTAGGAGGCTGCACCTCGGGGCTTCTCGGCGAAGGCCAGCTCCAGGAACTCCTGGGCGAAGCACTCCATCTGGGCCGGACTGAGACAGGCCAGTTCGTCGGCATAGGCGTGCAGGACTAACCCCCCACCGTTGGCCTGACGCTCCTCGTGCATGAAGCGTCCGTAACAGGTGCCTGTCTGGAGGCAGGAGCTGCGGATATAGTGGTCTTGGTGGGAGAGGAAGGGTACACGTCCCAGTTTGAGAGCGTGGAGGTAGGGCAGGTGGCTCTCGATGGCGTCTCGGCCGGCCTGGTTTCGACTGGTTTCGTGCTTCGCTGCAGCGGGCAGGGGCGTCTCGGGACAAACGGGCAGAGTGAGGTCGGCTCCGAGGCCTGCACATACAGTTTGCACCGCTTTGTTGTGCACGTGCCGGACCTTCTTCGCACAGTGCTCTTCCTCGCGGTGCTTCTTCTTCTTCTTTTTCTTCTTCAGGAGGTACTCCTCCAGTGTTGGAGACTTGACGTTCTCATTGTGGGGCCTCGGCTCTACACAAACAATCACAGGTACAGGTCAGAGGAGATGGGGGGGCAGCTGTGTCCTACAAGGCATAACATTAAATTGGCTGTAAATATTTATAGAAAATGCTGACAAGGTGAATAGTACTATTCTTCAATACTGACCCAGACCAAAAACAATATTTAGGTTGACCGGAGATTCTAAATTGCTTGTAGGTACAAGTGAGAGCATGAATAGTGTGACTGCCCCATGATGAGGGTGACTGCAGCCGAAGTGCAAAGCGGTGTAAGATTGTTGGGTCAACCACCAATTTATAAATTGGTTTGAATGGATAAAAGTAGCAGCTGCATCTAAAAATACTTTGCATGTTCATTCGGAATGAGCTACCGTTTACCATGACGGACTGGTTACCCGTCCAGGGTTTATTCCCTGTCTTTGCTCTACACAGTATCTGCACTGGAGAGAGGCACCAGGAGACACCCAGACACCACATAACGGATGGATGGATATTTATAGAAGCATGCCACAAATACGTATAACATTATGGCAAAGAGGAGGGGGACAAACTTCCTTCAAAACGATCTCCACTGCACCATTCCCCACCAGTTTGGACAATATTTAAGACACAGAGCTACTTAATTGTTACAGTATTGCTTATACACAATGTGAAGGCAATAAGTAAATGTCACATGCTAAAGGTTGCCCTGTGGGCACGACACATCCCTCACAGCTGTGTGTGTGTTGCTCCCCCAATTTTTTTTAACACTCACCCTTCTTTTTCTTCACTTCAGCGTGTTTCACATTGGCCTCGGCGTTTTCCTTTTTGGGCTTCAGCTTCTGCTCCTTCTCCCGGTGTTTCTCCTTGAAGTCCTGAGGCGGTTTGGCCTTCACTGACTTGAGGGGCGTGGAAGCCAAGAGCGCAGGTGGCTCCGGGGGCACCGCTCGCTTCTTCTGCGGAGGCTCCGGCACCTTCCTCGGCGCCGGCGGAGGAGGAGGAGGGGGTGGAGGAGGCTGGACGCTCTTCTTCGTGCCGTTGGTGAGAGGGTGGTTGTTATGGTGATGGTGGTGGTGATAGTGATGGTGGTGGTGGCTGTGCTTGTGGCTGTGCAGGACATGTTTACCCAGGTTGAAGTTGTTGGGTTTGGGGTTCGGCTGCAGCTGATGCGGCTGGAGGCTCCGGTGCTCCGGCTGGTGATGGAGCTTCACTTTCTTCACGTCTTTCTCGGTTCTCTCCCTCTTCTCAGGCGGCGGTGACAAGTCCCTCTTCTTCTTCCTTTTCCTCTCTTGAATGAATCTCTCCAGACTCTCTCTCAGCCTTTCTTCTCCTACTTTCGTACGGAGCAAGTCCACATGAGCTGCCATCTTTGCACGTACAGTACATTTAAAAGGACTCGGAATCCCTACTGCGCAGGTCCGTGAAAAATTGTAGTCCTTTCGCTGATAATTTGTAGTCCGCTACAATGTTTTCGCTCTGCTGCGCACGCGTAACGCGGGCGGCGGTGGGCGATGTAGTTTTCAGTTGGCGCAAAGATCCATGGGAGTTGAAGTTTGTACTATCATGAATGCGTGCCGCTCCGCACGCACACACTTCACTCCGGCTCGGCTGACGTCATGGTTAATTTTAATAACAGCCACCAGAGGCAGTGTGTCAGTTTACCATTGAAATCAGACTATGAATCATACTATGATTCATATTTAAAAAAAAAAGAAAAAGAAAAACATATATATCATATATTGCCTGTTTTAAATAGTTACTGTTGTTACTGTAACTATTGTAATTTATTAGTCAAATTGCTCACACTTTATATTATTCCAAATACTACTTCTAAACATTGATATCAGTTCATATCAATTTACATTATGTTGCTGGCCATGCAAGAGCAGAGAAGCGTGTCAGAGGTCAGCCAAAGAAAAAGTTTATTGCAGGGGTGCTGAATGTTCTTAATAATGTTCCTGGCTCTAGTCATGCACCATTTTGTCTTTATCTGATTCTCAGATGCTAATTTTTCCTCAGATCCCTCGCCAAAGGAATAGACAGTGCCTTTTGTAGTTAACCTTATTAGAATATAAAGATACAAAGTACAGGAGCAATGGGTTGAAGCATTTTATGAGTTTTGTGTATCTTAACTTCCTTAATTATAACTTCTACTCCTTTAAATGATGGATAAGTGGATTGCACCGTCTTCACAGCAATAAAGACCTGGGTTGTTTGCATGTTCATGTTCATTTTTTCAGTTACTCTTCCAAATTCAATTAGAGACTCTAAAATGCTCCCAGGTGTGAGAGTGAGCAGTGTGTATGTGGATAGATAGACCTGTTAAAATAGGTCTCTAAAATATCCATTCCGAGTGATCTTTCAGTGTAGGCCATAGAGAAAACGATTCTTGCTCTGGGCAAAAATCGATATGGTTTATCTGGAGAAAATACAATTACTACGGAGTTAAGACATATCAAGTATATACCTGAGTTTTTTTCCTTTTTTCCACAAAATCCATGTGTCAGTGGAGGCAATCAATATTAATTGCAAATAGACAGCAAAGTGTTACAGTCTAATAGTTGCTACGAACAGTGTCAGGGGGATATCAGCCATTTGTTTGAATCCACAAATAATAATGTCAGTCTCATTTATTCAGTAAACCTTTATTTATCAGTGCATGAACAGAATGCCATGACCAGATTATTTCTTGTCACCCATTTTATATCATTTCCTTTCACTTCCCTTAAAAAAATAATGAAACGATTTACAGAGGATTTTTTTTCCTGCATGAAGGCATTTATACAGGTGCTGTACAATTTATAAACATTTACAACTACCATGGTGTGAAAACGTAAAGACTTTCTTTTTATACGATGAAGCAATGCAAGGCCACGGTATCAGACATGGTAATGGCATGAGGAGTAAATAATACAGTAGTCCTATCAACAACAAAGTGGACAATAAATTAGTACGTGGTCTCAAAGACCGATAGATGCATGTGTTACTTCTCTACATCCTTTAACTGGCTGATGAGGGTGCGGTTCAGGCAATGACCGGTTTGTGAATAGCAGTTTACACACCACTAGATGTCTCTGTATTCCACAGTTAGCAACACTGAAACAACACAGAAATTTAGTCTTCAGAGCAGGGCATACTTGATCCCAAATAAATTAGAAAAACAAAAACAAAACAAAAAAAAAGAACAAACGAGAAATCTTATTGTATATTTTGATCCAGGAATTAAATCCCAGTTAGAGTAAGTCAAAGTAAGACTCCCAAAGAAGCAGGCAAAGCCATTTTCACATTATGCACCATGTGCAACCACCGAAAGGCAACATAGTTGCCCGAGTATGAGGACGAGTGTCCCTCCTGTGGAACATTAACTGCATTCTTACTGAGTCTGGCTTTGTGTAGAACACAAACATGACAGCCACGGCGTTGTTAATGATTGACAATTAAGCAAACATAATGTGCATACTATGCCTTTCTCACATTGAGGGTACACATACTACGCGAGAGACTGATCACCTGATCAAAAACAGATATGGAAGTCAGAATGATATTAAATGATATGTGTTTGTGCCTACATTTATGACGACAAAAATACAAATTCTCTTAAAGTTTTTTACAAGTTGAAGGCAGAGGTCTTGCTTCTTACAATCAATCTCTGTTAATTCAACTCATCTAAATCATGTGTCAATATAAGAGTAATCACTTTGTTAAATAATGTGTTTTTGGATTACATATAGGCAATGCTACAGCGATATCTAAAATACACAGGCCTACCAGTCTGCTTGGATACATACACACATAGCCAGAGGACCTAAATTACAGAGCTGCTAAACAGTAGACAACATTATGGATCGGGCTCGCATGACCATTTATAGACCATGTAAACACAGAAATTGAATGTATAGATTTTTCCACTTTGAGTGTTGGTATTTTAGAATGTGGTGTGGGTTCTACACATTCTATTCCTATTGTACGGTTCACACCAAAAGTGAAATGACTCAGAGTGGATATGTGTACTAACAATTCTGCTTACATAGAATTTCAATAAATTACATTATGCTTCATTTTTAACACACATGTAACAAACATTAGAACTATAACCACAAGTGTCTGGTCTGCTGATTGATGCATATAAAGCTCCAGGGTAGTTCCTTCACCCTCTGTTAAACTAATGGAATTAGAGTCTTCTCATGTGTATGAATACAATCACGCGCACAGCACAAGCCTATTTGGGCTTCTGAGAAACAGGACAGTAATCGACTTAGAGGACACTCTGTCACCCTTTTCCGACTGGTTTTAGGCAAAATTCACCAGCCTTACTTTTTCAGTACATCCTTCAGTGACACGTGATTGCATGAGTCCTTCAAAATGAATCCCCTCCCTAAAAAAGGAAAAGGAAAAAAAAGAAATCCTTCATGGAGGTGGATAGATGGGGAGAACAGTTCACCTCAAAACCCACAAAAAAGTCTCACAGTGAGTGCAATACGGAGCAGCTTCTTAATAACCGCAGTCCCTGATTGGCACAAAATAGACTTCAGTGTCGCATCCCAAGAAAAAAAAAAATACACACACTCAGAACCACCTGTTACACACAAGTCCTCAGGTCTTCCAACAATACAAATACTCATGCGTGGATCTCAGATCGGACGTCAGCAGCGTGATGCAAACTGACCGAGGCAAACTGGGTGAAAAAAAAAAAAGCAATAAAAATCATGAGCGATGAAAAGCTATGTTGCTGGTAACACAGTGATCTGCTTTGTCTGAGATACTCAAAAAGAAGAAAAAGAAAAAAAATCCTTCCATTTTGAATGTCAGTCCTTCTGAGGCTCAGCTTTCTCGTAATATATGCAGAGAGATAGTTCTGGGAGGATATCAGCTCTCTGCCTACATCGTGTCCACCTGGGATTGGATCTTGGCAGAACTGGGAACCTTCCATGGACCCGGGGTGATTTGGGCCTTCTTGCTGGTGGCGGCTCCATTGCAGCCGGGGTCCTGGAGGCTGCTGCTGCTGCTCGATCCACTGGGGTCCCTTCTGCTTGCTTCTTCACTCGGCCCGTGGTGCTTGCTTTCCCGATATTCCTTACTCCTCCGACCGAGGGTGCCGCTATCTGCGTCTGACCCTGCCCTCTCCCTGTGTGCCTGGGACTGGTACTTTTGCCCCATTGCCTCCTGCTCAGCCCTTTTGTTCTTCTTCTGGCGTTCGCTGGTCCCCAAGCTTTTGTCTCCGCTCTCTGCGGTGCCCCTCTCCTGCCAGTGGGGCACGTCCTCCTCCCTGTGCCTCCTCTCCTTCCCTTCTCCGTAGGCGGTGTTGGGCTTCTGGCCAGCTGGACGCCTCGGGCTCTGGGGCTCCACCAGGTTCTTCAGAGGGTCGAGGTCCCTCTTGGAGCCTTTTCGTGGGCTGGAGGAGCGGTGTTCTTTTTGCCCTTGGGGCTTTCTTTCTCTGTTCATATCCTCCAGGGATCCACCTCCTTGGCCACGTGGATCTGTTTTCCTGGGACTCAGCGAGTGCTCCACGTGATCTGCCCAGCCTTCGGTAGCTCTCTTGGGACTAGCGGGCTTGGAGTCGCCCCTGCTTGTTTTTCTGGCGCTGGGGCTGGTGGTACGCTTATGGTCCGAGAGCTGCTGTCCTCGTGATTTGTTAGCCTGCCTTCTGTGCTCCTGCCCGCCGCTGGGGGATCCGGATGTCCTGGGATCCCCCGCGGAGAACTCGTCGGAGACGGTCGTCTTGGGTGAAGATGGGGACAGCTCGGAGGTAGAGAGGGAGATAGAGGATGGCGAGGCGGGAGATGACTGTCCGTCAGATGCAGAAAGTCTGGGGAAGCTCGAGGTTGGAATGGTTACTTTATCCTTTGAACCTAAGAAATGAGCAGTATAGAGTAAGAACAACACAAGCTACAATATCCCCATACAGATAGGATATTTGACATTCTCGAGAAAAATGAAGGATAACTAAACATATCATGCAATAAATACAAAATAATTTCATACTGAGGAAAAAAAATGTTTTCTACACTGCTCACTCTCTATAATAACCCTCTATATATATCTGCCTTGCTTGAGATAATCAGCCGACAACATAGCCGTCAATGGAAAGGGCGCTGGCAGTCGCCCGGCATCGGCGTTTCAATTTCCCCCCCAAGCTGATAAGAATTGCACAGCTGTGATAGAGAGCAGATATATGCAGCAGAAAACCAGAGAAAGAGGAAACAAAAAAGAAGAGCGATGGATTTTGGTGATGCTGAAATGAGCTTCTGGATTTCTAGGAGCAACAACTCATAGAAATTCATTCTAATGCGGTCTGTGGATTGAGAGGTTGATGCCAGTGAATGCACACAGATCCTTTTACTACTTGTCACTCACTGATAGGCATCTAGTGACGGACCCCAGGTCTCCGTCTTCTTTCGGGCTCAGGATGAGGTGTGTGTTCAGTGGCATGCCAGGTTCGATAATACCCTTAGAAAATAACTTGCGGGGCTCTGAAGCCTCCCAGCGCTCCTGCAGGTCTGTTCGTTCTTCTAGGACTCACTGCTTTGGTTCAGCCCGCAGGCGGGAGGTGGCGGTATCTCTGCTTCTACACTTTACTTTAACTGCGTCACAGAGAGCTGATCTATTTCAGATTGATCATGGGGGATGGCGGAGGGGACAGAGGACGACACTTGAATCTAGCAGATGAATCACTTTGAAAGGAGAGGTCAGAGGTAAAAGTATGAGGAGTACAAAGTTTACCAAGGTTATTAGGGACAGACCAAGAAAAGCAGTGAGGCCTTTAGTGATGCTCTGGTTTCATGTAGAAGCACAGGGTGGAAGAAGAGTTCAGACCTATAGGAGGAAAAGATAAATAGGTAGAAATAGACAGCCGTGCCGATGCAGAAAACCAGAGCAGATAAAAAGCACAAGAGGAAGATCAAGATAGTGAGACAGAATGAGAAGAGAGAGAGGTCAAGATAAAAGCCCGCAACACATGCATGAGGATAAAGAAACCCAGCACCCTGCTTATCAAGCATATCCATACAGAAGCTGCTACATATGTATGGTTAATATGCTACTCTATGCAGTGGCAACAATGTATGTGCATGCATGTGCCCGGCTCTCGGCAGTCACTCACTGTGATCGGGGACCAGGCCCTGGCCCGGTCGAAGCAGGAGGTGGACTTTACTGCCTCCAGCTTGGATCAGCTCGATTGCCCGGGTGTGCGTGATGCCTTGCGTGGCTTCGCCGTTGATCTCCACGATCTGATCTCCAACCTGTGTCCCGGATATAGCACTTTGTCAGGCATTAACAAGCAGAATTTACTGAAGGAGCGACAGCCGTGGTTCTGAAGCTGACGGCACAGCTGGAGAGACGGGAGGCATGAGGTGAAAGGGACAGGTGCGCGCCGTCATTCTCCTCGCAACAGGAAGTTAATTATTGTTGTTTGGCCTAAAAACCAACAAGCTCCTCTATCTATCTTTCTATTTATCTACTCTCAGCAGAGGCAGCTGCAGCAGAAGTGGTGACACGCTTCTCACCGATGTCACTTTGATGCATCAAAACACGTTGTAGACAAATTCTGCACCGATTGTACTTTCTGTGACTCAAAACTACAATAATGACATGATACACCTAATACAATGTAAAATGACCGCTCATTCAGTGACTTTAAATAGTGGCTACTATGCCTCTTAACTGTCAATGACAGGTAAGAGGACTGTGATTAAATCACTCTGCACAGGCTTCCCGAGGAAGGCTGACAGACAGGCAGCTGAGCAAATATATATAAAAAAAAAACTCACATGTATCCTGCCATCTTTCAGAGCAGGTCCCTCCTCAGCCAGGCGCAGGATAAACAAGCCCATGTTATATTCTTTCCCTCCTCTCAGGCTGAAGCCGAAGCCCCGCTGGCTGCGCTCCAGCTCCACCACAAAACAGCCCTGCAGTTCACAAACAAGAATATGAGCTTTTTGAGATCAGAGCACATCTTGACAGAGAGAAAATATAACGCACATAAGGCAAACCAGTTGGATCATTAATCTCCAGACAGTCCCTATAAAGGCTTTGCAGCTTAATTAATTACTTTATTTACTAAATATTGCAAGAATAGTTTAATAAAGAGAAAAACTGATTCATTTCTGCTGTGGTCTTACCTGCTTTGAGCCTGGCATGGGGAGGGTGCCCATCTCTTTTGGTACAAGAGAGTTCTTCATCTCTATGTCACTATTCCTACCACAAAAGAGACCAAAAACACATTCAGCAACCAACCAGCACACAGTAGACATGACAAATACACCAGCTGTGTTGATGTATTACAAGTTAGCAGGATGATATATGAATCTGAAAGTACATAAATGGGATACAGTCTCTAGTTTAGGTTTTCCACCAAGATGGTTCTAGCACTAGATTGGAGCCAGTTCAAAGTGAAAACTGGATGAGAGACTGATGCTCTTCCATGACTTGAGAGTCATATCGCTAAGCCATTGTATACATCAATTATGCCACTACCAGTCTGAGTCCATGACAAAAAAAGAATTTTCCTTAGCCGTCTGTAAACATTTTGAGCACTATCCTCTTGTGGTCCCTGTAGCCTTACTTTAGCTCCTTCAGCTTCTGTTTTATTACATCTGTTGTAGGGCTTCTTTAACATAGCACAAAAAAAAAGCCAGACTTGTTGCTGTAGGTCTCAACCCCGCCCCCAGTCTCCGATGCAGGTGGTTCTTATTCCTAGTAAAGTAAAGTAAAGAAATGGTGCCACCCTGGCACCATTTCTATATCTTGAAACACAAAGAGGAAAAAGTCCCAGTCTCTCGTCTCAGTCTTCACCCCCTTCTGCTGTGCCCAGGGTGATCCACGCAGCACCACGCCTTCATTACAGTGGCATGAGCCTTTTTCTGCTGGTTTCATTATCCAATGCACAGAGACCAGCATAAATCCTTCAAAGAGCCAAGTTGCTTTTACAGTTCAGTGGTGGATAGCGGGAGCATGCTTTAATGCTCGGCAGAGCTCATTACAATGCCTTTGTGGAACTTAGCCGCGCTGACACACTATCTAAAGAGTTTGGGCCCTCTTAGGCACCCTGGCACGGAGAGGAGTTTACACACTTCACACGGCCAAGCTGACAGCCGCAGCTCTAACCAGAGCTGACCCGAGGCATGTGTTGGAGATTAGATGGAGAGCGGGGAATGGACAGGCGGCTAAATGAGAAGAAGGGGAAGACGTGGCGAAACGGAGCGGCAGAGGGTGGGAAATGGTGGCAAAGCAACAGCTTAAAACAAGCCTGACACAGGTAATCTTGTTAAAAAAGATCAAAGAGCAAAACAAGACTCCACATTAATATAACAGTGTCTTTTTCTATGCTTTGCCATCCAAACACTGACCATGGGGGGATTTTCTGTCTTTCCGGATAACAAGGAGAACCTGGGCCACAAGAGATGATGGTAATGGGCCATACTGTCACACAAACCACAGCCTACTTGGAGAGGATTTGGGCTAATTTATGGTTCAAGAGGCAGATCCTGTATTAGACTGTCTCCCGTGGACGCTGTGTCTGAGAGGGATGCTGCTAAGCTCATGCCTGTGTGTAAGCGTCTGCGAGTGCTGGCGTACCTGTCCTGATAGTTGGGAGGCTGCTGGCCCATGGCTCTGTGTTGTGCCGAAGGGCTCTGCTTGGCTGAATTTGTTCCAGACGGAGGAGCGCTGTCTGTAAAAACACAGTTTACACAAACGCGTGCACATCGTGAGAAAACAAACTCAACGCACAAACACTCCAAAGACATAATCTTCGATCATTTCTGGGGCTTGGCTTCAGAGCACCGTGAACTTCCTCCACCCACCATCTTCAGGCACCACAGTGAGGGTGACAGAAGTGCCCGCATCTTTGATGAGCTGGACAATATCGTTGTGCGACAGCTCCATGATGGAGAGGCCGTTGACTGCAGAGATGCGATCTCCCACCTTCATCTGACCGAGGCGGTCTGTCGGACTGCCCTCGATGATGCGGCCAATCTTGTGTGGTATGACTGAAGCGGAGAAACAGAAGAGAAAGTATTCAATGAGACAGATCTCACATGCAGGATTTTTTTGCGGCTCTGTTTGTCTATGCTACAGAGTGGCGGTGCAGACCAGCTCTGAATGTAAAGAGTCTTTGGAGAACATAGCTATTAACATTCAAGCCGAATCGAGTTGAATCAAGCCATACAATCTGTCTGTGTTCTGGGCAGAGAGAGACTATGAATTATTAAGTAAGCCTACGTCTGGGAAGATAAAACACAACAAATACAGTGAAACAGCTATTTGACAAATGGATAAAAACCATAACATTTCATTGAGCTTTTCTGCTTAGACTTTAATTGCCAGTCACAGATGAGATGTGTTTTGCCTTTGGCTCTGACCTCCGGGTGGAGGCTTGCTTTTTGACGTCAGGATAACAAAACCAAATCCCTCGTTGTCTTTGCGCTGCAGCGTGACGTCAAAGAACTCCGGCCGGGATGGCTGAGCGGGCTGGATGGTGTTGGGAAGCTCGACACGCGGGACCTTCGGGGAGCTGTTGACAACGGCGGATGCGACCTGCTGGGGCGGCTGAGTGCTCATCTCCTCGCCGTCGCCGTCTGAGGAGTGACAATGCACAAAGAAATCAGGGGACGTGTACGAGCAGTGAGAACATGTCAGTTTTGGCAGTGACAGTCTGCAGGGATTGGATCAGATTGGAAAGCAAGTGACAAAATGACAAAACGCTTCTTCAAGGGAGGGGTCACACACGGACTTAGCTGAGATACATCTCAGCCTGTGAACAATTATTCATCAAAATGCTTCCCGTTTGTCATTCTTGTGATGGCATCATAAATAATCCAAAACACCCCGGCTTTACTGACGACAGCCTTTTTTGCTGTGGTTATTGCGCACGAGAAATAAAAGACAACTCGTCGCTCCAGATAAAAGCCATTCACAATTTGTTATTCACAAGACAAGGCTGATCTACCTCAATCTCTCTTTGCTCTGTGTTTGTTTTGCTGAGTCCATGCTTTGTCAGCCGGCGTCAGGCAATGTCTGTCTAAAGCCCCACTTTCAAGGCGTAAACCTTCGCATGATTGATGCTTAATTTTTGCGACGTGATCAAAGCTGCTGTTGCAATACATCAAATCCAAAGTAATTTCAAAAAGTGCTTGTTTCTATTCATGGAATGGTTATTTGTGCGGGTAAACAAGCCTGAATGCAGCAGGGGTTTGTGCTGTTGGAAAAGAGGACTCAGCATGTTTTTTTTCCTCCTGCCTTTGTGATGTAAATCAATTCTCCCAGCTGATCTGAGCTTCACTGCCCATCATGCAAGCCCAATCAGCCTTGATAGATAAACACAGTACGAACAATCTCCCTCTGTTAATTCAGAGCATCAGATGATGTTTTTTTTCTGTTTAGGTGTGAGAACGTATTCCTTATCAGTAACCTGACATTAAAGTAAAAACAAAACCATCAACCAAAACCCTATTTTTCTTTCTAGGAAAAGGCTTGCTTAGGCCAAAAAAAAAAAGTCAATTCTGGTTCGAACTTCATTTATTCAGATTTATCCACGAGAAAGTCATCCGGAACAAATTTAAAGGATTAGAGAAAAGAAAATTCCCAGATCAAAGCTTTAGCTCAGAGGTCCTCCTCCAGCATACTGATCTAAACAAGAAGCCGTGCTTGAAAGCTCTCGGGTGCTCTCAGAGAAAACGTTGAGTTGATTATTCAGAGGCAGGCCCACCTGCGTGTGCCAGTTTCCTGCGCACGGTGAGCATGACTTGGCCGTTCCGTGCCGCGTTGGTCATCAGCTCCAGCACTTGCTTGTGAGATTTGCCCTTGACCGGCACCCCGTCTATACACAGCAGCTCATCCCCCGCCCGCAGGCGCCCGTCCTTCTCAGCCGCACCGAGTGGGACGATGGCACCGATGTACACCTGTGGAAGTAAGAGGATGCTGTTGGAAAGAGCTTGATGCTCACATCTGAGCCGGAGCCAGTACCAGGATTAAGTAGCCTTAGAGGAAATCATCTGTGGAAATCCCCTCTGTTGCTTGGTATTTTCAAAACCTTGTTTCCTAAGTGCAAATTATATCCATTTCCCCATCGACCTATGGCAACAGAAGGAATTCAGGCTTTTCAAATCACTGAATGCGGCTCAAATACTGCCCTGCTTGGTGTCTAATATCTGATATCTCAGGGCTGGGGACTCAAGCCAAGCTCGGTTGTAAACAGCTGGACGGTGCTGGGCGGCTGCCTACCGGCTGATCCGGACCCTCTCCTCCAAGGACTCTGAAGCCAAAGCCTGATTCCTGGTTCCTTTTGATGTACACATCCAGGTCCTTGGTATTAGGAGCTGCAGGGAGGAGAGGACGGGGAGGGGAGGAAAGAGGAGACTTTTAAAAAAGCCTGTAATGTTGAATATGTGTGTGTATGTGTGTGTGTGCATGAGACGCATTGTATCAAAGCCTGTAGTCAAGACCAGTATTTTTCAAGTGACTCAGAAACTGTAATTACAGAGCAATTCAATGACAGAAATTAAGTTGAGCATTAGTGCAAATTTTATACCAAGTACTGCTGACCAGACAACAAGCAATAGTAAAACACCAATTTGGACTACTTGGCAAGGACTGTAATTATTTCTTGACAACAGATCATTTGTCAGATGAATTAAAAACTCATATTAAAAAACAAAAAATCATTAGCTGCAATCCACTTCATTATCATTTCGGGATTCTCTTACGCTTGCTGTCGAGCATGGCCTTGGACTTGAGGTAGAGCTCTGAGGCGTCCGGTTTGGGCGAGGACGAGCGCAGGGTGTTGACGGGGAAGGGAAGCGGGTTGGGGGGCACCTCGGAGGGCTGGCCAAGCGTCTCTGTGCTGTCGATCATTTCCTGCCTCTGCTGCTGAGCGACGGGCTGGGGGCATGTATGGGGCATCTGATGGGGAATGGGGTGGGGCGTCTGCTGGGGCGTGGGCTGGGAAATGGTTTGGGACATGGGAGCTGTGCACTGCAACACAGAAACAAGTCATTTGATGAGTGGAATCAATAGTTCAAGGTGGAAAATCCACACACAAAAAAACACCCTTATGAACACTGGGATAACACTCCCTAGCGTACACGATTTCATGGTTGAAAGCTTTAGCTCCAGAATGACAACGCCAAACTACTGCATTACTGTTCACTTTTAAAAAATACTGAAACCACACATTGTAGTTCGGTGTTGAGCCAACAAAACAGGGTGAGTAAGCCAGTTGCAGCCTCGGCTCCTCTCTATTTTGGGAGAGCAGCATGGAGGAGCTGCACGGGAACAAGCTGTTGAACATGGCCTATCATCTTAAACACCCATACGCAGGGGGATGTTAAGTTGCTGTTTGCCAGGAGCCGGCATATTTACCCACATGCAGTTCCAGAAATAACAGCCTGGCTAATGTGGGCTCACTGAATAATGTAGCCAACAACAGCTTCACACTGTACGCACACATGGCACACATGGAGAGGTGCTCGCGGGTAACAGAGACAAAGTTAAAGCCCGTTCTGTTCAATAATTCAGCATGCAGCTTTGTCACCGCTGCCTAGTTTGGATCACTCTACCAAATGGGAATGATATTCTGCCTCGACTTACCGGTTTTAGTGATTTCACAGGAGATGTCTGACCTGTAGGCAGAGAGAGGCAGGAGTAAAATTACAATCCAGAAGTCAATCCATTCAAAAAACCACAGGAAATACCTATTCAAGAACAGGCCCTGAAGCTTCAAAGGCTTCGGAGTTCTACTTTGCCTCTGTCTCTACTTAACTGCACTGGCGTCCTGCTGTTGTAGAGCTCCCTCTTCTTTCACATTTTACATGAACAAATTCTATGCACGTCATAAGTTTCGGATTTTCTTTTTATCGCCTTGATCTGTTTGCCTGTCAGTGGGTAAAAAGGTAATTCAGCCAGTAGGGGGCAGTATAGTCCAATAGCAGGAAATGGCACAGCTGTCGGGCTGGGAGACACAGAGGTGACCCAAAGCCATGGGAAACACTTCTCTGGGCTAAACCTGCCAGCTGTTTATAGTGTAGCAAAGCAAAGCAAAGCAAAGCGAAAACTCCCTCCTCTGTCTGCAGCTTTTTGTAGCCACTTTAGAAATGGCAACAACAGTACTGATCTACTGAAATCAATGACTGGCGTAGGATTATCAGAAATTTCTCTGTAATAACTTTCAATCTATTTGTTTAAACATCAGCGAAGCAGAACCACCGCCTGTATCTTCTGAAGTAAATGTCATGTGTATTCCGCAGAGGAAAGGGTGGAAGACGTCTCATTTCCACATTTAAATCCCAAACAGGGATCAGGGCCAAATAATTTCCTGTTTCATTTCTCTCTGCTGCTGGTGCTGCTGCCATCGGAAGGGAGCTCTAGCCTGGGGCTGGGTGTAAAACTCAGCCTAATCCTGGTCTATGGGTGACCTGAGGGAAGCCCTGCAGCACAGCGCCTGGCAGTCCTGGAAAGCTGTGATCGCCTCCTCCAATTTAACTACTCACACACACATGCACGCATACACACACACACACACACACACACCAAGACTACAGTCATCTTTGGGGACCTAACATAGAGTCAAAGTCCTTTCTTAAAGCCCATTTTTCACCCAGTAATCCTAACTACTTTTTCCTTAATCCTAATACCTTTCCAAACCTTAATCACAAACCACAAATCACCTGTTTTCCAAATAGCGGTACACCCAACTGGAAGGATCCCTAAAGTAGAAACCCAATTTTGGATACACACACATATACAGATACAAACACACCATTCATACAGATGTGTAACCTCACTGACTGTATATGATGCCTACTGTAGCACATATTGGAAAACAGTTAATAACAGCAGTTCGCACACACCCATGGCCACACACACACACACACACATACACATACACATACAGGACAAGCCCCTAGAGCTCAGAGCAGAGCCCAGCTGAGTACATCTGATATGTGGTTGCAACACTGGTCTCTGGAATCTAGGCTACTGCACTGCAGTGCCGGCAAAGAGGAACGAGCCCTTCAAATCAGTGAAAGCCTGAAGTAAGGAGAAGGGCAGTGATTACCCACCAGGCTCTGCCTCTGCTACCTTCCGCTCTCTCTCTCTTCTCTGACTGACTCACTGCAACTTCGCCTTCCCAGTGCGGCTCACCATGCGACTGAGAACAACTTCCTCCCCGTTTGGGAAGGTGCACGGTGGATGATGCAGAGTTGTTGTGGACCAGAGCGTGAAATTGCTTTATTTAACATTGGGAAAATCTGTGAGTCCAAGCAATACCTACGGAACATCCCGATCCATCCTATTGCATAGAAATTAAAACACTGAAAGTGCTGCGTTAATTCTCACATGAGTTACATAGACAAGTGTTGATGTCGCTTGATGTCGTGATGCCACGAGACATTACTTTAAAACGCTTCTCACCTCTGTTGTTTCATTAATTCTTGTGTGTGTGTGTAAGTATGGTTGTATGTGTGTGTAAGGCAGTGAGTATGAGAGAGAGAGACCACAGGCAGCGCAAAGCTATGCAGGGATTAAAATGATTCCAGGGACTAAATCACCAGACTATCTCCGGGCTCTAACACCTGTTTGTTGTCTGAACGGTAACCTGAGTAGATTAATACAGACAGCAGCGATTTAGCAACAGAGATGTCACAGTGTCAGCACTGTAACCCCCAACCCCCCCTCCAGCCAGCTGTGACACACTTCTGTGGTTCAGGAACTGTGGGAAATTGAGAATCTAGAGTGATTTTTTTAAGAACACTCAAGTCCTAAATTTGAGTTCAACTGGGGTAAAGGCAGGAAACAGAATTTCAATCCAAGTTTGAAACGAATCCGAAAAAACAAACTCTGACTTGTGCTCCAACTTCAGTCCTTAAATACTGCTTACAAGCTACTAGATAGATTACTAGATAGATATCAAGCTTACCATGTAGTCCAAAGAGTTGAAAAACAACATCCAATTTAATTTGTGTATGTTGTTGCACAAGGGTGCTGGTGGTGGTGGTTGTTTTTGTTTTTATCTTTTTAAAAATATTGATGCTGTACCATTTTTTTTAGTTTTGTATTTATTCATTTATATTTACATATATATATGTTTATATATACAGTTTCTATATGTTTTCTATATTTATTTTTATTACTATTTTTTTTTATTTGGACAGTTGTAGGTTCACTGTTGTAGGCTGCTTGATCACTTGTTTTCTATGAGTATGACCACTCACCTCCTCTGAGCACCAGCACGTTGACCTCGCTGCCCACCGGCAGGTCTTTGAGGATGTCCACCACCTGGGAGTGGCTCAGCGTCTGCACGTTCTGCCTGTTGATCTCCTTGATGACGTCGCCCTTCAGCAAGCCGCGGCACCACTGCGCGTCCAGGATCATCTTGACCTTCTGGCCCAGGGGGCAGTCGGCGATGGCGAAGCCGAAGCCCCCGGGACCCTTCACCAGGGGCACGCTCACCAGCTCCGGCTGCAGCAGGGTGGGGTCTGGCCCGTCCTGGTTGGAGACGTGAGGAAGGTGGTGGTGGTGGTGGGAATGGGGAGGGTGGTGGTGGTGATGGTGGTGGTGGTGGTGGTGGCGCCCTCCGTTGGTCATGGGGGGCACCGCGGCGGTCTGCCTGGGGAGGGTCCCTCCGTCGGTGTAGTGGGAGTCCTGCGGCGTGGAGGTGGAGGGGGACGGAGAGGTCTCCTTGGAGGTGCCGACACCTCCTCCCGAGGTCTCCTCGCTGCTGCTGGAGTCCTCGGGCAGGGGGTAACCTCGACACAGCACCATGTCCACGTACTGGTTGATGGGGATGGACTGGAACATCTGCACAACATCAGCGTGAGTCTTCCCCAGCACGCAGTTCCCATTGATGTCCACGATCACGTCACCTAAAAGAGCAGAGAGAGCTTTAACACATTTGTGTAAAATGTTTCAAATGTGGTTGTGGGGACTGTTATTCTACTGCACATTTATAGGCATTTATAAAAGTACAATAAAAGGGAGTCTCCAGTGCCTCTGACGTACTTTTCACACAGGGTAAAATAATAAACGCGGAGCTGGGTTACTTAGAAGCAGAATATGTGTCTTCCACTCTCCCTCCACTCTTCCAACTCTTTGGAAAATCCAAAGACGATAATGAGAATGGAGAGAGTGAGCAAGGGTATAAAATAGCACAGGATCAGTGACATGCTGCTCCCTTCTTCCTCCTTTCATCTTAAAGCAAGAGAGCAGCCTCTACCCAGCCCTGGACGGGCTGAGACGTAGGCCTGGATGCTCAGCTAAATCGCTGACTGGCTCACTGGCCCTAGGCCCAGTGGAGGATTCAACCCACCTACACAATCGATACCTTTTCCAAGCAAACGCAGCTAAGGTTTCACTCTTCAAATGAGCTCCGTATAACTGATGTAGTGCCTGCTCAGACCCAGTCCACATATCCACTAACGGCCAATCTAATAAACAAGCATCTGCTAAGTAATAGAAAGATACTGCCAGTGAAAAAGAGCTACCGAAACATTTCAACGTTGGAATGAATAAATGTATCTGAGCCTACAGGAGTCAGAAGGTCTTGAAGCCCCCCCCAAAATAGTTGCTCCAGTTCAGAGCCTGCTATTACAACTGAAAGAAATTAATTACACTAATTTTTCGAGTTAATCAATTATCCTCCTTCTCAAGGGGAATAAAACACTAAGAATAATTAGTCTCTCTGTTCCACTTGCATCTCGATTCTCAGTAGCAGCAGCAGCAGCTGTAAGAGCATTATATGCAATCGATATTTCTGTAGCATGAACCTCCTCAGCCTCTTCAGCAGCAGTATTTGAAACGACTACAATCGCCGCATGCGTGAACCCAGCTTTTCCCTATGGAATAAAAAAAAGGATTTGCTGAGCTACCGACATTCAGACGCTCCCGCAGCGCTGTAGTCGCCTGGCAGAGTGACAGCGTTATATGCGGCAGATGTGACACAAACACATTCTTCATATAAGTGGGATGAAGAGACAACCGCTCTGCCGGCCTATTAAACCTGTAATATATGGCTGCGTATAAAATCTGGGTGTCAACCATAAACCCAACATGCGCTTTATTGACGGAAGTTTCCTATTTTTAGTGCTGCTCCATAAAACGCTGCCTATAAAGTTTTCCTTTTGCTTGACCGGGCAATGTGACATTCACAGAACAGCACTTGTCCTTTGTTTATTCTCTAAACATGTTTGTTTGCGTGCACATAAAACTGTCACAGGTGCCAAACCAAGCATGATTCAATGTGCATTCAATGCAAACAGCATGGTATGCGAGTGTGACTCATTTGTTGCAATAAATAATCATATTTGTCCTTGCTCAACTTCTAACTGTTTCTCCTTGTATGACTTTACTATGGTTACATGTAACTGACCACAGTAAATTGCATCTTTCACCAAGGCCTATGTGTCCTGGAGTGCACCATGTTGTGCGAGTGAGGATTACCCGAGGCGATCTTGTTGTCGTGTGCGGCGGGCCCATCCGGTAGGACGTTTTTGACCTGGAGGAACTCATCAGGGCGGTCTCCTCCGATGATGGTAAACCCGAAACCCTGGGGGCTTTTTCTGAGTGCTGTTTGCAGGATGGTGCCCTGCAGCTGAGATGGGTCTCGCGTGAAGCCCCGCGCTCCTCTACCAGGCTCCTCTGATGACGGGATGACCATGCAAAAAAAGAGGAAAATGATTGACTGATGATGACTGAATGGAACATGTACTGGACATGGAAAAGAAGAATAATCTTAAATGGCTTAAATGTCCATAAATACTGTACATTAAATGACTTTTTTACCATCCCGAACACAGTCCTGCCTCACCATAATCAGCGATCAACCATAATCATTCAACTTTCATATTTAGTTTAAAATGAAGTCACAGCGGTGTTAATTCCCTAAATCTTATAAGTGCACAGGCTTACGTGCCCAGGCCGTCTACATGTGTGGTGTGTAGAAATGAGATATGAGGAGAACCTGAAAAGCTCTCAAATTGCCATCTGTCTCTATCAACAAAACAGTCACGCGGTGACGACGTGTCTGACAGCACGTCACTCACCGCAAGTAATTACACGAACGCTCGGAGAACACTGTAATTTAATTGCAAACTCAAACAAATCACCCGTACACACACACACACACGCACACACACACACACACACAGACGGAACCTGCTTGGCTACTGCCCTGTTTGCAAAGCCGATAAACATCCAGTTATTACAAAACGTCTACATTTTGCACAACCCCATTGCTTTCGCTGTGGGGGTGCATTTGTCCTGGAATGCACCATTTAAACATTTCCCAGGTAAACTTTTCATTGCATATTCTCCTTTGTGTTGCCTGCAGGATGCACAAATGGTCCAGCTTTTAAGAAGGATTTGGGACTACATAAGACTGCCCGTATGTGTAAGAAAGACCATGAGATAAGCACTATGAGCCAGAGAGAGAGAGAGAGTAACATGGATTAAGCTTTGACATAAAGACTGAAATTCAAAGTAAATCCTTTCTTGCAAGGGGGATGTGAATTTTGTGCTGTGTCCCTCCATACTGGGCTTCTTCTATGGCATTTCCCACACTGAAAGATGAGGGGGGAGACATCAATCTCATTTAGGAGGGTAGAGATGGTGGTGGTCCCCCAACCCCCCCCTTTGCAATGTGTCATGGAATTATAATTTGCATAATTGCATGGCAATTGGCTGATAAATGTGACCGCTCTTGGAAAAAAAAAGTCTGATTAACGTGATGGCTGCTGCATCAGAGCCGTGTCAGAGAGATATTTTCAAGATTGCACATGTAAATTAATGTTACGCTAGCAGGCGGGATGAGGACATATTCCAAACATGCATGCGCTACAACACACACACTCACGCCTCACACGGTCACGACACATGTGTGTTTTAGCGCATGCATGTTGTTTGACAGCATTAAAAGGCCCCATCAGACTGGCCAGGCAATCTGTGTTCACAGACTCTGTCAGGACGCTGTCAACACCGCTCCTTACATGATCGCCGTGAAAGCAACACTGACAGAGGAGCAAAGAGCGAGAGAGAGACAGAGAGAGACAGAGAGAGTGGGCTAGGGAAAGGGCTGCAGACCAAAGCCGTGTTTACACGGCCTTGATTAAGCTGTGGGCCACAATGGGACAGTGTGTATCCTCCGGGGTGAAGTGATTATATGAAATGTCAGGCAGCATTGTCGGCACTGTAATTACGGGCTGAGCACAGTGCTGCGCTTTTGCTCCTCCGCTCTGCGAAGCATTGTTTGTGAGGTCGGGCCCCGGCCGTCCCTGTCAAAACAGTGTTTAGACGCCACCTCACGCACATCCACGCACTCACACCGGACCACTGGCCATTAATTCTCATTAACGAGGGTGGGAAGGTGCAGATATGAGCGCGCAGGGGGGAGCCGGGGTGGCAGAGAGCTGCGGGCGGCCGCTGGGCAGAGGAGGCTCAGCTGTGGGAGGTGGGGGGTCTGTGTGCAGCAGAGTGAGCGAGACACTCCTGTCCAAGGGGGTGAAATCTGAAACACACAGGCTAGTTTGAATATTCATGTGGCAGTGCTTTGCGTGTGCACGCACACAAGGGCGTGATAATTCAAACTTACTCCACGACGCCGCTTCTTAAACCTCTACACTGACGGAGAGGCAAGCGGGTCAAGCAATGGCAGCCGCCACAGGTGGCAAATGATGAACAGATGACCCAGTGGAAATGTAATTTATGAGCAAATGTCACTTTCAGCCACAGCGACCCTTCTCTACTTCTCAGCCTCTTCCGCGCTCGCCCTTTTATGGAGAGATCTTTGAACTGTGGGTGAATGACCGGGACAAAGAGCTTTTTCAAAGAGACCTCAGAGGCCTCACGATTTCATAATCTACTTGTCCAAACGAATTCTGCTGCCCAGACCCATTATTCAAATTAAATATCACTGCTTCAGAGACTACAGGCTGATTATCAGTGGCCCATCGACTGTTAGAACGTCTTCCAGACAACATCTCGGCGAGGGGGGCAGCGGCTCTCCAGGATTTGGAGAACACATCGAACACCTGTTATTATCCTCTCTGATCAAAAGCTACGCTTTGGACTCAAAAGCCAGAGTCTGTGTTTGGAAAACTCTGAGATTCGGAGGGAAAAGAAAGAATAGTACCACCAAATGTAAAAGCACTTAACATACTAGCAATAGCAGAGTGAACAAATTGAAACAAAATTTTCATCTTGTTCACCATTTAGTTAGTGCATCTTCAAAAGAGGTGCGGCTCAGGCTCATGGGAGTAAGTTCCTTAGATTTTTTTTCTGAACTGCACCGCTAAAGAAAAAGATCCAATGGTTGTATTCGAGTAGTTATTATTAGTCTTACTGAAAAACACAAGTGTTATTCTTGTGATGGTGCAAGAAGAGAAGTCAGGAAATCATTCAGTCAGTTTCCATTCTCCGGGGACTTTAAAATTCCCATGGATGTTATTTCAGTCCAAACCAAAGTGACAGAACAACAGATATATGCCATGAGCACGGTTATAGATCAATTGAGCTGAATCTTGGAGAAAACATGAAAAAAAAAGAAAAAAAAAAAGAAAATGAATTTGTCTTTACCATTTGTGCACTAATCTCTCCTTCTCGTTGTCTTAAATTCCAGGATGGAATTTGGAGCAATGATCTCACTTCCTGTGTATTTCCCTAATGACCAGCAAGAGAAAGACTTCCTGAACCTCAGTCTAAACCAGGACCTGTAGAGTCAACACTGCAGAGCTGACTATACGTCTTTGTAAAGGGGTAACACGTGTCATTATGAAGCTACTCTGACATTGTAAGACCATGGTAATGATTTACAGTATCAGGAAGGAGGATTCAAAGGAAGGATTTTCAGGAAATGAATTTCAGGAAATGGCTCTGACTATCTCCTAATTGCAATGTGCTTACACACAGTTAAAAAAAGAAATGCAATGTGCAACTCCTCCCTCTGTGTTTGTAAACAAGTGGTAATAGTGAGTCTGCGGTTTCTGCTACAGATGCTCGGTTGTTAGGCAAGTTACCTGAGGCTGTGGCAGCTGGGGGCGGGGCTACGGTGGGGGTGTCAACGCTCAACTTCCTCTTCGCTTCCATCACTGGATTTTCAAACTGTGTCTTCTGGTTGATGTGGCTGCAAAGAGGGAGAGAAGATCAAAAACTAGAAAACAAGTCACGCTTGTGGATGCAAATTCAATGTATTCGCATCTATTGGGGATACACCAATCCCCCCTCATTGCTCAATATTTGCCTCGACTGCCATCGGCCATCGATAAATGATGACATCCATTGACGGCAGTGGCCATTTCTTATCTGTTGCATATCGTGCTGAATCGGAGCAGAAGCTTTTTTTTGGGGGGGGGAGGAATAAATAACAGTGAAAAACATTGGTAACGACCCCAAATTTCACAGTTGGTGGAGCCCTAGCCTCCTCCATATTTTAGTTGTCAATATTTCTATTTAGATGACTACATCCGGTATCATGGGCAATTGAAGTCCCTGCTTCTATACTGTAGCTGTCTGTGATCTTACCTTTGGACCTCACACTACTGTTCACACCGCTGTTTGCCTGTCATGCAAACTTGTGATTTTACTACAAGGGCTTGGTGTAATATGGCAATGTATTTCAAGGCTGGACAGCATTTCATATTGTTTAATACACTGTGGCCAAAACTGCGAAAAATGAAAAGTTAAATGCCTTATAAATCCAAAGAAAACCAACGCTGCCAGAATAAACAACATCTGATCTACGCACATCATCACAAACGGATTCAATAAACTCAATGACCATGTTTCATATTGCGTGCCCGGGGAGGGTGGTTTTCTTTGCATTTCTCAAAACGAACAGTCTCGCCGAACTGGGATCACTGGCACTTATTCTGGTGACTTTATACTGAAGTCAATCTAAAAACAATTATGGATTTGCGGCTCACACCTGGGTGCTGAACCATTTCCTGCTACCCAGAGAAAGGTCCCGTTGCCGTTAGGCGATAATGGAGAGAGGTAGCTCATCTGCGTAATGAGCTTTAATAGTTGTAAATCCCAGCCATGACAGCACCTTGGAAAGACGAAATGCATCGATGCTGCACGGTGAATCAGCCACATGCTGAGATGCTGACGCTATCATTGTGTGTGTGTGTGTGTGTGTGTGTGTGTGTGTGTGCGTGTGCGTCTGCGCACACGCTCCACAAAAAGCGCTCCAGGCTCTCGCTGCGCCTGACTCATGCACAGAGATACCCTCCCCATTAAGTCTGGAGAGATAAACATTCCTTTCTCTTTCATTTCCACTCTTTCATTTCCTCTGCCGGCCCGGGTCTCTCCCTCTCGCACTCCTTGATTGCCACACCTCGCGCTTTGTTTTGGTGGCTGAGGGAATAATGAGACTTTGTGTCACGTCGTCGCATTCGGTCGTTCATTCACAACAAAATTTACCAGACAAAGGGACGGAGGCAGCCTCTCGCTGACCCTCTAGCATAAACAGACGAGCCAATCTCCCCTTTCCCTCTTTGTGCACAGTAATGGGACTAAAATGAAACATTGTGCTTTTGTTTACACTCTTCATCAGGATGGAATCTCACCCTCGTTTCCCTCTCGGGGACCCTAAACCTTCATTGTACGTTGTCTTGGCTGTCTTTTCACTTCCACTCTCTCTCTCTCTCTCACACAGACATACACACACACACACACACACACACACACACACACACACACACACACACACACACACACACACACACACACACACACACACACACACACACACACACACACACACACACACACACACACACACACACACACAAAGCAGTAACCCACGAGTGTTATCTGTGCGGACATAATTGCTTTCTGCAGGACTGTGGGAAACAAGCATCCGGACAATAGGAAAAAATGCTACAGTCACACACTGGATTCCACTCTGGACCATGGTGGTGAGACTGATGTGGCTTCATGTTGCAGAGGACTTGACAGTCATAGCAAAGAAGGAGAGATGCAAACCAAAGTCCCACGAGCAACAGATTCAGCCTTTTGACAGTCACTTGAGCATGCATATCCTGATCGGTTCACAGGTGCGCCCCTCCGGGCACCCGAAGGCACACAGAGATGTTTACTCACTCGACGTAGTAGGTGCCGAACTGGGGGTCCTCGATCTTCTCCCAGCCGTAGGGCAGCTCTGAGGGGAGAACACACGGGGACACGGCACAGACACAAATCACTGCAAGTACTGCTGAGGCACTACATGGACAATTGGATACAAGCAATGAGGCTTGGTGATGATGACTGGCAGCTTCACAGTGTGCTTTCCTTCACACAGGGAACGTGGCGACTGCTTTTATTTGTCACTGTGTATTTAGGGCTTAACACACAAAGTAAAAGGAGGCAGCGAGAGAAAGTGGGGAGGGGGGGACGGGAAATGTGCTGTTATGCAGCCTCCATGGAAAGTAAAAACCAACCCCCTGCAGTGTGTGTGCGTGTTTGTGTGTGTGTGTGTGCGCAACATCTTGAGTTTCGGCTGCTGTGTGACAAAACACATGCGGCTCAGAGGAGATCTTTACGCAAGAGGGGCCATAGAAAATTGCCTTTTGAGAGATGCTGCACTGATGAGCTCCCTGCGTGTGTCCCAGAAGCCATTAGAAAGCGAGGGCCACGCTGGAGACTGAGAGCTTGTGCTGTGTCACTGGCATGACTGTGACCAGGCCCGCTCAGCTGTTCAATCGCCGTCTGTTAGCCAGCGCCCTCTTCAGAGAGGCGCACGCTGCTCCGTACAGCAGGGAGATGGGATGAGATGCAAGTGTGTGTGTGTGTGTGTTTGCGTGTGTGTGCAGCTATCCTTAGACGCCGTCTCACCTCCTTCCTCGCATTTCTCCGGAGGCTTGGCCTTCTTGGCGAGCCGCGGGTCCAGCCAGGTGGTGGTCTTGCTGTTGTGACTGAGGAAACAAAGCTTCGGTTAAAAAAGATAAAGACAGCACGGCGATTCAGCGATTAGCATCGGCCACCCTCGAGAGCGTCCTTCACCCGGGAGTTTGTTCCGACCGCTCTGACAAACAAACACAGCTAAAAAGCTCCTCAGAAAGTGTGGCAAACGTCTAATCTTCTGGGATCAAACGGCTTGTTATGGAGGCCTTTCGAATATTAGTACAAGTTTTAACAAAGCCTCGAGAGGGGGAAGAGGATGGATGAAACGGTGGAGGCGAGGAGGTAAACACAGACCACGGGAGGAAAAGCGTGAACAGCTGCAGAGATCACAGAGAGCACCACTGAGAGAGCAGGTCAGGGGTGGCGAGCCTCATTTAGCCTGTTGTTTCTCCGCCTGGCAGAATGAGCTATTGATTTAGTGGTGCGCGGCAGCACCTGGCTCCGCCGGCGGCTCGCCATCGACTGCTCGCTACACTTAACGGGCCAGGTAAACAATGCAGCGCCTGCTGCTTTTAGCACCAGACAGCCCAGCCCGACATCAAACACTGGGGGGAAATGAATCAAACACTTGATGAAGAGCACGACGGTCACATCTGAGTCGGCTGCTAGTCTCTGTGTTCAGCAGCTGGCCTGATACTGTGCAGAGGAATATTTCAGGTAGAGAGGGTCGAACTTTCAATACATTCGGCTCATCAAGGCTGTTAGACAGGTTGGAGATAAACTGGGGAAGCATCGGGAGTGGGATTTGCATAGCGGTGATGTAATGGGAAAGTAATAGAACTAAACACAAGTAGTGGTAATAGCAGGGCTACTTACTCTATGAAATAGACCATGCCAGTCTCTGTGTAGGCCATCTCCCAGTTTTTAGGCAAGGGCTCCTGACTTTCATCCTGAGGGTTCCACGCACGCAGGTCCACGCAGGCTGACTGGTTGTAGCTGGGCACCGTCTTCCTCCACTCCGCCTTGTCCTTGTGCTCTGTGCCCCGACATGGGGAGAGGCACACGGGCATGGAGACAGACAGAGGGATGGCATGGGAGTAGGGGTAGGGAAGGTGGTAGAAGGAGAAGGAGACAGGAGGTGAGAGTGTGGCGCCATTGGAGCTCCTCTGGGCTCCTTGCATCTCTCTCCCTGTTGCTGCTGCTGCTGCTGCTGTTGTCGCTCGAGCTGATCTTCCTCTGTACACTGGGTGGACGGTTACATCCACGAGAGAGGAAGGGGTAGAGGGAGAGAGAGGGAGAGAGGGAGAGAGAAAGTACACAGCGAGAGGACGGAAGAGCAGCAATTGCCATAGGATTTGCATGTCAGCAGCGATGTACTGGGAGCTGCCTCCTGGGCAAGTGGCAGAACTGACCAATGCCTCAACCCAGCCGAGAGCGCCACATCACAGCTCTATTAGTATCACACAAGTGTGTGTGCACGGGCGTGCGTGCATTTGCCTAATCTCGCCGTATGCGTCTGTGCGTGCGGCGCTCTTATCTGCAGGTTTTCATTTGGCTGTTTGTGACCTAGCTTTGTCGTGGCATTGAATGCTTGGTCTGTTTGGCTGGGGTAATTGAATGGCAGGGATGGAAAGTGACAGCTGTTGACTGGGACAAGCCAGGAGCTTTTTGTGGCAAAAATCAGGGCCTCGTTTTCATAATGGAACCAGGAGCGGGAGGGGTTGCTGGTGGTGGTGGGGGTCCATGCACTTTTAGAGTCAGAATAAATGACTACATACAAACACTTGCTGTAGGCTATAGCAGCTTCCAGGCCCCTGCAGAGAAATACAAACTGGGTTATTGCAGACGTGGACTTGTAAGCCTCGCAAACTGACGAGAACGCTAACAGGGCACAAAAGGAAAATGGCTGTTAAGGGTAATGCGCGACTATTATTAAGCTACCTTCGAGGCATGGTAATGTGACTTCTGCCCCTTTTGTTGTGCACCCCTGCCACTTCAACAATCCGATCCGTCCACATGTTGACAAAGGTGGAATCAATTGCATTTGAGATTACACGACTCATGAGGTGCAGAATGAGGAGTGACGTCTTTGTACAATGAGTGGTTTTTCTTGGCTGCGCTCCACACTGCCATCATTACTGCCCAAGGCCACAGAGATGATGTGTCTCTGACAATGTTTCCCTCTCTCTCTCTCTCTCTCTCGCACAGTTGCATGCTCACTCATCTTTTCTTTTTTTGTCGTTGTTGTTGTTGCTAATTTCTTCTCTGTCCTTTCAACTGTAAACCTTACTGTGCCAAGGGGCACCCCCCCTTCTGTTTATACACTACATACAAATACTTAAAGGTTTAGCATAGATGTTCCATACCTACATGCTATATCTGCTAGTGATAGCAGATGGAGAGAAAGAGAAAAACATGAATACAAAATATACTGACAGCTGTTGTATAAACACACAAAAAAATGCACCTACCAACCAGTTTGGCAATGTGATTCGTTTGAAATAAGCTTTTTGGGGGTATAATTTGGCAGGCTGGCTCACAATCTGGACGAGGCCAGATTAGGTCTGAGGCCGGACCGACATCAGAGCAACCATAACTGGGGACAGAACAGCTGAGAAAGCATGTTATAGTAAAGGGCCAAAAGCAGCTACTTTATTCAGTTAGCTGGCTGGAGAGGGAAGAGTGGGGGTGGGATGGGGTATTAATGAGGTAGAACTATTTCATATGGATGGTTATTATGTAACATGTAACACGCTCTTTTATTTTGCAGCGCTTTGTAATAACATGGCATTTAGAGGTTTTCTAAGTATGTAAACCATTCACCACTGGCTGAGATGTGTCCTGGTTTCGTTTTGTGCCACGAGCCATGTGAGGACATCCTTGTGGGGAGGAATCAAACAAGGACAAAGTCTATCCCTCTAACAGGGGGACCGCTCCTATTGATCTGAGACAGACTTTCACTGCGCCTCGACTTTGTAGGCCTGTGATTTGGTGCTGACCTTGCATGCAAAACAGCTCATCCTGGGGATGTTTGTTTAGAGAAGAGGGATAAGGAAGAAAGGGAAAAAGGTCCTGCTGTTTTGCATTCTGTGAATAATATAATGAACTTCTGAGCAAAGAGAAAAAAAGAGCAAAGAGAAAGATAAAAAGGGCGGCCAGGATTTAAATTTGAGAGAGCAGAGGTATGTGGAGCACAAATGTATTGTCAGGAGCCGTGAGATGCAGACGTGTTGAAATACGGTGGCAGCTCTCACCAGTCAGCCCGTTGACCATAGGTGGCCTATCTTCTTCTTCCTCCTCCTCTGGCGCGGCGCTGTCCTTCCTGTCCATCTTGCTGACAGACGTGGTGCGCTTTCGCTGGACCTCCGTATCGAACTCCTCGTCAAACAGCACCTGGTCCACCAAGTCTGGCTGCACAGGACTGGGCTCTGCTGGGGGCTTAGGGGTCCCATAGTAGTTACCTGGAATGAGGTAAAAAAAAAAAAAGGAATCATTCACACGAGCATCTTTTTTAAAAATATGCTTTATCTAACAATAGAGGAGCACAGATCCCACAAGTCCTGTATTAAACTTAGAGAAGCAACCAGGAATGCACAGGAACATGGGAGTGAGACATCGAAGCAGAACTCAACTCTTGGAACTTATAAACCAAGGAATAACAGTTTGTACATACATATGATTAAGGATATTGTTATTATTACCATCGTTATTGCACTAAACTAGGGCTGTGGCAAATGTTTATTTTTGCAGCCAATTAATCTGTCGATTATCGCAGTTGGCTGGTTCTTAACAGAACTCCGAAATTGTGAGGCCAGCCCAGGATCAGCCAGCACCAGGTGGGCTGATTGGGTTCAGCTCTGCCGAGCCGAGTTTCCCCAATCAGCCCAGCATAAAGTGTGCCGGCTGTGTGGAGAGTGGCATATGTAGAGAGCACCTGAGGGAGAGCAATGACCGCCAAAGAGTTCTGTGTGTCCGGGCCAGAGTACGTTAATAAAGGCTGTTAAGATGGAGCTGCTGTGTCCGCGGTGTGTCATTTATTCTGGAAACCCACTCTGTAGCAGTGAGTATGTTACAGACTCATTTTCGTTCTCACCTCAGTGACATTCAATTTTCTATCATAGAGGATGAAATAAATGAAAAAATATTCAAAATCAAGAGGCTTCGTTCAGAGAATTTTAACTCAATTTATTAAAATTCTTGTCACAAAATGTTTTGAATGATTTAAATTGACTAACTAGATCTTAGAATAGTTTATTTTATCAGTCAAATCTTCCACCTTTACACCACGCTACAGAGTAGGTAAGTAATGCTCTTGCAGTCCCCGATTTCAGCATCCATGCAGTTGTTAGAGTTTCCGGGGCGTCAGAGCATCAGCTGCAAATCGTCTCCATTCGAGCTGTGTCGGTCGGAACAAAATGAGGCCAAGAGTTTGCTGATGTAACTCTGCTTTGGGGACAGTTTCTTAGATAAGAGACAATGTTTTTCCCTCCAGTTTGCAGATTCCCAGCGGGCTGCAGAAATCGCTGTCACAACTGACCCTCGCTGTTGGTTTCCTCACATCACCATATGCCTCCTCCAGGGCACGAAGAGGGTCATGTTGTGTCCCTAGAACCGTGTCTGCTGATCGGGTTCACCTACCATCTAGTGGGAGCCTCGACACTGACAACAGAGACAGGCCGTGTGCAGCAGCATAACATGTCCGTGAGAAGGAATTCTTATCTAATAATAGAATATTACATAAATCTTGGTTTTATTTCTGAACGCCTCAAAGGGGACCTCCAGTGAATCAGTGATGTATTTATCCTTGTTAACATAACACTGAGGCTATGGCACATTGACTTAATCCGAAATGGCTCAGATGCTATTTTACAAGCCCTTTAATGATCCCCTTTTTTTAGGTTTGGAGCAATTCATTTATGGAGCGCACACACATCAAGCCTTACGTCTGAGCCAGAATCAGAAGAAATGTTCAGATCTGCCCATTTGTCTTAGCTGAGGATGTGGGGACATGCTGCACGTCTTTGCTATAGACAGGTATAGACTGTTGTAGTTGAACAAAGCAAAAGAAAATCAATGGGTTTTTCTTATGTCCTCTGCAGTGTTTCCATATCTGATAATATGAGCGTCTCTATCAAATAATCTTCAGCAGCCCAGGCCCTCAGTCCAAAGCCAACAAGCCTGGTTTGTTGTTTTGCCATATTTACTGCTTCATTCCTCGGGGAACAGCGATTACAGTATTTATGCCAAGGTGGGCTCTCCAGCTCTCGATTGGCCCCTTGAGTCCATCAGCTTGCCTTTGCTGTCATGTTGGTGCCTGAGGCGGCAAACAGCCCTCCACCACCGAGTGAGTCTGCGTCTCGACTATAGCAGGGGGGGTGACCCACTTTACCACTCGCCACCTTCTCTCTCCCTCTCCAGGCGGCGGTCTGGGTAATAACAGAAAGGATGAGCGCTAAGGATGCACAGGAGGTGAGAAAACTGTTGGGGAAATTTTGGGACAAATATTGATTTACTGCATGTTCCCCGTCTCTGGGAAGCCGCGGTCGTGTGGGACTGAGACTGAGCTGTGTCTGAGGGGCTGAACATCGTATTGTTACAGTTAAACGTGCACCAGGGAGCAAACACAAACGCTTTCCTGCAGACAGAAAGACTGTGACGGAGGAATCAAAGTTCCACCCAGAGCAAAACAAGGAACAGTCTTGCTTTGTGGGGAATGTAATTTCTGTCGTTTAAATGAGAATTTTTACAAAATCCCGATTAACTGTCGCTTTGTGCTGAACGTGGGGCAAACGAGACAGACGACAGATTGATCTGCATGTAAACACACTGTCATACACCGTAATTGATTGAGGTAATTGCATTAATCCGCATTTTAATTTATGACGCGTTAATACCGCCACCTTATTGAAAACCATTAAATCCTTTACTAGGTTTGTAATTAATAGCATGCTTATTGAGGGAATGCAAATTGAGGGAGTGAAATTAGAGGCGGTAATTTGCTCTGTGCACTCCCCTGTTTCTGAAGCTTGCACAAAGGTACATGCAGCCTCTGAAAGTACCTATTAACACGGTGCTGGGAGACACTGGCCACAATAAGGAAGTGCAGCGAGATGGATCACGTTGTAATTATAGTGCACTAATGAGCCACAGCGTGACAAGCGTTCATTGACGAGTATTTATAACTTCATCCAGCGTGGATGTGAAACCGTACGTGCTCGGGAGACCGCAGCGGGTTATGTTGCACTTCACCTACAGAATTAAATGAGATGCCTCTTTGAGGAATCATGGTCTTTGGGCTAAAAATCGCTAAATGAGCTGTTTGCTGGAATCTCATGCGGCTCCTCATTTGGTTTTCCTTCAAGTCATTTTAGCAGAACATGCATTTTAATTTAGCATTTATAGACTGACTGTAGGGCACAGTCTCCCTGGACATCCTCGCTCAGTTTTATCATTTTACTTACTGCAATGTATAATCACATTGTAATATCCGGTAGTTGCCTCTCATCATCCACTGTTCCATTTAATAGGTTGCTTAAATGTATTCATAGTCTAATGTGGCAAATAAGAAAAAGCCGCCCACCTTTCTTTTGATGTTAAAACATCACAGTCTGTTTTTCATATCAAAGATTTGAACTAGCGCTGGCAATTACATTTAGTTAATGAGAAAACAGGCAACCGAATAGGCTCACTCACAGGTGAGTATTTGTGATTCTAATGGGAAGGTAATGAATAAATAACCGAATGTTATGTCACAACAATACTGAACATGTGGCAGAGGTTCAAAGCTTACTGTTCATGGTAAATATCTTTTTTTGTTTGTTTTTTTAGGCAAAATGGTAACAAAATGTGCTACTTGCATAACACAACCGAGGTAGGAGCACCAGTTTTGTTTCTCCGATCCTAGCCAAACCTGTTAATGGACTTTGTGCTTGTGCCTTATGAATTAGCGCAATGTCAGCAGGAGGGCACGGAATAATCAATTCTAAATAGGTTGTTTACTGAAAATCTGAGGTCCAGAATGACCGATATGCTTATCAAAATGACCCAGCGCTGTCAGACAGGCAGAGAGGAAGCCGATCGCCTGAAATCAAAGTTAAAAGCACCGCAGTCTGCTGCTGCTGCTGCACTCTCTCCCATGACTGACCCCATCTTCCCTTCATGACAGTGAAAGATAACACAGATCTAACCTTTCTATGATCCTAATCTATAATTTGGCCTCATTAAAAAATGAGCAATGTCTCATTACCAGGACAAAGAGCCTCCCTGCTGCGATGCCAGGACAAATTTTTAAAATCAGTCCTGATTTGAATGGAGCGTCTGGTCACCCTTTGGCAACCCATGTGATGTCACAGTGACCACCTCGGAGCTCAGATTAATGGGTTGCTCATTGTTGGAAAAGAAAAAGAAGCAAAAGAAGAAGGAAAAAAAAAAAGCCTGGGAGCCACCATGCTAACAGCTCCCCATGACCGTGTGTGTGTGTGTGTGTGTGTGTGTGTGTGTGTGCGCGCGAAAACACCTGTTGATATGGGCACCAAATCAACATGCCGACACGCTGTGTTCTAGCAGTAATGAGGAAGAGGCAATAGAGCAAAACGTCAGAGTAAGAATTAAGTGAATATCTCTTTAGAAATCCTTCCTCTCACAAGCTGTCGGTCCCCACTTGTCAACACACGAACACATTTTCTATTTGTTACTACATTTATCACAGTATGTATAGTGAGAACAAGTTGCTTTTTCCCCATAACGTCACCATATACACTAGTTAAATCGTAGTGACAAAAGATAAGCCAGGCTTGTCTCAGTCTTGCTCCTGCGTCGGTGGAAAAGAGGCCATATAGACTTTTTACAGATTGATGATGGGTAGTTTGTGTAGATCTCAATTGAGTTGCTATGTTCAACTAATTAGAGGCAGAACAGATATCAATAATGACTAAAATACACAGAAAAATTCTCAATTTGGGGAATTTGCATATTATCACAATCGTGATTTTCCATAACAAATGTAGTATTAAGTGTGCCGGTGACAGATTGTGGCAGGCGGGGGGCTAATCATTTCAAGCATGTTTTTACATTAGAGCTCTATTTGCAGCTTTGTGAGAGTGGTGGGTGGACAGTGTAAAGCAAAGCCATTTTCATCTCCGCAGCCTGGGCCAACACTTGCGCTCGGTGCTGTCACTGAATAACCATTCACTCATGTTACGCATGCAGAGCTGTGTTTGCTTGCCAGTAAGAAGTAGTGTCACGTCAAAGGGAGATTTTTTTTTTTTACCTTTTTCTTCAAAGCCTGTTTCCCGGTAAATAGGGCTGCTGCGCCCAGAGAGACCCCACACTGAACCACGACACGTGTTTATGGGCGAGAAAAAATGCAAATGCGTGAGTGTGTGTCAATGTCACGTCATCGGCTTTAGTCGCCAGCTGCCCGCGTATCTCATCTCTGAGTCGTGAGAATCTAAGGAAAACGTCGGGTTCGACTGTGACCGGCGTTCAAGCCACAGTGAGACATAACCTCTTTATCGTCCTGGAAACTTTCATTATAAGCTGTGATGGAAAGCACTGAGGAGCAAAGACTCATGCCGTCACGGTCATTTACTGATGTGAAATGCTCGCAAATGGATTTGTGGCGATGGTCCCGAGCACAAATGGAAATTGGAGACACCCCATATGTTGTGGAAGTTTGTGGGGAGGAAAAAAAAACCTCTCAAGGGGCTTACAGCCTGGCCCGGTCTTCACCAACCACCTCCCCACTCCTCCTCACGTCACCTCAGCCCCCTCTCAGCGTTTATCCACACTGCCTCTTTGAACCTGCCAGCCGCAGTCACAGACCCTCATTAATCACTAAGGACCAGCTCTCCCAGTCTCCTGGGCAGTGCCCAGCTTGCCCAGTCCTCTCCCCTGGCTGGGTGAAGCCCATCCTGTGCTGCAGCCTTGGCAGCGGCCACAGGCCCCGCTTGGCATGGATGCCGGCACTTTACGTGCCAACCTTGTCGACCCTGCATTCCTCTACTATGTGTGTGTGTGTGTATGTGTGTGTGTGTGTGTGTGTGTTGTTTCACAATCCCCTGACCTGCCTCTTATAAATAAACTTCCCATCCAGTTTCTGTTCATCGCCTTAGTCTGTGTAGTGACACCCAAAATAAATTACACGCCCTTCCTCTTTTTACTTTCATCCCTATTTGTTTCTCATTACGCTGCATGCATCCATCTAAGCCCATCTCTCTCTTTATCACTCTATCTTGCTCTCCCGCACTGGCTTGCCTGTTTTTTTTTCTTGTAAGTTATATTATTAGATGTGTGAAACAACAGCAGCCTGAAAGCAGAGGCATTACTTAATCTCTCCGGCCTCAGATTCACCAGATCCTGGGAGTGGGCAGCTGTTGCGAGCACGGCACCTTTGCACCCTCCCTCCCTCTGCCACTTCTGGCACGGTGCCCTGTTTCTATCTAATCCACAATTGTACAGCACGGCCTCAGAAGCTTGTAATACAAACAAAAAGACCCTATTATAAAACGGTTGTAGGGCACGTGGTCCAGCAATATAGCACGGGATGGTCATTTCTTTCCCAGTGAAGTCCATGATTGTCGAGGGGAATACATTTTCCACTGCACAAAAGGGATTTCATCACACTCTCCCTCTGTCAAATTGGTGCCTAGCAGGCTTAAAACTACAGACTGTGACTATCAGCTAGAGTGGAAGAACCGCAGGCCCGTCTTGTGTACAGGTCCTGTCTTTTTCTCCTTTGCCACAGTCTTTTATGCGTCGACTTGGGGTGTGCAACTCCACTGAAATACATTTTCACTGGATTCCCCCACTCTCACGCTCATGTGAACTTCACATCAAAAACTAGGGTTCAATTAGCATGGAGAACTGAAAGACCAGGCAAGAGAGCATGAAGAGTAAAGCTGGCTGCACACTACAAGACTTTGATCGTCTTTACTGATTTTAAATACACTCATACACTAACTGACGACTGAAAGACTGGGGATCACACATTTAACGACTATATCTGATGAAAGACTACAGACTACACAATTTGACGAACAAATTAAATATTTGTTTGCCAAATATAGTGTGAATCATCACTAAAACTTTAAGCTGAACTGAGACAAAGGTCATGACATCTTCGTGAACCTATCCAGCCCATAGCCACAACGTGAAGTTTCTCGGCTGGCTTCATCTTGAATGCCTCGCGGGATGTTGCACACTGGAAGCGTGACAAGCATGGCATATTGCATTCCTCCGCATGATAACAGGAAGACGTGCTACAACGATGTTGACACAACAAGACACCAATCTTAACATGTTCTGGTTTTTCTACATCAACTTTTCCTGTTCCTGCTCAACCACGAGTCAACAGGGAGACACCTGCTTTCTCTGAATTTTCGCTTGTCCGTTTCAGCTCCGCGTCTCCGCCATGAATGATTCATGCCTCTGGCTTTCCCTACACCGTCCACAGCGAGGGGTAGGAAAATTGGATATGCCCTAATTCACATACATACACACACTCTGGCACACACCAAATCTAATTCCTGAGAGTTTCGGCAGAGCCAAGGTAACGAGAGGTTTCGCCCTCGCTCTTCCATCATTCAGGAAAACTAAAACTGAGGCAAACCAATCTCTGTGTTTCTGCACAGTTCAAACTTTCTCAACAGCTGAGTCAACTTTGCTGCTAAGATCTGTTTGGAATGCAGAGAGCCAGACTGCTGCGCGCCGAAAACCTAATGCATTCACGCTGGAGAGGAATCACAAACACATACAACTTTCCTCTTTTATGCCGGGCTCGGGGCTTTTTCATTTAAAGCAGGTCTCCTGAAATAAGTTTGTGTGATTGGTAAGGGATATGACAACCAGACTGTGGAACGCTCATTCTCTTAGAGGCAGAGCAGTGGGAACGAATGTCGCTCTCGGTTACAGATTAACCGTGGCTGCAATGAGCCCCCCCCCCCCGTTGTTTGCAGGTCTGGAGGATTAGTCACAGTTACGAGCGTGGTCACCCAGGTCGATGTTTCCATTCAATCAGCTGCAGATACAGTAAAGGCCTCGTCCACGCCGAGGAAGTGCAGAGTTGTTGAGGACAGAGAGGGATGAATAATAGCTGACTGCAATGAAAAAGTGCTTTGGAATGGAGTGTGGTTTTCCCCTCCGAGCTCTTGACACTGAAAATTCAGTTCAGCTCTGGGTTTGTGCCACAAGAGGAAAAATACTTGCCGCGGCATGGAAACAATAAAACACGGCAAAACAAAAGATGACATCAAAATGTGAATACCATACACGCTACGCCATGAGTATCTAATTAAAAACTGCAACAAATGAGAGCAGGACGGAGATCAGAGTCACTCCGGCTGAGATGAAATAAGTCAAGGCAACATTTGTCTGACAAGGTCAGTATTCTGAGGAGGAAGCTTTTATGTCTTCTTTTGATTTAAGGATATTACAACTGTTTACGCTTTGAGAAACGCTTGAATGCAGAGAATTACAAAGCTGCTTATCAACACTGACAAATACAAAACTGCTTTGCTGAAGTGAGATTTTTTTGTATCCAGATAACTCAAGTTGTCTGAGGGTATTTTTTATTTTTTTTACTCTTTGTGCAACATCTTGCTATTCTGTTGACCATTTTACCAGTTTTTATTGAAAGCTCCTCCATTTTATTGCATTTGCTCTTGTTTTTTTCAGAGTTGTTTCTGCTCCTGCAAGTTTGAGGTATTTTCAAATAAGATATGTTTGGTGGATGCAGATTCAAACAACACAAACTACAGATTACCGACAGGTGATTCCAGGCAGTGTTTCTGCAAAAGTTCACACAGGAGCTCCTACCCCTAGGTGAACTTCTGAAAATGAACATTTTACAAGTTTCAGAGCTAGTTTTATGAACCACAGTGGTGAGCCTGAAGGAACAAATAGCAGCATCTGAAGTCAATGACTGACTCACCGTGGGGAAATCATTCATTAGGTGGTAAATATCTCCCTCTCACTCCCTGTATTGGAGAGTGTCTGTGGCTCTGTTTGTGTGTGAAAATGTTTATCTCACAGTTTATCTGTAAAGACCCAGAGGTCGCAAGTGTGGGTATTAATGATTAATTTTCTTTGAGGGCTTCTGAATGTGGGCCCTCAGTAAACATGTGCTCATCTTACATTGAGGACTAAAGGGCAGAGCGCATCAATTTTTCATCCTGTTGACTGGATCGCAGGTTCAGGGATGGAGGGCCAGTCTCTCTGGGCTGAGTGTGGGACAGAGGGCAGATGAGAGCGGACTCTCACAAAGCCAACATATGTCCGACACAATGCACAAAAGAGCAAGATGAAGCTCCTTATGGCAATACAGTCACCTGGGGATATATTATCTCTGCTCCTTTTACATTTGGGGTGACGGGTTGATGACATGTGCAATGTGTTGACTTCACCTGGTGACCCATTGCTCCACAGCTCGACAAATTCACAAGAGAACAAATAACCAGGGTATAATGAAGAGACTCATTCTCTGCTCCAGCCATATCTCCAGGGTGGACTGCGACCAAGCATCTGACCTGGTCACCTTTGTGGGAGCAGTTCGTACTTTATCGCCTTCCTAAGTTAGCTTGACTCTAATTTTACCCTGTTTCTTTTCACACCTAATTTGTTTCTATGGAGTCTGACGACTGAGACCACTTAAAAAAGGTGCATCTTCAGCGTGAACCCTGTTTCTGTCATTTCATGACAGTGAGTGCATGAATAAGAGAAGTGTCGCTGGGCAAGACACTGGAGCCCAAAGTGCCCTCTTTTTCCGTGTCTAGTATGAATGCATGGGAACGGTTTGACATCCTGGTTGAGCAGACGGTCAGTATAAAGTAGCCTCTGCCTCCAGTACCTGAATGGATGTGAATGGGGTCAATGTGACTCGTACTGTAAAATGCTTTGGGCAGTCATGAAGACAAGAAAGGTGCTCTACAAAAACCGCTCAATTTACCATTTTATCCATTCAAAGGCTCGACGACTGTTAAACCAGCCTGCAGTTGCAGTGGGCTCAGTATTTATGTAAGGTTGTCCGGTAACCACGGTAACGTATGCAAAACACCTCGTGATTGCGGGGGTTTTCCCGGTACATCCAAAGCACGTGAGCTGTGTTTGTGCACTTGCGCCCAGTTCCTCGATACAAAGTAAATATCCTTCAATAATATTATTGCAACACTCGTCTTTATCCTGCTCCAGCCTGTTTCTCATTATACAAGGCGCGAGGTGGAGTTGCGGTCTCCACTGATGAAGCTCAAGTTTCGCTTCTCTCTTGGTGAGAAGACAAAATCATCACACTTAAAAGGTGGTGAAGAGCTGTCCGACCTGCTGTCAGTCAAAGGAATCAGATTTTCCCCTTGTGGGTCCATGTAAGGGTGCTGATGCAAGAGGGCAGTAATCTATCTGCCTGTCATGTTTACTCCGCTTGCTTCAATTGTAAAGTCAGCGTGAACACGAACTGGAGCACAACTCAATGACAATAATGGATTTTTATTTTCCCTCTGGTACCAACGTCTTGAACCAGACTACAGAGAGAGAGGGAATCCAAAATCCCACCACTAAAACAAAATGATCAAAGAGAAGTCAAACACATGAAATGGGATGAAAAAGTCATTTTGAGTTGAATTTGTGTAATACCAAAATGGCTCAAGAAAAACCCCAAATCCCTCCTTTTAATATCACAAAATGTGTTACACTTCAGGGGACACAGGATGAGCAACACTGCGAGAAGGTCCCCGGTTTGAATCCCAGTCAGACCGAACGATGTGGAGTTTGCATGTCTAACAGTCTAATGAGACTCATCAGGAAAATATATATTAATATGGAATCTAATCAAGCTGTCAAATCAACCTCTGGCTGTACACGTACAGAATGCTAATTTCCTAATGCTAACTTCAACACTGGAGTTTCTCAAACAGCCACTTGAGGCTGGATTGAAAAGTCAGTACTCATTGACACACATATTACAATTCCTAGAAGTACTTTTATATTTAAGGCATCACTTGGCCTTTTCCAGCTCCACTCATGCAGCACCTCTTTCCCCAACTGTTGGATTAGCTCGAGCCAAACTAGCCAACATGGCGCCAGCTGGGACCACTGTAAACGGCCTTCACAGTGGCTCTTGAGAAAAAACGCCTGCGACATCACAGTAACCAAAGATATTCATTTCAACGGACCGTGATGCCAGCAGGATTTTTTTTTTTTTTTCAAACTCTCTGTTTTTCCTCCTTCAATATTGACCGTAGAGCTGTGTCTCTTACCATCGTAGGTGCCGCTCTCCAGCAGCAGTCCGCTCTCTTCCAGGTCACGGAATTCCCCCACGCTGATGAAATTGTAGTCCACTCCAGGAACTTCCCCCTCTCGCGGCTGCCGGGTGGTGCCTGCCGACAACGACACAGTTAGAGATAGAAGGAGCATCCAAACGAGTTTAAAGTGCCATTTATTAATGTTAGGGTGGATTGGGAGGGGGTGGGGTGCAACAGTGCTGGAAGTAACACGGTATTCACACGTAAATTCCCACAGGGATGTGCATCTGTATCTACATCATGAATATCCAGCGGAGCTTACGAATTCATTATTTAGATGTGAAAGGGAGAAAACACAGGAGCACAGCTGTCAGAAGACGGAGTGAGTGTAACTGATGATAATGATAATGAACAGGATTCTAATTGCAGACTTTTACCTTGACTCGTGTGTATAACAAGACCTTTATTCCTTAAGGATGCAATTAAATACAGTAAAAACACAATATGTGAAAGCCAGGAATAGAGACTATGGTGCATGAATGGATGTATTCTAACATTGTTGTTGACCTTCAACATATTTCTCAAATAATACTTTTGTTTAAATTTCTCCACAAAAGACCACAGCACACTGTCTGTTTTCACAACAGAATGAAATTCAATGATTAGGCATGAAGGTACTGCAGGGTGGCGACTTCCCATGACTTGCCGACACTGTGAAGTAAAAATCTTCTTCTCTTCTATGTGCGATCGACCAAGGAATGAATTTAGAATGAACTTTTCATGGCCCCTCGCTTAACAAAGTCCATCCAGTCAGATTAAAAATTAAACTAAACATTCAGAACTGTAAAATCTGTTGCAAACCAAGAACTTGCATTCAGAGTTACTAAAGTAGAATGACAGCTCCCTGAGTATTAAAACTACCCAATGCAGAAGAACTCCCCCCTGTGTATCATTAGACTATTGTGATCTAGACATTAATGTGGACTTGAAAGTAAGATTTGACTGCTTGAGTTGGTTGAGGTAGAGTTTAATTCTGCCAGTGAGTGGAGATGCTGTCAGAACTTCAGAGTCAACTACAGAAGGAAATTTTTTACAATGCCTGTTTAATCCAACCTGATTTCGAAATAAGCAGAAAAAGATGCAAAATAAATTGAGGATTAAAACTTGGAAAAATGAGAAAAACATTTTGGTTTGTGAAACCGCAAATGATTATTCTCATTCACCACTAAGATCAGATCATTATTTTGGATGATGGTGTAGGGTTCTTATAATACTTGTAACTTATTAAAATCCAATATTTCCATCTGAATTTTGTTGGAGAGCAGAAGAAAAAAGATGCATAAAAGTGCCTCATGTTTTGACTTTAACAGCTGTTTTTAAGATTTTTTCAGTCCATAAACTAAGCCTAAACTCCCCGAGGCCAGGGCAGTAAAAACCAGCAACATCTTTTATACGGCATTGTCTCTGTCGTGCAAGTTATGACGGTCAAGCTCAGTTACATTCGGTCTGAAACCCTCTTGTTGTTGCAGAATCAGTCTTCTGGGTTTTTCTTTTTGAAGAATGTTAAATGAGGTTTTTAAAACACAGTGCCACCGCTAAAGTTAAGCGCTACTGTATCTCTGCATAGTTCCACTCATTAAATACTAATCCAGACTAAGTGCTGCATCTGCTTATGAGAGAGCCATGTTTTGCCTTGTTGACGCTCTCTTCTGTGAGACACCGAAAACATATTGTTATGAAAATGATTTCACGCTCCCCAACACGCCGACTCGGCTCACCGTCATTTCAGATGTAATCAGGGCTTTTACAGTACCTCAGCTGAGCTGCTCTGCTGTCTGGCTGTGCTGTGAGGCACCCGGGGATTCTAACTCAGAGTCTAATAGGGAACCTGTCCCCATTCTTCAGCTCCTTTCTGTGTCAACATCCATCCTGACTGCAGTGTGAGCCATCACTTCTGAAACAGCTTAGTCTGACGCAAAGGCAATCTTTTATTATGTCAAACATAGTCATCGCAGGAGACCAGGAGCAAATATGAGCTTGTTTTGGCAAGGGTGTGGTGAGCAGGGGATTGCATTTAGTAGTAGTTACCTGAAGAGGATGGGAATGCATTGCATCTTGTTCACCACTGTACCTCCATTTCTTCAAACACATCATGTGGCTTTGCATTGAGGTACCAGATGATGAAAGCATTAGGTTTTTGTATAGATTTGCTGTGATTTCACAAGGAATTTGCAGAGGGTTACATAAGGAAACAAGGCCGCCTGAAGTAATGTTTTCTAGGCAGATGATTTCGATGTTTCACTCTCCCTGCATGGACAGCTGCGAGGGAAGAGCACTGCAACACCCCGGCGTGAAGAGAGACTGCAAAGACACTAGAAATCTAGCCGTCATCTGAGAGGGTGCGGAGCTAGGATGAGGAGCTTTGAAGAAAAAAGACAAGAGGAAATTTGCAGCCGTGTCTCCCTGGAAAAGAGCACGCTGTTTTAAGTTCCACCCTGCGTGTGGTTCCTTATAAGTCTCCCTTTGAAGAGATGAAACGGCTTCATAAAAACAATGTAGGCCACGAGTGTCAGGCTAAAAAAGCAGGAGTTGTGACGAGGCCTTCAGGGGTTGAGATGGATTAACAACACAATCGAACTCCCTAGCATAACGTGTAAACTCGACTTTTGTCTGTTTCCTGACTAGAAAGTTCAACATCCACTCTGCGGGACACAAGAGGTCGATAACGGACATTTCCCAACAAGGCTCCCACATGCAAACAGCAGCTGAGAAAAAGGAAAAAACACTGGAGAGCTAACTTTGATAAGAAGCTATTGGCTCTATTTCACGATAAATCAGGATATGACACACACAGACCAAGGACATTTTTGTGTGTGGTATGCATGTTCTCCCCACGTTTATGTTTTCTCCGGCTACTTTGTGGTTTCACCCCCAAAACCTAAAGACACACGTTTAGATCAAATGGAAGCTCTAAATTGCCCCTTCGTGTAAATGTGAAAATGAATGGTGTGTGTGTGTGTCCTGTAATGGACTGGTGACCTGTCCAGTGTGTATCTCTGCCTTTGGATAGGCTCCAGCACACTCCACCACCATTAAGGTACAAATCAGGTTAAGCAGACGGATGTATGCAAATCCGAACACTAACAATCTCAACCTTGGCCACTATGTTTGGCTGCAGCCTCGATCCTGATGGATTCACGTGGCCCGACAGTAATTTCAGCCAGTCAGGATCACACGCCCACGCTCATGAGAAGTTCACCCATTGAATGCAATTAAATGATAAATGCCATATAATTAAAGTAGCAGAAGTATATAGTTTGGGGTAATGTGAAAATATGGCTGGCAGTTGCTGTATTTGACCGCGTTATGACTCAATTTATTTCTTGAGGATTACCGGTAGGCATTTTTAATTCATTGGCCCCCAGTGTGTGAGCGCAATCATTATATGAAATCTGTAAGGGGCAAAGAAAAAAAAATCATTAGACACTGTGGGCAATTTTTAGAATCTTCTTTTAACTTTTTTATTTCTCTGGAATGAGAAACGATGAGTTATGTCAGTGCAAAGCTGCGCTCTGCTTTTTTGCCTCTGTGGCTTAAAAACTTAAAAGGAGTCGTCTTCGCTCCTCTCAAAGAAAAAAATACACAGCCTAAAAAACCTGGGGCACTGCTTTTTTAAAAAATTATTTATTTTTTTAGCATTTCCACTTCCCCATCTTGTTTTCTCTTTATTTAAATCTGGCAATGAGACTCATGGAGCTGATTGCCTTGTCTGATATTTATGTGGCAGGGTTGGTCGAAACAGAGAGGCGGTGGTCGGCGGTCTCGTTGGTTGAGCCGGACCTTCAAGGATTTGGTGGTGTGCCCCTGGACCCCTGGCACTGTCTCTAGCCCCTGTCATCTCTTGTCGGAGGCGAGTGTGACACTTAATGAAGCCTCGCTGTGTGTGAAGTGGGAGAAGGACGTCATGCCTCTCTCGCTCTTCACTGCTGTAATGAGGCACTATAGAGAGGCGATCCGGGCCCCTGGTTCGGTCACTGTGGGCCAGTGTGCTGTCATAAAAGGAACTGGTACAGCCTGGCATGAGCAGGCAGGACAAGGGACATATGCCGAAGCCACTGAAGCCAGACTGCCACGTCCCACGGGGGACTTAGGGTTTCTCCTACATCTGAAGTGGACTCTATAAAGTAGACTCCACTGTGGGTAAAACTGGAGCATGATGTGTACTCAGTGCTTATTAAACCACCGCAATCATTCTTAAGAACGATTGGATATAATTGAGCAACATTTTTGATGCTCCTGCTTCTAGCTCTATATTCACCTTAACTTACAGTTCAACATCTCAGTATCAATGAGGCCTTGGGCCCACAGTATGTTGCAGTCTATGGCATTTCAGATATTTCTACATCAAACATCCGTGCATGTGTCTCATGAGTAAACCCCCCCAAAATGTGTGATTACCTCCAATTGACCTTTATGGTTTTATTGCACATTAAAAGCAACTAAGCAGGAAGCCTTTGAAATGACTTTCCCCCAGTACAAAATGTCATAATGAGGCGCTTTGGAAATGCTAACTAAGACGGATAATAAATGATGTCTGGAGCACTGATAAATGGCAAAAATGCAGGTTTTTTATTCTAACTCAGCTGTGCAACCCAGAGAATTACAGCTGCCTTTTTTCATTTACGCCTGTTGGCCTTGTTGTCCATTTTAAAATCAGTCGGGTATAAAAACAAAACGTCCTGTCGTGGTTATTTATTTCTCTATTTGAAAAGGAGCAGCAGTGGAGCAGACTCATAAAGGGAACATAAAAACTTGGGTCTCGCAACTAAAAGAGAGAATGAAGATAAAAAGTCAGCTGTGCTCTCTTCTGCCCTCTGCAAGATAACCAAGGTCTTTCTTCACAGTTTTTGTGATATTCTTTTCACATCTGTTTCTTTCACCATCCAATTAAGACTCTAGATAGGTGTGAGTGTGACACTGAATATCCTACTGTATCCTACAATGGACCAGCCACCAACACAGGGCTATGTGCTGCCTTTGTCATATGTCCCCCGGAGACAGGCTCCAGTGGACCCCAAAACACACTGTTTAGATACAAAGCAGGTAAGATGATGGATAGACAACATCTAATCAAAGATTTAAAGTGCATTATTTTGTTCGGGTGGGTGATGTTAACCTTCCTGATCAAGTCAGGAAGCCACTTAGGTCTTCCTTCCCTGGGACCCCAGAGTGACGTGTCTGGACGTATTAAGACTGAGTGCTCTTAGATATGAGAAGTACAGGAAGGAAAATAAAGCCGGTGGTGCAGGTAGTGCAGCAGATGAGAGCAGACCAGGTTCCATCTGGAGGGGTCAGAGGGCAGGAAACAGACTGGGAGGGAGAGGGAGATAGAGAGAGAGAGAGAGAGAGAGAGAGAGAGAGGGAGACAGACAGACAGACAGACAAGGAGGCAGTGGTAGCTACTCACAGGGGATGGTGCGCAGGTAGAGGTTGTCCCTGATCACCTGCTGGAGTTTGTGGTCCAGGGAGCCCTTCTGAAACTGCAGGCTGAGGTAGTGACGCAAATCAGTATTCAACACCTTACCTGAAAAAAAAGAAGCAGAGAAAGGAAATGAGGGTCAGTCTAACAATTTATCATTCAAACGGAGACGGAAATGGTGAAGGACGAGAAGGAGGGAGAATTCCCTCATGTTAGCCGGAGGAGCGCTCCCTTCCTCTGTGTGGACTCCAGCTGTGCTGCATGAGCTCCTTTAAGGGACGCCCGAGCACGCGCTTTGAATGTGCCTTCACTCTCACTGTGGGCTTCAATAAGCAGTGCCGTCTCCTCAAAGCTGCTCAGCGGGGGGTCAGCAGTTAGTTGGTACCACAAGAAGCATCGGCGAGCTATATTAAACGCCACGGCGCAGCTGTTTCTGTCGCTGCTGCTACAACACCTGTCAAATACATCTCATCAGTTTTCAAGAGTGGTACAAAAAAAACAAAAAATAAACCAAGCAACTTTTGCCTTTACATTTACAGAGGAACTAGTAAGGCAGATTGGTGGTTAGAAGGGCCTTTCTGTGTGGAGTTTGCATGCTCTCAAGGTGTCTATGTGACTTTTCCCCAGATGCTTTCCTAAACCATCCCTGTTTAGGTCCTCTGAAGTCTGCAAATTGTTCCTAGGTGTGAGTGAGAGGGTGAATGGTGTGTGTGTATATGTCCTGTGCTGGGGACCAGACCGGGATGAATTCCCTGCCTCTATCCTGTGTGTACAGGAGATGAATATTCACTTCACCACATATTACTCTGTTGGGTTTGGTTCAGAACAGCTCTAATGTGATAAGATAATGTTATGAATTGGCACTTTAATTAAAGCTGAATTGAATTGAATTATTAAATACATACTTGTTCAGCTGTTGCGTCACACTTCATATTTATTTTTCTTCCTCTTTATCATAACCTCGGCTTGATTACTTTCTATTCTTGCATGGAGAAATTTTACTGAATCCAATTTCCCAGAGGAATCAATAACGTATTTCCGCAAATCTTGCCTCCTATTCTGCATCTGCTTTCTCTCCTTAGCAGGGCCCTAAATGCAACTCTGCGAGGCCAGAAGGAGGATATGTTTGGCGACGACGTCTGCCAGATTCCCTGAAAAATCCCATAGATCTTCCCCAGATCAGTAAAAAATGTCGACTAATCAAAACCAAGCAGACGCCAGGCTGGAAGTAATATCACCCAGGCTCCAAACGAGATCTACATTTAACTACTGTGGAGCATCAGTCATTAAGATAAAACACCTCCTCAAGCAAGACACCTGGAGACATTGTAAATACATGACTTCACCCATTATGAGATAAATTCTGCTGTTGGCTAAACTTCTGATGAATTTTTTATCATACCTTCCCGGACATTTGTTTTTTTTTCACCCCCATTTCATCTCTGATCAAGCACAAACTCAAAAGTTATTGCACATTTATGCATTATACAACCCTGTCTGAATTTGTTCACGAAAACACACACACACACACACACGCAAGAGATTCCCTCTTTCAAGCAAGTGGCAGGGTTCAAACTAGTAGGAATAGGCAGAAAGAAACTGAATAAAAAAATAATCACAGTGCATAGTAACAAAGAGGAATATTCCCACGGTAAGAGAAATGAAAAATTTACAGCTAGGAGCATCCCACGCATCCCACACTCCACAGGAGTTCCACTCAGAAACCTGAGCAGCGTTTCTTTTCATTTTTTTTGTGATGGCAATTTTCAGTGGGGACGCATCGGAGGATATACTTGGCTGCTGGGGGATAAAGCTGAACAAATTCAAAAATCTTGTAAATCAAATAAAATTCTCATATTCATCCCCTAAGGAGATTAAATGGCTACCACAGATCAGCAGCATTGTGTTGCCTGCTTGAGCTGCTCCTCTCGCCTTCCTTTACGTCTGGCGAAAGAAGCCGTGTGGAAAAACGCTTTTGATGAAAAGCGTCTTTGGTTTCTCGCGAACAGGGTGTCCGACACAACTCAATACTCTGTGTTCCGCGGGCACACGCGCCGGCTAATAATTCAAGTGGTTTGGGAAGCTTTGTAGCTGCTGCCGCTGCTTGACTTGAGTTGCAACAGTTCAGTAACTGCAACATGCCGGAGGTACAAGTGAGGGCCGGGGGCCAAGAGAAGCAAGGCCCTCCATTATGTAACTCTATAGAGTTTTTTTTTTCTTCACTGGCACAATGAATGTGAGGAATTTAGGTCGAGGAAACAAAAGCTGGGGCTGGCTACGCATCGCAACTGGAAAAACCACAGGCCTGTGGTCCATGTTCCCAGAAGCCATGAGACATAAAAACTCCCCCAAAACACACGCAAACAATATACATCCCAATCCCTCCCCTTTGTAAGGTCAAGGGCCTGTTCCCATGTTCAAGTGTGTGGGAGCGATGTCAGCGGGGCTCATTTGGGGAATGCCACCATGGATCCAGTTTCACACACTGCCTTCAAAGATCAGATGGTTTCAGGACGGACAATGGTTGGAGCTAATTGTTACCACGGGATTCCCGCACCCAACAGTAGATACCCCGCTGGGACAACAAAATCAATCTCTCTCGGCCTCTCTCTTGCTCGCTCTCTCTCTCTCTCTCTCTCTCTCTCTCTCTCTCTCTCTCACACACACACACACACACACACACACATACACACACACACACACACACACACATACACAAACACACATGTAAATCACCTCCCCTGCCCAAAGCAAACTCCCACTCAAGTGCTTCTAACAGGGTATTCTTTGTGGCCCGCCTGTCAGGTTGTGTTAGCGTGCTACTTCACATCTCCAGAGATTGAGAGAGAGAGAGAGAAAGAGGGAGAGAGAGGAAGAGAGAGAGAGAGAGAGAGGGAGAGAGAGAGAGAGGGAGAGGGTGGGAAGAGCAACTCTCAGCTTCCTGCTTGGTTACAAGGCAGCGCATCACTGGCTGGTAGTACGAGGCATGCAGGACACAATGGAGGTCTTTGTGCCTTGTCATCTGGCTATTAGACACTCTCTCAAACTGGGAGGGTGGCGGGGGGGTGGCGGGGGAGTGCGGGGGAGTCGGTGGGGAAAACATTGGTGGTGGGGGCTGCAGCTCATTGATGGCGAATCATTAGAAACTGAGAGGAGTGAGAGGGAGAGGGGGAGATGTTTGCAGAGAGGAGTAATGATGATGCATGGGAACACACGTGGAAGACCCCCTCCCCAACCACCACTGCCGCCTCACCCCCCCACCCCCCCACCCCCCTGCACTTACATCATTATTCTCTCTCTCCGTCTCCAAGTCTCTTGCTGCGCGTCTGTGCCTCCCGAGCTGCAGCGATTCATCGACCCTACAGGACTCTTCACACCTATGCTGGAGATCACTTTTCTGAATAGTTAGCTGACTTCCCCTCGTTTTCCTTTTTCCTTTACGTGCCACTTCACATTTTACTTCTCCGTTTTGCTTGGTGTTTACTTTGCAGTGCTGCACATGTTTACCTGTCGCCACTGCACGTCTCCTCCGCTCTCTCAGATCAGTTTCCAGATCAGGCAAATAAACTGTATTTACACAATATGTGTAGAAGAAGTGGGAGGAGGTGGTGGAGAGAAGAAGGCACAAGGAAAGGTCTAGCTTGGATAAATAATAAAAGATCTTGGTAGGAATTTATATTAAGGCTGAAAAACGTAATGTATGTGCATGCCATATTCGCCAAACTCCCACTTCCTGCCTCATCTCTCTCTATCACACAGAAATGAAAACAAACCACATGCTGCTGCCTGTCATCCCTCCCCACATCCCCTAAGACACTCATTTTGGTATCTTCCATGGGAAGCTGCTACTCTCAGCTCACCTCACCATCTGTCATTTTCTGTAACTGATGTCAAAACTATTGAAGTGCTTTGCAAACAGTCTTCCAATAAGAGAGTTGTTTCTCAGCCAAAGGATGGACAAAAGCTTTCAGTCTCGCTTCTCCTGTGAAGCTGTTTTAGCAGCGGTGCCATTTTTTACTAAACTTTTCTTTGCTGTGAGGCACACAGTCAAAGTGTATAGAACATCAAAGCTGTTTAAAATGTCCACAAGCTCTGAGAAAGATAATGAGCTTTGGTTTTTTTAACCACCCCAATTTACGGCAAAATGAGGAAAAAAAGAGGACAAAGAATCAACACCCAGAGTCTGTGGAGACGCACTTGAGCAAAGCTGTGTTTGGAGCCAAATGCTAATATTGACGTTCAGTGATGTTTTGGCAGATATGATGTTTTCCATCTTATGCTAATGTGATAATCAGCACCAGGCAAAAAGCAGCTATGCCCTGACACAACATCAATAGTTTGGTGAGTATCAAACGCTGAATGCAAAGTCACAGCGCAACAAAGGTTATTATAATTCATCCTGAGGTCAGAGCAAAGGTTTAAGACTGATTGCATGGAAATAATTATTGAGCTACAATATAAAAATGTCAGCATACTGTTGGTGCTGAAAGAAAAGTCAGAAGACCGTTAAAAGTCAGCAGACTTTACCGTCTAGGGACAATGAGGTCTGTACTAAGTCTGATGCAGTAAAACGCTGTTGACGTATTGCAGCCAGGAGCAAAATGGTGGACTGAGTCATAAGGGAACGTGTTAATGCAATAAAAAAAGTCTGACATAGCAACAAGGGAAATACAATAACTTTTTGACAAATAACCAATTAGACTAGATGAAATCAGATCTGCGCGAGTGCTGAATGAATTTGGCACAAGAGCCTCTCTGCCTACAGCAATAACGCTGTTTGCCAAATCCTTGCAGCCTGACTTGCTTCTTGGCAAACCGGCAATGCCCCCACTTCGAAGGGACCGAAACACTTCACTCGCTGTAAAGATATTTACCCCGGCACGCAGTAAACAGGCAGTCCAATTACAATGGGCTCGCATGCACACAATGTTTTTCCTAAATGAGAGCGGAAGCAGTGAAGAGATGTCACCAGCAGGGGTGTCAGTGGGCGTCTAATGAGGCAATTCTCTGACAGTAGGGCAGCTCCGGAAACTGTGAGAAAGCCCCCGCCATCTGCTAATTACCACCTTGTTAGGTTCATTTGGCAACTCGGGGTAACAGACTGTCCCGCCTGATTCTGCACGACAGGCGGGGAGAGAATCAACAGTTTACCTGCGTCTGGGGGACACCCAGATTCTTTCACTTTCACAAAGAAAAGAAATTAGATTATGATTCTGGGGCGTCTCTTCCAAAGAGCAGCAAGGATGGACAGATGGAAAGTTTGGGTACCATCACCAAGGGTCTCATCCTGGAAATCATTGAATTTCCTGAATAGTTAAATAAATACTCTATCTATCTATCTATCTATCTATCTATCTATCTATCTATCTATCTATCTATCTATCTATCTATCTCATGCTCTTGGAAGCGACAGAGGTAAATCTACCTGCAATGATATACAAATAAGATGATGCACTTGCACGTTGGAGTGTATCTATACACTCCTTATATAGAGCCAACAAAGTGCAAAGTACTGCAAGATACAGACATTGAAATGAACGTGAGCAGGGGATATGACCAAGTTGTGAACCCTGATTTCACAAGCATTCTCTGAACAATGTGAAAGTAAAACAGCATTAAAAAAAGAGAGCAATCAAGCTCATATTACAGTTTTTCTCAAATGCTAAAGCACAAAAGCCAATCCTCTAAACCAAATGACCAGCTGTCTAAACACATTTACCAAATCTAGCCACCATTTGCCAATACCATAAACACATTTCACATGAAGACACAATTCACAAAACACAATCCTCCGTTCTCATAAATCTAAACACATTTTTCCTTGCTAAAACACAAGTTGCAAAAGAACTCTGCTCATATTCTCAAATGAAAGCTCATGTGATGCAAAATGCTTGCCACAGTCAGCAATACTTGAACACAATGAACACACCTGGCGTCATTGATTACACACAACGACTCAAAATTGAAGACACCTGTTGCTAATGCTGTGACTATATATAAAGGCAAGTTCAAGTGCATAGTTAGCTGAAGATTCAAGACACAATGGATGAAGGCAGAGGCAGAGTCAGGGGAAGAGGAGTTCGGGTCAGAGGAGGAAGAGGAGCAGGCCAACGAGGGAGAGGAGTTCAGATCAGAGGAGGAAGAGGAGCAGGCCAACGAGGGAGAGGAGGAGGCCAACAAGGGAGAGGAGGAGGCCAACGGGGGAGAGGAGTTCAGATCAGAGGAGGAAGAGGAGCAGGCCAACGAGGGAGAGGAGTTCAGATCAGAGGAGGAAGAGGAGCAGGCCAACGAGGGAGAGGAGGAGGCCAACGAGGGAGAGGTGAAGGTCCAGGAGGGAGAGCAAGACAACGTCGCACTATCATTACGGACGAGATGCGAGCAACAGTCATTGACCATGTCATTGTCCATGGCATGACAATGGCTGAAGCAGGACTAAGAGTCCGTCCAAACCTGAGTAGGTTCACTGTGGCCACCATTATCAGGGCAATCAAACAACACAACAGGTATTGTACTCTATTGCTTTCTTTGCCACAGTACAGGTTTTACAAACCTGTGAAAGTAGTCTATTGGTTGTCAAATCACTTTTTTTATTGTAAAACATTTCAATTGACAACACATTTTTCTTTCTTTAGAGTTGAAAGAATGCCACATGGAGGTGGGAGGGTTGCCATATTTACACCGGCACAAGAAACCCTCATTGTAGATATGGTTCGTGAGAACAACCTGATCAGACTCCGGGAGATCAGAGACAAAGTCATTGCTGATAATGTCAACTTTGAGGGTATTGATGATGTGAGCTTGGCCACAATAGACCGAGTTCTCCGGCGCCAAAAGATGCGGATGAAACAGGTCTATAGGGTTCCCTTTGAGCGCAACTCTGTGCGACACAAAGACCTACGTTACGAGTATGTGCAAGTAAGTGTACATCCATGTTCATATGACAGTTAGTGGACATACTGTGTTGCTCAGTGGCCTACATTACTTCTGGACAATACTGTGCTGCCTGATTGACTGTTCTGAACACCTGTGCACTTTCACATTTTCACAGAGGATATTACGGTTGGACGCGATGGCCAGACCTCATCAGTACCTCTTCCTGGATGAGGCTGGCTTCAACCTGCAGAAACGAAGGCAAAGAGGCCGTAACATCATTGGCCAAAGAGCCATCACTGAGGTTCCTGGCCAACGGGGGGGTAATATTACTCTTTGTGCGGCCATGGGTTCGGAGGGGCTTGTCCACCGGCATGCTGTCCTTGGGTCCTACAACACCCAACATCTCCTCACCTTCCTAGAGGAGCTAAGAGGCATCCTCCTGGACCGCCAACAACACCATCCTGGGCCCGCACATCACATTTATGTGATAATTTGGGACAATGTCCGCTTCCACAAGACAAACCAAATCAAAGAGTGGTTCACCACCAACAGAGACCAGTTTTTGAACGTCTGTCTGCCACCCTACTCCCCTTTCCTGAACCCTATAGAGGAGTTCTGGTTCTGGTGTGTGTGTGTGGTGTGAATAAAGTAAATAAAAACTTCACACACTGATCATGTTTCCAAGAGTACTGTTTGCAATCGATTCTGTTTTTGCATTGAGTTGTTACAGTAATGTACATGAAGTATTTTCTATAGATTTATTCTTCATATGAAACTCACAAATCTAAATACCTTATCCTCTGCAGAGATCTAAGAAGATCTGTTACTGTAAAGTTTCTAACAATATGCATTGGCAGTTATGAAACAAAGAACCTTCTCACAAATTGAGCATTGTGTTTTCAATTGTTTTGCTGTAGTGTGTAATGATGTGTGTAGTGTTTACATTTTTGAAAGCTTCGAGCAGCTCTTTTGGTGTGAAAGTTTGAGTTTTGAAGTGAGGAGGTGTGGTTGTGTTCATGTAGCTTTAGAAAAGGGTGTTGTGTTTAGACATTGGGGAACATGGAGTAAACGTTTGTGAAATGTGTTTTAGCATTTGAGAAAAACTGTAACTCAGCAGACTCTTATCAGATGATATTTAGCGAGTTGATTAAGCTGGGAAGTAAAACGTGTGAGCAAAATAAGCAAAATAAGCAAAATAAGGCAATCAGTGTTGTCTTATCTTGTCTTGTATTAATCTGATGTGGACCACAGTCCTTTGGTTATGTTAGTTTTGCACACTGGAAGAGCAGGGTAGGGGGGTCAGCTGCACCGACTCAGGAGACAAGAACTGTGTGCTTTTTCACAGTGCATCATCTTTTCTTATAATGCATCTTGGCTGTGACAGCTCCCCTGAAATACTTTCTCTTGAAATGGACGTGTTTTCCCAGCCGGCCACGGTCTAAGACAAAAAGAAGGCCAATGCAAGGCCATTCAGTGGTTGCAGAGTTGCTTATTAATTGAGATTAATTGAGAAATGAGGGATGCAATGGTAGGAAAAGTGTTACAACATTAAAAATCAATGTCTGCAATCGCCCTTTGGTCAGCTCAGGTTAGACACATCCCTCTTAAAACCCAATTAGTGGGATTGTATCTCTACGCCAGTGCAGCAGTGTGCACACATGGGGTCTTCTCATTATGAAATGCCTAATGGTGAGTCTGAAAACCTCCCAATACCACATCCACTTTGCTAATTGTGGCTAGACCACACTGATATAAAGAAATTGGCGAGGATAAAATTCTGACATCGATATCCCTCGCAGAGGGGGGGGGATATGCTGTAGGAGAAGTGACTTTCTGGAGCTTGCTGTGCCACAAGGACAATGGCTTTATCCCTGCAGCCGGCAGAAAATGGCATGATCAAATCTTTAAGCAGATAATTGAAAGGAATGGTCCTGGTACACATTGCATGCAGGCTTAATGTTGCGGGCTTATTACAGTCAATATGATAATCATCAGCGCACTTGGCAATAGACACCGGTGGTGTCCAAGAGCTCTGAGCATTCAGAAATACACCCCTGGCTCCGGATGGCTTGCCTGCTATTGTTGGCTGACTTTACTAAATATCCATTAGTTACATTATTGGTGCTGCCTTGGCCCATTTAATAGTACACACCTATCGTGTCGTTAGATGATGTGTGTGCTTGTGCTTGTGTGTGTGTGTGTGTTGCCAGTCTTGCAGCTTGTGTAATGGATGATTCCTGAAAAAGTTCACATAAATTCAAGGTGCCATGTTCTTCGTGGTTGCTTTATTACAGCATGCGACAGAAGTGTCAAGCTCTCCCCCACCCCCTACGGATAGAGAGGAATGACCTTCAAATTGTCTTTTATAATCCTATTGTGGCTTAGAGGAAGACATTTAACAAAAAGCTGAAATATGGCTGAGGTCGAGCCCGGCTTGTCTGTCCCTCCTGGATTCTTAGCTGGGGCAGCGAGGTGAAAGAACAGTCACAGCCACCCCATGGCCCCTCCTGAGCAGGCAGGCCCTTCTCTGGCCCTCTCCTGCCTACTTCCTGTGATGTGGAGCAGACTGACAGATCGCGACATCCACCTCTCCTTCACCCGGTATCTACGTCTGAACACTTCCCTAAGCACCATTATTGCCCCTTTTCCAATACACGATTCCAGTACAGTACTGTTTTTGGTACCTGTTTGGCCGAGGTTCAAGTCAAGGTCAAGGTTACTGATACTGAATGTGAGGTTAACACGCTCCCAGCTGCAAACTGGTCAAAGAAAGTCATCACTATGAGCACAACCTACGTCAGACACTTTTAAGTGATTTAAGTGACAGCATTTTTAAGTGATTTGTTTCAAGCGAGTTACCAAAGCTTAAGTGTGCCAGACCATTAAGGACCACAATAGCCAGAATAGGTCTGACCGTAAGCATCAGAAATGGTCAGACTAGATAGACGCCATTTATGGACACTGGCCAGTGAGCAACAGGAGGGAGGGCGACCTTACCTCGACTATGGTTTTGTGGGATGATGGATGATGGTATGTGTTTTCGTGACTTAATGGGGCTTCACATGTTGCCATTTTGTGTTGTGGTGCACTTAAGTCAGGTATGTACACATCTGTTTCAAGAACCCCTTTCCAAGGAGTGTTTGGCCTTCACCATCATCAGTTGCTGCTCCCCAGCTTTGGCACCGGTAACATCAGCAACAATTTGTTGTGCTGCACTGATTTGATTTGCTCTTGTTTTGGTTTTCATACAAAATTTACTGACATGTGTGATTGTTGACCTCATTGTTTGAGTTGCGTTAGAAACAATGTCCCTGTGGCCATGTAGTCAAGACCCCGCCCAAGTCGAGGAGGTATGAGAAGTAATGGAAATGGACCAGTACCAAGCTGTGCTGTGCTATGCTGTGCCAGACTGGATCTGTGAAGTGGAAAAGCAGAATATCTGCACCGCAGTTTTCCAGGTCCAGTAAAACTCAAAGGATGCAGACTACCACTACCACCTACTACGATTCCAGTGTTTAAGTACAGCAGTTTAAAAACAACATGGGACAGGATAACAAAAGTCTGATGAAGCTTCAAAAAAAAAAAAAGCACCTTTAGCAGGTTAAGTATTTGGACTGTCAGAAGAACATCCTCAAGGGGCATCAAGGATGGAGCAAGGTTGGAAGGGCTCAGAAGCACTTTGATCCATTCTGTTTTAAGTATGTTTTATACAGCGCAACAACATTTATGTAGTCAGCTTTGTAGTCTAAAAATCTTACTGGTCCGCTGGTCCTTGAATCTAGATCGAAACGTCTCCACAGCTGTTAGATGTACAGACAGCACCTGCGAGTGCCGTCAGTGGGTTTTTGTTCTCTAGTTCATATACAATAAATCCGTTTCTAAGCTCAAGGATTGTTCTCACTTGAGAGCAAGTCCTTGTCTGCTACTATGGTTACTGTCTATTTTTTTCCTATATTAAGTTATAGTTTTTGCTGTGGACGTACGCAGTCTTATAGTGAACTGGGAAACCAAAAGAGAATGCCTTGCCTATGACACCTGACTCAACAATAGTCAGCAATTTAGGAATTTATAAAGGAAGAGAGGTCAGATTCAATTCAATCTGGACAGTAAAGAGTTCAATACAGAGCCATAAACTGGGGGGAACAGTCTCCCTCGGTGTGTGGGCTACTATTGAAGGAGATGCTGCAGAACAAAAAGAAAGACTAACAGAATGAAACCAACAAACAATGGGAAGAAAATCAGGTCAAAAGAGCAGCAGAGACTTTAACAAGCCATGGAGACCTCTGTTGTCCACTACAACCAGGGGCACGGCTGATGCGTGCACTTCCAGTGTTGTGGCCAGGCAGACTAAAAAGGAGAAGAGCAGAGATAGGATGGACACCTAGGTTGAACAAGCTGTCTTTTTAGCTGCTGTTCACTCTTTCCACTCAGGGCTCCATATCCCAGGAGCTCTAGTCCACTTTAACTTACTCAGTTTCCAACAAGACGAACAAGAAATGGCACGAGGGAAATGTTCATGTGTAGCAAATGTCATCTGCAATGATGTGTAGATGAGGGCATTTTCACTTGGCTCCACTGTTCGTTTGGCGGACGTCTGGATGCGATACAGAGAAGAAGCCCCCTTCTGCACCCTGCTTCATCAAAAGCCCAGTGCTGTTTGCCATTGCTGTGGTCTGAAACCTCCATCTGTCTATCTACAGACATACGCACCTGCTGCAGACAAACAAGCGAGTAAATCCGTGGCCAAACAAAAAGAAATACAGCCCCCTCACACACACGGCACGTGACGACAATAGCCTCTGAGGAGACTGCCTGACAAATCAAAAAAAGAGGAACAATCTTCCTCGCCTCCTCTCTATGACAGAAAAGCGATCTTTGCATCCATCCGTATGGAGAGGGCGACGAGGGGCTTCATCGTCATCGGCGGATCAGAGGGAATGAAAGAAGAGACATGAGGGGAGATCAATTGGTATATTATTGAAGGATCTGAGAGCGGGGAACCATATGGAGATGGATGGTGCAACGGCGGCGACAGCTTCCGCAGCTCTGTGGATTACGGCTCTGCAGAGCTAGTAAAGTGATGCGTTCTTAGCTTCAATAACTTGAGCTGTCACTGAGAATACGCCGCCTGCTGCATCAGAGCGAGACCCAGTGGACACAAAAGTATCTCTATCTCGCTCTTTTCTTCTCTCTCGCCCTCTCCTTCTACACGCATTTTTCAACTCTAACAAGGATGCTGTGAGGTCTGAAAACACATCCAGACGACACATAGATTTTTAGCATTAGCGATAACGCCTTATTGTGGAGTTTTGGCTGGTGTGAAATGAGCCCAGGGGACATTTTTGTACAGACAGCTACCTAGCGAGGTATTTGCTGTCTTGGCGTGCATATGTGTGAAACCCGGGTTCAATGATTAAGGCAGTCAGCTCCGATGTTTTAAGCACCTCTGTTAACAAGATCCACAAGGCAGCACAAGACGCTAAATTACACAGGGCAGTGCGTTCAGTGTGTGCATCTCTTAGTGCCGGGCTGACCCAGATCCTGCCCACATCCTCATATACTTTAAAAGCACCCTGCTGGCAAAGGAACACACCAGGGCTACATTTGCATACATTAGTGCTGAAATACTTAACTTATTAACTGATGAGATAATTATTATTTAGAAGCATTTATCACATGAAAACAACACTCAAAATGTGAATGATTTTTCCTTGATTTATCCATTTTCATTCCCTCTTAAGTTGTTCTAAACTTAAACTTACAGGTTTTTGGACTGGGTGGAAAACTGGAGTGAGGACCCAGAAAGATAGGGGAGAACATTCAACCCCCACAAAAGACCTCACCTTGCATTTTCATGTAAAATAGTAAGCAACCCATGTCGTAGTTGCAATCAGCGAACTCTCAAAAAGTTACAATATCAAAATACATGTACCATCATAACAACTATAGCAACACTAATGGAGTCAATCCATCTACTTGCAACTGTTTTGTTTCAGTATATCTAGCTCATTAGCTCTCTGTGCTTGAGCAAAACATTGCAAACGGGATCTCTACACCTACTGCACTACTGCTATTTAGAAATAAAGGGACCATTATGTCCATGGCAAAGAGCACTCTAGTGATGGAACCCCCTTATTACGCTACTGACACATTAATGAAGATAAAATACCAATTTTTCAATGCATTTTGTAACCTGATGCAGAACATGTGTTTTATATTTGAACACTGTGATAAATCTATGGCTGGAAACATGAAGGACTTCTAATCCACATTTGTTAAGTTGAGAAAGTTAAGATTCATCTGCGGATCAAGGACTCCAACAGAGTTACTCAATGTCTAAAGCTTACAGCATGATTGTTTTGTCAGCTGCTTTTTCATAAGTCACGACCAAACTATCACTTTCAACTTTTGAGCCAACGCAGAGAAGTTATTAAAGTAAAATATGGAAATTTGAGCATCTACAATTCTGAAACAACTGGGAAAACTCTGTGGGCAGATCACCCACAGCTTCATGACGGACCTTGTGGTCAATTTTGTTTGACAATGAAAATAATGTTCGCATGAGAGGACTTCTTCAGGAAATTCGATCAAACCTCTTTTCGTGAACACATTTTACACCAAGGAGCGAAGTCAACACAATGTAATTAGTCTAACCTCTACAGGTGCTGAAACATTTCATTACAAAAAACATCTCATCACAGCTGAGGTCCTTGGCCAGTCCTTCACTCCTCTCACTGCTGTCACCAGTGGCTGCAGCTACAAAACCAATTCCAGGTTCCAGAGAACGCTATACTCACCCTTTCTCACACTCCTACACACACGCACACACATGCACACACACACACACACATATGCACACAGTTGCAACCGGATCGTCCATCTCCAGGCGGTCAGGTGGGGATGGGGGGCAGGGAAAGACACCACTCTCCAACATTACATCCATCTATCATGTGATGAAGCCCCCCACCCCCCGGGCTGCAGAACAGGATACACACCTGTCACTGGCTGGACTTCACTTATTTCAGCCCCATGCCCACCTCACATCCTTCATCCTGAGAGCTGCGTTTCCGCAAGTGTGTGCGTGTGGGTGCAGGGTTACCGTGGAAAGACTGCCTAGGAGGGGGGTGGGTGCGTGACTTTGGCCAGGCCACTGGATACTGACATTTATCCCGTGATTTATCTGTATATCTTTGAAGGCCCACACAAGGGGCTGCTCAATAAGCTGGGCAGATGCCCGGCGAGGAGAGGGCAGCCACATCAGTCATTCACAGCAGATGAAAAGGCTTTAGCAGCCAGCCGGCAGAGAGCAGATATGAGGAGAATCAGAGGAGGACCCCCCCCCCACACACACACACACTACAACCACTGAATGTCAAGCGAACATTTACCTCATGATGTTTCTGTGGCTGTACAGCATGCATTCAGCATGCGTTCAGCATGCAGCGCTACAGAAAGAACTGGAATAAAACGTACACATTTGCTGCCTGCTTTATTAACATCGTGGAAATATAAGGGAGCTTCCTGTCAGGAATGAGGCAGCAACGGCAATCAGCCAAGGCGGGAGAGGTATGATTTGGTGCTGCTCAGGGACCCGTTCAGTCAAAACTGATTTAATGGGGCAGAGTCCTCTCCCTGCTGATCCATAGGTCTTTGTTATTAGTATGATGTCAGGGCGATAGCTCGCCAGAGCTTTCCTTTGGGGGGAGAAGGCTTTTGGATTTCGTTCGACTGATTCGTTCCATGTGGGAAGGCTCCTGCTGACTCACTGTCATTCACGCAAACCGAACGCACGCACAAACAAAAGCGGGGGTCGCCCTCTCGAGACGTCAACCTCGGCAAAGCGCAGGGCGGTTTCAGTTATGACAAAAGAATGAGGCTGAGCCAGATCTGTGAGTAACCCTAATAAAAATTTAACTGATTCAGTGGATCGGCTTCAACCAAAACACGATCCCCACCCTCGCTCTTCTAACAAAGTGCACACGCAAGCAACAAAATGAAGAGATATTATTTCAGAGACGTATCGAAATGTCAATAGCCGCTCGAGGACATGGTCACCCCTGACCACAAACACATCGACTCACTCCCACTGACACACTCGATGATAATTATCTTGGCTTTTTTTTTTGCCAAGGCTGCTTTTCTGATGCACCCAAATGAAGATGCAGTTTGCTGTAAAACACAGAAAAATACAGAGGTAGAACAGTAAAAATGCAATGAACAATAGGCAGGGTTAATGAAAGGTCGGGCACGCTGAAGGGAGGAGGAGAGGGAAAAAACGGAGGCAGAGAAAAGGTACAAAGGAAAACACACCAGTGTTTGCATTAATGAGGCCTCGATAAAGCTCCACGGTGTACACACTTGTGCCCCCCTTGTGAATCTCAGACCTGGGTTACACTGTACTACATTTGGAGGCAATCGCTCCTCACACCTTTTCTGCTGCCCTCACACACTCCTCGAGGTTTCTTTTGACAGCTGAGAGCCGTGCCATCTCGTACTGTAGAGAAGCGTGTCTCGCTCTGCATCAAAACAACCCCGCTCTCATGTGTCGAGGGCTGCGAAAAGCAAGTTTGGTGCTGGCAGCGTTGAAGGAGAAAGAGGAGAGCGGAACAGCATGACAAGGCAGAGTGATGGCACACACACGCACGCACACACTTACATACACACATGTTATTAAAGTGAATACCGCCAGCTCTACTTGTTCCCGGTATAGTTTCAGGAATTTTTTTTTATTCCCCACAAGAATCTTCAATTGTTTTGGATGTAAAGAGGTAGCTTGCAGTGTTGACTGTGCATTTCCTTTTCTGGAGCTTCCAGAGAGGACAATGGTAGTCAATATAAAACCTGCACCTATCCATCCATCATCTTACTCAATGATGCTGCGGGGGTCCACAGTAGTCTATCTCCAGCACACAAAGGCATAAGGAGAGAAAACAAAACAATCAACCTAAATATTCATCGAATGTAGGTGTAAGACACAAGGAGAGGCCCTCAATCTGACCAAGAGCTAAACTGGGGACCTTCTTGCTGTGTGTCACCAGCTCTGCTCACTAAGCTGCCATGTCAACCTAAAAACTAGCATAAGAATTCAAATAGAGAGTCCTGTTGAGCTGAGAGCAACTTGTTGCCTCGTACATGATTGCATTGTTGCCCTTTCAATTTCATAGACTTGAACTCTTAACAATGGAACTGTCTGCAGAAAAATGTCAGACCGTGTGGAGGTGGGCTGTCATTGATAAAGAAAAGGGTGGGCTGTGCATGACTGTGTATGCTTGGGTGGTACAAAGTGTACTTGGCTCTCTGTCCGTGCATGTGTGTGTTTTTATGCACTTTTAACATATTACGTAACAGGGGAAAAGGATTATTACCTCGTGACTCTTTTGTTCAACAATACACACGCACACACACACACACAACTGCCAGCAGACAAAATCGTGCAGAAGGATACACCAATAAACCATTTATTTGATGTCACACACTCACACACACACACACACACATGCCCAGAGGTGCGTGAACAGATTAAGGACGTGAATCCCCAGGTGAGAAACATCCATTAGGCTTAATTACTCAAACAGGACGTCCCTCTATTGTAGCGCACGTCCCAGCGAGAGTAAAGAGAACGAGGAAGCCAATGATAAAGACAATGATAAATTTAATTAACTGTGAGATACCACTGTAGGGAAATTCATAGCACTGTGCTCACTAATCCGCTTTCTCTGAGAATATCGCTCAACAGGATTATCAATGGGAGAAGGAGCAGTGAGCTGGCAGCACAGCGAGGGCTGGGCTCTGCGGCTGAGCATCACTCTGCAAATGCAGGGTTTCCCCATTAGCGGGCAACTCATGCTCAGATGCTGCCAGATGAAAGCTGGATGCCTCGGGTGCTGTTCTAAGATGGTAGATGGGATGAATACTTATAAAAAGAAAAAAGACTGCACAGGAAACTGACCAGTCACATCACACTGAGTGGTGTCACCTCTTAGGAAGATTGAAAGCCAGACGTCAGTGGTTTAAAAAGACGTTCATCTCCATTTAGTGAGGCCTGATAAAAAAATGTCTCACTCCTGCAACAAAAGTCTCGCTATCATTTAATTATCATTTTACTCCACGCACTGGTCCACATTCAGGGTTGAGATGCGGAGACTGAATGTCCCCCTGGAAAGACTTTTCCGTGCGCGACCACCCGGGCCCTGCCTGCCTCTAAATGCTGCTCCGAGCATTTACTCTGCTGCAGCAATTACGAAATGGCCAGAGAGATTAAATAGTGCCAGTGTAATAAGAGATAGCCAGCAGCACAATCATGTCAGTCATAACTGAGGATTTCCATTGCTTTGCACCTAAGGGCTTGATGCTGCGTTTGCTGCTCCCAGTGTGAATGACAAGTCTGTCAGGAGGCAGGCGTAGGAAATCTATTAGGGCCAATAGAGGCAGAAATAAAAAAATAAAAAGAGACTGCACGTTTTTGCGCCGCAACCCCCTAATTTTCAATTACAATAGTGGATTAATAGCAATCAGCACACCCAGGTGGTGCCTGTGATTAGCTAATCTACAGAGGCATGCATAATGACATCTGTTCCACTCCACACCTCATGCTGGCGTGCTGTGGTTAACATAGTGTAGAAAGCAGGGGAGGAAGAGGAGGAGGAGGATGGGGTAGGGACGTACTTGTGTGAGAAAATGTTTATCCTGAAAAATGTCGCTAAATTTCCAGGCACGCAAGGTCACCCTGTGTGCTGTAACTTCACCATTCCCCCTCATTTGAATCCCACAGCGAAGTGGGAAGAACAGAGAGAGGCAATTATAAAGTAAATGTGCTCTGCTGAAATGGACTGACATCACACAACATGTTGGCCTGCTCTGCCCCAGTAAAGCCCCTCACGGGGAACGCCAGCCCATATGCCGAAATCAAACTTTTTGCACTTCAAAGACACACTCCGCCACTTAATCAAGCCGACCCAAACCCGTGGCAGTGATGATTGGTCTTTTTCAAACCATTTCACCCCTAAGTGGATGGACAAAGTTAAACGCTCACAGCCCCAATCTTCTTAACGGGGAAGGAGGGAAAGCTGAGAGCAGCTGCTAATTCAGAGGAATAAATACATCTTCAATTAGCCAGCGGAGGCAGGGAGGGAAACAGCATTACAGAGCGGTCCGATTTTCATCCCCCATCCCGCAGCTCGACTCCGTTTGAGGCGTCGCTCAGTGTCGCGTTGATGACTTTCAACTCATCTCGCTGCACCTCCAGGCTGCTTTGACTTTGCTCACCATTTTTAGATCAAGTGCACTTGGAAAACACACAGATAATGAAATAGTGCCACGTGTGGGCTGTCAGAGCCTAAACCTGTGTAATTAGCTCACCCTCGAACTACAAGGCCTCCCTGTGGCAAGCCGGGCTTTGTGCAATGTATGGATCATTTCGTAATGTTATTATTCCTTTCAGCGCAGCTAGATGAGGTCTCTGACCCTTTGGTTCGTTACATCCTTGTGTATAGTGGTGCCTCACAGGAAGAAAGAAGGGGTACTTCACAAATGGGAAGCCAGTAATAAGATTTCAAGTGTCAGTATTGAGGTTATATCATGATAACAGTCTCTTGTTTACATGCGAAATAACACCCATCGATGACTCCATTATAAGTGGAGATTATATACAGCCGTCACAGGGTTAAGGCTGGGAACAGACAGGTTGCTAGTCTATCACAGAGAAAATATGCACCATTTACTCAATTTAGAGAGTCTGCAATTTAGAGTCTCCCATTGATCTAAACATGTATGTTTTTGGACTGAGGTAGAGAACTCTAGGACTGCTTGAGGAAATCCCGCACAGAGAGGCCCTTGGTCTGACCAGGATTCAAACTAGCAGCAGCACTATCCACCAATCTACCATGTCATTAGAAAAACATACACTCACAAATGTGAGGACACTATGACACTCTTAGAGATGTGGAAAAGAAAATCGTTGTCGTCAAATTCATTCACCATGTTTTCAGTTTTGACTGCCAGACTCGAGATCTCCTAAAAATACCGTTTCAAACAAGGACGAAAAGCTTTTATGTCGCACACTGAAATTAAGCCATCTTCTTGTCAACTGGGACAGCAGTTTTCTTTTCTTTTTTTTTTGCAACCCCTGGATCAGATAAGAAAGCAGCCAAGTGAAGGCTCCCTCAGTTTGATAAAGCACAAAGGAGATAAAAAGCCTGCTTTAAAAGAAAAGCATGCACAGGTTGTAAACACTAACAACTCAGGCAGAGGCTGCGTTGCTTTCCTCAGGCCACGCGATGAACCAGCCTGTGATTGATGTCGCTTCTGTCTGTCCTCCCCTTTTGCCCCCGGCACAATAACGCTGAACGTGGTGTGAAATGAACACAGGCTCAGATTTATGATATTGGGACACTGTTATGAAAAATGATAAAAGCTGTTTCAAGGTTTTGGATGAATGCAGGCGAGAAAGAAAGGCAAAAAAGGGAAAGGCGTAATTGAATTCTGCAAGGATAAATGTAGGAATGCCGGCCCATATTGGATGCAGCTTGCTGTAGGGCCCCTTTGAATGAGAATAATAATGATGAAGAATAGGAAACAGACAGACTTAGGGAGGTGAGACGCAGGCTATCAGGGATTTGCATCTCCTGTGCCATGATATCCCTGTGTGTGTCAAATGCAGCCTGTCGACACTGCATATATTCAATCAAGTCTCCGCTGGCTTTTCACGTGGCGTCGGGCTACTTGGCATGCCATTCGCCTTCGTACTCCATATCAATATTAGATGCAGTGCACACAGAGCGAGGGGTTCAGTGTGCTGCAAAGCGGTCTGATGGAACAAAGACAGACACCGACCGAGTCAGACAAAGGAAGGGGAAGAGGCTAAGTCAAAATACAGACGTCAAAGACGACTTTCTACATAATTGAGAGGAGGCAGGTTTCAGTCGCCTGCCAGAAACAGAAAAAGCCCCGGAGTAGCAAGGAGTCGTGACGTCAGATTAGTGTCAGAGCATTTTCAATGTGTTGCCTTTTCATTACTTGGCTGCATTCATGCCTGGGTTGTTTGGGAGGGGAGGGGGGAGGAAAAAGAGCAAGGCAATCAGGAGAGAGAGGCATCAATCATCCCGAAGCCTTCTGGGGGATTTCACTCCTGGTGACTGTGCAGATACACTGTGCAGGTTGTTTTGCTGAGAAATAAAAGCAGTGTCACATACAGTTCTTCATCCTGTCGAGAATAAATAGCATTGCTGCTGCATAACTGACTGTTATGTTTTACTCCATTTCAAACAGCGACTATGTTAATAAATATGATAAATGTCTTCTTTAACCTGGAGTTTTCTGACAGTTGAAACCCCATCACTTCACTGGACTTCCACTCTATCCACGATGATGCAAAACACTGAAAAGTGCTGCAAACATGATCACACACGACAGGTTGGTCTTTGAAGGGGTTTCATGTCCTGCGACGCACAGGCTGAACATCAGCTCTTAGAACTGTGTCTCTCGCATCTTTCATGTTTTATATGTTGTAATAGGTTCCTCTAACTTTGCCCAGTGCTTCAGTATAGAAATCGCGTCAGGTATCTATGGCAGACAGGTCTGCCTATGGGCGAACTGTTGACCAGCCAAACTGGATAATTCTCCTTTTCTTACCATGTAAAGACGACAAAAAGACGGGACATGCCAACAGATGTCCCATCATGGAGTTACACCTAGTCCAATACTCTGCAATCTGGTTCATGCTGGTAAATGTGTCACATTAAAAGAACTCAGCTTTGACTGGAATAGTGATTGCATTGTGGCGAGCAATCCTTGCACTAATTGTACTTTTGTCGACTGCTTAACCCGCACAGACATTGAGCTAACTCGGCTAGGTCAACTAACAATAGCTTGTTTGCTGCCTGCAAGCATGCAAGACAAACATATCACAACAACAACAGCAACAACAACAACAACAACGTTCTTAGATAGTAGTAGTAACATCAGTGATATTACTGCAATTACATGATGGAAATACACAGTAAGAGAGCAACATGTCCTAGTGGCCAATGTCCAGAGTACAATCCCAGAGATTTCATCTTTTCTGTAGTTAAAACAAGGAGCTGAAGTCAGGGAGTATTCGTACAAGGACTACACCAGTAAAATTTAGATGACACAGCACTATCAACTTTTTCAAGAATGTGTTGAATCTGATTTAATCTTAGAGGTTGATTCTTCAGTCACAGTTTCCATCATTCCATCTCTATCACGACTTAGAGGTGCAAAGACTTGCAAAAGAAGCAAAAAGTGTGGCTGGTAGCATAAAATAACTTTAACAGTAGCTCCGCTCTATTGAAGTGAGAAAGCAAACGCCTGATGGTGTGACCTCACATATAAGATACCAGGACTGTGGAAACTGAGGCATCCTATGGCACCAAGCCATTATTAATTTCACTACTTACACCACATCCTGTTGTGGTATGATGAAATGTTTTCAGTGGAAAGGCATATGGATGTAGTTCAGCAATGCAAGAGGGTGCAAGAACGAGAATAAACTTTTGGGAACAAACTTTTCCCACCACTGCAGAAAGAGGATGTGGCTGTCACATGTGGGGAAGGAAAAAAAATCTGGTACACCCAGAATTTTTTTTTTTGCCACTTTCACTGCAGCACAGCATTTAGGATATTCACATAAAATGTTATTACAACCTTCTCATTGCAGCCATTAGCAACATCTACACTGAGACTCAGGGATCACAAGGACAAGCTGTTGTTTCAAATACAGGTCCTGCCTTCCATACATATGATTACAGAGGACTTACGGTAATGTGTAACCATATGGTCTAATTTCCCTGGCCATATATGGCAGAATGATTGATGCTAGAGCGGCTATGTCTAATACACAGTGGAAAGCCTGTGGTTGGTGCACTTGAGGCCAATCAGACAGCCTGCCTGCATGCAGAGAGGCCAAGTTAACTTCTGACTGTCCTTGAAAGCTGGCACCATGCAACTCCACAGTGCCATAATAGATGGGGTTGGATGATAGCAGCTGCGAAAGGCCTTCAATCTCAGGTATCAGCTATCCTCAGGTCTCTGGGGTTTGCAGTCAGTCCAACTCTAGTCTCCTGAGCAATGGACCAAGGTGGCTCATGTGGATTTTTATTCAGTTTCTCTCTCTGTAAAACAGCATGGCGGTGTCAGGTCACCTATGTTCTGCTCTCGACAGTCAAATCGCTACAGGGTAGGACCGGAGATTACTGGATGGTTGTAACCATTTCCAGCACATTACAAGTCAAAGGGTTGCGAGTCCCGAGTTAACCTGCTTAGAGGCAGACATCTTATAGCTTTGAAGGGGCACAGAGTCAGTGAGCAACTAAAGAAATAAAGTGCATTACAAAAGGCATGACAGCACATTACTGCCCAGTCTCAGTTCATCTTTGGGTGCTACAGTCAAGGATCCAAGAGGGCTGCAGGATACAACCAGCTGTAAAGAACTACTTTCTGCTGGTGACAAAAAAGGACAGTTCTCTTACCTGATATAGTTGAATCCATGGATTGATGGAAGAGGAGGATCAACATGCAAAAGAAGAGAGAAAAAGCCAGAGTTAATTATCAAATTAAGGTTAGTGAGACATTTGTTTCACGCCATCTCACGCCATCTACATCTCAAAATGTACCAACACAGATGCAGAGGTGGGCCAGGTGAGGCTTCAGTCATAATGATATAATATTATTGCCTTTGTTAAAAGACAGCAATGCCAAAACACCTTCTGGCATCGTGACAGGGGAATAAAATATCTATGCTTCAGCGATGACTTGATTTGGCACGAGATCGCTCACGTGTGCACAAACCATGGCAAGCTCTCTCAGCCGTGCTCATTTGGGTGTGTGAATCAAATTCCCTGCAAAAACAAGCACTATTCATTTTCATTACAGTGAATTGGAAGGCTGCCTGCAGCTGGACATACATCGAAACGTACAGGCGCAGTAATAAAGGTGCTGTGTATAATCCTCGACATCAAAATCAATTAGGAGCAATGTGTGAGTAAATAAAACAGTTTACACCGTCAAAATGAATTCCCTCTTCGGTACCTCCAGCTGCCTTTATGGAAAGAGAAAACTTCTTCTCACTGTTTTGAAAACCGGAGTGGAGGAACAACACACATTTGACCTATTTTCTACTTAGTCTGTCAAAACAACATATTGTTGCAGAGCTGCGGCAGTGATCATCCACAAATACATCCAAGCGAGTCTCTCTCCAGCAGTTACTGTCCTCAAGCAACCTAAAATCTGTGACTGGTATAGTTCAGTGCCAAAACTTCTTCTTGACAAGCTCATACTAACCCCTCTGTGGACTCAGAATCATCTGTGCTCACAGACAATTAAGGTCATTTGTTATAAAAGGTTCCCAAAAGTTCTTACAAGGGTATACCAAGTTCGAAATTATACCAAACAAAAAGGTGGAAGAGGGGGGGAAGAACCTCCACCTAGGAACTATTTTCCTAAAGAGCATATCCATGCAGTGCTCACTAGTTACCATATCTGACTTGCTCAGCCCTTGGGTGGTGACCCCTGCCTGCGTCAGACAGGTTTTCATCGTAATATCCGTCATGTCTCATTATGCAATGTGGGTTTTTCTTATGTCCCGCTAGCGAGATAGGTATTAGATAGCAGCTCTCTCTGAGCCCCGGGGTCCTCTGTAGACTTTCTCAGAGGTGTGGACAGCTCGCAACGATCCATCAGTCCACAGACAGCCTCTCCTTGTCATTACTTTCACTGTGACTGAGTCAGGGGGGAGAGGGTTTTTTTTTCTGCTTCTTCAACCTGCAGGCGTTCTCCACACACTCCTTGCGGGGGCCCTAGGTCTCCCATCCATCTGCTGGCCGTCCCTCACACTCATTAATTCTGCCCGTCCCCAGGTGGCTGCTAGTTGGTGCGATGTGATTAAGCTCAAATGAACCGTCAGGAATAAATAGAAGCTCAAGCCCTTTCCAGAGGAGAGCGCGCAGAGAGAGTAAAGGGAAAAAAATGCTGACAGATCTTTCCGATCACAAGGTGTGAGAGACTGTTTGTCTCGACGGGCTCTGGACCAATGATAAAGTGTTTTGACTGTGAAGAAAGATGAGGCACGCTAACAGAAGTGATGAATGGCAACTGCTTTGAATCTGATTAAACTACCTGGATAGAGATGTTTATGCGAATGCTTGTGCTCCCTGTTAAAACCCAGTCTGTTTAGATTAACAGGACATTTGAAAGTTAATCTTAAGAGAAGCAAATTCTCCTGGGTGCCAACTGATTTGCGTGAGACTAATCCTCTGATCCCTTTAAATGCAGACTCTCTATCTTCTGTTTTGATATACGCAATGATGGATTACTTAAAACGGGTCTACTGTGCATATCTGGGCTGAAAACCCTGTGTTTGGGTGACCACAAAGAGAGACCGACTAGGAAGGGGATCAAAGAGACAATGAAGAGCAGGAAAATGATTACAGAGAAATGCAAAAGAGAAAAAAACAGAAGTAGAAAACTACAAAAAAAAGCCACAAAGTGGCCACAACTATTGTAGTATTCTGTCTTTCAGTTTGTCTCTTTCATGCTTGGTATTGTCTGCGCCCAAGGATCTATTGTCTCATAATCCATCTATTTCACGAGCAATCATTCAAATGTCCTCTGTTGTCACATGCAGGTTGCAGCAGTACAAGCCTATAGTACAAGTCTGTTTGAGATCTGTCAACACGAACAGCCCCACGGCTCGAGATATTTGAACAAGCACACACGTCATCGCTCATCACTTGTCATACCTTTCTATTCTGACGGCCTCCAGTGGTCCCCAGGGCCACCCCCTGAATTCCTCTAAGAGCAGTGTTATTCGAGCACCTCTCCAAACTTTGTCCTCTGCTCTCCTGGGGCTGCTTTGGGGCGCTCTCTCTCTCTCTCTTTCTCTCTCTCTCTCTCAGAGCCTTGCCAACCTTGATCTTTCCAGTGACTCAGCATATTGACAAGCTGTCTGCAGGGTGGCCGGGCCCCGTGAGCCACGGTGTCCCGGCCAGACAGGGCCTGAGTGCGCAGATACTACGCTGGCCTTTTGAAGTAGATGTGATGGAAGCGCTATCAAGGCTCGTCCATCTGTCCCGTTGGCTATTGTGTGCACGGGTTTTCAAAGCCGTGCAGAGAGGGTGACGTTCAGGGCGTCTGACAGCTCTGCTCACTGTTGTTACGAAGCACAACACCGAAGATGGAGAGAAGACATGCCAGGCCTACTCAGGGGCTCCTTTCTACGTTTTTGTATTCTCCACTAATGTGATTATACAAAAGCAAGGTTAAAAAGATGGAGGACAAAATGCCAAAAGACATCATCTTCCAAGGTCTTTGGTTAATTACATTTCATTTCTGTGTCTTGTTTCACTGCTAACTCACAGAGGAGGGAGCGCGCCACACCAGCTGCCGAAGCATTGTTCAAACACAGATCGAGCCGTGATCAGAATGTCTGCACGGCGAGAGATAATGAGAGGGCTGAACATCCATGACTTTAACAACCTGTTCCAGAGAGACATAAGAGCTGCTGCTCGTTCCTCCATTTTTTTGTTCCTACCGTTTGCTCTCCACAGCAGTATTCAAGGAACTCTATATTAATACAGGTTGACCTCCCTGCTCCTCTCCTCCTCCCCCTCTATCTATGCCAGACTTTTGATCATCCCTTCAGCCTTCACTTCACAGGTCCAGTCCTCCTAATCACAGCCATCTGGGTCCAGACTGTGTTTCTGAGGTTTCCTCCCAGATCACACAAAATAAATGGATCAATAAAAAAGCAAAAGAAAATCCCTACAAAGGCATGGCAAACACAAAACGAAAAGTCAAGTTCTAATCAAGAAAACAATCTATCTATTTTAAAAAGTTAGTCAAAATCTAAGAGTGCTCATAAATATTTATCAAGCTAATTAATGTTCTGGATGCCTCCACATTTTCTAAATCTTGGACTTATAATCATGCCATAACTTCCAGACTGCAGATAAAGCAGCCCACATTTCTGTGCTGTTGTGGGTCGATGCATTTCAAATTCTTACAGCAGCTCTTGTTGTGATTCAGGGGAAGATTTGCAGAGCGGAGGTAAAACTGGAGAAACTTTAAATCTCCTCAGCAGTAAACCCCTGTAGTGTTGCTTATTTCACAGCCTGTGTTGCTTGTGTTTATCTCTTCAGGTGAGTCACTTGTGAATGCATTTGCAAAACAAGTGCGGCTTTCAAACAGAGCAGTGCAATTAGTCGTATCTTGCACTTCTTAAAACACACTATGGAGATACCAGTAGGAGAAAACAGCCCCACAATGCAAACTTGGCACTTTTTGTCCGTTAAAAATTTAGAGGAAGCTGTGTTCACTGGGAAAGACGAAAGTGCCTCAATTTAACAGCCAGATGTGACATTGCTTGTGTTGAAATATCACTTTTAGCTTGAGAAAGAGCTTCACGGTAGTTAAAATAATAATAATAATAATAAAAAAAAGAAACAGGAGGAGCGCAGGGGGTACAGCAGGGGGCAGGCAGGCCGCAAGCATGCAGCCAAGATGAGTGCAGTCGCCAGCTGGGATGATCCCTAATGATCTCCCTGTAATAAAAGTGTACTGTTAAGTCATATCAAATCTCAGTAACCGTGTTATAAACTTTACTGCACTGGCATTGGTCTTGACAAGGAAGAGAATTAAGACAGATGCCATGATGGATGCCTGGTATTTCGACTTTATGTTTCAACTGTATGGTAAATATTACTTTAACGATGCAGAAATTGTGTTTTTTAGGACACCCCCGCCACTAATTACAGAGTACATGTGCATTACAGCCATGAGGTGTTTTCTATGGGTACATAAAAAAGCTGCAAAGTGGGCAACTGAAGAGAGAGCTGGTAGGGCTGCGAGGTAATGAAAAATTTGTCTTATGGAATGTATCACAGTCCCGGCATTGTGTTGTTGTTCTTCTTATGTGGAATGGTTTTTCATCGCCGGCGTGGCGGCCGTCACCTTGCAGGATCTCGCGGCTGCAATCCCAGACGCCCCGTATTTCATGATTATACTGCGGCACCAATCCTTGACCTCTCTCACCAGGCATTCCTAGTCAACAAGGACCAGGGGAGGCAGAGTATGTGCTCCCGTGCCTCTCCCGCCGAACGTGAAACCAAAAACCGCTCCGGACAAGAGCGAGGCACACGGGGGGGTGGGCCTGCAGCGGGAAGGGCCGACGTCTCCTCATTCTGAGATTCTCCACACATTCCAAATATCGAAGCATGGGAGAAAATATCAGCCCCCCCCAGATTACATGCAAAACAAAAGACAAAAAAAAAACAGGAAAAAGACTCCAAGCCAGCTAATTTTTCAGAACTGCAAATACAGCTGGATTTGTGGGAATATCTTGCATGTGTCGTTAAGATCAATGTTGAGTGGAAGCGAGGTTTGATAGGCTGTTAGTGTAACAAGGCGATGGGATGTGTTCAGAAAATGGTTCCTGCAAAGACTCACGTTCTCCCCGAAGAAACATAACCTTTGAGAACCGGAGAGCACATACCTACGCCTGTCGAAGTTAGTGCAACACACATCCTGCCATAAATCATGCAGAATGGTGTAAGAGTTCATACTCGCACATGTTTTACACCCCTTATAAATACTTGCATGCACGTACAGGCTGTGTGCGGTTTGTGCTGTGGCTGCTGAGCTATGACTTACGTATGTGGGAAGTACACAATGACACTACTTAAGAGAAGGCCAGGGGGCTAATAACTCCATCACCTTTGTGCTGGGTTATTACTGCGCTCGTCTCACTTTGCTTATGCAGATTAAGAGCAGCTATTTCCTCACATCACTCATAATACCTTATTTTCTGCACTGATGGGACATAACAAGCTGAATCAGACTTCAGTGGATAGCAACCCAAGGGAGTGAGTTACTGAAAATGACTGCATGTTAGTCATAGTTTTCTACAAGAAAAAAAGACCCCAGTTGCTAAGCATGAAGACGAGGGCTGTGTGTTTACGACACAAACGGCTCCCAACATGCGTCACATGGGTGAAACATTTGGTCCGACATTCCCGAGCCCATCCAACACCTGTCTGAGACCATCCGTCACTCCGAGGAGGAGTGTTGACTACCGCCTCCGCCCTGAGGCTCCCCGGTGGATGTTTGACTTATTTTATGTGTGCTGTTTGCCGTTATGGCAAATCTTAAGTCATCTTAAGCTGGTAGCCGGCATGAGAGACACCGAGAAGGGGCTACAGGCGAAGGCCTAAGTAATACAGTCATATTTTACCCACATTGTGCGGGGTGCAGTGGTAGCCAGCAGCATCCTGGGGGACCCCTGCTGCTTCGCCCGAGCTCCACAGAAAGAGTGGGCTGCATGCAGAGCAGCCTTGTCTAATTATACTACAAGAAAAATAGCACAAATGACTTCATTTTAATGCAACAGGGACTGGTGGAAAATTGACTCCGGTTTATTAACCCAAGAGGAGGCAGGAAACATTTATCCCCACACACGGAGGAAGCGTTTTTTTTTTTCTTACTCCAGCCGTTCCGAGTGCATCGGCCAGGTGCTGCAATGTTAATGTTGAGCTGAAAAACAGAGAGAGCACCACTGATGTGTAAGTGGAGACAGCTAGTTGGAGATGGAACATCTCCAGAGACAAATGGTTTAAAGGTCATATAGTGTATGTCAAGTGCCGAGCGCACCTCGGAGGTGGTCGTGAGCTGAATCCCTGAGAGGAGACATAAAAGGAAGGGTAGTCAGAGAGGAGACAGGAGGGAAGACTGAGAGGGAGACGAGGAGGCGAGGCAGGACAGAGAGGTGTGGACAGACTGCCAATAGGCACACACGACAGAATAGGAGAAAGAAGTGGAGGTAAATGGACTGTTTTGCTATGGTGCTTTTCTCGTCTGGTCACCCAGTCAACCGGCCATTTTACAACACGAGCTGCCTTCACACACATTCATATGGTTGTGAATGATCGTGTAGACATAAAACCACTGGTTGCCACTTGTTCTTAAAACTAATTCAGTCTATCTTCAAAATTTCACGGCAATCAGCAGGTCATCTGGAATACACAAATTATTGGTATTTCGACTAATGAAATGCTGTTTGCCCATCAGCAACAGAAACAGAGAGTCGGTAAAGCTTGTTCGAGGAAGAGGCATTGGTTAAGAAATGTGCATCTCGATTGACAGCCCATTTCGGTTAATTAATTTAAAGGCATTGTGAAGGAATTACGGCCGGCTGTACTATCAGCATCTTGAACTAATTAGTGTCAAGACGGCATTTAATTACGGGAACTATTTTGGAATTATACACACCGTTAGTGTGTTTTCTCAGGCCTGTCAATAAAAAGTATCAGCTGGTTGTCCAAGAGAGAGGAGGTGAGCAGGACTTGAGAGAGCATGAGGGATAAGGAACGAAGCTCGATAAAAACACCGTTTCACTGCTAGAACATGCACGCACACATTTCAAATAACCAGAGATACAATGATGGCGTATTTACTAGTTAGCGCTTCTGAAATTGAATTTTCGAACATAACAATTTTTCCTGTACACGACTTGGGATTGTGTTCAACCCGCTGACATTGCTAATCATCATTCCTACCCTGGGCTAGCGTAAAAGGCTAGCACAACAATAAGCCAATTAATGGATTAGCAAATTGAAAAGAAAATCAATCACCAGCTGTTTGGATAGTGAATTAAGTCCTTTTTCAAACAAAAAATGTCAAATATTTGGCATTTTCAGCTTCCAAGCGTGACAATCTGCAGCTTTTCTTTGTCATTTATAATAGTCATTTAAAGTTTTTGGTGGGGGGGGTTTGAACTGTCATTTGGACAAAAGAAGCAATTTGAAGATGTCTTGGAAATTGTGATGAGGATTTTTCACAATCTTTTTTGACATTCTACGCACAATTCCAGTAAATCATTAATAAGGTAATTGTTAGCTGCAGCCGAGCAGAAATCTCGGCTTTCCGCTCGTGTGCACAGGCGACCGTGCCTTTCTTCCTCCACAGTCGCGACTGTGACAGGCCTGGCAGAGGAGTTCAGCAAGGGCGCCGCGATCAGGCTGCTATCTGATATGCTGTCATTCATCCGGCTCTGCGGAGGCACTGAGAGCCTTCGACGTCGCTATGATGTGCCTTTCTTCCCTTTGCCCCTCTCCATGTCCTAAGCTTTTTTCATTCACCAGTTATCTTGCTGCTGTCCATTGCACTGAAAGAGTTTTCTCTCCCTCGCTTCACCCCTTTCCTCTCGCCTACTCTTCTTCTAAACATCAATCAAAGTCGTTATCTGCAATGCAAAAAGACGAGAAAAAAATCTCATTACTGAAATCTTAAGAAGTCACAACGCTGCGGTATCACAGCTCGGGGAGGGAGAAAAAAAAATCTGCAGCTTGAAGTTGATCCCACTCTGTGTGAGTGGGTGTGTCCAGCTCAAGCTTTTGTTTCGGAGTATTTCAATCTCATCAGAGGAGCGACTCGGAGTTCATCAAATGAGTCATCACATCACTGCCACTGATCACATTTACATTCTGCTGCCGACAAGGACTCCTAATGAGGGCAGCCACATCAAGAATATTAATATATGAAAGCGTCTTTCAGTTTGGGGTACCCTAACATAAACCACAACAGAGCAAAGAATGAGCGAGAACTTGCTCATTGATTTATCAAGTGACGTTTTAATTCCTGGTCTGACGATCAGCTACTGAGAAACTACTGGTCCGTCTCTATGGGATGGAAACCACGGCTCGCTCCAGCCTCTTCTCTTAATTGAGGCCCCCTGATGGTTTAAGCCTCGAGACGTGCCTGGTTATAGCGCCTCAGAGCTAAGAATAAACTCGCAGTGGAACAAACAAAAGGCTTCGACATCGTCCGTCCTGCACACAAACACTGAGGTCCCAACATCATAGTCCTCGGTCACAGGAGTGGACGACCTTGAGAGAGTGGCGCGTCGGCTCCTTTGGCAGCTTGTCCTCGCTCTCTTGCACCCTCGCTCTCTCTCTCCCTCTTTCATATCTTGCTCTGCGTTCTTTTGCTTTCCCTGCAGCGGGCTGAGTAGATAGTTAATAACGAAGCGCTGCTGGGGAGGGCAAAACAGAGATTGGACATGGACGCCTCTTCTGTGCCAGCTGATCCGCTTTATCTGGGTGCCGGCACAGAACGACGTTCGTCCCGCAGCGGGGGGACTTTCTGACAAAATAAGAAAATGAAATGACTTTTTTTTTTATCTCTTGACTTGCTTGGATTTTTTTTCCCTTTTTTTTGGCGCTGCTTCATGAAATAGTTGCTCAGTCAGAGATTAAGCGATGGTTTACTTTGGAAGGAATTTGGGATATTCCTGACACGGAGTTGTTGAGGCTGTTTGACTAAACATATAATCTAAGGCGAGCTTCAGAGGAACAGCCACACCGCAGTGGTCTACACGAATATCATTTAAACTATCCCCCTCCTCGGCTTGCATAACCACACGCAGAAACACACACACACACACACATTTCTACACAAGCATAGGGTTCAAGTCCTCATCAATTCCTGATCCCGTCTCCTGGCTCACTTTTCCAGAAGACCACAGGTCTTAGCCACTAGTTCAGCAAAGCTACTTCCTTTGGGTCTGAACATGTAAATGGCCCGCATTCCAGCTCTGATTTCCGATCATGATTAATATGCAAAATTATTAACAATGGGTGCCTCAAACCACGGCATGCTGATAGATGCTGATAGAGGTCCCATGAATTGTTGAGAATTAGTGGCGAGCGAAACCATCAGGTCAACAGAGGCACAGACACGGACAGCTGCACATTACACAAACACGAAAACATTCCCACGCTCTCCTTGATTCGTGGCACACTGCGGTCCGCTTCACTCGCCTCATTGAATCAAAGGTTAGATTAATCTCAGCGAGGGCCAAATAAACCCTCCGTAAGACAGTTTTCAGTAACAGCGCCACTGATGCACACCGGGTCTCACAGAGATCGCGCATTAACGTTCAATCTCCTCGGTAAAGCGTGATCGATCCACCTTTGTTACAGATCAATGCCTCTCAGAGCGCTGTCTGCGTGGGGTCCTGAAAGGGTTTACAAGCACATGTGTAATGGTTACATCTAGCTGTGTCTTCAGGCATCAGGCCACAAGCCAAGCGGGAAAAAAAAGAAAAAAAAAGAACAAATTGACATTTTGATCACAACTGAGAACTGTTTTCAGCCGGAAATCTAATGAGATTTTGTGTTTATTCACATCATAGACCAAACACAGCGACACATTATACAGCCGTAGCATGCAGGTGAGGCTAGTGGGAACAGGAATTAGTCGAGCAGGTGTTTGAGGTACTTGTTATCTTCCTGTGACTGAACTGACAGAGTGAGTTTTTGTACCTAGGATATTTTACAAGCCCTGTGATGGACTGGAGAACTGTCTCGGGCGTATTCCCCGTCTTCGCCCTATGTTATCTGGAGATAGGCACCAGGAGACCCCTGTGACACTGGTGGGCAGAAAGCAGCTGAGATAGCGGATGGATTTCACCAGATACATGAAATCCTTACTTGCTGCTGGTGCTGATCAAAGTCAGAGGAGTTCATCCTCTTTCGTGAAATTTAATGGAAATCCGACTTAAGACTCCAGATATTTCCCTCTGAATTGGAGGCTGGTACAGACAGTGCCATCACTGAGATTATGCTGCAATCGTGGCTGAGAAACACCTAATCAAGTGACGTTTAAGGGTCCGCTACCTCTGTTATGTGAAAATGAGAATCTCTTTCAACAGTCACAATGAACAAATATCCAATTAGACATAACACGATATAATTAGTGCACTCCCGAGCACCCATTAACTAAAGGATTCCAACCTATCTACAGTAGTTTTTGTCAACACTGAGGTGTCGAAAATGTATAATGTTTAACATTTTATGCTCTTGTTTCTGCTGATGGCCCCGAATCCAGCAATAGCAAGACAAAGAAAACTAAATGTAACATCTTTATTTATTGATGCCTAATGAAAAATACAAAATGTAAAGAGCAAAACATTAATGAGGTGGCAGTGGCATGTCCTTGAACACAGTTGTCCCAAATCTAGATACAGTAAACTGTTTGCAAACAAAAGTTAATTCATATTTCCACCTTATTAATCGATTTCACCCATCGTGGAGATGCACTAATCTTCCATTTTATTCCTATTCAGTGAAACTACTGAACTACTACCATCATTTAAAAAGGATCAACAGGAGTTTCTGCCTAGCACATGTTTAATCCCAGGCCTTACTGTGCCATACTGGTGCGATGATGTTTCGTAAAAGACGGTGTTTGCTCAAACAAAGCCTCTCGGAATTGGTCTGAGAGTACAGATATTAGCTCAGTTTGGCTACATGTGCTTCTATTAGCGCGACTGTTTTCCAGCTGCACTGCAGAGAGCCTTTCAGTCATTAGAATTCCAGCATTTGTCCATGACCCACAGGGCCAACGTCTCGAAACCAGAATGTGGCGAGCCACTGCCACGTTAATTGCCGCTCTGACACATGCTATGAAGGGGAAACTGCAGCGTATGCTGATTGTTGAGGCGAAGCGGGGCCTCGGTCGGCCCACGTACATCACTTCTTGGAGCCAGTGGGATGTTTGTTTTTACCCATTCAGAAAGAGATCAGCTCAACACAGTTCATATTTAAAACCAAACAAACCTCAACACAAAAAAAGAACAATACCGCCCACACATTCCTGACTCCTGCTACACGACAGAATGAGATCCCTGCCTTTTTCCCCACAGCGCGCCGACACAGCGGTGCTGCTGTTGTTGTTGTTTCCTCTTGCGCGCGCCGCTGACAGCTTGCGCCACACAATCTCTGGGGCAACCTCATTTCGCCTCATCTGAATATTTATGAATGTTGTTAGGCGGCCACATTCCATTATCAGGGAGATTGCCTGGCATGGGGCGCCAATCCTTTCACCCCGCTCACGTCCGTCTGGGAGCCCGTGCACTTCATCCAACTGCAGTCTGTATTTCGCCGTGCCTGGCTGCCACCGGTGCTGCCGGTGTTATGGAGAAAAATGAGAGGCAAGGAGCGGAGCAGGAGGGGACAGACTTGCGAGCAGTCGAGTAAAAAAGAAAGGTAAAAAAAAAAAAGGCAACGCGGGGAAGGGGGGGGGGGGCTGGGGTGGAGATGAATGACATGTTCAAGGTTACAAAGCTTAAATTAAATCGACTAATTCTCTGAGGCGGAAACACATGCTGACAGGGCACACTCTCCCTGAGAGACGTATGAGTCAAACTTTGAGGGCAAAGGTAGAAAAATCCACCGATGGGAGGAGGCGCGCAGGCGTGCCAGCGCATTCACGTCTGAGTTCCCCCTGTTTATCGGTGCTTCCTGTAACAAAGCCCCAACCAGATTTATGAGCAATCTCGGCCATCTACAAACCCAAGAAAACAAGATGTGGTCATGCAGCTCCGGCACCTCCACCACCACACAATGTTCTCATTGTTCCCCTGACTAGCTCAGAAGTGGGTGTACTTGACGAACATCCTCCATTCACCCTGCTGAAAACAAACACTGGGCGACTGAGGGAGGGAAAGGCCGACCCAAACCTGCCAGATAAGAATCAGGCCCAGCACAAAGGTCCTTTACCTTCTTTACAGGCAAATGGTCGCTTTCCTGAGAAGATATCAGATGCATAAAAGGTGGAGAGACTGGGAATGTTCCCCCAGGGTTGTTATTTATCTAAAGTGTCCATACCCAAATTCTTACCAACAACGTTCTGACATTGCTATTTGCCTTTTCATTGCAGCGCCACGTACAGGCAAATCTGCAACCTTGTGATAAGTGTGACCCCATGGGTGTAACTGTGAGAACACAGCGATCCTTTCAGTGTACTGAGAGGACAGGAACAGGATCTCAGCTTTAATTTCAGCATCTTAATGTGTTCATCACCGCTGTAAAAGCTCAGAAGATTGCGGTTTCTTTACTTTATTTGAAACTGTTCTTGACAAATATAGGAAATGTTTCTGTCATCCTACTCACATTTCCCAAAGCATATGCTAATGAACAAATTCACCTCGGCGAACGATGGAGAGAAAAATAAAGCTGTAGGATGTTTTGAGTAAAAAATACAGACCAGCGATTTTTAATTTGAGGGGTGTGATTTGGTCAGAGGCGGCCGTGACAGGAACTGCAGCAGCAAACACACACACACACACACACACACACACATGTGCACACACACACACACACACACACACACACAGACACACACACCTGATTCTGTCGCCAGTCCGCCTTCTCTTGTTTGTAATCTATATTCAATATAAGGCTGGAGGTATGGTTGCCAGCTGGTACACAGCACTAATTTTAAAAACAAACCCAGACCCTGGGGTGAAACTGAAGCCGTAGTTAAATAAGGACGCTCAGAGAGGCGAACCTGGATATTTTGCAGCACCTGCTGCTCGCATGATTACTCATTGTTACACATTCAAGGTCTCCGAGTGAATGGCTCTCTCCTACATAACAACCTCCACTTTATAAGCACAAGCAAGCTCTCAATACGCGCATTAATCCGCAGCTTTTTCCCCTACACGCACACAAAAACATATGTAAATGATTGAATCCTCACTGGCTGCCCACAAAACACACACACACACACACACACACACACATTATCCAATCAGCATGCTGCCACATATCGCCTTGGTGTAGACGCACATCTACGTGCTGGGATGTGTCAAGTCCCGGCCGCATTCCCGATGGATAGGCGTCTGCTAGCTCGCTTGGGCACGTACAGGCGGTGGGAGTCAAGGTCGCGTACGCGGAGTCATGCTGCCTCCGTGTGCTCTGCATAATATCACCCAGCGCCGCCTGAGAGCTGCGTGCCGTGCACAAATCAAGCCCGGAAGCCGCACGTCAATGGAATACTTTTATAACAGGGCGAGCTGTAGATCGCCTCAGTGCTTTGAGAAATGACCTGCCCAAAAGTGTCGCGCCTCGCCTGACGAGTGCTCCTGTCAGAACAAGACGAGATCCAACAATGTGCCCTTGACTGGTAATCAATGCTCTGGCTGGGTCAGGTGAGGAGTGAGTTCCCGGAAACCACAGAGGGCGGGAGTGGACCGTAGAGATGGCACTGGGAAACATCTCGTAATTATGTTTAAACGACGGTAAAGATAGGGGAAATGAGACCGTTGAGACTACTGCTTTGATACAATTCCCATGCATGCATAGCGTTAGGGAGAGCAAAATGGACTCATTCTGGTTGGACAACAAAAATTCTGGACTGGACTCCACTTTTTCTGCAGCACAACACATAAAAAAACGAAAATCTGCGTTTCTAACTCTGCAGAAGTCGCCTATGACACAGCTGCACAGCCTGTGTAGCCAGCTGCCACAGCCGATATGGACCTCAGCAGCTGTGATTGGTCAGCTTGGGCTGCATGTGTTTCCTCCCACAAGGCTCTGATGCTGGTTAGGACCATTGATCATGGAGACACAATTAAGGAAGTTGAGAAAAGACTCTGAAGTCTTTTCATTTTCAGTCACACACACACACACACATCTCGACACTGTTAAACTGGGAAATATAATTAAAAACTCCCCGCTGAGCTCTCAACCTCTGGTGGAGCTGCAGATGCTATTTTTTGGAGTTTTTTGAAGAGTTGCATGCACACGTGTGCGTGTGTGCATCTCTACACATGCGCGTATGCTTCTGCACATGCTCTCACACTGTACCATGAATCAATGCACCAACAAAGGAGGAAGACATGCATGCTGGATTGCAGGATTTAAAATAATCCAGCCATGCTGTTTCCCAGAGGAAGGATATGCATGCAGTGCATTAGTTAGAGCTTAGGAACAAATACAATACATTTTAGTGAGAAACAAAGAGGTTTTCTTGGTTTACACAAAAGGTCCACAACGCTTTAAGAGGCAAAGTCCAGAGTGTGTACAATACATCTCTCTGATGTTGTGCTTATCCTCGCTGATGAAAAACTGTTCTTTACTGGTGTACGGTCTGAACTTCTCAGAGGTGTGACTAAATATACCGATTCAAACGCAAGCAAGTTTCTGGTTGATACGTCTCTAAATTCCCTGCAAAATTATTCAAACAGATGACAAAATGATTGCTGCCTGACTTGTTAAATCCAGTACAGTCATAAGGCATTAGATCAGCTTTAAAAGTCAGAGCTGTATTTATCACACCAGGTTTTCTGGATTCTATTTCATTTCCCCACCTGGATCTGTCAAAACACACACAATGTTTTTGCCACCTCTCTCTTTAAATGCTGTGTGATTTGTGGCCCGGGCGCCGTCATAAAAAGCTCCGATAAGGAGTCTCTCCAGTGGTGGATTCAGTGTGTTTACGTGGCACTGGATGACACTGAAGAATCCCCTTTCATCCTGTGTTAAGCGGTCCGGCCATGGCCCGTGATCTTAAGGGTTCAGGCGAGCAGCTCTAAAGTGATTAGGTCTGGGTGCAGTGGCCTGTGGCAGACAGAGCAAACAGAGGGAGACAGGCAGCAGAATGAGGCCCGATTGTGTGAGCATCCGAGGTGGAGGAAAGGTGAGCGTGCAAAGCCTTACTTACACTCCACACTGTCAGCCCAAATTATCAGCGCTGACCTGTTCCATTTCACTGCTGCATTGTGCTGAGTTTAATTTGCTAGACTGCGCTTTTCTGTGTGTGTACCCAAGCTCACAGAGAGTGTTTGGGACAGATGCGCGATATAAATCTTTTATTTCGTTTACCTGAGGAGCAATTGATCGAACTGATGATGAGGAGTGCATTTACTTAGGAACCTCCACTCGGGGTGGGAGTAACCACACTCATTTGCGAATCAAGAACTACACTCGCACACATCTTCACACAGAGGGACAATACCGTTCAATTTCATCCTTCACTATATCTGTCACTATACCCCTGATGCCCTTTGTGTTCGGATCAGGGCCAAAACCCCTGTAACAAGCAGCAAACAAATAAAGCAATCTCAGCTTTTAGCTCCAAGTCACGGCTCAGTCAATAAAGTCGACGAAACAATCCGAGGGCCAACTCGCTGAAGATTAAATCAAACTACAGCGTGTGCGTGCATATGTGTGTATTCGCGTGTGAACAAAGGAGAACATGTTTGCTTCCACCTGGAGCCATGATGTAAGGCCACATCGCAGCGGTGAACATGAAATCGCCAGATACCGCCACGGCTGCGGCAGCAGGAGGACGTCCGGCCTCCTCCGTCCAACAAACCCGTTGCGCTCCTCGGGGTGAAGTCACGCTGAGGCAGAACAGCTGCTTACAAAGCCAGGAAGGAAAAGGACAAAGAAAGGAACTCTTCTACAGGCACCTGGATCCCAGCCCTGCGACTAATTGAACACAATGGCTGTGCGATGCTAATGAGATTAGCGCATAGAAGGTAAAATACCAACAGAGAGCAATTTGGTACACATAAAACATGAGTTTTTCAGCTTGTGCTTGTGAAGAATATTGTCCATGATTATGAAATGTGGACCACAATTCATCTCTTAATTATGTCAATTAAACCCATTTAGAAAACACTCAAATATGTATCTTTGGAAAGTGGCACAAAAAAGGCGCTTTCATTTTTTAAACTCAAGGAAAAAGATCCCAAGCGAGTCACACAAATCTACACTGTGCTCATATTCAGGTCAGCCATCACAAGTCCATTTTATTTATATGGTCTCAGGAGAACCTGCAATCTGTACAGCACATGACACCCTCTGTCCTCAGACGCTCAATTCAAATGATCTGAATTTGGATGCGTGCTGCACCCTCAAACCCACAGAGACTCTGCTGACGTGTTATCAGCATCTGCTGGCTAAAAAGGCAGAATGCAGCTTTACTTGATGTTCAGAATGTGTAGCTACAAACTGAACAGAAGATCTGAGCGGCAAGATGTGAAAATTTGATCACAAAAGTCCTTCCCTGATGCAATAATGCCTGTATGACACCAGGGAAAACTGCAGGAAAGTAGGATAAATATCTTTGATTTTTTTTTTCTCAAAACATCCCTTCATTCTTTTATTTGGCATCAAGAGACAGACGTTTCCACTCGGAATAAATACTTTTGATGAGTGTACATGAAAGCAAATTGACTGGAAAGGACTAATAATCTGAAATTGAATATAATGACGTAACGATACTGGCTATGCATGTCCACAATGCTGCAGAAAATAAGGATGTTTGCCCTTGATATAAACATGCAGATTGGGGTAAGCCTTCTCCTGGGAAGGATTTGAAGTTTGATACTTGTTTACTGGTGGCCTGGGTGGCGCAAATAAGAGTTATTGATTGTCTAGCGTCTTAAATGTTGGTAATGATTTTCCAAATTGAGCTTGGTTAATGCAAGCCTGAATTCACCCATCACATCGTGCTGCAAAAACACCAATGTCGGAGAGCAGAGAAGATCACACAGACACACTCATAGACAGAGAGGCACACACTTGGGTCAATACTACCTCATCAGCTCTTAAATTAATGAGTGTGGTCCAGACACCACATTGGTAATGAGACAATTAGCTTCTCATTTGGCATTTTCATCCAACAGCTCTGGAAACAACGGTCGGCAGCTGTGGGCGCAGGCGTCGGGAGGGAAGGTGAGGGTGAGGGTGAAGGATAGGGGTGAAGGCGGCGGGTGAGGTTGAGAGGTAAACAAGGTAATTCAAGCAATGTCAGATTCGAGGATGGCAACACGAGCAGAAGGTGAGGGAACAGCGGCCGAGGCGGCGAATGAGTCGAAAGGCCAAAGAAAGCGCGAGGAGAAAGCAGAAATAAGAAAGGAATTGATTGAGAAGTCGGGGGGGACGGGGAGAGCGAGCCAGAGTCAGAACCAAAGCAATTACCCGCCATACATGTTTCTGTCCTTTAGCCCCTCTGCAGCACTCCTGGGAGACAGAGTGTGAGAGCACTACGAGCTGTCAGCAGGGCAGACCTGCATCTTCTCTGACCCCTGGGCCAGCGGCACGGCACGTAAATTGCGCTCCGTCTGTCCACACATGTGTGCACACATCACAGTGAAACACAGGCACCAGGAAAACAAAGGCGTAACTGAGCAGCGCTTAGCTGTGTGTCTGAAAAATAAAACATATTAGGACCGTTTTAACAGATTTAGCGATTTTAAGTTATATTTGAAATTTATTTTTATTGAAAAATCCATAAATGTTGGTTTACATTAGGGATGGCAAAAAGCAGGCCTGCTTGCTTATGTCTGCAGATGATCGTGTGCTCAGGCATCTCTGCAGCACCACGATGTATTGCACTTCACCATATTGCAAGATTGCTATTTCACCTTAATTTGCATTTTCAGGTCTGAGTCCACACTGATAGAACTTTCCAACTGAACAAACAGCTTTGCTCTTGCAAATTTTCATGTGCCAGCCATCGAGTACAGTATCATTAAGGCGACTGTGGCTCAGGGCAGGCTATGAGAAAGTCAGTGGTTCGATCCCAGGCCCCTGCATATATGTGGTGAATGCGATGCATGCTGTACAGTAAATGAGCTTCAGGTGGTAATGAACACTAGAAAAATGCTATAGAAGAACCCGTCCATTTACCATATCAAACTGTGGGAAATGAGTCTCTTTGTAAGAGAAGTGCTACTAATGCTCCAGCTATGCTCTGCTGCTATGCTGTGCAGCATTTACACATGACAGCTTTCTATTGTATGTTCAAATGGTCCGTTATGGACATCCCCATCACGTCTCAATCAGTAACTCAACCCCGCCTGGACCAATGCGGGGCGCGTGACTCGGGAGAGATCGATGCGCCCTTTGTCAGACGAGACCCGCCGCTGCTCTGTGGTGCAAAATGCAGATGCCTGAGGACAGAGTTGCTGGGAGGAGGTGTTGCTGCTGTGTCAGGGAGACTGAGGAGGCAAAGGGGCGGAGGAGGAGGAGGAGGGGGGAGGGTGAGGGGTTATTATGACGTAGTATCGATCCAAGTTGGAAAACAAGCCCAGGGTGCAGGAAGCTGCAGGGGGAACGGATGCTCAATCGATCCCATCCCTGGTGCCCAACAAAGCTCAGGGTTATGGATGCTAGCGTGGAGAGAAGGATGGATAGCAGAATGCACGGGTGGTTAGACAGGTGGACTGAGGGATAAAGACAGATTGGACGGATAAATCTGGAGAGCGGAGATGGAAAAATGTGGCCTGGCTCGTACAAATAAATAAATAAAAAAAAAATGAAGGTCTTGAAAACGCTGCAGAATTTACTTAATAAATACATCCGTCTTCATGCAATTGATGCGACTTTATGTTACACCGATTCTACAAATGGTATTATATAACAGTCAATTGCAATTAGCATGTAACAGCGTGCTTGGAGTCGAGCCCGGTCATAATCTGGCCAATGTGCGTAGCGAGCATTACTCAGTGCGGTCACTTAATCCCCCTTGCCCTCATACTCACTACTGAGACAGTGTGGAAACCTGACGCTGGTTGGGAAACCTACGGCAACAAGCCACTTGTATTTGTTACCAACGCTGCCCAGCTCGCTTCTGCCTTTCCTGGCGTGTTTCGTGCGCTGACCATCAAAGATGCCAGGCCACAGATGGAGGAGGGACACTGACCAGATTGCGTCTCCGCAGACTCAAACAGACTTAAAACCCGCGCCGTCCCGGGATTACAGACGTCTTGTAGGAAATTGGCCTAATCCAAGACAAATCCTGCGGGATATTTTCTGGTAATTCATCGCTCGTGGGGGCTGGCCTTTTAGCCGCGAGCAGACACGTTTGACAGTTTTTTTTTTTTGCTCTCACGCTTCGGTGGCTGTGGCCTCAAGACATCAGTCTAGTTATTAGCCCGGCCGGAACTCAGCTTGATTACACAAGAGCTGCATGACAGATGCGCGATAAGTAATCCTCTGCAGATTAATGATAAAAATGCCTAAAAAGTGCACTTGGGTGGATGCATACTGACGATTTTCGAAACATTTATCAGTTAGACACTATCTAATCTATTTTCAAGGACTGGCGTTTTTTTTTAGCTGTCATCCATTGCCATTATTAAATGTCGGTTGTTAGTTGAATAATTTTATTCTAAAAATCTCCACTGTACCATAATGACCGATTCTGAAACCTTATTTGTGTTACTTTGGACTCGCAACATGTTGACAATTATTTATCGGTTTTTCAGTAGTCTACACACAAACTACGACCACACACACACACACACACACACACACAAACACACACAAACACACACACACATACACACACACACACGCAGAGCAACAGGCTGGTGGTGTTATCAACCGCTGTGTCATGGCAACCTTTGTTAACCACACTCTGTATCTGCCTCCGTCGTCCCCTCCTCCCCTTCTCCCCACACTCCTCTCATCTTTGCCACGCTCTGTGTCGCACGCGCACTCCTCCCTCCTCCCCCCTCCTCCTCCTCCTAAACCTCCTCCTCCTTCTCTGTCTCCTCAAGTGGAATCAACAGGACCAGATCTATTTTTTTTGTTTTTGCCCCTTGCAATCCTCACTTCTCATTTTGTCCCCCAGCGGGGGTGGGGGGCGTTGGGGGGGGGGGGGTCGCTTGCTGCCAATTAGCCCCGGCTTATGACCCAGGCCTAACGGAGCACTTCCTCCCCTTCTAAAAACCCCTTACATAAAGGGATCACACGCAGGACATATGCCCTAGTGCCGCCTGACGCTGCTGTGGACCCCGCGCCCCTGCAGCCAAATCCGACGGATGACAGATGATGTGGAGGGGGGGTGGAAGGGGTGAGGCGAGGTTGGGATGGAGAGATGGTGACAAGGACAGGGCGAAAACAAAAGGAAACTCATAAAAAGAACAAAGAAACGGGGGGAAGCTAAACGGGCATTATACTAGACCTAGGAGGTGAATTATGTCAGTTCATCAGCAGAATGAGGTCCTCAGTGTGTGTGTGTGTGTTCACATGTTATCTGTTGTGTTGCAGGGCAAGATAGCATCTGCAGGTCTCTCTGGTGATCAATACATAGCACAATTTATAGATTTCAGTCCAGGATTCAATCCGGGCAACAGATCGGTCCAATCAGTCTGAGACAAGCAGCAGAACAATGAGAACAGGACGGAGGCAGAGGGGAGTGGGAGGACCAAAGGTGTTTCCATGGAGGAGGCTCCACACAGATAACATGGTTGTGGGGGGGAAATGGGACAGTGGGAGGAGAGCTGTTGCCATCTCCGCTCACAACATACAATCACTGCTCCTTCCCAGCCCGGTAATCAGCGTAGCTCAGATTTCACCTGTGTATTCTGCGCAGGGATGTGGTTGACTTCACCTGCGCAATATCCCCAAACGCGGCCTGTGATTTGAATTCATCAGCATTAGCTGGGCAGGAGAAGAAGACAGGGAGCCCGTCCTGATCAGTCAGGCGTCAGCCCCGGTTCCTTAGCTGATCTCGCTCCTCGCTTTCTCTCATCTTGCATCTCTCCTACTCTCTCTCTCTCTCTCCCCACCGTCTCACACCGTCGCCTGACAACGTCTTCCCTCCGCCCCCTCTCCCCTGCCCCGTTCGGCCCCACCTCCTCCACCGTTTCTCATCTTCAACCTCTGACTCGGGCGGCGAGCCTCACAGAGCAGCGGTAATAAAGGCGGCCTGGCAGCCACGGAAGACGGCGTGGCGAGCGGAGATTGCGCCACAGATTGTGTTTGTGACCTGCCACGGCGAGGTCTGAGGGGGAGGTTGGAGCACGGTGACCTTCGTGGAGAAGACTGATATCTTATCTTGCGTCTCAGGGGGGTTGATGATGGATGTCAACCTAATCGGCCTTTTATTTCACTCTTGATGAACCCCATTAGACGATGCTGCCGGCGTTATTGATTGTACGACATTCTATCGGCTTTCTTTCAGGGCTAGACGAAAAGAATCAAAGCCGTATTGTTTCCTTGAATATTTAAAAAGAAAAAAAAAGAAGTCTTCTCCAAAAAGGTGAGAGGTGTTTTATGTGAAGACTATACTTTAAAGTTCAAGTTCAAGCAGAAGCAGGAGAGCTGAAAACAGAGTTCCCTGGCTTCAAAGCTATAGAACATGATATGATCTGCACATGGTCCCACAAGTCCCAGGTGACATTTCAAGAGTGGTCGAGGTCACTGCTCTCATGTTCGTGAACGCCGATGGTTATACCTGTGAGGGCAGCGTGCGGGAGAGTGGGCGGGTGAGGGTGAGGTGGGCGTGATGGGAGCACCGTGGGGGAGGCTGATTCAGGAGGATAAGAGGCCAGGAGGAGACCGGGGTCCACGCAGGTTAAGATAAGCTAGCTGGAGCCGGAGGCAAGCCGGAGCCGGAGGCTGAGGATCGAAAGGTTTCCCTATGTTTTCTTGGTGGAAAAATGACTCCTCTCTCCTATAGAACAGCTCCCGATGGCATTTTTTGTTTTTATTACTCCGTGTAAAATGTGAGCACAGACTCCTGTAAATACAGTAGATGAGAGCACAGTTGTGCAGCACTATTAATCTCAGGTAATCAAAGAGAATTCATGTGGCTCCTCTGTGGACCCCCCCCCCCACCCACCCCAATGCACTGAGCGTCCGGTCGCAAACAATTGGAACAAAACAAGCATCTGGTGGTGGCTTTATCGATTCAGTCTGATCGCTACGTCAGGGGACCAATTTAGCTCCAGAAGGTTTGGTCCTCCAGTGTCCTGTCTGGCCGGAGAGTTTTCAATCAGGCAACATTTTGGCTTTGTTTACAGTATTACAATGAGGCGGGAAAGCAATAAAAATCAATACTGGCTTTGTCCCACACAGCTTGAATATGCAACAAATACGTTTTTTTCAAGTGTGTGTCCTGTGAAAATGCAACAGCATTAATATTATGTTTTTCCCTGATATGAGCTTCCATTATATCACCATGTAAGCGTTTTATAGCGATGCACATGAACTGAGTTTGCATCAGCACCACACTGTAAATAAACTGTGTTTACCCAGATTTACATGCATTATACAGTAACAAGTCAGCAGCAAGAAGCAGCTGCCTCCTCTTCTCCTCATCATTAAAATGTTGCTGTGCATTCCTTAAGGAACTTGCTTTTTTTCCCAGGACATAGAAATATTCAATCTTTCAACTATAGGCCATGGTTCAAAGAGACTCTCAGTGGTCACTTAGCAACTACACAACCCGCAACCAATGCAAAACATCTGGAAAAAACAAGAGGTGCCCTGCCTCAAGGCCTCTGATTGATTTCTAACGCTCTCCAGTCTCTCTCTGGTAGCAGGCCTTGTTTTTCTCCGTTGACACACTGCACAATGGGCTTGGACAAACATAAAGTACCATTGTTCACAGACGTGCAGTTACAAGAATGCCAACCCTCTCTCCTGCAGATTGTTCCCAGTTCCTTGGCTCTTTGTTTACAAACAAGAACCATTATAAAGTTGAGGTGCCACAGGTTTGAAAAGGCGCTCAAGAGACAGCTTTGGTCTTGATTGCTATTATCTTGCTTTGACGGAGGAGAAAAGGTTGCTAGCCAGGCCGAGCTGGGAGCTGACAGCTCTGGGAAGCTCTGGGCAGAGGTAGATAAAGATATCAGAGTGGCTGTGAGCATACTGACAGAAACAGGGAGGGGGACTGGAGCCTTTCATGATTCGAAATATTCAGTGTTTTCGATTTTTGGCCGGACACGACTGAAAAGGGGAGCAATGGTGCTGAGGCACTATAGAGAGAGCAGAAGCAGACAGGAGGGCAAGAGAAGACAAATGGTGTTTGGGAATGAAATGGAAAAAGAAATCAGGTGATGGTTGTTGCGTCTGTCTTCGGTGGTGTTACATCACATCGTGGCATGGCTGGACAGAGGTCAGTGTTGTGTTGCACATTTTGCGTCAAGTTGTTTTAAGGTCCAACCGAGGACTCCATCAACTGCTCTGCCCTTCAACGGGCAGGGCCAAAACGTGATGGAGTATTGACCAGCCGGGCAGTGACTGCAACACTGCTCAGTACTTACAAGCACCACTACTAATCAATACCGCTCTGTGTAGACAGGAGCACCCACTGCTGCACTCTCCACACACACACACACAAAGGCAAAATATAAAATAAAATCAAGCCAGTGGGCATCCCACACACATTGACAGAAAGCCTCTCAGGAATGTCTCTGCACAAGTCATCCAAATTTTCCGGAACAAGTTTCTAGCATTAGAGATGGCACAGGGAGGATACCATTTCTCACAGCACCGGAGAGAAACTGGCGGGGAAACAAAGTGTGAAAACAGCTGGGAAAAAAGGTCTCGGAGTGTGACCGGCCTGAGAGATCTGTTAGAAAACACTGCAGATCCCAAAGTGAGTAAATAACTTAGAGTTTGTAGGTATTTCTCTATCTGTGGTTTCACATGTGACACATGTGTGAAAGTCAAACACGACAGACAAAGTGAATAAACAGTCAGGCACATGCACCTGTGCACACACACCTATTATTGTATGATCACTCAGAGAATTCACCCGGCTTTTTTGTCACATCGTTCTACATCGGTAGACCCTCTCTGGGATTCATTAGGCAGAAACCAAGGGGCCAAATGAAGCAGCGAGATGAGAGAGCCACAAACAGAGAGGCCAGATAACGCGCGCAACATCAACGCTTCAGTTCCCGTGTGGCTCTCGTTTGAAACCCACAGAGAAGCGTCCGGCTCTGACAAACATCCACAGCTACCTCTCTTCCTTCATTACAAACACGCACATACACACACTAGCCCCGTCGTTCGCATAACAATGACTTGGCAATGTGCTCACTGAACGACAACAAAGTGCGTCTGTCTCTGTGCATGTGTGTGTGTTAAGTAATGGCCCAGCTGGGTTCCAGCGGAGTGCAGCATAGCACACTCCTGTTGTTCTTCCTGACCCCCAAGAAAAGCTCAGCCAGGCACGCACGGCACCTCACACAACCGCTGAAGTCCTCCTGGGTGAACCCGCCACACAAACACACACACACACACACACACACACACACACACACACGCACACATATGCCCCATTCCAAAGTGCTTCCTCCCTCCCTGAAGTCTGAGCACAGATTGAGAGAACAATGGGCTCCATTAGCCCAGGCTCAGCTCCCTCCCTTTCTCAGGAGAGATATTTCCTTTAGTTGTGTAATTACTCTAAATGAATAATAACCCCCCTGAGCACAAAAAAAACTGTCTACACTTGTCTAAAGGAAGAGATCTTGGCCCAAAGGCAGTGACACTGACTCTTTGGCTGCCACCGTGTGTGAGCCACTCCTCTCGGCTTGCACAGCGTGGGCAGAGCGGAGTCGCTTTAAGTGCAAAAAAAAAAAAAAAGAAAAATCTCACTTCACGGTCTTGTCTGCGTGTTTGAGGAATCACACGAGTACACGGGCTCAAGATTAACACATGGTCTGCACAAAATGAACAATCTTGAAGCCATTCTAAAAATATTCATAAAGCAAAAAAGGTCTCTGATAGATGTTCTACAGTAAGACTGGAGCGGCCACCGCTCCACGCCTGTCTCTCCCTATGTCACGCCATGCCAGCTAGATAAGCGGAGCTCATATAGGAGGAAAAAAAAAAAGTTCCAGTTCTTTTCAACTCTTCACCTCAGACAGAGCTGGCTCTCCAGTTAAGCTCTCTTATGAGGCATTTCAAAGCGCAACCACTTCAAACAAACAGGTTCATTGCACCGATGGGATTTTGTATAACTTGGAGGGTTTTCAAAGAGAATGCGGTTTTAATATGGCTACGGTGCCGTGATGTGGGAGAATATTGTTTGCCACTGTTTTCGCACCACGAGGGCAGCGGCTCAAACCCAATGCCCAGCATGTGACCTGCGGAGCGCCCGACTTAAACCATCACATGCTTCACTTACGCTCGACCGGTCAGAGGTAATCTGTCAGGATTGGCAGACACATTAAATATGAGACGCGCTTTACAATCACATGCTGCCCCCGTGCTGTGCCTGCGTAGGCTAATCCCAAAAAATCATTGAAGTCGGTATCAAACATGCACCTGGCAAAATCTCAAATAGGGCAAAGTCCAGACTCCAGGGCAAACACTGAATCAGTGAAGAGAAATTCCCTGAGCGGGAACTGCGTGCTTTCTGAAATGGGAGCGAGTCATAAGTGATTAAACATCACTGGTGGCATTTTGTAGTTCAAAAAGAAGTCGCTGCCAGGAGAGCCGAACGTGGATAGCAAGGTGGAGATGTCGAAACGGAGCTGCAGCTGCGGGCTGTCACCAGTGAGCAAACACCCAAGCTTGGTGTCTGTTTGGACTCGAGGTGAAATATTTACACACTCCCGTGTTACGTCGCTCCAAAAGGACCACGGCATGAGAGCGCGTGCGAGGGTAATCTGAGGGTAAATACATGTCTGCCACTCGACTGCTGCGGGCAACTATTTCCTTCCAAAGCAATTAAGATTTTTAATTCATTGCCACGAGCCAATTGTGCTCAATAACAGACAATGCATCAGGGCGAGAGCCGCAGAGAAGGAAGGAAGATCGTGACTCAGAAGCGGCACAATAATCGACAGTACACTGGCTGGATTTCAGGACTTGTCTTGGAATTGGAGTGATAAGCAATAGAAACACAAACACAGGAATGAAACCGCCCACGTACACACAAAAACTCCCACTTGGCCATACTATAGAGATGCTCATACACACACACACACACACACACACACACACACACACACACGCACACACACAATAGATACACAAATAGCGGAAGCCCATAATGGCAGGAAACTGATTTTCAATTAGGCTTTAGAATGGATACAGTAAACACAAATTTATCGCCAACAGCTCGTGGCTTTGTGAGTCAGCTGGTGCCAAACACACTTAACGACAGCGGCACACTGACGTTGGGAGTCCAGCGACCATTGCTCTCCAGCTTAATGACCTCGCAAGACGACAGACACCGCGGGAGCGACTGGAGTGGCGCCAATCAACACATGATTGTTGTGACATTTCCGACCGGCTATTATCTGCAATTGGCCGTAATTCGGTGGCGCTGCTGATGACTTCATTTAGCCCTCCCCACAGCTCGCAGACAGCGCGGCTCATCTCCTCACAGATGGGGCGTAGGGCTTAGCTCAGACCTCTTCCCCTCCTAATCCTGCATTTTTTTTCCTCCTCCCGTAGTCTTTCCCTCCCTCTCCATCATTCTCCTCCTTATGCTTTGCTTCTTCTCTCACCCCATTATTCTGCTTCTGTGTGCTGAATTGAAACAGCCCGTAGCCTCTGCGACAGAGAATGTCAAACGCCTTCTCGTCCTCATTACGGAGGTTCCCGAGGCGCCCCTTCCCACCAAAAGCCATTCATTTCTCATGCATTTCCAGAACGTTGAGGCCCCGCTACCTACCAAACACAAAGCCAAACAGTGAAGTCTTGGAGCTATTATTATATCATCCCGTTATTATTATCATCGCATATTTATACAGTCTTTTCACGCAAACTCATTTGTCTTTATGTTTTGTTTAGGAGTGATTTGCCAGTGCAGCCAATTTATCACAAATTGAGCACGGCAACAAAAGGTGCTATCACAAAAGGAAATACATTATTACCGCATCATCAAATAGTCTTTGTTTGCGCAGGATCGGCAAGGAAGACTCAAAATAGACTATGCGATGCTCTTTGGAGCAGGGTTAACACGGAAAAAAATATGAGAAGACTGGATGGGAGGAAGATCAAAGACATGCAGGGGGAGAAAAGACACTTGCAAAACCCAGCACCTAATCACAAATAGAAAATGACAGAAAGTAAGAGGTTTGGGGTTATCTATGGTTTGCATAGATTTATATTTATTTTTATATATATATATATATATATATATATATATATATATATATATATATATATATACATTATTCCGCCTCCCATTGCAGCACGTGTGCACGTGTGAAGCTGCAGTGCTGCAGTGCTGCAGCACCAGGGAGGAAGTCAGACCTTGCTCACAGCGAGATCCTCATGTACGGCTGGGATCAAGGAACCCCCTAATTGGTCTCACTGCACTGTCTTCCTCCTGCCTCCCTGTTCTTCAGTCGCCCGCAACACACACCCACGGCTGCATCCATTCTTGTTCTGAGCCTGTCACAGATCTACAGCCGCGCTCCATCAGTGCAACAGCGGCCTGAGCCTGGGAGGCTCCGCTCTACCTGTCCTCAGGTGAGTGCGGTTAAAGTGGATGTAAGCGTCTGTGTCATCTTAAACCCTGCACTGACAGCCGGCCTCTTTAAATCTTTAAAGGGAGAAAGAGAATACAGTAGATCCCCACTCCCAGGGCTTGGATGTCAGCAGGCGTAACTGATACCGTTTGGTTGTTAGGCACCGTGACTCGATACTTTCATCCCCGATACTATCATCAACCACACCGGTTGTCAAGGACAGCAACAGATGGAATGCACTCCTGTCAGTTACTGTAAGAGAAAAACAGGCTTTCAGGGCTGCAGGCTGAAAACATTACCTCCATGTTCAATCTGCTGGAGCAGCAAAGCCACTCGCATGCAACGACAAACATCATCATCCTTCAGTCTGGAAAAACAGGCTCCACTTGGAAATACAATACCGCTCAGAAACTCCCCCGAAACCAACAAACAAGTGTGGTTAGTTTTACAATTGTGGCTAATAGCTGAGCCTCCCTCTGGAGACCAAGGGCGGGCACTGATGAGGTTTACACAAGGCCGAGGACGTAAACTGATTTGTAGTAAGCTACAGTATCTGCACCTGCTCCCCTGCCAGCAAAAGCACGTCCCTTAACCGTGCCGCTCGGTGCTGTTTGTGCCTCAATTTCAGAGGAAAGTCATTGGCTCATTTCACATCAAAAGCAACACTTGAGCCATCACCACAGGTTCAGCGGACATCACATCTTTTGATGATGTTTGCTTGCACTCCATTAGGGGCATTCTTCCCTTTGAGGCGCGCCTGTCTGATGGCAAGCACAAAGCCTGCTCTACTTTAGCCCCGTCTCCCACATAAACCATCCATAGATGGGCAAGAGGAAAACAGAAGGACAGAGGAGATAAAAAGAGAGAGAATGGGGTGGGTGGGTGAGGGGGTGGAGGTGGTTCTGACAGAGAGCTAAGGGGAGGGAGGTGCAGGGCCACTTTTGCGCCCTGCCACCCTGCATCACCAAGCAGCCGATGATGGATGAATAGAAGCTCATCCCAATAATAGAAACGACTTGGACACAGGGCAAGATCATTAGCAGCGCAGCAACAGCAGGCTTTTTGGGGGGGGTGAGGGGGCAGGGGTATACAGGTGTGCCTCTAAGTATATGTTAAATCGTATCTAGTTCAGCGCGGCTTCATTTGTCAAACTGCTCCGTAGCAAACCTACAGGGGATGAGTTTCCAAATGGGTTTTTGCTTCTAAGTTGGTATCGAGGTCTGAGGATTTAGAGTGAAACGGCCAGTAAATAACAATCTGTAAACTGTGCACTCGACCCTTTTAAAGTTTGCTTAGTCCACACCCAGGACAAGCATACACCGTCGGGCCCTCTTCTTGGCCCTGTCACATCTCTCTCAGCTGTTGGTTACTGATGCAAACTTGGGATCGAGCCGTTATTTGCCGGAGACAAAGCTGGCTGTGTTGGCTGTAATGCAGAGATAAAAAAAAGGACAATAAATCAGGGGTAAACAAACAGATGGCTGGAACAAACAGAGCAGAGGGAGAATAGAGTGGGTTAAGGCTGAGAAAAAAAAAAAAGGTAGGAAGGGACCTGCGCAGACTGAGGATCACGCTGCTCTAATGCTCATCTGAGTACGTCATTTAAGGACTCCAGAGATGGCTTTCAAAGCTTTAAGCCGTTAGCTTTAAAGAATCGAACGTATTTTACATTTCTTAGAACTATTTTTATCGCCTACCGCATACTTACAGTATCAAAGACGTCCCACTCCCAGACTAAGAATCTGAGGCTTACTCAAGATTGCTAATACAGCAGCAGTATTTCATCACCGTTACAATATTCTCTTTAATGGGGTATCATTGTGCGCAACAGAGTTGAGAGAAAAATAGCAACCGCCAACAGCATCTTCATTTTTCAGAAGACGTGTGACTGCTTCATCCATACAACCATCCATCCATCTTACTCCTTTAGTATATTAATAGTGTTGCTGACATCTCCAGTGTACGTAGAGTGGGCATGGCTGGACAGGCTGCCAATCAATCACACCTGGGGGGTATTGTAGAGTTTCCAATCAAGTTTAACGTGACTGTTTTTGGACTGTGGGAGCCAATCCATGAACAGAAAGAGCACACTCTCTCCACGACTCTTGTCAACGCACTCTGTCACATCTCTAAAATCTCTGAAAACTCATTATCACAGTGTTTTTAAAGCAACAGAGGTCAAATGAGTCCAATGAATGGGGAAGAAAATGACGGCTTTGAATGTATTCAAGAAACGACAGATGCGTTCCAAAAAGCCGATCCTCTTGAGACTACATCATCGTCCTTGCGCGGCAACACGCGAACGCCATTGATGCCAAAACTCTTGTAAGTCACAGCGGCCTCAGAGCCACAAAAGGAATCCTTCTCATGCACGAGCTGCTATTCGGGGGGAGGTGTGACTCACAGCAGAGGTGAGGAAGTCATCGGCTCCATCGGCGCAAAGCAGCAAGCAAGCGGCTTTAAAGTCACACCCTGCCAGAGTCTGTGTAATTGTGTGCATGTGTGATACATATACATGGCTTGCACCGGCCCTTATCTTATTTCGGTTGACATTCAGGTGCCAGGGAGAGGGAGAGGGAGAGATGAGATGCGCCATAGATGCCATAAATTTGTATGGGAGCGTTTTTCCCTTTGCTCGATTTCCATTCCTGACACTTTCGCTTTGCAAAATTGCCACTGTTGCATGCGTGGCCGCTGCTTATTTTAGCTCTTTAACTGTGCGATCGGGGGTTGTAGAGATTCAGAGGGCATCTTGTCTTGAGTCAGAGCTAGTACGATGAGCGATGAATCCACAATGCCGACTCTTGTAGCTAGTCACACGCGGGCATTAAATATATATCACACTTGTGTGAAAGCAGGGGTTGAACAGAATCACCAAAAGCCATAATCCTGCAAAAGACATCATGGTGTGTAAATGATATAACAGCACTTCACTCCATCTCAATGTCAAACTGCCGAACGTAATCAGGTTTTGGCGGCGTGCGGCTGTGCGTGCTGCGAGATGACTCAACAGAAAACGGAGGGCGACGCTGCGACGCTGCGCCGCTGCCACATTTAAACACAAGTGAGGCGACACCTCCATTTTACACAAACACCGGCTCATAATGTTTGCAGAGCAAGCACAGGGCCCTATCATTAACATGAAAAATGCCTGTTGCGTGATCAACGCGCTGAAATCGAGGACGCACCTCCTCCTCGGTAAAAACAATGTGAATATTGTTTAGTGATTTAGTTTAGTGATATTTTTTGTGTGTTTTGGATATTTCAGCTAAAGTCACCTTAGGTGGTTGACAACACCAAGAAAGAATTATTATCATCACTTTTGATGATAGCAATGGCATTGCAACTGTTGACAGCACATTACGGATAATAAAATGTAATATTTATAAATGTAAAATTTACATAAATTAAGTTCCAATTATCATTTAATGCATCACCGCTACTGTCTCAACTAATGTCACTGAATATTGTTATTGCTACTGTTAATATATTATGACTAATGTATAGATGAATGTATAGATTAATATGCATAGATAGATCATAATGTATGTAGAGAATAAATCCTGGGAATAATGTGTATGTGATAGCTGACAATCATTTATGTGTTATTCACATTTTTTATACTGTATGTTTGCTTTTTACATGCTATATCGCAACTTCATTTCTCTGTTGGTGACTTGTACATGACAAATATAATTCTTGAATATTAAATGCAGAATCTCCTCCTCATCACTCCATATATAAGATAATTAGTAAATAATAACAATAGTAAGTTAATAAGTCAAACAAAATGATACATAAGTATTAGTAGTAAAAATAATATGAATGGGTACGTCATAATGATAATAAGAGTAATGTTCATAAAAAATAGGATGAATGAAAAATCTGATAATTATGATGAACTGCACTAAAATGAATAATAATTGTTCAGTAATCACCATTACTGATTACTGCGTCTGATGGCAGCTGGCAGGAAGGTCTTCCTGCTCTGCTGGGGTATCAGTCTGTGGCTGGAGGTGCTCTACAGAAACATCTTCAGGTTGTGTAGTGGGTGAGACTCATCCAGGATGTTCAGTGTCCTGAGTGTCCTCACCTCAGCCACTTAGAGCTCGCTCTCCTCTCCTCGTCTGCAGCCGTCTCGTGAGTGTCGTCAAGGACGCCAACTTTATCCTCCACTTGAGCACATGCGTACTTTTTGTTTACGTGTATGGGCTGAGCAGCCGTGCCTGTGTATCTGCATGTGTTTACTTGCTGAGCTCGGCCGTGGCGTCTGTCAACACGAGTATTGAATCAGTGCGAGTGCTGCTGCTTCTCTGCCAGCTCCTGAGGAGCCCCCCCCCCCACACACACACACACAGACGGCGTCCGTGCCGGCTCATAACAGCCCTGCTACAGCCTCAGAGCCGTTGGAGAGGAGGCCTGATATCATGAGTGTGGTCGTTAGCACTCCCTCTCTGGACCTGCCCAGTCGCCTTGTCCAAAGCCAAATTTCAGACCTTTTAAGATCTCTGCCAGTTCATTCCCTCAAGTTTTCACTTCTTCCTCGGCCAAAATGAGCCATTCTGCTCAGTTTGCGATTCTCTGAGGGACGGACATTCATCAGTCGACTCTATAAAGATCCTAATTAACCTAATAATTGTGGAGTCGAGGCAATTCAGACTGAATGTGAAAGGCTGCCTGTGCTCAGGTCACTCAGAGCAGTTGAAAAATGCCTTACACCACAGATTTACACACGAGAGGGAGAAAACAGGTACGTCTGCATTACACCGATACAGGTTGGACGGCATTTTCCTTTACAGAATGAACCGCTCGAGAGTTACTTTCTGGGGAGATGTTTTAGTGTGATAACTCGACTGGAATCATAATAGGTTGTGGGACCTCAAGGCCACAGCACCTTGAAACCACTTTTCATTTACAGGACATGTGAAAGAGATCTGATGACAGGCATACAAATGAGGAGCCTTGATGGATGCCTGATGCAGTTTAGGGGAGGCGTGTCTGAGAGATGAGAAACAAAGATGAGGCATATCAAAAAAGACTGAAAATAAATTGATTTTGCTATTCAATACAGAGCTAAAATACAGGCCGGGAAATATAAGCATATCCTTGTGATGGTTAGCATCAAGGGCAACAACAAATGGTTACTTTTATGGTTATCAATCTGTCAATCATTTCCTTGAATAACTCTTTCATATCTCCATCTATAAATGTCTAGAAAATGTTGATTACAGCCTTGATGCATTGATGTCTTTCACAAAGATCAAGATGACATCCTAGTCTAACCCACAGCTCAGAGATATTGAGTTTCTAGAAGCTGAGAGAGAATATTGAAATCCTAAAAAAAATGCTTGAATAAACGTATTTATTAAAAATGGCATCAGATTGTAATAGTCGATTATTAGTATATTAATCGAATAGTAGTTGAATTAGACGTTTTAATGAGTAATGTTTAGAGGAAAGAGGTTACAAGTAGAACTTTTCACCCCCAGAGCAAGAGGAGGTGACGTGGAAACAATGTGAAGCGTCTGCCAGAACAAGCACCTGTTGGCAACAAAACACTGGTGGAAGCTCATAGCAGCTCTCAACAGAGCCTCAACGAATCCAAAATAACTGCATTCCACACATGAGCGCCATTCCCAGATGAACACTCAGGCAGGATGGGTGCAGAAAACAATGAAGTCACTTGTCAGACGTCTTTAAGAGCGATCCTCATTACCGGCTGCGACTCCAGACATAATGGAACCGTAAAAGCACATCATCTGTGCTGACACTTCTGAAACACGATCGGCTGGAGTGAAATATTTTCCAGTGTTTGGATGGTACCGTTGAACAAATTGTTCTCAGTGAAGCCGTCTCTGCTGGAATGAGCCCTGGAAAAGTGACAAAACATCTAACGGAGCCAAAACTAATGACAGTCTTCGTAGAGCAAATATCACACGGCGCGGAGCAACACACATACGCACACGCTGGAGGTGATCACGAGGACAGGAAGTGCAAACACACCTTGGGGAAGAGCACAGGGGCCGGTTCGTCCAGCGAAACCTCAAACCCAGCAGGGCTAGATATGGGTCAAAGAGAAGTGAGATGTTATGCAAGACACGCCGCCTTGAATAAATACAACACGACCTGGTCATCACCCGTGAAGCAGGTGAGTACACTCCTCTCCATGAACCAAGGCAAACAGAAAGCCGCAACTTTTTTTTCTCTTTTTTTTGTAAACGCAGCCTCTCCTCCAGGGCTTAATGTATTTGTAAGCACACAGAGTCAGCTTTGCGATTGTACACAAAGCCTGAATGACAAGCACGAGTGGATTCCCAGGCGATTGCATCACGGCAGCGCGAGGATTGCAGCAGCGCAGGTCCAGCTGCTCTCGGGTTAAAGCGGTGAGTAATGTGTATGTGATCAGTCAGTCTGCTTGAAGGCCTCCGCGAGCCGGCGATGGGCAGGATGCTGCCAGAGCCCTGGGGCAAATTTGTCACTGCCAAACACCTGGCACCCAAACACACACGCTCAACTCTTAGAAGTGCAGAGAGTGCAAGTCCTCTACTCATTTCAGGGGCGGAAAGATTTTGCAATTTGTGCCCTGGGATTGACTTATTAGCAGAAAATGCGAAGAGGCCTTCATGAGCAGAATAGTGAGGAGGCAGAGTGTCAAAACAGATACAATCACCGGTCACTTGCAGGTTCACCAGCACCAACCGCCGAGGCAAAATGCCATGCATAAGAGCTGGGAGCCAAATAAGACGCCGCGAGCGACTCACCCTCCCGGCGTCCTTGATTTTTCATAAAGACCAGGCCCTTGAGCACATGCAGCAGCTCCGGATGCGTCGGCTGGCTTAACTGGGATGAGATTGGGCCCGATCAATAACCTGTTAGGGGAGCTAAGGAGCAAAGCAAGCTAAATTGGCTGAACTGAGATCCTGACACCCATGAATTCTAATGAGGACACTCGTGGAACCTCATCTCCACAGAGCACGACATCTCACCACAGAGGGAGGAAGAGAGCGCACGCCACGCATAAATAACACAGTGGGGAAAATGGCTGCCGCCCGCATCGCAGATCCAGGCAAACGCGTTGCCACATTGACATTGTGTCAATCTTTGAAGCCATTTGCCCTCAGGCGATTTTATCAAGCCCCTGTGGCCAAGTCTATACGGCAAATGAGTGTGTGCACCCATTGGCACGATTCAGATCCTAGAAAAGCTGCGATGCTGCTCAGACCGTAAAATATATTTGGCAAAAACCTGGGTGCAAAATATAAGAATATACTTAACAGGTGATCTCATTATCTGCTCATCGATGCAGCAACAGGTTATAAACCGGTCAGGACTGAGGCAACAACAACAACAGACTGGGAAAGTTGTGTGAAGCTACTAAAACACCTATTAGAAAGATTCCTCAGGTAAACAGGTTGTTTGGTAATAGGAATAATGATTGGGTATGACACAAACAACCTGGCAAGGCGCAGTCATTCACTAACAAGGATGAAATAAGGTTCCAACAAACGCTACAACGTGTAATAGAATATAAGTGCGCGTGCTCAGGAGAGCATTTATTTACATTTTACACCGCTTTACAATTCTCTCAGATTCAGAGTCGTGCTAATGATGTGATCTCATTACAGCTGGTAATAACATCTCCGGCTTAACCCGATCATAAAGCAAAGACGTGGCTGCAGAATTTTCATTTCATTCTTCAAACAGACAAAGGGAGATATTAAGAAGGGGGGAATGAGGCCGGCTGTGAAACACAGCAGCAGCTCTGAGACCGATGGGGGCCGCAGCAGCAGCTGGCAGACGAGGCGGGTTACTGTGAAGGTGCGTCGGGTGTGTTAGGGTGGGTGTGTTAGGGTGGGCTTCAGATCTGGTCACGGGCAGGATGCGCAGAAATCGATCGAGGTGGAGCACCGCGGCTAAACAGCTGAGTGGGCTCTGGCGCTGGCGGAGGGAGTTATTGACGGAGGCCCATCGGAGCAGGCACGGGGCCAAGTGTGGAGCGCCGCAGCCCACCAGGAGACCCGACTCTGAGATTAAGTCTTTTCAGCTGATTTATTACCCCGAGTGTAAAGAAAAGGTCCCAAATGGAACGAACGGAGCCTCGTGCGAGTCCACACCAAACAGACAACCGATCCATCCTCCAGCACACCTCCTGAGTAAACGGCGGAGATCAATGGGGAGTAAAGCAGCAGCACCGCTGCACGTTCCCTCAGTGTCACGCAATGAGGAAATGAGCAAAAATTACAGGGAGGATACTCGTGGAGCGAAGCACGCCGTCATTCTAATTGCCAGGCGCCTTCACATATGCAGGCGGCTCACACGGACCGCTTCCTCGCAGACATGATTGGAAATACAGCCTGCGCACCGAGTGTCGGCTTGACGAACAGAAGGCTGAATCATTTCAGACAGTCAGAGCGGAGGATCAATACCATCATCATGATTAACAGTAACAAAATCATTTTCACTCCTGATATTATCATTGCTCTTTCCCCTTTCCTCCGTCATCGTCCTGCTTCCCAAAACCCCCTCTAACACCGTCTCGTATGTTCTTTTCCCTCCTCCCATTGTCGACACTCCTCCCTCTTTGACCCCATTTTCTTTTTTTCTAAAACCTGTTCATCTTTTTTTTTTTCCTCCATACTCAGTTTAAATCCAACGCACTCTTCAAAGGGGAATCCGTCTCAGGAAAATGTTCAAGGCAGCTATGTGTCAGCTGCCTCTCCCTCTCTCTCTCTCTCTTCTTGTTCCCGTTATTGCCTCGGCTGTAGCACTGCAGGGATGTTTCACACAGAAACAGCCAGAAACAATGTCCCCACATAGGCCCTCCACAGAGGGCAGCGAGTGTGCATCTGGAGGAAACTCGGTTCAATCAAATATAAGATCATCTCTCCACGAACAGCCCTCCATCCACATCTGCACCTGTGCATTGATTCATTTCCGTTTCCATTTTCGATCTTTGAACCGAGGCGGCGTGTGCTCACAACTCACAGCCACACAAAAGGGACAATTTCTTAGTAAATTGGCAGGTGGCCAATCTGTCCTCGCACACATCCGGGTCAGAGGGAGGTGCATCCCAGGAAAAGGGCTCCATCTTTACAACCAGCCTTGTTTGTGTGATGGCAGGTCATTCCCATGCAGCTTGTCTCTGTGGTTTGTCTCAGACAGGAGGCACTAACACTCCTCATCAGGAAGCCGGAGGCAGCCAAGAGTGAGAATATCTAGGCAACAGTTACCAAAACAAGAGTGAAGATCACTGATTTACATTCTCGGAGCCAGATTTTTTTACCTGGCTTGAAGCTTGGTGTGCATGAGGATCGTTATCGTTGCTTTTTCTTAGAAAAATGAGAGAACATTTCGGAGGATATGAAAGTAAGCCTATGCATCGATTCTTGTTTTTTTTTAACTTTCTCTCTGCATTTGGGGAACCAATGTCAAAAACAATTTAGTTTGCTCCACACCACTGGAATCAGTACGCCTCTGAGGACAGAAATGGAACAGTTAAATACATTGCACAATAGCACAAACAAGTCTTTCCATAAAAAGAGGCGAAAAGCAAAAACGCAGAGTGGTATTCGTATAGCACAGCAGTGGAGCTTATCAATCCTCATGATATAGGAGGTGTCTGCTTACACGTACATAGTGTTTAGAAGCTGACCTCATCTTATCTGAGGAGGGATAAACAGCTGCAGGGCCAAGAGAGAGGGAAGAGAGAGTTGAGCTGAGGAGAGGAAAGGAGGAAAGGAGGGCGGGAGCCTCCCAGGAAAAGTTTGTCTAGGTGTGTGTGTGTGTGTGTGTGTGTGTGTGTGTGTGTGTGTGTGTGTGTGTGTGTGTGTATGTGTGTATACACACATCTCTAAAAACACACCGTCCAGCAAGATCCCGTAGTCACCACTGCAGCAAGTAGAGAGAGGCAGTCCTGGTGAATCAGCACGCGCTCATCTCTTACACACGCCTGCCAAGTCATGGCTGCTGCCAGTGAGAGGCATGGCTCATTTGAAAACGCTATCTTTGCTGCTGGCCTGTTCATTACCGCAATGCGGCTCTGTGGACGGGATTAGCTGGGGAGCATGGAGAGGGACGCCTGTGACACTTAACATCTGGGGGAGATTTTTGTAAGCGGGGGGTGGGTGGGTAGGAGATTTGCCGATTTGGTTTCCGAGACTGTGGAAACGGGAGCCGTTGAGTGAGGAGTCACATGGGGCGCACCTTCAATCCGCCTTCCTCCATCATTAATTTCTTCCCTCCTGAGTTTGTTTGTCACGCACTGCGGGAGAAGGAGGAGGAAAGAAGCGCAGGACAGGAGGAGGCAGAGGTGTAAAGCGCTGTTGAACGACGAAATGTGCTGCGAGGCTGTGTCACAGGTGGAGGAAGAGGAGGAGCAGGCCGCTCGAGGGAGGAGAGAAAAACAGCAGAGGAGGCGTGCTTTGGTATTCACAGCAGCCGTCTGGGGGCTTCTGTATGCCCGTCCGCTCGCACCGCTGCCAGGTCGGAGGGCGGAGGAGTGTGACAGGTGTGGGGAATGAGCCTAGAGAGCAGCCGGTGGGAGGGGGAGCTGGGTGGGTGTCACAGAAGGTGTACGGCCCGAGAAGCGCATCTGCTTAAACACAAACGTACGCACAGGAAGCAGGACGCAGCAGAGAAGGAGTTTCTGTTTGCGCTCGGAATACCGAGTGGCATCCGCGTTCAGAGCAGCAGGAGGCTCGGGAGGAGGGAGGAGGAGGAGGGGGAGGAGATCCAAAGTTCTTCTGCAGCCCCGCACCTCTGACTGTAGCGAAGCTGAAGTGCCTTTTCATTAAAAAAAACTCCCACTGTTCTGCCCTGACATTTTCTGCAGTCGTGAAGTACTCTTCACGGCCTTTAGGGGTGTTTTGGTTTGCACTCAAAGCACGGGGAGAATGGGCTGCACACTGATGCCTAAGCTGAGGGTTTACAAGCTGAGGGTCTCCTTCTGCTGCAGGTAACTTCGGAGACAAAGCTGGACTTCAGGGCAGACGACACGTGTGACAAAGGCAGTTGTGTTTTACCGTGGCGAGAGGGAACCGCAGAACCTGAGAGATCCTGACAGCTGCTCTCAGCTGGTTCAGAGCAGCTTAGTCATACAGTAGAGTTCCTGACTGCACTGTTGGGGGTGGGATGATGGGGTGGGACGGGGGTTGGGGTGTGGGGGGGCACATTAACACAGACTGTGCTCACTGCACTGCTGCGCCACTGATGGCAAAGTGTGTGAAGTGTTAAATCTCAATATGACAACACCAGCAAGACATAAAGAAGAGCAAGCGAGACGCCCTAGTTTGGAAAACAAAGGTTGCAAAGCACCGCATGATGTTGCTCAACAAATCTCCGTAGCTCTGTGATAAGAAAAGATTGTTTCTGTTCCCTGATGTGTTTTTCTTATTCCTTTGGATGACAAAAGACTTTAACTCCCCTGTTCTAGAAGTTGTGAGACAACAAACAAACTTCTTGTTTGTGTGTAGAAACTGCAGCATTTCCAAACTGCAGGCTGCACCGTACTCTAGCTTGACAGCAGCGCTGGCCTGACAGCTCCCTGCGAACCTTTTCCCTCAGACCTCTCACTCTCAACCACACCCTCGCTGCACACAGCTTCGTGTTGTTTTCATTCCTGGTATGCGGTTGTTTATTACAACAGGACCAGTACGAGAAGCGGCTGCCTCAGCAAGATGGCTGCTCAAATATTTTCCAAATCAATCAACTGCGAGTACAATTACAGCTTGTCTGGCTCCATCTTTAAATCCTGGATCAGTGTGCAAGGGACCTCAACAGGGGGTTAATGGAAAAAAAAGAAACAGGACTTTACGCAATTTTGGATGTCTGAGAGATGAAAATAATCCTAACGTGGGAGGAACAGAGCAGAGAAGGGACCATTTGGTGATGGTAGCAGTGACGACAGGGTCGGCAAAGACTCAACAATATCCAGGCTAAAAAATAGAAAAAAAAGCAGAAGACATGGAAAAACAGAAGGTACTCCAGAACGGCCTGAATCACTCACACTGCAAGATGAGCATGAAGAATAGCGTTGACAATTAGTAGTTTCATCCATCATCATTATTTTCTAAGTAGCGCGCCAAAGATTGTTTACACTACACTTCTAAAAATATCCCTGTGTGTTCGACTGCCGCACGAACAAAAGACCATGGTGGGTTGTAATGTAAATTAGCCAACGACACAGGAACAGACGAAGCAGGTTGCAGGGAAACTAGGAACACGGGCGAGGTAAATTAAAACCCTACATCAAACGCAGCTCCAGGGATGCAGCAAACATCACAGGTCTAACAGCTTGAGAGGATTCAAGAGGGAGCCCAGGGTCCCTTGAGTTAGTCTCTGCTGTAGAAAGCCCAACAGGTGGACTTAAAAAAGAAACCACTGTCATTATATCTCGCTCCGCTTATTCAAGCTTATTGTTACCAAGATTATTTACGGCATGTCGGTCCTTAAGATCTTTCTCTGTACTCTTAAGTAATAAAAAAAAAAAGCAAAACAACTTTAATCACAAAGTGAAATCCTCACAGTGGAATGATCGGGTCAGAGTAGGAGGGGAGAACACGTTGGTTATCTATAGCTCCTTGTTCCTACATAAAAGGTGTTAAATACACAGCTCATGTTTTGCCACCTCTCCCTGGGCATTGTGAGCAGTGTTATTGTATAAAACTGTGCATTGCTGCTGTTCATCCCTCACCAGATACTGTAACACTGGCTGCTACACTGAGGGCCGTGTTCCTGATATATACTCGAAATAAAAGCTGCTTCTCTGTACAGTAGCTGGAGGACTCTAACGATTTTTTAAACTCTGGACTGAAACACATGCAACTGTTGAATAAAACATTTATATTAGTGGAAATGAAGAAATCTTTTTTTTAAATGTTGTAACACTTCATCGTGAGTTTACAAAGATTTTCCGCAGCTTCGCAGAATAATTGCAGCCTTTTTAAAAGAGCCCTGGTGTCTTTTAACGTGCGTATGAAAGAGCTTGTATCACTCACATAATGAAAAGACCTGCATATTAATAATAATTAATGAATTGACAATTAATTAAATATATTTTTTCCATATCCAGACTTTGATGCAGGTGAATTGATGCACAGTGTCCAGATACAGTCTCCGGAGTGGTACCGCGCTGTGAACCATGGCCATCTCAGTGTAGCACTATCATTATTTATCTTTCAGTGAAGGAAAAAAAAAGGTTTGGAAAACTCTTTTCTCAGCTTCCATTACGGGCCTGATTTGTGAATTAAGGGCGCACTGCAACTCGAGAGCTAAATGGTCCATCCATTAAGCTCCATGAGGCAGAAACAAGCGGGACTGAGTCTGTTTACAGCATTAATCAATGGGCTGCCCACTCAGAAGTCTCTAAGCTGCAATAGGTATCTGTGATCATGATGCCTCCAACTCTCTCAAGGCTACAGCATCCAGCCTTGCTTCTCTCTGGATGAAGCTGCATGTGGAGCGGGAGAGGACACAGAGAAGGAGTGTGGAGGAGGAGTTTCTGTAAAGACGCAATATCACATAACACGGGCTGGAACAAACAATTACTTTTGAAGTCGATAGAGCTGGCAATTGTTTTTTTGATCGATGAATTCGCTCTAAGTTTCGGAAAAATGGTGCAAAATGTTGCTCTGTGCTTCACAAAGCCTGAGATTAAGTCGTCAAATATCTCATTTCATACACGCACAAGAAATTATTTATAATTTCTAATCCTCAACTAATCCATCCAATATATTATGCACTTTTTGCCTTAAAAGGTCTTGCATGGTCTTGCTGGAGTCTTTCTCCAGCTTGTGTAAGATGAAGGTAGTGAATATACCCAGGAAACGTCACAGCATTCAGTCTCTGACGCACACCATGGACCAATTTTTTAGTCTCAAACTGAACTCAATGCATGTTTGTGAGCTGTATGATTAAAGCAGAGTACCATGTACAACCCACGCAAAAGATGAGAGAACACGCAAAGTCTCACAAAGAAAGGCCCTCGGTCAATCCAACAGTCGTCCACCACAAAACAGCAAATGGATTATTAAAATAGGTATGTCATTTTTCTATCTATCTATCCTTACAGTGAGAGCTCCCCCATGGATATGACTAAAGGGGGGAGGATTCAGTAGAAAGGCGTTGCTATCTTCTAAAAAATGTTTCCTTTGATGATTAAGTACCCAGTGAAAAATCTAGAAAAAAATGCAGCATACTGATCATGGACGGTGAGTGAGGACACCAAGGCCAAGGGAGAATGAGAGTGAATATAAAATAATGTCGCAAGGGAAAGAAAATCCCAGAGATGAAGAGGGCTGGCAAAAATGTGATGATAACGCACAATCGAGGAGAAAAAGGATTAAGTAAGGACAAACTCGGCACTGAGGACTGAGGGGGAGAAAAAAACTGAAATAATGACATAAATGCTTCCAGGCTGATGTCACAGCAGGTCTGCAGAAAGGAAACAGACACAAATCTCACCTAATGCCAGCTACAAAAAAAAAACAAAAAAAATCCTCGCTTTTTATCTGCAGTCCCAACTTTCCAATCTCATGAGAATACAAGTTTACATCGCCAGCAGCCGACCAACATCTGATCTGCCTACCAGCCACATCATTCTGGCACGGAGCGGCCATCAATGATGGATGAAACATGAATTAATCACGAGGAATGGGACAGAGATATAAAACACACAGCGAGACCTGAGGGGAGCAGAGGAGCCTATGGTAAGCAGCCAACATTCATCAACGTGTAGTTACCGTTAAAAAAAAACAACATTAGGCCCACTCAAGGTCAAAGTTTGTGGCTATGAGGCAGCCTCGGGGGTGTGTTTCAGCGAGTAAATACTGTATACCACATCCCCGGCCAAAAAAATAAAACACTGCGACTGTTCTGGTGCCAAACTGTGCAGCCAGGCAAGGCACAGCGTCCTGGGGATTTAAGTACATGGAGCTAATTGATTCAATTAGACTTGGACCTCACCTCTGTGCTGTGACTGGACGACAGCGTCTAAAGCTGAAAAGGCAAGCATTAACAAATCCTGCTCAGAGTAGTGAGGAGCACCACACCACACTCAGCAGTGTCTCTGTCATACCCATCCACACACACACACACACTGTCCCACATGACTGGCAGAGTTTGACTGTCAGCGTTTTGGCACATTTAACACATTCATTAGGCGTCTCCATGAGCCGTAAAAATAAGGACCATCCGAGTAACAGACCCATAAATCCGATCAATAAGCTTTTAGAGGAGCCTGCAGACGGTGATATTAAAACTGTGCGTACGCATGCTTTCATGTGTGCTCGGATGTGTCATGACTATGTGCGCGTGTCACAGAGCCATACACATACACACACACACACACAGATTAGGATGGGCAACTCTTGTGAATGGATGGAAAAGAAGAGATTACAGGGTGAGTTCAGACAAAGGGCTTCGAGCTTAATGACTCTGCGTGGCTTTTGTTATGTTATAGAGCATCTGGGCGCTGTGAACAAACGCGTTTCAAGGCGGCGTGTTCCCTCGCTCGTGCAGCTCTGCAGGATTACACCGCTGCAGAGGAGGCAGCATGGGGAAAATGTTGCGTGTCTGCATTAATGCAAAGGAGGTATGTAGATGTGGGCCAGAATTCTAAATCCATCCCCTGAAGTACCAAGTCCTACATGGCGTGGTGCCAGAATGGATCACAGGTCTCACTGAACCATATTTGCTCAATAGGATGCTACATTCCTTGAATGCACACTTACTTACTCATTTCACAAAATCTCTTAACGTTTATGTGAGTCCAGGGGCTTCAGTTACTAAGCTCATCTCCTGGCAAACCATTTAGAAACTTTCCTTTTTGATAATACTCATATAGTTAGGGTCTGGCCCAGACTATAGCAGCCCCTGGTAATGCTGCTGCTATAGGTGTAAATTGCCCTGAGGGGGGGGGGGGGGGCTCGGCACACCTCACTGTGCCGTCTCCCCTTCATGATCCAATAACTGCGTGGTACTAACTTGACTGCTTCCCCCCCTGGGTCTATTCGTTCTCCCTGAACCACTCGTATATTGTGCCGTATCCAGAACCTTCTGCACGGTGCTGTCTGATGTCTGCTACTACTGCTGCTGTCATCATTTACACCAAAACACTGCTGGATACGTGTGTCTCTCCCTCACTCTCCCTGTCTCCAACCAGTCAAGGCCAATGGTATCTGAGCTTGGTTCAACTCGAGGTTTCTGCCTATTAAGACAGTTTTTCCTCACCCACAACCTACTTATAATATGTGGCATTTTGTGGTTCAGTCCACCTCTAAATGTTAAGTGTCTTAAAATGACATCGTTGTGAACTGGCACAGTGATCATCTGTGGACAGCAAGGTCATTGTGTTGATCCAATCCTGTTGCAGCCTACATGTCAAAGTATCGTTGAGCAAGACACTGAACCCTAAACTCCCCCTGATGCTGTGTCGTCAGTGTATGAATGGCAAAAGCAGACTGACTATGTAGGGTAGCCTCTGTCTCTCACACCTGTGTATGACTGGGTGAACGCGACTTAAGTCTGTAAAAGCACTTTAAGTGGTCATAACGAGAATAATGACGGATACTTCATTGATCCCTAGGGTAGTTTCCTTTTCAAGAAATTCAGGCGTAGTAGCCGCCTTGCTCAGGGACCTTTGAGCCGAGTCGTGGCTGACCGGTTATACACAGTAAGAACCAAGTAAAACTGAATAGGAAAGTGCTGCAGCACTGTGAGCCCGCATTTGATACAAAGGTGATATGTAGATAGGCAATTCACATGTACTTAAACCAGCTGAAGAAAAAAACCTGTAGAGTAGCCTCCAAACACACTCGCCTAATCCCTCTACACGTTGCTCGGCAGGCAAACAGGGGCTCAGGTGTGAGACTTTGCCTTCAAGTCCCTCTTATTTATTCATGGTAGTACTAGTCAGACCCGTTCCGAGCCTTTCAATCTGCAGGTTGCAAACCACTTCAAATGCATATGTGTGCAGGCTACGTATGTGTGTGTGTGTGTTTGGGTGTGTGTGTGTGTGTGTGTGTGTGTGTGTGTTTATGTGTGAGGGGCTTTGTCACTCTTAACGCAAGGGAGCACAGACACACCTGGTTTCACAGTCTTGATGCGGATGGGCTCTCTGAAGTGTCTGATGACAGCCAGCGTGTCCCGGTTGGTGAGTCCACTGACGGGGGTGCCGTTCACCTCCAGCAGCACGTCCCCGGGCACCGGGAGCCTCCCGGCGTGACACAGCAGCGTGTCCGCCTCCGAGTGTCCGAGGTGCGGGAACTCTCCCAGCTCCGCGCCGCCGCGCACCTCCACCACCGAGGCGAACTCCCCGGAGCCTCCCCACGACACCGTGCACTCCTGCACTTTGGTGGACCAGTGCTTCTTCTTCTTCAGTGTCTTGGACATTGTCGGCGGCTTTTATTTTTCTTGTGATGACAAATATATATATATACACTGACCCCCCGCAAAAATAAAGGTTTGGGTGTAAAGGAAAGTCCGAGCGCTTGTGTCCTTCAAAGCAAAAAAAGACGCAATGACGCACGTTAGAGAAGTTGAGGCTGCTCCCTTGTGTTGTATTCCATTCCAGGCAGGAGGAGAAAGAGCCGGTTCTCGGGTTATCAAACTCACTTCCAGTGAGTCACAGGAGCAGCAGCATCACCTGTCTGCGCCTCGGGATGCGCCATCAGCTGCGTCAGTGTCGCAGTGAAGCGCAAAGTGACGCCGCCGCTGCCGCCGCCGCACTGGATGCAGCTCGACGTCTCCTTAATTTGTAAGAAGAATGAGGAGGAAAAAATCACGACTCGCAAAAACGTGCAACCACGAGCTGCACGTCCGCGAATTTGTGCGCACCGCCACCACCGCCACAGATCCGAAAGCAAACATGCGAGGAGAAGGAGGAGGGGGGAGGAGGAGGTGGAGTAGGAGGAGGAAAGGAGGAGGAGGAAAGAGTTTCAAACAAGTTCAAGAGCCGGTTCTCCGCGAGGATGGACCAGACTCACGCTCCTTCATTCTGAGAGTCCAGGAGCGACAGCCGCACCTGCCCCCAGTCCCTCTGTGCGTGGTGACATCAGCACGTCGAGTCCTTGGAGACGAGCAAACACACCTGGTGCACACAAACAAACGCACACACCGCGTCTCTGCTCCGGGGCTGCAGCCCAGTGTGTCTCCTCTCTCTGCTCCTTTACACCCGTTGATCCTCCTCTTCTTCCTCTCCTCTCCTCTACGACGCAGCAGCATCAAACAACCGCGATCCGATTAGGCTTCACTCCATAACTTTTTTTTATATCCCTTCGTTTTTTTCTCTCTGTTGCTTTTTCCTGATTGCAGTGGCGTCTGTCCATTCACAGGCTGGGGGCGGGTCTTAAACGTTTCCCTCCAGTGAACCAATAAGGAAGCAGCGGGCAGTGTCGGGAAGTGCTGGGGTTTATTTCCAAGGCGGAGTTCCGGCTCCAGGATTCATCAATATTTCACGTGGGGAATGTTTATCATACAACTTTCACAAAGTTTGGTTGCAGTTCATGTGGCGTTTTTCTTACGCTTGTGCTGTTTGTTTAGTGTCGCCGTGGGAGATTTACGTCCAAAGCATTAGTTTGGGGGAATTGTGGTCTTTACTTCTCAGGATTTAGGATTTCTGGCGCAATTCCTCCCCCTTGTGGTTGTAATAAGAGAGTCTAAACAACAGCAATAACCTACACAGCTATAGTGCCTGAAACATCTCAGCTAGACACGTTTATTTACTTAACTTAAGTTACAGCTGTACAGTTACAGCTTATCAAAAACACCATAAAATGGTCAGAAGTGATTTCTGAACATGACATTTTTCCTCTCACATACTCACATACATGTTGCTGTCTTTCGCATAGTCTGAAACAGATGATCTATCTATCTATCTATCTATCTATCTATCTATCTATCTATCTATCTATCTATCTATCTATCTATCTATCTATCTATCTATCTATCTATCTATCTATCTATCTATCTATCTATCTATCCACACAGTGGATAGTAAATGGAAAACATTGTTGTCCCACGGCGAGAGGGTCCCTAGATCAAGCCCTGGTGGGACCTTTTCCGATGCAGGTACTCAAGTTTTCCATGTGCTGAGGAGTTGTTGATAAGCTTCAATTCACCCTGCCACACTGTTTAAGTACAAAGTGGGGAAGATTATGGATGGATGGACATTTGCACAACCTGTTTTTTGACACCAAACTACATTTCAGCACCCTAAATACCTGCACTATGCGCAATGGCAATAAAGATGAATTACATTCAAATGAATGTTATCAAACATTTGGTTTGTCATTCATGCCATTGTGTGATGAATCACAGCAGGACATAAAAATCAAATCAAACTGGACTTGGCATTTTATATGCAAATGTATGCAAAGCATCCTCATTCTAATGAGTGAATGGTTGAGGCAGTAGTACGCGTGGGCCCAGCACCTGCAATTGTTGTCATTTCTGGTGATTAGTCAATCATTAACATTCGGTCAACTTTCCAAATCTGCTCTGCGGTCAGCAGCCTCGCAAGTACACAGGCAAGGCTGAGTCCAAGAGCAGCTGACAGCAGTTTTCCATTTTCACGTTATAACACTGGGAAAAATGTTCTCATTTGATCAATGTGGCACCAGGGCTCAGGTAAGAGAATGTCAAATTTGACATTTAATGGATTTTTTTTTTTAGTTGTTGCTGTGTATCTTAATTCTCCATCACCATTCTATTTCTACATAGGGATAAACTTTTCAGGTGCCGGCTTGTGAATTTCACCTGGTGATGTGAGCCTGTATTCCTCCAGTGTGAGAAATGCCTGCAGCTCCGCACGGATGTGACAATGACACCTCGCTCCCCACATGCTGTGAGCTGTACACTTGGCGCTCTCCGCTTGTGACTGCACCCTCCCTCCTCGCTGCCGTTCTTCTGAATGTGTCCGCTCTCTCACCTCTCATACAGATGAGGAGTCATCAGACCTACTTGCCGTCATCATCATCCCTAGTCTGTTGGCTCTGAGCACGGTTGTAGTGGTGGCTCTGATTTTCTACAGTCTCCACAAGAACAAACAGAGAGTCCAGAGCTCCGCAACTCATTTCACAAATGGTACGAGCTGTATGTCCTTTGTCTAAAACCTCTGTAAAAGACTACAAGAATCAAACACTTTTTTTTTGTCAGAGTCTGGGAAAAATGCCAACTGCTAATATATCTGAGGTGGTGTTTTTTTTTCTTTTTTTCTTTTTTTCTAAATAGGCCAGCAGAGTGTGTCCCAGGCTGCTGCCTCTGTGAGCACTCCCAAGGTTCGGGCAGCTTTGCAGACCTGGGAAATCCCTGACGAGAGCACTCTCGAGGGACTGCAGTTTTGGCAGTCTGGTCGCTACGGGCCCATTTGTAAAGGTCTGCTGAGAACGAGAGATGGAGCCTCCACTCATGTGGTGGTTGAATCCCTCCGAGGTAGAGCACAAATCCATAGCAAGGACAATCTGTGCAGAGTACAGCAACTTGTTATTGCTTGCCTCACAACAAAATGCCCCCGGGCTTGACTCCTTGTTGGACCAAAGCCTCTCTGTACATAGTTGTGTGTTCTTTCCATGTTTGTGTGGGGTTTCTCAGGGTTCTTCAGTTTCTTTTCTACCCACAGTCCAAAAACATCCATGTTCAGGTCAACTGAAGATTGTGAATTGCCTCTAGGTATGAGAGTGAATGATACAGTATGTGTATCTACTGTCTTTGCCATGTGTGCTGGGATATACCCCTGCAGATCCCCTGCTATACTTCACACCAATGTCTAGAGTATGATGCTTCCAGAGGGAAAGTATAACATGGTTTAAGACACAGTGCGATGAAAATGTTATTGCTGATGAAAAGCTGAACATGTTCTGTTCTGATGCCACTATTTTTGATGTCATATAGATGTCACCAACCAGCCCGAAGCTAAGAGGTTTGTGGACTGGGTCGTCTTCCATGCCACAGTGTGTAAACATGAGAATGTGGTGCGGATGCTGCACTGTCAGACCAAGCATCTGCCCATGTATCTGGTCCTAGACGCCTGCAGCCCAGGGAACCTCCTTCACTTCCTGTGGACACTCAGAAATATAACTGCAGACCAAAGCTTTGATGTACAGTAAACCAGGATTTGATTTAATTATACTTGCAATGTCCAATTCCTAAATCTGGCACAATGATGAGGTATTTTCCTTCCCTCTTAGAGGAACCCGAACGTAATGGAACCGTCTCTGAACTTCTCTGAGAAGTCAGTGTTTCTGGTGGCGAAGCAGGTGGCAGCTGGCCTGGTGAGTCACTGTTTTTGGGATTAAGTATTTCCGAGATAGATCTCAGACGCTTCGGCCCAGCGGAGGTGCTATTCTGTGGCCATGAACTTTCCGTTTCCCTCGTGCTCTGAATGAAATGATCCGAGCAGAGATTGATCCGTCTGGCCGTAATTGACTCCTCCCCCAGGATTACCTGATGTCAGAGCACAGGCTGGTGCATGGTGATGTTGCTGCCAGGAACATCTTAATTGGCCCGGGTCTCTCAATCCGCGTGTCCGGCCTGGGTGTGGCATTTGGAGGGCGCAGAATGGATTCAGCTGCCAGGCAGAGGGCAGCAGAAGTGCCTCTTAAATGGCAGGCCCCAGAGAGGATTATGATGCAGCTCAGTATCGACAGGAGCGACGTGTAAGGCCACAGTAATGGTCGAGAAAATGAAACGTTCAGAGGAGAGCTTTCTATTTCTAATATATGTTATTTTTTCCCTCCCTAGGTGGTCATTTGGTATCTTACTGTATGAACTGATCACTTTAGGTACAGCTGCATGTTCTATTATCTGCACTCTTCTTTTTCTTCTCAAATCAGTAATTTCCCTTTGTAGATAAATAAGTACTTATCTATCGATCTGTTTATCTCTCTGTCTGTCCCCAGGTTCTCCCCCTTACCCTGAGTTTGAGCCCGAGTCTGTGCTTCAAAAGCTGCAGGGGTCGTATCGGATGAAGAGACCAGAGCATTGTGGAGGATCTTTGTAAGCATAAGAAATGAGTCCACTTGATTTTGTACTTGAATTTGTGTTTCCAGACTTAGTATTTTAAGGAGGAAGCAAATTGAAGGCATTCACATAGCAGCTTGTATCTTTCTAGGTACAATCTGATGAAGTATTGCTGGATGTGGAGTTTCAAAGACCGCCCTACCTTCTCAGCCATCATAAAGCTGTTGGACTCCTCGCTGCATCTCGCTGCCACTGAAACTATTTGTGTTCCTGAGGCGATAGACGTCTCTGAGTACACCCGAAAGGCAGGATTGCTCCAGTAGGCTCATGTGCTGCCAAAAATAGCAGAAACCTCAAATAGGAATAAGATTACAACGGTAATCTAACATCCCCTGTAAATGTGTATTGATAACCCCGTATCAAGTGAAAAATAAATCTGTAACATAGCTGTTCTTCAGTGAAACATTATTGATCCATTATCTTACCTGTTTAATTATGTTGCAGGGATGTGCAACCTATGGCACCAATCTCCAGAGCAGTTTGGCCACAGCCAGGGAATACACCTCAACATACATAATACATTCTCAACATGCATATGTTTCAGCTCAAACCCATGCTGCTGCCACATAGAAAGGCCACCTTTTTGGTGTGAGGCATCAGTGTTATTCACCAGATCATGGTGTCACCCCATATTGTTGAGGTGGCCTTTCTGTGCTTTATGTTCACAAGAACGTGCAGACTTGTATGTATAGATATTTTTCTTTGAGGTCGGTTGTCTTTGTTTCTTCTTATTTTTATTGACACTGTCATTTGTTTATCTCCGTTGTCTCGGATTACGAGATTAAATACAATGCCACTGAATGAGTCAGAGTATAAATATGATTGAAAGAGTGACATAAAAAGAAAAAAAACAGTAGTTTCCAGGGACAACAGATGCGTCAGACTGCGTTTTTCTTCACAAACTGTCACAGGCCTGTGCTGTCCCCATTTATCAGTCATTATGGAGACGGGCACAACACACACATTGTGCAACACAGAGAGATTTATCAGGGAGGTGTCCTTGAAAAAGAAAACAGCCCTCAGACTGAGAGCTGGACAAGTTAAAGAGTAACTGCTCTTGTGTCCTGTCCTCTATTCACCTCTGTGAATTAAATCACACGCTCTGCTCCAGCAGCTCGCAGGTGGAGGCAAACCTGGCAGCAAAGTCAAACTTTTCACCCACTAGATGGCAGGAAAAACAGGATTTTCACCCTATGTGTTGTTGTTTAAGTACAGGACACATTCACACTGAGCTCTGTGCCGCAGCGTGCTATTTATGGGCCGCACCTCATGTTACATTTCTGGCTCCACCTGTGAAGTCGCGGCAGGTGGTTTGACAAGTGATTGAAAACATCTGCAGTCACATCTCCGCCTCAGCTGGGAGATGCGAAGATGCGAGACGTGACGGTGATGCAGCGTTTGTTCCTGCAGAGCCTCTTAAACCGTGAGAAAACATGGTTTGTGCATCAAATGAATCATTTAGTAATGTGGTTACTGTCGCCTCACAGCTTGAATGTCCTATGTTTTTTTTAAGCATATGGTTTTAGCTTCATCTTAGAGCACCATTAAAGTCTCAGTCTTAGCTGTGGTATTTCAACATTTGTGGTTATTAGTCATAATAAACACAGGATGGAAGAAACATTAAGATAGCACACTTCAAGTAAGACTTGCTTGAAGTGAATAATTTCCATTTCACCCTTTGATTTAAATCACTTTACGTTTTAACTGATTCCCTTTTAAATTGAATGGATTATTGCAATTAATCTATGCATTTGATCTATGAATTGTCTAATTGGAGACAATCTTCCTTTTTTCCACCTACTTGACTGCACAATCTCACTCTGGTCGCACAGCAGCATCTAGTGGCCACTGTCATGAAAGCAGCTCAGCACTGTAAATATTTCAAAGCACGTACTTCTTTATTCATCCAGGGGTCTGCAGGAGCCTTTACCAGCATGCACCAGGGAGCAGGGTGTGTTTCCTACAGTCCATCACAAGGCACACAAGCTATTCTAGCACTCACCTCTACAGGCAATTTAGAGTCCCAGCAGACATGGGAGAGAACATGGAAACACAGAAAGACCCTCAATCCAACGACATTGATGGCATTCTTGCTGTGAGGCAGCAATGTGTATGCTATGATGATGATGATTATTATTATTATTGCTATTTTGACTTTTGTTGATTGTGTCAGAAGCAAAATGCGTTTGCTGGTTTTGGTTTTATAGCAAACTGCCCAGCCTTATTAATTTGATTGTGAGCCAAACCCTTTAACTAAACACAAAAAATGCATGAGGCGTGGAGAGTGTTGGCATCCATTGTGAGTCAAGTGTGTGGATGAGTGAAGCATGTATGCATTGTTACTGCCTACAGAAGAAAACGTTTCAAGAAAAACCCTAACCCGGAGGAGCTGCTGAGACAAGCGGAGAGAGAGGAAGAGTAGCAGTGATGAGTCACTGCATGTATTTGTGCCTTTGGTAGAGGTTTGTGAAGCCAATTATCTCCAAAGCCCTCCCTGACTGCCAGCACTGGCAGGAGGGTCAGTGAAGGTTTCCATTTTATTTGATTACTAAACACAAGACAAGAAAGCACAGATACAAAAATGTGCCCGGCATAACAGATAGTTAAATGACTGAAAAGGCCAGCAAAGTCGCATATGACCTGCTAAAAGTCGGAAAGCAGAGAATACAATGATGCAAAGGATAAACCAAATGATTTTGTATAAACAGAAATCATACTAAATTATTATTCAGGTTACACAAAATACTGCAGCCATCATACTAAGTCATACTATTTTTCTTTTTTAAATAAATACAAAAACTAAAATGCGAAAATCCAAGTACTGATTTCATGTGCACCCATTTATTATACTGCTGTTTACTCTGCTGTCATAGATTGGATTATCATAGAAGAGATTACATCAGAAACAAATTTGATGGAAATACTTTTTTCTTTTTTTTTGGAACATGTTCAGGGGGGATGCAGCTAATAACAGGGGGCAGCATGGGGGTTAATCCCGTCCCGCAACATTAAAACATCCCTCGCGTCCCTCACTTTCATTCTTTTCAAAATAGAAGTTACATGGGCAGATGTGATTTTTTCATAGACTTAACATAACGAAATGAAACACTGAGAAACAGAAAACTGAGGCTAAGTAATGTTCAAGGCAAAATAACCAGAAACAGACTCCCTTAGGCATTGCTAATATGAATCTACTTAAATAAATTATCAATGATAAATTATTTCATTTATGAAGGAAGAATTTCCCTGCTCTGCCTAAGTCTGTGTGGTTTGCTCTGAACACTATGACGTTTAGGTCGCCTGGTGAAAATAAATTGCCCATAGGTGTTTATTCAACGCAGGTGATTACAGTATAACACATGGGGCCAAACTGAATGCAAGCAGACTTGATAGACTTCCAGAGACCATTCATGCAGACCAAACAGTTTATTGGAGACAGACACGTTTCTGATATTGTGTTTGACTGTTTCAGTGCAGCTTAGACACAAAGTTCACCACCGACAGTGTCACAGATGCTTTAAAGGCCTCTGACAGTCACACCCACTTTTCTCTATAAAAGTATGAACACCGGAGGGGAATTCATCAAATATATTGAAACTATTTTCACCGTTTTTAAAAGATGGATTTTTATTACCGCAGGGCACAGATTTGAAGGGTCCATATTTATGCTGTCCTTCAAACTCTACTCCTCAGCAAATATGAACTATGATATTATGGGAATAAAACTCGGCTGCACAGAACAAAAGCCATCATTAAATGTCAACAGCCTATTTATCATTCATTAACCTCGTTTACACCGCTTAACTGGAATGTCTGACAGTACATCGTTGGGCTATAGATTTAACCCTGCCATTTCTGTGCACAGAACCCTCTATGAATCACCTCCACGTTAAAATGGTCTCTCAATAGCTTCAGATAGCTGAGAACTGTGTTGGGAAATATTTTGGTATACATTTTTTATTTTGGAATAAACAGGAAAACTGTTGTATTTGACCAAATTTAACCTTATAAATGGATTGACTTACCTGCATCCTTAACAGGAAAAATGATATCTTACCTAAATTCATGTAATTCTTCAACTGTATTCCTTCTTTAGTTCGTATAGGTTCTGGCAAAAATCAAACTGACTAAACTACACAGTCCATATACATAACGGTAGCATGAAGCAAATTTCCTTAAGTTATCTGACATCACAGATTAGACACTTGTGGATTGGGTTACATTCAGAGGACAATAACAGGAGATGGATATCGATAGAAAACAAAACAACTCTGAAAAATGCAGTTCCCTTTTTGGGTAATAAAAACACACTTGTACATATATGTACACATACATGGACCCCCTCGTACAAAACGCTGTCGTTTCTTGGCATGAGGCCCGTGTCGTTCCAGAATCTAATGGTTCACTCCTAAAAAACACACCTTGATATAACAAAGCAAATACTCCAAACTCCCATAGTGGACAGCACACTCTAAGGCCAGTTGTTCAAATAGCTGGGATATAATACACAGAAAAATATATTGTCTATTTTCCAGAAACTGTCCTAAAAAAAAGTACAATCTGTTAAAGTATTTGAAAACCAAACACAGGGTTCAATGCAAACTCACCTAATAGATTTCCCATCATACTGGAGGAGACCCCTCTGACATCAACCAGTGGTGGAAAATCAGCTATTTACAACATCTTCAAGAATATGAAAGTCCTTGGACAAAATGCACTGGGGAGTTAGACTGAAAAGGCTCATTTGATGAGATGTGAATGTTTTCAATTGCAGACTTATTCAATTCAGTACCTCAGACACAAATCATGCTACAGTATACACATGTCGCGCTCCGGATATCTAACAATCATATTTCACCGGTTTACCAGAATTGTAAAAAAAAATAATGAAACATATTCCATCTTTCCACAGTTATTGCAGCCTTGAAAATATATTACTATGACAAAATTTTATAATATGAGTGGATCCTGGGAGGCTCAAATTCATAAATTCACCCATTCAAATGTCTCTTTGAAGCTCTTACAATATGTCTAAAATAGCACCCTTCCTCATAGAGACACTGGATCAAAGAATTAACATCTTTTTTTTTTACACTTATTGTTTTTGCGATTCAATAATTTAATACTTAGTGGAGAGACTCAGACTAGAGTTTAAGATGGAGGGTGCTCGCTGCATGATTTTACTGTTCTATCCATTGCTGTGTTTTGAACCAGCACTGTTGAAACACGTTAAACACACAACATTTGTACTCTGTCTGCATTTTCACCGATGAAAAGAAAGTCATTACAGAGACATAGAGCGAGAGTCGGCCTGTGGTGCACAAGCACGTTCAGCTTGGATCCTCCGTGGCAGGAAGCCTCAGTTCACCTGGATGGGCCAGAGGTTAACCTATGTGGGAGTTTTTTTTTATGGGGATGCGGGGAGGTCGGGGGGTGCCAGATCCAGAACCCCCTTTCTACACTTTACTGCTCCAAAGGGATGTTGGGAACAAAATGTAGGAGATCGACCACAGCAGGTAGTAAACGCAGGCAGGGGGGAAGGAGGAGCAGAACACCATGATGACTCCTGGCAAATAAGAAACAAAAGAAATCACTAAAATAACAAAAGAATACTGTGTCTGAAAATTTACATTTCCTAATGGCTTCTCCACGTCACTTGATAGGATTAGAAGAGTGATGAAACTGAATGTCAAACTGTGTCTCCATTCACAACAAATCACTTATAGATATCAAAATGTTATTTTCCATTAGAGCCTTTAGAAGCATAAATATAATTATGACTTTTTTTATAAAATGAAAATAAGGTCTTTCAATTACCAATCTTTGTCCTCACTTCAATGACATACAATTTTCTGTAATAGTGGATTACAGAAACCAGAAAATATTGACAATTAAGAAGCTAAGATGCTTTAAATTAATTTGTTAAAATCCTGCTCTTCTCAAAATTCTCAAAACTCATAATTAGTCAATTTATAGTTGATTAATTGATTAGTTGCTGCAGATGATAACAACATGTTTTCTTTATGTCCGGTCTGCTTTGAAATCATGCACACAAACTAAGAATTATAGAAAGAGATGAATGGCTTTTCACAACTTTTGTAGCATCTGTACAGAGATTTGAAGCAGTCTCAAACACATTTGTAAGATCTTATTTCAAAAATCGGTTGCAAAGCAAATCAAACTCTCTGAACCATGAAAGTTTTCATGGCACTCGGGTGCATGTCCAGGCTTGGCAACATTCCCCTGTTCACTCACAGTTCCTTGAATGCAATGTTTAATCAAACCAGTGCATGAAAAGCACTGTAAACATCCAAAAAGGCTCTTGGCTCAGCAACAGCCCACGGTCCAGATGTTTGAACATCCTGGATGTTTAACACATCTCTGTCCTGAAACAGTTTCATCTTTACTTGTTTTTTTTTTGTTGTTTTTTTCAATGGCTGTACCTCCTGCATAGACAACTTTCTTCCAGGCCTGGGACTCCAGCACTCTGTCATGGGGGTAGAAGTTGTGGCTGATCATGAAGAGGATCATGGCCATAGCGATGACACGCAGCACAGCCATGTTCCCGCCCGACAGCAGCGAGGCGCTGGCCAGGATGGCCGAGGAGTAGATGCAGGGCAGCCCGCGGTACATGAACGGGATGCCTGCCACGGGACGAGACCTCCAGTCAGTTCTCTAGATATTAACGCAGACAGGGCAACTGAGAGTACCGCATATGATGACATACCACTGGAGAAGAAACACAGGCGGACGAACACTGACAGGACGTAGCACATGCACAGGATGTTGTCCAGCAGGTCGGACGTCCTCAGGAGCAACGACGTGGCGATGCCGAAGGTCGTGAAGTCGGCGAAATCGTCCAGTTTGGCTCCTGAACGTGTGAAACAAGAACAATGTAAGAAATGTGTTTCTGCGACATTCAAATATGCCATTTATTGTCCAACCTGACCTGAAAACAATGCTCTGAATAATCTGCTTTGGAAAAGCTACAAGGGAGAGCGCCAGCTGTCCTATTATTATACTACTTTCAATCCAATAGTGCCTTAGCTGTGAGGTTAGAGTCCATCAAAGATACGTTATCATCTCCCCTCTGCCACTGTGGCTGACACGTGACGGCCGGACGCGTGCGTGCAAATTTCTAAAAGTAGAAATTTCGGTGTCAGCCCGACAGTGCTGCCATTCTATAAACAACATTCTCCACTGCCTGCTCTCTTTATCCCACAGGAGCACGGAGCATGTTTTCAGCAGATGAGGATGAGGTGATTCAGGCCACTGGTCGAACGGCCGAGGTGGAATTCCACGGGCCAGGGTCAACAATTTTAGCAATTTCAGATATGCAGAGAACCCAAAGCAACGGGATAAAATAGACAATTGGAGCGTGATCCCGTGGAATTAGGCTGCTTAATCAGAAAGTGATTGTTCAGTTGACAAAATACATGGGGGGCACAACAACATCCACCTGCAAAGTCATGCAGAAAAACCCTGTCGGGACACAAAGCCCCCTGAAATGTGCAGCCGACGATGTATTGTGATGCACCTGGGAGCTATTTTGGGCTTTTGAGGATATGGGAACTTTCACAGTGGGAACTTGAAACAGCTTTATGGTCTCTTGATTTATTATATGCGAGCATGTTTTTGGTTTTTGGAAAGTGGTACATTTTATATACTGTTTATCTACTGTACTCAGTCTACAGTAAATGGGGGGTGGCCACAAAAAGACTGTCCTGCTCTTCAAACTCAAATCACAACCCGATTTGATAAAGGTCAAATTACACGCCCTAAAATATTGATGAGACTTCTCTCTGAGCCTCCATCGGACCATCCGGACTATTTCAGCGGCCGAGTTTCAGTTTACTGGTTCCCTTTGTTTACGACTTTGAGCGGCCAAATGAGAAATTCCCGACAAAGGACTGTGCAGCAAGTCCTGCCAAACACCCCAGTGGAAGTTTATCTTTGGTAAGAGCTATTGACCACAACACTCCACTTACCCAGTGCAGAGCAGGCATCAAGTCGCCTGGCAACTGCTCCATCTGCCAAATCCAGCAGGTAGCCAATCAGGACCAGCCAACAAGCAGCATGATGGTGTCTGAATAAAACGGCAGAGTGTCGGGTTCAGCAGACTGTCCACAGAAGTATTTGCAGTGGGAAAAAGGGTGAAACTGGCGGAGGTTAAGTTCAATAAATGTCACGATACTGTTGAATAAATTTCCCTTTAAGTGATTTTTTTTCCGTAAGAGTCGTATTCGATCATTTTAACTGGAAGTCTTTACGCTCCAGCAGAAATCTGCATAATAAGTGAAAGCGAAAAATTGTACAATGTCCTTGAGGGTAAAAAAAACAATATTATAAGAACCATGTTAACACGGTTAACATGACATTTCATCTCCAGTATGAAATGTGTTCCTTATTCTTTATCTGTTAATGTGCTTTTGGACGTCTGTTTAGTTATTACATTTTTGAGACTTTTGTTGCTTTATTAGGGCTGTGTGGTATGATATTATGAGTCTTCTGTTCAGTTTATGCTTATTTGTGTAATGTTGCTGTGCTTTGTCCCTCTGGCACTGTTTGTTACTCTTGAGCTTCCTTAAAATTACTTCTTTGGGTTTTTAATTTGTTAGCTTTTCATTAGGACCAAGCATCCATCCTGTAGCTGAGCCTGACTAATGCCTCAGTAACATCCAATAATAGTGTTGCCACTCACCCGTTAAGACTGCTGAGAATGGAGGCCATGCCCATGACCATGTTGGCAACTGACAGCGCGTTAGCTGCATTTTTACGGGCAAACTCCTTGATCTGCAGTCCTGTGGCCTGATCACTGAGAAAGAGCTTGTTGGTGCACTGGAAGAGACCTGAGACCACAAAACAGCAGCAGTTAGAGGCCGTACATGTCTGCTCGAGCCTCTGTGGAGGTTTAACAGGCTACAGCTAGGAGCTAAAACTATGATCGAGGGGACCGAAACTGGACTCTCCTTTTGATGGATAAGTGTGAGTGGGAATAGTTAATTAATCATATCCCATTTTGCAGCCAAACCTCAGTCAGACACACAGGCAGACAAACAGGGACCTTTCATAACTCTAGTGCCATAGTATAGCATTTCTTTATATGTATGTTTCCTTTTTATTATTATTATTATTATTTAACTGTACTTTAAGCAAAATATTACCTTGGGACTGATTCCCTGTCTAATGTAAAAGAAGCATCACTTACCAAGACGTATGTTTATTGGACGGACACCGACCTTACGATACATTCATCCATTTTCAGATCACTAAGATGCATTTGTTATTGTACATTCAATCATTCGCAGCCTACAGCATGCAACAATAAAGAGTGCCTCATTAATCACTCATTACATTTTCATGTCTAGCTACACACTTGACATACACATTACTTGATTAACTCTTACAAATGAAAAACTGCCACAGTGACATGCAGTAAAGTTCAATAATGTTTGGGAGAGGAAAAAAAAAGTCAAAAGGATACATCGTCTGAAGAGGATGCATGTGAAGTGTTAGCACTCGGTTGTGAACTTATCAGGATGGTAAATAAACACAAATACTGGTGTGTGTGTGTGTGTTTGTGTTTGGAAAGGGGGTTGGGGGTGGGGGTGTACAGAATGAATATAGGGGACTACCACATTCACCACTGGCTATAGTGACAGTGAGTTGGACCTACTGCATTGACACATACCAGACGTGAGATCAATTAGCCTGTTAGCTCTGATCAGATGTAGTGACCTGAGACAAGGGCATGGCAGCAGCACTCACATAGCTAACTGCTGAAAGCTATTAATACCACTGCAGCCTGGGCTTTAACAGCGATTGTGGCATGAAGATTCATCTGGAACCCTCTCTTGGTGTGCTTGATTTCATCACATGCAGTTGCAGAGTGCAAATCAATATACACTGCATTTCTTTTTCATCGCCAATAGCCACGTGTTTGCTTCAAGCGCAGTTAATAGAACTTGTTATGACAACTTTGTCTTGAAGGCATAATTTTCAGGATGAACGACAGCTGGTCAGCCAGGAGGGGATGACTGCTGACACGGCCTCAATCCAGCCAAAAACTGCCTCTGCCCCCACAAAGCTGTGATGTTTTTTAATGAGGTCAAACAAAGAAAGCTTTGTTTTCTGCCTGCCTCCCCTCTTGTAAGTATTCTCTCAAGTCATAGTACTGTCCCAAGACAGAATGCACAGAAAATGCCCTGCAAAATTTAAATATACTCTTTTAAATGTTGCAGTAGCAACCCTTCAAAGTGTTTTTCACCCTGAACTTCCTGTGATTCCAAAGCCAGGCGAGTTCAAGAGACTCTTCATCTGAAAGAAAACAGCGTATGAGACACAGCAAAAAGCCAACAAGATCTTACACTTTTTACTTGACAGCATGCTTTTCAGGCTACTTCTATCTATTTGTGAGTATTTATATGAATACATATATATATATATATATATGTATATGTCACTTAATGCAGAAAACATTCTGCATTTTCCTGAAAACCACATAAGTGGCAGGTTCACTGCAAGAATGAGGCAGCCTCATTCACTCGAGTCACAGTTTAGTCTGAGGGGGTTGCAGTTCTTACGGTCATGGTTTTGCTAGCGCCACTTAGTGCACTGTCCTGGTCGCTAATAACAAAGAGGGTAAAGCCAGATCCAGACACGCTGTCAATTTCCAGCAAGTCTTTATTTCTGGGTTGCTGCCTATTGAGTGCAAAGAATGATGGGAAGGCCCTTGTTATGCAATACCCTGCTATGTTACCTGGTAACGACTACAAAGACTAAATGAAAAAAACAAGGGAAACAATGCATAGCATGCGTATTGTGACGTGAACTGACTGAAAAAAAAATAAAACAGTTTATAATTTAAACTGTTTGTGCTAAAATGTGCAGTTAAAGTCATATTAAAATAATCAGAATCAAATTATGGTCACTTGTCAGACAAAATGCTTAATACGTTTGTTAGTTTATTTTACTTAGGTCTTATAAGTGACTCTAATGTCATGTCAGGTCAAATTGACATGAATAAATATTTTGAGTGGGGTCTCCATGTTTACCAACACAGATCAATCATTGCATATTTTAGTTGTTATCAAATCCCAGATGTTTCCTTTATCGGAATGAATCAACTCTCAGTTTAATTCAGTTTAGGATTTTTTTTATGTTTAGTTTACTCTAGATAATGATCCATCAACATTAAGGACTGTTTTCCTGGCTAATAAGAAGCCAGACAGTGGCTCCTCTGTGCCATCTAGGTGTGCAGTAATCCTGATTACAAAATGAGATTGAGAAGTAGAAGAGAGTACCTACCAGAGGAGGGAGTCAGGAGGATCATGATTCTGTCTGGCTCACCACAGAAAAGCTGTAGGATGAATATTAAAGGTGTTTATTTAACGTTTATGTGCAGCATATAATGCTAACGTTTAGCACTACACGAAAACAAATGTCTGATATATTTTCAAGTACTTATACAAACTTGCTCCACAGCTAAGAGGAATTTGCCAGAATACAGGCAGGTCAATGACAGTTAACTATTTTATCAGGTTATGTGCAAATGCTCCTAGTCTGGTATGTACAATTATTAAATGTTATCTAGTTTGAGATACTTACAAATTACTTTTAGTGATAGATAATATAATATAATAGATAAATATATCTTATACTTTCAATTTTCTTTTTCTTTAGTATTGTACCTGGATAATCAGTAAAGTTTTCTTTTTATAAATATCCCTGTATAGCTTCAATTTCATAACTAACCAATGACAATCTGCAATATAATCAGGACATATTACTTTGATAAAGTGGAAAATAACATTACGTTACATTTACTTTATAAAAGGCTGCATAAAAAGTGGTATAAACACCAGCAACATTAAATCAATGTTGACGGTGCTACATTAATAATTATAAATTCAGAAATATAATGAACTTTATTCTTTTATTTTGTTATTGTTGTAGTTTTGCACAAGCCTGAAGACATGACATTAAGTGGTGACTGACTTATTTTCTACTTTTAAGATTCTACCTTTTCCACCATTTCTGATATTTCCTCGGTCACTGGTTCACTCATACGGGTCATAAACTTGCTGTTTATGTATATTATCATCGAGGATAATAAGGGAATAAGTCAGGTGCTTCATAATAAGTCTAATACTATCCATCCCATCTTTTAAAAGTCAACCAGAGGCGGGCGGACTCTCACATACACATGATTACTCCAGTCTCAATGCCTCCTAAATTTAATTCGTGAACCCGCTTCCAGAAAAGTCCTCAGCTCTTACAAATCTCTCTTTCCACGCATATCACACATCATCACAGACATGGAGACCAACAGGTGATGTGGACAGGTGCATAAAGTGCGCCTGTCCTTTACCGAGGTACGGTCTGAGTGGCGCAACTGCGTCACCACCAAATGATGCGCTACAAAACCCGCAAAACTAGCCCATGATCTGATCTACAACACGCACTCGCAATGTAATAATACATGTAGCACACACACGCACGAAGTGCGTCTCATCTTACCTGAACGGACTTCCAAAGAAAAAAACCAAAACAAATCAACACAAATCCACTGGAGGAGAAATGCGCACGTCTATACGCTTTTCTTTTTTCTTTTTGTTTTATCTCTGTCGGGATATTGTATGATGTTAAAGTTGCCACACTGTCAGCAGCACGTGTAGAGCATCAGGCTGTTTACCTGTCAACTTCACTGCCGCTATTGCAGTGCGTCCTTTTAAGACCAAGGGTAAATCCGCTGGAATATTCCACCGGATGTGACGTCCAGCCTGCTTGTAGTTTTTCCCCCCCTCCTCATCCAGAATTATTGTGTCGGCTGATTCTTGGATATCTCGATTCTGGGTGGTATATCATGGGACAGGAACGCAATATGGAAGGCATTTTATGATAACCCAGCTTTGTTAAGAGGCATGTGGACAAAAGCTCCTGTAATATCACAGAAATAACTCTGAAAGCCTCATTGTCATTTTACTTACAGACAGGTGACATGTCATCACATATGAGTATATGCATGTGTATGCAAGTTGTTTACGTGTATGAGGTTTAATACAGTATAAAACAGTAAAACAGGGTAGTTCAGGTGACTGAGATAGGAAGGGAGTATTCTGAATGCATCTGGTAGACAAGTGGAGAATGCACTGAGTAAAGTCTTTAAGTCTTGAGCAAAGTCCTTTGCTACAACCTAAAAAGCAAAGAAAAGCTGAGGTCGGGATGTAAAAAGCAAGTAAAAACAAAGGGAAATGTTTTGCATTCAACTGATTTAGCTTTTTTTAAACAAAGTTATGCAATACTGCTGTCTACAGTTGATGCAGTTGTATCAATGCAATACCCCCACAGATGTTCATGGTTGATGGTTATGACTGTATAAACCTGCACAAAACTATGATTTACACATGTTTACACAGGAAATACATGCTGGACAAGTCACTAGTCTATGACAGGACACACACACACATACACACCATTCACACCCACACTCACACCCAGGGGCAGTTTTACAGTTTTAATCCACCTAAACATCCATGTTTTTCGACTGTGGGAGGAATTCAGAGCACCAGGGGGAAGACGAGCAAACATGGGAAGAAAATTAAAAATTCCACACAAAAATGCTCTTAATCTGAATCAGGCACTTTATTGCTGTGAGGCAACAGTACTATTCACCAATCTCCTGTATTACTTAATATAACCATATTAATCACAATATTGATTTATTATAACTGAAATCAAATACATCTAATTATCAGTAATTAATTAATTAAATGTACTAAAAATCATCTCAAGAGCACAAACTGAACACATATACAAATCAAATGAGTAAATACTGTTAAAAAACAAGAATTAGAATTAGAGTTAGGTTTCTGATTTGATCAATACTGCATATACTGTTTTTGACCTTGTTCCTTTTGTGTGTGTTTGTGTGTGTGCGTGTGTGTGCGTGTTTTGTGGAAGAATTACTGAAGTGTTACTCAACTCTGTTCTCTCAGGAAATTTACTGGTATGTGACATTTCCATGTGAATGTCTTGACATCATGCTGGCCTGGTATTAAACAGACTACTGACATTCTGCTTCATCTGCCTCACTAATATAACCACACATGAGACAAATATAGTTATATTGTTAGACAGCATGTTATATTGTATTAATTTCTCTTCCTGATGACGATACAGTCACTGACATTCTAACAGCACACGTTATTTGTGGGTTATTTGCAATAAGACTAAATACTTGCACTAAACTACTGCAGTAATCCACACTGTCAATCAGTCAGTGATTTATCATGTCGTCTTGGCAGTTTGTAAATTCTAGAAAGTTGCATCGACCCTTCGTGGTTCAAACTGAGCAGAAAGCCAGGGGACATGTAAAGCGGACCTTGTAGTCTTGGCAGCGAGCTCCACCAGGCTGCTCAGCATTCACACAGGCAAAACCGCGAGTGGCGTCATATCTGAAAACATAAGTGATAAAACAGTATAAAATGGGAAAGTTCATTGATTTTGGAGATGACTCCAACTATCAGTTGAGTCTTCGAAAAAGAGATCTACCCAGCCTCTGAAAATGAATCACTGGAGTAGTTGACATTTTGGAAAAAAATGTCTGTATCTGCATCTTACCAAAAACTGTCAACTCAGCTAATCTAAAGCTCAATTAATAAGTCTCATATCTATAGGAATAATCATTTGCTGTTTTCTGTGCTCTCTTTAATCCACATGATTCCAATCATGAAAATATAAATAAAAATCCCTGCTGTAAAAACCCACTTTTGCTATCAAAATGTTTCATACAATTAATGAATGACAAGAATCTCTATTGAATTTTCTACAGATTTTTGGTGATCTATCTGCCCCGCAGTGTCCTTGGTATCAATCTTTCGACTCACATTTGAAAGACGTCACCGGTCTGGTGTGCAGGGACGTCAGACACCGTCATGGCCTCTATGGCCACCGGCTGAGAGCAGACTTCACCGGGATACAGCATCTTCACCCGGAGCAGCGTCTCATAGTCCCCGTACCTGGTGGGGTCATCCATGTCAAACCAGCGTGTCCTGCAACCTGTTAAACCAGCATTGAGACCAGTACAGGCATGTGGAGACAGATCTGAGATACTGTATTTAGTAAAATGAATCTCGACAGCTTACCATTACAGAATTCTGAAGGACACGTCAGCATCACCTCGTAATCCTTACATTGTTCAGTCTTCTGTTTTTCATTGATGCACGCAAACCCAAAAGTAACATCATAGCTGGAATGTAAAAAAAGAGCAGAATTGAACTCTTTTTATGAGAAGTTGCACCAACCCATGAAAGGAAAATGACATGCTTACGAGAGGTAAGTTTCTCCAGTGTATTGGGCTGATACTCCGCTGGCTGATCTGGCTTTGATGCTGATTGGGTTTCTACACACTTGACCCGGGAATGTTTTCAGCAGCTGAGGTATGGACTCCACATCGCCCTGCCCTGATGGAGTATCGCTGTTCAGCCACTGTGTTCGACACTGCTCTGACACTGAGGGGAAATCATAGACGGACACATGTTGACTAAAACTGGAAAACAAGGATGCTTTTTGTCTGCAGCTGTACAGAAATTGTATGTTTTCATATTTTTGTTATGGAGAGTTTTAATTGCAACTATTTTGACTAAAAGAAATATCACAGTTTGGCAATTACCATTTCAAGCATTAAAGATATTAAATCATTTATTCTTTTACATACTTAAAAAATGTATTTAGTTTTACTTGATATTGCAACTAAACACAGGTTGACTGATATGAAGGTGTATTTCCTGTCTTTGGGTTTATTGATTAGTTACTATGTTTGTAAGTAATCATTTTTGTATTATTTGTATTTTAATTATTCATCTGAAATTGTTGACTGGGCCATGATTAAAGTTGTAAGATAACTGAGATGACGCTATTTAAATGAAAAGAAATTGTAAATTTACGGTAGAGTAGAAAACTTAAGATGCACATTTATGATTGTGTTCACTGTACAGGATGTCTATTTGGATACAGACAGACAAGAACAACTATTTTTTTATATCAAACATTATGTCAGTCCAAGGGAGAGAAAAAAAATCTTACCCTGACAGAAATCTTTGGGACATGTGAATCTAACTCTGTAATCCTCACAACTCCTTTTCCTCTGGTCTGCATTTACGCAGGCAAACCCATAGGTGGCATCATAACTGCAACATAGAGGAGCAGAGGGGGCTGAGTGACGCTGATCTCCATCTTCAGGTAGGATTTAGTGATAATAGTGCCAACCTCACTTTAAAAACACATTGGAGGTGTTGGAGGCTGGTTCCCCAGAGGTGGTCTGCACCTCGATAGCTATCGGTCGAGGACAGATTTCTCTCGGGTAAGATCTCAGGAGGTCACTGAGGACCTCATAGTCTCCGTTTCCTGTTGGATCATCATGATCGAACCAGCGCGTCCTACACTCTGTAAGGACACGAGGAGGCTCACATTTGAGAACCTTACACAAAATATTGGCCTTTTAAATTGATCAAGCTCACTGAGTGATTGTTGAGCCACATACCCGAGCAGAACTGTCCTGCACAGGTGAACTTGACCTTGTAATCGTAGCACTGCCTCTGCTTCTGCTCAGAGTTGAGGCACAAGAGACCCTCTGATGAGCTGTACCTGCAAAATTCAGATAACAGCTTGAAGACAAGATATTACTCCTGGCTTGTCTTCACCAGAGAGCAAAAATACAATCTTTGCTCCTGTGTTGCTTTTTGCCCTTTTTAACATTTTTTTTGAGTCATCTTGATGTCTTAACCAATTACTGAGAACATTTGATTCAGACATATTTATGTATATTTAGTTTTTTACTATAAAAATTAATATATCTTAATAGCATTTGGAAATCAAATCCACTGAGTATGTGATAAAATTTGTCTCATTTCTAGTAGTGATGATTCCAAAATGTTGTTATCGTTCTCCGGTGTTATCCTTCTCTGGTGTCCAGATTTACGTGTGGAAAGTGTTCCTGGTGTGCTGCGCCTGGAGTCCTCCAACTGTCTGGGCTTCGATGTCCACGGGCTCGGAGCAAATCCGGCTCCAGTGCTCCCTCCTCAGGTCGCTCAAGAGCTCCGAGTCCCCACGTCCAGATGCATCTCCCTCATCAAACCAGGCAGTCTTACAGACTGTGGGATGAAAGGGTTTGATAAGACAACTATTAATTCATACTTTGAGTTTTCTACAAATTAAGACAAAATCTAAAAATTGGCACCAGACTTACTTTCCTGTGCAGAGACAAAGAGCTGAGAGTCTGGGCGAAAAAGATAAGGAAAAGTTATACATGTTTTTTTTTTTAACTTTTCATAAAATACTAAAAAAAAGGAATAATATTGTAAGAGGAATTACCTGAAATCAGGAGACACAAAACTGTGAGGCTCTGAAAAAGTAATTAACAAGATAAATGTAGGAACTCATTGTCATTACACAATGAGTATAAATCAGGTGAAAAAGCACAAAATCAAAATACCTGAAAGAGATGCATTGTCTTCAATGTGGTGATCATCAAGAGACAAAAGCAAAAGGAAAATCTACATTTAGTTTGAGTTCTCCATTGAATCCTGTGTAAATCCTGTCCTTTGAGTAGTTTGTCTCGTGTGTAAAAAGAAGGCAGGTGTGATGTGGGATGTGAACTGCCTTATTGGACATCAGTATCCCTGTATTGTTGCTCCTCCCTCGTGGTTCAGTCTCACTCTCTCTCATCACAAAGATATAGTGAAGCAGCCTTCGAGCAGCGCTGTCGCCAGAGAAACCCAATGCCTGTGCTGGCCTCTCAACTTGTCACTTAAATGACTAAAGATAGTCACAGTTTGAATCTGTGTTTCCCCTTTTGTCCAAATATATCCATATTTAGGTCAAGAACTCCAAAAATGCTTCGTATGTGTGTGTGCTGTGTCCCTGGTGATTACTGGTCCAGGGTGTATTTGCTGCCTTTGCCTGAATGCTGGAGAAAGGCAGCAGCAGATCCTCAGTGCACCCAAAACTGATGGATTTACTTATCTTTTGCTATTATGTATGCATAAGAACACTGTATTATATGCAATAATGAACACTAATCCTCTATTTTTGAACAAACTCAAATTTCAGACCTCTCTGAAATAAATATTTTAGTTTGCAATAATCCTGCTCATGTTTTTACATGCCCTTTGTGCAGATGTGAGGAAACAGAGACCACCACAACAAAATGAATAAGAATGCATAAAAACGTTGACATTAAAATGATTTATTATTTGCATCACACAGTTGCTGCGAAACATGACAAAGGCTCTCAAAATGCATAAAATGTGTCCTGGAGAATGAGTCTGATATAAACAGCACAAGAAATCAAGCAGGTTTGGAGCAGGGGAAATGACAATAACGACAACACATACAGTGAAGGGCCAGACAGGCCAACTAGCTGTTCACGTTGTTACATCATTATCTATCTCTACTGGATTTATTATAGTCACACATCTGAAGCATCCCATTAACCAGGTAATGTGATCATTTTTATGCACATTTTGCCCCACACCACTGATTGTAGGAACTCATTAGGAGAGAATCTTTTCACATGTGGGAAAGGAATAATGATAGTGACAAGAGACTTCTTTGAAATGTTCATGCACCGTAGACCTGGTGTGCCTCAATCACTATCAGATTATGTCCTTCTAAATGAATCTCTTCCTGTTTCAAGTTTGTCATTTTATTGTCTTTGTTACACACTTGATGAGCATCCTCCAGTTCCAGGGTCCAGTTCATTGATCTTACTGTATGACTTCACTGTGGTCTGAGGATGCTGTATTTAAGCACAACATGCTTCCTCAGTTATGTTGATAAAGATGTAGCATCTAATTTGGTCTCTTTACAGTCTTGTGTTTACCAAAGGAGTCAATGACATGAATATGCAATGACATTTTGTGTTATATTGTGATAACAACGTTAGTGACTCAGAGAGTGCCAGTTATCCATACAGGTCAGAGCGTCACAGCCCTGAGCTGTAATCCTTTTATTATGCTTGGAGCAGGTAGATAACTTTACCTGCACTGTGAGACTGTTCGAGCATCCATTGCTACTATTGACTATTGAGTTTCTATTGTTAACAATTGACCTAACAGCAAAACCCAAGGGCCTGCAGTTAAATGTCACTGAGAGAAAAGACGGATACAGTATAAAATAACCACATGGGGTGTGGATTAACTGATATCTGTCCTGATACTATGAAACTCAACACAACCAGAGGCAACAAACTAAATGTTTTCAAGAATATACAGAATGATATCAAGTGAATTCCATTTAGAAAATGGTGCATAAATTACATGCCAAACCTGGCTACCCATCCAATGGGATCAAATTCCTCCTGTGAATGATTTCATTATCACTGTTAGAGCATGGCCACGTACCAGTCGTGACGTGACTTTGCAGTGTGAAGAAAAGCAGGTCAGAGAGACAGTCTCGGTCTCTGTATGTCATACAGGCCACTCCAAAGGTTGTTATGTTCCCTTCAGCCTGAAAAAACGGTCACGATTGTGTTCCGTTGTTCCAGTTTTAATTACAGGAAAGAGAAATGGGAATAGGAGGAAGCGTGTGGGGTGGCATTTCTCAGAAGGGGGAGCTTAAATAGAGTCCAAAATTAGTTTTTAATTTACAGAGTGCTCCAGTGATTAGCTCGTCTCCACTGACCTCTGGAGCTTGCAAGATAAGGCTACGAGACTACATAGACTACGAAAAAAATTAAAACTGTCACATAGTATCAGGTACAGTGCAGGCCATGGAGCAAAAAAAAGGATCCTGCAGTGCAATCTGACCAATTTCACTCTCAATGACCTTGATGACACCATCAAAGGTTATTTTGTTTCTTGTTCTATTATATATAATCTTATTATTGATGGTTTGTTATTATATGATTATGATAATATGGCTTCAGATCCATTAAGCACATTGTATAACTTTTCACTAAATAAGCAATAAACCCCTATTTTTATTGATCTGAAACGTGAGATTGATGGGTTGGTTTAAGCTGCTTTACATAACAACTACTTATTTAGATACTTGGTGCAGAAAAAAAGACAGACCGACAGCAATTTGTGATGTGACAAGACACCAGATTAACTGTTGTCTTAAAAACGTCTCAAACGGTACCGATTTTATTTAATGTCCCTGTTTTATATAGAGTAAGAAATGTGTAAAACGATAAAAGCCTACGTATAAGTCTTAGCTCATGGTGGAAATTACCTTTACATTACATAACAACAAAAACACAAGGGTGAAAACTGAACCAGCTCCGTGTCTTCATCCTGTGACAGTCGTGTTTAAGCCCTGGTGCCCCGTGGCTCTGAAGGGGGTCCCTCGACCCTGGTTACATAAGAACCCTTCTGCTCTGCCTCAGGTAGACACACACGACAACAATATGTCAGGAATTATCGAACTGTCATTAACACTATAACTTTTGCATTATTTTATGAGACAAGTGTGGACAAATACGTATCTGAAGCCTGGCCCTGGTTACACCTGGCCTTTTGAGTATTCTGGTGTTCATGGTTGTACTACTATAACAACATTCTACAAAACACAATTATCATATTTTAAGTATCAACAACCGACCTAATCTATTATTTTTTTCCTGTCAAACCTTTAAACAATACACTACATATACATCCATTGCCAAGGTGCTCTGGTGAACACATGCAGTCACCTGTGTAAGGCGAGACTGTGGGACCCAAAAGACAAGCTTATTTTAGAAACCTGATTTGGGTGTAACTTCTACAAGGTAAAATAGGATATTAACTGTCTTTAGACAGTGTAATCTGACCGGTTTAAGACTTATATGCACAATAGGTTATTAGGGAACAAAGAAGTGATTTTGCTCAAAAATCCAGCATCCAGAGAATCCCCCCCCCCCAAGCACGGAGCAGAGACCACAAGGCAAACAGGTGGAGAAAGAAAAGAAAACTCACAAGATTACAAATAGCACATGAATTTTGTTTTTAATTAAGAAACACCAAGGGCAAGGGGAGCGTCTTTTTAACACTGGAAATGGATGTCAGGTCGTCCTAACATGGACAAAATCTCATCTGGTACAATTCATTTATCAGTTATCAGCCTTTTTTTTTCTGCCAGTCAGAAGTGGAACAGCAAAACAAAAGGAAAAAAAAAGAAAAATCCATCAATACTAAAAGAAAAAAAACAAAACAAAAAGTGCACCTTTCATATTTTACAATGGCATGAAAACAACCAAAAAGCAAATGGCTGTTTCTTGACAATGTCTGCACTGGGAGTGAGTGTATACAGTGTATATGGGAGAAATCCAGTTTAATAGCAGACACGCAAAAGGAGCCCAGCATGAAGCACACACTTTGTCGTTGTCTGCTTCAGTGTCCTAAACCTGGCCCACAGCAGTGACTCTTTGCAATCCACATGTTCATGTTTGAACAAAGATGATGACACCTTCCTATGTAGATAAATAATTCACTTCTTGTATCTGGAATCTAAGACTTTTTATTTGTCCACCGAGTGAATCATAAGACCAGTTTCCAACCTTTTGACCTTGCAGTTCCAGTCGAGTACGTGTCAACCTTTTATGGAACTGGATTGGCGACTTCTGAAGAACTTAACTTCAAACATGAGGGGGGGAAAAAAAGGAGGGGATGTGGGAGGCAATACACAATAACCAGAGGAAAAGAAAAAAGCAAGCTTCTGTGATTGCTCTAAAAAAAAAAAAGCAGAATGGAGCCTCGAAAAAAATGTGAAGGAAAAAGAGGAAAGAAAAAACAAAAGAAACATGAAATAAATAAAAATGAAGCAACTCTAAGAGAAAGGATAGTGCTCATTTTTAGGATATTAATACAAATATTTTAAGCTTACAAAAAAAAAGAAATGAGAAAAAGGTTTGTGAAACCCCAAAGTGATCGTGCCGTGGTGGTGTGGTCGACTAGAGGAGGGCGAGCATGCTTTAACCAGAGCTGCACTACGGGTCACAGCACCTGCAGGAGGCTTCTGCTGCATGACCAAACACTGTCCCGAGCCAGTCCTACGAGTCCTGTCCTACGAGTCCTACGAGTCCTGTCTGATGAATCTCCCTCTGCAGAGAAAACAACCCACAGAGCCACAGAGCCTTCAGAGTTTCATAGCTTCCTGAATTGTCGCTAAAGCTACCAAAACCTGAAAATTAAGTAACATCTTGAGGCAGTTCTGGGTTGACCCTCCTGAGGATATGGAGAATGACACATGCACACACACACAGACACACACACCCACACAGACACACACACATGCACACTCACACACACCAGACTTAACACCGGGGCTTAAAGCAGAGTGATCTGTGAGAAAATGGAAGTGGCTGAGACAAACAAAACATACACACACACACACACACACTATAGATTGACAGATATATCTACCTGACTGGCAGATAGTTTTACACATCATACATTAAAAATTACACCCTTTTCACTTAACGGCCTTTTGAGATCTACTCAATCAGATAATGCTATGGATTTCATGCCATATTCTTACAAACTGAACCTTGAATGCCATGCATATGAACAAATGTGACACTGTACTGTTTCCGATAAACCTAGGTAACCAAATGGCAAAGGAGGACGCCTCTTCATGTAACAGATCATGTGTTGACCACGTGACTATGTGCTGTCTCCATGTCTGACATTAGCACCAAGGTTTCTTTCTTTTTCATTAAAAAAAAGACCAAATACAGACACCGAAGACACAACAGCGCTAAAAAAAACACAATGAAAGAAAAAACAATCAGCCAAATGACAGCGGCAGAACATGTAACATTTGCGGTCATGAGATTACGTTAGACGACCTGAGTTGTGTACTGAAGCTGCGTGTGACCGTGACCGTGTGCGCTCCTCTCCCAACGATTTGCAAAGACTGTAAGCATGCTCGCATGGGCAAAAGAAAAAAAAAAGGTTCCTCTACAAAAGTGAAGAAAGAAGGCCTAAACATCTTCAAGTATTAATACAGTTAGGCCTGTAAAAAGCCCTGGACACACAGTATTAGAACCCAGAATAAACTCTAGGAAAGTTGAAGAGCAGTTACGGTTAGTTTGCATGTTTTCCCCCACAAATATAATATATATATATTCATATGTATATAAATAAAAATTCAGTGCTGTAAAAACATCTCCAACTCCATAGGATCTGACCCATCGTAGAAGGCCTAATATGTTTTACTCTTACGCTTCTCATGGCTAAAACTACTGCTGGAAGTATGTAAACTGTACTGGTTCTCCTGTGTTAATAGTCCTTCATTGAGAGTACAACACTGAGGAAGAGAAGACTTGTTAATATCGTTTCATTTTTTCTCTTTTTTTGGTTTTACTGCACACAGAGAAACGTATCCTGTTGTGTCATCTCGCTTGTTTGTTTTTTTTGGTAGCAGCAAAGCACCAAGTTTGTGTCAGCCTCTTTGTGTGGAAGTCTCTCTGTGTGAATCTGCCGTGTGTGCGTGTGTATGTGTGTGTGTGGATGTGTGTGTGGATGACATCACTCCATAGTCTCTGTGTGTGAGCGTGTGTTTTTGAGTTGTGTGTGTGTGTGTGCGTGTCCGTCTGGGTGCTGCTATCTATGAAGAGCATGGCTGCACGTTGATGGCGTGGGCTGCGTGGGCCTGCAGGTCGATGGCCTGCGCCGGGTGCTGTCCTGGCCGGGCGTTCATCAGTGTGAGGTTCCTCACGCAGCCGGTCATTCCCGATGAAAACTTGCCTCCGGTCATGGCAGTCATGTCCGGGGCGCCGCCTGGCAAAACGCACACAGAAATACGCACAATGAGCTTCCATCATAAATATGCAAAATTCAAATTAAATTTGATACAATCAAGAAGATTGTATGGCTCTATAGTGTCTACTCACCCAGATATATGCTGCCTTTGGTGTTGACCATGAGGCTTTTGCCCTTAGACTGTCCATGTAGAGCGGCTCCTCCATCAATCTGGATGTAACCGTCTTTTCCAGTTCTGTGAGTAAAGACACACACAAAGACATGAAATGCAGTTACAGATACAGGTTAATGTAGCTTTCAAAGTTAATATGTTTGGATGTGTTGTTTGATCATGAAGTAATAATAGTAATGCACTTTACTTACATTACCCTTTTAATTTGAAGGCAAATCAATACATGACTTGATATTGAGTAGTTGTTACAGTGACATTGTCTCTACCTTTGATGCTGTTAAGTTACTTAGAAAGGAGTGCCCACCAGAAATTATGCATTATTTCATATACTCTCATATAATCTCATATGTGTAATCTTAGCATTATAGCGTATGGACTGTAAATTAACCAGCCAACATATGACATTTCAGATTGCTTGCACATTCTGAAACCATGAAACAATGACATGTAAATACACAGTCATACCTGACAGCAGTGATCTTGTGCCATCTCCCGTCATTGATGGACTTTGGGGACAAAATCTGTGCTTCCCCACTGCCCAACTGGTAACTAGATTTCAGACAAATAACAGGAATTATTACAAAATTGGAATCAGTGGAAAATAATTTATCTCATGTACTTGTATATTACGAGCTCTCAGCAATACTGGAAGGTTACAAGGCTGGGTCACCTGAAAACAAGGTGTCCGTTCTGCAGACCGAGGCTAATAAAGTCCTTTCCTTTGCCATGTTCTCCGCGTTCCTGGAAATAACCAAAGAGGTTTAGTGAAGAGGAAAATGAGCTGTGATATTGTACGAATGAATACTGCGAACCCGAGGCCAGTTGGCCTTCAGCAAATCTTCCATAACAGGTGTTACAATAACAAACATGGGGGATTTCATGCTTTCAATACGTAACATTTGTACAAGTTTGGCATGTAAGCCTCTCATGGAAACAACAGAAGCCACTGTGCACATCCTGCAATACAAATGCAGTTAGGGCATTTCTTTCAAAATCACACAATATCTCAGAGCTGTTCTTGTACAGATGTCTGTATGGGAAAGCACTGGGGATGAAACATGCCAAACAAATGCAGGGGTGTCTTGTGTTTGAGTGGATACCTTTTTACTAGCATGCACCTTTCGCAAATTGCGTGCGCCATTGGTCTCCTGAGGAAAATGGAGGGTGAGTTAGAGAAGCAACATGCATTTACTTTAGTGGGGTCAGACAGAGCCTGGGCTGGCAGCCAACATGCCTGATAATGTTACAGAGGCTGAGGTTGACAGTGTGATGATGGACGCCGTCAAGGAAATGCAGAATGGTGTCGGTGAAGTATTATTGTGGCCATGTAGGTTTATAGTCACTGAATGCTGAGAGCATTAATGAGAGATGCTTTTTTTAATGAATGAGATGCAGTTAGGATGAGGATGAAATAGTGAAGGGAAGAGTGTAAGTATCAGCTGTGAACATGGATTAAGTCCACTGGATTACACAGCATCTGGACTCACCACTCCCTGCCACAGGATCAGGCCCTCAGAGGAGCCAGTGTTGATTTCCAGCTCGATGGTCTCCGGTGAGTCATGTGCACTAAAACAGAAAAAAAAACAGAGTCACATAAGCTTTTAGTATTGCACCAACTTTGAGAGTAAAACAAAGTTGGAAAGCAAACTACAGTTACCTTCTTGGGAAAATGGACTTGGGAAGGGCGATGTAGCCGTCATTGTGGAAATGAGCTGCATACTGATAGGGTGAATCTACAAAACAACGCAGAAAACAACAAATGAAAAGAGCATTTAAAATAGAAATGAGAGGGGTATTGAGGACTTTCATCCTCATTGTTATGGTGCCCTCCAGTGGTGAAAGGGTGGAAGAGGCCCTGGTAAGACAGACACGTTAGATAAAACAGTACAGTAGGTGTGTTTCCATCATTCCTATAAATACACAAAATCCGAATACCACAGTAAAATTATTGGTAATGGAAACTCCTCAATTTGAACACTGCACAAAACATTGCAAAAGCATTTCAGACGTTCTGATGATTGATTTTATGAAAATTCACGCTCACCCCTCAATAGAAATGCTAAAAGAAATATTCAAAATATTGCTTTTATCTTACAAAAAACTGTAATGGAAACACACCGACTGATGGATAAAGAAGAAATTAATGTTTGTTTGTTGGTGGTGCTTACGTACCCCAAATACATAATCAATTAATTAATAATTAACACTTAATCAAGGTATGATAAGTCCGTAACAAAGGCAGCAGCTTCAGTGCTGTGAGTTTATAATAGCTTTTGGTGAATCACTTATGAATCCCTGTTTTCATTTGTATAGGAATTGAATGTAATTTGCATGAAACAAAACACCCTGATGCCACAGTTTTTACATCCCTGAACGAAAACACAACAAAAGCGACAGAAACCTTTGGTGCAGTCAAACCAGACTCCATGATGCATGAAACTCATTCCACAATCCTGAACACATGAGCAAGCAATTTGCTGTTTCCTTGCACACTTAGGCCGTCTCTGAACTTCCACAGAGACTGACAGCTGAATATGCTGGACACACGTCAACTCACCCAGACGCCATCACACTGTGCTTCCAACAGACAAGTTGAGGTTTGTTAGTAACAGTATAAAAGTGTGGAGTGGATTTAATGTTCGGGCAAGACTCTTGATGCGTTTTCTTATATTACAGACAGACATTCCTGAAGTAGATGGATGGAAAACAGCATTTTATGTGGTGAGTACCGTATTTTCCGGACTATAATGATTTTTTTTTTTTTTTAGTAGTTTGGCTGGTCACGCAACCTATATTTTCGAAACTACTTCTATATCGAAGAGATAGATTATATCATCTTTGACCGCAAGGGGGCACCGTCCACAGTTGGGACACCCCGGTCTTTGGCAGTCTCGTGATTGACAAACCCCCCCCCCAACCGCCATTTTGAATGGTTCCCACCACGTAAGCAAACTGCGGGCACATGACTAGAGACTTTTTGTTTTTTTCTTACAAAAAAGGAGCAGATATCATACAAATAGAAACTGAGCAGAGATGCCAGGGAGAGGTACATGACCAGTCACTATAAACATCAATCCATACGACCGCAGTGATAAAAGCTAGAGCTCCTGGAGCCACTTTCTCCATGGACATAACAAACTACCTGGTTTACAGTGAAAGTGTTTACACTTTTGTGATATCTACAATTAGTGTTCTAAAAATAAATTCCCTAGTGGCATCAGTACAGTGCTTGTTTTTGCAGACTTATTTCAATGTGACTTACGTGTGACATGTGACGAATACTCTGGTGAGACATATAGTTCAGAAATTACGGTAGCCATTTACAGACATGGACATGATGGGATGATGGAAAAACACGAACAAGGGGAATTCCACATTTTATAAGGGTCCAGAAACAGAAAGCAGGAATCAGGCAACACCTCCAACACCTTTGAACTCAGATGCAGAATTCCCCTCTCCCAACTTTCCAACGGGGATGAGAACCTCAGTTGCGAGTTGAGTGCAGACGTATGTTTGGTTTGAGTTTCATGTTAGGCAGTGAGACAGCTCAGACTGAGCTTGGAAGGGACGGGGTGGGGGCCTTCGAGCTCCGACAGGCCCCTGTTAGTCACGGTGGTGTCAGGCAGGCTGAGTGTCGAGGTACTGTACCATTTGCCTCGCTAGCTTCCGGATTCCTCAGGGCCTGCGGGAGGCTGGAGACCTGGCCTGTTTGTGCAGGATATGAGTTGCAAGAGTGCATGGGGTAAGACATACGCAATCACTTAGGGTAAACGCTCCCAGCGTGCAGTGCAATAATGGGAGTGAACTGAGGAGAATGTGAGTGATGGGGGTGGGGGCTTATTTCTGGCAGTGGGGAGAGTAGTCTTACTATTTGGATGAAGAATATGTTTGACTATAGGATCCAGGTGTGTGCACTATGTAATGTTCTGCAGGGGTTCAATGAATCTGGATGAATCAGCTGTTTACGATCATGAACGAACAGTATTATCAAGCGCTTCTTCCCATTTATTAATTTCCACAAATGTCATTTGGTAGAAGTTGTTTCGAAGCTGGTCCGTACTTACTTTCCTCACAGTTCAGGCCTGTGTGGCCCGGTGTGCACACGCACTGGCCGTCCACGCAGCTGCCGCCGTTCTGGCAGTGAAGGTCGCTGTGGCACACGTCTTTCACAATCTCACAGCGCTCACCTGCAGGGTCAAATACACAGGCAGGGGTCAGGGGTGATATGTCAAAGGTCAGGCTCATAACAAATGAAGGGTGGGTTCATAGAGGTTTGGGTATAATAAATGGAAAATGTTCAACACCTTTTTTTATGACATAAATAAATATCAAGACTTTCACCAGAACACCGAACAGTGCTCCAAGTGATAAAAAAAGTGATTAAAAAAAAAGATTATAGTTTCAGGTGCCATTAGGAATTTCACGGGTCTTTTCGAGAGTTGAGAGGACCAAGAGCCTGAGCACCAACCTTCAAATCCATCCTTACAGAGGCACTGGTACTCATACTCAGCACTTGACATGCAGTGTCCACCGTTCAGGCAGGGCCGGCGGTCGCAGGGGCTGTTGTCCACACACTTGCCGATGGATCTGCTTTCTGTGAAGCTGTAGGACAGATCCACTTTCTTGTTGTTGATGGAAACCTGAGCAGACAAGGAAGGAAACGCTCAGCTGCCGCACACACTCGAAATGTATTTCATTCAGTTTATTGGCCCACTTTGGAACCAGTTTTGCGGTGGTTTGCTGAGGCCTATCCCATGTCACGGGGCAAAGGCAGTAAATAGATCCTGGAAAGATGCCCCAGTGCATCATAGGACACACATATTTCTCACAAGCACTGTTTCACTGATGTAGGTCCAGTGCTAGTTCTGGACTGGTGCTTAATGGTCCTGGAGTAGCAGGAGTTCTTTGCCAGGTCAGGAGTAAGAACCCGCTATGTCAGGGCCTGTGGGGCCAGATTATTACTTGGATCCTGGACAATCTTCAATTTACCTTAATCTAAGGTTTTGGATTGGGCAAGGAAACCAGTAAAAAACCCAGGCAAACAGGTCCTCGGTCCAACTGGAAACTGGCACCTTATGGCTGTCCACCAAGCTACTGTTCCACCAGTACCAAAACAAATGTATTATATATACAAGCTTTTTATATCTCACCTCTCCGATACAGCCCTGATACATTTCACTGATGTTGGCTGGCTTAGGCAGGATGTCCATGTTGGGGACTCCACCCAGGTACATGTGGGTGTGAACGTTGAGACCCTGCGCTTTTCCTGGAGACGTCTTCCTCTCCACCGGGCCTTCGTCCACCCTCAGGTGCCCGGCCTTCTTGTTACGCTCAGCCACAACTCTGTGCCACTGACCCAGGGAAACTGGCTCTTGACTGAGAAGAATGGCTTGGCCTGGAAATAATATGATTTGTTTTAAGGATAAACACACTAATATCTTTCTTGGAAAAAAAAGCAAGATATTGAAAGATGTTTTACCTGCGCCCAGCTCATATCTGAACTCCACATGTCCCTCGACCATGGAAATGGCTACAAAGTCCTCCACCTTCGTTTTCTTCCCTCCGCAGAAGAACATCAGGCCATCTCTTTCCAGGGGCTTGAACTCCAGCTCCACACGTAGGTCATCATGAATGTTGGTCAGAGGAGGATAAGCAATGTACGATTCCTCCCCATCGAACAGTGGAGTGGTCACCAGTTCTCCTGGAGAAAATGGCCAGGGAAATATAGGTATTAAAGACTTTCTTGTTAACAATATTAACAAAAAATCTAAACTGTGTTTTCCTAAAAGGGGTTGTACAGTATAACATCCTTTCCTACCGTCCATGCACTTGTTCCCAAATTTGCCAAGATGGCAGCGGCAGTCGTAACCCAGGCCGTTGGGGCGGTTGATACAAGTGGCATCTGGTCCGCAGGCCTCTGTGGGAATTCAGGTCACAACGCAGACATTAGAAATCTTAGCATTTCTTGTGCGTTGCTGAAAACGATTTATAGATAATATACAGAGCGGCTCCATTTGTGTGGTTGGATGCAGATCGTACCAGAGTGACAGTGCAGGGATGAGTGGTGCTGGCAGTTGCTGCCTGTGAATCCTCTGGGGCAACTGCACTTGTACAAGCTGGCCTCTGAGTCCTCACAAGCTCCTCCATTCTGAATATCACAACCACAATCGAAACACACCTTACTGACCACTATTTAGATTATTGAATCATAGTCCTGCAGTACATATTTGCAGATTATTATTAATAATAAATGGTTTAAATTACCTGGATAATCTCCACATTACACATTTTATCAAAAGTTGGATGCAACTGACCTGACATGGGTGGTCTTTGCAGGTGGGGCAGTTTGTGACACCGGTGGAGCTGCGGTCGAGGTCTTTGAAGATGACCTCCTCACCCTGGATGACCAGCTGACGGATGCAGCCTGCGTAGGAGAAGCACTGTATTGAGCCTTTTGTCCCTGTCTGTATATTCAACCACATCGTAACTAGAGCGACTTCTCACCAACAAAACCGGTCTTGATGCCAGCTGTTTTGGCCAGGACTGTGTAGTTGGGATAACCACCGACGTGCAGCTCCTCATTCAGATCCAAGCCCTGGAATTTGCCCTGCAGACAACAAATGAAGGTAAGAGAAACATATCAGCTGATACAAGCCATGTAAAATGCATATAAGGCATGCGGCAGCTACATTCACACTACTGTACCTGTGAGCTGCCGTTGATGGGCTCTCCTCCGTCCACAATGATGTAACCCAGGGTGTGGTTGCGATACAGCTCCACTGTGTGAAACTCTCCCAGTTTGACTGGGTTAGGATCGCGTATGGTGGCCATGCCGGAGCCCACATCGAACCTGAGACGACACAGCAGGTGATGAATGACAACATCAGACCGTACTCGTACTGTGCTTCAGTCAATGTACAAATCAGCAGAAACTGACCTGAACTCCAAACGGCCACCCACAAGTCCCAGAGAGATGAAGTCTGCCCCTGTGGTCCTTCTCTGGCCATTGTAGAGGATCATGCCTATACCACAAAAACAGGTTGAATGAGTGCAAATAAAAACTTAAAATCCATTCTAGATGATAATATCCATCTTAATAAGTCAAGAAACGATCTAACAGTGTTTTCTATCCAGTACTTGAGAATGCATATAATGTTCTTCAGTCAGTGACAAACCAAATCTTCAAGTTTGCCTCAAAATAAACAATTTTTCTGCAACATTCCTGAAACTACGCATCTGATCGAATTGGTATAGTTTTCCACTCCTCAAATCCAGATTTTTTGACAACATATTGGAGTAAATGACTTGTTAGGATGGACATTGTTTGATATGGATTCACTCAACGCACTCAAAAAGCTGGATGGTGAAGCGGCATGCTATGGAAAGGCAAGTTTAAAGCCAACCAAAGCTGGGTCATGACCTGCCATCCTGTCTGGGCATCACTGGGATGCAAAAAGTCACATGATACTGGCAACAGTCGCAATTTTTCTGTCTTCACATGCTGGGGAAAACATGCTTTGCATGAGCCAGAGAGGCTCATGCGGAGTTGGGAACATGCCCTCTTGCACACCTTTTCATATCATCACTGATAGTTGTAAAAAGGGGTGATCAAGAGAGAACAGATGAAAGTCTAGGTGTAACGGAGGTTTGCATTCAATACGCCGTAGATGTTGGCATCACAAATTTAAGTGGAAAGTGTTGTACGTGACAGTGGCGAGACATCAATCACAAAAGCTATTTAAACAAAAAGAAAGTAGTTGGTAAATGCAAAATAGTCTTATAGTTTCCTTAGATTTTCCAAACTGTTGCCACAATTCCTGCGCTAACTATTTACAGGCTGAATTATGTGTAATATAATAAGAATACATGAAAATAAGCTCCTTCTGAAATATGTGAGGGATTGCAAAACACAGCTTGAACACTGTGTAACACATAATAAAAACAGAATTCAATCATTTGCTAAGAAAACAGGTTTAACACGGTGTTCCTGAAAGGCTGAGCCTCTCCGGGACTCTCCTTTCATAACAATCCTGAGACTATCATCTGTGACCAATAATTCCAGTGCAATGATCCAAATAAGTCTTTTTGAAGCGATAAACAGCTTTCCAAGTTACTGGAATCATTTTGAGAATAATCATAAAACAGTTTACTGAATGATTTTACCCGGTTATTTTGTTATTTTACACAACATTCCAACTGTTTTGGAGTATGTGATTTTGGGATGTTAGGGGTGTAGAAACTAACTCTGTATACTGAATGTGGACAGGGATCCGAAAATAAGGATTGTAATATATTGTTGTTTTTGTGATCATGACTGAAATAAGCCTGTACGAAAACACGGGGCATGCATTATCTCGCATCTCTTTCACAGCTTCTAAATCAGCTCTGAGCTGGATGCATCAATGTGAAAGTCTGATGGAGCCAGAAAGCAGAGCTGCCAGCATCACTCTTGAGTTCCTGTGCTTCTCAAGAACTGAGACTCACCGGCGTACAATATGAGACCTTCCCCACCACCACGTGGGTGAGAGGAAGAGGTGAGAGAGAGAGGTGAGAGAGAGAGAGAGAGAGAGAAGGGACACAAGACGCAGTGAAATTACACATGAGGAAACATGACAAACATGGTACACAACAAAAAGAAAACATACAAACAGAAAAGATTTGACAAGAAAAACAGGTAAAATACAGTGTAAAATTAAGATGAGGATCAATTCCTATGTTCTTACCATCAACATTATCAGGTCTAAAGTTGATCTTAATGCTGAAAGACTTGTAGGCGTTTTTGATGGTGGGCAGGGTCAGATAGGACAACGGTTCCTGGGCAAAGTACGGCATCACTCTCTCTGAAACAGCAAGCATACCCCGTCGTTAAGAGTCGGACATCTGTGCAGTCTGGGATCAAAATGTTTCCCTCTTTGGCCGACGGCACTAACCGTGAACCTGGAGCGTGGTGAAGGCTTCCACTTTGCCCTGTTTGTTGGAGGCGGTGCAGACATATGTCCCAGAGTCGTCGTGGGTGACACCGGGCACTGTCAGCACGTTGACTTCCTGGAAACACTTGGGAGGAAGCTCTCCCTCCAGCTACAGACAAACACAGAACCATGATGGATGGCATTATTGTAGAGTGTCATGAGCTCACTAAACAAAGATAGATAGGTAGATGAACTTTATTGATCTCGCACTGAGAAATTACAGCGCAGCAGCATTACACACAGTAAATGAGTTACAAAAAATATTAAAGTATAAACAGTATAAATAACCTCTACTCTGCAAGTAAACTATGCTGTCCTGGTTAAAAAGAACGTACTGTGCAATTAACATAAGGTGCAAAATGCAATGTAAACCAGACAATCAGTTAAGTTATTTAGAGATAAAAAAAGTAATGTCTGTCTGTAACCCAGTCGACAGCAGAGCTGTAACAGTCTGGATGGTATTTTGGTTACCTTGGACCATTTGATCTCAGGGACAGGATATCCTGAGGCCACACAGGGCAGCACTGCATCAGAGCCAACAGTCACCTCTTTGGTCTCGGGCAGAGCAGCAATTTGAGGGAGGGCTGTGTAAATTGGACAGGAGTTAAACATCACCTACGTAATATGTGTTTGCAAGCACACAGGTTTGTGTGTGTGTGTGTGGGGGGGAGTTGAGGGGAATTTTGTTTTTATTTCTCCTGCACTCACACTGGACGTTGAGGACCACCTGGGATTGGACCGAGCCCACGTCGTTGGTCGCCGTGCAGCGATACTGCCCGGCGTCGGCCTCGGTCACCTGCTCGATCTTCAGCATGCCGCCCTTCACCATGATGTGCGCTGGCAGAGACCCCCCAACTTTGCTCCACTGCACCGTGGGCTCCGGGTCTCCCACGGCCTGGCACTCGAACTCCACAGAGTTACCGATCATGACGGTCTGCACCGAGGTGCGCACGTTGATCATCACCTTGGGCAGAGCTACGTGAATGAAAAGAAATGAAGTAAATGCAAAATGATTTGCAGAAGCAGGGGATACAGAGCATATGTATGTGTGTGTGTGTGTGTGTGTATGTGTGTGTGTGCACACCTTGGATGGTGAGCCTCGCCGTATCCTGAGCCTGACCGTACACACTGCTGGCTCTGCAGATGTAAACGCCCTCATTGCTCTGTTCGAGGTTCTCAATCCTGCAGAAAAACATGAAATGACACGTGTGAAAACAAGCTGCAAGCTCTTTCTTAACGTCAACACTTCCCGAGAAAACTTGACTTATTCATGGTTGAGATTTGCTAACAACTTAAGTGCTGTTTATGTCTGAATCTGTGTACACTCAACACAAACTGAACAGCTCAGACTTTATTAATTCTTTTCCTGCCTATAATGACTCAGTTGAGGACTCCAGAAACATTTCTAAAACCCTTTACAACTTCTGGTATAGATTACATAGATTCTGCGTGAATTTTACCCTGATATTTTAATTAATTTAAAATGAATTGCTGCAAGAAGCTTAGCTGCTTTTGCTTGTTTCAGTTGTTCATTTGTTTCAGTTGTTTATGGTAAACACCAAAAGAGGAGCTGTATTTATGAGTATATTTATTCAGTATAAACTGTTAATTATGTTTTCTAAAAGGCTCCACTGTATATATACAGACTGCCATCTGTAAAAGTGTCTTTTTGACCCTTCAATACACGCATCTATAATTTCAAGCTGAAGACTTTTGGTCATGTATTGTTTTATTCATCTGGTGTTTCTGTGATTCACCTCAGCACCCCGTCCTTGACGTGGTGGTTGGGTGGCAGGGCTCCGCCTTCCTTTAGCCACTCGATCTTGGTTTCTACACCACCTGCTGCTGAGCAGGTGAACTCTACAGCGCTACCCTGGGCCTTGACTTCGACCTGTGGTGACACACGCACTGCGAGTGGGGCTGCAGGGCAGAGAGGCAGATGGAGAGAGACGTGGTTTAGGCACTGTGGTTGTGAAGGGATATTACGACCAAAAATATGAGGAGAGAATAGAACTCACATCTGACTGTGACCTTGGCGATCACTTCGCTGTTTCCCACTTTGTTGCTGGCCACACACTTGTAGCTCCCAGCATCCTCAGCGGTGGCCAGGTTGATCTGAAGGTCTCCTCCGCTGACCTCTGCCCTCTGTGGCAGCTCTCGATCCAGCCTGGACCACGTGTAGGTCAGAGGGGGAGTGCCATGGGCAAGACACTGCAACCTGATCACCTCCCCCACACGCACAGCCAGGTCATCAGGCACCGCGGTTGCATAAGGCAGGGCTGGGGAAAGCAGAAGAATAAATAAAAGACATCAGAAGGTATCTAAAGCTAGAATATAATGGCGGAAGAGGTCAAATCTGCTCTACTCACTCTCCACGTCTAACATGATGGTGTAATCCGTGGTGCCCATGCGATTGCTGACACTGCAGATGTACTCTCCAGAGTCCTGGCGCCCCACGTTGGGCAGCACCAGGCTGTTGTTCACAATCTTATGTCTCCAAGGCAGAGGAGAGCGCAGCTTGGACCAGGTGATCGTTGGAGAGGGGAAACCTAAAATGTTGAAAATTGGAGAAAACAAAGGGGAAATGATTTGTAATGGGCTAACAGCAGATATGATGTGAAAAGTGAATCTTGGCAGTATGAATTGGACTCTTCATTACCATGGGCCTCACAGCGCAGCGTTGCAGTCTCTCCCTCCACTATGACCAGCAGTGATTCGGGGACAGTGGCCCATGGCACTGTGGGTACCTGTGAGCCTCCCTCAATTATGACCTCCACCTTGGTCTCTGTGGTGCCTTCGATATTGCGAGCTGTGCACACGTACGTGCCACTGTCCTCTGGACGCGCCTCCAGGATCTACACAGGAGGAGAAAACTGTTCTCAGTGGCTCAACTTCCAAACAGGATAGGACTGATTTGAAGCCGAGGTGTCTCCAAACCTGCATGACTGCATTGGACTCCATGGGCACGGGGCTGCCCCTCATGGGCTTGCCGTTGCTGTTGAGCCTTTGCCAGGACACTGATGGGCGGGGCTCTCCGAATGCCTGGCACTCCAGGTTAATGGGGTCGCCCACTCTGACGCGCACAGGTCCAGCAGGTGTGACGGTGGCCACAGGAGACTCTGTGGTAACAAACACAATCAGTCTCTCTCTCTAATTGGCCACTAGAGGGACCCCTTCACTTACAGGTGATGCCTGAAATGTGATTTGCCCCTTATCGAAAAATGTGTGTGTGTGTGTGTGGTAATGTGCCTGTCACTTACCCTTGACAATTAGAGACCCAATGGTATGGGTGAGGCCAAACAGGTTGCTTGCCACACAACGGTAGGTGCCATGGTTCATAGGGCGGACATTGTTGATGGTAATGACGGAGCCATTGGGGCCAACATTAACATTGTCTGCAGAGCAGTAGAAAAAAAAAAACACTGTTAAATCTGCAATGAAATGCTACAATTGTAAGGGTCAGTCCTTAAATTTTAAATAGACACTCAGCTCTACTTATTCTGGGTAAACAGTGTTTCTAAAGCTTTACAAGTAACTTGTCTAAGGCTCAGGACTTGTTCTCTCTGGTCAGTTCCCCATTTCCACGGAGGAGTAATGCAAAAATCACTGGAGCAGTTGGGGTGTAAGAGGGTCTTTAAAGATTATTATAATTGAGGCTGTTAAGTGCAGGAAAACAGAAGGGAAGTCCTACTTTTTCCTGCATAATCTTACAGAAATGCTACAATAAGTAGCCCGGCACAGTCAATTTATTTCCACTCTTAAGTCAAAATTATAAGCAAAAGCCAAAAGAGATTAGAATAAATGAGTCTATACAACACTTTGCATTTTATTTATTTGCTGAACACACACCACAAAGTGCTTATGTTTCTAGGAGAAAAGCCTATAAGGGGCATTATGGCAACAAATCTTAGCAGACCAAATGAGAATATTTTAGAAATGCAAATATGTCACTGCCAGCCCGAAGAAAAAGGATGTGAGAAAAACAGAGGTCTAAATTAGCCATGAAATGAAGTAACAGAGGAGTAAGTCATGGGTGGACTGCAGCTGTAATTGCTTGTAAATAATGACATCATAAAATCAGAACTCATTAGGCAGGTTTAGTCCTCAGTGTGTGTGGCTGTTATTACCTGGCAGCGGCTGGTTGCTGGCCAGTTTCCACTCCAGCCTGACAGGCTGGGCTCCACGGTACACCTTGCACCTGAAGCTGGCCGACTCCCCCACACGCACTGCAGCACTGTGGGGCTCAATGGCAATGATTGGACTCTGCAGACCTGCGGCAAAAAGCAGCAGTTTGGCCTCAGTTTGAACATTACTGTTCCCAGTCGCACTTCATTTGGCCGAGGCATTGTCCACAGAAGCATAAAGCGGAGCACTGCTGCTCAGTGCTGCTAAAGGCTGCACTGGCAGAGGTTAAAGAACTCCAACAACGCTGAGGTCCAGGAAGGAGGGAATGACGATGAGATCATGGGAGACGGTGGCGAGAGAAATCATTCAATCTGAGGTCACTTTGGGCCCCGCTGGAAAGTACGACTGGAAAGTTCATTCATGAAGTGAGGCTGTGTTAGTCTGGGAACAACACCCTGCCGTGTAATGTCTCTGAGTGATGCTGCCATCAGCTGCAATTTCCTCTGCGAGAAAGTGGCGACTGTCAAGTCTGATCAGATGCACTCCAAGCAAAGCAAAGCTAATTTTGAGGGAAATATGTAAAAAAAAACAAGCCATTTTTCTGATTACAGAGTAAAAATCAATCTTGATATGACTGTAGCAAAAACTCTACCACCTGCATGGGACCTATAGACAACTTACGTGAGGAGGATGAAGTGACAGACACAGAGACAGATGCCTGGTTGATGTGGGATCCTGGGTTTCCAGAGCTGCTGTGGACCCGGCACACATACTCCCCAGAGTCCTCTGGGGTGGCTGTGAGGATCCGAAGCTGACTGCCCAGAACCTGCACACAGCAGAGAGGAAGCAAGAGTCACCTCAGTTCAGCTACCGAGCGAACTTTTCATTTCAGTCCTTACAAATTTATTCTCTTTCCACACTTAGTGATGCAGTAATATTCTCAGTGTGAATGCAAATGAAAAGAAAAGCGGGGTTCAGTTTGTTGGAAGAGAAATCCATTACTTTGCCAGCATGTGAGACTGTCTAATCAAATGGTTGCACATTGAAGCAGTCTTCCTTGTCGTGTGTGTGAATACCTGGTGGTTAGAGGAGAGACGGCCACTGGCTCTTGTCCAAGTGACGGGTGGAGGTGGATTTCCAGGGGCAAAACAGTTGAGCTCCAGAGTCTGGCCCTCTTGGACATCAGCTATAGACGGCTGGATGCTGACCACTGATGAACTGTGATCCGCTGCACACACACACACAAACAGATGGGCCTCATTAACCTTTTTCTGTAAGAGATTTACTCAAATATTCTAATGAGATATAAAATCTTTTTATTCATGATTGGAACAGTGGGTCTGACCAATCCATGTTAAGATATGAAACGCACGTTTGTAACTTTTTCAGTGATAAATGTTCTCTGACACATGAAATACTCCAACGTCAGGTCAGGTCTCACATCACAGTAAAGGTCCAACAGCCTCTGAATCAATTTCAAACGCCTATCAAACGCCTGCTGTACCTTTGAAGACAGTGACTTTAATGGGAGCGCTATTGGAGCCAATGCTGTTGCTCCCAACACACATGTAAGTGCCTGCGTCGGAGGTCCTGATGTTGGGGATGAGCAGAGTACCGATGTCTGTGCGGTCCATGCGGGCCTAGGGAAGACACACCCAACAGCAATTAAAAACACGTCGGGCTGCCATGGCACACTGTGGTTCACATTTCATAGGTGTGACTTTAACGAATGTTTACACACACAAGTGTAAGAGACACAAGGCACGAGACTTACCTGCCCCACTTCCCTTGAAACAACACAAATATGACACTTCTGACATTATGACAGCTCTAGCTAATAGCGACAAAAAAGCACTACTGCGTAGATCTTTGAGACAAGACAAGAGTTGTTATTGCTACGGTTCAGTCTCTTGGCAAATTCATGATTTCTATGACACTTTGCTTTGTACAAGAGACTGCTAACGAAGCAGTGCTGGGATGTGTACAGTGGTGTGGTTGTTAATTAATGGTGATCAGTGGTAATCTACTTTAGTATCATACTATCTCAACTCTAAACAAAAAGATTAATAACAGATGATTTTAATGATGATGATAACAGTTTAGAGAGTTAGAGTTTGTGGCACATGAAGCGACGTTCTCAAAATCTGTAAAATCAGGGAATGATCAGTTATCAGCTCCCTGGAAATGGAAAGGTAATTCTAACAGTATCTCCAAGCTATGATCAAGTAGGAGCTCAAACTATTAGTTCAAAACTGTCATGACTTTCTGGCCCACGAGCAATCAACAACTCGACTTGTTTGTACACTGCTCCACATGGCAGTCAGAGGCCCAGCAAGGCTGAAAATGAGCTTTCATAAGTTTGGAAACACCTCAGAGGGGAGGGGAGTCAGGAGGGGAGGGTCTGGGGAGGGATTACTGTATCCGGGGGGTGTTGGGGCATCTATGGACAAAGCTGCTTAGCTCCGGCCCATTCAACCGTAAGGGAAGCTAAACCGAGCAGTGGCTGAGGCGGGCCCTGGCTCAATGTGTGTCTGAACCCATTGACGAGTTTTCAAAGCAAGCCGTTTGCTAGAGCATACAGAATTTCTGCGTGGCCGCACGGCAGAGCCCAGCTCCCCCTGGGAAAGGCTGACACAACGCAGTGGCTCTCTGAGGCAGAACTAAACAGGCCCCGGAGCCCTCATCGAGTCGAGGAGGGCTGCGCAGAAAACCAGACTAACACAATACCCCTATGGGCACAGGGGAGCAGCAGGGTGCGCCTGGCACAGAGCAAAATATGTCTGAAATACCTACAGTACCTACTGTATACTTAGTCCTGTCAATACACTCAATGGAATGATGAGGGTCGACTGGGTGCTGTGAGCCCAAACAAGTCAGGGGTGGGATGATGTGGACGGTACAAAACAAAAAGACTATGGGACAGTTTGATTAATAAAACGCAACATAAAAAACACGTACTTGCATGCAAATTGACAAACCTCGGTCAGCCTTGCTGGCTGCTTTTAATGAATTTTGGCAACAGCTCTAAAAGGGCCTTAGTGAGCAGCTGTGGTAAATTAATGGGATTTACACAATGTGAATAAAGGACACTTGTGATCATGCACTTAGTGGACAATGCGTGGAGACGAGGTCAGTAGAGGACAATTGATTGAGGTGAACTACGAGACAGGACAGACAGACAGCGGACAGATGGACAGACCTGCAGCTCCTCAATACGTCTGTGTAACACATCGAGACTGTTGCTTTTAAACTGATGGAAACCATGAGAGGGAATGGCCTGAGCAAACGTCAGAACAGGGTGGGATCAAAAAAAAACAAGGAAGGGAGGAGACAAACAGAAGGGGAGGGGAAAAAATAAAAGTTAATGGTCAAAATGCTGAAATACTCATAAAAACTGACACAGTATGTTGAAACACCATCGGCACCGGACACACCTTGAAGTGTGAGACAACAGTTTTTTTTGTTTTAAAGGTTAAAGTCTCAGATACGGGTCAGCAGCAGGCGTCTCACCTGGGAAGGGATCTGTCCTCCGTTCTTCAGCCAGGTGAGCTTCGGGGTGGGCGATCCAGACGCCCGGCAGTACAGCCGCAAGGTGTCGCCTTCATGGACGCCAATGTTTTGGGGACTGACTTGGACTTGGGGCTGTGAGCCAAGGCCACCTGGGTTTGACTCTGACCAAAGTAAATGCTTTGTGAACACTCAAAATTGTAATAGAAAAGGTTGATGTGTAATATTCACAGATGTAGTGGTGAAGCAGAAGAAATCGGGGTATCGTGAAATTAGATGGCTGGGAAACCAACTCGAGCTGATGTCCATAAAATAAACTTGGCAGTCAAATAGTGCCAATGACTTTCAAGCAAAAGGAGAATTTATTGAAGACCTTGGCTTACTAAATTTCTGTCCAGGTTTCAGACAGTAACAAGGATAAGAAATAGGATATATATGTCTATTGTTTTAAGCTATTTGTTTTTCCTTTTAAACCCCTGAACTGTTGAAAATGACCTAAGAACAGGTAGAACTTTCTAGTCACTTCTTCCAATGAATTACAGGGGCATTTGTTTCGTCTCCATTCAGATTAACTCAAGCTTCCTCACATTAACCCATAAAATCCAATTATTTCCATTGGTTTGATTTGCGTGCGGGACACCGGTGTAATCATCTCCCCACCTAATACACACACATGCAGAAACACAACACATACTTCGGACAAAGAGGGAAACTCGAGCTGTGTGCTCCCCGTGAGTGTTGAGGGCCTTGCAGGTGTAGTCCCCCTCATCAGCCATGTCCACTGCCGTGAAGGTCAACACACCGCCTCGGATCACAGCTCTGGGACTCATTCTGTTCCCTGGACCTCCTGCGACATTCACATATCGATACTCAGGCTGGATTCTCACACCCACCGGTAAAGATTTCTGCCAGTCTCGAAATCCTCTGACTCAGGCATAAGAAACTCAGACTCGCGCCCGTCTACCCAAATCACTGCGTATTAAGCTCAGCAAGGAGAGCTGAGCTCTAATTAGTCGTACCGATCCATTCAATGGCGGGAGTCGGGTTTCCGGTCGCTGTGCAGCGAAACTCTGCTCGCTGGCCCTGCTGGAGGTTCAGCACGGAGGGGCTGATGGTGGCCACTGGCTGGGCACCCTCTGCAGCTGCAGAAGAGGACACATCAGTCACAAACAACTCAAAACGAAGGCCGAGGTTTCCCAGAGGGTGGTGGAGGAACAAAGCGTGGTGCAGTAGCAAAGTGGAATATGAATCCCTGTGTCAGAAGTCTACAACCACAGCCCTGGTATTACAGGAAGCTGTGGGAGTGTTTTTGATTGCAATGAACTGATCAGACCGAGGGAAAGAGCGAGGGAGGGAGAGAACGATGGCCTCTGCCTGTGCCCCCACCCTCACCCTTGGCAGTCTGGATCCTCAGAGCACATGAAACAGATGAGATGTGGCAGGCAGACCTTGGCATGGCCTCTGGGCATTTTGCTTTCTGTGCCAGTTTGGCTTGCTGCTAGATCAATCCTGTATGATTCCAGGGTGACAGAGCAACAGAAAGGCCTCTTTCAGGGAGGGAGGGAGGAGCACAAGGCTATCTAAGCAAGGCAGGAAAAAACCCCTGGGACTGTTGTTGCTTCCAGTCTGACCTTGGTGACATCAAGGGCAGAGAGAACCTTCACTGGACTGTGAGCGTCCAGACATTACAGACATTACAGTCTAAGTGTAAAGATCTTTGATAGAATCAATGCATCAGGAGAAGGAAACCTGAATGGCTGATGGATCTGTACAAATAAAAAATGTTTCTTAATTGACTTGCTCTAGTGGCATCCTTAACCAAGAGGATCGTTTCTGGCTCCTCAGGTCTCTTTACCAATATATTTGCTCCCATCTCAATTTAACAGAGGCAGGTGGAGAGCCTACGGTAATAATGGCTGCTCTGAACGATGCCAGTTTGAGCTACAGCTAATAATGAGCTACAGCTAATGGGGATGTCTATAGTTGTGCAGGCGAACAATGAATAAAAAGAGCCTTATGGCGGAGCTAGATTAAACAAAAACAAGATGTCACTTAAGTTAATATAAAACGAGAGGGGGACACCAACATCTGTAAAAGAAATTCCATTGTTCAATTGTAATCCATCCAATAACTGTCTGACCATTTTAGTCAAAACCACAACTGTGGCATGGTGAGGGAAAATGAAGTGACTGCCAAAGTGATTGGAATTTATTGTTTAGTACCCATAAATCCCTCTACAAATGCATTCAATACATTAAGTCTAGAGTTATTTTTCACATCTCTAGTGAAAACAAAAGATCTATCCATCTCTGGGACAATAAAACAAACTTCAAGGTTAAATACCACAAGAGCTAAGTAGTGGGAATAATATTTTGGCTGTACAGAATAGAAGCCTCCTGATTATGTATGCTGTCCAATTTGACTTGGATCTATTTTTTTCACAATTGCTTTTTTTAATTAACATTTCCATCTGTTTGATGCATTGAAACAAGACCTCTCAAACTGGACCCAAGTCTGCTGCCCACATTCAGCTATGATGTAATGAGGCTGTGATGGGATGTATTAAGCACAGTATGATGTTTGAAGCCCAGACGACACTTATGTCCCTGTACAGCATGTTTCCTGGGAAGAAGAGAAAAGAGCAAAGTGTGAAGAGAAAGAAGGAAATGGGACTTCTCCCGTTTCTGAATGTGGAGACACTGCCACCCTGGTAATGTAATAACAGAGAAAATCATCTGCCAAACTGTAATATGGTGTTCCTTTCCAATTGCTGAAGAGCAATCAGGACATTACATTAATCCAAAGTATTTTTTCCGTATTTTAAATTAAATAGTATGAAATAATAGTTTTATTATGTTTCTGCCCAATTTTGAGGGACACTTTCCTACATGATCCCATCAGTTCTTTTGAGTAATACATGTTTTTGGAAAATTGGTTTTTGGAGGATTTCTGTTCCAATATCCTAACCTCTTCTTCACAAAACTGACTCAGACCTTTCCAAAAGATGAAAATCTGACTCAACATTCACGAGGAGTTGCCCATGAGGATGAACATGCACTTTTTCCTGCAGTGATGGACCCCAGTGAACCCAAAGAGTTGGACCCAGTAATGCTCATGTACAATCCAAGCATCGACTCTGCAAGGAATGGGATCTCTGACGTATACAGAGAGCAAACGTCTACCCTTACATCTAATTTCAGCTAAGGATGCTTGCTATAGGAGCAGCATATGAGGCAGCACAGATGCTCTGGGCTGCAGCTGCTGCTTAGTTGGTTGTACATGGGCGCCACCAGTGCCAGCAGCGTATCGCTGCTGCGTAAGATGAGTGCATGCATGATTCAGAGAGAGGGAGAGCCGGGTCCTTCTAGGGCAGACCGGCAAAGAGGAAACCCATGCCCATGCGGACTTACGCTTTCTGTGTCCTTCAAACATTTCATAGGCTGTGTAAAACATCTGTGTCATTGAGGCCTCTGGAGTCGTAGGAGGAAGGGGATTGGGAGGGAGTGAGAGGGGGTGAGGGAGGGGAGGGCACAGGTAAACTGACAGGTCAGGTTTCAGGGTAACAGCAGTTTACCTCCCATCTCCCCCGAGACACTCATCCAGCTCCAAATGTGGGCCGCCGCAGTTTTGTCCAGTGAATTCCAAAAAAAGCAGCGATGGTTACGAAAAAAAAGGCACTTGTACCAACTTCTTTACCCTCGAGCTACATTTCGAAATCTTTTTTTTTCTTAAATCCCAAAAGTTGGTGCCATTTATGTGCCTTCAATTTACACACTTACCTGATCTGCATTCTTTCAGAAGTGCAGAAAACAGTGAATTGAGCTCTGCTGCTGGGACTGTTTGCTTGTAACTCTACATGCTTAACACCAATCCATAACAAGAACAACACACCAAAATGCCTTTTATGCAGTAAATTCAAAATCAAGATACACCCACACACACACACACACACAAACACACACCAACAAAGCATGACTATGTGTACTGCATAGCAACACAGAGAGACATGAGGATATGCAGAGTAGCCACACGTTAAAACATGCAGGTTAGTGGCAGGAAGCAGCGTCAACACTGAAACAATAGTCTGATTACAGCTGTTAAAAAGCTGCCATACAGCTTGTGGTTCACATCACCTCATAATTATATTATACTGTATGCAAATAAAGCCCTTGATGCATGAATTAGAAATCATTTTGACCAATTGTTGTTATTTTAATCAATTGTCTCTTTTCCACAAAATATTTTCACAGTTAAGATAAATACATTACAATGTGACATGTGTACATTTAAAAAGAATTAAGCAAGAGTAAAATCTTTACAGAAGCACCTTTGGGTATAATTTGTTTTGCAATTATATAAAGTTATGAATGAACAAATAAAAAAAAGCAGCCATTGAACAGTAGTGAATATCAGTGGGTTAAAAAAAATGGCTGTAAATCCGCCTTATGATTGTTGAGGTGTAGGATATATAAAAATAATTTCTTACAAAAATGTGAAATTGCCTAAATGTAAACACACATCATGCAAGGTAATTGCATTCACAAGGCCAATTCCCTTGGAAAAAAAAAGAAATTCTAACATTTCCGATATATCTGATTTCATAGAAACATTTCAGGATAACATATTTCAGTCAATCAATTAAAAAAGAAAAATGTGCCAACACTGACAAGATGTACATGAAAAAGATATACAGTTGTAGATGATTAAACATTAGAACTGAAAACAAACAAACAAACAAAAAAAACATTTTTTTCCCTTTTTTCTTCTGTATTTCAAGTCAGACCAAGAATGTGAATCTGACAAGTAACGGGTGACAAAAACAGTAGTAACTACTGCTGAAAATAAAGGGCTGAGGGAGATTTAACCAAATGCATGGCTGATAGCACCACTTTGTTCAATGACATTCATCCATCCAGACGACAAATAGAGTCACAGACAGTAATTTCAGGAGGCAATACTGCATGGAGTGAAATGACGAAACCAAAATGTTGGATTGTGGGGGCTCTTCCTACTTCTTCTCGCTTTCAGACACACTGAAGTCTTCTTTTCGATTGTCGCAGAGTCACTAGGCACCAACTGTGGCATCCACACTCCACCTCGACTACAGCTAAGGTGGGAATGGGGAGGGGGGCCCTGGGAGCCCCAAGTTAAGGACACCAGAATCCAGCACCCTGCTTGCGAAAACTACTCACGAGCAACTGCACCAGTAATCGAGCAGCAAACAAACCACCACCGATTAATTCAACCCATTTTGAAAAAACAAAATCAAGAGGAAAAGAAATAAAACAACAGTAGTCTCAGTTGAGCATTGGCAGAAAGCGTCACCCACTTATCACTGAAACCAAAGAGCGCTCATTTTGGCCCGAGCAGAGAGGACTAGTTATGTCTTAGTTAAACCAAATATGCATACAAGACCCCATATGTTATCTGGAAAGTTTTGCCCTATAGTTTTATTAAACCCACAAGCTGTATTTCATCCAAAGCATATGAAAAACCATTGATGAGAGACGTACAAGACAGCGAGTTAAAAAAACAAAACAAAAAGCAGGAAGTGAGAAGAGCTGCACTGGCAGTATGATAATAAGACATGGCTTAAACACTGGGATCTAAAAGCGGAGGGCAAAAGCGTTGAAAGTTAGAACTGCAAGCTTATTATGCTGTTAACCCAGAGCTGCGTGTTTATAGTGCACGATGAGGGATGCAGTCAAACAGAGAGGCATGCACCACTGCAAGCTGGAGCGTTTGGGGCGGGTGGGGAGGGTGAGAGGGTGGGGGAGGACGGGGGAGGTGGGTTATGGAATGTGGTTGCCCAAGGATCACGAACCTGGCACGTAGAGGATGGCATTGCCCTCGTCCATGGCAAACATGTTGGAGCCGGTGCAAACGTAGACGCCCGCATCCTCGGGCTGGACGTTCTGAATGGTCAGGATGCCGTTGAAGTCCATGGCCCTGTTGGGCAGCTTCCCGTTACCCTTACGGGTCCACACCAGGGTGTAGGCTGGAGACTGTGCAGCAGATGAACACACACATATCACAAGATGCGAGGATGCTGCAATGCTCTTGTGGGACAAATGAAATGGCTTTGTAGTGTCTGCTAAAATCAACGCATCAGAGGAAGCATACGTTCATTCACTGTTCGTTCGCTGTTTCTTGGCTCTGTACCAAGCTAAGATACCAAAGGAGGTTCTCAGAAGAAAATAAAATAAATAATAATGAGCTGAGTAATGTTAGAGTGGCATGAATCTACTTTTGCAACTTTTGCTTTTTATTGATTTTAATTATGAATTCTTTAAAAATGTGAATGATGCCTTGGAGGCGTTACCTTGCTCTTTGCAGTGCAGATGAAGCTGACAGTAGACCCCACCCTGATAGTCTGGGCTTTGGGCTCTTCAACCGTCACCTCAATGGCTTTGGATGGAGCATCTGATAAAATACAGAGACAATGGGATTACACTGACATTAAATGATAGGAACTTTGACGGGAGCCAGTTCTGTGTTGGCATGACACCAGTAAAACGTTTCTTCTTTATTGAGGGTAGATGTGGATTATGAGAGAGCTCCTGTTAAACGTTTTAACTAAAGCTCCTAATCAGACCCGGGTCTGCTTAACATTCGTTGTAAGCAATTTCTACAGTCCAGAAGAAATCATTTCAAATTCCCAGTAAAGCTATAATAACCTTAACACAGCCTGAGAGCGGGACTGATTAATTGGTTTAATGCTTTTCGCTTGCTTTGCTGCGTAAATCTTATCCCACCTCTTTTGAAACTCCAAACACCAAGAATGCGCTACTTCGAACAATGACGTGTTACATAATCGCCACAAAAGGCAAACCCCATGCGGGAGACCTCCAGCAATCTGCGAGAGAGGCCTGCTGCAGAGATCTGCAGCGAGGCCATAACGCACTTGTGACGACGATCTCTGCGCGGCTCCTGTTGCTGCTGCGCTGGTCTCTGCAGGTGCACACGTACACGCCGGCATCGCTCTGCTGGACGCTGGGGATGTACAGCTCCGCTCCTGCACGCAGAAAATCGTGAAAAAAAAAGCATTTCAAGCAGTCCAATAAATAATGTATGTTCAATGATGTGCGTGCCATACCTTGTTTGCGTCGTTCAGCGCTGCCAGAGATGGGTCGTCCGTCCTCTCTGGACCAGAAGAAGAAGTGTGGGGGATTGCCGGACACCTGACACCGGAGTGTGACAGGGCCACCCTGGGAGGCCAGGACCCTCTCAGGATAAACCTTCACCACCAGGGAGGCTGCAGCTACAAAGTGCAGAGGTCATGACAAACTCGTCAGCGATACAAAAAAAAAAAGAGAGAAAAAAAAGAATCTGAGTGACTCGACAGAGTTCATGTACCAAATTGGGAACCATATTTTTGTCTCAAAGAGCAAAAAGGTCACAAAGCTACATAAATGGATTTACTGCTTTTAATCTTTGTTTAACTCGATTGCATTGCAGGAGCTGAGATGTCAGGAGTGTCTTTTTTGCCCTAAATAATTCTCTTTGTACTGAGTGTAGCTGTACTAAGCCTGCTTTTACTTTGCAGAACTGACTGTCATTCAGTGTTATACTTCAGGGGCAAACTTCAATAACAGAAAATAAGTGAATATTATCTCTAATAGACTGTGAATTCTCATTTAAAAGCAAAAACACTTCTCCTTGTTCCTTCTGAAATATTCTCTTTTTAGCAGCATTTTGACGCAGTAAACACACATGCACGCATCACATGCACGTACAGCACCACAGCTTATTTCTATCAGCATGTGTTTCTAAAAGCAAAGCTTACCATCATATGGACGACACTTCTCTCTCAGCTGAGGGTTACCAACATATCCAGGAGCACAACTGATGAAGTTTAGAACAGACAAGGAAACAGGACTCAGTGACAGTCGATGACACACTCTGGATTGAGGTTCTTGTGTTCTTCCGTACCCTCGCCTATCTCTCAAGTAGATAAAAAAATGCTCTGGTTTGATTGTATTTCTTTCAGCCAATCAGAGCATGCAAATATGGGAATGCACAACATATTTTCAAGAAACAAGATTTTGGTGCTCATGGATATCGATTTTAAAACGCTATGTTGGAAAAACAGAGATCCTACCCAGGTTGTTTGTGCTAATGTTGTTCAGTGTGTTCTTGCTTTTCTGCCCTTTTTTTTGTTGGGATGTGTTTTCTTTGGTTCGAGCATCGTGAATGAAAACTCAATAAAAAGCAAACGTCGAAAGAAAAAAAAAACCTTGCTATTTTCACCCTGTAGTTACAGGGAGGAGACCGTTGACTCAAATAGTCATGGCAGCGTGTTTTTCCCAAGAGTCAGACTGTGGCATCTGTTGACTGGTGCGATTTATCATAATGAACAGCTCTGAGAGAACGCCTTGGGCTATCTTACCGCTCACAGTACTGGCCAGTGTAGCCGGGCTGACAGGCGGTGCACTGGTAGCCTCCATTTCCCAGGCTCTCGCAGGTGGGCGAGAACCTGTCAGGAGAGTCAAACAAACAGAGAAGAGCCGGAAACAAGGTTCATTAGCGAACCAATACAATACTATGTCACATTCACCTGTAAAATAATCTCTGCTAGGGCCACTTTTATGTGAATTTCCATGTCTCCACCATCAATTTTCTGAAGCATGAAGCACCTTCACAATCATATTTCCATAGTTGGCATGAACTAGTTAACGGCAGAGATGAATCAAGAGTGCTGAATTTTCTGTAAACAAGAACAGGTGATCCAGGCGCGGAGTTGAGTCTTGAGCTATAAATGGAGGTGGAATGCGAGATCTAGATATTTGTGCCAGGACTCACTGGTTGTCTGGGTCAGTGTGAGGGCAGGCGCAGGGCTGGCAGTCCTCCGGAGTGCCAACAGTGGGGTCACCGAAGAAGCCAGGAGCGCACTGCTCACACAGCTCGCCCTGAGTGTTGTGCAGGCAGCTCTGGCGGGGGGAGAAAGAGATCTTGTTCAGAGAGCTGGCCGTGTCGCTAGCGTGCTGTAACGTAACCACAACAAGACTGGTGTTGCTAGTTCAAAGTGCTCGGAGTACCGTGCAGATGCCAGTTTCTGGGTGGCAGGAGTCGGAGTGACCGTTGCATTCGCATAGCTCGCAGTGGCCCAGGTACAGACCTCCTCCAGTGCGGGTATATCCAGGCGCACAGTCCTTAAGGTGACATTAAGATTTAGATAATGAGAGAGCAATTAGCATTTTAATGCAGTCTCATTAGCCTCCATAGCTCCCTAAGGAGTCAACCATCTAGAACAGGGGTATTTAAAGAGGTACAGCCAGAGAATATGTGTGCATATATATATATATAGATATCCATGCGCGCATACATATGTATGTATGTATGTGTGTGTGTGTGTGTGTTTAAATTCAAGATTTCCCATCTACTATATATATGTGTATATATACATATTTAAATGAAATGAAATAATTAAAGTGCAGTTTGAGTTTTCCTACTTCCCTTCAAGACCTTAGCAATAGAACAGCTTTAACTTTTGCACATTCACCTGGAAATCAGAAATAATGAGCACTTTCAGAGCAGCTTGTTGACAGTAAATGAGTGAGTTCAAATCCTTGTGGACTGATAAAATTTGATGTTTGGAATTTGATCAACTTTGGCTTTTAGATCCGGCATTTCGTGCAGTCTCATTTTCGATTACAGTGAGAAACATTCCTCAAATCCAGTTTTATGTTTGACCTCGCTTTCACTTTTCAACATTTTGGAAAATTTCTGTCCATAATGTACGAGTCAGAGTGAACATGGTGCTGCATGTGTATGACGTAGGTTCCCACAAAGGCAAGAAAAGAGTTGCTGGCTTAACAAAAAGTCCATTACACTGAATAGAACTCTATTGCCTATTAGTGACCCCCCCATCTAAAAAATTACAAAATAGTCGTTAATACCTGGCAGGAGAGTCCCTGGTATCCAGGCGGGCAGCGACACTGCTCTACTTCCAGAGCCTGCGCCAGGCCGCTGTAGTTAGGCACGGCCACCTCCATGCTGATGTCAAAGATGCTGGAGGACTGAATCTCAGTGAAGTAGGACGCCCGAATCAGGATGTCGTCCAGATCGGCCAGCACCATCATCAAGTGCTCCCGGGTGGCGGGCATGCCATCGGGCCGATGCCAGTATTTCTGTTAAACAAAATGATGGTTCACGTGTTGAGATGAGTCTCATTAAATTCAACATTTAAATGCTGAAAGACAACGGTGTCACTCGCCTCATTGAAGATAATGTCAAATTGCTCTGTAAACCTGGAGTCCGTCCGCCTGTTCACCGGTTGGTGACTCACCAGCGTGATGTCGTTACCCTGCAGAGAGCATGACGGGTGAGCAGGCGCCGCAGTCGCGATTAACAGAGGGTGAAAAAAACCTGCATCAGCACGAAGGCAAACTCACAATGATCTGCACGTCGCCATCGGAGAGATACGTTCCTCTTGGCCCGGCCACACAGTTGATGGTGTACTTAAGCTTTCCACCGTAGGAACCCACCTGTAACACGGTTCGTAAGGAGGCTTACAACCACATGAACTAGAACACTGTGATGGAGCTAATTTCTTGTGAGGGGAAGTGGCTCTGCTGGGTCGAAACAGTCGTGTGATGTGTCTCTAGAAGGGGGGGGGGTGTCTCTGGTGTCTGGAAACAACATGGCAGATGATGTTGCTGTGATGTCACTGAGCTTGTGAGAGTTAAAGGTCAAAATATTTAAGAGGAAGCCCGCATTACGAACCGGGGGTGCGGAGCTTCAAAGTAATGAGCTTAATGAGCAATGATCTAGAAAGCAGCATGGTTTGAATGTAAAATGGTATCCAGCTGCACTGCGGAAACAGTAGATGCAAAGGCTTTTAGAGGTTTAACAACAAAAATTCAGCTTCAATTTCTCTTTTTATTGTTCTCCTGAGAGTAATGACAATGAGGACAAACATAAGATTTGGGCACTGGTATTTTAAAATCTTTAAAATAAAAGCTTCTCCTTGTGATTGTAGGGCACAGATGGATTATATGTGTGGATTATGAACAAAAACACAAACACAAGCCTGTCTTAGTAGGGATGTGGAACAAAAAGTCAGAAGGACACGTGGGAGGGAGGCCTGGGACAAACTTCAAAGGGAACAGGGAGTGAGTGTGTACATATGAGGGACGGGATAGAAGGGAGTGTGAGTGGTGAGGGGCAGTGACAGGCAGTGGGGGAGGCTGGAGGAAACGAAAGGTGCTGTACTCTCCTTGACCTCACATGGACTGGCCAGAGGTCAGGAGGGGAACGTCGATCCCAAAAGTTTTCACAGTTACCTTATCCCCTGTGAACTGCGCTGGGAGCTGCCAGTAGAGCAGATCATCTTGGTGCGAGCTGAAACCTTTGTAGACCAGAGCATACTGAGAGGCAGAGGAGGAAGGACAGGAGCATAAGAAAACACGCCCCAGATGCAGAGAGAAGCAGCGAGGCTAAATCAAAAGCAGACAGAGGAGTAACAAGCAAGACGAACATGCCAGAGGGTAAAGCCCTGCAAGAATCTGCGAGCAAATGTCTGACATACAGTTAAACTCTTCTAACTACGTGTTCTGTCGTGGGAGTGCTCTTAAAGGCTCCGCTGACAGTTTGATAACAGCCGAGAAGGCGCAACGTGCCTCGTCTGACAACTACAACAACAACTTCCACTGTCAAAAGTGCTAAAATGACAGTTTAAGAACCGCCTCAGTAAGAAGCTGTTTCAAACCAGACAACAGTATAATGACAGACTATTGTAAAACCCAGTTTCTCTCAAGTGGACAATTACAGTGACAGCAACGAGTGGGAGCTATATGCTTAACAATGGAAAATACCACCCAGTCCAGCACTGTAACTGTGTGAAATGTGCTTACACATTTCACATACAATTTGTATTACTTAACCAGTTAATATTTTCACCCTGTCAGGTGCTGTTAGGAATTTCTGAGCTGGACTGAACAAACCGAGGGCAGCTGGTTGTTAATTAACTTTTAAAGCTTTACTATCACAGATACCAACTGTGAGTTTGTGCCAAAAAACCCAGACATGAGGTCATGCCATTGTCTACCTTGCTGCTGTCTCCAGCGGCTCGAAAAGAGGTCTCGATCACTCTGTTCTTGCTCTGTTGATCAAGGTCGGACCCCAAAGAGAAATAAGTCACCAACACGACGGGGAGAAAGAAATAAAAGGCTTGAAAAGTTCTTATGGTCCCTGTAGACTGGGTGTACCTGTAGACGAGGGTTGTGGCCCGGGGAATAGGGTTGGGGTCTGGTTGGTCTAACCAAAGAGGAGATGGCAGACGGAGGTGAAGGAGGGCTCAGGTTACGCAAAGACCAGCGGGATGAGGAAGAAGAAGAAGTTGGGAACCGAGAGGAAGAAGAAGAGGACGAGGAAGAAGAGGAGGAGGAAGAGAAAGAGCTTGAGGATTTTGAGGAAGAGGGAAAGAAAGGCGGACGAGCTCGTCCGTTAGAGAAGTTAGAGAAGAGGGCCCAGACTTCCTCATCCAGCTGTTTGACGTCACCCTGAGGTACCGGAGATAGGGGAGATACGTAACCATGGGAACAGTAAAAAAAAAAAAAAAAACACGGGCCGGGTTTATATCATCGATGCACTTTAATGTGCATCACTGGGGGGGTAAACATGCGGAGAAGAGCTGCAACAACTAAGTGATAAATCCATTAACAAAGTAATCAACAACTATTTCAATACTTGAATAGGCAATTTAGGCAGTTTCTTTCATCTGTCTGTGACAGAAGATTGATTGTCATTGAGGTGAGGACAAAATAAAGGCATTTAAAGACCTTATTGTGATCTCTGTGAAACCACAGTTTTTGCATCATTTTATGAACCAACAGCTAATTGATTTATCGAGAAAGTAAACAGCAGATTAATTGACTAAGAAAATAATTTAGTTTGTTGCAGCCCTAATTCTGAGTCATGCTTTTCAGTCTCTAATGTTAAATGTGGTGAACTGGTCTCAGTCTGATCACACAACCAACAACACCTTGCACTATAAAAACGCAAACTTTTCTATCAAAACTTGCACTTCTCTGTGATTCACACACATGCAAACGCATAGTCTGGCGACATGCTCCCGCTCAGTTGACCTGCATCAATCCGAGGTGATTGTCCATGCTGCTACATCTATGAAACAACAGGGATTCATCTCCATAGATGCCCAGAAATTCTCAGTGTGTTAGCTGGTAAATGACAGAAACACTGTGCATCAAACACTCTCATTAGATGGGTGAGTGTCATCGTCACCTCAACAATCTACGGTGGTGCTCACAGAAAATACCTGTCTAGCTCTCTTGGATCTGTGGCCGCCTTTATGTTCAGAGGCCATTAGGTTCCAAATGGAAGCATCCCTCCTTAGCTGCTCCTCTGGCAAGTGCGAGTCACTCTATTGATGTGGATAAAGCAAGCTCTTTGATCACTTTCCTTATCACTGAGCTGATGGTATTTGGGAGTGTTATGGCTGCGTTATTCGAGCAAAGTTAAAATGTATGAAGCTCTTAAATGGACCATTAATGATCAGCCCATTTACATGGCTCGTGTGATTTGGAGCAGAAGGTAATTTTCTGCGTGCAGTATACACTGCGATGTAAGTGGTCAGGCTTACAGAGAGGCTGAGTGACCACCAAGAGCTGTAAACAGCACGCACTGCCATAAAGTACCATGCTCCGAATAGAAAAAAAACTGTATAATATAAAATATCAAACATTATGAGTCCGTAGCATATTACTTGGCACCACATGAAAATACACTGTCACACAAAGCCACATCAACAGTTATATCTCTCATGCCTCACAACACTGTGCTCCACACTGCAGTCACACAGCATGACAACCACAGGCCGGGCATCACTGTACCTGCTCTGCTCTTTTCGTGCGAGCAAAGACAGAATCTTTCTATAGAGATTAGAGGGACAAACACAAAGAAAGTGGAAAGCTGTGTTATGTAAGAGAAGCCCTGGCCCCTAAAATAAAAGAAATAGGTTTACGGTTGGAAGGGAACTTGTTCTCCTGTTGTTCACTGGCTGTAAAAGGCTTGTGGTCCATACCACTTTGTAGAGCGGAGGATATGGAATTTGTATTTGATGGACAGCTACTGGACCATGAGGAGACATTTGCTGAATCTGATTACAAGTGCACTGGATTAGAATCGCTGACTGCACCTTTAAATCTGTAATCTTAACCCCTTAAACACAAACCTTGAAGAAGATATAGCAATGGAGGCAAAGCAAAAGGCTGATGCAAAGAAAGCAGAAGGAAGAAAGACTGGTAGAGGTTTGAAGTAAGGCAAAGCAGCAAAATGAGATGGCAACAGAGCGAAGGTGGTCTACAAGTTCCAGTTATGTGCTACGCTTCCCCTTATTTGTTTTGCAGGTCAGCCCTGCTACTCTGACTGGTGTAGCTGCTGCGTGTGCTCTTTGGTACTGACCCTGTCTCCCTGGTAGACCCCTGGAAGCTGCCAGTAATAGGGCTCCTGACCCAGGGAATCAAAGTTGCTGTAGGACAGCTGAGTGCCTTCGGTGGAAACCTCCACAGTGAAACCGGTGGAAATGCGGTTGGTGCGTTGACGGTTCACCAGAGCGAATCCCTGGAAGTTCCCTGGAGAAAAGACTGAGGACACCTGCGAGAGCAAGGGGTCAAAATGCAATCAGGCTCCAGTGGATGATGTGAGCTAATGAGCAAAGATGACAGCATGATTAAAAAAAAACTGAAAAAAAAACAAAGATAAACCTTGAAAACGAACTGTTCTCTAACACTGTGTGTATTTTCAACTTCTTTGTGTTGCTGCGGAGTGTCTCTGCGGCAGACACAAGATCAGAAGCTTCCAATCTCATGCAACATTGGAACTTGGTGAAAAGAAAAGAACTAGCATGGGGACGCTACTGTTGCTTTTTAAGAGGTGAACTGAAGTCTAAAAAAAAATGACACTTTACCTATACAACACCATGCAACAGTAATTCTGCCCATTATTTGTTTCCTGAGGCTTGCTGACCCTACAGATGTCAACTTGATGTGAAGAGTTATTCTTGCAGAAACTCACTTTGCAGGAAAAAGTTGAAATCTGTCCATCTATGGGCAACACCACTGAGAGATGCAATCTGGCTTAATATCACTCCAGGCTCCAGTGACGAATGAATGTGAATTTAGACTTCCCCGAGTTCAGACCACACACATCTTTTCTCTCTCTTGCTGATACTATCATTGCTACTGCATAGCTGCATTATCTGACTTAAACATACATTTGGTTTGTTTACTCTGGGGTTTGAAATGGCCCCTTTCTCTCTATGAAAGTTGTTTTTGAGGTGTTGTGTCATATACCACCTGAAGACAGCCTCACCAGGTCTCTGTAGTAGGTAGAGCTGGAGCACTGCTGAGTGACGCCCATACAGAAGCAAGACAGACAACCATCTTTGTTTTCCCGGCTGAGATGGAAAGTTCCCACCTTGCAGGTGGCACAAGACGGGCCTTCAACGTTTGTCTGCAAAACAGTCCAAAAGAAAGTTAGATGAGGAACAATTAGTCCATTGTAGTCGAAAAAATGTGTGTCTTCTTCTGATCACCTTGCAGTTGCACACACCACCATAGCAGCCATCGCTTCCGCTTTGATCGCAGTTATAGCAGTTACCTGTGATGGGGTGTTGGAAAAGACAGTCACACATGTACCAACAGTGTTACAGCCATATTTATGACACAAAGGGGATTTCTGCAGCTTGGAACAATTTTGGTAATCTTCCTGAATGAACAGTATGTACCATTAACTTCATTGCCCCCAACACTGCATCTCTGTCCAAGTAGTGGGTTGCCAGTGTATCCTGCAGCACATCTGAAACAAAAGTAGACAGCGCGTTTACACAAATATTTCCAGTCAGGGAGGATGCAAGATTCAACCCAGAGTACAATGAGCCAGGAAGCTGGGAAGTCTGCAAGAGGTGATACATCTGATGAATTGTGTCCTTTTGGGAATGTTCCTGACCCAAGGCAGACGTCACCCCACGAACAAAGGACTGAGTCATTCAAACAAGACACACACACAGACTCTAAATACTAGTTGTCCATCCACATGACCTTACACTTTCCACCCAGCTTCTGCAGTCAAGTCCCAGAGCTGTCTATAGATGTCCCAGAGAAAAGAAGATCATGAAATACTGCCTCCACTTGGAGATGGATGAAGCGAAGCCACAGCTTAAAAACTCAACATGTCTCAGATGTTGATTCCATCTCTGATATGAGTGTAATGCGACTGAAACTGAGGGACGCTTTTGCAAAGGAACACATCAACATGAACTGAGAATCGGAAAATCACCACAAAATCAGAAGCTTTTGCAAACACAGAACAGATGCAAGGAAGAAAAGCAAAGGAGAGCACAGCTGATATAATGAGCTGTAGGGGAAGAGGCAAAGAAGGAAGATTCTTTTTTTAAATGTTTATATATATATATAAGGAAAGCAAAGCAATACGCCTTCAACCCAAGCAAACAATGCCACTGCCACCAGAGCTAAAGGCAGCTGCTGTTAGTCTTACCTCACCTGTCCTCTGGCAGGTCCGCAGGTCAACAGCCAACATGAGGACATCCATGCAATGAACTTGCTTTGGGAAACCCTATTCAAACTAACTCCTGAGACGGACAGTAGTTTCTAAACCATGGTTAACTCAGTCCTTTGTGCCAGTGTTGTTTGGGAAATAGAAGATACATGAAAACAGATAGGGCCATGTGAAAATGCTACAGCTCAAGAATGTGAAGGAATGACACAGCTCACGATAAACAACAACAGCATAACAAAAATGTGGCCATTAAAATGTAACTTAACAATTTTAACAATAAACAATGTTCAGTATTTTCCTCCTAAATGATACAGAAACCATCTCAAAACAAAGAGTCTGTTTATTTTTTATAGTTCTGAATGCTAACAACAGTTGGCAAGTGATAAATAACCGTCAAGCTAGTGGAAATATTGAGTGAGGAGGATCCACTTTTGGCCAAACAACAATGAAAGTGACTTTGGATATTCATGGACCCAGGGAAAACAGATTGCATTTAGCCTGAGCTTTCTAGTAGCTCAGGCTAAATGATATAAAGAGTTTTGACTGAATAATGAACTTCTGTTGAAAACTGTCAACGCTTGATTTCAGAACCAAAAGTCTGGATTTGATTAAATCTCGTAATGGGCATTATTGGTCTCTGGAGGATTAAGTCTCATTGCTCTGGGCAAACTCATAACCTTTTGTCGACAGCTACCAGCAACTCATTATGTTGCATTTACATCATGCTCCATCATCACACAGCACACGCTCTATGGCTATGCTTGCAGCTATGTGATGCTACATGGTAATACTGATGTTTTGCTTGTATAAATTGTTGATGTTTATCACATTAATTAAGTGCATACTAATATTACACTAGTTCGCACGTAAAACAAATGCTGGAACTGACAGGATTGTCAAATATTTGGTCATAAACCAAAAACTAGAAACAAATTATTATTTTGAGCTACTCATGGCAGTTAATCTAGGGCCACAAATGTCTCTACCAAATTTCATTGCTCACAATGCAAACAGTACATAACTAAATAAGGTTTGTTTCCAATATGCAACACAGTCAAACGTGGGAATTCAGGATATAGATGAGACTTAAATGGTTGGGGTTGATCCTATAACATGAGGTAGTCCGGCCATAACACTATGGACATACGTGTACACATAGAGGTACTAATGCTAAGCTAGGTCTTCATAGCAGGATTATGTGCAATATTTATGTTCATCATAAAATAAACCTAACAAAAAACATCAATATCAAAATCCAACCAATGTATCAGGATGGCATATCGAAAGACCCTCTAAAATAACATATTGTCATAAAATCAGTCCCTTCATTGAGTTACATAGTTATGTGTTCAGTAATACATATAAATATAAAAATCAGAGCCAAAACGTATAAACAATGTACAAAAATTAATATAAAAGAATGGATTATCCCCTACTCATCTGGAATAATTTTGATAGGAATGGCCAGCCTTCCCAAGACAACATGTAGAGAACCTTCCTGGTTCTTTTTCGGCTTTGACCTCTGACCTCCACTTAAAAGCTGCAGCAGGTCCACAACACTTGAACTACTATTTGCCCTCTTTTTCTGCTGGGGTTTTTTGGTGACTTTTTTAGCAGTGGTGGCCTTGGTTTTAGGGGGCGTAGGTACTGTTGTAGTAGTTCTCTTTACAGTGGTAGACTTGGTGGGTTTTGGGGTCGTGGCTGTTCTCTTTGTAGACGTCTTTACTTTCGGAGAGTTGTGGTCCACCTTTTTCTCGTTTTGTTTAGAGTTGCCCTTGTGTGGCTTTGACGACTTCTTTGAACGACTCTCCGAAGACCGTCCACCCTCCGCAATCTTCTTTGGAATCGGTGCGTCTGATCTGATCGAATTTTTGCGTCCATTATTTTTGGGGGGATCCTTTTTTGGTACAGGCTTGGCAGATTTTGCTGGGTGCGTTTTATGGGACGGTGGATCCAGTTGGAATTTAGTTATTGCATCTTTTTTAACTTGCCTCGTGTTTGCTTTGTTTGGCTGTAAAACACGCTTCGCTGTCACAGGCCTCCTGCTGTCTGGCTTTTTTGTTTGAGGCTTTACTGTAGTTCGAGTTGTAGATTTCAAAGTAGTCCTGGGTTTACTCAGTGTGGTCTTTTTGACTGAAGACCTTGCTGACACTTTACTTTTGGATGTGACAGACTGAGGCCGTCTAGTACTCTTCACACTTGAGGTAGTGGTGGTGGCTGCGGGTTTGTGTCTTCCTCCCCTCCGAGATCCTGAGGCGGACCTGTTTGTGGGGAGGCCTGGGGTTGGTATGCTTCTAGGGACTGTGGCTCTACTGGTTAATGGACTTGTAGTAGATGAAATTTTGACTGGAGTCTGGGATGTCGAGTATGCTGGGGGTGCGAGGACGGTGGTTAGTGGAGGCAGAGCCCTCTTCTCTTGGGGTGAACGCGAAGTCTGTCTAGAGCGTTTCATCTTGTTCATCTCCTGAGCTAGGGCAGTAAAGCCATCGATCAGGATCTCCAACCGTCCCTCCAGTCTGCTTAGACGCGTTTCCATGTCTGTGTAGCTCTTGTCCAGCTCTTCAACTTTCTTGGTCTTCTCAACTGCGGTCGTGACGCTAATGAGCTCCTTCAGCTGAGAGCTGAGATTAATCTGCTGCTCCCCAATGCTGCGAATAGCTTCTTTCATATCCAGTGTGTTTTTTTCCAGCATGCTCAGCCGTTGGTTAAAAGTGTTCAGGTGGATCCGAAGCAGGTGCTGGAAGCTGGCGTCTCTACTCTCTGGGCTGGGCGTAAAGCGAGGTGGGAGCCTGGTCACGGATCTGTTGGGAGTAATTGACACATTGCCCCGTACAACTGTTGTAGTGGAACGAGTAGTGCGGCTGTTGTTCGGAGTGGACTGTAACGCCTTTGTCGGGATCACAACCATTCCTACAGTGGTCGGCCAATCACCGTCATCATCATCGTCCCCACTGCCGTACACTGGTACCTCTTTCTCCCAGCTGAAATTAAAAACAGGCTCTGCTCCGCAGCTCACAGGCAAGAGACCTTCTACTGGCTTCTCCAGGAAGATGTCCCCACAACTGTCCGCAGATGGCCTCTCTTTTCTTAATGTCAAAACAGTAGAATCAGGCAAGATGCAGGGAGACACGTTCAAGCAATACATCATTTACGTGCTGGTCTTCCACCGAAGTCACCTCATCATCTTTGCTCAGGGAAGGCAAAGATCGATTAGCCGGACAGGAGTCCATCATAAATGCCATGTCTACATTTATGTCATACAGACCCAGGAAAACACGGTATGTATGTAAATTTGATGTGTGCACAGACTGAGAGATCACATAAGCCAACACCTCAAAACTGTGCTACTGGCCAAGCGCAAAGCTGAAGCAGCAACCACTGAGAGGGCTTAAGGAGATAAAGCGAAGGACAGACGAAAGCAAAAGAAAGAAGCAGACGACTATAAAGGTATCCTCAAGACACACAGCACTGTTATATTTCCTTTGGCTATCTCATTTTCCATGAACCATGAACAGTTAAGATTCTGGATAATGACATTCTCATTACCACCAAGGCCCTTTATCCTATGAAAAAGATGTCATTGTACCACAGCAGATATAACAAAACATGATATCCACCAACCAATCCACAGCTCAAAACCTCTCCAGTACATCAGAATGGGTGGCACAGATTTGCATCTCCCATCCCTTGACTCCCTTGACCAATGAATCACAACTGCTGGGGAAAATAAAACAGAGGGATGCAAACCACAAACATGCTGATATCCCTTTCCTGTGAAGGAAACCGCTTGGTGCTACTGCCAGCCAGTAACCCCCAAACACTGAGCAGCGTCCAGAGGACCATGATAGGAAGAGAGACGAACAGAAAAAGAGCAGAAAGAGAAAGGTAGTGGGACGTACCTTTCACAGCGTCTGCCGGTGTATCCTGGCGGACAGTTGTTACAGGTCGGCTGACCATCGGAATCCAGGTAGCAGGTGGACGAGAATCTGTGCCAACAGAGGGCCAGGCTCATTCCGGTAGCATTCGTACACAGTTTATGAGGCATTTGTGTCGCTTTTTTTTTTGTTTTTTAGCCTGCGCCTTGCTTGCTTGCACTGTTTACTTTGCCTTATTCAGCATAAAAGAGAATATTTAACAGTAATCTACACTGACTGAAATGAACTGACACAAGTTCAAAAGACTTCAAAACATGAACTCACTGGTTTCTGGCAGTGATTCCAGGACAGGGACATGGCTGGCAGGCCTGAGCACCGTCCGTTACTGGGTTTCCATAGTAACCGTCCTGACAGCGCTCACACCTTGGGCCAGCCGTGTTGTGGAGACATTGCTTTAGGTCAGGGCACACACACACACAAATAAGGAGGGGGTGAGATCCACAAGGCAGTTCAATATACACTGCTTTGCGAGCGACACTCTGCTTCCACATGTTGGGATTTGCCAAGTACCCATTAGTGCATTCCACTGCGGAGATCAAAGCGTGTTTGACTGTGGCGGAGGAAAGTAGGGGGAAGGAGGAGGAGCATGAAACCTACCAGACACCTGCCGGTCTCCAGGTCACAGCCGCTCGCGTGACCATTGCAGTCGCACTTCTCGCATGTGCCCAGGTAAAGGCCAGAGCTGGATCGAGTGTAACCTTCTTCACACTCCTGCAACCACATGGAAAAAAAGCACCTCACATGATTAGCAAGTGATGACAAACAGGAATAGGTCTTTGTTCCTCTGCAGGAGAGAGTCAGGCTGCAATTATCACTGAGCACTGTAATGGAAAAGGTAGAGACTTAACTGTGCTATCCCTAACATGTTTAGGCATATCTGTGCCTTGTGCTCACTTCTTTTTTTTCAATCTGAAACAAAGTCAAACTGACACGACAGTCTAGTTGTGTAGCCAGTAGATGTGCAGTGTGATCCAATTGTACTTGGATCACCTGATAAGAAACGCACCATTCCCATGACATGGGAAGATTGTGAGATGGGGTTGAAAGACACTCAGATACTGTTTCTGTACCTGGCAGGAGGGTCCTTTGTATCCCTGAGGGCAGGCACACTCCTCCACCTCCAGAGCTTGATCACGGCTACTAGACTGTGGAGTAGCAATGTCCATCTTGATGTCTGAGATGCTGTTCAGGATAAAAAACACACACACACACAGACACACAATACACTTTAGATTTGCTACTTTGAGTGGTATGAATGGAATAACAAAGGGGGGAAAGGAGTTCCCAGCATACCTGCTCTCAGCCATGTTGTCTGCATAGGTGGCCCTGATCATGAAAACAGCCACGTCGGCCAGCGCCATCAGCAGGTGCTCGCGAGTGCACGGCTGCCCGTCAGCACGACGCCACGCAGACTGGAAGGACAGACAAGGGAGAAACGGTTGTCGACACAAGTTACGCGAGGATTAAGATTTTGGTCCTGAAGCTCTGAACGCACCTCCCTGAAGGTCACAGCGATGGTCTGTGGGACGCGTGGCAGCGGCTTGGTCTGTGAATAGTGTTCCAGGAAGATGCCATTGCCCTGGAGAACCACATCTGGCTGGCCGTCAATCACCAGCGAGCGCTGAAGCGGCTCGAAGCGGACGGTGTAGTGAAGCTTCCCGCCATAGGCTGTCACCTGGAGGTGAAATGAGAGGCTCGTCTCAACAAAAGTGGAGAGTGGAAAGGTATTTCACCCAATGATGTTGTGAGGGGAGTCACAAGTCACCATTGTCAGGTCAGACTACAAGTTCAAGCCAAAGGTTCAAAGGAGGCTTGCTGTGTGGACAAGTGCAGCCTTGGCAACATGTTGAGGCCTGACTGAGTGGGACAGAAAGTGAAGAGAAACGGAGCAGTTTGTTTCTCTGCTCCCTCCTAATGTGCTTTTTTCCCTCTCACCTTATCTCCTCTGAAGCTCCCAGGTAGGACCCAGTAGTAGATGTCGTTGGGGACAGAGGAGAAGGAGCGGTACACGATTTCAGAGGAGCCCCTCTGGGAGATGCCTTCAGTGATCGTTTTGGTGTTGGCACTGTTGGAGAGGGAGAAGAGCTGCCCGTTCACCCCTCCTCGCACCTGAAGAGACACAAAACCACCATGTGAATGAGATGGGAGCTCCTGATTCTGACCTGATCCCTCTTGAGCCCAATCTCTGTTTGCACACTTCTTCAGCATCTGAAAGGATTTGCTGATACAGCACGGCTGCTCAAACATTGAGTCAAACCTGGGTAGCGACAATCTGCACTCCTCCTCCTCCTCCTACTATTAACAACAGTGGCAACCGACCTGTTCTCGATTCCACGTGGAGCTGGCACACTGCTTGGTGACGCCCATGCAGAAACAGCGCAGACAGCCCTCGGGGTTGTCCTCAGAGAGATGGAAGAACCCGGGCTTGCAGTCCTCACACAGAGTGCCTACCACATTGTTCTGCACAGAAACAAACACATGCACATGTGTAATCCATCTGCCTGTCAGGCTCATTTAGACAGCAGGACAAGAAAATGAACAACAGATTCCGCTTAATGCTTGTGTTTTCATTGGAGTATTGCACTTTTTACAGTTTGCCACATTGGATATATACCTTGCAGCTGCATGGAGTGCTGCTGGAGCTGATAACCCCTCTTCTATCGCACTTGTAGCTTACTGCAGGGAGAGAGCAGTGGAAAGACGGTGACGTGGGGAAGGGAATGAAGAGTTCACCTGGGAGTGTTCCAACCTTTCTGCATACCTAAGCCATGACCACATACTACAGCCCACTGTAACACCATTGTAAAAAACGATGGTAATCATTACATAGACTTACGACCTCATTGTCACACTATCTTCGAATGACTGACACATACGATAGGAGGAAAGATAATCAAGGTGCTGACTATTTCATACATTTCAATAATAACTCCAGAAATGTCAGAGCGTGTGTGGAACGTACACTGGTTGCTGGGAACGCATTTTCCATCGGTCAGAAGGGGGTTGCCCTGGAAACCATCTGCACACCTGTAAAGAAACAAACAAGATCCAATCTGATCCGCCTCACACCACAGTTTGCATCTCACATCAATACTGCCAGCACTGGTCTATTTTTATCTTATTTATTTTTATTTCTGATGGACATTGCTTTATCCACGTACTGTAGGTCTATTTATATCTGCTTCACCTTAAACTTCAACAACCTTATGTAAGTTCAAACAGTATCCTCGTTCTATTTTTATTCTTGTAACGTCACTAACTTGCTTTGTGTTTTGGATTCAACTGCTCTATACGCCTTTCAACTACGCCAGTGGGAACAAATAAAGGATTTAAAATAACAGTGAATTGGATCACCTAATGCATCCGTCACAGTGAATGTTTATTCTTCCAAATAATTCTTTATCTAAGTGGGAACTTATGGGTAAATAAAAGATTAATATGTTGAGCAAAAACAAAAGCAAGTAGGTCGAACAAAGTTTTTGCTTCAAGCTCTATCTTCATCCCTACAGGTGTAGAAGTAGAGGACAGTGTGCCAGAAGTCTGGACTGATTTTCATTAACGATATTGCTGCCATCTCCAACCAATTCAAAGGGCAATTTGAAGACACAGCTGGTGATATCAGCTTCCTCACTTCTCGCAGCGCCTTCCTGTGTAGCCGTGCCTGCAGGCGTCACATGTTGGCTGTTGGTCAACATCTAGGAAGCAGGTGTTAGAAAACCTGCAGAGCATGATGAAGAAGCCGCAGATTTAAAGTTAGAAAACAGTTTCATCTTTGACATGGCGACCAAAGTATGGTGAAACGAATTGGAGTATCTGATACGTTGTGTGGGTGTGTCTATGTACACATGTGCATGTGTGGTCTGGAATGGACTGTGACCTTACCGGCGTGAGGGATCGGAGTACGGACAGGGGCAAGGCTTGCAGTCATCAGGGCGACCTCGGCTCGGGTCACCAAAGAAGCCTGGGCGACACTTGTCACACTGTGGACCCTCTGTGTTGTGCTGGCAGCTCTGTGCGGGGGAACACACGGGTCATTCTTTTACATCGACGCCAAGAGTTTGAAAGGAACAGTCTGACATTTCTGAAAATACACTTTCTTTGGCAACAACTGGAAAGGAAGCTAATTTTGCGTCTGCACTTCAAATATGAAGGGATTGGTGAAAATTGATCAACGAATCTTAGCACTGACATAGAGAGAAAGAAGAGAGTGTATTGATCTAGCAAGTTGTATCTTATCAGTTGCGTCATTTCCTTTGTCTCTGGTGTAAGCTGGACTAGTTGTTGCGCTATGTGTTTTTGACCATAATTCTAAGTCTAATTCAATAAATTCAAGCATGAGACTTGATAGTTGTCTATTACCAGACAGTGTCCGTTAACCGGATCACAGGCGCTCGCATGTCCATTGCAGTTACAACCAGCACAGGTGCCAAGATAGGATCCACCGGGGACGCGCTCGAAATCAGAGGAGCACATCTCACAGGACAAGCCTGAGTATCCAGGAGGACATCTGAGAATGATAAATATGGCCACTGTCAGGCAGAGCATTCAGCTGTCTCCGTGACACAAATTCAATTGTCAAAATACAAAACCACAAATCACAAACCTTCCTCGGGTTGGAAATAAAAAACAGCTGACTGAAACACATTGGGTTTATTTTTATTTACTTTAGCCCTGGCTGTGACTAAACTCATGGCACTACTACATTTCAAAAGAAGTCAGAAAGTGCAGGAATCCCCCACAGCATCATTCTGTCATCTTTACTTAAGGGTTTTCTTGGTCGTACCTGCACTCCTCAACTTCTCTGGCGTGACCCGAAGTGCTGAACTCCACAGCGGTGATGTCCATGACTATGTCGCTGAGCGCCACGCTGACCATGTGGTTGTCGTAGATGGTGCGGATGTTGATGCTGTCCAGGTTGGCCAGCGTCATCATCAGATCCTCCCTGGTCACTGCGCGCCCATTGGAGTGCTGCCACTTATCCTAGAAACAAATCAACAAGCAAGTTCACAGATGCAAATCTGTGCCACCCATCTCCCAGATTCATGATGGGAGATGTGTGCAATGTGAAAACTTGGCATAAGTAAATGTTTCGTTAACCTCTGTGAATTTGATCTCCTTCTGGTTGACATCTCTGGCAGGGGTGGGGCCTCCTCTGCCGTACAGAAGTCTGCGTCCATTTCCGACCATAATCACGTCTGGCTTCTGCACTACTTCGGACAGACCGCGTGCCACTGTGTACCGGATCTTGTATTTCAGAGATCCTCCGTAGGAGTCAATCTAAAAATAGAGTTTCAATTATAGTATCGCCCCGCTGTGATCAGCTAAGTGAAACAAAGAATCTCACTAGTTATGGAACTGACCTTGTTGCCAAGAAACTGGCGAGGGAGGGTCCAGAAGGAGTCGAGGTTGAGGAAACGACGGGACAGGTCCACAAGCTGAAACTCCTCCATCTCAGGGTTGATGAGGAGCTGAGTGGATGAGAGAGGAGGAGTGCCTGGCCTGGAGGGGTAGGAGACATTCACCCCTGGAAATGAGAACAACAGAAACTTCAATGTTAGGGTGACATGTTGTTACACGTTGCTATATTGGCTTGGCTTATTTAACATCAATGGCTTCCATGCCTTTGAAATCTTCTTCGTCATTGAATCGAAGGCTGATCTGGTGCCGGTAACGACCGGTACGTTTGCAGTTCTTGGTTATACCGGCGCAGAAGCAGGGCACACAGCGGCCGTCAATACTGAAGTGACCATCGGGACAGTTGCCTACAGAGGACGAGGGGAAAAAAAAAGTATTCATTTACGTCTTTAATGCATCCATTATTTCTGATGGTAAACACACAGCAACAGTGCAGCTTCCATACCTGGGTTTGGATTGGAAGTGAGAGTCAGCACTCCGTCTGGGATGCCAAACACCAGGCCTTTGGCGTTGAGGGCCTCACAGGTGTACGCCCCCTGATCTGCCTCCTTCACATCACGAATGGTCAGGGTGCCCCGGCCATTCTCACTTGTCATGGAGATCCTGTGAATATGGAAACGCTCTCATCATTCTTTTTTTCACTACTTTCACTACTGGGTTTCACAACCCACCGGAGAGTCTCTATCGACTTTGGCACGCAATAAAATGAACCCCGTTGTTTTTGACTCTCACTGTAAAAAATCTGCAGAAATATTGCTTCATAAAGAGCCATAAAATCCAGCTGTAGTTATGTCACTGTAGTCACAGCAGACAACACCCAGTGTAAAAAACCTGCACCAGCAACTTTTGGAGGTCCCCCACACCACAAATATCTCAGCAATTAAAATCCCACAGATACAATTAGGTTGGTAACACTAATCTGAACAGGGCTGCAAAGAGTTATATTGCGGTCTGAAAGAACACTTAGCATATGTCAGGTGAGAGTTATTTGTAGGGAAGGCAAATTCAAAGCCATTCAAGGTCTGCTACTGATCCATTAAGTTGGACCGGCTTTCACCAGATGCAGATGTTTTGTTGGAGACAGAATTGCCAGAGCACATGTTTTTTACCAAAGCAGCATCAACACAAATCAATTTTCAACAGAGCATGTCACTTTAAAACATTTTCAAAATCAGTTTGGCAGCATGTCCCAGAGACACCGTATAATCTGTAATGCCCCAAACCCCCAATATTCTCACTTGGAGCAGCAGCTGTGGCTGCCCACTGCTATGTGTGTCTCCTGCCTTATCATGAAAGTGGATTCATTACAGAAAGCAATTACTCTGTGTCGATCAAAAAAAGTGAAACAAAAACTGGACAGTAAAGTCTCAGCCGTGTCAACAAACGCACCGCCCGCTGGTAGGAATATGTCCCCAGTTGAGTCTCCAGGTAATGATGGGTGTGGGTACTCCCACAGCCTGACAGGTGAACGTCACTGTTGACCCCCGTGCAGCCTGAATGGACTCTTCCGGTGGGCTAGTGACGGAGGGTGGTGCTGAAAAATGCCAAGACGATTAAAAAAATTGTTCATAACACATTAAAAATGAACATCCGAAAAAGAAAGGAAAGCTTGTGACTAGTGACTGGAATTGGGTGGCTCATAAATGCCTGAAAATCAGGGGAAACACAATTCCCTGTTATGGACGGACAATTCCCTTTCAGTTCTGAGGAATAGCTGGTTCACAAAAAGCTCTGTGTCTCGGCCAGAGCACATGTGTGAAAAGAGGCCGGTTCACAGTAAATTAGGCACACTACACAAAGAGACTTGCAGGGTGACTATAGAGAGGAGAGTCAAGGGGGCATGGAAAGAGTGCAAATAGCAAAAAAAAAAAAAAAAAAAAAAAAAGAGCGATCTGCACACGGGGGGGAGAGGAAGAACGAAGGAGCAGAGAGCTGGAGACAGCTGCTGGGGCGAGACTTACTGCAGCCGTACTCATCGGAGCGGTCGGGGCAGTCGGGTTCATCATCACACTGGTAACTCGCCGGGATGCAGGTGCGGTCGCTCAGGCATTCAAACTGCTCAGGGGCACATCTGTCACTTGGACCCTTGGTGGCTGCAGAGGTGGAACACAGCATTCAGTAGCATTATAATGTGAGTGAGAAATACAAAGTTGAAGCTTGTGGTCTGTACACTTTGATTATGTCAGTGCAAGTCTGAAAGTTGCTTTCTCCAGCTCTACCCAACATCCACCTCTGAGCTCCCCAATTATCACGTCGCAGTGTTAGCCATGCTGCCTTGATTTACGGCGCCTTCTGTGCATGGTAACAGCTGCTTTCTCCTGCCTGCAGGATTAATGCTAAGCTCGTTAGCTCTCACTTATCTTGTACAACTCTGGACATTCTATCCAACTCTGGAAGTTTCACTAACCAGGAAAAAATGTACAATTACTGTACACTGTAATTGTACAGTGTACAAGGACAGCACATATGGGAAGAATGTCCTTGACGACAGCAGCAAAGTATTTGTACTTACGGCAGTCTGTTTCATCTGAATGATCCTCACAGTCGTTGTCTCCATCACAGCGCCAGAGCTTGAGGGCGCAGCGGCCGTTCTTACACTTGAATTCGTTCGGTTCACAGGGGGATGGGGTGCCTGCGAAGGCAGTCAGTGGACGATATGTAACAGACATCATCAGATAGCACGTGTCGGCATGCAAAAGCGCTGCGTTACCCACCGCATCTGAACTCGTCGCTTCCGTCGGCGCAGTCTCTCTCCCCGTCACAGATGTAGTCTCGAGGGATGCACTCTCCGCTCTGGCACGTGGCCTGATCCGCTCTACAGGGTCCAGCCGGACCGGGTGGTCGCGGGGGCTTCTTGGATGTGGTGGTTGTGGTTGGAGTGGTGGTGAACACCGGCGGGCCTGGTTTTATTTCTGAAACAAATCCCCAATTAAACAAAGCAAATGTACAAGGTAGGGTTGTTTTTTTTTCAAGCTGTTACCGCAGCTCTCCAGCCACATCCAGCCAGTCTTTCATGCCGTAGCCAACTGTTACAACTTGCCCGCCAAGCTGAAGCCACTCACCACAATTGGTCTCATCACTCATGTCTCTGCAGTCTGGTCTGTTGTCACACAGGTATTCCATCAGGATACATGTCCCATCACCACACCTGTGTTCATCTGGCATGCAGGGTCTGATGCTGGGGGTGACTACGAGAGATGCAGAGGGGGGAGGGGGACCGGGGGAAGGGGGCTGTGAGGGATCACAGACATGCAGGCCAAGGCTACACTACGGCTAGGAGTCTACTCTACTCTATGAATTTCATATCACAGCACAAATAAAACAAAGTGAGGTAAGCGAGCCTTACTAGAGCAGGAGTAACGCAGGCGTGTTGCAGAGATTGTCTTTAGAGATGTACTCTCAGGTTTTCAAGAAAATTTTCAAGGAGAGTTTTTGGAAGTACTTGTTTGCAAATTCTTTCATAGGGTGTAAAACAGAACTGGATATGTGCTATTTAGACACTAACTGATAAATAGACAAAACAGGTGACACAGGACATAGACAGCGAGACTGACATGACAGAACGGACAAGCACAGACAGAAAGAATAGACTAAATGCAAGACAAGATTAAACATGGACTAGATTCCACACATATTGGACAAAGTATACTAGTCACACAGACTATAATAGACCAAATATTTGACGCAGCCTAAATTAGACTGACTTGATGAATCATACGCATAAACGATACTAGACCATGAGCAGATGAGATAAATCGGACACTTAACGCCTGACACTTGATAGCTTAAGCAGAGACAAAGACCAGAAGAATAGACATGAAAACTAGACTAGACTAGATGCTGAAACTAGCCTAGAGACACACAAAAAAATACATTGAAAAGATTGGACACAGAGACCTAAACAGAAAAGACAGGCAGTCAGGCGCTTTATCCCCTGAGTTACCATTACCATTATCTATCCTACTCCATCAGTTGCCATGCCTATGTGCGATAAATCAGAAGCTGGTAGAGATGGTGGTGAACAGCAGCATTTCTAATCAAACTCATGCCATGCAGAGGTCCATATTCGCTGTGCACTACTGGCCTTCCACGCCCACACTCAGGCGTCTATCGGTGCTTTTCATGCAAAGCAAATCGTCACGTCGCATAACCGCTGTACACGTCACAGCACGAGTCAAAACGGAAAAAAACGCTCGACTGTTGTTTCTAAACAACTAAAGCCATCCTACGGGTTTCTACAGCACAGTCGGCTCAGTCACCGTGCAGCCCACAGTACAAACCTGGCACGGCTATGGGCTCCACTGGAGGATGAGGATGAGCTAGAAACGTAGAGGGAAACGTTAAGGACACTGTCGCCCCTTCTGTCGGACCTTCATCTGCTGTGAGTGTACCACTCGCTTGTCTCGACGGATCAGCAGCACCCCTCTCCCTCCCTTTCGCTGGAACCTTACCTTCTCCGAGTCGTCTGAACTGAAAGCCCTGGACCGATGTGACGTAGGAGGCGATGGCGCCTTCCTTCACCACGTTGTACAGTATGCTCCGGATCTGTTCGTGGTTGTTGTTGTATTCGGATCCTACGTCCAGCTCCACAAATACATCCACACCGTCGTCCCTTATCACCTTCCTGCAAACACAAAGACAGACCTAGTCAGGCTGCACTTTGTGTGTGTGTGGAGGGCCCAGCAGAGCCTTCAAGAGGAAAGCTCTTCAGAGGAAATGTTTCTCTTTGGAACTACTGGTGATGAATTACTGACTGCAGGCCTGCGCTGTCTGCCTTGAGCGGTATGGAAAAAGGAAAAGAAATATCACCTGGCCTGAGCAAGACACACAGGCGGCGGCAGCAACGCACAGCTGCAGGCTATCTACTTTAGGTGTCACAAGGTGTGATTGAAAGCATCAGTGTTCTTACTTAATGAGTACCACGCTGACTGTCTGGACACCTTGAATCCTGTTGTACTCCGACTCCAGCTGAAGAGGGAAAAGCATACTCGGTGAAGCCGAAGCCAAACAAAGTTTTATGTATATGCATATATATCAGGTAGAAGGACATCCATGCTTTAACAAGCAAAGTCATAAAAGCATAAATGGCATGCCTGAACCTTATAAGGCATTTGCAGAGCTTCGTACACTTCTGGTTTCTCCTGTGAGAAAAGGACCTACCGTGTCCACCACCGCTTCAGAGATCTCATGAAAGGCTGGTGAGAAGATGTCCTCCAGCTCGGGCACAAAGACCAGGGAGTCGGTGAAGTTGACGAGAGCTCTGTAATAAACTACAGGGGAGGAGAATCTGTCAGCTAAACCACACGTTAACAGACAATGACCACAGGCTCAGCATTAATAACCATCTGTTGCCAGGTTTAGATCGCGTAGGCCAGATTCAAGCTGTTTAGTTTATTAAAGACAATGTGAGGCTGAGATGCTGTTTGGGAAGTATTTCCCGGAGGAAAACTTTTGGTTAAATGTTTGAGAAAGGTAAAAAAACTGAGGGGCATGACTGCGGCTTACGAGACAGCCACGTACAAATTATGGCGTCTATTTCCATATCTCAATTATGGTCCCTACTAAAACGGACCACTGCAGGGTTGCACCAACCGTGGGCCTTAACAAGCCGCACACGCTGGCACAGGCACGCTCTTGCCCGCATACTACTCAATAAATATACATTTAGGTGAAACCATGAGATTACAGTATCAAGGCGCTTCTTTCTGTGTGCGTGTGTGTGTCATAACGGTGGAGACACACGCCCAACATATGCCATTATTTTTTGGGAAACAGAAGGCTGATGGATGTCACTCGACGACGTCTGCTGTAAAGACTTCAGTCCACTGTCTGAAGTGTAGTCAACATGCAGCGTTCTTGGATTTCGGCCAAACTAGCAGGGCCACGGTTTTGGACCAGACGTCCTGATTGAACGCTGATGATATCAGAGAGTTGGAAGGTGAGTGGGAGTTTGAGTCAGCATCGCTACTGTGCCAGCAGCTGCAGAGGAAGAAGAAGAAAATCCTCAGTGAGTGAATGTGGGAGGTGGTGGGGTGGGGTGGGGGGGCTTTCGCTTTCCCTCTGCACGTCCTGTCAAACACATCAGGCAGGCAGGAAAGCAGTAGTGGGGGCAGCCTGCAGCACGAGTTACATCAATGGTGACTGCTGTGTTAACTGGTCTGACTGGTCATTAAATATACAGGTCAACTGGTGAAACATACTGTAAGGCTATTCAGGAATGAATCACTACCTCATGGTGAGGCCGTGATATTTATGAAAACGAAGCTCACTAATTATACTTAATTTTGCATTAATGTGTAATATACTGTATTAACAGGCACTATGTAAAACTTTGTGCCCATTATTATTTCAAGATATTAAAATTTCTTAATTAAAGTTTTACTTGCTGGCTCTGGGTTACTTTTCTTCTTCAAACCAGAACTTTCACAATTACAACTTTGATCGTTGTTCAAAGTCCCTTTGTTTCAATGGGAAGACTGGTCTGATCTCATATCTACTGCGTCCACTGTCTCTGCTCAAATGTCTGAGCACAGAAAAGTTGCTACACTGAGCCTGACCTTGTCCTCGAATCAAATTCTTTTTGTAATTCTCTCTTTTCCCATTTTGCTCTTCGGTCTCAGCACACAAACCACTCCACCCATCTGCCAGATATAGTGCCTTGGTTAGGGCAGGACACCAATCATGACGTAATGCTGATTTATTTAAATGCTTTGGTAAGTAACAGACACTCCTCTTTGCACAGATTGGTGCCGTTTTGAAAGCCACATCCCAAACGTTTGGCATTTAAAGGGATCAACTGTCTCCTGAGCTGTGTTGACTTTTGGAGCGTCAGGATGTTTATATCCCATTTTTCTATCAATCGATGCCAGAGAGATAACTTAACGATCGATTCCTCCACTGCAACTTTTTATATACGGTCAAGTTCTACATGTCTACAACGGCTTTATTAGCAACATAAATGACTCATTATCAATAGAAATGTCAGCTGTTATATTATAATTCCAATGTCACAGGCTTAGCTGATGAAACTTAAAATAGCCCAGGCCCGCAGGGTGCCCCGTTCTCACACTCCTGCCAACACTTTGTTAGGACGAGCCTGCCAGCCTCTGATTTCAGACTGGCAGTGTGAGTTTAGGGAGGAAGTCAATATTTGTACAGTTTCTTGCAGTCAGATGCAACTTGCCATGCCAAAAGCAAAGGAGCCATGTCCTAAGGAGCCAGCTCTGCTGAGCCTTCAGTTGCAAAAGTGCATGCCCAAATATGTGCAAAACAATAAATCTGCACCCACACATACACACACACACACACGCAAATACACACACACACCAACATCCTTTGTGCAAATGACTTCTTCCCTTCCCATTTTTGATTATTACATTGCACTAGATGTGACACACATATAGCACGCATTTATTATACTTACCAAAAAAGCTACTGAATTGAGGGATAAAGATTTTACACTTCACACTTGTTTCTCTGTGTCGAAGACCTGCGGGGAAACCTTCTGCTTCCCTTCTTGGGCTTTGGCTAGTGAACGCTGCACACAAACCACTCCTTTAAACACTGCTAAATTTTCTTCCCCTACACGCAGTCTTGGCACCGTGAGACATCCAACTCCTTGTGAGGAAAGGCCTCATTTATGACAAAGTAAACCAAGAGCTGCCTATGAAAACACGCAGCGAGGTGAACATGTAGCGACAGAGCTGCAGGCTTTTAGCGCAGCCTGGCAGGGGGCCGGAGCGCTTGCTCTGCAGACCGTTACTGTCGGACTTATAGGATTGATTGTTAGGCCTGAATGTGGAGCCAGGAGACAGGCAACATCAAAGTAAGTCATCAAAGCGCCTCATTTGACCCGCATATAATCTAATCACTTGAGTGGGTACTCGCCGCCAGTTCAACAGCAGCCCGTAGCCCCGGCTCTCTCTGAGCTCGCCGCTCTGACGTTACGGCCGGGCGAGTGCGGGACTGCCGCCGGCGGACATCCTTTGATTAGAGCGCCGGGTTGTGCCCCGCCGCTAACGAGCGCCTCTGTTGTTCTGAGACCAATTCTCCTTTGCATCACTCAGTGTTTCCAGAAAGAAGGAGGATGGGGGGGTAGGGCGGTGGGGGGGTGGGGAATCCCCTTGCTAAGTGAGACGAGATCATCGGAGCGCAGACATGACGGCTGGGGGCGGGTTAAAAAAAAGAAAAAGAAAGAAGCATTCCACACTTTTAATTCACAAACTTATTTCACTATTAAAGCTGTTCGGCAGAACTGTGGCGGCTTTGTGCCACGGGCCCCCTCTGAACACATGGGGGCCTATTGCTGGAGACAAAGACTTGATTGAGCAGAGAGCCCGGCGTGGCCTTTAAAGCCAAGCTGCGTTGGGTTTGACCTTCAACCCCCAAGGCAGCATCAGCCCAGCACCGCCCGAGCCATTTAGAGAAGGAGTGAGGGAGAGCCAGAATCTATAAGAGCAAGATCCAAACCACAACGCCTTAGCTATCCTGTCACAAACCTTTAAAAATGTGCCTTTTTCCATTCTGTCGGCTTTCCCTATTTCTCTCCCTTATCACATCTCGCTCTCTCACTGCCGTACTGTAATATATTCATATGCCAGCTGCCTCTTTCTCTGCTTAAGTCGTGTAGACAGGACCCCTGCTACTTAACCCTTTTCTTGGTGGCCAGCCAAACAACTCTGTTTCCAAGTCCACTCATTGCCCTCTGGGGAACTCTTCAGAATAACTTCTGGCTTCACTATTAAGCTTGACCTGTCGTGCTCTCCCACGGCTCGCAATGAAAGCATAAAAAAGCACCATCTTGTATCAAAAAAATCATTTTTTTAAATACTCATAGTGTAATGGTTCTGCGAAACAGATGGTGTAGACCACTGAGACCATCTGCATGAGGATGACGTTAAAAAGTGTAATTTTCAAATTAAGTTTTGGGACAGGTTTGTGCGAGTGCTGGCAGTTCACATGTATGAGCCCTGTGTGCAGGTCCAACACATCTTTACAGAGATAGCTACAGCTGGAAGTACGAGTGTAGTAGTCATTCGAGTGTAATGAATTACAGTATTACTCGATGGAACAACCCCATCATTTTCCGCTGGCATCAGAAACATCGGGAGACGCCTGCAAGACACTTGGAAAAACAGACTCGTTGGCCTTAAAACATGGCATGCCCGAGCTGAGTCTTCCTTGGAATGTTATCTGAGAGTCTGTTTGGAAATGAGAGTGCATAACTGAGCATAGCAGGTGACAGCAGAGCGTGCCAGAAACAAGAGAGGAGACAAACCGCAGTATAAAATAGACAGAAGCACTTGAGGACTTACTGATGTTTGGTTCAACTGAGCTCTGTATGTTCCGCAGATGTGACGAGTCCACCCAGTGAGCTATGGCAGCAAATGGGGGGGGGGCAAAGAGCAAGGAGCAAGAGACAGGGTAGGGGGGGGCATGACGCAGAGGTCGACGGGGCACAAACAAGAGCCAAAGGCCAAGGATCAAACGAGAAAAGCGACACAAGGACCGGGGAGAAGGTTCGAGTTAGCCAGGCAGGTGCAGAGAGGTTACAGTTTCGGGAAAGTTAGAGAGGAGATGGTTGTAAGCAGAGGAGAGAAAATAGAAAGTGACAATGAGTAAGAGAATAGGCACAGGAGTTGTCACAGAAACAGGAAACCATTAAAAGTCATAGAGCTGGAGTTAAAATGTAAAGAAAAAAAGGATGTATCTCTTCGAATGTGAAGGAATGCATCAGTGAAATAGGCCCAAGAAAACAGCAAGAAATGAAAATAGAGTTGTCACAGCAGTAAAGACAGAGTGGAGTCAGAAATGTCAATGTCAGCTCTGTCAGCTCTCTCACAAACTGCTCCACTAATCATTACCATCCACACGCTGTGGGTATTCCTACTCAGTGAGACAATGGATCCTGTGGTTTTTGTTTGTTAATGAGTTTAAGTCTGGAACACAAACTCACAGACACACACAGACACACAAGAAAGACTGCTTGCATCAAGGAGACAAGGCCACAGGACGCGTCTTTAAAAATGGCCCCTCTTCACTCCAACAGGACTAAGAGGATATCCTACGAGCCAAACACACTTCCACGTGCCACTCTTCACATTTCTTCACATCCACCCTGGGGTTTTTGAAGCGACACAGGGAGGAGTTACTTCCTGTTTTCCCTCCTAAATGGAAAGAACTGAGCACCATTAAAAATCTGTCTTTTAACCAAATGTTAAGGCCTGTCCTTGACAGTGCCAGCAGTGACCATGTTCTGTCTTACGGTGACTCATTCATTCTTCCATTGCATTAGATGTCGTTACACTGTGGGGCATGCTGTAAAATGTCAACTGAGGAGGCCTCTCTGAGTGGACCTCTTGTGCCGATTTTAGAGCATGAGTTCGCAGAAAAGCCGTCTTAAAAAGAGAGATTCTTTCCTCTTCTTTACATTTATGCAGTCCTAGTGGCTCCAGTCCTGATTCTGTGAGAGTCCAGTCCACAAACCCCTGCAGACAGCAGCAAACAACAGGTCCTTCATAATCAACTGAATGTGCTCGATCCAGCTGTTTTACAGCTGCACATACAAAAACCATTAGCGTGGCTGTGGCGTGTCTCTCAGCAGCGAGGACGCTAAGAAAAGAATCTGATGACTGCCCCGCGCTGCAGTCAGACGAAGAGCAGGTAAAAGTGAATCTGAAGACTTGAACGGTGCAAACTGAGCGAAAACAAATTACAAAGTCTACAAAGGCCACAGCCTGGTAACAGTTGACGGAAAACGTGCCCTACCCAATCCATGTGAGGTCTCCCTCTAGAATACTGACCCAGACTAATTAAAGCTAATGAAATATCCGCTACTTCAAAGGCTGATGTGATCCTTGTCAGAGTCAATGGGAGTGGGAGCTACAGAGAAGAGGCTAACAGCTTCATTATGCAGTCTTCCATGCTGATCACTGAGAGAAACAAAGACACAAACAAGAGGTAATGTACATATCCTATCGAGACCTCTTGGGTGATATTTTAAATAAGCACATTCACAATGTCTACACTCCAACAGATGTTTGGATACATTTCAACAAATCCCAGGAGAGGTGTTATTTAATATGGATAATCTGTGGTGTTTTACCAAGGAAATGACTAATCAAGTCAAATAAACCCTTGGATAAAATCTGGGGGGGGGGGGGTTGCAGGGCACAACTGACTGTGCTGCCCACACTCACATTTGTTCTACAGCACAACAGGCCATTTTCTTTCCCCCCTAGTTGAAGGCATCCTGCTCCGCCGCGGCAACACAGATCATCACGAAGGTCAGCAAAATAAACACATGTATCAGTTGCAGATCTGTCCTTGACATGGCCGCGAGGAAGAAGCCATCGTTCAAACTGCCGAAACCCTCATCATCTCTTTCCTAAAGAGGAGCGGCGTGGGCCACTTCTCCAAGGCAACACATTTGTTATTGGTATAACAGAGAGTAGCATCGTGGACGAGGCTTGGAGTCAGCAACCGGGACCAATCAGACAAAGTCTGTCCAAACAGCGCTGACAGTACACACTCACGCTGATAATTACTTGGAAAGCGGAGGCGTTCGATGGAGGCAAACAAACATAGTAACAACTCTGGTGTCGTGTTTCGTCTGCCTTCTCCACAAAAGGGACAACGTCATCTGATTCGAATGTGTGGCAGGTTGCTGCTGTGTGACCACCTTGAGGGCCCCCAGCAGTGCAACAACAAAGACCTCACCAAAATAACTTCAGCTGCCAGCGCTTGTCCCCCTGTGTAACTACCCAAGAGTCTATGACACACAGGGACACTTACATACACACACACACACATTAGCTGTGAAAATGACTGAAACACTGTCTGGGTGGCCCAGCAGCGATCTGCCCACTGGCCATGCCAAACTGACAGACAGGCTGCATTACACTGATGTATTGTCCACTTATGGTGCAACATCTGTTCTTCTCTACAGATAACGTAAGAATATGGAGCTGGATCGTGTTTTTTCAGCAGGCTACCATCAGTAAATGATGTGATTAAGCCAGCTGAGGCTACACAAGACTGCAGCGACCTGTCTCTGAGAGCAGGGTGAATCTGGTCTCTGGAGGATCGGTGATGTGATATATGCCCTGGAACTGAAGACAAATGCCCCTAGAGGCTAAACACACAAGACATCCCTGAGCCAAATGCAAAACCCTGAGTTACATATTTCATCTCCTGCCAAGTGTCGCAGCACACCGGGTATATCAAACTTTATTTGACAGGAAATCTAGCTAGTGCTTTTTTCTGTGATGCATATGAATTTAAACATTTAGTCTAGATCCAGGGTTGACTAAATATGCCATGATTAGTGTTTACCTGACTATTCACTTTGAGAATTGCATCATTTGCGTAATTACCATTGTTCTCTGAAGCTCACATAGAAGCTATGGAACAATGGTTTAATCACAAAAGCCTCAGATGCTATTTTACAAGCCCTTCTAAAGTCCTATTTTTGGTTTTTGCACAGATTTATTTTTTTAAATATTCTTTGGGCTTTATCTCTTGACGGGACATCTGGTTGTGACAGGAAATCGGGAGAGAGATGGGGCGATGACATGCAGCAAATCACACTCCAGCTGGGATTTGAACATAGGCAGCTGTAGGACTGAGCCTCAACATGGGGAGCCTGCTCTACCAACTGAGCTTAACTGTTTGTCATGTACTTTCATTCACTTACGACGGGTTTTGGAGACCGGGTAGGGAGGGGAGTGGAAGGGGATTCGGCCTGTTCATCTGTCTTATGTTTAACCTCCACTAATAATTAATAGATCCTCAGAGCAAGAACATTGCTGGTTCAGCCTTTTTACATACATGAAGTTTGTACATTCTCCATGTATTTGGATTGGTTTTATCCAGTTTCCTTCAAAAACATGCATTAAGGACCTGCTGTATATCTTTGTCTGGGTATCGACCGTCATTATTCAACAAACCCTAGTGTTTTTATTCCAGTTCCTCTTTTAATGTGCATAGATATTAAAAAAATGCACAATAAATTATCAGCCTTTGGCTTTAAGATTCTCTCACCGAGTGCTATGACCCCTAATCTGAGAACATCTTCTCTTGAGAAATGGATTCTCAAGCTTATCCTCCAGAATTAGCTCTGGGAGAAATTTAACCCCCGCAGGCCCTCTGAGGGCGACCACCGCCACCATAATGAAGAAAACTCTGTTTCTTTGGTTTCTCAACAGAGTGGCTGATATCTCGGTGCAATGGGAATGTCTCAAACTGAGCTTTCAGAGCAGGAAAAGGCTCTCACAGATGAGATAAGCTGGATTCTGTCTCCCAGATATCTCCTCGGGGATCTGAGCCTGTAGGTCAAGACGAAGAGGTTAGGAGGACATGGGACGCAGCTTCCATATCTCCAGAGAAGATCGCAGACTGTGATTAGTGGGGACAACAATGGACAAAAGAGGTTTAAAATAGCCTCATCACAACAACAGTTTAGGCTCCAGATGTTTTTTTTTCTCCTCAGCTTCAATGGACAGGCTGAGACAGCAGGAAATGGGAATTCCTTAACCATCGGCAAACTGTAACACAACAGGATATAAGGCATAATAGGGGCAACCGTGCCACCTACGTTTCCCACTTTAAAGTTAAGGATAGGGGAAGGAAAGCAGAGGTTTGGTGACCAGTGTGGCCAGCCAACAGGACAGAGACACTCAGAGAAATACTCAGCATTCAGCACAGGAAACCGAATTTCCTTCCCATTGCTGTCCCCGCTCAGATCTATATATGGAAATCGCCTGCCTTCCCCAATCATTGCACTGCAATCACACTGGGCTTAATGCAAATGTAACTTTTGAATAAGATGATATATCTAAGAAAGTATTGCATCATCTCGGTCTCCAATTTAATGGCCACATTAAAGCAACATCGACCTTTGTGTGGTTAGAAAAGCTGCAAAGTTTATGGAGACAGACGCAATAAACCAGTGAAAGTAATAGGGGATGTTTGCAGGCACCAAATGTTGCTCACAATAATGGAAAATATTTTCTCTTCCTGTGCTGTCAACGCAGAACAAGCTGGGTTTGTATTTTATGACCTTTCATTTCATACTTTACATTTGCATCTGCCAAACTGGCTCTGACATGTGGGTATCAAAGTTCCCATCAGGAGAAACACACACACACACATATACACACACACACAGCACACTTCAAAACAACTTCAGCTTTTGCTGCGGGAGATCAAAATGAAACAAGAAACATCAAAAATGATCTGGAAAGTCAACTTTCCTATTCCTTGATCGTTTAATCTTTGTTGACATTACTGAAACACTTGTTCCATCAGTGTGCTGTGAACGCTGCCTCAACCCTCAGTGAAACTTTATAAATCTGCCGCAATCACATGCTGTCAACACCGTGCACATTAGTGTCAACTGTGTTAAAAACTCCTCTGGCTCCTTCAACCGCCCAAAATTCAGCGAGGCCTCGCAGCAGGGCTATTTCTGTGAGCGAGCACATGATGCGATGAGCCGCTGCTCTGATGTCAGCTCGCAGGGCTGCTACCAAAACAATTATTCTGCCATGATGTAATCAGCTCAGCTAACCTGAGTGCCAGTGTCTGGCAACGGAGACGAAATAAGAAGCGGCAGACTTTTGTCTTTAATAAGAAGAGAAGTGATGGGACCTGTCAGAATACTGACATTTATTAGCCTGGGTAAATTAATTTCCTGCGAGGGAGGGAGGGAGGGTACAGGTATGATATCTGAGACAGCATTGAAAACAATACATAAAAAAATAAAATGAAAAATGAATTATTTGGAAGTACACAGAATCCTCTAATGGAAATAAGTTGAACTTTTAGTAAAGTATGTAAATGGGTTTACGGGATCGTCATTGTGGCTTTTAAGCTTCCCAATCTCACAAAGTCAAATGTGATTAAGGCAACCTCCAAAAACAATGCATACCAGTGCATTACATAGTCAATTTAGCATGGATGCTTTTGATCTGTGGGGGGAAACCAGAAAACTAAAAAAATCCCACACAAACTCCACACATACCCACATTTTATTCACTCAAACACTTCCTGTGCTGGTTCAGTGGGCTACCCAGTTGAGAATCAGTTGCTTATCCAACGCTCAAAACCCACATAAACACACTGTAAGGTTTTCAGTAGTATTCTTCAAAACGTGGGTTTCTTCTCAATGGCCTGGTACCGTTTCAACTGTTGTGTTGTTTTGGTCCCTCTAGTTTTTGTTTTTGCCATTTCATAATGGTCATGGATTCTCTTGTGAAATGATAAAAGTTAGACTCAACAACCCTGCCCCAAGCCTCAGATGTAACGGTGCTACTCTGGAATCATTTTGGTGATGGAAATAGAAAGAATGGTTCCAAAACAAGGACTAGTGCCTAACCAGCACTGGAATGGAGTCAGTGGAATAGGTGCCACAGAAAGGTCTTCGGTTCAACATATTCTCAAATCTGAGACCTTTTTACTGTAAGGCGAGTGCTATCCAGTAAGTCGCTGCTGGCTAATGATGGAAATACAAAGTAGGCACTTTTCCATCAGTCAGATATCACCTTGACATCACTGGTTGTGGAAAATCTACCAGCTGGCACTCTTTAAGCATCTTTGGTGCCCGAGATGCAGTGAAATAGGCCACTGACTGTAATTCTTAGTTGTTTCTCTGCCTGCAATAAAAAGGAACTCTAGAGGCAAGATAAATGGGTCGAGAGCGGTGTAACAAGCAGCTACAAACCACAGACATGATTAAAGAGTTAGACCCTGTGTTCAAAGTTTAATACGTTATTTTAATATTTTCCCCCCGCTACTCTACGACGTGATATAGTGGGACGGCAGCAAATAAATACTGTTCAAGTCCGCGTATGAATGCACTGTAAAACTAAAGGTGCGGCTTTCATTGTCTGGGGTGCTTTCATGTATCTCATTGTGCTGCCAGCTCTGTCGCTGGTTTCAAAGATGAAAGAGGAGATGTTTATGTCTCAAAGACAAAGCTGAAGCCCTGTGTTATGGCCAGACTATGGTGAGGAGGGAGGAAAGGGTGCAGCAGGAAGTGAAGGTATCATCAGTCAGGCCCAGACAAAAATCACACACACACACACGCAAATACACACACACACACACACACACACGCATACGCCGCTTGTAGCCAGAGTCACAGATGGGGGAGCTTTAGTGAGCTGAGTGATCGCCACATAAACAAAATCTGTCACAGCGAATTGTTAGATTCACTGGATTTTCTTGTGCCTTACTTGTCCTCTCAGGCCATGGTGTGCTGCCATCGTCCTCTCCGCTGGGCAGATCTTTAAATGAAGACAGGAACAGAAGTAGAGAGGTCAGAAAAGGCCAGAAAAGAAAAAGAAAATCATGTGCTTGGTTGCTATCATGTTACGACATGAACATAAAATGAGCACAGGTGCTAAAATCCCCTCAAAAAGCGTGAATCCTGCATGTCAGAGTTTCACGCGGGATGAAATCACCCAAATATCTTCTAACATATCAGCTGAGCAACATTCCCACATGGGATGCTTCGACCATCTGAGGGGTGCATTGTAAAAAAACATTTCCCATGGATCTAGGGGCAGCTGTTGTGCTGCTGCGGTTTCATGCTCAATCGCCCTTCCCGAAGCCCACCTCCCGACGCCTCATCTGCAGCAAAGTCCTCGTCGTCGTCCAGTAAGCTCTGAGACGCCTTCACATCCTTCTCTGCCTCCAGGTCTTCAGGCACAGGAACCTCTCCCCACACCTTGGAGGCCTGAGTCACCTGCAGCAAACACAGGGAGAGATTTATGAGGGTTGAAGTCTCGACAGAGAAAGGCTGCACCCAGTGCTATACATGGACCCTGGAAGGGTGGAGGGAAAACAAAAAGCCTAGACGGGAAACAGGGCATTGTAACGTGTTTACTTTGCCCATTTATTATCTCTTAGTGGCCGTCTCGAGAGTGTGCATGCAAATAAAAGTTCATGACACCAGTGTGAACAGGGCCCATTCAGGTTCTTTCACTGCACAAACGTCTGACTCCATTATTTGTTGTTGTTTGTAGTTCTTATCTCAACACGGGAGAGCTGGAAGACACCTATTCAGAGCTGAATGCATTGACCCACATATGAATACACACAAAGGTATAAGCAAACACACCACACAAACCTCTGACAGAGAGAGGAAAGCAGGGATGTGAGTGACGGGATGACACAAATCTGTTTAAGTATGATTTGAACTCCATAGCCCCTGGGGAAAAAAAGGGATGAGAAAAAAAGAAAAAAAAAACCCTGCATACCACAACTAGTCCTGTACAATGTGTCTTCACTCTGGAATTAGGAAGAAATATATCATGGAAACATTATGTCACCAGCAGCCTTTCTATAAACACCTGGAATAAATGCAGCAGCTCGGAGGTGTCACTTTGAACCGTGTGATTGTCAAGATGTTATGAGCGGAACAACAGTAATATTGTAAAAGAAGGAGAGGGGAGAGACGAGAAAAGGCAGTGTCTGGCCTCAGGTCATGGTAAGCTTTAATTTCTTTTCAGCATAGCTCTCTGAGCATGCACAGTGCCCGGGCTGAAAATCAAACCTCTGGTTAAGTCTTCAGAACCTAGAAACTGAACCCATACTTCTTATCTTATTCTTCTAATCAGTTCCTGTTTTAAATGAAAATTTCTGGCAGATTTTTTTGGCATAGAGATAAGATGTGAGCGAATGAAATCATAGATCATTAATGTGGAAAATATTAATCACTTGCAGCATTTCCACCGTAGCAGAAGCAATATGTGTGTCTCATCATTAAGAGAGGATCATTCGCTCTGTGCCCTTCAAGCAATTACAGCCAAACACAAAGTGCAGCTGCAGCGGGTGGGAATGTTATTATTTTGGCAAGTATTTTGTGAAAAATCTGAATAAATTTGAAGGGGATGATGGCACTGAGATGAAGACATCCCACATTTCGGTTGGTCACTGGCATTCATTTTCTTGAGACCTGAACTTTTTGGTCGCCAAGTGTTGTTAATGGAGCTGCACCAGAAGCCCGGTAATCCAATTTGAAATGAATGTTGCTGCTCAGCATACGGAGTACAATATATTTCATTCACATTTCACATTCCCATTCAACTAAAGAGAGGGCATACACAGTGATCCTCAGTGTGGAAATATTCCAGACGATTACATGAGTGCAGATTTCACTCGCACAATCTAACGATCATTGACAAAACCACTCAAAGTCACACGAGAGGAGAGAGCTGCCTCTTGTCTCGCACACCTGACGGACCCACACACACTCTCAGTGCGGAGACATGAGGCTCAGCCAGACACACTCATATCTGATCATCTCGATAAAGTTGGCTGTGCCAGACCGACTGCAGCACAGTGAGGGTTTTATTGTCTCCGCTCAGACCATCTCAGCATCAAGACTGCCCAGACCCCGGCTATAAGTTTAGATACGACCCTGGCAAGGTGCCATCCCTGGCATTTCCAGTTGGCATGGCCCGCCAGTTCCTATTTCCACCCAACGCTGTCATGGTAGTTTTCCCATTTAAATGGTTCCAGCTAATAAATAACTCCATCTATCCCCCCAAATCCTCTCTCCCCCGACTGAGCACCCTTACAACAACAATCCCGGGCCATTTTCAAAAGGAAACTGCTGACAAACCAAATTCTTTTCAGTGGTGCCGACCAGCCAACCATTGGTGTGATCATCTCCTGCTTCCCACTCCCTTGGGATGAGGGTATCATCTGGACGTGCTGGGTGCCATTTGACTGAAAATCCCAACAAATCCACAGCACTGCTTTCAAATGAGGAGCCCTTGTTTACAAACTTGACCTTAAGCCTAATGTAGCCCAAGACTTTTTTTGAGGATGTTGATTCAACCTCCACATTTTTGCTTCCACCGTCTATTAGTTGACTCCTGCACAAATATGACCTTTGCTCTCTTACGCTCTTTCAGTTGAGACACGTCCATAGTATTCAAGTTATCTCTCCCTCGAGATAAAGGTCTTGACCGACTGTAATTCTCTTGAACTCCACCCCAGCCAGAGGACACTGACCTCGGTGGGTCTATTTCCATCTGGTAACTTGGTGAAATTTCCATTTTGACACATGAAAACCAGGTACATGCTACAACTGAAGTCAACCACACACATCTATTCATACGTATAGACATAAACATTGTATATATGCACACGTGACGGCACAGACGAGCACACGCATTCCAGCCAAGAGGAATTCCACTGTTGACTTATGAATTAGTCCTCTAACAATGCACCATGTTTGCCTTGCCAGAAGAAGTAGCAGTAGCTCTCTCAAAAAAAAGGATCAACAGAGTAGATGGATAATGAGTGGCAGATGACAGTGTGGTGAAGCTTATAGACAGGTTTCAGTTTGCCCAGCTGTCTTTTAATGGGAACAAGAAAAACAGCTGCACTTTGGCCCATGAAACGTTAGCAAGCAACGATGCAGAAGCAGTGCATTCTGAATCGAGCCGAGATCCCGCGCAGCTGGAGATGTGCTGTCATCCCCACTTCCAAACAAACGCCAAGTCCTCAACATGCACATTCAAAGCGCTGGCCCATTTACTTTATTGCACAGTCACCAGCTATTAGCAGCCAATCAGATCTGCGTGCTTCGTTGCTTCCTCAAAACGGATAAGAGACTGATTAGAGCAATTCATAGCATCCTAATTCTCTAAAGTGGCGGTCTTTGAAGAAAACTTCAAAGACCGCAAAAACAAATGTCGTAAATCGCCTCGAGACTGCCTGTGCCAATTAACTATATTTCTATTATCTGATTTAGAGGTGAAAACTAAATGACACATTTTATCAGATTTTTAGTGCACAATATCCATCCTGAGATAACTGATGGCCCTGACTGCTGTTTACATGCTGAGTACTCTTTGTTGAGATGACGCCCACAAAACTGTCGAAGGATGTTGGAACGCAACATGAACACACAAGTATGACTGCGTGGATACAAGGTTTGGAGAGATCTTCCTCTGTGTGAATCTCCTAAAAAAGACTTGATTTAAATAGTTTCACCTTAAACTTCAGGAAGAATTTGTGTATTTGTTGAGGAGCCTATTTTCTCACAAGTTTGATGCCCTGGTGAGTATTTGTGGCAGAAGAGCAGTGTATGTGGGACTGACTCTAAATAAAGTTCCCACGTTTACTAGATGAAGGAACATGTCTGGGTTGAGTGTTTTAATAGTAATAGGCAAAGCTCATCCTCTACAGCACTGAGGAATCCACTATAGCAGGTAACAACTGTTAGCAGGATTTATTCTTTACTGCCTTTGGTCTTTTCGTGGGATTTGTTGATCACAACAAAAAAATAATGAATATCACCAGACTTATCCTTTAAGCCTGCACATAATAAATTTCAGATTTAACTATTGAAGTGAACAAGTATTGGTTTGCAAATTCTTCAGGAAAGCAAGCCCAGAAGACCAGTAATGAGCTTGTACAGGCTTTGTGGAGGAATATGAAGGATACTGTGCCTGTGAAACCTCAAAAGTTGATGTTTCCTATGATGCATCAACAAAGACGACTTTTCATGAAAAGCCTTTCCAAAAGGGACGTTTCTCGTCCCACATTACCATATGAATGACACAACATGAAAACAAATGAATGAGCACTGTGAAGGCTTGGATGCTGAAAGGAAAGCATCTTGGAGGCTTGTGACAACAGGTGGAATTAAAGCGACGGAAGTGTGATATAAAAGATGGCTGCTATAAAACGAGCCGACGGAAAACAGTCTTTCAAACACACAATGCGCCCACCAACGTGCATGAACGCAAACACGTGGTAACAAATCCAAACGCACACTCACTATCATGCACGTATGCACCAACAGGCAGACATTATCATACACCCACACTGCAGCATTCCCATCCTGGTTACATCTCTGTGACAGCCAGAGCCTGTCAGAGGCAGTGTGAGAAGAATTCTTTGGGGGACTCGCTTCGCCCACTCTGCTAATAAACCCGCTGGTGCAGCTGCAGGACGAACTGTGAGAAACATCTTAAAGGCATAGCCAATGTGTTACAGAAAATAAGAGGCTGGGCCCGGGCTCACAGTAGACAAGGGGTCTCGCAGGAGCAAAAGCTGTCATGAAAATATGTAATGCTGTTTCCACAAAGGCAGCAGCAAAGGTTTTAGCATTTAAAGCATCTCCTGAGCTCACGCGACTTATCTGCTTTTGTCCCCACCAGAGCGTGTGATAGGCAAACATAGAAATCCAGAGAGGAGCGGAAAAAAGAGGCAGGCAGCACACAACGTATTGCTCATTCTGATCAATGGATTCAAACACTGAGTTGTGACCTTTCAAGCAAGCAGTGCACTGGCACTTGCCTAGGAAAAGAAAACCATCACAAGATGAATTCCCAACCTCCTCGACCCTGCATCTCTCCCTAACCACCCTCAGCTCTTTTACTCACTCCCTCTTAAGACTAACAATATCTGCTTAGACTTGAAGCAGCAGCACATACAGGAATGGAATGCAAACTGCATTAAGTAGACGCTTAACACATATTCTTCTCTTTAAGTTGGACTTGGCTGAAAAGAAGGAGCCCTCCATGCACCACCAGGCACCAACATGGACGGAGCTGCAGGGGCCCAGCACTCCCTTTTCTTGACCCACTGCTATCTGTGGAGTAGGTGCGGGAGTGTAAGCAAGATTATACTAAATCAAGTCCATTACGGCACCTTCATACTGTAAAAATAAATCATGTGTGTGTGGATTTGGATGAACCAAAAGCAAGATATGGTTCCCACCAATAGCATCAATGACAGCTCTTGGGAATCAAGGTTTCTGAGTTGAGAAAAAGTGATGAGAGAGTACAAGAAAGATAGATAAACCCAGCAGAAGCAGTCCTTTTCCACATACTTGCAGGTACAAGCGATGCAGATGTCTCCAGAACAAAACTGGGCATTTTTGTGTGTGTTTGTGTCAGACAGAGTTTCCAATGTATTTAACCCCTGGCTTGGACTGGTGTCAGGAATTGACAAACTGCCATTTCTGACGCTAAAACCTCTGCCCGGGCCCCTGCCGCATAAAGGGTTCGATGAGTGAGGCCCTTCTGCTCCTCCAGGCTCTTTGACGTTTCCACAAGAATTTAATCCAAACTGATGGGACAGGGAGGAAGTAAAAGGAGGCTCTTCATTCAGCAGACAAACACTCTTTGACAACATGCGCCGATTGTCTTCCTAAAGTGTTCCATGACTAATACAGTGGGTGCAACACAAACAGAGGATATTCTCTGAAAAAAAAAAGAAAAAGGCACTTGCAGAGAGGAGAGAATGGGGCCAGGGAGTAAAAAGTGAGGGATAAGTCCACATTTTTGAGGACATGCTTGGAGTGCCTGCCCGCCATCTTCCCCCAAGTCATTCTACCCCCTCCCACATAGCCATGCCATGCATTTTACAATCAGATTGGTCTCCCACCAGAAACAGGCAGTGGAACTAGGATTTTCTTGACTCACACGATGCATTTCTAGACTGGTATTACATGGCTATGAAGCGCCATGCAATGCACCAAGGACTATGACTTTTTAACGTACAGAACAAGTAAGAGGTGCATGGTGTTTCCAGGTACGTAGCTGAAGAAATAGATGAAAGACCTAGATTGACATCGTCTATTCCATATACATTGCCTTGACTCAAGTGATGAGTCATTTGAGGCACATTGATTGATTTTAGGGCAGCTTCTCCCTTCTACAAATCTGCACCCATAAGCAGACACTGAGGAGTAGAATCAGTGGAGTTTTGAGAAATGATGTTACTTTATTAGCATCTAAGATCATACTCACTGTGCCAACAGAGAGCAGATTTACACTGTTATGCCTTCCCCCTCCCTACATTTGAGGCACAGTCGGAATTCAAAAGTTTTCAGTGGAAAGAAAGCAGTGCCTCCAGCTACACAGCCTCTGCCACACAACCTCACACACTCCTCTCCCTTTATACACACGCTCACTGTTTGGGGAGGCATGTCAAAATAAGCATCCAGCTTGTGCGGACTTGTGTACGCGCCGCAGCTACACGGGGTGAGAGAGGATGTCTACAGAGCCACAATTAAATTACTAAAAGAAAAAAAAGTTGCAGTTTCTCTTTTTCGCTCTGCTGCTGGGCTCAGTGGAGCAGGGGGGGATAAATTAATGAATCCCTGCCATGCACTCCCAGGTACAGAAGTAAAAAGAAAACCAGCAGGCTAAAATATGAGTTAATAGCAATAATAAAAAAAACAAAAAACAAGTGATGTTGAGTATTCAGCCACAGAAAGGTACTGGCAAAACAAATTTTTACACATTTCTGTGCCTCAAACTAATTATTTCTCCCTACGAGCCCAATAAACCTTTGTCTCACATCCCACATTAACCCTTAGAGTCCCTTGTATTGGAGCTCTCTGCACGTTACATGTGCGATCTTTGCTCAGCATGAATCAGCTCCAAATGGCACAATTTACAAACTGGGGGTGAGTCACGATATTTGTATTTCAGGCCAAAGGTCACAGCCTGGCGACACCATGGCCAGACAGACAGCAGAGACCGTATGCAGGCTGTGAAACCAGACACCCTGGCCTGACACCCCCCGAAATGCTATCTCCGATGGGCTTTTTTGAGACACGATGATAGCAGAATCACAAGAGTACATATCTGCGTGAGGAGCAGCAGAGCAAAGAATCTAGCAAAGATTTAATGCTTCTTGAAGAGAATTTCATCTTGCAGGACAAGTGCTTTTTTTTCAGCTGAGCTGGACACTTCCAATCATACGTCCCTCAAGCTGCTTTAGGGGTTGCTGAAGGTGTGTTTTTAAAGCCACACTGTGTTACAATTTCACTGTGGGTGGGATAATAGAGCGTGAAGACATTCCACCCAAATGTCCCTAGGCGTGAAGGCCCGGTTGACACCCTCGGGAGCCCCTTCTATTCAATTATCACCCCAGCAGGGGCCCCAGCAGGACCCTGCATCAACAGACCACCAAGAATCACAGCCTGGGCTGCTCCAGCAAAGGCCTCTGCCATCAATGAACAAAAGCCCTGACACCACCTCCTTATTTACACATGCAGGTATTAGGAAATGTGTGCACACGCATTTGCACACACACACACAAACACACACACACGAACACACAGACGGGTGCTCACACCAACACAAACACTGGAAGCGCATCTTGTTAACAGGCACACAGTTATCGGCCTAGTGTTTCAGCCAGGAATGAACCTATTCTGTTTTAATAGGCCTCTGTGGTTTGTGGGAAAGGCCAATTTACTGGATTGGAGGTTTAGCTCTTAAAACTACTGTTGCTCTTACTGTGAGAAAAATATCCCAATAAATATTTACATTCAAATGGGGGGAAAACGAGGCTCGGGTAAAATGCTGAATAAAGATAGAGGGATAAAAAGTGATAGAAAAAAAAAACTGGCAAGAAACTGGAGGTGGAAAAAAAGTCTCACCTGAGCAGCATGTGACATCAAACATAAACACTGTGAGAGCATTTTGTGGGGTCTATATATAGCGTGTGTGTTTCCGGTAACATTTCTGAGAGAGTGACCTGCCTGGAGGAGGAGGGGGCGAGGGGGGCAGCTCCTGTTCCCCCAGACGACAGCTGACAGGCGAGGTGCAGAGACCGGAGGCAGCTCGGAGGGGACGAGCAGCTCCGGGCCGGCCCGTTTATTTATAACAGAAACAGAGCCTCTGAAAGCGTTGCTGTGTCACTTAAGATGTCTGCTTTTCTTCCCGGGGTCCTAACGTTAAGCTGACGCAGCACCACAGGGGCCACTCAATACAAAAACTACTAACGAGTGTGTTCTGCCCTGCACGGACAATGATATCCATTGATTCTTATTTTCCTTTCTTGTATCCTCACCTCCATTCTCATTACACAGGGGAGTAAATGCACTTTCACACCTGGTCGCAATTTATAGACTGTAATCAATCTTAAGGCATGCTTTTGGTGAAAAATGGAGAATTGGCGGGACTATTGCAAACATGAAACGCCACACAGAAGATCCCTCAGTCCCACTGGGTTTCAAACCACAGACCTTTTTGTTCTAAGGTGACAGCACTATTCACCAGTAGAATAAGAAAAAGAACATATGTACTGTTTAAGTATCAAATGTATGGTCTGGTAGCAACCTGAAAAGCTAGGGCATCTATAGTGGTAGTTAGTAAATGTGATAGCACAGTGAGGTGAATGCTAATGCTAACAAGCTGATGTAAAGGAAGTAAAATGCTAAATCCCTCAATTTCCTTATTTATTATCAGTTGGATGCAAAGCACAGCCCACTTCATAGACTGAACTCCTGGTCAAAGCAGCAGCCTGACCTGATGATGGCACCAGGTAAAAAGTTCAAGACTTAAGTCTTTATTATTCGTCTGGAAGAGACGAATTATTATCAAATTTCACTATAATCCATCAAGTAGACGCCAGAACATTTCTTTGAAAACCACAACTTCAACTTCATTTTGGTGATGGAGGGAAAGTCAGGGGATCCCCCAAAGTCATTAGACTTCATCCTCTGGGGACATTCAATATGCATTAAATTTCATGGCAATAATTATTCACATATTTTAGTCTTCGCTACAGTGAACCAACAGACGTCCATCCCAAGAGTCACGCCGCTAGCAAAGCTAAAAGTTTCTCTATATGAAACAGTTTTATTCTTCTTTTTAAAAAAAAGAAGCTTATATTAACCATAATCACAGATGCTACTAAATTGATTTAAAGGCTTGCAGGCTTTAGAGAGGAAGTAGCTGCAGCTGTTTGATGGCTCTGTCATTAAGCTCCGGGTTCCCTGCATTGATGTTAGCGGTAGCATCAGATTCACCCTCCTCGCTTCCTCTTTCACTCATTCTCGCCTCAGGACCAGCTAATCTGACACCACCTGTTGACTTGGCTACACTCACATTGTCCCACATAATCGTGAGCCAGAACTAGCTCAGTCTGTCAACTCATCCTTCCCACCCCCAATCCCCCCCAACATGTGTATCATACTCGATTAGTTCTTGGTTACACTGTGTGGGAAAAGTAGGCTAAGCAGACAAAATCTTTCAGAGTATGCAGCTTATGCAACCATTTCTGGAACTAATTGGATCCGCGGCATAGCAACATATGCAAAGTTTTCCACTGAGGTGCAGAAATGAAATCATTTGCATCTTGGCAATAATAGATTGCTCGTGAGCTGACTTTGTGAGGGCAGAATGGCCTCCAGACTCTTTGGTCAGAGAGAGAATACACTCCAGGCGTCCTGGGCCGGAGGGAATAATTTCACCTCAGTGAAGCCACTTTTCACCAGTTCCCAAGGTCATGCTTTTTGGTATGGCGATCTCATAATTAACTGGGATTTGGCAGGGTACCATGGTGAAGCTTTTGGAACGCAAAGCTGTTCCAACGTGTTGAGTATCTCGAACCATGAGTTTGGAGCCGTCTTTGTTTGGTAACCCAAGATGCACTTTGAGCTTATAACATCACAACAAAACCTGCTGTTAACTGAACAGAACTCTTTGTTGGGCGCCATCTGCACATCAAAGTCCTTTGCATTTTTTTTTCCCTCCTCAACTTTTTCAGAGCTACTCTGTTCGAGCTGCCAAGAATAAAAAAACTGAAGAAATGGCATGCGAGAACAAAAATATTCTCTCAGCTGTTTATGCCATTAATATAAACATAATGGGGTTATATCAGGAAAGATGGTCATGTTCCTCTCCAGATGTTGAGCTCTGTAGAGCAAACAAGACAATGTCATCTGATATTGACAAAACCATCAAAGGAAGAGAGGGGAGGAGGTATTCAGAGGTTATCCTCTTCTTTCAAGAGCCTCCCTACAAACACACCCACTGGAAATTACCTGACAGCTGTTTTTTGCTTAACCTGTGCACCATGGGAAAGCCAAGAGTGGGAGTAGGCAAGAGAAGAGAGTGGGAGAAACCAGATCAGACCAGACCTTGCTCACAGAGCAACACAAAATATCCATGGGCAACAGTAAAAAGGTCAACTTTCATCACAACCCACACAGGCGAGCATAAAAATGACTCTCAAATCTTGAACATCAATCTCATATTACCAGGTTACAAAAAAAAAGACCCATGTGAGTATCATGGGCTTGATGCCCAAAGTCAAAGGGTACGAAGAAATCCGTAACATATTTACGCTACACAAAATCATTTAATACAGGCACTTTGCACTGGAGGGTCAGAACAGAGGATCTCTATTTGTCTTCAGGCATTAACAGCATTCACTGGTATTGCAGAATAGTTCATTAGTGTCCACATAAAGGTTTGGATGGTGCTTCCACTTTCTGATTATGCATAAAAGTCACTAAACCTGACCCATCGGATCAAAGAGAGTCACGTAAATTATTCTTTCTGTTTCAGAATAACGTTATCACTGGCTATAATAATGATAGACAATCGACAATTCACAGCATGCACGACCAGAAAACAATGTCACATCCTTTGAAAAGTGCAACACAAAGAGAAATTCTAAACACTCCTCAAAGGCTTGCGATAACTCAGAAGGGAGTGAAGTTGCACCACATGTTCTGACATTTCTTTGTAAAAAAAAAATGGATTTATTCACAATAGACATGTAAACATACCATGGCTTGAACCCTTGTTCAAAAATAGTCACAGTGATGGGTCATTACAAACAACTCCATTATGAATGCCCTCAGCTGTTGCCACTTTGCATACAGCATGTTTTGGCAGACCACCGCCCATTCACTAGCGACAAACAAAATGTCATTTATGTATTTGCCATTTCTATTCCAAATGGCAACATATTTTCCAAGTCATCCACGCTTGTTTTTTTTTCTTTTTTTTTTCTTTTTTGGTTCGGAACAAAGCTGGAACGAGCACAGTGGCCGTGTCTTTGGGGAGAACTGGTGAAAGCTGAAAATTTCAGCCCCAGCAGAGCCTTCGCCTCAGCGGTCCGACAGCTGCTGGCCGCTTGCATCACCCCGACGCAAAACGCTGCTCTCATTTCGATCACGGAAAATTGCGGACATGCCTGTTAACACAGCTAACAATTCTCAGAGGCAACGGTGGGTCCAACAACCCTGAATCCATAAAAGCTGTGACGCTGGGATTATATAATATACTTAGTAAAGTTACGTAGTTAACTGAGCCTTTCCAGGATTGTACTCTCATATCCAATCAGGACTGTCTCACCTGCTTACATGATGACAGGTGTTTTGGTTCCACAACTTTCACAGTTTATTGTTGCCGGCTTATGAGGTGGAATATGAAATATGTATGGTCTGGGTACTGGCTTCAATTGCGTGAATGTAAAAATGACTGCAAAATGATCACACATAGAGTGCGAAACAGGGTTCTTTAACCCTTTAACTGAGTAAAATCTGTTCAATTCTGCTGTGATTTTCGTAATCTTTTCCGAACATCAATCAAGCCTTTCATTAAGGTAAACACAGTTGGCAAACTCTAGAACCTCATGTCGGCGAGTGCCAGGAACTGAGTTCCCACGCGTTTGGATAGAAGATCCATGAGAAGAACAGTGGAGGAATTCCAGGGGGAGTTAAAAATACCTCAGGAGCTGCAGGTGTTATTACACCCTCCTCCAGAGGCCCTGCAGCCCAGTGTGGGTGCAGGACAGAACGCAGGCCGAGGTCCAAGGAGTCTTCAGACCATCAGAAAAACTTTCCATTTCGGTTTCATCTACATTTATAACTAAACAACACTTTTTTGGAGCTTGTGACCTGCCATAATTAGTGTTTAAAAGTCACATACACGTGTTTACCACTGCTCATTGCCCAGAGCCTTTAACTATTACAGTAGCGACCATGTGTTTAATGCTCGTGCGTAGCAGCTTGAATTAAATTAGCCCAGCAGTCTCAATGATGCTTTTGTGCGAGCCTCTCCCCGATGTAAAACCCTGCGCAAGCGTTTTCTGGAGAGTCAGAAGTCAGAGCGGTTCAGCACAGTAGGCCGTCTGCTGCTGCTGTGGTTGGCAGTCCCCTCACCTCCCCATTTGAGGTTAGGTCTGGACAAGAACCAATAAACACTGATGAAAGCTATGTTTCAGAGAACGCTCCGAGTGGTGGCAGCCACAGCCAACTGCTGCCCGGCATACTGGCACACCCACATCTGTGCAGCACGGCTCCTCGGACGGGGTAGGAACGTGCACCTCCTCACAAGCCTTGCTGTGTGGACGCTTTAGTTTATACATAGCTTTTGTTCAGAATTGAGTGAGTCAGCAATTCCTCTTTAACAGCGTCCGATCTTTAATGACCAAAAATAGACATGAATGTTTTGAAGCAAATCCAGCCACACGCTGGCTAGCAGGGAAGTGACCCTGGAGTTTCAGCCTAACACAGGACTTTTCCTGTAGGTTGTCTTCTATGTTTGGTGAAGGAAGTAATTTATTTCCCCCAATCCGAAGATCAAGGCAAATCTTAACCATCCTCCAAAAGCCAGACAGCTTTACCTCTTAAACGATACCCTGAAGCAGCAAAATGCGAACATTCCTGAAGCCAATTATCAGGTTTGGCATGTGAGAGGGGATCAGGTGAACATTTGTCTGCATAAAATGGCTTCATTCTGATTGGCTATCACTGTGTCCATTCACAGTTTTAAACCCCTGGTTCAGTCTCCCTCTGTCACCCCCTGACAAAGGATCAAGGGGGCAGGACACTTTCCATGAACCGGATTATGTTCTGGAGGTTGGTTCAAGAAGGAGGATCTGCAAGATCCGAGTGAGGCGAAGCTTGGATTTCTCCAGGTGTGAAGCACTTTTGTACTGGGCAGTGAGCAAAATCCAACCCCATAAATAGGATTGGTTTACCTGGATCACACCAGTGAATTGCTGGCCAATCCATCGGGCGTGTGTTTAAGTTTCATCTTTAGTGTATTTTACAACTTTTATGTTTATTTTATAACTTTGAGATCAAAATATTATGTGTGTGACAGGAGTAGCCAGTCACTCCCTCCTTAATGCAATAGATTTATGGAGGAAAAATGGTTTGAACAAGTTTTGGCAGCTGCTGTTGTAACAGCTGAAAACTCGCACAAGAAGTTCCTTATACTGTAGCTATGCCTCTGACTTTAGAAAGAAGGATGGAAATCCAAGCCAGCCAAAACCTAAGTCAGTCTCAGAGCAGACTTTGGATAAGCAAACTGAGAGAGTGCAGGATGAAGATATGGTCATGAACGAGGGCCGGGGGAAAAGCTGTTGGATGGGAGATAAACAGCAGTCCCGTCATTATTTTTGTCCAAGGTCAACAAGGGGCTCAGCAAGAGCCTCTCGAGACATCGCTACTTTTCCTGCATCATATACGATGCTGCAGACCCAATCTCTAGCAGTATTGTACCATAGATAAATTAGAAATACACATACATCAACAAGTGACAAGTATTTTATTGATTTAGTTATTTAGTTACAGCTAAATCCCTGATTTCCATTCAAGCACAATCACTAAAGGTTCAGCTTTTGAAGTCTTTAACTATCCTGTCTGTATTAGGATAAAACCTCTCTGTATGAGTCACGCTTTTAAGATATGGCATTCTGTATTTAGTAACTAGACAATAACCTACAGTTTATTAACTCACCTTGACTCAGAATCTTCCTGTCTAGACTGTTTCCCTGCAGGGGATCAGTCAATCACACAGCCCGAGTGGTCGGCTGCGATGTGGTTTCAGCTGTTATGATTCACAGACTGATTTTAGAAAAGCAATTGATTTTCCCTTGAACAAGAACGTTCGTTAAATGAGTCAATAAAGTCTGGTTCCAATGCTCCTTGGAGAGCAGGTAGCAGTTTTGGCTTAGTTGATGAATCCGCCAGCATTTACAGTGTATCTGGATAGTAAAGTGTGATGAAAGAGCACTTTAGTGAGCCTGACAGCCGTCCCATTTTCCTTGACGAACTTGGTGGAAGGAATTCCCCCAGACAGGACCACGCCCGCTGGATCTTAAGCTGTCAGAGGGAGATAAAATCCCTAAACTGAATTAAACACTTCCTTTACTTCACATACCCACATCCCAAAGATAGGCCCAAAAATAAACTGCCTGCATGTTCAGAGCATAACAATACCTACATGCAAACACAGCACTCAAGTGTAAACAGACAAAATAGACCAGATCACAATGAGGGAGTTTACAGTATGTTAAAAATAATTTCTCTACGTCACTCATGACTTTACGAATATGACAATAATGTGAAAACAAGGGCACCTGTAGAGGGCATGGTACACCAGTACATTTTGTACCAAATATTCATAGATGCACACTGTGGATCGCATTTTGCCACCTCATTTTGAACTCTACTGATAGGGAAAGGCAGTTAAAGTTAAGCTGACTGATAAAATCTTCCCACGGTTTTTTAATCTCATTTTTAACTCAACTGATGTGAAAACTCGGGAACTGATAAGCTCAGATGCCTCGGCACACATCATTCGACGAGATTTTGAAAAGATGGCACAATCAAAAGATATTGGAGCAAACTTACTGTGATGACTAAATGGTCTAGTGTACTGTATTCTGAGTTTGGTTTTAAGAATGGATGACTCAAAGATTTGTTTATACATTCCCGTCATCGTAGCCAAATAAACATGTCCAGTTTTAATGTCTGACGTCAGTATGTTTTTATAGCTGGATGGATTCATTTTGGAGCAACTCTTCGCTGCAGCAGAGACACGGTGTCCTCACGTATCCCATGTTAACTATCAGGTGAATTGTTATCCCAGGTTGCAATTAAATTACTCTTAATTTTGAAATATGACTATGCCACAATTATATATAATAATTTATGCTTGTGTGCACACTATCGGTACTATTCTGCATCTAGCTGGATCCACAAACTCTTATAAAGGCTTTTCATTGTAGACATTTACCTTTAACGGGAGCTTTTTTAACGATCTTGGTCGTCCTGTGTTCTGTAAAAGGCTCCCATTACAATTAGCCGGGAGCAGGACATAAAAGTCAGCACTTAACCTAAAAAAGGTGCATCAATTAAACGAGGGCTTTTAACTGCTCAGCAGTTTAACATTTGCTGCCTGTTATAATATGTGCATGTTATGAGTATTAAAGATGAATTTAAAGCCCAATTCAGGCTCCTGAATACTTAATTTTCACCAAATGAGGCACAGATGTGTTATCATGGATCAAAAAGACGCAAAAGGACAGAACCTGTGAACACTAAAGAGCCTAGCAGATGCATCCGCATGGTTAGTGATTGCCTTATATCAATCAGGACTTTGAAATTTGTGGTTTAGCTCTTTGTAAAGTGACCTGTTTTAAAGCAACGCTGCAGGCGCAAGGCAACCTCACCTTCTATTTTTAAGTTGCTCCTAGACTTAAGAGAACGAGTCTGGCTTTGTAAAAACTACAAAACAAACCTGAGGGCCAACATCTGACGACCATAAACAAAGTCGGGGAGTTATCTACTTCCAACGGTTGACAGACAAATTTCACCTGTCCCCATAATTCAACAACAGGCTTTAATTTGAAGGTGCGCTCACACCTAAAAAGACATCTGTTTGCAAGGAGTTTATGCAATGATACAAGAAAGCGGGAGGGCTAACCTGGCCATTCATTGGAAGCAGATGTGAGGGATCCATTTCCTACTATAATAAGAGGTAATTACAGGCAGGAGGCCCCATGTGTTCGTGTGAAAATACACCCAGCTCCAGTGGTTAATCAGTAAAGTCAACCAGTCTGGTGTACAAGGGACAGGGCAGTGAATCTAACAACAGTCAGCTCTATGTGTGACTCATCACTGTGCTAATGGACAAGCCGGCACAAGACAGTGCGTGACCCCTCCAGGGCACAAAAGAGAAGAGGGAGCATAATTTCAGACTCAGCTTTCACCAGTGAGGTTACATCACTCCGTCTGACCTTGCTGACTGCTCTTTACGGTGAGACTTTGCTGTCTCTGACAATGAGCATTTTTTTACATGAATAAAAATGTTGTACTTGAATGCATTAAGAATTTGCTTTAGTTTGCACTTTTTTGTAAAAAAAAAAAAAAAAAGTTCAGTTAAAGGGTATTCAGATGAGAGAGCATTCAATTTCCAGGTATTCCTGCCCCGGAGGCAGCACGAGGGCAGGGTGAGCCACGACACTGCAAGCAATCTTCACTAAGGAAGGTATGTGCTGTAGGTAGGTAGGTTATGTGGATGGATGGATGGATGGACAGACAGACAAATTGATAATATATAGTACAGTATCTAAAGTGACAAATGTGCATTGACTTCAAAATAATCTGTGGTGGGAATTCAGATGGATAGCGACACACACAACTGCCCATATGTTATATTCCCAAGAAAAATCTGTTGCTGTCACCGATCTTTGCAATATATCTTAATACACTGTCCTTTGAACAAATGCACTCAAGACTGGAGAGTAATACTCAGCAAGACTAGGACGATGCAATAGACTTTTTTTTCCCCTTTTTTCGAATGTGTTCGCATGGGTATTTACAATGGCTATATTTAAATTGTTGTGTAGACTAGACCTACAGCATGGATGGGTATATGATATCAGAGGACCAGGCTCCACCTCTGTGCTGCAGCAATAGTGCTGACTTGCCCTCGGAGACACAGCACCCGGGGCTGAGCAGACCCTAATCTCCGCCTGTCTGGCCGGCCTGTTCTAAATAACAAATAGGCATGAAAAAACAACTCTGCTCTCATTCTTCTATTATCTCCCTCAAATCTTGTTTTCCATTATCCCAGCACCAGGAAAGCCCTGGTGAAACAACACTGCGCAGTTAACCATGTGCCCGAAAGGCAAGACTGATGTCTGTGCCAGAGAATCTGACTGCAGTCTGCAGCCCGGCACTTGTGCCAAATCTGAGCCCCAGCGTGCCCCCCCATGTATCCACGACAGGGTCATAATAGAGGCTCAGCAGGTGGAGCCTGGTGGGGGAAGACAGGGCCTCTTCGTCCTGGCACAGCTGAAAGAGCCTCCTCTGTGTGCTCGCAGTGCACATAAATCACACGGGCCCTCAGTTCAGGGGAAGAACTGTTTAATTACCCCTTTTAAAGCAATAATTGCCTGACTTGGCTGGTGGTGCTGCCTGCATGAAGACGAACAGAGAAGTGCGGCCTTCACTCTCTCTGGATGATTACGGAAGGACATCAGTGTCAAACAAGATCAGTAATTTAGATGAGCAAATCCTATACAAGCGTCTCACCTGGTTAAAAGAAAAATGAGACGAGGGAAGAAATCTCAAATGGGCTGATGAGGTTTTTAACCAACTTTCCAAAGGCTGTGCATTGACTTGAAAAAACAAAAATCCTGCTTTCATGCCGCTGTTGCAATAACGGTTTTGTGTGATGTGGTGTGAAGACATTGTTGGTGGTCAGCGGCCTCTTACAGTAAACTGTATGTCTTCACTGAGAACACAGGCTGACTCACGCTTCCTCTGAAGCTACACTGGAGCATGCAAGAAGTGTTAGGGCGAAAATTCAAAGAGCCCAAAATAGTGTTTTTCCCCGTAGATCTCCTCATCCATTGATGCCTTCATGTGTATCATCTCTGATTAACTATAACTTTCTGAGGCCCATAAACAAGCATTTACGCCCGGGTATTTAGATGAGTCCTCATGCCATGGGATCAACAGATGGTTTGGGTGGAGAGAAAATTATATACACCCACTTTAGTCTAGAACCACAGAAATTCCCTTCGTCTTACCAACTGTTTTACAAGGCCAACCTTCAGCTTCAATGGGCCTGCCAGGTACTGGGTTGACTCGCTTAATGTCAAGCCTCCAGGGCACATGATGGATGCTAAGCTACTTTAGTTCAGCCTAGTGGTTGAGGAGCCTTTGTGTGCCTTTGTGTTAAGCTGGCAATACTCAAAACGAATAAAGATAAAAATCTGAAATCCTTCACTCAGCTTCTCCCTGATGGTGATCTGGATCAGCTTCAAGAGAAGCGCATTTGAAAATGATCTGAGAGCTCAAGCGTAATGGTTTCCAGCAGAATGCAAGAAGCAGTGATTTTAATCTAGGGAAATGCTCAACCACCAACAGGTTCCACATTCCTCTCTTATCAATGCCTCTGGTTTTATTGGACTCTCTTTCACCCAGAGGTGGGCGCTTAGAGGGCTGCTGTTGCACTTTCACAAAGAAGAACAAAATGCATCTCATGGATACCGCACAAGTGAAAAGCGTTCGCCTTGAAATACTGACTAAAAACACATGAACCACAATTGCCAGGCCCCGGGCTGTTAGGGTTACTTCATGCAGTGCTAATCTGCAGAGGAGCCCATTATTAATGAGAGACAGTTACTCTGAAATTTTTTGCAGTAAATCTGCCACCGTTATCACTGTGTGATTCCACATTATGTGTTAGGGAAGAATGGAATGCATGCTGGTCATAGCAACAGTAACCAGGGTTGAGCAGACTCACCTAGGAGTCTATTTCCAAATTGTGATAAGAGCGTTTTAAATCAATGCGCTTATTAAATATTACATTGCGGAAAGTGTCGGAAATAAGACACTAACATGTCACGTCTATTCCAAATGTCCTGCGCTATTTATATAACCTGAGATGAGGTCAACGTCTTGTTTGAAGAGTCGCTCTTAATGTTTAGCTTTCATTAAAAAATACAGTGTGTGAATCAGCATATGTGGGTGTGTTTCTGAATCAAAGACTTTTTCCATGACAACACAGTGTGGCTCTTGGCAAGGGCCATCTATCTTCAAAAGCAGCAAAACCTGGATGGAAAATATTTCCAACTAAGCACTTCTGCTCAGCTGAAACACACTGTGATGGAAATTGAAATATCACATTCTAGCTGAGCGGGGAAAATAAAAACAAGCGCTTGTACTTTGGCATAATTAAGTCCAGGGGAATTCATTAATCCTTAGTTCCAGCATGTTAGTTTCCAAGTTAGAGGAAACTTGTGAGGACTTGTGTACGGCTTTGCAACTACACTTTGTGACCAGCTGACAGACACTTCAAATGAAGTAGATCTAGCTGTGCAGAAGCCAAACCTGGCATAAATGCCTCGCTCCATCTTCCCTGCATGAAAAACACTGCAGGGGAGATGTTTAAATAAGACCGGTGTGTTGAGATGCAGGCACACTCGAAGGTGGCAGATTGTGGGGATTTTCAGAAGGAAACATACTCATGAACAAATAAGAGATTTAAGGTGGGGGGGTGTTTGGTTAGGTTGGAAATACCACACATTCACTGGGTTATTTCTTTCAGCATATGTAGAGCAGGACATCTGCGCACAGGAAAGCCTGAATAAACTTTGCTTCAGGGGAAGTGGGGTGCTCCTGTGCTGTAGATAATTCCAGATTTCATTTCCCCAACAGGATGGTGACTCAGCAAGGGACAAAAGTTTTAGACCATCACAAGCCACTGCACCAAAACAATGGACTGCCAGCGACCCCTAAACCACAAACCCAGTTTGCTATTCAGCTCTAAAGATATCTCATCATGGAGCCAATCGCTGGAGGAAGAGGCGGTCAGGTGGGTGGAAAGAAGCACTCATTTACAAGGTGCAAGCACTCTGAGCCTTAAAGCAGCAGTAAAAAGTAGCAAAGAGTGAGCAGAAAGAGGACCGGACAGAGGGTGAAATCGACAGAATGAATTCCTCTGAGAACACAAAGCGCCTCAGTGTCTGTGTGTGTGTGTGTGTAGATGTGAGCATAACAAAGTAAAAGAGTTGTTATGTCTTGTGGGACGGCAGCTGACATGATAACACAGACCAGAGGGAGCTTTATAGTCTCTCCTGAGGACGTGTGCAGCCTCAGTGATGGAAGACCTGAGAGCTGGAAACAGAAGCAATTTTGCTTATATTTTTACAGTGGATTCACACCACTGACAGTAGGCAGTGGTGTGACATTACAAAACCAACACTTCGCGTAGTCAGTCACCTGCTGTGGGCCACAAAGTAACAAGAGGTCTCTGATTTTTACTTTTGCCGTAACACATTGCAAAAGAAGTTCTGTTTGTTGCAAGGATGCAAAGCCTTTCACTTGTGCAGTCATCTAATTAGAGTCCTGAAGAGCAGCAACCTATGAACAAGCTCCAGAATTTAATAACATTAAGTTTTCCCCTGTATTTACTTTTCACTGAGCCATTACACCCATGAGCCTACAACACTCCACTTGCCAACCTCCCTCTGTGAACATTAAGGCTTTAACAGCAGCTTAGGTGAATTTGCATCTCCTTAAGATCACAATGAAGTCTTGTAAATGCAGAGGCCTTTCTGCTGCACAGGTAGAGACTTGCATGAGGAGAGGAAGCGGAAGAGGTAGGCAGGGAGAAATCGTCGGCTCTGATAAGACACCAGGGTGGGATTTTTCATAAACACTTTGCAGGATGTCAGGGTCAGCCCTAGCTTTAAAAGACAATGGAGAAACAGAAGGAACGATCGCATTCCATTGGAAACCTTAAGTACCGAGGGGTGGGAAAAAGACTTTTTGAAACGCACACACACACACACACACACACACACACACAAACGTCTTTGGTTAAAAAAAAGAAGAAAAAAAAAAGGGCAGCGACCCCCATCAGAGTAGCTGTATAAGTTGGGAGGGACCCGACAAGACAATGCAGTTGCTCCCTGAGCCAAAAGGCAGAATGCCCAAGTAACTTTGCATCAATGCCATTAAAAAAAGACAATGGCAGATTCAATAGAGCGCGGACAACTACAGAGCACCTTCAAAGGAGAAACTACTCTACAGTTAACTTAGCATTTCAATGAATCTCCAATGAGTGCGAGCCGGGGCACTGCCTGGGAAAGAAAAGCCTGGTAATACAATGTGAAAAGATGGAAGAAGGCTGTTTAAGATGAGGAAATCAGTCAGTCAGAGTGCGGACCAGGCTATTAGTCTCCGTTCTTCTTATCAAGCCGAGCCAGTCCTGTTTCATTTAAAGCTCACTCTTTCCAGAGGAGCAGAGTGACCATCGGGCGTTAAAGCACATCTGTTTCCACAGAACTGATATAATTACCATTTCAAAACTCTACGAGCTCTGACTGAACACAGCGAGACACCAAAAGTCACTTGTGATTTGTGCCTCCACAAATAGTTTCTGACGATTGGCCATTTTTTATTACCGATGGTGCAGACTGCCCTGTGTCCTGAAGACATCTTGTGACCTCACCCTGACCCCTGTCAGCTTTATTGCTCCTGTAGCTCCATAACAGAGGAATGAAGCATGATATATGCTTTTAAGCTGGTTTCACTCGAAGCTAGGGGCAAACAGGCAGCTGTTTGTCTACCATCAATACTTGTCCAAGTTTTGACTGAATAATTACATATCGTGCAGCATGGACGCAGTGAACAGGCTGTTGTAATGATTCTTGCTAGTAAATCTTATGCTGAGATCCAAAAGGGGTACACTTCTAAAGAAAAATCCAAAAAGTGGTTGAAATTTAATATCCCGCTCACAGGCACTATCCTGCTCACAGACACTGAGTCATGACAACACGCCCAGCCTATTCTATTTGACAATGAGCATGTGATCACTAGACCTCCTCACCTCACTCATCTTATATAGTCGTTCCTGACAAGTTGAATGGAAATGATTGAAAATGTTTTATTTCATTGTCTTTCAAGCCGCCTTAAATGTGTATTCTCCAGATAAAATCAAACACAGGTGTGTTTTCCAAGTGGTCTGATGTCTCGAAATGCACAAGCACAAACTAAGTACAGTAAAACATCACAGTACGACCACTTAAAAGCCCCCTAAGCTGTGGCTTTAAACAAAAGCCTTCCTCGGACATGTGCACCAGCGAGGGAAAACGCAATTGTGTGAAGAGGTGTGAATGGAAAGAGTGGAGCTCTGGTTACAACAGGCGGTGCTCGAGAGTATGTGCGCTCATGTCAGCACATGCACGGCGCTGCTGCAGCACCAGCTGAGGTGCAGCTGTGTTTGGAGTCGTCTCTTGAGTCCGCCACGGACGAGACGGTGGGCATGAAAGAGCAACGATAGCGAAGCCACAAAACACACTATTGTTAGTTGTTCTGTGTGTGTGTTTGTGTGTGTGTATGAGGGTGGGGTGAAAAACACTTTTTCTGCATCTTCAAGGGTTCAATGCATCTCGATAGTTCAAATTCCTTCTTCGCATCAAAGCGCACACATTGTGTTGATTTCTCGGGTGAAGAGAAAATATGACTCCTCCAGTGAAACGTCTGTGTTCATCACACACACAGTCTACTAATACTATCACACAGTTTGGCACTGGTTTGGTTGTTTAGTTCAGAAAAAGAAAAGAGCCAGCAACTTTACCCTTAGAGGTGAGGCCACACTGTATATAGCTAATTAACAATATTGATATTAATGGTACATTACAGAAATCAAACTGCGGACTTGTTTGCAAAGCATGATACAAGGTAAATAAGTGTCATTCTTGAGTTGTGATTCAAATGTAGAGAAGTGGAGACATAGCGTTCACTTTTCATATATCATTCTGATCACAGTTTATATTCAAGCTTGAGGTGAATGAATGACAATTTGGAGGTTGTCAAATGTGAAAACTCCATCTGCCTTGGCGGTATAAAACTAAAATGTTCTCCTTTAAGTCACGCTCATGTTTTTCTATAGAGCGGGCGACAGGCGGAATAAAATGAGACCCCAGGCCTACTTCCCTGTAGGGGGCAAAGAAGCACAAACTGCATTGGAATGTTTTCATTTTAGCGTAACAGCAGAGGAATAGTGCAGAACAGGAATACACACAGAAACAATAAGGAAAGTGGTCGGCATGTGCCGCAGTCTCGTTTAATAACAGCATTCCTGGTCTTCTTGGAACGCTCTGCAACGACAGCACGAACATGCGAAACAGAGAGACCCGAGGAAAGAAGAGCTGCAGCGCGCGCAAACTCCAACAGTGAAAAGTTGAGGAAATCGTGCAGCGGGAGCTAATCCAGGCTGCGAATAAATCAGGGGGAATCTTCCGCTGGACTGAGGAGCAGAGTCAGGTTCAGAGGCCTCACCTCTCTGACCTCTGCACTGGCCCAAGTCGCACCTCACTGCAGAGTCAACAAATGCTAGCTTCCCCAGCCTGCGCTCCATATGTGCCCATGTGCTAGAGGAAGGAGTGGTGGTGGGGGGGCTACTTCACTCCAGAGCAGCATTGTCCCATTGACCACGTTGGCCTCCCTCCTGAGGCTATAATTCAACAATGCACTGTTTACTGAACCCAGTCTTGGAGCAATTATGTGAATGGGCTTGGTGGGGGCAGCCTTTGCCTCCTGTTCAAACTGTGGAGTGAAGCTGCTGTTTGCACTGCTGTGCTATGCAGCGCCGGCAGGAGCCCTCATCGACTGTGAATGGGAATTAAAAGCCAGGTAGCCCAGCCTGAAACGACAAAGCTCCACACGGAGAGAGACCAACCGCCTCGCCAGGTCAATACATCACCCGGGCATCGACCAAATAAATCATCAGATCAGGCCGCCGCTGGGCCACATTAAGCAGCCGATGGATGGGGTGGGGGCGCACGGGGGAAAAGAAGGACAAATTACACTGACGACATGCACTCTGCAAACTGTATAGTCATAGGAATCCAGGCCGCCCTTCCCCCCAAACCCAGTCCAACCCCCCCCAATGAAGTCAAAGGACACTTATGACCGTCTATACTGGGAGAGATTTCTGAGCCAAAATTGTCTGCAGTGCTGCTCACAGTTGGTCTGATGTCATACATCTTAAAACAAGTGGCCTCTCTCACTCCTACATGATGACAGACAGGGCCTGATCTACACGCGTATAAAACACCAGCGTGAGTGGCAGGTTTGACAGGTTTTAATAAATATTAAAGTGTAAAAGTCCTTGCTCAGATCATTTCTCACAGTAGCGCTGCCAGCGGTTCACAGCAGGTTACGGGCGAGAAGAAGGGGGGTGGGGGTCGAGGGAGAGGGTGGGGGCTCGTTTGTGAGGGTGAGTTCTCACCCACCGTGAGTTTTTATTGACTTTGATTGTTTGAGCTGATGCGCATGACCCTGACATTCCAGCGGGGAGAGCTGAGCGCCTGTAGTAACACCACTACGTGCGCTTTAATTGAATCAGGAGACAGTGCGCCTGTTGTAGTTCAAAGTCATGATGCAAGAAACAGACACTTGCGGTTCCACATGATTCAATTATGCCCGTATTGTTGGCCCAGTCATTAATCAAGGCTGTGGTTGTACAGCAGAGGCCACTTCCTGGTGGCTCCCAGTGGCAGCACACAGGAGATGGAGATGGCCCCTGCGGGGACGGTGGAAGCTCCTGTGGATCGATTGTATCAATAAGCAACCTGTGCTGCCTTTGAGGATGCAGGTAATGCACCTTTCGTCTCAACTTTACAAACTGACACGAAGTGACAGGTCATCCGCAAGAAAGGCCCCGCGCTCGATATCACGTCGCTGTTAGATGTTAACTGCAGCTTTAAGTCACAGACGCCACAGCTTTGTAAACGTCTGGAATATTAGGGCTCGTAGACTCTCTGTCCGGCCAGGTGAGAGATTTATGTCCGGCGGCCTCCGAGACTGTGTGCCATCATTCAAAAATGGCTTCGCCTCAGATCAAATCAACACAGAGGAGTCACAGATATCTCAAGCATGACAGCTCTGTTTATTAGAGGGCATAAAGGTGAGAGAGCGGACGGGATGGGGAGGGGAGAGAGTCTATTCTCAGCAGCAAGGCGATGCTCATCCTCCTATATGATTCATACGGCAGATATAGAGGAGTGTTAGAATTTCAGACTGAAATATCAGCAATTACAGCACACGAAATGTCCAACAGCGCACGGCCCGCACACTAGCCATGGAGCCATGAATAAATTAGTTGATCGACTGTTTAGATAATTATTTAATTAGGTCAGATGTTTTCGGATCATAAAAGGTGAAGATTTGTTGCCGTTCTGTGGTTGTGGTTCTCTAGATAATGGTCGGGTGAAAATGAATTCCATTTTATGGAATGCCTTGTTACTTGAGTGCTTAATAGCATGAAAATAAGGCTCCACTGTGAGTCTACATTACGCAGCACAATGGTCAAAGCTGATGGAATACACGTAGTAGATGCAACTTTGTCGGAAATTCCTAGTTTGTCTTTTCCTGTAGTGAACAGGATCGGACATGTGGATTTCTGAAGGTTCTGATGGTTTGCTCTGTTCTTGCATGACAAATGAATGACAACTTTTATCCTTAAGTATCCTGAGAAAAATAAGAACATCATTTAGCCAAATGGGTGAGGACATTTTCAGAATGAATGTCCTGGATCTGGAGCTGTGTGCACAGGTAAGAGCAGAAAAAGGCAGTGTATAGTGAGGCCAGACAAAGTTTGAGAAGGTTTAGGGTTGAGGACTCCAGGGAGACTATGAATAGCTTGTTTCTATGGACAAACATAGCCCAGCTTCTCTCAACAGCAGCTTCTAGTTTGTCACATTACTTTTAAAAGCATCTTTACAGAACAGGCTGATATGACTGTGTGGGCTGGAATCTGCCAGGCAGCCCACATGCATGTGAGCAGCCCAAGCACCAGCAGACCACACCATTTACTTCACATAAATAGCAACATCACGATGTTCTTGCCTTTATTAGGACACAAAAGCAAAGATTCATAACTGTGATCTGACCTCTGCAGGGCATAAACCTTGCAAGTTTATGCCCTGCAGAGGTCAGATCACAGGTCGGTTTCGAGGGCAAATTAAGAGTTTAAAAAAGTTGAAAAGGAAAGAGTGTGTGCTCACTTACAGTGACCAGCTGGCATGTGAGTATCAAAGAGAGGATAAGTCCACAGATCGGAGTGCCCATTTTCCACCAACCCAGCGCAGGCTGCAAATGCTGGGGAAGAGGAGAGGAGAAAAGCCGAGCCCCGTCACTCCGCCGATGTCTGCACCTTTTTCACACTTTTCTTCTCCGGCAAGAAAAACCGAGTGCGACCCACACCCGGTGGGACTTCATCAACAGGTACACAACCGCCCTGTCTTTCTTTTCTCTCTTGTTTTAGTTTTAATTCTGCCTTGCTTTGCCTGCTTTTCAGCTCTTTTTTCTCTTCCTTTCCCCCCACGGCGCGCTCCGAAACTTGGGGATTTGTTGTGTGGGGCTGAACGCAGCCTTGCAAAGTCACTGAGAGAGAGAGAGAGAGAGAGAGAGAGAGAGAGAGAGAGAGAGAGAGAGAGAGAGAGAGAGAGCGCTGCAGGAAAAGTAAAAGGCGGAATGGAATTCAGGGAGTGCTGAGGAGGAGACACCCTCCGCGTCGGTTCACCCCACGGACAGTACGCTACACTACGCACACGCGTGGAGAGGAGGACGCGTAAACCCGAGACACGCAGTGAAGGCGCACTGAGGTGTCCGGACGAACGTGTTCATGTGCGTGGCTTCAAAGAAAAGAAGAGCAGCAGTGCCAGTACTTCACCGGCGGTGGTGAAAGTGGCAGAACCACAGCGTTAATTCACCGCAAGTACCCACACCTATCCCAAAATGTCACCGAGTACATAATTCGAGATTTAGAGTATATTTTAAACCGAGGGTATTTTAGCTCAAGACATTTGAACCAATCAGTCTATACCAATGTGTGTAATGATTGTCATAATATACATATATAATAACTGTTAATAATGTATGCAGATAGCATACTCTCTTCAGCTCTCTTCATTACAACCCTTACATATTGTCACGAACTGTGGGTCCTGACTTAAAGTATGAGATCACTAGTACAAATAGCCTAGTTACATGAGTTTTCTATGCAGGGTGTATTGGGTTCCTGTCTTTACAAGAGGGGCTCAGGCATCCAGGAGGGGCTCAAAGTAGAGCCGCTGCTCAGTAAAGGTGATATGGGCATCTGTCCTGGATGCCTCCAGGAGGAGGTCCGGGTATGTCCATCTGGCAGGAGACCCAGGACATGCTCTTGGTTTAAATGGGAACATCTCAGGACCTGCAGGAAGATGAGTGTCCCAGCGAACAGGACCCTGATCAGCAGTGGATAACTTTTGTAACTGGGTAAGATCAAGTGAGTAAGAAATTGACTTAATGACGATGCTAATACTGGAGAATCATTAATTAACCCTAATGTAAGCATTGTGATCGTGTGTGATCATGCTAGTGGAGCTGATTTGTGTAACATTTCTGTCAGTGAAGATGAAGGTCATAGTTTATCAAGAGGTGCCAGCTTAGAGCTCATTGATAAACATTATCATTCAGAGAAGTTAAACAAAGAAGACTGGATCTGTTCCTCAGAGGTTTGTGCTTTTACTTTGATTGGGCAATAAACCCGCCCCATGAATGCAGTGTACTTTTCATGCCCTCTAGACACACATTCATCAAAGTCCCTTCTGGCATTCCTCAAAAGTGAGTCAATTCCTCCTAATGCCTTGCTTAATAAATGAATGACAGCTAAACGTTTTGTGGTGTGTTCCTGGTCAGTAACAGACTCCCCTCTTATTTTGGAAGAATGTACAGTAAACGTAAACACGTGATACCTGAGCATCAAGTGCCCTCTACTGGAGGGATAGGGGACACTGCGCTTGGATGCAGTGCGAGTACAAAGGAACATCTCAAGCGTCAAGTAAAACTGCATGTGGTCCTGTGGTAGTGCCCCATCACACAGAGGCCCTATATATTTATAGGCTGAACACATATCATGCATGAAGTATTTGGTCAGGAGCGTTATGTTTGTGTCCATCCATGTAACATGTGTAAATAGTGTACTGTAACAGAGCTTTGAGAGAGCAGCTGTCACCAATTAAAAGCTGAACCCTGAATAGAAATAGCAAGGAGCTGTTCTCATTTGCTCACCAAAATAGGCTAAAAGGGAGCTGAGCAGAATGGGCTTATCACGCGGGTCGGCATGTTACGAATGTGACACGTGTGAGATTTGCATTTTTACAATGTAATTGGATTACAGATGTTATGCTGCTGCCTCCACAGTGATAACACACACACACACACAAACACACACACACACACACACGCTCCATAATTCTGTATATTACTGTGTGTGATAGGATGATGAAAACTAAAAATAGTAGGTGTCATTAGCATGATGGGAGCACTGTAACATGAAGAGAATCTCAGGGCTAATAGATGAATACCACAGAGGCCGACACTGTGGGGTCAGCCTTCTGCAAGGTTCACAATATCCATTGGTGACCTGGGGGCAGCTGACGTAAATGTGCATGTTTATGCATGTATGAGCATGTGGAGAAAATCCACGTAGACACGGGAAGAATATGCAAAAAGATAAAGATCTGGCCCCATACAAGCTAAACCATGTTGGGCCATAGTAGATCCAATGTGACATTTTGGAATATTAACAATTAAATGTATTAAATATTGTTTTATTAACCTGTTTCACCGTGGTGCAACCTCCAAAGGCAGACACAGTATGTAAACAAAATGTTGTATCTCAGATGCTGACAGTGTAATACAAGCCTCACAGGAGAGGTTTCTCTCTGTTTGGCTCTGGAGATCCCTCTTGAATACCACAGAGTGATCATTTCAAGTCTTTGTCTGTGAATGCGTTCTGGGAGCGTCTCACTGACCATAGTGGTGTTATCCAAGGTCTCCTCCCTCGCCTCCCGTCAGCAAAAGTACTGGAAAAACAGTGTCAAACATGTTTAGTATAAACTTTCTAAAAACCATTATTATAGCTCCCAAAACCAACAGTGAAATGTTAAGGATGCTGTGGCATCTTGACTCTTGAGGACAACGGCCAAGCCCTCCGTGACTCAAACACCAACTATTAGTGTGTAGACTTCAGAGTTTACTAAAAACAAACTGCTGTTTAACCAGATTACTTGTGGTTAATGTTGCTCTGAGAGTCTTAACAACAACGACAAAATGGTATGCAAAGGATTTATTTCATATCAAATTTTTGTCCAGGCTTACTGGGTGGCTTAACCCACGTTGGGGAGAAAGCTGAACAGGAAGAAGAAAAAAAAAAGAAATCAAATCCAGACATTTAAGTGATGTCTGAGACATGTTTCTCCAGCTGGGACGATCTGTCATTACGTGAAGTTTGAGGAGTGGTCTACAAGCACGAGCCAACTCGCATCACCTCCTGGTGTAGTTGCTGCGTTTGCACTCGATACAGATGATTAAATTGTGATGTGAGGTATGGCCGTGAAGATGTCAGATGACTCTGGCTCTGTGTATTACATTAGAACAATTGTAGCACAGCACGCGCTGCCAAGTGGAGCTGGACCATGTAGCTGGAGAAAACAGCTGTGACACGGAACAACGGAGCAGCCAGAGAGTATGAAATGCTTCCGCTCTCTGTGGGGGTCAACGCCCTTGGACTCTGATACACAGGAAGTTGTTCTGGAAAAGGACAAAGCAGCATGATCCTGCTTCAACTTTCTTTCATTAATCTCTCTTTTATAGGTCACAACTGTACTGGCCCATACTCTTATTCTCATGTTATCAAGGCTGAGGAATTTTGTTTCTAATGACAATGCAGAGCAGCAATCCAACATTTTGTCATTTTTTTACTCCTGAAAAGTGTCATGTTTTGTGATGTGTCAGATACCCAAAAAATGATTGGTTCAGATCCAGTTCAATTTGCAAATCAGCTAAGATCCCATTGTTTTTCCACTGCTCAAGAGCCATGTTACTATGTATGTCAGTGCTTATGACACTGACAGAGGACCCAGAGGACCCCAATGGTCACCCATTGCCCTTTTGACTGCTGTCCATTTTCACCCCAATAGTCTTTGTTTAGTTTATTTAGCTGCTGTTTCATCACGTCAACAGCTTTTCTGGGTTGGTTCTGGTTATGGGTTTTGTAGGTCTTAACAACTCCACTCCCAGCCTCTGATGTCGCTGAAATGGTAGAGATAGTGGTACTCTAAAGCCAGATTTTCCAGAGCCAGTTCTCTTTATCATTGTAAACACAAAGAATAGTTCCAAAATAAGCACTAATCCGGAACCAGCACTGGAAGTGCATTGGTAGAAGAGTAGCCACAGAGGAGATGAGGATGAGGTCATCTGTCTGTCATGTTATATCTCACAATAGACAAAGACACGTTTCAAAACATTTGTCCATATGGAACCAATGTAGATGTGCGTGTCCTATTTAAAATGTTGATTTTAACAGCATGTTTATTGCTGACACAGCAGATGAAGCCTCTGTTGTGATGTAGTGAAACATGCCAGGGTAAACAAAGAAAGATGAACAGCTCCCCAGTCCTCTAGGGTTTGTCATTTTTCTTTGATTTCCAATTAATCGGCTCTGTGCCTGAAGTGTACTTTTATGCTCTCAAGACATATTTTTCAAAGTCCTTCCTGCATTGTATTACCCCCCACTCAATGTTTTATTCAATAAATCAGTGAAAATTGAATGTTTTCTCTGGAAAGCTCCCAGGCATTGAAATACTGAGATTTCTTTATTTAGGAAGAAAATAGAGCTGCTGTGCAGATCTAATCAAAAGAGCCCTCTTTAGTGAAACAGACTGAGCATAAAGTGCCCTCTACTGGAATGAGAGGGATCCCTGCACCAGCGGTAAAAAGGCTTCTCTATGTAGTGAAGCCTTCTTCTGTTCTCCCCCTCTAATACTGTAACAATTGGCAAAGAGGACTGTAAAAAAATGATTAGTTGAAAAAGAAGTTGTACTAGTTGATGGCAAGGCGGAAGATTCTTTTTCTTTATACTTTTCACTAATGGCAGTTGTTTTTTCACAGTTTCTCCAACTATTTGCACAACCAACTGTTCGGTGGATACGTATGTAAGGTTGTGAGAAAATCACCCATGGTAGAAGTACTCCTGAGCAAGGCCCAATTCCTCCCAGGTTGCTGCAGTATTTAATACATTTCTCCAGGTTGATTATATTGAGTGATTAACAAAACCCAAATATGTGCATCATCATGTAATCACTGAATGTCACTATCAGGGCTACGTTTCAGAGATTAAAAAAAAGATGAATAACGCTGTTCGAGGTTTCATTTGTTTAATTAGGGCAGAAAAAATCTGGCATTTTTTTACTCTGAACATCCAAACTTATGCCAGTGCTTTTCCAAAGAAGACCTTGAACATTTGTTTCCCTCTTTAGATTTCTCTTAATATTCCTCTCCTTCCTCCTCTCCCTCACCCTCGATGGAGTCGACTCCGACCTCCTCATAATCCTTCTCCAGAGCTGCCATGTCCTCTCTGGCCTCAGAGAACTCTCCCTCCTCCATACCCTCACCCACGTACCAGTGAACAAAGGCACGCTTCGCGTACATCAGATCAAACTTGTGGTCGAGCCGAGCCCAGGCCTCTGCAATAGCAGTGGTGTTGCTCAGCATGCACACAGCCCTCTGGACCTTGGCCAGGTCTCCACCAGGGACTACAGTGGGGGGCTGGTAGTTGATGCCAACTTTGAAACCAGTGGGGCACCAGTCCACAAACTGGATGGAGCGCTTGGTTTTGATGGTGGCAATGGCAGCGTTCACATCTTTGGGCACCACATCACCACGGTACAGCAGGCAGCAGGCCATGTACTTGCCGTGGCGAGGGTCGCACTTCACCATCTGATTGGCCGGCTCGAAGCAGGCGTTTGTGATCTCAGCCACTGAGAGCTGCTCGTGGTAAGCTTTCTCAGCAGAGATGACGGGGGCGTAGGTGGCCAGAGGGAAGTGGATACGGGGATATGGCACCAAGTTGGTCTGGAACTCTGTCAGATCAACATTGAGGGCACCATCGAAGCGAAGGGAAGCAGTGATGGAGGACACGATCTGACTGATCAGCCTGTTCAGGTTGGTGTAAGTGGGACGCTCAATGTCCAGGTTCCTGCGGCAGATGTCGTAGATGGCCTCGTTGTCCACCATGAAGGCACAGTCAGAGTGCTCCAGGGTGGTGTGGGTGGTCAGGATGGAGTTGTAGGGCTCCACCACAGCAGTGGACACCTGTGGAGCGGGGTAGATAGAGAACTCCAGCTTGGACTTCTTGCCATAGTCGACAGACAGGCGCTCCATCAACAGGGAGGTGAAACCAGAGCCGGTGCCACCTCCAAAGCTGTGGAAAACCAGGAAGCCCTGAAGCCCAGTGCACTGGTCCGCCTGAGGACACAGAGGGAGACACAACCATTACATGATACAGTTCGGTCCTTTCACTGGTTTCTGTGGAGCTAGCTTTAGAGAGGATCCCTGCTAGTGTGAAGTTTCTCACCAGTTTGCGGATCCTGTCCAGCACCAGGTCGATGATCTCTTTGCCGATGGTGTAGTGTCCACGGGCGTAGTTGTTGGCAGCATCCTCCTTCCCAGTGATCAGCTGCTCAGGGTGGAACAGCTGGCGGTAGGTCCCAGTGCGCACCTCATCTGGAAGGAGGGACATTGGGTCAGGAATTCACAATCAACTGAGTGACTCAACTTTGACATCTGTGTTTACAGAAAACGGATTTACCAATGACAGTGGGCTCCAGGTCCACAAACACAGCTCTGGGAACGTGCTTCCCAGCTCCAGTCTCACTGAAGAAGGTGTTGAAGGAGTCATCTCCTCCTCCGATGGCTTTGTCGCTGGGCATCTGTCCATCCGGCTGGATCCCATGTTCCAGGCAGTAAAGCTCCCAGCAGGCATTGCCAATCTGGACACCGGCCTGACCCACGTGGATGGAGATACACTCACGCTGTGTTGCAGAGCAAAAAGATTTAGATTATAGAGGCTGAATCTGAGGAGATTTTCCCTGCAGTTGCTCCTAATTAAAAAGGAGAAATTAAAGAATTAAAGTTAAAAGCCTTTAAAGAACAGGTTCTTCCAAATATGAACTTTTTGTTAAAGTGCTTCAAGAAATTAACATTTATTGTAACTTAAGTTGTGTGAGAAGCTTGTTTGATCATTTCTTATTCAAGAAGCTACACATTTTCTCCTGCGACACGACACTGCGTCTGCTGTGCCTAGGATTACTGGAGGGAGAGAGAGGATTATCTAGGTCAGACATTTCCCTGCTATGTGACAAGCTAAATTCATTCTGACTAGATGTGACAGTTTCTTAGTTTATATAAAAGCTGCTAAAATGAACAGAAAACTAGGTAAATTAACAGGTAAATTCGTGTGAAACCAGTTGTCCTGCAATGGTATTTGAACTGGTTTACAAAGAGGGAAGAGGATTATGTGAATGTAGTGCAGGAATGCATCACTGCAAACTACAGACAACCCTACTATAGGGTGTGTCTTGCAGCAGGAATAGTAATAATCAAACAATTTACATATAGGCTGCAGAAAACAAGGAGTGTCATGCAGGAAAATTTCCCTCGTGACCTAGTTTCCTCCCCTTCTTATTTCCCATTTGACCAAAGCAACAAATCCTAGGGAAACATTTTTGAAATTATATTCAAAATTGCACTTACCATGATGGCTTGTCGATATTATGTAATGTAATGAGACAAGCCCGAAGACTGTGCGTGTGTCTGAAGCTTGCAGGTGTCTGAGGCTGGTCTGCTGGTGCGCCACACTCTGCCTCTTGAGGAGGACAGGTGAAGTGCACACTAAGGAAACCCTCCTCCATCTGCTTCAGTAACCATTTCACACCCAGATTAACTGCAGCCATGGTGATGGGGGTCAGATACGGCCAGAAGGAAATGACTAGAAACTTTCTTGGCAAAACTGACTTTGACCAAACTACAGATGAAGTTTCTCTCTCATGTTGCTCGGGGATTCATTCTAACAGCTAGGGCTGTAATATCACTCTCAAGCCACAAGGTGCCTCATAATTATTTGAATATAGAAATGTAAATATGCTTATTCATATGCTTATATAACCAAGGTCATGCTGTCTGTATTCTACTGTTCAGGTGTGGACGTGCCAATAATAATGTAATGTACAATTATGTAATGTACATTAATCAAAAATGTGAAAATGCTTGTAAGATACAGGTACAGTGAAATGCATTTTGGACTTTTAAATGACAGACACATGTACACACACACACACACACACAAGTGGGATGAAATGTTGCGTCCTTGATTTATTGGTTAGGTCAGAGTAAAAGTCCATGAAGATCATCTTGTAGCTGCAATGGTGAGTTAGAAATATCATGCATTTAACTTTACCTGAGTGTAATTTTACAGAGAGGAAGGGGTGAACATTGGACTGAATTTGTTGTTTTTCTTCCTGGCTTATTGTGCAGGAAATCCTGCTCATTTGGCACTGAGTCGACTGCATTCACTGTGCTGGTCACAAATATTTAATTTTTGGAAGGACACACAGCATTTCAAAGAGGAGGTTGGCTCCAGTAAGCGCAGTGTTGCCTGTTGAGAAAAGGAATACTAAATGAACGGCCAGATTCCAGATAAATAAATAATGTCATGAATAATAAAATGTGCAAAACAATACCAGTGGTGTCGTAGGGAGGCGACACCTCCACCAGATCACATCCAACAAGGTTAAGATTACGGCAGCCTCGAATTATCTCGACTCCCTAAATCCAAGTATACAGATAAGAATGCATGATGTAATCCACAACTTCGAGATTAACGTTTAAGTCAGAGGGCTCAAAGCTCAGCAAGATAAGTGTGTGGTTAACTGTCTTTACCTGTATCGGGGTAAGTCCAGCTATTTCTGGTGTGCCAGTTCCAGGGGCAAAGCCCGGGTCGAGAGCATCAATGTCGAAACTGAGGTACACTGGACCGCTGCCCATCTGAGCTCTGACCTCAGCCATAAGAGGGGTGAGGGACTTAAACCAACACTCCTCCACTTGGACCACACGGAAACCCTATACAGCGCACAAATTAAAGACAGTTTGATGAGAGACAAACATTACATATAGGTCATTACTTATAGGTCATCTGGGAAAAACCAAGCATTCTGGCCCCAACTCCATTTTAATGATGTCTGTGTTGTGTTTTAGTCCATTGAGCTTTGATGGTTGTGTATGTGACCTTCTAATGTAAGGTCTGTTTTTTTGGGGGCATCAGTGAAGCACAAATAGGCACTTGTACCCCATGCATTCTTAGTATATTATGCACATAAGAGCCTGTGAATCAACCAGAGCACATGGTGGAGATGGGACATAACTATGGTGCATCCACTGAATATAGCTTAAAAGCAAGGATGGAGGACACTCTACAAACAACACCCTCCAATATGGTGCTAACAGTCTTCAGCCACATGCTTAATTTATGTAAACAGCTTTGAGGTATTCATGAAGACTTAATATAGCAGTGACACCACATCTTCATTCTCACACTCAGACCTTGGAACAATTTAGAGTCTATAATCAGTCAAAACAAGCATGTTTTTGGACTGAGGGAGGAAACACCTGAAGAAAACCCATACAGACATAGGAAGTTAAGTTTAGCAGTCAAAGCACATTGTTGAAAATTAAACAGAGGTCTTAATTCATGTTATGTAAGATACATCTAGCATTGTAGCAGGGGTACCTGTGCCCGGCTCCATTCATATGAATCTGCAGAGTAGCCTGACCCACGCAGGCCTATCTGGACCACTCTCTTACAGTCCAGTAGCCCCTCCTCCACACAACGTCTGAATGGAGTGCCATGTCCAATCTTCTCTCCCAAGACCACGTCGCTGGTGTCAGCATGGGCATCCACATGGATCAGACCCACTGGGCCGTACCTGGTAAATTGTTACACAATTCACTGAGTCAAACACAGTCACACACCAGCGTCTCATAGTTGATGACTCTGTCAACTGTCGGCTCTCTGTACTGTTGTGCAGCCACACGTAACTGACTGTCTGACTTACTTCTCAGCCACGGCCTGCAGAATTGGATATGCAATTGTGTGATCACCACCTGGGGACGACAAAAACATTGATTACCCTTGATGGAGCGGTTTATGAGGCTATTAAAATGAAAACAACTGTACAGAAACTGCATGATTTGTTTTGACTGTTGTAAAACAAGTGCTGAGTTAATATTTAACCCATCTCTCTGGGGTGAAGGTGATGGTAGACACTTTCTGCCTCTCACCCAGAGTCAGTGGAATACAGCCAGTGGCCACGATCTTCCTGTATGTCTCCCTGATGCGTCTGCAGGTGTCCTTCAGGTCGTACACATTCACATTCACGTCCCCAATGTCAGCCACCATGAGGGATTCATAAGGGGCTGCCCTGGTACCGCTGTTATACGCTCTCAACATGGCAGATTCCACTCTGATCTGCCTCGGACCAAACCTGAAGCAAGGGGAACAGTCTGTCTTATTTCCATATTGCAATAATGCAGTTTTGACACTGAGACTACTGATTACTATTCATCCATTATCTACATTATAAATAATGTAAAACTATAGGTTACGGGCGAGGCAAGTTACATACTCTGTATTACTGCTCTGCATGTTACAGCACTCTATAATCCTCCATTTTCATCTGACTGAAATTCACAAACCGATATCCACAATATAAAAGTGTATAAAGAGAAAACTGAGAAGCATTAAAAATGAATGCAATTTTACAAGAGATTATTTATGTAACTGCTGAGCCACTGTGAGCTTTGGGCACATGAACTCAGGATACTGATATTATTTTTATTGGGGCAGTTCCAAACACAGAACACGCACCTACTTTGGCATTTCTATTCGAGTGGGTCATTAAATGCAGGATTCAGATAGAGGGATAGATGTGTTTGTATGTGCATGTGCGTGTGTGTGTGCGTGTGTGTATCAAATAACCTCCACTGCTCGTGTCTGTTACATGCACTTGATACGCTTGACTAATACTCCCGAGTCTCTGAAATCTTAAATCTGTTGTACAGTAAACGTATTCACATTGTGCAGAGCTGCACAGCACCTGGCTCCTGGTCTGTTGGAGGTCCCTGTGTCGATGGGGACGCCGATGAACGCCGCATCGAGGCCGTCAGCTGAGTCCTGGTACGGCAACTTGGCCATGGTGGGGATCCCCGACACTCTCGCCACAAACTCGGCGCTGGGAGGCACATTGTAGGAGGACTGTCGACTGGGAGCTCCGCTGCAGCACACGGACACAATCCTACGAGCTGCTGTCAACTTTCTGAGAGAAAACATATCTGCTGCTGTCAGATTTCAAACAGAAACTGTGCAAAGTAATAGTTGCAGAGGTCTGTTGCGCTGGTGTGTTCAAAGCCTCTATGTAAGCTCGTAATTTGCATTACCCACGCGGCAGTGTTGAAGTGGCGTCTAAAAGAAGAATTAAGAAATAAGTAAAATATACCTGAATATTTTTCCGTAATGGAAGTATAATACTTGAGGGTCATCAGAGGAATCTTGATGTGATGCGAAAGATAAGGATGTTGCTTTTTAGCCCGTGTCGCTTCCTTGATGAAAAATAAAAAAATCCGACATGGTCGTGTCCCTGAAGTCAACATTCAATAAACAATCCTGCGTCGGCAGGTTTCCAAGGAGCATTCCGGCAAGTTATGCCAAAATGTCTGAGCGCAATGAATACTGGTAGCAAGATGTAATCAAACAAGGCTACCCGTATCATGCTTCTTTTTCATTTCACTCACCACACGTTCCTGCTGATGACGCAGAGTTGATTTAAAAAAAAGTTTGCTGCATTAGAGGAATCGTTAACTACCCCATAACAACAAACTCATGCGACAGCTGTCACTTTCTCTCAGCTCCTCGCTCACTAACATACGTGCACTCCCACCCCTCGCTTTCTCATCCAACCACATAACGGTCCTCACTGTCCACATTCACTGACAGTCAGAAAACACAAGACACTTACACATTATACCAGGGTCGTTACTGTAGGGACGCTATCAGAGAGCTCTGTGACGTCACTGGTCGTAACAGTTCATTGAACTGGTAGAGTTCACGAGTATGAAATTGTGGGCCTGACTGCCGTTCCGGTGCACTGTCACAGGTAAGTTGGAAAAACACGAGTTGCCTGGAACGCACCATTAGTAACGGGGAGTTGAGTCAGACTGTGGACTAGAGGAAAAACAAAATGACCAATGCGTGATGACAACTGAAGTCAAGGCAAACCAAACTTGTATCATTCACCTGCCTGTTTGGTGTACCATCATCCAAGCCTCTTCCTTGGAGCTATGTGTCTAAATCGTAGAACTTGTAGAAAATTTGATCATGATTCAGATCACTTTAAACTTGAAATAGAGTATACAATATAGGTTTAACAAATAATATAAATGTAAAAAAACAAACAAACAAACAAACGTGAAATATAAATCATGTTCCTCTCAATGTTAATTGCATATTTTGTATTCTGTATACTAACTATACTGACTATGTGTGCTGTTGCCTTGTTCTTCTAACTTATGTCATCCTCCTGCTTGTTTTCCAAGCAGGAAAAATTCCCAACACACAAATTCCAAATTCCTTGAAGATAAGTTGTATAATTACCTGGCTATAAATCTTTTTTTTATTTCAGGCTTCATTATTACTGTATGACAGAAACTCGTGATAAGTTAAATTAAGGGAATGAGGTCAAATCAAATTAAAAAGTCAAAAAGTTAGCGTTTTGAATCAAATGTCAGAAATCAGAATGTAGGAAAAATTATTTATAAATCCATTTTGTTAAGCTGTAAAAATTGTCATATTACAATGGTTGTTACGGCACATCTGATATGAATTTGTATCATCTATCTAACCTAATCTACTGTGTCAGCAGCACTTATTTCCTCATCCCTCTCTTTTTTCATCATCACATCCTCCATATTAGGATTCAGTCTCATCAGAACTACATTACCATGGCTACTGTTGCTCTGGCTGCGAAACAGTTACTGTGGCAGATGGAGGAGGGTTTCCTTCGTGTGCACTTCACCTGTCCTCCTCAAGAGGCAGAGTGTGGCGCACCAGCAGACCAGCTTCAGACACCTGCAAGCTTCAGACACACGCACAGTCTTCGGGCTTGTCTCATTACATTACATAATATCGACAAGCCATCATGGTAAGTGCAATTTTGAATGTAATTTCTAACATTTTACGGCCATGTGTATTGCTTTGATCAAATGAGATCAAAACTGGATGGGGAAGAAACTAGGTCACGAGGAAGATTATTCCAGCAATACTGTAGTTCTCTTGTTGTGTTCTGCAGCCTGTGTGTAAAATTGTTTCATTATTAATATTCTTGCTGTGAGACACACTACAGTAGGGTTTCATATTTGCTACAGTGATGCGTTGCTGCACTGCATTCAGATAATCCTCTTTCCACAAAACCTTTGTCAACCAGCTCATATGCCATCACTCAACAATAGGTTTTATTATTTCAAATATACCTGTTTGTCAGCCTGTGTTTCTGTTCTAATTCTGCAGATTTTATATAAACTAAGACACTGTCACATCTAGTCAGAATGAATGTGGCTTGTCACAGAGCTGGGAAATGTCTGACCTAGATAATCCTCTCTCTCCCTCCAGTAATCCTAGGCACAGCAGACGCAGTGTCGTGTCGCAGCAGAAAATTTGTAGCTTCTTGCACAAGAAATGATCAAACAAGCCTGTATTACATGACTAGAATAAAGAAGTTAAAATAAATGTTATTTTTTTTGAAGCACTTTAACAAAAGATTCAGATTTTGAGGAACCTCTCATTTAAAGCCTCAGTTGTTTTCATTTTGATCCTGTTTAATTTATCCCCTTTAATTAGGAGCAATTGCATTGCAAAATCTGTATCAGATTCAGCCTCTATAATCTAAATCTTCTTGCTCTGCACCACAGCGTGAGTGTATCTCCATCCACGTGGGTCAGGCCGGTGTCCAGATTGGCAATGCCTGCTGGGAGCTTTACTGCCTGGAACATGGGATCCAGCCGGATGGACAGATGCCCAGCGACAAAGCCATCGGAGGAGGAGATGACTCCTTCAACACCTTCTTCAGTGAGACTGGAGCTGGGAAGCACGTTCCCAGAGCTGTGTTTGTGGACCTGGAGCCCACTGTCATTGGTAAATCCATTTTCTATAAACACAGATATGAAAGTTGAGTCACTGAGTCGATTGTGAATTCCTGACCCAATGTCCCTCCTTCCAGATGAGGTGCGCACTGGGACCTACCGCCAGCTGTTCCACCCTGAGCAGCTGATCACTGGGAAGGAGGATGCTGCCAACAACTACGCCCGTGGACACTACACCATCGGCAAAGAGATCATTGATCTGGTGCTGGACAGGATCCGCAAACTGGTGAGAAACTTCACACTAGCAGGGATCCTCTCTAATGCCAGCTCCAGAGTAACCAGTGAAAGGACCGAACTGCATGATGTAATGGTTGTGTCTCCCTCTGTGTCCTCAGGCAGACCAGTGCACTGGGCTTCAGGGCTTCCTGGTATTCCACAGCTTTGGAGGTGGCACCGGCTCTGGTTTCACCTCCCTGTTGATGGAGCGCCTGTCTGTCGACTATGGCAAGAAGTCCAAGCTGGAGTTCTCTATCTACCCCGCTCCCCAGGTGTCCACTGCTGTGGTGGAGCCCTACAACTCCATCCTGACCACCCACACCACCCTGGAGCACTCTGACTGTGCCTTCATGGTAGACAACGAGGCCATCTACGATATCTGCCGCAGGAACCTGGACATTGAGCGTCCCACTTACACCAACCTGAACAGGCTGATCAGTCAGATCGTGTCCTCCATCACTGCTTCCCTTCGCTTCGATGGTGCCCTCAATGTTGATCTGACAGAGTTCCAGACCAACTTGGTGCCATATCCCCGTATCCACTTCCCTCTGGCCACCTACGCCCCCGTCATCTCTGCTGAGAAAGCTTACCACGAGCAGCTCTCAGTGGCTGAGATCACAAACGCCTGCTTCGAGCCAGCCAATCAGATGGTGAAGTGCGACCCTCGCCACGGCAAGTACATGGCCTGCTGCCTGCTGTACCGTGGTGATGTGGTGCCCAAAGATGTGAACGCTGCCATTGCCACCATCAAAACCAAGCGTTCCATCCAGTTTGTGGACTGGTGCCCCACTGGTTTCAAAGTTGGCATCAACTACCAGCCCCCCACTGTAGTCCCTGGTGGAGACCTGGCCAAGGTCCAGAGGGCTGTGTGCATGCTGAGCAACACCACTGCTATTGCAGAGGCCTGGGCTCGGCTCGACCACAAGTTTGATCTGATGTACGCGAAGCGTGCCTTTGTTCACTGGTACGTGGGTGAGGGTATGGAGGAGGGAGAGTTCTCTGAGGCCAGAGAGGACATGGCAGCTCTGGAGAAGGATTATGAGGAGGTCGGAGTCGACTCCATCGAGGGAGAGGGAGAGGAGGAAGGAGAGGAATATTAGCCGTATGTGTTGAATGCATTGTTGAATTACCAATTTGGATGCTCAGAGTACAAAAACAACCTAACATGATACATGTGCTCTGTCCTAAATAAAGTTATTGTAATGTTCACTGTTGTTTTATTGAGCCTTTTGTGTGCACACTGACTACACATAGCAATCAAATAGATATCTAAAATAATTCATATACGTCACAGTTAGTAAAAAAAAAACTAAAAAAACTGACGTGTGGCTTCTGGTGCCAGATTAAAAATGATGAATCTTGACGTCTCAACAGTCACAGTTAAAATCATATTGGTATTCATATTCTGGGATGACTTCTCATCATCATTGGGATTTGACTTTGGTGTGACTGTGGAGATGTTCAGTCCTGTAGTGCAGAGACAGAATCAGCAGAGATCAAAGGTAACCACAAAATATCTACAAGGACCATTCAGAGCACTTTTCAGACAGATGCTTTTATTCTCAAACTCAGCAAAAAAGACTCCATATATCCAAAATATTTCCAAACTTCTTTGCAAGAAAAACCTTCCCACTGTATTTAGTAGCCATAACTGACCTCATGATTCAATTTATTCACGCATATGATGCTGTTTAAACTGTGCATTAATATGAATCTAGTTGATGTACTGTTTACGTCACAGGTTTGACATACTCTAACATAACTGATTGGGTATTTTACATCAGTTAAAATAGTCAGGCCATAATTATAGTGCAAACGACAGACACAAAGCAATATTTCTAAACATGGGTAAATAATATCCATAATCCATGCCACAAGCCATTTTCCAACCCCATTGTGATGATGTAGGAACATGATTTTTTTCACATGCATTTTATGCAGAATGGATGACACTGTTTTTCCTACAGTTGGACTGGCATACTGTACGGGAGCATATAAAATTTAATGTCACCCTACACAGTAGGTTCTGACAAGTATAGATTGTACTTTTCCCTTCATGTAAAATATCCACATTACTCAAAAGTTCTAATCAAAGGCAGGCAACGACTACTGTATGACAGTGGGGTCTTTCCTGACAAGTATCTACAAAGTGCATCAGAGCTCGCAAAACAAAATAGCCAGTCTTGCAGCAGAAATACCAGTAGTCATTTGTGTAGTGTTGTATTATTCCATTTTGTTTCCACACCGACAGCGATTATATCTTTGGGAGAAAACAATGTGGGCCAAACATGCAGAACAGCAACTTCAGCTGCAATAGACAGCACTCGTTTCTATGTTAGATGTACATAACAGGAACTGCTGGATTACACTGATAGTCACAGATGATGCTGAATAGTGGAAGAGTACAGCGTCAGTGAGGTGATAGCCATTACATGTAAAGGCTATTAGTATAAATATTTAAAATCAACTTTTGGCTGAAGATCAAAGCAAGACTCCACTTCAACTCTAAGTCTAGCCACATCAGTGTATATTCGATGTGTGTCTCTAGGCAGACAGGATGCAGGCCTGGTGCTGCTCTTGCCCATAGAGGAGGAAGCGTACAGCGGTGCGAAGGTCCTCCAGTTCCAGGTTGGACAGGAAGCTCCTCTGAAGTTCTGCCTCCACTGTGGCTCCACTGGGTCCACGGCAGCCCCTGAGGAGAACCACGGCAGACTGGCACAGCAGCCAATCGACCATCTTCTGCATGATGGTGCTGTCCTGGTTGGCTAGGGCCTTCTGTCCCCACAGGCTGAGGTGCAGCATGTTGGCAGCCACGCGGGCACTGGGTCGCTGCAGAGGAACAATGACAATGATGGAATATACGAGCGCAGAGGCATCAGCACAACTGGAAGAGACAGGATAATTGTGCAGCTGTTCACGATGAGTGCAAAATGATAATGTATAACACGAAAGAGTCAATTCTAGGAACTTTTTCAGTTTCGTTTTTTTTGTTGCACTTCTAGTTTCAAGCCCCTAATGTCACTTTTTAGCTGTCAAATACTGAATTGCAGTATGAACGAGTGTGCAAAATATCAGCAATAATAATGGGATAAAATATCAATACTATGTTGGTTGCATTGTCCTGAAAATAACAAAAAAGTAGGTTTCTGTATTTCAACTTTTAACTGGCTACATCGATCAATGACTGATACACAGTGTCCCTAGCAAACCCTCCATATCCCCGCTGTACCATGTCTGGGTCCCTCCTGAGGAGCAATCGAATTACAAGCTGCACATCGGCCGGAACACTTTCGGGCAAGGCAGGAAGCAGCTTCTCATGGTAATTGCGGCTCTGCAGCCCCACTGCGTGGTAGAAGGGGTTATTCTGGCCAAATATCTCATAGGAGATGGCACCCACTGCCCAGGCATCTGCTCTGCTGTAGTCAATCACCACACCACAACCTGGAACTGCAGTGATCACCTATGGGGCCCACAGATGATGAAGATTAGTTCATGTTGAAGATGAGACAACACAGGAGCTGTGTTCAGGAGCTTATTCAACCAACCTCAGGAGCCATAAGGGAGGCGTTTCCTCCTCTGCTGACCCACATGCTGTTGAAGGGCAGCAGTAGACTCGAGTCACTCTGAGCCAGGCAGCAGCCAAAGTCAGTAATCACTAAACGGGGACAACCATCTGTATAAAAAAAGAGAAAATAACGTGAACTCAAACATAAAACTGATGTAATCAAATCTCAGATTACTGATGAAGTATTCCTCTAACCAGAATCAAACTCCAGCAGCACGTTGTCAGACTTGAGATCCCTGTGAGCGACGCCCTGTCTGCACAGGTGGTCGACCCCCTCCAGGAGCTGCAGCACCATCAGAGAGCTCTGCCGGTGGCTTGGTCTGGCCACTTCCAAGTACTGTCTCAGGGTGCAGGGGTAGCTGTGGCACAGAAGACGGTACATAATCCTTCAGATTTCAAGCCATTTAAATGCTATTTCTGTCTCTACTTTTCTATCTCCACACGATAAAACATTCAATGTCTTAGTTTAGTAGTGCTTTTAAATAATTGGACACCTACCGTATACAAAACTTGGAATGATTGATGGATCATGCTAGGATTCACCAAGGAAAATGCAAGTTGTGAAATGTGCTTATGTGTAGTGCTGAGAAGTATTTCTGAACTGAGCAAGTCAATGGATCAATTTGAATCATCTGCAAAGAGCAAGTGGTCAGATGCTCTTCCAATTTCTTTGCAACAATATTGGGCTTTAATGCTATTTGGGAAATCCTAAAACCATATGTACCATGAAACAATTTCATGGCATAATTGATTTACTCTTAATTAAAACAACATGAGCCTGTTCGTTTGGTTGTGCTGTAACCTGATACACATGATACCCTTGGCAATACAGCACACCACAACTTAGAGATCAGAACTTTAAGTTGACGCCAGTCCTATTTGTCTGTAATGCTTTCACATTCACTTGTAAACAGGGTGTAACACAGCGGTTCTTACTTTTTCATGACCAGAAAAAGAGTGCGGTTGTTGCCGAGGCCGGCAGGATTGAGTCTGGCTGGTAACACGTCCGGATACTCTTCCTGGGCACCCGGGAGCAAAGGGACATCTGCTGTGAAGGCCCGGTGCACTCTGATCACATTCGGGTGTGCTGACACTCTTTTGGGCAGCACTCCAAAGTCTCTGCAAGAAGAGAGGTCACAATCTGTTTAAACAACTACAGAACCAGAGATGAGATGCAAAAGCACTGCAGCCACCGTATCTTACCCATCCAGAGTTATTTGCTCTTTTTCCTTCTTTAAGGCCAGAGGACCTGCAGGCACCAGCTCCTGGGACATGGATTTTAATATCGCCTCACTTGACGACCCCGCCTGCAAGCAAAGATTACAGATCATCCTCGCTGAGTAACTGTTTTCCACCTGACACTAAAAATGGTGGTGAAACAACTGTGATAAATACTGACCCCAAAGTTCCACATCATCTTGATTGCCAGAGGGAAGCGACTGAGTGAGCAGCAGGTCAGAGATCGAGATCGGGACTCGCCCTCCTCTTCATCCTCCCTCAGCTGCACCAGGGTGCTGGTCTTCTCCTTTGGGACGGCGAAAGCAGCCGCAGCCTCATACACAGCAGCATTGGATCCTTTCCCTACCTGATTCCCAATGACGTAGTCTTCCAGCTTATATCCAGAGGTGAACGGCTTGAGAGAGCTCTGGAACCTTCTCTTCCTGAACACAGCCTACAGAATCAAACACTGGATTAATGTATAGTTTCCACAAGATTAACACTAAGAAACACAATAACAAACTAGCCCGCTACCTGTGGAAAAAGAGATTACAGTAATATTTATGTCAGTACATCTTCCAGGTAAAAAGACATTGATGCGATCAACAAAGACACTGTAAATTAATTTGAATGAATATGAAAACAATACAGCCATATTATTTGTGTTAATTAGAAGAGCTTTTCTGCAGTTTAACCCCCAAGACTATAATTAACTTACATACAATTTACATCCATACAAATTAATTATTCGTTAGATATTTAAAAACTCATTCAAGCTCTTCAACAGGATCTTAACTTGCTGATAAAACTGCTTGTGTTGTAAGCTTGACATTGAATTTTCATTTCATCAATTTATTAATTTTATTCTATTTACCTGGATTTTATTTTAATTACCTCCAAACTGCATGGTATTTCAACTGGATAATTTACGTCAATCTATAGTCCAAAAATAGCTTCTCCCTCATTTCATATAATCCTATATAATCTCCCAACTCTGAGATTCGTTGGGTTTATATTCATTGGTGTTGATCTGATGTATGGTGTCGTCCTGGGATGACATTGTTGTGAAGTGTCACTTTCAATGAAGTTGAGTTGAACTTCACCAACTGATCAATAAAATTAGTTTTTGTTTTATTTATTAACTTTATACATTCTCTGCAAAGTCCGTGTGACATGGTAGAAGGAAACATGTTATTGTTAAAGTAGTGACAGGTACCTGGATCTCCTGACAGGTTGCAGCAGTGTGTCGGTCCTCCTCCAGCTGCTGCTCGATCAGCCCCACGCCGAGGCCGAAGGCCAGGCACACGGCTCTGTTTCTTGGGGACCCGCCGCCGAACATCCTCCTGAAGCTGGCGGACTGAAGCTGGGCGGCCAGGCCCTTCAGAGAGCTGCGGTAGTACCGGTACCGAGCCGGCAGGAAGGCCTGAGGCTGAACGGTGCGGACCTGCGGGCCTACACGGAGCCGCTCAGCTCGGAGCTTCGCTACCACTCGGCCTCCAGACTTGAGGAGACCCAGCTGAAAGACGGAGCGGCCCAGCTCCAGCCCCCGGCTGATAGCGTGTTTCACAGACATAATTTACCCAGGAAAGGTAAACTTAAGCTGTCTCTTGAGGAGTCCCACTTATTCCCTACCGTCTGTAGCCAGTTCTATTATGTAAACAAAACAACCGCAACAGCGCATGTGCGAAAACCCCGCTACGGCGCAGTTACGGAAATTCTAGCCAGGAAACATCAGTGTAAATTACCGTTCAAAAGTTTCTACCACCATTTATTCACAACTAAAACGTGAAGGGATTCAGATCAGTTCTTAAGTTATGTCAACGGCTGCTTATGAAATGTGTAAAACACCGAAGAACGGTCTGCAGAGAAACTGAAATTTTCATTTTTCTATTGATTCTGGCGACCTCTGTGGACATAAGCTGTAGTGCTTCAAAGAAAAATTCCTGCACTTAAGACTTTTCTTTCTTTTTCTGTGCCTTCTGTCTTTTTTAAAACAGTGGTTTAAAGTATGCACAGTAATCCGGTAAAGTATATGAAAAAGTGTGGCTATGCAAGATTTATACCTGTACTAGGCTTTTACAATGAAACTGAAAGTTAGTGTTGTATTCAAGAACTTATATTTTTCTAAGGGAACCTCCCCAGGGATCAATATAGTTTCTGTCTGTCTGTCTGTCTGTCTGTCTGTCTGTCTGTCTGTCTGTCAGTCAGTCAGTCAGTCAGTCAGTCAGTCAGTCAGTCAGTCAGTCAGTCAGTCAGTCAGTCTGTCTGTCTGTCTGTCTGTCTGTCTGTCTGTCTGTCTGTCTGTCAGTGATAATGTTAGAGGATCACTTTATGTTAATACTATTCATACAGTAGGTAATATGGAAACCTTTAGTTGTTAACATTCCTTCATGATATTGTAATGTTCTCATTATAAGACTGCAGTGTGGAAACATGGCAGCGCAGCATCCAATGGATCCCTTTCTCCTTTAGATAAGAAGATCCTCATTCTAAGATATGAAGAACACAACAATGACATTCTTTTTTTGGTAATGAGAAATTAATGAAAAGATACTGAATACAGGAATATTACATAGTTTACCATGGTTCACATGTTGCTCCTATATCTTCAAATTCATATCATACAGTGAATATTGTGTATAAGATTAGGTGGGAGCAGACGTTTCATGAGTTGTTGTCACAACACCTGATTTTTTTTTTCCACATATTTCTGATAGTTAAACATGCATCCCGAAATGCTACTTGGAAATTGCCCCCAATTGCTCATTGAATGTATCAATCCAATATGGCCATGTGTCTTTAAATCTGCACCAGTCAACAATTGTCTTTACACTGGATTTAATGATTGCAAAAGGTTTAACATGGTAAGAAATAGTCTGTGAAACTGATTGGACTTTAATCTAGTCATTTGTCACTTTGAGATTAAGATAGTCATTTGATTCAAGGTAAAAGTGATCACTATTATTTATACTATCCAGATCTAGATGAGATTTTCACTGCCACTACCATCGCTGAATAACAATAAAGATAAAAGTTTATTTGTGTGTAGCATTACAGAGTAACAAATGAATAAAGATCACTGAATTATGAGCATATTATCATAATTCCAGGAAATAATACATCTATCAATACATATATAACCCTGGCTCTATACAATATACCCGACACTATGGATTTAATTTCACAAAACCTTAGTGTGGTCAGTTGGCGTAGCACTGCAGACACACAGACAGTTATCAGAAATGAGAAAGGTGCTTGTAAGTAATGTATTGGATCGGCTGCTCGTCAATGCTTGTGATTTCTGTTCATGGACTGTCATTGTCGATAATCCATTTGATCCATCTGACGTAGTTCCTCACTTTGGTGTAGACTCCAGGGAAATACGGGTTTGCACAGCTGATACCCCAGGAGACGATGCCCTCAAATTTACCATTGCAGATGAGGGGACCACCAGAGTCACCCTGTGGATCACCAAAAACACACCGGTACAAGATCATTTAATTTCAGTCCAGTCAGAAAGTGTCTATGATGTTTTTCTGCATTATAGCATTCCAGCAGCCAGTCAGGATGGGAATCTAAAGCAAGTCCTGTCGCAACAACTCCTTGGCCTCCTTTGATTTTACCATTTCCATAATAACGGTTTCTATAACAACAGCTTCTGCTCTTTGTCATTTTTCATGCTTAGGTTGTGTCATCTGACTATATTTTTCATTTCAGCTCTTGGTTTTCTTCTCTGTCTCTTGAATTTGTCTCGGTCGGCCTTTCCGTCCTCATCTGCCTCTCATAAGCCTCATTAGTCCCACTCTGTTCCCTCTCCTTCCACACAGCTCCACTCCTACCTGAGCATCGCTTGCTGGGCATCATCACCCTTGCGATTTTAGTTCTAGTTCAGTCTTTGTCTCATTGTCTGTTTTCTTTCTCAGTAGTCGGGAGTTTCAGGTATTAACTAATATTCTAATAACAATTAACTAATTCTTAACAATATTATGCAATATTATTATTATTATTATCACTGAATTCTCACGAATGTATTCAACAAAGCAAACGTAATCCACAGGTCACATAAAACTGATCCGTACCTGGCAGGAATCTTTGCCACCCATCCGGGATCCTGCACACAGCATGTTTGGAGTGATCCTGCCCCAGTAGTAATAGATGCAGTAAGGTATGATTCTCACATCCACAGCGCGTAGTACAGGAGAAAGGCTGTAGCTGTACACCTGGGTAACACCCCAGCCGCTCACTGTGCAAACGTCATTGTGAAGTGTTGGGGAGCTTTCGTCAGGCAGATCAACTGGCTCAACGTTGGCATTCAGTTGTGCAGGCGTACTCAGCTGAAACACAAATGCAAACACACACACACACACACACACACACACACACGGTGACCTGTTAACTGGGAAACTACAATGTTCACAAGAAGTGAATGTGCTACTGCTCTTCAGCCTACCTTGATAAGCATGATGTCATTGTCATATGTCTTGTACTTATAGTTGTGGACGTAGATCCTTGAGACATTGAAGACCTGCTCGAAGCCCTCGTTAACCTTCAGGTTGTGTTCGCTGAGCACCACCCTCAACAGAACGCTCCTGATGCCCCAGAAACAGACCGGAGATGCTTGTTAGGAGTTTGACCTCATTAGGACAAAATGAGTTATTATTTAATATTATACATATTGAGTCTGTTTTTCAAAGTCAATAGTGGAATGTAATTTTAATTAATTTACTCAATCTCTTTGCAAATCTGATGTATTTGAATATTCTTGGTATCACATTGTCCTTTTTTAGGTTTGTATACTTATCTAACAAATTAAATTCCTTCTTAACTTGCAAATTGAGATTTAGAGATACAAGCCCTTCATGAAAGTCAAATTAAAAAGAATGAAACGATGCAATCAGCTGATAAAAATAAATTAATTTGCAGTTACATCATCGTTTTTCATCATGGGTTTTGAAAGTATGACATTCATCATTTCTGAATGTCCTCTGGTGTTTTTACTGACTAATTTTGTGGACATAAGAGTGCATATACAGCAAAGCAGGAAGATAATAGCTGGATGTATTTCTTTTTTTTTTACATATAGAAATTAATTAGTTGCAGTTTTGAATAAGTGAGCTTCACCTCAACAAACTGCAACAGTAAATTCTTGCTTTTCTACTCATACTAACAATAATCGCGTGACAAGTAATTATCCATCACTCCAGGGCCGGTTTTCTGCCTTCTGTCGACTCCCTCCTTCCTCGAACATGATTGTTTATCTCTGTCTCCTGTCAGTACTTACGGTCTCCAGCAGTGGGCAGCAGACACCACCCATTGAGGGTGCACGAGGGTCGCTCCACAAAAATGTCGCCCAGTATCAGTCTGCAACGATGCCTGGTACTTGAAGGTGTATGGCCTGACCTGCTCACCCCCAATGATCCTTGCTGCAAATGTCTCTGAAGACAGTGAGAACTAGTGGGTGAGATAATCAGCAAGAGATGTTCTCTCTTTTTCTTACATAACTACATTTAGTATTAAGAAACAGTTTTGAGGTACTTATATTTTCATTTTTATACTTCATCATCCTGGTAAACACTGAGTGCAATGACATGTTCTCCCATGCACAGGTTTTTTCCGAGCACTCCTGTCTCCTCCCGCAGTCCCAAAACACGCAGTAAGGTTGGTTTGAGGTGTGAATGAGAGACTGAATTGTAATGGACCGGCAAACTTTCAGGGTATAATTCTCTGCCATTTGCCTTATGTGAACTGGTGATAGGCGCCATCAGACCCCCACGGCACCATTGGGTATAAAGCGGGGAATATAATGGATGGATGGATGGATAGTTCATCATCCTGCTCCACTGGATTTCACTGGAAAATTGTGCACTTTTTACTCCACTGTGCTAGCTTAACAACTTAACCACTACTTATTACTCATTGTTACTTATTCACAACTATGTTTAAAGAAGAGTATTTCTTGTCTGTTGCATTGCTGTGTTTGCTTGATTCAAACAGATGACGAGTGGAAGCGCCCAGAAATGACCGAGTCGTGATTTAGGAACTTACCTGATACTGAGAAAGCCAAAAGCAGCAGCACAGCAGACATTTGCAGGGGGGGCATCTTTTTACTTGTCATCTACAAAGCAGAGATGTACTGTAAGTTTTTCAACAGACACTATGTAATACATCTATAGGTTTAATTACTAGGTTAAAACCCAGGACAGACACGTTATCACACAGTTATTCTTATAATTTATCACTTATCAACTCATATCGCATAAAGAACATTTGTATTCGTTTCGGTTTTTGCCACCCAAAAGCCTAATCTGAAATGCTAGGAGATCCCTGAATACAAAAGGTTACCATCACCTTTTACTTACCTGTGAAGGCAATTCCTAGCAACCTTCAGCGTATCTCCAACTGGTGGGATATATGCTCTCCTGTAGCATTTATAGTGTAACTGTATCCTAGTACAGATCTTTGTCAAGCAGCATCTGGTTTTGTACCGTGATCCTCTCACGCTGCAACAATGCAACTGACCTACTACATGACAAAGCTTATGTGCTGGCTTTTCTTATGCTCGCTTCTGTGCTCTAATTTTCTGCTTGTACCTTGGGAAACGGCGGTACTGTTTTTTTGCTTTGATAAAGAACAAAGTTAAAATATGCTAGTCTGTTATTAATTTATTTTCTTATCTCTATGAATTACACAGAGATAATTTGCCAATTTATTCTCTTTTAGTTCACCTACTGGCTACTGTTTTCTCCATCAGATATACAACAATAATATACTGGATAAAGGAAAATAAATTCATTTGGGAACACAGAATTAGATCAAAACGTTCCTTTTTACGTTGATCTAATTATTTTCCTGTATTAATCTATTCAGTTGTGGATTTTCCTCTGATAGTGATCTTGTTTCAGAGATCTTGAAGTTTCGCAAAAAATATCCTAAATAAATGATTAGTTTTGTGTTTTCAATAAATATTCACATTACGTGTGTTTTATAATGACTAAAAATTACTGCAAATCTTCCACACCATGGAGGTAATAATTGATTTAAATCCTCTAAGCCTCCAGCGGGGCATCTGGCCCCATTTGACTAAACAAACTATGGGCTGAGCACAATATTCCTTCATTTTTACCCAGTTAATGATGCATACACACACTGCACTACACTAGAAGACAAAAGCCAGTAAGCACTTAATGCCTCCGTTGGGAGAACACACTGACTCTCAGTACTTTCATCGGCCAACTATAAATATATCACGATTGTAACTGTAGCAGTCAGGAAGAAACTTGGCACAATTTCAATGCGTTGTGCTTTATGGGATTAATGGCCTGATTTCCTATACATTTCCACCACCAATAGTAGTTTAAGTAACATAACAGAGGTCAGAAGCCACATCATCTGTTTCTTCCTCGGGGGGGATCCCAGGCATCCCCAGGGATGGTATAGGTCATGTGATACTGTTGGTGTGCTCCGTATCTGCTCCCAGACAGACAGCTGGCTGGCTCCTCCCCAGTGGGGAGGGACAACGCTAACCATAACACCTAAAGGTCAAGTTGAAATTGTAATATCACTCAGTCACAACCATATCAATTAATTCAGTCTTAAGAGTAATTTATAATGTTCGATAGTTATACCTTAATACTGAGTCTTAGTGAATGGATCTGAAGTTGACTCCTAACTTGACCATAACACGTGCTAACAGTAAAGACTAACAGACACAATGTGGAATATGATGGTTACACTGTATCTTGGTGGACAGCATGGCTTGTGCAAAATTCTGAATTTGTAATTTCATTTAATTCATTGAAGAATTCAAATTTGAATTGAATTGAATTGGAATTTGGATTAAATTCATTGCAATTCAGAGAAATTTCCTGTAAACCAAGTAGCAGGAGGAAGTAAATCAGTTTTTACAGAAGATGCTTTTATTCTTAATAGTTAATGAAAAATATTCGCTGTAATTGAATGTATTGTGCACATGAATTGAGAGTAAATGAGAGTAAAATATGATCCAATTATTCTTAATGGAAATCATATCTAACAAACTGAGCTAATTTGTAATTAAGGAGGAACTGATCAAGGAACCAGTGCTGAGTCACTTGCACCATTAGAAGATATCAGATAAGACATCAGTGCCAACGCTTCAATAAAGAGTGTAAACCTAGACTGCCAGCATATGCTTCAGTGGAACTGTTTGGTCCAGAGGCATGAATTTGTCATCTTCTAAGTATCTTCTTTTTTTTTGGTTTACAAATTTATTTTCCACTTCATTCAGTCTTCAAGTGTATACAGGAAAGCCGATTTGTTTCTAGTCTCTCATATAAACTACAGAGATTCAAATGCCTACTAAATCCCTAAAACTAAATTATAGAAGTGAGAGCATTAAAAGAGAGAAGAGATTTTAGGGATCAGAGCGTTGTGGTTTGTGATATACATATAACTTTTCATTCCAGCGGCTGATAGATGAATGTGAGAGCTGGCAGCCGTGCACAGTGATGACAGCTCATGGATTGAGGAGCGGGTCATGCGGAAAAAAGGCGTTGGTCAGCACTCGGGGGGGATGAGAGAGGTAGCCAGAGCGCGGCTATAGCTATCAGTGGCAGGCAGGGCAACAGAGAGGGCTATTAGCCAGCTGAGGTCAGGGATTCCTCTGAGAGATGGCAGCAGTGATGAGACCTGCCTGAGCTCTGCTCCATTTTTAATGACACCCGGCCCTGGAGCAGATCTGGAGCAGCTTGACCTGGTCATGCACACAAAGGCTTCTGTTGCTTGTCATCAAATAAAAATCCTCATTAATCCTTCATGGGGTTCGTACTGTACAGTGATGAAGAGCTGCACAAGACCAGAACTGCATCTCCTTCTTTTTGATCCCTATTACTGCCTATAATCATAAGACTGAATCAAGTCAAACACTGAACATAGGTCACTCACTGAGAAAGAAGTTAATGAACCTGCAGGTCCTGAGGTCCTTTCGTGGAGAATTAAGATACAACACAGAATTAAGTACAATGGGCACAGTACAATGTTTCACCTTTTATGTGGCAGTGAATGGACCTCCAGCAAAGTGGGTGATTATGTAAACAATGATGGGGGTATAGGGCAACTTCAGTAGGTCATAGAGGAGGTGAGACAAGGGGCCGTAACAGGGGAAGCTTCAATTATATATTGGTCCAGGACAAGGGAGTAGCCATGGAAACAGAAATAGGAACTATAAGAAACCCGAGAGTCTAGGTGCGACGCCATCACGTTAAGATTAGATGAGCAACACACAGGTGAAGCTTGTCCGCCTGCAGACCACTCTCCTCATTGTCTCACTATGGAGCTGCCATCTTTACTGCTTTGTATACTGCTGGAAGTGCTGGCTGTAAACTGTGAGTATTGTATCCACTTTGTGTTGAATTTGGGGTTTATTTATTTATTAATTTGAAAGGCTATGAGTAAAGCTTGACCTGGAGGTGGAAGAATGTTTGGGTGCAGACGGTGTTGCTGGGAATAAATTGTTTTGGACTTGAACATGTATGTATATGGGCTGAATGTATATCTAATAGGTTATTAGCATCATCATTATCAGTGTTTCAAAAGAGTGCCTTTAGATATGCTCTCAGCAGCTCAAAGTTTGATGCACAAAGAAAGTGTGAGCATGGCATGACTGAGCTTCTTACTATTTTGAATCAGAAATTTCAGAAAAAGTTAAGAAAATAAAAAAGAAAACAAAAAAACAGATTGATATTGATATTGATTGAATATTGTTATTGGAAACTGTTTGAAAATCAGTTGGCTTAACTTAGTAACGTAACACTGACTGCATGTTGAATTTGTTCATCTTCTTCTTTTGATACAATCTTTGGTAAAAAAAATAAATTCACCAATAGATTTTCTTAAGCCCAAAACATGTATATTGTTTGTCAGTACAAGATATCTCACATAGATAAAGAGCTTTAGAAATGAAAGGGTCAGTAAAAGTGTGCCTTTTCACCAAAAGAATTTGAAACCCCATGAACAACAGATGAAGGCCAGAAAGAGACGAACAAAGACGTATTGTTGCCAACACCCCTTTCTTGTGGACGTCTGCTTTCTTACGAAGATAAAACGTAAAGGGTCAGGGAGGATCACACAGGTCTAGAATCTTGGACAATCAATCATTAAACCTTTCATAATTTTAGTCACTTTCCAAAACAGGTTCATTGATAACAGTTGACGGTATCATGTTGACCTATCAAAGGAGCATCCTGGAAAGCCTCAATTATCCATAAACAAGGATGGAGCGAGCTTTGTCTGAATTTGACACAGTCTAGACCGTCTCATTATATAATTGTCCTGCTATAATGCACAGTATAGGGGGACAGACAATAACCAAACTGAACTCAGCTCACATGTCACACAATGGAAGAGCCATTATTCAAGATTTAGTGCTGAGGTCATTACATAACACTCCTTGATGCACTTTTGTCTGTGCCTATACGTGCTGTATAGAGTTACCATTTTGTTCTTGACACGCACCACTGCGGATAATTATAGCTTAGGATCGATATCGAGGATGGTAATGAGAGGGTATTGTTTCATCCATGACAGCATCTGTCTGCGTGAATGTCTCCGAGCCAGGGTCACGTTCACATTCAGGCACTGAGTTTGAAATAATTCACTGTGTAAATACTCTCAGGGACAAAATACCAGAAAGCAAATACAGTATCCAATAGAATGTACATGTCAATCAATTTTAGTTGAATCAGGGGGCACACAGCAAAGCAGTGGTTTGTGCTGTTGTTTCATAACAAGAAGGTCACAAGTTTTCTTCTGGATGCCCTTAATTTTTGTGTGGAGCTTGCACAGCTCCCTGTGTGTGTGTGTGTGTGTGTGTGTGTGTGTGTGTGTGTGTGTGTGTGGGGGGGGGGGGGGGGGGGGGGGTTTCTTCAGATGCTCCAGAAGACTAAAACACGAGTCAAAAAACATGCATTACTATCGATTGGAGAATGGTGACCCATCCAGGATTTACTCCCTGCCTTCGAAAGGCACCAACCCCCCCCACGATGCTGTTTGGTTCACAGTGGGTGAGATAATGGGTGGCTACTCTCAATCGCTTTCCAGGACCGCTGGTTACAGCTGAACTTATAACAACTGTGGAGTGCAGAACTCAAAAAGAAGTTGAGGCGCTGTCTCCAAACTGTGTATTAACATCAGATGGATAATGATGGTGCAACTCATCCTCACTGGGAATCAATGAACCTCAGAGATGAGATTGCATTTCATTGATCTTCTAAGCCAGAAGTGTGTGTGTGTGTGTGTGTGTGTGTGTGCATAGTGAGGTCAACTTTTTCTTCATGGCTTGTATTGTTTTTGCTGATGCTGCATCTGCAACAGTGATGGTGTTATGATTACATTTAGGCCGCATGGTTTCACACGGAATCCACATGTTCTGTTGTATACATTCACATCCAGTCTGATCTCGTTTTTATTTCCCCCAAAGGTCAAGACGTGCCAAAGGGACGTGTCATCGGAGGATACGCACCAGTTCCACATTCGATCAAGTATATTGTGTCGCTACAGACAACACAGCGTCAGCACTTCTGTGGGGGCTCCTTGATAAATAAATACTGGGTAATCACGGCAGCTCATTGCAATGTTGGGTGAGTTAATTCTTCCTCTCGCTGTTTAGCCGTAAGAGGGAACACACTCGATCAAGTGAAAAGACAAATATCACGCCACAGTGCACCTTGAGCTAGCTTTATATCGCAATAAAGGGCCTATTGACATGCAATGACCTCAACTTGACTTCTCTGCGCATAAATGTGCGTGTACATGATGATCCAGTAATCTCGAGGCCCATCAGATAGTCCCTCTTGAAGTCATCGGGAATGAGAGAAAGTACATGAAAGCGATACGAGCTCGGCAGTAACAATGGAGCTCTGTTGCACTGGAATCTGACACAAGCATATGACGGTCTCGAGGCTCACTGACTAAACACTTTCATATGAATTACAAGCCGTTTAGCCCCTGACAAAGCATCCTGAATCAGTTCAGACAATATGTGGTATTAAGTCCAGACAAAGCGAACAGTTATTCATTAAATGATAAATACTGAATTGTCTGTGAGCATTGGCAATCCAGTTATTATGCCAAATAATTATTGTTTTCTTCCTTTATCTTAATATATTCATAGTCTGTTAATATGTGACAGCAAACTATTGGAAATGTAATATTTCTTGGATTTTTTTTATTGTCTGGCAAGCTTTAAAATGTTGTTCATAGAGCTGTAACAATTAATGTAATGAATCAATAAAAGGATGAACAGAAAATAATCTGGCAGCTCTTCTGATAATCACTTAAGTTAATTAGGCAATTTTTCATGAACTTCAGCTGTTCGCTCCCCACAAATGTAAGCTGCTGGTTTCGTCTCTTTCATTTAACCATGAACCCAATCTCTTCAGTTTTTGCATATTGGTTGCATGATATAAATACTCTATGTAGTATTAAAAATGTAAAAACAGAAAAGAAAGTAATTTTAGATAAGTCCTCATGCTGAATCTTTAGTGTCTGGTATGTGTATTAGAATCGTGTAATGTGTCCTTCCCTCCAGCTCTCACTTGTCTCTTGGAGGGACGTTGAATAATCTTATACTATTAATACTAATTTGCTTTTCATCCCTGCAGGGTGGACAGAATGATTATTGTGGCTGGTGATTACTCCCTGAGCATTTATGAGGGCACTGAGCAAAAAATCCTGCCCCAGCTTTTGGTTCCCCACCCTGAGTACAACAGCACCACCAACAACCATGATATCATGCTCATTAAGGTGAATTACACAACAGTGGGTCATCTTCCTCTTTGTTGTTTTCTTTTTTTTTCCTGTTTACTGATCATGTTATTTCCCACCTCGCCAGCTCATGGTACCGGTCTATCTGAACAGCTTCGTCTCCATCGCTCTGCTGCCCCGACACGGTGCCTCCATAGCAGAGGGCAGCATGTGTCGCGTGTCCGGCTGGGGATACACCAGCCCCAGTGGACAGATCCCCTCCACCCTCCGCACTGTCACCCTCCCCATCGTCTCCACAGAAAAATGTAACGCAAGTGAATCCTTTAACGGCCAGATCACAGAAAACATGCTCTGTGCTGGTTACAGCATGGGTGGAAAGGATGCCTGTAAGGTAAGGCTTCCTCTGTGTTTTCTGTAGTGTGTAGTTATGCTGTTACATGGACAGTTTGGACAATTTTTGCCTTTTCTCGTTATGAATTGATCATTTGTTCAGCATACATACGGTACAGAGTTTGCAATATCCTTTATGTGTTAAAGATCAACCATGTGGTTGAGCCTGTCCAGTACAAATTGATAATGAAAACCAAAATTAGCAAAGTGTTTCACAAGTAATTCTGGCTTTTCTTCCTTGTTTGTGAGAAAGCATGTGTCTTCAAAATCTTCCCACTTTCCACTTCACTTCCGTTTTGCTTATGTATGAATGAGCAATGTGTATAAAAGGCCAGGTTAGCTTAGCTTACTTACTTAGCTTATATTGTACATATAGTATTTCCAGACATCTCTTCGCTCCTGTTGTTCCAGGGTGATTCCGGGGGACCACTTATATGTGAAGGCCGGGTGTATGGTTTGGTGTCCTGGGGGAAAGGATGTGCCGATGCCCAGTTTCCTGGAGTCTACACGACTGTGTCCAAGTACCGCAAATGGATAGACAACACCATATTTAGCTACTACAGCAAGTGTAAAAAAAATTAGAACTTGGTGCACACAGTGTCCCAATTTTTTGGGGGGATCAGGGCTCAACATTGTTCCATCCTAAAGGAACAGATTAACATTTTGGGATCTATGAATTGAGGCAAGTGGAGGTCCAACATCATGCAGGAATACTAATTATGAAGCTACAGCCTACAGGAACTTTAGTTTTGCTTATAGATAAAGTTTGAAAACTTAGGGAGGGAGCAAATTGGACTCTTGTCAATTGGGGCAAAACTCCACCAGCAACTCTGAAACTCACAAGATGATACATTATACACCATTTATTCAGTCTGTAGAAACAAATATGGCTTGACTTGGGCTTAGCTTACTGTTCCCATGTTACAGCTTCATATTGAACAGATGAATATAATACTTTAAGCAACTTCATTTGAGACATTTCCTGAGCTCCCCATCATTTCCCAAAATAACAAACCATTCCTTTGTTAACATTTATCATTCATCATTTATCAATCCGTTGTTCATCCGTTTGAATCGTTTCACAATTAAAGCAAAGTAACAGCACAACTGTGGCAATAGAAATGGACTCATATAGACTATATTAATTCCCACAACACTGAGACAGAGGTGCCATATCAATGCTCTAAATCTGTGTCTTCAAGGCCTCCATGCAAATTATGTAACTGGTGCTTCAACTATAACATTAAATATCCTCATTAATTTCATGCCATATATTTATCAAGAAAAACATTCACTCAAATGTCCATTCTTGCTCACATTGAGGAGTTGCTTATAATCCTCCAATCCCCTCCCACAGTCCAAAAACACACGTTAAGATCGATTGGAGACTCTAAATTGCCCTTACAGTAGTTATGAGTGAGTGTGAATGGTGAGTCTGCCTTACAATGGACTTGTGATCTGTCCACCAGCAGTTGTGAGATAATGGATGGATAGACCTTGGCCATCAGAAAATCATCATTGGAAATCTGCCTGTTGCTACAATTCACCAAATAAGTTAACATCCTTGGACGCAAGTAAGTGTTACAAAAGTTTTGGTGTGCAGGAATTGGACTGCAGGGTTGTTGGTGGGAAAAAAATATAGAAATAAAATTCCTGCTTCATATCAGCCCTCAAAACATTAAGGAATCTTCAAATAGATCAATTTGTATCATGATAAATACATTCAATCAGATAAACGCCATTAAACATAATTCTAGTCAATCTGAGCATGGACCTCTGTAATGAAGAATATCACGTTGCTTGAGTGTGTATGTATGTGTGTGTGAGTGTGTGTGCCAGAGGGAGATAAAGCAGCTGCCTGTTCTTGAGTATATCCTGTGTATATTTAGTGAGTAAATCCTGACTGCCAATTTCATGTGTTTATTTATGGATAAGTGTGTTATAAACCAGGCACTTTGCATAAAGCACCTTTAAGTGTGAGCGTTGAGCTGATGCATGGAATCAGGTGAGTTAAGAGAGGTGGACAGATTGAAATTGTGAGTGTGTCATAAAATAATAATGTGAACTGTTGTGCTTTCTTATTTTATACACTTAAATAAAGCACTGATCATCCCACTCTGGCTGACTTCTTTGTTTGCAGAGCTTGGCTTTGCTCCCGAGTGGAGAGGGATTACACAAGCACTTTGGACAGATAATTCACAGAGTCCTCTTCACGCTGACAATTAATAAGTAATAACTGCGCTGATTAATGTTTAGAAACTACAATGAGCCCTTTCGGTACTAAAAGTAACTCTCGGTTGCCTGTCACTGAGCTGTCTTTCTAAAACAGTGGATGAATTTTCCTAAAACTGGACTTCCTTCATGAAATATGCATGGAGCCAATCGTCCTCCCGAGCAATCTGTGTAATGGCTGCGAGACGTTGCAGTTCTGCCAGCACTGATTCCTGTAAAGGCGAGCACAAGGACCGCCAGGTGCAATCAGCACAGCCAGCGTCACACCTGATAGGTGTAGGTGTATCACAACAGAATGAATAGTTGATGTCCTACTTTAGGGCCATCTCCAGTTTCACTGCTCTGCCCCATTTGTTCTGGGATGATGGGTGTGTCAGCGCCCCATGTGATTGATAGATTTCAGGGCTTTTATGTCTCTGATTTTGCAGGCTTTGTTGCGTAAAGCCTGATTCCTTTTGTTATGGCATGAGAAGGCCTCTCTTGGGACTGTTGGAGTATATCGCCTGACACAGTGGATCCCGAGTTCCTTATATGCGCCTGGCTCACAAAAGGAAGCGTCCCTCGCAGGGTTTGTGTGCTACATGCGGAAAAGTATTGATCGAGACGTACGGATTGTGACCGTTCCCCGCACAGCTTCTCCCTGCGGACTCTTCTTTGTAGCAGCTGGGAAGACAAAACACGTTTTTTTCCCCATCATAATGGCTTCTCTTCCTCCAAACTAGGCCACCAGGATCCATTAATTTCCAATATGTGGATTTCATTTGCTTTAGTGCTTGAAGCAGATGGATAGGATGTGGCATAGTACAGTGTATTCAGAAACGCACATAAAACTGAAGTAGAAAAAGTAGAAAATATTTTATTCATTCAGTCATTATATTGCCTGCTTTGTACCGTGGTGGTGTCACAGGGGTCTGGTGGAGCCTTTATCCAGAGCACGTAGGGCGAAGGCAGGGAAAACACCCTGGACAGGTGGCCAGTCCATCACCGGGCACATACACACTTACCATTCACTCTCACACTCACACCTAGGGGCAATTTAGAGTCCCCACTTGGCTGTGCATGACTTGTGGGAGGAAACCAAAGTACTTGGAGAAAACCCAAGCAGACACAGGATAGACATATTCACTCCAGATACACTACACTCCTTTAATACCCTGAACCTGTGTGCTGTGAGGCGACAGTGCTATCCATCAGATATTTGGAAAAATACCTATGAATCTGAGAATACACCATTACCGAAAGAGTCAGATCCTGCTTTGGTAAATTTACAGAAGTGTCGAGAGCTTTGTTGAGCTACAGCAAGTTTTAATCAGTTGGTATCTAGTCAATACTGATCTATGCTCCATTCCTGTGATATTGAATGTAGCAGAAAAAGACAAAGCAGACAAACGCTGACTTTTTGAAACATGCTGTCGAATTGAATAATTCAAATCCAACAGTCTGTAAGTCTGTGTGGGGCAAAATAAAATGGAAATACTCCAGAGAAGTACATATAAACAGCAACATCCTAGTAATCTCCCATTTGTTTGAAAAAAAAGATGCGATACAATCAGGCATCTTTTCAAAGACGGAAGCTTTGTGAATGGATAAGAAAAACTGTAATGGTCGAGCGGCTGTCACAACAAAACGCACATGACTCATATAAACCACCAGGGGGCATTTGATCATTAAAGCATGAGGAGAGGGAGGAGGAGGAGGAGGAGGAGGGGGAGGAGAAGGACAACAACAGATGAGGTGCAGGCCTGCTGGCACTTCCTCCTCCTTTGACTCTAATAAGCTCTTCCTCTGAAGTGTTTTGTCTGTGTACGAAAACCTTACATCATGCTGTTGAATCAAAACCATTGTGAACCTAAAAAAACGAATCATGAGTCTGTTTACAAGTCACTCGAGAGGCTTCATTAGAGCAGGAAGGCGAAAGAGAGAGGAGGGTGTTTGTTCTCCCCCGACCGGGACAGAGCAAGCTTTAAAAACAACTGAAGCAACACTTAGTAGCCCTACAACTACATCTGGCAAGTCCTCCTTGTTTTATCGGAATATCAACATTTGCTCGTGTATCTTGTTAGATCCTTTGTAAAAATCATAAAGCCTGAGTGTGCTTGTTGAATTACAGCCGAGGTACAGACACTTTGGGGCCAGAGCGCTGCTTGAGTTCAGGATGCCAAGAAGCTCCGAGGCATGACAGAAGCCGAGATGAAAACGTGACCAGATTGTTGTGCGGCCCTTTCTTCAAATCTCCAAACCAAAGTGCTATTCAACTTCACAAACAGCCTTTCCTTTTTTCTCCCCCCTCGCTTTCTTTACTGACCCTGCAGAGATTCATGCACTTTATTTTACTTTTTTTTTTCTCTTTTAAACAATATCTCTCCTTAATACTTTGACATGGCTTCAGCCAGGAGGGTTTTTCTTGAATCTGGGACAAGACGCATGTGTAAAATATGCAGAGGATGGAATAACTGGCTCAGAGGCAAAGCCTGGATTCTGCCCCCTTTTTTTTCAAATTAGAAAGGATAATCATGGCACGTGCAATTGATTTTTTTTTCTTGCCCAGCAGAAATGTACAAGGAGGGAGGATGGAGAAAATCTTTGTCTAATGTTTCATTGTGCAAGATTTCTTTTTAGTTGCTTCTCATAGTAAAAGCATTCTCGATGGCTGAGTTAGACACCGAAAATAGAAGCAGGGGGACGGATCCACGGGATAATGAGTAGGCTGAGTAGGCTGAATCAGCCTCTCCAGCCAGGACTACTTCCACACTACAACGCAGCACTCGGACTCAATTGTCTTGGGCGGGCTTCAAACCTGAGACAAATTGGACCATTAGCTAAAACAGAAAACAAGTCGTCCATCCTCATTGTAGAAGACAGAATCCTCAATTTAATAGTTATCTTATCTCATAATTCGTGCGACACTTTCCGAGCACTTGCAACCAGTCAGCGCTGAAATCCATTACGTCTAAAACGGGGCCATTTGTTCCCCGTGACCGTTGAGAAGAAGCTGGCGGTTAAATGGAGACGAACAGCTCGAACAGTTCTGCAGCTGAATATTAAAAACCACTCACATTTATGGAGTCAGGAGTCAGGAGCATGCCACAGGATGACAAGAGCAGGAAATACATCGTCCACAGTGGCCCGGGCCACGTACAAATCGTGCAATATGTCTCTGCTGCTTGTAATCAGCCTGGCTACGGCTGAATAACCAATGTAGTGTTTCAGAGAAGGCCATTGTGTTGGGAGAGTGCGTCTTAAATCACTACAGTCCAGGGCCCTTGAGGTTTGGGGTGTATCTCATCAAGCTGTCAGCCACCTTGATATGGGATATTATCATTGCTACGTCACGTGCAAATCCTGACTCATGAGACAAAAGACATGTGCTGAGCTACACCTCAAGCGTAGGTGGTAAATAAGAGGAGCAAAAAAAAAAGGTTCAAGGCTTAAACACAATGTAAAGCGTCACAGAGAGATAACCCGTAATGGTTTGAGGCACAGGAAAAAAAGAGAATGATTAATACAGAGAGGCTGGATGGAAATGATTATTGCAAGTAACAGCACTTCAGCTGCAATGAAAGACATTTACCACGCAGGAGGAGAGAAATGTGAAGTGTGTCATCTCTCCTTTTCATCCCCCCAGACAGTGAAGGGAGACGGACTGGAAGGGAATTCTTCAGGCGCACGGTTGAAAACATTTCACCGAGCTTATTTGTTCCTTAATGTCTAATTGGGAGGGATGGAGAAGCTTCATTCTTTAGCATGTAAATACCGAATGACAAGACACATTTTGAAATGCTGCTTCCGACCAACCACCCTCCTCCCTCCTTTTTTTCGCCTCTGCTCCCTTCCATGTCCTTTTTGCTGCTCGGTAGATTTATCAAGTTTCCCCTCAGAGGATTAGCAGAAAGTAGAGCACTTTAATCATGTTTCCTAACTTAGAGCTGCCATCAAAGCGAGGCAGTGCTTTGTTCTGTTCAGAAGATATTGCTGATAACCTCCCTGAAGCCTCAGATCGCAGCCCGCTGACATTATTCCCCCCACCCCTTTACCAACCAGTAACTAGACAGAGGCACTTGTGAAAACATCCAAACTTCATGGCTGTGGTTGATTTAATTGCTTACCTTTTATGAAGTTTCTCCCATGGTCTATAACTGGAGCAATAACTGTTGGACATATGTGCAGGTATAACAGATGACATATTAAAGCATACGTACCTGTGATCCAATGATGGAAATTATAACTTTCTGTGTCCTAAATCCAGTAGTTTTTTTCCATACCATATCAGACGTGATTTACATTGAACACTTGCTTCAGAAATTTGCTTGACGTTACAGGCAGCCAGAGATAATTATAAATTAGCGTCTGTGCACAAATTCATCTCCTCGGTGAAGCAGAAGTGACACTCGTGTCTTGCTTGTGCTGCGTGTCACTCTCAGATGGTGAGACACGGGGCATTTGGGGTGCGAACAGAGGATGCGAGGGAAAGAATAAAGGGAGTTAGTGACAGAAGGAGCGATGTGAGGGAATTAAACAAAACATCTGATCCCATCTGAGTTGACAGAACGTTTCAGGGTAGCCATGAGGCTTATTGTGTTTGGATGTGAATAACTCCCCCTCTCTCTCTCTCTCTATCTCTCTCTCTCTCTCTCTCTCTCTCTACTTTCATACAACACATCCACTGTCTCCTGTCTAATCTTGTAATAAGATGCGGTTTTATGTAACAGCACAACACTGCGGCAGCATTGCCGTTGTGGCCACGGCATATCTTGCTCACGGCGCGTACGTCACACGCCTCTAGTGTACATGCCACATTGCACAGAAGTTGAGAGCATCCATCCACACTGAATAATGCAAGACGGTTAAGCGTTCGGGCTGCTAGTGAAATGTTTTTGATCAGACAATCATGATTAAAACACCGTACAAAGTTGCTGTTTTGACATCTGCGAAAACAGACAAAGTCAAAATAGTGCAAGGGAAAGGTAGCGAGGGGGCAAAGTGGAGCAATTAATCTCCCTGTGCTCTCGAGCTCCACTGTGTAAAATTGATGCTGCCACTCAGAGAAGACTATAATCACACTTCCATCCAAATCTAAGGGAGAGACAGAGGAGATCTCCAAAGCTGTCGTGCAAAGACGCGCGAAGGAGGCTTTGACAGTGATCTGTGGGGTGTGCTGCGGACTGGCTCTGAATCTCTCCTTTTTTTTTTCTTTTCTTTTTTTTTTTTGAAGTTCAACCACTCAGACAGAATCTTAAATGCACTTGGCAAACAGTTAGAATCTTCAATGGATTTCCCTCACAGAAAAGCTACTTTAGCGAGCTGCTTTAGTCTCACTGCAAAGAAACACATTCGATCCAGGGTCAGAGAGCGCACGCGTTATCACGTCTCGAGTCTGAGTTGCTTTCGTGGGGCACGTCTCTGCTGAAAACTGATCCAGAAACTCAGAGCTTCTGAGAAATGAGACATTATTTTGTCCCAATGAGGAAATAAAGCAGGGTCAGAGATGAAAAGGTCAGCAGGTACAAAGAAACTATCAAGAGAGAGACTGCCCATCAAAAGGACAGCCTCCTCTTTTGTGTGTGTGAGTGTGTGATTGTGTGTGTGTGAGTGTCACAAGCAAGATCTTATAGCTCACAGCTACGTCCAAGAGACCCGGCTCATGAGAGAACAATGATTGAACAGAGCAGAGTCATTTCCTCTCCTGTGCCCCACGGCCCCCGGATAGCACTTCCAGCTGGACATGGCAGACAGATTACATCTCATCCGTATGCAGAATGCAAGAACCGCTGTCATCCTCCCTCCGCTGCCAGCCAGTGATTACTCACAGAAGAGGAGGAGGAGGAGTGGCGATCAATATGGAGAAAGAGACTGATGGGATATTGGAGTACACCAGGCTGATCTAAAGAGACCCATGCTTGTGCCCAGCCAATTCTGAACAGAGACAGGTGCTGTGAGGCTGCGAGTGATTACCTGATGGAGCTTGTTTGAGCACCAGGGCAGGAAGAGAGGAGTCCGGCTAGGACAGCACCCGAGGTCGTACCTGTACTCCACATATGAGATGAGAATGGCAGACAAAAGGACCCAAATGCAGAACTCCAGACACCACAGCAGAGCTAACTCGATCAATAATGTGTACTGGTTATCGACCCGGCTGCAAGCATACGTTGCCAACAGCCAAAGAAGAGTAGGTGGGAGGCCCCTTTGTTTACCCACTGTACCCACTGTCTCTTAGTCACTCTATTGAGAGTTTGCACAAGTCTTTGGTTTGGCTTCGGGTGGTTTGTTTGACTGTAGTCCATCAGCAGATTTTTGCAGAGCTTGATGACTGGCCGATCATTTCAATCAGGTGCGTTGGAGCAGAAAACATCTAAAACATGCAGGACAGGGGTTCTAGAGGACCAGAAGTGAGAAACACTGGGTTTCAGTGTACTCCAAGCCTTTTCCAAAATCAGGAAGATGTGTGAAAGTCTTGTGGTGTGTCTCTGGTTCAAGGGAGAAGTTATCGGCTGGTACACTCCCAGAATTCAACGAGCATGCAAAAACTGAAGTGGTCCAGATGCATGCAATCCAGGCAAAGCAGGATATATGCCTGTATATATCTGTACAGCATAGTCAGTGAATGATAAGGTGGAAATCATATACAATATACACAGACACTAAAAATGCCCAAGGGACGAGCGACTAGACATAACACTCAATTTGGAATTTGGTGTAATCGGGCTGGAGTTAACAAATGGTTGAGGGGTAATAAAGTAAAGTTGAATGGTTTTATTGAGGGGTATTCAGTGCATCATAAATGACAAGGTTACATAAAGATCATTAATAATCTACTGATTAATTATCTGCCTTTACGCTCTGCTCTCGCTTTGATTTAGTAGCACTGGCTGCTACTTCATGATGATGCTTGATCACCAAATAATTCATTCAGTGAACACAGAGAATGGGTTGATTCCCTGCCAAGAAAGTCCTTAGTCATTAGCATTTTGGGTTCCCCACAGATTAATAGGTGTTTAGCCTCAAGGCCAACTCACACTCCTCACAAGTACAAAGAAACGTCCTTGCAAAGCTCAGCTACAAAAGTTACGCCTAATTCAAGAATCAATTTGTGGCTTTGGGGCACAGTTTTAAAAGGATGCACAGATTGCACTGGCTGCATGCGAAATTCAATCAGTCGAAGTGTTGCAGTGTAACAAGGCTCAATCCTTGTGACGAGAATAAAACCGAATGTACATAAAATCCAAAGCAGTTGTTACAAACAAGCCGTATCTGCCAAATTAAAGTGCACGTCACCGAGATTTATTGTCTATTAGAGTCCACTTGTGAGGGTAAAACCGAACAAGATGGAGCAGAACAAGTGCATCCGTGGCAGAGGAGCAGGGGTGGCTCGGTCACCGCGCCTGTGGCGATCCAACAGGGATAATGGCTTCATTAGTGAAGGACACTAATTAGGATTAATGAGCCCTGACCACAACAAGCTGACATCCCCGCACTTAAACCTCCATCTGTGTCAGCCTTCAGTATGCCGCAGCCCAACTTACAGTATGACGCTCTTGATGAGGGCTCATCCATAGTGTTTCAATGTACTCTGGCTGTGTACGCTTCATACCCGACCGTATTAATTTACAGTAAAATTAAGTTTGGTGGCAGTGAAATCAGTCAGGTCCTAAATCTGACTTGATTCAGTTACAGGTAAATGGATGGGCATGCCTGGCATGAGCTGGTTGGTCAGAGATAGTTACTAACATCCATTTATTTATTCCCTGGGGTCTCTGAGAGCCGATCCCAGCAGACAGGGAACACACTCTGGATAGGTCGCCAGTCTGCAGTGCACGCACACCATTCAGTCTTACCCTAGGTGCATTACCTTCAAGAAATGTGAAAAGCCTAAATATTGCAATAGAAAACTGGTAATGGAAAATTTTGAAAAAAAACTCTCAAATATTGCCTGAACATTTTTATACTCTTCCAAAGGTTTTTTTTTAGATGAACTGATGTTAAAATTTATCCTGAAAATGTGATGGAAGCACATACTTTATGCAGGGGACAGGTCACATGACCAGTCAAACAAGATGGTACAGAATGGAGTGAGACCAAACTTGTTTGAGATCCAATTAAAATAATCCATATGCCATAAGTGGAATATGTTTCAGGACTGTGGGAGGAAACTAGGCAAGGAGAACATGGAAATTGCGCAGAAAAACCCTTGTTCTGAACCAGGAGTTGAAACAAAGTCCTTGCTATAGTAAAATGGCAGTGCTAACGACTCCAGTACTGTGTTGCCCTTGAACAAAAATATCAATTTTGATATCATATTTGTGGGTCGAAGATGATGCTACAAACAGAGGCTGACTTGAACGAATCTGAACAAAGGTAAAAATTCTGCCCTCTTCAACTGCGAAGATGACAAATCAACGTGCCGTGTCTCATTTGTGTAACGAGTATGTAAGTGGAAAAATAGAAGCAAGCAATATTCAGGACAAGAAGAGTGACTTCCTGTCAACTTGTGGTGACAGCTTCACTGCCAGGCAACTGTCTGCACGCTACGCCTGCCGGCTGCTCCCCCCTCTTCCTCGCTATGCTACAACAAGCTTTTTTGCCGCTGGCTGGAGTGTCCCACTTAAAGGACAGCTGTGGTGTTTAAGACAAAATGTCAAACTAAAAGAGCACGCAAAATACATTGGAAGAGATATTCAAATATGGATAACAAAAATAAAGCTAGGAAACTATGTGATAAAGTTTCAGTTTCATAATGATTGGTATTGTGATGTTATATTCATTTACTCTGATGCGGACACTGTTGCTCATGCCCGGGCTTCATGACCAGCTGTTAAAACGCCATCATTAGATAGGAAACTGTGTCCCCCCCGAGGGGACTCCATCCTCACCTTCCATCATAATCTGTGGTAGCTGTGCAGATGCTGTGTTTACTCCGCTTGTCTTTCCTTCACATGTCGTGAGAGTCCGGGGAGAGAAGCGGCATCTGTCGCTTCAGACAAACGGCCGGCGAAGGCGTGAATCACGCAGAGTGGCCACCGACGGCGTAATTCATCCGAGCCCCAGGCAACCAACCAGTTCGTGCTGGTCTCAGTGTTTTTGATTTGAAAAGTGGTAAAGGGGTCTGTATGAAATGTTGCACTTTGTGCTGATATACCAAGCTGGTGGAATATTGCTGATTCGGCTCGGGAAAGACACTTGAAAGCCTTGATACTCTCTTAATCTGCTGTAGTATAAATGTGCTGAGACAGAGCAAAGGCTATGGATCGAGTGTAAATTAAATGAAAGAGCTTACCCTTTCACAAAACATCTTTTTTAGATAGACACTGATTCCCTTTGGCAGCCGCCTCTCTCCGCAACTCTACAGACTAGACTACCTGGGCGTTTACACTGATTTTTATTCATGAAAAAGAAAAGTCTGCAGGGGTTGATTCTGTTGTCCAAATTCTCCCAGATCGATGTGTTTCATTTCATCAAATGGATGTTTTCTGGCAGTAACAACAGTCCATGTCCCCAATACAAAATGAAGAGAGATGTTTCTCCACTCTGTCAGTGTTCAAAGTGACCAGCCACTCTCCTCTCTTCATTCTTTATAAAGTTTTGTTTTGTCCGTGTGACCTTCCTCGCATTTCAGACAAATCCACAGAAATATTACGCTCAAAGAGATAAAAACGGTCATCTCTTCTGGCCATGTTCCCTCTCTCCATTTTAATTATCCTTTATCATCGGAGTGAGACATGCTTTACAGTACATCATCCCCACAACCAGGAATTCTTCACACACATTGTGAATCTTCTTTTTTTCTTCGTCTGTTACCTTAACAGCCTTTCTTTGGACTTAATTTCCTCTTTCCTGCAAGGGACACTCAACAATGTCAGGCCGTAGCAAAAACATGCCTTGTTCCTTAGAAGAACACTGTATTCTGATTGTAGATTACAATGTGCAGATTATATGGTCTGCTTTATAGTACACTTGGCTCAAAGTCAACTTGACATAAAGTCAACTTAATGGACTGCCGACTGCTAACATTGCAAAGATCTGTATGCACATGCTAAGACACTGTCTATATTTTATTGACATATTTGCCATTTGAATTGTTCTGTGCTAATTCATGCTACCTAACACCTGATTGGCAGTAGCTGTATAACTAACTAACCAACTTAGCTGTTAACTGTAAGGTTAGCGATTTAATCTAAGACCAGAGATCTTGATATGTCATCAGTGTTCAAATGCATGTGAATGGTTGAAGCTACGGTTTGTATAGTAGCCTCTGCGGCGTGTTTATGATTTGTAACTTATGACTAATTGGGTGAATGTAGCTTTGACCGGTCATGATGACAAGAAAACGCTAGGCAATAAGAGTCCTCCCACCCTTTTTGATTGTATGATTCTGACTCTAAACTTACTGATGTAACTGACCTATGAAATAGATAAATAATATAATATAAAAAACTTATATAGTTGTCTGCCAAGCCATGAATTCAGCAATTAAAATTCTGGAAAAAGAGAAAAGGGGACCTTTCCACTGAACAGCTGCATGGAGGAGGCAGCGTTGAATATGAAATCGCTGATTAAATCCAGCATCTGGACAATATAGACAGCTTTGTGCTGCTCTGGGTCACGGGGCAGAATAGATTTATGGTCGCAATATTTCTGTACATATTGGGCCTTCCTGCAAGATTTTGATAAGAGGAATAAAGTGCTGATGTGGTGACAGAAAACCTAACTCACATTTATGACATATTTTACAAGATATCTCAACGGGGACTGATAACACAAAATGTGGCCTTGTAAAAGCCAATCAGAATAATACCAATCACGAGGTGTCATTTCTGCTGAAAATCCTGTCCAAAAGGCATGTCGAGTAAGGAAAATGAAACAGTTTTTTGGTTAACATACCATAGCAACAAAGAAAGACAGATGATGATGGTAAAAAGAACTACCCCATTTTGTCACTGTGAACACAGCCCTGCATGACTCACACTGTATGCATGTGTCACTGTGATACATATTGTTGAATGGAGCAAGAGAGAAAAAAAGTGCAGCTATTTAAAATATCAATAGCTACATAATACCTCTGTTACCACCTATCTTTTCTACTTTTCTGGGTTTTCTATGTCTGGTCATCCTGCGCTTCTCTACACCTCCCTCATTAGTTTACCTGGATTGCCTCTTCCAGATGTTCTGTCTGAGGTAAAAGCTCTAAGCCTTTGATCCTCCTGTCTGGACACTCCAAATGAAACAACCAGGCCAGAAAGCTTGGGACGATCCATTTTCTTTCCCCCTCTCAAAACGTAATATCTGTTTGATACTTGTATCTGTGTGGGCGCTTGGTCCACAGATTGAAAAGGGGGACACACGCAGAGTAAAGGGAGAATGATGTGTGTTTGCTTGTGTAGGTGTGTGTCTTTGATGGGAGAAGAAAATTGCAAACCATTTCTCTCTCCCACCCTCTACATTAATGTCTCACTTGGGCTCCCTCGCTCGGATTGCTCATTTTCCAGCTGCTGCTCTTTAATAGGAAGTCTATCCGCGAAAGTGGACAATCGCTGGAAACCCACAGAGGGTCGTTTAACAACAGGATTGGCGCTTCATTTGTGCTTGTACATCAGGAAATTGAAAGAGTGTGAAACACGTGGACTTTCCTTTTTTATTATGTGTGTGTGTGTGTGTGGCTGCAGCCTTTGACGTCATTCATCAGTCTAACCATCAATTATCTTACCCGCCTTGCACGTGACGGTGTAGTGAGGGTCTCCTGGAGTGCTGGAGCAAGCTGAAGTACCCATAGAAAACATGTAAATACAAATACACTTGGTCTGACTGTGTGTTGAGCCCAGGACCTAGGTTGAGACCCTTCTAACACTTCTAAGCACATGACACCCATATTGCTCCTCATCCTTCTACACATCAACACCAGCTGTGCTGTGCTGTTGTGTAATATTACATGTTTCAATCCGAGCAAGAAATTTACACATTATGTAAAAAACCTGGAAAGCATGAAAACAAAGACGTAATAAACCAGCCTCGTAGTAGAGCAATACATGCAGCTGTGTTTTGGTGTGTTTGGTCCGAATCGCACGGGACTAGTTTTTTTTCATCCTGGGACCTCATTAGGTGGGACCCCCCACCTCTTTGTTGAAGTCAGCGTATTCAGCAGGGTAGCTGAAGTCTTTATTTATGGAGCTCCGAATAACATCAAAGATGCAGAAGCATCTCCTCTTCAGCCGCCACAATAATAACACAGTTTAGAGTCCCTTTTGCTTTTGCTTGGGCAGCCCCCTTAGATCATCAAGATCACACACGATATCTGCAGTTAATACAATTTACTGCAAGTCTCCTGGGAACACCAGTCCCAGGGGGCACAAAAACACTGCACAGCAGGCTCTTGTGCTCAGAGAGGGAAAAAGAAGTTATCAGGGTTAATACATTTTTCCCTACATTGCATCCATTGGTGGGAATTCAGTCCTCACAATCCAATTTGGTCGGGTTACACCTTTGCACAGATTTGACCAACACGGTGTCACGTTGTGCTGCATTAGAAGCCGAGCCATGTCGCACTTCTTGTCCGATGATCCGGCAATTTCTTCTGCCAGAGCTCTCACCATTGAAATCACCATTGAAATGAGTGAGGCTCCCTGCAGTGCTGCAGGCAGCCTCGGGCAGGACTGTGCTTTGAGCCAGATGATGGATGAGAACGCTCACAGAGACAACCCGAACAGATGTTTAGCGAGTACACTGCGTTTATCATATCATTCATCTTAGATAAGAAGTCAGCATGCTAACAGTTGTTAATTGGAGGCAGTTAGAACGTATAACTGTGGCCATTAACACCGACATTAGGCTTGAACAAAGTAAATGAATTGAAAATGTACTCTAAATTCAATATAATTTGACTGAGATCTATTTTCATAATTGGAATATTTGGATGGTGAGGTCCTAGGCTTGACGTCCGTGTGTGTGAGGATATTTTGGTTTCCAAAATCATGTTTAGGTTGATTGGACACTCTAAATCGCCTCCAGGTGTACCCCCAGCCAGACCCCTTCGACACTGTTGAGTGGTTAAGATGATGGATGGGTGCATGTGGGATGGACAAGTCCTGACTTTAGAGAGAGTTTCAGGGACTCACCAAGGTCACAACAATATAGTTGCCAAAGATGGCCAGTGACACTGGCGTTCTGCCACTTAGATCTGTCCAAGGTTTCGCAGTCATCCATCCACTGGTCCTGAGATATTTTTGGACAAAAGTGAATAGGACAGATTTAAAATCCCAGCATCTCAGTAGTTTTCTGTCTTTAATTTACTCCTCTGGCACTGCTATTGCCTTGAGGTTTCTCTCTTTGTTTTCCCCCATTAGGAGATATCTTCTTTATTCAAATTGAGGCAAAAGTATATAAAGATATGCACACATGCATATTACATAGACATGCACGCATACAAAGTAGTTTCTCTTTTATTCACGCTCTCTGCAGAGCTGAGTAGATTTCATCAGGGTGGTAGACAAGGTGCTCCTTAATGGCGTGTCACACTGTTTTAGATGAGTAACGATGGTGAAAATGAGTTCTTCAGCCACGTAAATAGATAAATAAATAAACAGTCATCAAACAGCGTGGAGCAAGGTGTTCATCAAGAGCAATGATTGGATCCACAGGATTCATTACAGGCACTGACTGCTGGTGTCTCCACTTGTCGACTTCAGGGACGCAGCTATTTGAACTAACAAAGCAGCCAGGCAGCAAGGATGAGGATGCTGAAAGTATATCAGTGCTTATGTGAATATTCCTCCCCTCTCCTGGCAAGCCTGGACTCGAAACCTCAAAAAGTTTTTCTTTTTTTTTCTTTTTTTTGCATGGGGGGGTTGGGTCCATCAGCTCAGGCGCTTTTATTTTTAATCGACAATTAACTTGGGCCAGACTTTACGGAGGAGCTTTGCTGCGTAGTTTAATTACCAGCTGCTAAATTGAAATGTAAATTTGCTCTTTCTTCTCCCACTGAGTCGGGTCACTCCAACAGTTTGCATAGCAAGCAACCAGACAAACGAACTTCGAGGGTGTAATGTTCACATTTGGGAGCACATCCATCGGTGCAGAAGACAAATCATTGCAGTACGCCGAGAGTCCTGTTTTCCATCTGCTATAGGACTCAACACTGCGCAAGCTGTAGCAGCATGCAGTGCCGAGTGATAAAAAAATAAAGCATATGGTGACAGATTATTAAAACTGTACAGCTATATTTTGGCTTAAGAAAGCTGATGTGACTACATTTGAATGTTTAATGCAATTAAAGACCTGTTCTGCACTTGTGGCCATGTTCTCACACTTATTAGCTGCAAACGTGGTGTCAATAAGCTGCATATTTCAGTCAGCAGCTCTGTTCTGCTTCGTCTAAACAAAATAACCATGAGGTTTATGAATTTATAATTATGCTTTGGGAATCCTCTTTTTGATATTTGTGCTATGCATGCACAGAGGAGAGATTCCCACCGCTGATTACAGTCCTCTCGACCTATTTCCTTTTCAAGTGGCGCGTAAGACCCTCCCAAGATATTCTCTTGGTTTGTTGGTTTCTTCTTGCCATTTCCTTTCCTTGCCATTCATCTGCAGATGAGTGCTCTTATTGTTACCTTCATACCGTGGTGGAGATTTAAACCCCATTCAGTCAAAATATGGAGGAAAGGAAGGAAGCTTATCCCCAAATGCCTTTCTGCTCTTTCATTATTCCAGCCATCCATCAGGGGAGCTTCTTCGCAGAGTTCTGCGATTCGCTCGTCTTGGTGGTTTTGTAAATATTTACCGGTCGAAAATTCAATAAAGGAGTCTTGTCGGTGGAGTTTTCCATGGGGAGCTGTTATAAGTAAACACAGCCCGGTCTATCACTGTCAGAGAGGCTTTTAATCGCAAGATGGACTGTAATTACGTGGAAATGAGGAACAGTTCCTACCGTTGAAATAGAACAAATGATAGACTCCAACTGTTCAAACACTCAGTCTTTCTGAAGGGGGAAATTTCAACTTATTTCTATATTATATATTACATATTAGGTAGATAGATAGAGAGACAGATAGAGAGAGAGAGAGCTCAACAGCATCTATCAACACAAAGATGCCTTGACCGAGTTGCGATGCAGACAAGCGTGGATGTGCTGTGCATGATGGATAAATCCCCAGTTCCTGGAGGCCTGAGCGGAGTCCAAATACTTTGGCATTGCGAGGTAGCTTGATGAGATAATTGGTGTCAGGTGTGCAGGTAACAAGAGCGACTTGGCAGGAAGAGCGATGAGGCGGCAGAGATCGGACACCGAGATACAAGAGGAGGAGAGAGGAACGTTCCATGTTACAGAAATTCCATTAAAACAAGAAAGAAAGAAAAAGCACAGTTTCTCCTCTCGCCAATTAAAAGCTTAATTTGTAAGATATAAAACGCATGAATGCCAAGAATAACTGCGTTTGTCAGTTTTTCTAATGAGATTGTGCAATTGTCACAGGAAAGTCAATTGTGCATCAGATCTGTCACACAGAAGAGTGTGAGTGGAAAATGTCAGATATGTTCATTAATAAACAGCGGATCAGATGGTAACCTGCTGAAATGATCGCTTGTCATAACAAGCATCATCGATCTGTTTCAGCTTTCCTGCGGTCTGCTCGACAGACAGCGTACATGACGGCATAAGTCTGTTGACAGAGGTGCAGGGACGCAAACAGAAGCTGGATATGTGCAGGCATGTGCAAAACCAGGAATCTTAACAGAGCTTCTATCTCTGCTGTTCAAACAGCCTTCATGCTAGCAGCTGCTCCTGTTCTTTGCCTTTGTCTTCACGTCCATCAGCTCCTCTCGTCACGTCCAAGCAGCCCCTCACGTTCCTCGCTTTCTTTCGTATCTGTGTGAGTCTGAGTTTCTTGTCTGTGTGTCTGGCGTTTCTTCTGTTTGATGCTCCACATCCCGTGTTTCCTGCTCTTTGGTACCTGTTCCCTCAGGCTCCCGCTACTGTACCTCCCTGGATGCTCACTTTGGTTTTCTTCAGTGAGTTAGTTGCTTCCTTTGTTCTTTCTCCCTGTGGTGCTTTACTTGTTGCATTTTAGATTCACTGCTTTATATATACATATATATTCTTTAGTTTGGTGAGCTCACACATTGGAGTCTTTTAAAAACAATTCAACAAAACATCGCTTTAAAATGATGTCAAAGAAAACCAAAAAGATATATTATACTTGATGTATTATGCAAAGTTAGTGATGTGGCTTTTAACACAAGTTGACACGTTATATATTCATAATGTGAAAAGACAGCAGGAAAGCAAGCAGTTTGTTGACATTTATGTATTGTTGTGTGCACTGGATTGTGTTTGTGAAGTCATCTAGGTATAAATCACAAAACGCCTTTCTGACTCGTTGCATGCACATTAATATCAGTCAGATACCACTATGGGAACAGCAAAATATGGTCTAATTCTGGCAGAGTGTTTTGTTTGAGCAGTTTGTGTAGGATTCGCTTCCCCACACTGAGCAGAGGGAGGAGAGTTTTCAGGACCTTACAGTATACCGCGGAGGCTGTATGTAAATTTCACTGTTACAGAAGTGAAGTGCACAAAGCTTTATTATAATATATGAAGCCAAGAAACATTCTGCCATATATTATTCAGAGCCTCTTTGCTCTCAGTGGATGAGAAGCAAGGCCCGGACTGAAACTCTGTGTCTGATCCCGATTTGCAGAGAGGTTTAAGACGCGTTTTGCGGAGGCAGAGTTTTAATGAACGGTACACATTGGGATTTGAGCCGCTCTGAGGAAGGTGGGGTTCATAAAACCTGACTGTGTGCGCAAAACAATTTGCAGTTTGCTTACTTATTATTTTCCAGGCCAGGCGTCTCCCACGAGGAGTCCTCTGTGAGGAGAGCCGGAGAGGAGAGTTTTCCGGCTCTGCTCTTACAGGCAATATTACATTGACATTTGCACAGACACTCTCCATCCCCTCTCAGGTGATAGCTGTACCTCAGCAACCATATCTGAGGCACATAAAAGACTCTGACATAACCGACTGATGTATTATTACTCACAGCTGATTATCTAGTTCTGAAATCTGTCATTACCAGACAAATACAAGGGACACACAAATGTCTAGTCAGACGCAAATGATGATGAATGCAAAACTCATCCATCCATTATCTTAGCTGCCCTGTCTGGGTCTGCTACTGCCTGTTTCCAGCACATATATGGAGCAGTCTGACAAAACACCCTGGACAGGTAACCAATCCATCACAGGGCAACACACACACACACACACACACACAGGAGTCACTCTTGCACTCACTCTTGCAATTATTCAACCCAAACATATATGTGTTTGGACAGTGGGAGGAAACCTGGGAAAACCATGCACACGGTGATAACCTGCAAACTCAACACAGAAAGGCTGTCGGCCCAACCCGGGATTCAAACCAGCATTCGGGGTAGTGCTAGCTACAAATCCACCTTGTCGTCCTCCCACGCATTCTTCTTCCCCGTGGCAGGGCACCAACATTACCCACCACGCTGCCGTAGTGGATAGACTAACCTGCAGCTGGAGCCTCGAGCACATTCTTGTTTTTGTACTTTCCATTTTCACACTTGTAGTTTTAAGCCCCGACCGACACTGATTTTATACATCTTTTTTCACATGCAGCAGATCTCCCCGAGACCTGTAAACAGACTTTGATGTGTAAAAAGCAGAGCTCCCTGTAAGAGGAGCTTTGCTTTTTACACGTCAGGCGATTCAGGCTTTGAAATGAATTTGGGTTGTCCACTGATGCGAAAGAAGTTTAGGAAATAAAAGCAAGTTGTTTTGAATATGTGATTATAAAACTGATATCAAAATATTGCAGAATGTGCTGCTACATATTAAATAAGATTAAAGTTATCGAAACTAAACAAATTTATATTCAACAACCTGAATAAAATTAATATTCTTATCATCCTAAATGACATTCAGCAAATCATTAAGAAGTACAGGTATTTCATGAGAAGTCTCAAGAAGCAACTATTAGACAACTACAAACTTAGGCGAAATGCTCCTTTGAGACCAGTGGCGGTCTTGACCTCAGAGTGAGGGCATTCACAAAAAGTTGCATGAAAGAAAAAGTCATAATCTTAATCAGCCCTGCATTTTCTGCCTCACCAATCTGCCTGAGGGACATTCAGCCGGAGCCCAACTCTCATCCCATTAGCCAATTTTCTTTTCTTCCACGAAGGCTTGGGACGTGAGTCCCTCTACCACGACATCTATAAATACCGCCGGTCTAGTGGCCTCAGCGTGGTGAAGGTTGCCAGTGCTTGGCTACTTTTCGTGATGGAGTCACTGTGGTGCCACGCAGATCGCCGAGGCCGTGTGAACTGACTAATGTGGCACTATTTATGGCCGTCAGTGAGAGCTCCATGATTAACCGTGTCAAGTGTGGGAGGAAATGCTTTCACACGCGAGGAAATTTACACCACAGTCTTCCTCTTCACCGATTCTGCCCATCTGATTTATCTAATGTGCTTCGGTATCTCATCTGCAGCCTGCCTCCCCGCCACCCTTCACTTTGTAAATGCAACATACCAAAATTAAAATAACAATATGCTTCACATTAAAGAGGGGGAAACGTACGAATTACGAAATAGCCTGATAAACGCACGCATAAATTTGGAAACAAATCACCAGCCGTGTGCTGCAGTGCCTCGAGCTGAACACTGACAGTTGCATAACAACAAACTCATAATGAAAGGCAGGTGCAATGTTTTATTCACCATCTCACTTTTGTTTGTTGTACCATAGAGACAGTTATTATTAGTATTATACACAGTAGTGGATGCTAGAGGTTTCCATATATACAGCCAGGTTTCCATATATACAGCTAGGTCATCTATGCTTGTCTTCTAGTGTATATAGTGATACATTATCTTGTTCTGTCATACTGTGTCCCTGTGAGTTACTCAGTTTGAGTAGTAGTGACACATGCTGCTGCATGGTCAACGTGAGAAATTGTTCACTTCTCTCATTGCAGTTTCCACACTGGTAATGGACAAAATGGCAAATGGACTGGTTCTAATATAGCCAATTTCTAGATTTTGATGACCACTCAAGGTGCTCTCCCACATTCACATAGCTTTAACCATTCACACACTTTCTCATTTAATTTAAATGAGAATGATTTGATTAAATGAGGGGCAGTCTTGGGGTTTAGGATCTTGGCCATGGATAGTTTAACATGCAGGTTTAATCGAGCTGGGACCAGGCCACAATCCTCCAATCTGTGAGTCTGCCGTTTGTATGTCCAATCTATTTGTCCAGTGACAGACCAAACAAATCTGCTCTGGGAGCCATCAGCTTTGGCTTGGTCTGTCCAGACTGATGTGCAGGTTGTGTTGCACAAAAACACCACCAGAGTATACAATAGCTGTGGTTGAATGTTTTTAGGCTTTTAGGAATAAGATCTCAATGCCACAAGTGAGAACTATAGTGGATCCATCCATCTTTATATTTTCTTAACCCATTTTATACACAATCAGTGTTGCAGGGGTTGCCTAGAGTCTGTACCAGTGCACATAGGCTGAAAACAAGCAGTACATCCTAGACATGTTGTCGTTTCATTAAAGGGCACAGGCAATATTCACCTTCACACTCACAACTAGATGTAATGTAATATAGAGTTGCCAGTCCAAGTAAACATGAATGTTATTTGACTGGAGCAAACCAGAGTACAGGTGCAGAGACAGAGAGAACGTGCAAGTTTTGCACAGAGAGGTCTTTAGTCCAAGTAGGAAGTAAAACCCAGGTCCTTCCTGTTGTTTCTATCCAGTCACTGAATGTGTCGCCATCAGCAGATGCAGTTATGGGAATTCGGCCAATGTTTGATTTAATTCTAAAAAAAAAGATCAAATGTCATGGCAGCCATCTTTAATTATGGTTAAAATTAATTTCAAAAGGATTCATTCTCCGGGGATCACCAAGGCGTGAATATTTCATGGCAGAGTATGCAATAGTTTACGTCAGTCTGGGCCAAAGTGGTGAACCGACTGACATTTCCACCCCTGGCCCCACAGCCTGTTTGGCTAAAAGATGAAGGAATGAGGCTCTTTTGAAGTTGTTGCTTGGCTCCAAGCACTCAGATGCATTTCTGCACTCCACATCTGGCTGTGGCAGAGCGGAGCGAGGGTAGAGTGTTGCATCACGGGGCAGAGCGCAGAGTGGAGAGCTGCAGGGGATCATCCTAGCTGAGGGGCTCGGCAGGCCCGGCCTGTGACAGTCACATTGTTTAAAGCTTCAGGAGATTAGCCGAGCTGCAGCCGCTGCCTGGCGCTGATATGACTGCTGCCGGATTTACAGCCGGCCACACGGCTGAATGGAAGCCGGGTCTGGGTCGAGCTCTCCGGCGGTGCCGGCTCTGCTTATTCCTGCTGATGGCTGGAGGTGGAAGGTGAGGGCTGCAAATGTCACCTGGCGTTGTTAGAGCTACATGGGGGGATGGGGGCAGGGGGTAGGGGGGACCCCGGTGGTGCCCCCTCCCAGAGGCAATCTCATTTTAAAAGGTTCTCATTACCCCCATGCCGCAGCAATCAGGTATGCTGTAAATCCTTTCGGATCCAATTTATTCCGGAGTGGGGTGACACAGAGCCTCGGTGCCAGCTAATAGCTTTCCAGGACTTTCAGCGTGAGACCAGCGCACAGGGCTAATCCACTGATTACAATAACTGACAAAGGAGAGGCATTGTTCATCAAACCAAATATTATTAACTGTGTGTCTATTCATTATCTTGACAGCTAATTAATTTCTCACGTCTCCACCAGGGCTGCGCGAAATTGGGAATCGAACGTCGCGGGTTGAAGTCGAGTTGAAGTTACAGTTTGGATGAATGCAGGTACAGTTAAAACAGTTAAAAATACATTCATATACATTTTTTATAGGTAGTGTTTACCAGTTAAAAATATATTTCAGGATGAGTTGTGTGTCAAATATGACAAATCTTTATCCCCAACAATAAATATCAAAGGCATCATCCATAATGTGAAAGAACTCGCATACCAAAATACATGTATGTGATATATATATATATATATATATATATATATATATATACATATTGTGATATGTATTCTCAAATACGCAATATGTTAGATTACTGCGATGTTAGATTCTTGCAAAATTCTAATTCAATTTCTGTCACTCCAGTTCCAATTCACATCATGCGGTGAGCAATCAAAGCAATCTATCTACTATTTATTATCATTATTATTTTGTGCTTTTATGTTGTCATGTGTGTCTGAAGATCATCTCCAACACAAGAGGTTCATAGGGTCCATCACACACATACAAACTTGACCTAAACATGCATGTTTAGGCCCAGTGCCCAACTGGGAGTTGAACCCAGGACCTTCTTGCTGTGTGACAACAGTGCTGACCATTCACCATGTTACCTCAGTTCAAACTGCATGAACTGAATAGAGGCCAATACTTTAATTCTGGATTTGGCACTGCCCTAACCTTCATTAAAACACTATGTTACATATACTAAAAAATATTTTACCAGTCTTTTGCCAATAATATTATAAAATTGTAATAGTAGAAGTAGTATTAGCAGTATGGCAGTGCACTTCTTGGTTTACATGTACAGTATTTCAGGGTTTGGCACACTTTTCTATATCAGCTCCCTCGACAAGCATTAGTTTTGGAACGAATGGAAAAGTTGAGGCACTTTCTTAATATTGAGCGGCTGCCTCAAGCTTCTCTTTACATATTTTACTGCCAGTCAAGTTCAAGGAAGGACTGCCGTCACTGCACACTCCTTGTGGGGGAGGCCAAACCCCAAACTCAGATTATAAAGTAATCTCACCAGCTATAACTACAGGAGCCTCCAAAAATTTCACAGCATATGCTCTAAGAGCTGAGAGCCGAACATATGCTGCAGAGGCTCAGGGGCACGTCGACTCCCGGATGAGTAAGCCTGCAGAGTTTTGTTGCTGGGAACAAAAGTGGAACAAAGTGGCATTAAAGTAAGCAAAGTTAAGACAACAAAATAATTCCTCATTGTTGTTTATGTAGACTTTGGACTGTTCCGCAGGGAGAGGATTTGTGGTTTGTGGCCATCAAAAGTTCCAGACAAGAGAAATAAAATAAGGGTGGAGAGGGGGGGCGGGGGGGGGGGGGGGGGGGGGGGGGTGCACAGATCGTCTTAGTGATACAAGGCAAAGTCAAGTCTTACAGCAGCTTCACAGACGATGAAAGAAAATCTGGTCGGCATAACAGTGTCTTTGCCCAGTTCAAAGACTTTGTAAAAAAGAATAAAAGAAAAGAAAATCAGTCACTCAGACAAACTCTGAGTCCCCTGAAAATCTCCCTCATTAATTATTGGTGGAGCGGCTCCTGCTTTGGGTCTCTTGGTGATTTAACAGATGGAGGCTTTGGCTCCTTTTTCTTTCCCCCACAACAAGCAATTTCACATTTAAATATAATTTGAGAAACTATTGCGCCTGTGTCCCAAGACCAGAAATATTGAAAATAATAAATGCAGATCTGTCTTATCTGCTGTCATCTAGATAAGCTGCTGCTCTCAGGTCGTTGCTGGACTCTTTACTTTTCTGCAAACACTGTACGCGGATGAGTAATGAAGACGTGAGGTGGCTTGCTGTGTGCACCGCAGCATTTATTTTCTGCTTTCAGTGCCTTGTTAGCGGCACATCCTCCTACTCTCTCGACAAGATTTGAGGTAATTGTTTGCAGCGCGCATCAGTCTAACACTCCAGGAAAGCAATAAACTGCCAGAAAAAAAAAAACGAAAAAAATAAACCCGGCAGCACAACAGCGAAGACAAACTCTGTGTGTCAGCTTTGTCGTCCTTGACAATTAGTGTGGTTGTTCTTGTCAGTTCTTGTCTGTCTTTATGTGTTGTGACAAAACTTTAACGTGACAGTTTTCTTCACCTGTGTCACCGACTTTTGTTTTCAGTCTCTGCGAAACAAAAAAGCGGTTAAATGTATGCGTCAACATAGATTTTCCTCCAGGCGGAGCTTCCATTGAATATAGAACGTTTTTCTCTCGTCTCTTGGCTGCAGATGGAGGTCACTGAGTTGCTTTTGTCATTTGACACGAAAACGCCTCCGCGTAGCAACTGTATGCTTTTGTGTTGAATTGCCTTGAACCAAAATTTACCCACCTTTCCACGTTTCTCTACATATTCGGTTTGACAAGACTTGTATCTATGTTGAAGGCTTTTCAAATTTACATCTTTGTGATCAAACGTCGGAGCTTCTTCAAAGCCTTAAAAGAAATGATTTATTTATTATCAGGGGTTCATCTCTAGTTCTAGTTCTTGTAAATCTACACATAGCCAGTGGATCGGTCCGCCAGGTCGGCTCTGTCCGAAATTTTACATCAACGATTCAGTTGAACGCAGAGCACAGACTCTGTGTTTAACAGACAAAGACCAATGTCTCCCCTGGCAGCACTTTGAGGTTGCAATGTTGGGTTTGACAGTAGCATCTCAGCTATGGCTAGCCGTGAACTTTGTGTGCATTCGTTATACCTCAATACCTCAATTGAGGCTCAATACCCTAATATCTACATTGCAGACAGGCAGAAACTATGTCCACCAGGGGACTATAAACTACTCTAAGGTGTGAATGAGAATGGTGCGTATGTGTTTGTCCAGTGATGGACTGGCCACCTGTCACGGGTGTTTTCCCTGCCATAACCCTACATGAGCTGAGATTGGCTCCGGTAGACACCTACAGCACCCTTAAGCTATTAAATGGGTAACGGATGGATGGATGGATTTCCATTTTTCCATTTCCAGTTTTTCCATCCATTTTAGCAGATACAGAAACGCTGAGACCATTATACATGCTGTTATCTCCTCACACCTTGATTTTTGTAGCAGACTTTTGTCATATACTAATTAAAAAAAAGAAAAGCTCAGAATCAGTTAGAACTAGGACAATACTCTGCGGCTAGGCTTTTAACTGGCAGTAAGAAATAAGAACCAATTTCACCTGTTTTAGCTTCTTTACACTGGCTCTCTGTCTCTTTCAGCATTGATTTTGAGATTTTATATTTTAAGATCCTTGAGAAGTTTTCTTCTGTCTATTCAAGAGACCAGATTTAGAACTAAATCGGACAAAGCTTTTGCTGCCAGACCCCTGCAAGTTTTATTGCAATTTTAATGCCCAATTTTTATCTTCTCTTGCTTGAATTAATTTTATTTTCGCTTCGATTTTTTTTTGGTAGGATTTGTACTATACATTGTACGTTCCAGTTTTATGGTAGTATAACTCCATTACACCTGTTAAACACCAGCCTGTTGTCACTGCGAGGTGTGCTGATGTCAGCGTTTTCCTCGAAGCACCACTGTGTCAAAGCGAAGCCTCGCGGAGCAGCGGAGCCGGACCTGCTTCCCTAACGCAGCTTGTTTGGCCCCCATTGTAAATGCGGCACTTTGCCTTGAAAAGAGGAAGGAAATATGGCGTCCCTGTTGTTAATTAGCTCACAGTTTGTGTGTGGCACAGGCTGTGAGGTGGTGTGGTGCTCAGGGTCATAGCTATTGAGTGCATCTGTCTCTGCTAGGGAGCACATAGGAGGTTAAAGGGACACCACTGCATAAAACCACAGTTGATGGAGATGATCCTTAGCCAGGCTAAACTCCCTCACAAGTGGAGTCTGCTCGCCTCATATCTACTCTGTGCATTTTATGTGGATCCTCTGGGAAGGCAGAGCAAAGAGGATTGTTCCAGACTGGAGAGGCAGAATCAGCACAGGAGGTTTTATGACAATATTTACTGAGATTGCCATTAATGTTGTTATCAGTGATCCCCCCCCCACCCCACTACTGATATTTTTTGGTATATGGCATAGAACTTGTCTCATTTCTGAGCTCAGACTGGAGCGGTGAAAGCACATAAAAGTTATACTTAATAGAGAAAGTTTTGCCGCACAATCGATAGTTTTCTACTTGTTTGTGGGTGGTGAGACTGGTGGTGATGAACCCATTTTCTGATCTCAAGCAGCTGTCAGTGATGCTGCAGCTCAAAACCCCCCCCCCAAAAAAACCCAGTGTACATAACCTGCCCAGCACCAAACAATACTCCATGACTTCCTGACAAGCTGGAGAACACAGAGGTGCATTCAGCTGCAGAGGGTATAGATGTTTCTGTAAAAGGTGAGTCCATACTGAACCTGAAATTTTCAGTTTCCGGAAAAAGCTCTTAATGGACAGTCGTGTTGCTGCTTAGTTGTCGGACGGATGTCTTGCACTTAAAAGGCCAAACAAAACTAATCTGAACCAAAGCAACGGATTTGGACCTCACTGTGTTCAAGCGCTCTACACCCAACATTTTCTGTTGTGGAGATCTTGCTTTCAAGGCAGCACAACAATGCTGGAACCACTCAAAAGCTTGTGAACGTTTTTTTTTTCTTTTTTTTGTTAAACTCTGCAGTTCATTCGAGTGAATAGGAGTCCAGTATCCAGACCGTACACAACACCCACTGAGTCCCAGAGGTTATTACTGTGCTGTTATGTGGAAAGTAACATTGAGCTCAGAGTTTTTTTTTCAAACTAGAAGAAGTATTTTTATTTCATTTTCTAATAAATAATCCAGACAATGACACTGTATCACTCAGCTGCATGTGCTGCACACACTCTCTCACACACACAAAGAGAATGAGCCTGTTTCCCCCTGATGAACGTTACATAAGTGACCTGGCTATTTCTTTTTCATTTGATTAGCTGTGATAAATCACCATGAAATCCCCTTCATCAATCTGTTTATGCGGCCAGCGTGCAGGGATGGAGCTGATACAGCAGAGCAGAGCCACAGTATATAACAGGGTGCGTATACACTGCATTAGCACTTACAGATCAAAGGCCAGAGCCAGTCTGCAGGGCACAAAGGAAAGCCTGAGGACGGAGTCTGTGTCTGGGGAGACCTGTAAGTGGACTCTAACAGGAATATTAGAAGATGACTGCATGAATCTTTGAATGAGGCTACATGGTGGTTAAGTGGTTATTGCTGTTGCCTCAGAGTGAGTTTCGAATCCTAGTCAGAACGAGGGTCTTTCTGTGTGTAGTTTGCATGTTCTCCCTGTCTAAAAACATGCATTTTCAGACCTATTGAAGACTCTAAATCAGGTGCAAGTGTCAGAGTGAATGGTGTTCGTGCCTTGTGATGGTCTGGAGAGCTGTCCGGGGTGTACAAAGAACCTCTGAATGAATGTTTAAATGAATAATCTGCAGCCTCTCTTCATGCTGTCTCTCACTTGTTGTCTTTTCGTTCACTGTGACACTTCTGACCTTCTCATTCTCAAACGCAAACACACGGTCACTCTCTCTCTTGCCGGACAGAATATTAAAGCCTCATACTTCTGCAATATGTACCCGAGTGAATACCTCGGCACCGTTCAACTCATTTGTCTTCGGTCTGCAAAGCTGATAAAGCTGACAAGTCTAATATCCATTCATGAGGCTGAAGGGGCTGTAGTTTGTTGAAATTGCACTGGCATATTTTGTTTCTCAATTCTTAGGGAAAGTCAATTTTAAGTTGAAACAAAAACCTTAACGTTTTGTGGGCTCGCTGTCAATGGATGGTGAACTGCCCATCCAAAGCCGCAACACAAAATGGACTTTTGCATCTAAAATCGCTTGATTTTTCATTCAGTTTTCATCCATTTTCTTGGCCTACTAAGGTTTCTCCAACTGAACTGATCACTCCTTAGGTTTCATCAATCTCTAGTTCAAAAAAGGTTAGGAGGAGGATTTAAATACCAGTTCAACTTTAGAGCAGACACCTCTCTGGGTAACTTCTGGAGGCGGCGACACATGTTTCGGTTTCTCCCTGTGAGAGGTAATGAAGACGCTTGATGAAGGAAATCAAGCGCAGCGTGTGCAGGGGAGCTTCTTTTTTATTTTCAATTATCTGTAGTGATGCCTGTCTGTTTTCCTAACTGAGACACAGGAGATGATGAACACTGAAATGAATTAGCATGTGTTTGTGTTTGTGTGTGTGTGTGTGTGTGTGTGTGTGTGGTACACAGTGGTTTCAGGCGCTGCATCACTATTCCCCTCCAGCCCTTGTCAACATTTTCAGAGCCGGGACATCTTGCATAGTTGGGGGAGATAACTACAAAAATGCATACGGGATTACTCACCTCAGATGATATGATGAAGAGGAACTAGTTTATTAATGAATAAGTGAGCGATCTGGGAGAGCAGCGAAATGCAAACACAATGAATTTATGGTCGCCTGAATGATCAAGCAGCAATGTTTCTTGCGCAGCTGTTAAAAATAAACAAAGCCACTGTTGTGCGTCTTCCAGCCAATACATAAATCGCCGTATGATGTAACATGTTGCATCTTTAATCTACATTATCCTTACTGAGGAACGCCCGCGACGATGAGGACGATCCCCCCCAACCGCAGCTCCAAGGTTGCACCCCGCGGAGATTGGCAGGTTCTATAATGACTTCCTGACGATCCCGAATGAGCTCGGGCTCTGACTGAGAGAGCAAGAGGGATTTGTCATGCATGTAAATCGCCAAATGGGGTAATCCGAGTGGAACGCAATTCCTCTGGTTAAGGACACATTAGAGTGATGAAACGGTGCAAGAAAAATAGAAAATACCTAAATTCTCTCCTCAGTGGGCGTCTTTAAATATCTGGATTATTTTGTTGGGGTTTAATTTAATTTAAATGTGAAGAGAAGAGCTGCACAGATTGGCAAAACGATCCTCAAGAATTCAAAAGCCCCCTTTTATTTTTACCTTCTTCATCCATCCTCAAAAAGCTCTTGATGATCCAACTCTTCTGAGAGCATCTCTTCTCCTAGCGATCAACTACCTAACGCTGCACTTATTCCCTCCCGCTCCTCACATCTCTCTCACTGCTATTTCCTGTCAACTAGTCCATAAACTCTGGATTTGTACTCGTGCCTCTTACGCTACTGCACTCTCATCCCGAATGAAGAATAGTTTTTATTGCGATGCAGCATGTATGTAATTTTCTAAGTCGCTTTGAATGAAAAGCTTCTGCTTAATGATTAAATATAAATGCAATTAGCCATTTTTGTAGCTTGGCTTTGAAGATATTGGTTCAGACCAAATTGTCAGATCTCACGACCTCAGCCTCACCTTCCTCTATAAAGGTCATATTTGTGAACTTAAGGATGACTGACCACAACACTTCTCCTTCACATTACCTGGTCATATATGAAGAGCCACACGATGGATGACCTGTGTTCAACTGAGTTACTCCTGTTTTCTCCAACAGCCTAAAGCAACATAAAACCGTGTTTAAGTTGATTGGAAATGGCGTCTATATCTGATTGAGGATGAATGGTGTGTGTGTGTGTGTGTGTGTGTGTGTGTGTGTGTGTGTGTGTGTGTGTGTGTGTGTGTGTGTGTGTGCATGTGATGACCTGTCCAAGGTGTTTTCCCTGCATTCACCATATGCATACTGACAGACTCCAGCAGACCCCTGCGACACCATTAAGGTACCAAGTGGGAAGGATAATGGATAGATGGATGGGTGGATGGATGGTTATTGGGCCAACACCACCTGGGATCTCATTATTGATTCCACTCACACCCCAATGATTAACTCCTAATTAATTCATTTCGATTCTGACGTCGGCCGTCCTCAATGTCGCCTGCGACAACAGGCCGAATGTCCTGCAGGACCTCACTGGCAGTGTTCACAGAGCATAGCATTACCTTATAGCATCTGCTTCATTTGGCTCGACAATTAATTCTCCACAACAGGGACCTGACTCACGCTGCCTGTGTCCTCACACTGTAGAAGTCTAGAGGTTAGAGTGTAATAACAATCTGTTTTCCTTTGGTCAGTGTGTGGAATCCAATAGCGTTTCGAGCAAAGAGAAATTTTAACATCACTCCTTTATGTGTGTCAACAGTTTCTACATTTATACGCTGCCTCGGTGCATGAATCTTTTGAAATGTACTCCCACACCCTGGATAAAAGGCTGACTGCAGACGGACGGGCTCGTTCTGTCAGTGAAATGCATGAGTAGGCTTTATGTTGCACCTACACTCTGAACATGTGGAGTCTGCAGTTGTGCGACCTCATATATTTGCATTATATTGTGCCTTGTTGTTGCTTTGAAGAAACAAAAAAAATCCAATTTGGGGAAAGCTCTCTTCAAAAACACAGACCCGATGCAAGAGGTGAAATTAAGCTGTCGCAGCTCCGAATGTGCTCTGGCGTGTCCTCTTAAATAAGCAGCAGAGGGCTGGTCTGTTTGTTTTCGTGCTTCCTTGTTTAGTCAGGTGCTGTGGCCGTGGCTCGTGTCCATGCTCTGCCTCCTCTGTGGCATGTGCCAACCCACTCACATGCCGGCCAAGTCCACCCACTCCAACTGCCCCCTTTATCCACCTGCCACTCTCCGTAGCTCATCAAAGAAAGGAAGAAAAAGCTTTTCCTTATCTTCAAACACTGTCTCCCTAAATGAAATGCCCCCAGCCCTGCGTTTTTTGGCCCAGTTTCTCTCATGACTGTTGGTTGACGTGTCTGTGTGTCTGTGTGTGTGTGTGTGTGTGCGTGTGTGTGTGTGCTCTCTGCTCCCTCTTGTTTCACCATTCCCCAGGTAATGGGAATCTTAGAAACTAACAGATGCTGGACTTGTCGCTTTTTCGCTGTCCAGCAGTGCTCTGGGGGTAAATAGGGATTTTTTTGTTCCTTGATGGAGCCTCCTTTTTTTCTTTTCTTGCAAAACTTTCTCTTTTCTGCCTCAGTCTCATTGTGCCATTATGCATGGCTTTTACTGAGAGATCAAAGAGTTAAAATCACTGCATCAGACCGAACCCACAGGTATAATGACAAGAACACCTCCACTGTTACTGCAAATAGCAGCAAATGTGATGATAATTGCAGCCAATTATTTTCCTGTTGCCCCCTGGTGCTCTGACACAGCTTAGCATACTGAGGGAAGGAGGCAGATGACGCAACCACACTGTTATTCATCCCTCCATGTCTGCAGCAGAGGCTCAAAACAGAGACAAAGGAGGCGTCTGAAGGGGAAATTATCTTTATTGCATTCCAGCAGGTCTTATGAGGACAGAAGGTGAGAGGAAAGGCATCTGAGAATTGAGACAACGCCTCATCACGTTGAAAGATCTGATCTCATCTGGCACTGATCTCCCTGCACTTGCGTTTCATGTTTGTTAAGGCAAAAGCTGACATGATGGTAAAACTATTCTTCACTTTCAGCCAAGGGTTCTTAAAAAACTTTTCAGAATCATTATTCTTCCAAACACTGGAGTGATTTCTTTGGTATTATGATTGATCGTGTGCAGAGTGGCATCTGGAAGGGTACGGTACCATTACTGCAGCCCAGTGAATGTTATTAATCTAAGATCATGTTACAAGCACTGAGAGTGCTGAAGGTTGGGGAGCAGATGGGAAATACACGTGAGATTTATGACCATGAGGACGACAAGAAGATTGATACCACTCATATGAGCCTTTTTATGAGATTTATTGAGCTTCAATCTTTTTTCCACATCACCTCAAACAGTGATCTGAGATGAGAACAACCGCCCCCCCCAAAAAAAAATCTGCCAAAAAGACACCAAACTAATAAATTATGTATATGTATAAAGTATAACTGAGTTATACATCAGTACATACATACATCCATCATTTTAACCAATTTATATACCTATCAGAGGTCTGCTGGAGCACATCTCCAGCTCATATAGTGCAAAGGCAGGGAAACCACCCAGGACAGGCCACCAGTCTATTGCACACACACACAATTCCTCTAAGTGGCCTAAACTTGTATGTTTTTGAATTATGGGATGAAACAGGATGAAACTCATCATGTGGCCTTTGATATATATATATATATATATATATATATATATATATATATATATATATATATATATATAACTAATAGAAATGACATATTTCCCCATGTCTTCCAACTAAAACAATTGATGTTCGACTGATGTTTACATGACCAGGTGTCCCATGTTCAATATTCTCTTAAAACACTAAATCCAAGGAGTCTATATAATTATGAGGAATACACTCCTCCTCTGCAATGATTTTCTGGCACCTGGTGCAAGAATAAGTTCAAGGAACATTTGCATTATAGCTGTGGATGGAGAGCACTGCTTCCTCTCTAGAGATGCTGCTGAAATTTGTGTTTCATATTCATGGGGGCTTAACTTCAGTCACCACCTGATCTCCATCTGTCAACAAGATCCACAATCATATTTGCTCACGTACTTGTGTCTGTTCGCACATCATCTCGGTGTTCAGGAGTCCTGATGTGTTCTTCCAGCCTGACAATCTGTTTTTCAGCCTTATTCTTGACTGCAGCTTATTTTGGTACCTTCGACTGTGCTTGGCTCTCTCTCATTTGCCTGATTTGGACTTAGTATGTGTTGTCCTCGCTGAGCCTGCCCGCCCGCCTGAACCTCCTCATTACAAGTATTGATCTACCCATATAACTCTCGGCAGGAAAGCGGATTAGCATATTCCTCCAAATAGTAAGCTATTCCTCCAAAATTGCACACAAACATATCTAAATTCCCACAGCTCCATATTTCTACTCGGAGGATTTCCTCTGAAGACCGATGATATCGGCATGTCATGGCAGCATCTGTGTGTATATCACATGTGTCAGATGAGGTAGCTGCAGCGTAAAAACAGCAATCAATGAAGCAAATGACGCACAAACGCAAAACAATTTAGGGAGACCCCACAAGGGCATGAGCAGCACTGTGTCCAATTGGGTGCCATAAAAGAACACTAGGGAAACACAAACCTGTGCTTCAAGGTTATTGATTTGGCAATTAATGTGTGCACGGCTCTGTGATGACGTCAGAGGACAACAGATACGTGCTCCTTTTCTGTAGCCTGTGGTAGAAAGACATCAGGTGGTGTGTGTGTGTGTGTAAAAGGCGTATTAAATTTCCTCATGTAAGTTTTATAGAAGGCAACACGATGAATCAGTGAATGGTGCTTCCACCAAGAAGGTCCCAAGTCCAAGGGCTTCGCTGTGTTGCATTTGCATGTTCTCCTATTGTGTGCATGGGTTTTCTCCAGATACTCCTGTTTCCTGCCACAATCTTAAATCATGCATTAAGATTGATTAGGGACGCTGAATTGATTGTCCCTTGGTATGAGTCACAGAGTGAATGGTGTGTGTGTTTATGTCTGTGTGTTTGTGTGTGTGTGTGTGCGTGTGTGTGCGTGTGTGTGCGTGTGTGTGTGTGTGTGTGTGTGCGTGTGTGTGCGTGCATGTGCGTGTGTGTGTGTGTGTGTGTGTGTGTGTGTGTGTGTGTGTGTGTGTGTGTGTGTGTGTGTGTGTGTGTGCGTGTGTGTGTGTGTTCCTGTCCAGGGTGTGTTCCCTGCCTTGCCTCTATGACAGACTCCAGCAGACTCCTGTGACACCGTTTGGGTACAAAGCAGCTAAAATAATGGATGGAGGTTTTATGAAATTACCTCTTCTAGTTTGTGTAACGCCATTATCAAAAGAGCCCTCTTCTCTTCTGATTATTCAAAAGGTAATTCAGACACCTGGAATAGAGGAGTAGTGGTGGAAAGGGCAAGAAAAAAAATCCTCTGTGGCTCAATTTCAATAAGCCGCAACGCAAAAAAAAAAAATCAGAAAAAAACGAAGTGCAGGGATGAGGAGTGAAGCCGCCTGAAACACTACTCAAGACTGCAGGATTCAGTCGTTCCACCTCCATAAATTTCTCTGCAGCTTGCGCCTAGCTACAAAGAAGCAGCCACCGGAGGGAAGGAAAGGAGACAACAGAGATATTATTCTGAATATCATTATCAAACAAAATGCACGTACGCATTTCCTCAGGCAGGATTTCTCATCTCAGACTTCTTCCCTGACAGTTTTGGCATCGCTTATTGTGTTTTTACAGGCTGAAGCCATAAATGTTTCAAAGCAGTAACTAATCCCTGGTTCTCATGAATTAGTTAGTTGTGTAGTTCACTGGCAGTCAAGGTTTTTTTATTTTTCTGAAGTCTGGACTGCAGCTTTGATTCAGCAGGAACACTTGCGGCCCCAGGAGAGATTATTTGACAACTTAGTCTAATGAGTACTCACTCACCCTTTGCGCCTCTGTTGTATAACGCATAAGTATTTCAGTCGAACCAAAAGAATCATGAATGTGCATTTTACTGTTGGATTTGCAGGTTTGTTGTTTGTACTGTCACAAGAAAGAGTACAGTGCGATGTGCTGAACAGCAAAAACACAAGGCGCCTCTTTTGGAAAGTGCCAGGTGAGCACCACTTTTATCGGGTATTTGCCATAAGATATGCATGAGGTGGAAGATGATGCTCGTCGACTTTGATACTCTCGATACACTTATTCTTGTCGCTCCAGTTTCATTCTTTGACTGTAAAATGATAGCAGCACCAAATATTGTGAGAGAGCACGAACTGCAGGCAAGACAAAGGACGGGGTTCAGTCGTTTTCGGCCACGGGAGACATCCCGTCTGTCCAAGTGTGACGCCCCCTACTGGTCACGTAGGACTCATCGTTGAAGAACAGGAGGTGGTTGGGCAAAGTTACAAGGCTGTTCAAAGCAGCTTGTGTGAGAGAGAGCCCCAGATGGCCCAGTACAAGAGCTCAGGGATAAGTGTCTGTGTGCTGCTCTTTAACAGGGAGCGAGGACATTATGCACGTTCACTAAATGTCTCTTATAAAACCAAGGAAATGCTGCTCAGAAACACTCTGGGTGAAGCGATAAACTCACATATGTGGATACTGGTGAGGGCAAAGCGTTAAGTACCAGGAGGTCTTTTCTGGGGGCAGTAATGAGCCCATTACAGTTTGGGTGCATCACAATGGAAAATGCACTCTAGCAAATCTACTCCAGACAAGGAACATGGAGACACAGATTTAGGTTCTATTTGGAAGCGCTGCTTTAGTGAGGGTGACGAACTGGTTGCTTTGACAAATGTACACGGGGTCAACTTCCAAACCTAATTGTTCCTCACCCTTGAAGTTCCTCTCCTGACAGTGATTAATGTTGCAGCATGGCTGTGCCTCTCCTTCCCTGCCTTGTTTCATGTTTGTGCTTTCTATGTTTTCCTGTGTGTCTCTGTTTTTGTGTTTTTCTGAGTGTGTTTATTCATATGTATGTGGCTCTCCTTTCCTTCCTCCTGCCAATCATCAAGCTCCTGCAGTATTTGTGCCCTGTCGTACACTCCAGTCTCTTCCACAGTTTGCCAGCATTTCACAGCCAAGTTTGTCAGTATCTTGCATGTGTTTTCCTGCCTCAGGTTCATATCCGTCCACGTTCCCTGCCTGCCTCGCCTAGTGTCCAGCTCGTCTGTCCTCCAGCCAACAAACCGACTCTCTCCATCTGCTCCGGTTCGCCGTAAACTGTGGATCAGCTCTCTAAATCCTCCTCTCATCATATTTTTAATAGAACTATATTAAACCCTTCCAAGATTTCCCAGTGTTTTGGTCTGAAGATCCCAGAGTCTCACTTCACGACTAAACCCTTAAAAACTCAGCATTTTTTGAATATTTTCCATGTAGAGTCCCTTCAGGAAGCCTTAAAAGGGCTTGAAAGCAGCGAGTTTTGCTTTTATGCTTTACTTCTGAATATGGAAATGGACCGTGCCTCCATCTCCACCCACATCCCTGTCTCTCACCTGCAGCTTGAACATACAGTTCTGCCCATCAAAACACACAAACAGAGCTGGGAGGCTTATTACCCTGCAGGAAAACCTCTCCCACTTGAACCACCAAGGAACAGTCTGTTTCATGACATGGTTTTGCTTTGCTATCAACTCTCAACCTTTCTTTTTTCTCTCTTCATCAGCACCCTCAAGCTCCATAAAATGTCAAGCTTCAATATAAGTTTTGTGGTGAAACCCAATTCCACTGAGCGGTGGTATTTTCTCATCTCTGTGTTTTCAGCTTCGTTGGTAAAACACGAAAGCTCGTTTTGGCTGCCTGGGTGAATGTTTGAGGTTGTCAGTGGACCATTGCAACTGTAAAGCTGAGTAATGACATTAAAGGCCTCTATTTACACATTCATTCATTGTCTTATACCTACTGTCTACCCAAAGGTGTTGTGAGGTCTGCTAAAGCATATCTCCAATGCATATACGGCAAAAGTAGATAGTGCAAGGCACGTTAATAGGAAACGGAGAAATCCAGAGAAAACTCAGGGAAAATATGTAAACTCCACACAGAACCCCACACAACAGGATTCCTTACTTGCTGTGAGGCGACAGCACATCTTCCAGATAATGTAAATTCCAAAGGAACATGCAAGTGACTCAACTCAGCTGTTAATACCAAAGAAGACATTTTTTAATCTAATCTAACCAAACTAAGCCTTAACGTCTGTGACTGATTTTCATTGAATTTGAAAGGCTTAAATATCATGATAGTCCCTACAGAGAGGATTGACAAGACCTTTTTGGTGATTTTTTTGGCAGAGAAATGGCAAACGAATATGAGTAAGAATAGGCTAAAGCTGCTGCAGAGTCAGCAGCATAAACTGTAAACCACTTTCCCTAAGATTTGTCATTATTGTTCATCTCTGTGTTACAGAGAAGACTTCCATTGATCCAAACGGCCTTCCCTCCCACGCAGACTGTTCATTGTTTCTGCAGTCCTCGCACAGAAGCTGCTCCAAACTCCGTTTTATGTATTTTTCTGGTACAAATCTCACCACGTTCAAAATGGTGATCCACCTGCTGCCAGCTGCTCTGGGACGGCAGCATTTTGTTCCCGTTCCCCTCTCCTCGCCGCAACGGAGACGGGCGGCCCTGTGGCGCTGTCACTCCTCTCCGGGCGTTCGCTTCACAGATGCCGCTCTGGGAATGAGAAAGCTTTTGAACAGCTGTGTGCAGGCAGAGGCACAGCTCTGGGTCTCCTCAGATACCCCGCTGAAAATGGCACAGTGCGGTGATATGCGATACTTGACAGGCCGGTGTCTGCCATGTTTGATTAGATGCCGCTGCTCTTTGAGGGCATCCGCCGAGGCTGACAATGTGACAAAACACAGCCAGCTCTGGGTACGGGCTTGGGCCCTTGTTATTTGGGAAGACGCGTGTGATAAAACCCAGCGTGCACCTCGCTGCCACCATCTGCTCGCGCATCTCTGCTCGCCTGACAAGAGTTATGTTTGCATAAAAGCAGCGTCGCGCCTCTGCTAACCACTCCTGTTAACAAAGCACTGGCAGCACGTCAGACATGCTGCGTTTCTGCATGAGCGTCTGCAAGCACACAGTCCGACTATCACACTGTGCACATGTGAGCCTTTATCTATGCAGAGCCGACTCGAGATTAAAATGCGGAGGAAATCTGATAAAGCAATAAAAACACGACGGCTTCCTTTTAGTATTCAGATTCTGCAGCAGTCCTTGATATGAGTGGGTTTGTGGCAAGGGCACAGGAATCCTTTATCATCTATCTTCTCACATTAGACCCTGTTCATTTTCAGAGGCGGTTTGTTCCTGGGAAAGAAAAATATTGATCTCAAAGGCTCCGGCTGAAAGTATCCCTTCAGTCCAATCCATCTCGCAAATTCAAACCAACTCCGAATGATTGGGTTTTCATCAACAGAGCAGCACCTATCTCTCCTCAAAAGCAGAATATATGATGAGCGAGCTCTGTTCGCAAATCAAACGGCATTTGATGTTGTTATGTAAGACAATTAAACTGAATTCATGAACAGTTCTAACATCAATAATTTCCCAGCACATTAATATATTTATCGCACTGCGATGCTATATTGTGATGATACGACATGAAACACAAATCAGTACTTTGCTTGTTTGCGGCCCAGAAGGATGATGATCAGAAGCAGCAAGTGGGCCTAATGTCTCATCACTGTTCACTGCCTGATGCTTTTGTGTGATTCCTGTAAAAGATTTGAAAGGCTCACTGAAATGGCTGATGTTGGCAGTAAAATGGTCGACGGGTGAGTCAACTTTTCCGGTCCCCTTTTTGGATCACTCGTTCCTGTCAGAGCCTGACAGCCATCCTGCCGAGGCAGGTGCTTTATGTTCATTTCCTGAACAATTCAATCCGCTGATTAATCGCTCCCTTCAGTGTAGAGGGCTGAGAGGCCAGCGAGAGGCCTGTAGAAATTTGTCAAACTACATTACAATCTAATGGGACTGACTGGCAGTTTGGAGCTGACATTTCTTGTGTCAGAAAACCTTTTTATACAGTTTTATAATTCATGGGGCAGTGGTGTACATACGTTGTGTTGGGGGGTTTTTTTTGTCTTTGAAGTGTAGTTTACACACACTTTGACATCAGAAACATGCAAATGCACATGCGTGGAGCTCTGGATGCTGGTTTCATTTGAATAATCTCTTTGAGAGCTACGAGAAATACCCTCCCTCCGAGATTCAAGACGGAAACCCAAGTGAGGGTAGTTTTTATTTGCCGTATCTGGAAAATAAATAGCTTCGTCTCATAGTAATCACAATGCATCGTAGGACAGTAGCACAGTTATCATCAACAGGAAATCAGCTACAGTCATATTGAAAACAGTTTGTGTTAAATTCTGAGGGTCCATCTGCATTTTTGCTAGGGGCTCATGTGGAAATACTGCATTGAACAAAACTTGGCTACATGAGGGGGAAAGCAATGGCAAATTGAGCTCTAATCTCTGTTGTTCTTTCTGTTTTGTTCTGTTTTGTTTTGTTTTTTTTGGAAAAACCCAGTGACACGTTAAAAGGTACATGTAAAAATGCATCACGATAAACTAGGTGTTGCTGCGTGACCAGTGCTGGTCACATGGTTATCACAGTGTTCATTGTAAAAGCCAGAGGGTCGAATATGACTGAAGACAACAGCTCAGCATGAGGAGGATACCGCTGACATGTCATGCATAAATGATAAGGACAGAAACAAATGACAGCAATAAACACGTCGACTGAATGGCTTTCTTCCTAAATTACAGCCTCGCTCATTAGTCGGCTGCGATCATTAGTAAAACCGTAATAAACTCCCTCTCGTGATTGTGAGCACTCAGAAAGGTCAGTCTGTGGACAACTTCATTAAGGATTGTCATATTAGAAAAGAATTACACAAAGATTTACAAATAGCCTCCCTGAAAAAATATTACAAGTCGATCCGAAAAAAACACGTCCCTGCTGGCAAACACGCTGTCAATTGTATTCACAAAAAAAAAGAAAAAAAAACAAGTGACAGAGGACTAATAAACACATCCTGCTCGGTGCTCGGGATCAATATGAGATCTCCTCGTCTGTGATCTGAGCGTCAGGAAACCATTGTCCTCGTTCGTCATTGTGCTTTCGTTAGTCTGTGCATCAGCAGCCCTCGTTGTAAACACACAGTTCCCCAAACTGCCACGGTCGAGCCAAGAGCTGAGCCATCTGGCCAGAATAGAAATCACTCCCACAGAGCGATGTTTTTTCCTCCACCGTTTTCTCTCTCTCGCCCGGTAGTGGGGGAAGTTTCTGGTAAACACTTCACATTACACGGACGGGTTCGGAGGGAGCCTGAGAGAGGGGCGGCGGCGGTGGTGGTGGGGCGGGGGGCGGGGGTACTGGTGAAGGGCAAAGAGAGGGATGTTCTTCAAACTGTGTTAGTGTCACACCAGAGAGGTTATAAATGTAAACGTGTTGTTGTTGCTGTCGCTGACAAAGTTGATTTGGCACTGCTCCAGTCTGGCAATATCCCCAATGTCCAGCTCTGACAACAACTGAGTCGGGTCTGTGCTGGTCGTTAAAACCTTCTGTTTCTCCTGCTGCTTTTTTACATCCTTCTCTGGCTCTCCCGTCTCCGGTTTCTGATCTTTGACGTCCTCCTCCTCTTCCTCCTCCTCTTCCTCTTCCTCCTCTGTGATGATGCAGAGGCGGGTGGCCGTCCCGGGGTTGTCGGCAGGTGGCCTGTAGTGACACTGGCCGTTGAGCAGCCTCCTCAGGGGCATCAGGGGCACCGCCTCCTCCCCCAGCAGCTGCTGCTGGCAGTGCCGGAAGTCGCTCTGACGCTTCAGCCTCTTGAACTCGCTGAAGGCGGAGGTGGCGTTCTGGTAGAGGCTGTGGGCGATGGCCTGGGCCTTCTCCGACTTGCTGACCAGGACGGCGTGACACCTCAGCACCACGGCCATGTTCTTCACCTGGTGCCTGTAGATCCAGGCCAGGATCTTGGGCCGGCACGGGTCAGCGTTGCAGTAGGTGATTCTGTTCAGGGAGTACAGGTGGACGGGCTTCTTTTTCCCGGATTTGTCGGTGCTCATCCGGATGCCCTGCGCTCCCACCGTTAACCTCATCTTGACGCTCTGCTCGCCGTAGTTGCTCCTCGCCCAGATCTTGGCCACCGCCTCCTGAGTGCAGCCGTCTCCCTTGGCCGTGATGGTGACCACGCTGCCCAGGTAGCGCACGTTGTAAACGGGCTCCTCCTTGTTCAGTTCCACCTTCTGACGTTTGGTGTGGAAGATGCTGCCGACCCAGTCGAAGGGGCAGTCGGGCAGCAAGTCAGGACAGGAGCGCAGCAGAGAGGAGAGGATGGAGTGGTAGGTCAGCCCCGTCCCCAGGCTCTTGGGTTTACTCTTGGCTTCATCCTCCACCAGAACAAACTTATTCCGTCTCCAGGGCAGCATGTTGAGGGAGGAGGAGAGGGAGCGAGCGAGCCCCTCGGCCGCTGCGTTTCTCCTCTTCTCAGTTCAGGGCCAAAAGAGTGAGGCGGGTGAGCCGGTGAGTGCAAGAGAGAGAGAGAGAGAAAGAGAGAGAGAGGGAAAGCGGAGAGAAGCTGCTTCTCGAAGCGCAGAAGAGAGACTGAGAGCTGCGAGCATCAGCTAGTCTGTTCCCCCGCTCGCTCCTCCTTCCTCTCCTCCTCCTCCTCCTCCTCCTCTTTCTCCTCTGTTGTCTGCATCATGCAGCGCTGATCGGTGCAAGAGCCTTATAGCCCAGCGCTCGGGCGCCCTCAGCCCCCTCCCTGCTTCGTTGTTTTGCTTCCAAATGGCTCCATACCAAAGCGTTTATTTATCCTCCCAGCCTTGTGCTGAGGTGCCACTGTATTTTTTATTTTTTTTGCTTCCTATAAACCTGATGAAGAGGGTGCATCGCAAAGCTACACTCTCTTTTCAGTGAGTTAATCATTCTTCTGTAAAAGTCAGACGAATCCATAAAACGTAAGTCCTCCTTTACATTCAGTGTGATAAGTGCATTAATGAGGTTTGGATGTGGCACGCAAATTATCGCCCCGATATTACTTTCAAGTTAACAGGAAGAGCTCTGTAAATCCGTCTAATAATAATGATGAAGAGGTTTGTTTACGTCCAGAGATTCAAGTCTGACTGCCCGACAAACACACAACCAGCACAATTTACATCTTTAACACAAATAATAAATAATTTGTTGAAAAAAAGAACCTTCAACATATACACTGTAACGCATATGTTCAAACTAATTATGAAGTGAATAAAAAAACTTTGAGTGAATTAAATAATTCAAGAGCAACCCAAAGGCAGAGCAAGTTTCTAGAATTAAAAATAGTTTGTAAGCACTTGCATGGAAAGAGTTAGAGGATGAAATATAAATTATGCATTTGAATTAAGGAAGTGCCGGTATGAATGCAATTTATATTCTAATACAGTGCGGGTTGTTGCTAAGAGTGAGATCTGCAAATGAGAGAGTGAACAAAAACATTCATGAACTCCTCAACCCCTCTCCACTAAATTTTGCTTATGCAAATTGGTTACTAATTGCTGCTTTAATTTCACATGTAATTTGTAGGCAGGTGATCAGGGGAATAGAGAGAAGTCGACTTTGACTCCACAACTTCAGGCAACAAATCTGCAGGACTGCAGAGCGGTGGTGTGTGTTCGACTGCATGTGAAAGTGAAGTAATGACATTCTGTCTTGTGCTCCAGGTCACAAATGACTTTTTAGCCTTAGCTCGAATGAAGGAACTGAACAAACTGGAAATCTCAAAAACTATTTGAGCAGTGAAGGACTTGGACACTTTGGTGGATTAGGCCAGCTGACTTTTCCATTGTGTCATTTGGTTAAATTTGAATTTTGTACGCTAATTAACGAGCATACATTTGATAGCATACGCAGTCATACACAGACACAGATGGAGAATATGTTAGTTGTGTACTGAAAGGTCCTCAGTTAGACCAGAAATCGAACGGGGGACTTTCATTTTCTCTCATCTGTGTGGTGTGTGGCCTCTGCATTTTTTTCTATTTAAATATTAATATTATGCACATTTCTCCTTCTTCATCATGTTGGTAACATGCTTTGGTTGGAAAAACTGAAAGATTGAGCAGAGCTGGCTTTTCCACACACCAGTTTGACAGCCCTGCTCTGGATGCTCGGTGTCAGTGCCCTTCCCTTTAAATGCTGATGAACCTTGCATGCCCCACCTACATCTCCCTGCCAGACAGAAGATGTGAGAATGTTGTTACATAATATATTGTATACATTATATTCTATTAATACATAATACTCCAATCAGCTAAGATTGTGTTGACATTTTTACAGAGCTAACTTCAGCACATTCTCATAACCATGGAGCATAGAGTTACAACACACCCACAGAAAGATTAATTAATGCTTTTTTACATCTGGATAGTGTAGGCAAAGAAAATACAATTAAATTACTGAACGTTTTGCATAAATATTCAGTATCATCATTTCTTTTACAATGCTAATTGAACATCTGTGCCGCATTATCTTACCCAACATGCCTGCTGAAGTAAATTAGCAGTGTAAATATTTCCTTTGTGGTAAATTGGGCTGAAATTCTGAGCAACGCACCCGAGTAAGAGAGCACGGGTGAACATCTGCCCTATATTTATGCTGCATGTCCCAACATCTGTCTGAGCAGTGACTCTATATAACGAGGGCAGATAAAAGGCGGCTGCTCCCTTAGTCTGGGAATTCTGGCGCAATGGATCAAAATAAGTATCATGTGTGTCTGCCACTGTGCTGAGCTGTGGACTGAACTGTCGTGTATAGATGCTGGATGAAGTTCTCTGCTGAGCCATTAGTTACTGTGGCAACACTGGGAAATAAATGTCTTGATTTCCACCCCCATTATGTGCTTTGAATTAAACAAGAAAATACATTATTCCATCTCACGCATGCATACGATTTATTCCTATAAGAGATTTTTCTAATTTCTCTCTGCTTTTACTCAGCTTTCTTTAAAATGGCCATAGCTGTCTTTGGCTGAAGATGAACACTGAAAAAGAGCTTTTTTGTAAACCACTCACACAGCCAGAGGGTATATTTCCAGATTTAAAACGGTTTGGAAATGATGAAAACCGATTTATTGTTTTGGGAATAGTCTGGGCAGTCACCATTAAAAAGCTGCATTACTGTACAGATGATTAAAAGACTCCTGCTATAAAGATGTTCAGTGAATAAAGGGTGGAGACGTGATCTGGTCCAGGATGAGCTCCAATTACTGTATTTCCTTGAGCCTCCAACAACGGTGAGATCCATACACAAACAGCTACGGCCCTGTAAATCACTTCAATAATATGATAGCTGATCTCTAACCACAAAAAATTAACATGCAAAACTGAGAAAAAAATGCTAATTGAATAAATCCATCACGATTTGGCCTTTACAGATACAGATGCGAGTACCCAGTATTGACTCATCTGCCACCCGAGTCAGCCTCCTCTATAAAAAAAACCTTGTGAATGAAATTAAGCAATGTTTCCACTTTCTGCTGTGTCCAGGCTCCTTATCTTCTGGACGCTAGTTTACTCTCTGCCTCGGAGAGTGTGAAACAGCTCGTTTGTAAGAAATCTGGTTAAAAGTAATGAATGAAACCAACATAATTGAATGATCTTTGCATATGTGATATTAAAAGAATATTAACTGTGAGCAGTGAAGCCTGAGAAGAAGTAAGATATATATAAATGTATTACCTTTAATGTGTTGCCAGGGTCTGCTGGAGCACTCATACACACCCATTCACACACACACACTCACACACACACAAGGGCAATTTAGAGTGACCAATCAGCCTAAACATGAAAGTTGGTAGGAGGAAACCAATTGAAATCAAGGACCTTGCTACAGCAAATAAACATGTTACATTTTGCAGCTTTTTTCTTTACAGCACTCACAGTGGGAAAAAAAAAATCACCAACAGTTCTGTGTCGAGAACTATTTCTGGCTTGAGGTCATTAGTCCTTTCCACTGGAACTAATGTCATTTTAACACACAGAGCAAATGTATCTGCACTTCACCAACTCAATCTGTTGTGAAACGGATGAGTCTGCAGCTGTGGAAACTTCTCTGTAGTGCTGTGTTTAGGCTCAGCAAGCAGATTCAACTTAGTTATGGAAAAAAGGCATTCAGACGTTTGCCCTCTGGACACAAGATATAGCTGGGGCTGATGGGAATGTTACAAGGGTAATGTGCATTTGGTCACAAACCAAAGAACCGGACAAAATTTCAACCTGGTGACATTGTTTATAGAAACCAGATGAAAGATATTAAAATGTTTTATAGGTTAATGTCTCTATCATATTGCACACAGTTCATTGTCTAGATTTCCATAGATTTCCAGTAAATGACCAAAGGCAAGGATGTGGCCAAGTCACACTGGTGACTCCTCTTGGTATGAATCATTTCTGCAAAATCTTATTTCCATTCCACTGATTCAATAACTTTCCAATAAAAATAAAAATGCCCACCTCCTTGTGCACTGCATGAAAAATAAAACAATCATGGGTGTTTCATGAATGTCTATGCCCCCATTACATTCCTTCATTTCATGCATTTCACTCTGGAGCGTTGCCAACATGTCTTAACACTGCACCTTTCAAAAAAAAGGTTATAAACCAATTTCCTTTGGTATCTGAGTCATCCACAGTTCCTGTAACTGTGGGATGAAAAGATGAAACTGAAAATATAAAATGATTACGTCACTGGGTAGCCCATTGGGTAAACACACAACTCATCCGAAATTGAGATGAAAAGGATAACCAAATGATCACTGCAACCCTGTATGTCAGAGTCACTGATATATAATCCTTAATCAATATGTTGATATTGATTAAGGATGTGCATCCTCAAAAAGAACTTGTTTTTATATCCTCTTATATCCTTTTGTATCCTCTCCATTTTCAACCCTTAATATTAGAGTCAGAAATATTCTTCACAGAGGCATAACAGTGACAAAAAGATTCAGTCCAGCTGGACTTTTTACCCACCAACGCTAGTTTTAAGGTTGTCTGCATGAGTCACTGTGGTAAACTTTCACTGAACTTAATTTGACGGCCAAAGATATGTATGTCTTTATAATGACTGTGGTAATAGGTTGGATCTGTCCATTTGGTTATGTATCATGATGTGGCAGACATCATTTTGTCGCTGATGGGTTTTAGTTGAGCTCTGTGGAGCAGCTGCACTGACCCGCGACCTGTTTGGAAACCAAGTCAAAGCGGAAACAACACAGACGTTATGAGTTATAATGGGATTTGCAATGCCTGCTTCATTGACTTCAGTGGAAGTTTGGCTTGTTTATGCGCTACACAGTGATGTAACACACTTGCTCTTTTTCTTCCTCCTCATAATCGTCCTCTATCCTCCTGTCCCTCCCAGTGGAACACAAACATCCTTTGTCAACTCACACAACCAACCCAGTGTGCAGAATATCATCACTGCCGTTTAATCGGAGTATCACCCCTCCTCCACTTCTCCACCCCAAGTTTTGCTCATTCACCCTTGGTTTCTGACTCTTGCCCGAGAAGACATCCTTTTAGCCGGGGCAGCGTATGCTCCATATTTCTGTCTAGCAAGCTGGCCTAATTGAATTGGGCTCTCTCTTCATCACGCTACGGTTGCTGAGCGTGGTGTAATCAATGAGAGGGCCCGAGAAGAGAAGGTCCCGGCTCTTAGACGCTTGATTTATGGCTGTACGTGAGAATGGTAGCAAGGCAGCCCTGTGCACTGTAAGCAGCGAGAGGGAGAGAGAGGAAACGAAAACGGATCCTGCCACTGTGATGGATAACTTGGAAAGGCGCTGTTTAAAGATAAAGATACAAGTCATACAAAATGGTACAGGAATGCCACGGACACTCGAGCCGATGTCTTTTCTCTGTTTACCAAATAAGAACAAACAAGCCTGAGATTCATCACATTCCCTCGACGTAGATTCCCATGAGCTCGGCTGAATACGTGATGCAGTTGAAGAATGAATCATGGTCTAATGAATAGAGAGAGGGCAGGACATCAGAGACAGGAGCCTGGTTCCCCCCTTTAATCAGGAGAGCAATGAAGTCACAGGAGACCCTCAGGTCAACTCCCTCTCATTTGCTCCTGTGCTCCACCACCGGGAGAGTGATCTGTTAATTTGCATGTACTGTAAGGTCAAAGATATAAGAGCCAATTAACCAGGAGCAAATTAGCGTGGGCTTGTTTTTTTACACATATATCTCAGCGTTGTGATCTTAACTAACACTGAAGCACACCTAATATCACTTGTAACTTCACAAAGACCAATTTCAAAGAGTTAGGGTAGCAACAGTCACAGGTTCAGAGTCTGAAGCGCAACGCACAAGTGCTTTCCGGATGGTCACGATGCAGTGACCGTTCCCTCCTATGACACAGTAGATTGGTTAATGGTGGTGTTACAGCAAGATGGTCACTGGTTCAAATTCCAGTTGGACCAATGGTCATGCTGTGTGGAGTTTGCATGTCGTTCCCATAACTGCAGAGTTTCTCTGGGTACTGTGGTTTCTTCCCACAGTCCATAAACATGCACATTTTGGTCTAGTGGAACCCCATGCGACACCATGCGTACTAAATACATACAGTAAGCTAAAGGATGAACAGATTTTCCCATTAGAACTCTTGAAATGAAAAATATATACATTTTTTTTATTAATTTCAAGATATCAAGCTTGGCTGGAAACAGAGCAACTTCACATAATTCTTTTCTTCTTCAAATCATATTTTGGATCCATGTTCAAATTCAGAAATTAAACATTTCTGACAGCCTCTTTACTGTACTTTGATTACTGGGCGTGCCCATATTCAATATCTTTAGCACCACTGCTGTTTTATCACATGATGCAGGTAAGTGTGCGTAACATTTGTGGAAGACAGAATATCAGGCACAACATTGTGTGTGCCAAATACAGTAGCTTCATTAGGCATCCAGCTCTCTTGTTGAGTAATCGTCACAGGCAATCCTCCAGGCACAGAGAGCCAACTGATTTCACTATCTCGACAAACTGAGACTTCCTCAAATAATGTTCTTTCTAGTTGGAGAATAAGCAGATCGTGTGCCAGCAAAGAGCTGATAACTCACCCAGTTCTTGCAAATGGGTTTCACATGAGAGACTCCGCATTTGCAGTCTTTATCTGAATGCCCAAAGACTTTTTCTTTTTTATCACATGCTTGATATCAGGTTTCAAATAACACAGTGGCTTTCAGGGAGCTCTATTCCCCAGTGTCCCAGATGATTTACCAAGTAACATGCATGCTCATTTAGCTTTAAAAAGAACATTAAAACATGCATTTATACTCATAGTTAAAAGGACTAGGACTCAAATTGTTAATCTCCTTATTTGTTTCTGAAGCTTAGTGACACAGAGACACAGGCACTGATTAACATACTGTACACTGAGGTGATTTAAGTAGTTAAACGTACAAATCTGAGTGCAGTGTCACCACTCATGGTAGACACAGAGTTTTGTGTTACCCAGTGGAGACAATGTTGAAAAAGGAGCATAATGAACAGAGGAAATTCAAAAAGCTGGCATTGAAATTGAGCTCCCCTCAGCTTCTCTTACCTCCCCCATCATTTGAACTCTGCTCGCTATCAAATATTTGAGTCCATTAAAGCCACCTGAGTGAAGTAGAGACTCTGGGACTGATGTTGTATTCTATTCATATGCAAAGTCAGAATGGCATAAAAGCTAAGAGAGTGCCGAAGCTCTCAGACATTGCCAAGTTGCTCCTATTGTTTAGAAAGAGTGGGTGCATTTCAAAGTCTCAAAGTAACTTTTTACTTTTTTTTTGGCTGCATAATGCAGATTTCTTTTTCTACAGTTAATTAATCTGGCCTTTTAAAAATGGATCTTGCATTTTGTAACCCTGGCAGCTGAGCTGTAAATCAGGCCTATTATCACATGAGATCAGAGGAGAGTGTTGCGTGTTTGGGTTCTTAATGTGGACCAGCACAGTCTCTGCAGGGGAGGGTGTTTGTCTGGATGTTGCATGGGTGGGAGAGGTGCCAGGTCTATCTGCAGCAGTCACATCCGAATCCAACTGTCATCCTTTCAACACTCCAGCACCAAGAGGGCACATATGATGCTCTTCTCGCCTCTTGCACTCCTCCCATAAAGCTGTCGCCTCCATCTGCCGGCTCTATTTCCATCGGTCTGAGATCCACGTGAATGCATGTCAGGCACCGCATTTGATCGGAAGCCTTTATGTGGCAGCCACAAAGGGAGAGAGGAAGTAGGAACTTTACGTGGGTGGAGTGGATGGAGGGGGGAGGGATCTGGAGTGGATCTAGGTAGCTCAGTCCACAAAACAAGGTGACTAATGTGGAGCAGATGCCCCGAGGACGTTTGTGTTCCTTCACTCAGGCTGAAAGCAGGGTTGCACCTTTTTCTGTCCGAAACGAATTCTCGTAGGCTAATCATTCACATGTCAGGTTGATTATGTCACTGTGATTCGCCCAGAGTTGTTTTCTGTGGCGGTTGTTTCTGTAACAGTACTGAACCTCAAAAGTTTTTAAAGGCCATCACAGCCAAAGTCACAGTTTTCTTGTTTACATGTCAGTAGAAAATAAAATCTTTTTGGGTGAACTCACCTGTATAAAGTAAGGGTTTATATCCATCTGAAGGCTTTGATATAACAAATCATCCTGACCGCTATCCTCAAACATTTTCCTGAGGAATCACACTTGCATACTTCCCTATTCCTTCACAAGTTGTTTCCATTTAGGATCTCCCTTTCTAAATTCTAAACTGACCTTTCTCCACTGCAGCATACGTATACATTTTATAACCTTTTTCTCCTTTCTATCCTTTCAATCTGTGCCCTAGAAACAGTGTGAACTCCAGGCAGTTTCAACAGATTAAGTATTAGTATTCCTGTGATGTAAAAGATGGTGCACTGAAAAAAGGAAAAAGATGAAACCATGATGAAACAGTAATCTCACTTTAATTAAGTTCAACCTTCTGATATTTTATCTTCAGTATCTCATCTTTGACATAAGTTATAGGTGTACACGTTGGACATATTGACAACATTGTATTATACAGTTAAGAGAAATGATGTGCTTATATCCAAACACAAAGTTTATATGAGAGCAATTCATTCTGCATCATCAGTATTTGAACAGCCTCTGTGAAATGCAGCCAAGAGCAGAAGTTCAGTTGTGTGGTTCAACAGCAAAATGCCACTGAGACAGCTCCGCTCTGATCCAAGCTGTCAGCAAGTGTAACTAGCTGCTGGTTATTTGCTCCACAGTTCACTTTCAAGTTATCCACTCAGAGCACTGCACACACTACCTGTGTTTTAAAGGACTGCAGCGGGATGCTTTTGACAGCTGGAGAAGCTGCAGCAAAGCCAGTTGGGGAATTAAATACAAAAAAAAAGAAAACACTTTGCCGCATCTCTTCCTTTACAGGAAACATGGTAGTGCAACATGGTTAACTCCAGGAAGTAGAACCCACACTCTCTTGGGAATCATTATAAGGTTATGAGACTGTGACTGTTTTCCAGTGATGACACAAAAATTACACCGACTTTTGAGTCTCATCCAATTTGTTCTGACCCTTAAAGTATTCATGGTTCTTTAAAAGTTTCTTCCTTGGATTTTACATTATCTTTATTCTTTTCATTTCACTGAACCTTGATCAGTGATTTCAACATTTTACAAGGCCAACTGGAGACTCTAAATTGCTCCTAGGTGTGGGTGTGTTGGTGTGTATGTGTGCGCGTGTATGTGTGTATGTGTTCGCCCTGTGATGGACTTGATCTGTCCAGGGTGTTTTCACTGCTTTTGCTGCATGTGTGTTGGAGATAGACATCAGCAGACCACCATGAAAACATAAATAAAAGATGTATTTCAGTCCTGCTGTGTGAAGCTGAGCTGCATGTATATTTGACCATCCCTGTACAAGTCAGTGAGTCAATCCCTTTTCAAGTAAAAAAACATGTTGTTCAGAGCAGCATCTAGGAACTCAACATCCTCACGATGAGAAGAGAACATGCAAAGAATCAATACTGTATATCACAAGGCAAATTAAGAAAGTTCTCCAGAGCTAACGCACCCTGATTAAAAGGAAAGACTCCTGGGAGTACTTGTTATAAATGTACTGTCTTATGTGCTACCTTATGTTGCCTGCCAGAATCCAATCTATTCCTGAGATTTCCTTTTATTTTTACAAATATAACCATGTGCAAGCATGTACCCTGGAGGGGAATTACAAGTAGACCCAAAATCAAGGTCAAATTGGTGACCACTGTAGGTACTAGAGAAGACAGCACAATTTGTATGCAGCCAGGGCCAATCCAGTCGCCGAGAGGGTCATCTCAGGTCAAGAAAGCCTTCATACCCTTACGAGGCCTGTGTGTGCCCCATTTTTATGGGCTGGAATTTCTAATTCACTGTAGCACTGACTTTATGTCCTCTGCAGCGACACAAGAAGAATGTGGAATTGGTGCAGGAGACAAAATGAATGTGAGATGAACACACAATGAAGTTAGAGCTCATTTGAAAGTCTACCAGTTTGTTTATTGCTCAGACTCAATAACAGATGTAATCATTGAACTTACTTCCTTTATGAATGGCAATGACTATTGATAAAGAAACAATGACTGGTCTACGTATATACAGTAGATGCATTTCTCATTGCACAGAAGGAAAGGAGTGTCTGGCTTGCAAGCGTGTTATATAAACCAATAATAAATACATTTTTCAACTGCCAGTTGTAGAGGGAAATACTACACTTTATATTTACTGGTTGCATGTGTGTTGTTTTCAGTTTCTTTGCAGACGGACAATCAAGAATCCAATAACCTAACATTACAGGACTGATGGCAATAAGATTCAGGATAAAAAGTTTTATGGTCTTCTGCTCAGCAAAACAGCAGTGAACAACAAAATTCAGATTATGAACACTTAAGTTGATGTTCTAACAAAGAAATAATGTAATAGAAACATGTATTGCACACTGCAAATAAAGAACTTTTTTTTCTAAATTGTAGCTTAGCTTCTTTGAATTCTATTACTAACTACTAGCTTCTAGCTACTAACTGAAATCAGAGTTTGCCATGGTCAGGATAAGAGCAATCCAAAGGTCTTCATCACTGCAGGGCTTTTGAGCTGTTTTCGTAGGGAAAGCGCAGGTGTGTGCAATTATAGTCCAATTACACTCTTTCATTCGAGTGTCTCAACAAGACATAAGTAGTAGGGTTTAGAAATCAGAAACTGTATTTCTTACACCAAACACCGATGCCACATTGACTGTTACATGTTCACCTTATTAGTTGTGACAAGTCAGATGTAACCAAAAAAATGTGAAAATTTTTTTTCTTTTATATTAAGCATTAATATTTACATGTAAAAGATTTTTTTCAGTATCACTGCAAGAGTAGAAAAACGTGTGTTGGTGCAGAGAAATTCTGGATGATGTGACTAGGTAGCAACTATTGTGAGGGTAGCGTGAGAAGTAGCAGCAGTTGTACGAAAAAATTAAGATGTATGGTAGTCCAGTTGAAGTCCTTGAGTGAGTTATTCAATTACAAATCTGATTGTATTTGCTAGGTGTTGTGAGCCGTCGATGGGAGTTAATCTAAAACCCTTAAAGAAGAAGAGTTGGAGCAGCAAGAATCCACAAGTCTGCACCAATAGCTATTTCATCTCTAAAAATGATATAATGTAGAATAAATACATCGAGTGAAGTAATTCCCTAAGATCTTGTTTCGGAGAGTGCAGAGATATGTGCTGCCCATTGATTGAACATAAAAGAGTGTCAGAGCAGAGCCACAGTGCCACAAACAATATGGAGGTAATGTTTACGTCCGCGCCTTTACTAAGAAGTCGCCTGTGACCATAAATGGTTCCACGGCGCCATCTTCCGGCCGGGAGGAGACCTGAGCTTCCGGGAGCGGTGCTGTTTGTGTAGTTAGCCGTGGAGACGGTCAGCTGCTGGTAAAGCCCTGTCCTCAGGGGAACCACTGTAAACACAGGTACGACTGCAGTCCTCTGGTTGCAGCTTTTACTCGCCTATTAAATAGCACAACGCTTCTAATGGTGTTCCCGACGGAGACGTAATCAGAAGGTGAAATCGTGTTAGCTTAGCTGAGTCGCTAGCTTGTAAACTGAAAGCTAAAACATAAAAAGTGTCTCTGATTGGGCTTCATTCACGAAAGTTAAGTGGTCAGTGTGCGTAATATGCTGGATGTTTTATCACACTGAGTGGGGGGAAACTGCTATTTATTTGTTTCCCCCATTCAGGTAACAGTTAAGTGTGTCTCCTATCAGGTTGTGTTGTGATTACGTGTAGATGAGAAATAGTCGGACTTAAAGTTCAAAATTCAATGTCAAAATACATTTCCGTATTATGAGGAAAGAAATATCGTTGCTTTTTTTAGCATTGAAGTGTTTTAACCCTCACAAAAAGTAATTATGTTGCACCATGTTGTCACTTAGTGAAGAAGTGCCACTGCGTGGTTCGTAAAATGATTATTATTCATTTCTATGTTCTCGTATAACAGCTGAATGAGCCAGTTACAGCCTTTGAATGTGTGATCTAGGGCTGTAATATGTCATGACTGATATTTTAGCATAGAGTAGTGAATTTAATTCATCTGTCTGCCAATAATTCAGCTATTCAATTCTTCCATTGTGCAGCTTTTATCACTACTTCTCATTGATTTTAACCCTTGCTGATGCTAATGTCAAGCTCCTTGTCATGTCATCCTTTATCTTACTTTGTATTCACCACATGGAGTTGCACTTGACATTCCTGGCGCAGCTGTGCTATGATGAGAGGCATGTGAATTCGACCTAATTCAGGACTCAAAAGTGGCCTCAGGTGTGAGGGTGAGAGTGGATGATGTCTGCAGGGTGTATTCCCTGCCTTCTCCTTATAGTATGAGGTACAAAGTGGGTGAGATAATGGATAGGAGAGTGGAACAATAGTTTTAGTGGAGGGATTCTTATCCTGCCACCGTCATCTGTTCCACAGCGCCGCTGAATGCTGCCGAGCTCAGGATGGACTCCAATGGGAAACCCTCGACGGCCCAGATCGTCGTTCTAGCCACCAGCTCGGCTCTGACAGCAATCTTCTACTCCATTTACAAGAGCAGAGCCACAACTGTTGCCAGATTAAAGGTCAGCCGCATTTCTTGCGCTCGGCCTCTTTGTCGCGTGAATGTCAGCAGATAGTGAATTTATTGCCTCTTGTGCTCCATCTGTTAATGTGACATGTTTTGCAGGAAGCCAAGAAAGTCTCCATTGACCAGGATTTGGTAAACCTGCTGTCTGAAACCCCCGGGAGATGTGTCCCATATGCTGTGATAGAAGGTATGTTGGGTCAGGTCAGGAGCCCAGATTGGACCCCCCCCCCCACCCTCCCCTCATTAAAATTCTAATTGATACTACTGAACTGCAGACTGATATTTTGCATGCTAATTTTAAGAATATTTTTACACGGCGTCTCATTTGTTACACATTGCAGGTGTGGTGAGGACTGTGAAGGAAAGCCTGAACAGCCAGTTTGTGGAGAACTGCAAGGGTGTGATTGAAAGGCTGACCCTGAAGGAGGAGAAGATGGTGTGGAACCGCACCACTCACCTCTGGTAGGGAGCAGTAGGTCGATGTTGCATTCTTTAAACGACTGAGGGATGAGAGCGCAGTATGCTAAGCACTGGTTAGCACAAGTGCAGACTTTCAGCACTAGTTTAGAGGGGGTAGCAGGGGGACAGGGAAAAAATGAGAGTTGTGCCAATGTAAAATAGGGGAGGGGGGCACGCGTCCTTTGATTTGCTACAGCACATAAGAGCCACAGGCTTCAAAGAAAAACAACAACAACAACCTGCAGTAGCTTTACTGCTGCCCCTTATCTGCCCTACAATCACGATCACTGGGGAAGAGTGGCCTGCCAGCGCCAGTTTGGCTGGCTGATAAGCTGCTCTGCCGCAGCACAATAAAGCATCGCAGCATGTGAAGATACCACGGTCCGGTTAGATCCTCCACCAGCCACATATGTATCACCTCCAGTGTGTGTCGTCTCTGATAGCAGTACATGAATAGGTATTGACAACGTTGTAGAATGCAAACACTGAAAAATACATGGTGGTGCTGGTTCAGTTTGATTTTGTGCAACTGCTGGAGCTGAAAGGCTGAAAGGATTAGTCTATACACGCACACTGTATATCTATCTATTGGTGTGTGTTTATGTGCACCTGTGTGTTGTGTTCTTCCTGCTTCTTTTAATATTGGCGGAATTGACTTTCCTCCATTTTTACATCCCTGCAAATTGAACCTGGTTTTATTTTGTACTTCTGGTTAGGCTTAAAAGATGTAATCTCTAGAAACATAGCAACGAAAACCTGCTAAATAAATTGGAAAGTAATTGGCAGATTCTTTTTTTTTTTTTTTTTTGCAATGGAAAAACAATCATAACGTGTTGCCACACACCACGTGTCCAACCAGGAACAACACGGAGAAGGTCATCCACCAGCGCACCAACTCCGTGCCGTTCGCCCTGGGCTCCCACGACGACGCCATCGCCGCCTCCATCCGGGTCGTCCGGCCGCTGGACGCCGCGGAGCTCAACCTGGAGACCACCTACGAGAACTTCCACCCCACGGTGCAGTCCCTGACCAACGTCATCGGCCACTTCATCAGCGGCGAGCGGCCCAAGGGCATCCACGAGACCGAGGAGATGCTGCGGCTGGGGGACAGCGTGACGGGCGTGGGCGAGCTGGTCCTGGACAACAACCTGATCAAGCTGCAGCCGCCCAAGCAGGGCCTCCGCTACTTCCTCACCCGGCTCGACTACGACTCGCTGCTCCGCAAGCAGGGCAAGAGCGTGAGGCTGTGGCGCGTGCTGACGCTGGCCTTCGGCGTGGCGGCCTGCTCGGCGCTCCTCTACATCCTGTGGCGGCAGTACGTGCAGCGGCGCGACGGCCAGCGGGAGAGGAGCATGGCGGAGGACTTCAAGGACCTGCTGAAGAAGCGCATGCGCGAACTGGAGCTGGAGGAGGACAGCGTGTCGCCCACCAGCTGCGCCGTGTGCCTGAGCCGCGAGCGCTCCTGCGTCTTCCTGGAGTGCGGCCACGTGTGTGCCTGCGCGCAGTGCTACGCCGCCCTGCCCCAGCCAAAGAAGTGCCCCATCTGCAGGGCCACCATAGACAGGATGGTGCCCCTGTACAACAGCTAGTGCGGGAGAGCCCAAGACCCGAGGGATGCGAGCGCGTCCGCCATGGAAACACTGGACGTTCAAACACTGTTAAAGGTTGACATTCGTGGCACTTTCTCTTTTTTTTTTTCGGCCTTTACCGAATCTCACGAAATGCTAAAGATATGTGCGAAATCACGTTTTCCGTCATACTGTCGATTCAAATGTGAAGCGCCTGGAAAAGAAGCTGGAGATGAAACCTGAACCAAGCGAACCTTCGGTTTGTAGAGGTGAAAGACATGACACAATAAAGCGTTTTGAAGTGGAATCATTCAATATGAGCGTGAAGCCGAGTCGACACGGTGCAGTATTTACAGTTTTGCTTGCACTGGGTGCCTGCAATCACACATCGATGGCACACGTCGGCCTTCCGTAATTGCTGTGTTCAGCTCGAGCGCGTGCCAAACACACACAAGTCATGTAATTATACATAACGGGGGCAAAAATGAAAATGTGAACAGGACACAGTGGCAGAAGGTGTCTATGTGTCAGGTGTCGCTGCACAGAATAGTGCAGTTTATCACATTTACTTTTTAAAGGCATCGTATACAAAAAAACATCCATCTCATGCAAAGAAGACAAATATGCTGGACCTAAATGGTTGAAGCTGGAATCTGTCTAGAGACAGACCCTAGAGAGTTGGGTTGCTGTTCCATCCTAAAAATTGGCAATAATACCAATGAAATATGTCCTGCCTGTTCATTTGGAAGAATGCCTTCAGAATGCCTTTTGGGGAAGTTTCATGTGACCCCCAGGAAGTTGCACAAGACAGATTTTTTTTTCCCCAAAGTGTTCTGTCCAGCTGCTCAGTCATACAGTACAGGACCGAATCCCTTTTTATCGCCGGGTAGATTTACTCTACAAGAGGTGCAGTTTAATATTATATTTATTTTATAAATCTTATCTGTAGCTTTACTGGATAAGTTGATTGAATTGGACTGAGAGTGATGGAGACAGGATTGAAGAAACAGTGACCACAAAAACAATAGCAAGAACAATAGCAACAAAAGCAATTACAATGGCCAAACCAACACAACAGGGGCAATAACAATATGCAACTATTACGAGCGGTAATGAATGAGTGAATATGACTTTCAGCCTCAATAGTCCATATGGTGAGGAGTGTGGATGGAGGAAGAAAAGAAAACAATGTGATGCCTGCAGTAGGTGTTTGTGTGTGTGTGCATGCTGATGTGAGTGGGTGGATGGGAGTTTCTCATCAGGCTAGAATGAGAGGTGACGTTTACAGGACTACAAACATGTAGGATGGAGTTTACCACTATACTGAGCCAAGGCAGGAGACCAGGGCGACAGATTGACAGCAGCCTTGCCTGGGGCCACCCCACCCCCCCCCCCCCCCCCCCCCCCCACCCCCCTTTCCCATGACCCACCTGCCCCCCAAGAGTGAGCCACAAGGTGGAGCCCACCAAGGTGCAGTAGCTGGCTGCCTGGGGCTCATCAGCCAGGGTGAGGCAAGCTCCAACCAAGACTGATGCCCCAAAGCAAAGTGCAAGGTTGGTAGCCCCCCCCACCTCAGTGACAGCCATGCCCTTTGGTAGGCAGGTGACCAGCAGCACAGGGAGGGACACATCCTGCACCACCCCACCCACCACAATGGTTATTTCATGTGGGTGTGTCAGAGGTGGGAGCCCTTCAACGCTAAGTTTCTAATATGCAATGAATTGTTGAGGGTTCAGAGAGGCTCTGAAGTAACGCCTTTGGAAAATGTAGCTCACAGCTTTTGAAGGGTGCACAGAGTTAACTGTACTCCAGTGTTCCTTCGCTGTCTTGAAGTTGGGATTTGGCTTCTTGTGGAAACTTGAGTGGCTCATTTACTGCTGTTTCTTTCTGCGGCACACAGATGTGGCAGCGGGGAAGGTCGCGGTTCACACTAAAAAGAATTTTTTGAAGAGGGCGGACTGGAGAGGGAGATAATTGTTTCTGTCAGGTTGTTGAGAGATGGGGAGCAGGTTGACCCTGTCCTGTGCTTTTCTTTTTTTTCGATTTCCTAAATAGGAAATGTGCAGCAGGTGCTCAGGACTCACAGCAAGGGGCAGCACTTGAAATAAAACTGCACCAAAGTGGCAGCCTCTGAACACTTACACACACTATTGGCGCCGACCAGAAGAAATCAAGTAATTGTGTATTTGTAAACTGACCACATTTGTAATGTAGGCTGAATGAATACTGTAAGAAAATAGTGAACAGCTTAATTAATGTGAGATGAGGTGCTGAAGTTGAACAGGATGGAGATCATGGCCAGGAGGGGGGGCAGTCTGCCTGCACGGACAATAGAGGCTTCAAATTTGCAGACACTGAAAAACCATGATATCACATGACTCACTCCACACAAGGCTAACCATAACCAGCTCTGCACAGATTTCTCAAATTGGCTTCATTTTGCTTGAAACCGTAATAATGCACGCGGCTGAATCACTGTTTTAAACACACCTTTAAATAAGTTGGTGTGAACAGTCTGAGAAGTCACAGGACAGAGACAGACCGGAAACAAAGCGGACGGGTTGCACATGCACAGTTTGAGTTGGAGGAGATGCATGTTTTTAAAAAGAAACTCATTTAAAACGAGTGTTTACTTGGAAAGGCTCAAATTTCACACACCCGCGTCATACCACAAAATACCTGATGAATTATGTATCAGTGGCAGTTATCATTACATTAGTATTCTGCAGCGTGCCCACAGATTCCCATGATAGGCTGGGTAGCCAGTCCCAGTTGGCTGCTGAGGGAACTTGAGCTAAATGTCGCATTTACGGTGTAATAAAGCAGGATCAGGAGCGCGCACTCTTTTTCAGTGTGAAATGTCGGCTCGTGACTGACCGCAAACTCCTTCCGAAGAACATTGTTGCTCCCCGTCGCTGTCTACGGTCCGTTATTTCTTTCAGTGCGATCGCTTTTTCATCATACGCCCCATTCAGAAAAATTGCTTGCGTTCCCTTAACCTCCGACATTTTCACATCCACTACTACAGCCGCGCTGTTGACTTTGTGAGTACGTAATGAACTCTCCAGACAGACCACAGCAGGCTTAGCTTTTATCTCACACTAACATAAGGCTCTCCTTTACTTTCCGGCTGCAAACTCAGCCTCTGCTATCACACACACATCTGGATTAAGTGGGATGTGTAGAGATGATTATCCTTTGGGATAATCTTTGGCACCACGAGAGGCTCAAGGAGAATGCTGTAATTATCAAACGCGCTTGATAATTACAAACTAATAATGTACTGTTAATACAGCTGTGCTCGTAGGGTGGATTTTGTCAATTCTTTTGCATATTGCTATTGATGTATTTGCAAGATGGTCCCCGGTTTTGTATGTTCTCTTCTATGTGTCTGTTTGGGTTCATTTGGTTCCATCCACAGTCCCAAATCATGCATTAAGGTTGATAAGAGACTTTAAATTGCCCCTACGTGTTAGAGTGAAAGTGAAACATATCCAAACAAAGCAAACATATCCAGTGGGTCCACTCAACTTTGCAAGTAATTGATAAATTATTCAATAATACAGAAGTGCCTGGAAAATAAACCTCAAAGTCTCAGAGCAGCATTCCTCTCATTTCATGATTTTTCTAACAGACGAGAGGTTTATCGTCAATAGCGCCTCGTTTCTCCTACAACATACATGGAGGCATACGGCCATCCTCCAACCATCTGTCTCATTGCTGAGGTCCTCTGCCAGATGTGTTTACGCGTAGCGTGCTTATGTGTGCTATTTGTAGCATTTATGTGTAGCATGTCAGAAGAAGGATTTGTAGTATCTTTATTTTTTTTTTACCTGATGGCAAAGCTTTACCATGCATGCTATTCCTCACCCATGGAAGCATCACTTGTACAGCCACTAGTCTCACACTGGCAAACTACTCGGTCCCATTGTTCTACTAACATGAAAGCAGCTGCTCTGGTCCAACACCATGGAAACACTTCAGTCTGGCCCTGCAGTGCTTTTATCAGCAGGAGCTGTCACTGCGCTGACAGTGAGTGAACCATGAAAGACGTTCCCTCTTTTATTCCCCACTTATGAGTTTTGAATCTCAATGCTACATATCATTTAAATGCTACGTGAGAAATGCACGAGAAGAGCCAGGCACGGGTTTAATGATAGAGGTCAGCTGTTCGGCGTACAGGATTTACCCTCAGATGGAGGCCAATTTGCAATTTAAAAGAGAACGCATTTTCCTGCACGCGCCCCAGTAGGCTTTGATTCAGAGCCTCAGAATTACCACAGCAGTCTCAGCACAGGTAACAGGATAACTGCAGTTATCAGAGTGTAGTTTAACTACAATTATGAAGCCAAGAATATGGCCAATATATCACATATGCCGTCCTTCCATCCATTAACATCTTATCTTTAGACTTAACTGACGTTGATCCTGTTGTCCAAGTATCCTTGGACAAGGTACATAGGCTCTGTGAACATCTGTGTGAATGGTTAAAGCTACTGCCCACAATGTATGAATGGGGATTATGTCTGTAAAGCACTTTGGGTGGTTATGAATACTAGAAAGGAGCGATATGTGAACTGGTGAAACTGGAATCCTAGTAGACACATGTACAGAAAGACACAGAAAGGCCCTCGGCCCAACCCTGGTTGTGAGGAGACTGCCACAAATCCTAACACAAGCAAAGTGATGTTCACTGTGAAAGTAACTGAGTTAAAATTGTCTCGTACCCAGATTACCCTAAGGATCGATAAAGTATCAATGTCTTGATAGGTAGCTATCCCTCCCTCTCTCTTTGTCTGTCTATCTATCTAGTTTAACTTAATCTAAGTTAAAGTAGATTAATCTAGCAGTGGCAGAAGCTAGCTATCTTAATCTGTTTAGCGAGCTAGCTTCTGTCACTCCTATCTATCAAGGAAGCCAGCTAGTTAGTGAACTATATAGCCAGTCTGTCTTTGAATGTGACTAAACGCTCACCACAGTTTTAGGCAGCATGTAGAGTAAAATGAAAAACATTCAAGGTTGAAATTACAAGATACAAAGACAGATGACATCTTAATGTCTATCTACCTACACAGGGTAACAGAAACATGATCCTATGCCTCTGAAATGATTGACAGATCTCCATGGTTGCACCTTGCCAAGTGTAGCCATAACCTATTTCTTTCTTTTTCTTTTCCAGATATTTTTGCAACTAAATTACTGGAGGAAATGTGGAGTGGGAAGGAGAAAGAATGCAAATTGAAGGCATTTCCTCACAGGCTTCACTTGTTTCATTCAGCCTACAACCTGGTTTAATGCGGAGGACTCCATGTCAGATTTGTTTATCTCAAGTAAAGATGATCTTAAACATTTAGACAGTGAGATTAATCAGGCAAATAACAAATCAGACAAGACATCGATCTAATAGCACAAGGGATTACTGTGTAATCTGCTCTGACAGACCACAGGGGATGTCTCGAAAATAGTGATAGAATTATAAATGTGAAGAAACTGCACAGATCCAGTTTCCCTTTGATGAAAATGTGCTCTTTGAATTTAGTATTATTCCTTTTTAGTACTGCTATTTCATTTATTGCAGTAAGAATGGCATCAGTGGTGGTTTTTAGGTACTGAAATCTTAATCCAGACTAATTTGTTCACATAGTATTTCATTTTTCCCTGCAGTCAAAGCTCATAAAGGATCTTTTATGCCCAGTCACAGGATGACTGGGATGCTCAAAGAAGTAGAACGGCTGCTTTTACCATGACACCCATGAACCATTTCACTTATTTTCCTCTTTTCAAGGCCAAGAACTCATTTTTGAGTTTTCAGTTCTGTTAGGCTTCTGCATCTATGCGACGTCTTATGATGAGCTGATGAGGCAAGTCGATGTAATTGCTGACAATCCATCAACTCATACATCTAAAATGTGAGCTGTGCTTATGAGTCATGATTAATCTGTCTTATTTACAAAGGAACAATGTGTCTGAGTGGCTGAAAGAATGACCTGATTTCTCTTGCTTTTAATTAGACTTTTCTAAAGCCCTCACTTGGTCGCACTTACATTGTAATACAGATTGCATTCAAAATCAATCAACACATGAAAAGTTCATTATTTCTACCAGAGGCTTTTCACTCATTGCTTCAAAGCATAAATAGCATGTTGATAAAACACAATCACTCTTATTTTCTTCTTTTCCAGACTGCTGATTCAAACTTGTTAGGACGTATTACTTTAATTCCCAGCCTGTCATACCTGTGCCCGTTTGACATTTTCGAGGCTTTCTTCCAGAAGAGGCAATGCTCCACAGACTCTCCAGCGATCGGTATTGACCTCGGCAGAAACAATCTCACCTCCTTTTTCTTGAAGCTTTGATTATATAACATGACCTTCATCAGTAGATGCACTTAGCCCAGATGTCACGTAACTGTCAATGCTCCTCTCTTTTTTTTTTTTCCTCCCCAGACCAGAAAAATATTCGTATGCGAGAGCTCAACTACTGAATGGGCACTGGGGAGAGATATGTGGTAATATGTGGAATTTCATGGTTAAAAAGAAGTCAGAATTTGAGTTATTTTGTTGTGAATGTTTTCAGATATATTATGTCTTTTTAGTTATTTCAGCTCAGATTCCTTTGATTCATTCCTGCTCTGGACCTAATGGTGGTGCAGGGATTTGCTGGTGCCTATAACCTACATGTCAACCTACATTTGAAGTTTGAACCCTTGAGCAAGACGCTGAACCGGAAATTGCCCCTGATGCTGTCTCATCAGTGTGTGACTATGTGTGGACGGTTAAAGCCACTGATTGAGCAGATGGACCATGTAGGTCAGCCTCCACCACCTGAACGGGTGTAAATGGATGAATGTGAATTGTCTACAAAAGTGCTTTGAGTGGCCGTGAAGACTAGAAAATTGTTATTTAAGAACCAGTCCATTTAGCATTTACCATTTACATCATTATACATAGAGTAAAGATCAGGATTACACCCTGGACAGGTCAGTAGTCCACTGCGGGGCACACAGACCATCAGCTGTCAGTCTCCAATCAGCCGCAACATGTTTTTTTTAGGACTGTTGCACCAACTGAAAGGTCCCACAGGAGGGTCTCTTCAAATGTAGATTAATTCACAATTTACTTCAAGGCCTTAAGTGACACTCAAGTTCCAACCAGCCCTCAGTTGTGTAATTTGGATGCAATAATGCCATGCAATTGCAATAACTGTATTTGTGCTTTGAGCATCTGAGCTTGCATCAATGAAAACAAATCTGAGGAGGTGTATTTTAGAGTGTAAATTAGGTTAGCCTGAAAGGATTTCTGTTGAATTTTTCTTCCACCCAGGCTGCCAGGAAGTCAGCGTAAAACCTTTACAGGCACATGCATTCGCACACATACAGGAACAGCTCGGCGTAAATTGAAGCCTCAGAGCCACTCAACCCCAAAATGAGATGTCAAGTGACTGAAAAGTCATATGGCTGTCGGCAGGAGAACAAAGACGTCTGATTACAGGACTGCGGGTCACTGATTTATTACTGCCATATTTTGATGTATGAGTAAAGAGGGAAGAGGATGTACACATACACAACAAGGAAATTGGCATACAGAAAGATGAGGATTTAAGCCCCATGACTTGCCCACACAGTGGCACATGGCAAAAGTCCTTGGGTTCAGCTTTGGTTTTCACCATTTTTTTACACAGGGTACTGGACCAGAAATTGATTCTAAGCACCAGGTCAAAGGTCATCGATATGCAACTCTCACCATCCATCTATCCATTATCGAACAGTACCCACCTCTTACCCACTACTGTTGCAGATTGGGGTCTTCTGGTGCCCATTTGCAGCTCATATGGAATAGAATAGAATAGAATATTCTTTTATTCATCTCAGTCCATCACATCCCGTTGAAGAGAGAGGAGTAGTCCCCCACCGCCAAAACCAATACAAACCAATGACTGTCAGTCCGTAAATATATAAAATAGCCATTTCTTGGAGGCACAATGGACCAAAGTAAAATGGATTTCAACTGAGGCCATTTTCCAGGCAGTGCCCTTGATGGACCCAAAACATCAGCTGTTTCCATGGGAACTGCTAATCATCTTACGCCCCAAGATTCATATAACGCACCCCAAGACCTCCATATCAGGAAGTCCAACTACTTATGTTTATTGTCTGTTATTTATGTGCCTATTAAACTGTTGTGATATAGTGGCCAGGATTAGACATCACCCACCACTCTGTGATAAATGGGTTTTGGTGGTTACAATGTAAGAAAGTAATTGGATCCAAAAGTTCACTGTTGGATGAAACTGCTGCCTCCACGACCGTATCCAAATTCTATATAACAACGTCAGACCATCACATATTGTACTTTCTCAGACATAGCACATGTAGAGAATGTACTGTAATTGAAATCATATTTGTTCAAAATTTGTGGTGTCTTATTCTTTAGGCAGTAGCCTAGCAACACTATTTGCCTCAAAGTTCTCATGAGGTAATTTCCCTTTGTCTTTGTTTTGGGGAAGAAAAAAAATCATAGGCTATGTTTGCTGTTTCCACATAAACGCACTTGAATAAATTGTCAGATAATCGAATGAGCTTTTGTATGTAGGTGTGCTCTTCAAAGCACTTTACACCGCCAGGAATGGTCTGAGCCTTGTTTGATCTTTGAAGCAGGGGTGAAGGTGCTTATTAGCAACGCAGTAACGAGCTATGATGTTCCTCAAGCCGCAGCCTGGTTTCTGTCCTCCTTTCCCACCATTCATCCTTTGCTCACCCTTTTTCAATCTGTAGCCTCTCATGCTGTTCTTCACCTTGTGAAAAGGCTGGACTTTGTGCCGCACAGGATGTCTTGTCCTCCTAATTACTGGTACCATCTCTGATTTGAAGGATATTTTGTTGTTAATGAGGCTTGTGCTGTGCCACTCTGGGAAGAAATATGACCAATGGAGTCTCCTTGACATCGCATCACCTGCTGAGCCAGATGGACCTGTACGGCATATCTTTTATTATGGTTTCTATCAGAGATGATATTTTTTTGTCATGGGTGAAATAGATATATATGGACTATATGTGTAAGGTTTGGAGCAGAAGGTGATGCTTAATAATTGCTCATTTAAATTTATATATAGCTGTGTGGCAGAAAATTCTTCTCCTTCATGCAGTACAAATGATGTGCAGCCATAGCCAGGATGGGCTGTGGAGAGACCAACAAGGATGAGAGCCACAGTAATGTTATAGATACTGCATAGTGGCTTAGGGCTGTAGACGTATGCTGCAAAGTACGAAGAGAAGCAGACAAAACAAAGGTGTGCATGAATATAAATAGGTGGCTTTCATGCTTGTGGCACAAATACTGGCAGAGAGGTTAGAGTGTGAGGATCAGGAAGCCAGTGGGGAGTTGTGAGATGTGCGCTGATGCTGGTGTTATGTTTGTCTGATTAAAGAGATATGCAGCTGCATTGTGGACCATTTCATGAGGCTATTCTGGCATACAAGACTGAAGGACATGCAAGTAGTCAATAGTGGGAGTTGGTTGACATACACAGGTCTTAACCCTCTCAGAAATCGCAGAGGCCATGAGCACAGAGACAGAGTTGGTATATGAATCACAATTCCCCAATTTTTCAGCAGACTTTATCAGAGAAATAAAAACAAGCAGAGCTGGATACTGATAAGCAAGGCCCAGTCACACCATAGAGTGGAACAGCAAAATATTACATCTAATCTGCATTCACATCTTTGCAAAAAAAAAGTAGTTAAACAAGGCATGTGATGTAGAGACACACTCTGAACCTCCACCCTCGCTCCTCATATTATCACAACTCTGGCTCCACACTTGAAATATTTTCAGCACTTTTTGCAACTACGCTTGTACAGAGATTGATTCCAAAGTGGCACTCTATCTTCCATTTTGAGAGTTTGGGTTATTTTATTACATGCACCTGCAGAGCAGATCATAGCATTGACAGTTGTTAAGACACCACAGAAGCTTCAGTAGCCTCAAACAGTGAACAATCATTATAAAGGCACACACAGCAACTTGAAAGATACTGCACTATATAATTGGCCTAGTACATAAAAATACAAGTTACATTTGGACTTACTACTGCAATTACGGCACAAAAAATATTACCATCTGACATCAATTGTATTTTTCATTTCAGAGAGCAAAATACTGCGCTACTGGCTCCAATATGGCAAATCAGTCATTAATTATCATGACATAAACACCTGTGTTCATGCAGAAATATTTATGCAGCTCAGCCTGAGAGAAAAGAAAACCGATAAATACCTGAGTGAAGCAATAACTGTAATGGAATTAGGAGAAAGTATTGGTCACGAACAGACTTCAAGGAAAACTCAAGCAAGAAAGAGGGATATCTTTTGTCTATTAAAGAAAAAGAGAGAACCGTTACTTCCGTAGACTAAATTGCAGTGAAGAGATCTACATTTTCTGTGGACTGTGGACAAACCTTGGTTAGGCACTTGCGGTAAATGAGCCATACGCTTGGCAGAACTAGCAGGGCTATTTCCTCTCTGATTCCCAGAGTAAGGCCTGTTGATCGCTGCTCATATTCCTCAGGACTGGGTAACTACCAGCTGCAGGCAAATCCATCACTAAGTTTGTGCGGAATCAAAGGGTCTAATCGACATCTTGCTAATTTCTAAATGAAACTCGAGTTGCATTCATGGAAACGTGTAAACCAGCCAGAAACAGAAACCAAAAAAAGTTAATAAATCACCTTACAACAACCCCAGAGGAGCTGAGCTGGGACAGTCCTGATTTTGGCAAAGTGGTCTTTTGGCACTTTTGCCGCCTCCAACAGTACCTCGCTCTAAACACAGATATTTAGTCCTGAAATTAGAACTTTGACTGAGTCAGAGGAATTTGTTCTAAATAGTTCATTGTTAGACCAATAGATAGGCAGCCTAACAAGAGTAAAAACCACCAGTTTGTTAGTGTCAATGAATTCATTTAACATCAAATATTTTGTTACTGAACAGGTGATTTGAGATATGTGTGTAGAAATGAGCGCTAAAGTATTAGTAATACTCATTTCATCCTCAATTTATTCAAAAAGCTTTGCAGTTTACTATCATAAAATCTATCATATGTCATGAATATGTCCATGCACAACAGTAGGGATGGATGATGTATTAGAAATTATTAGCTTTGTTTGTTGCATCTCTTGAATGTTGTTGATGGATTAATTTGCTCTGTTTCCCAGTCTATTCCATCGTTGCAGTCATCTGTTGGTTGCCTTGTTCCTGTTTGTGTTTTGTCATTCCATTTTATTAGTTTTTTTGTGTTTTTCAGTTCATCCACAGCTGTGCCTCATTACTGAGGTTTGTATTTAAGTGCCATGCTCAGGTGAGGTTTGTCAAGTGTCCTGCTCCCGTGAACCTTGTTTTTCAAATTAAAATTCAGCATTTGATCCAATTCACCTCCTCCCTCTTGCAAATTGGTCCAGAGGCTCAAACCCAATCTTTTTAACAAGATTTAGTTCTGCTTGGCTTACAACTGTTTGGAACTTGCAAACAGATGGTGCAACCAAAGTCAGTTACGCTTCCGACTCGCAAAATTAATGCATGTTCAAAATCGCCACTCAAAGACAGGTAAACTCAGATCAGTGAAAATATGTAAACTGTATATGTCTTTAAATAATTAACAATACAGAACATGCTAGTGGGATATACATTCACAGATTCCCACCGAAGCCACACATTTTTAACTGAATTCGGACAGATATTTTGTATTTTCTTTTTTGCATATTTTTCTGTCTCTGCATTAATCAAACAGCAAAAGTGTCAAATATTACGATACACTGTCATGGTAACAGGCTTTAGAAAAGACAGGCGGTCCTGCTAGCAAGTACTCAGATGTTGTCATGTAAAATTTCCCCACAATACAATCAATTCAGGAAATGCTTTAAAGATGTAAAAACAGTGTGCGTCAATCGTCATAACAGTTTTCTCTGACAAGTGTGATGCAGCATTCTCCCCATAACATCAATATGATGACGATAAGAGCTTTTCTTAGATGTTGATGGCCAGTGAGCCAGCATGCTACTAATTTAACACTGACATTCTTCCCCTTGAACTTCACATCTGTCGCATAACTCGGATCAGATCCTCCACTAACAGAGATTCAGCTACAGTATATGGCACCAGCGAGGTAATAGCTTGCACATCGTGCCTCAGAAGAGCCTGTGATATGTTTAGAGGGACGGCACAAAAACAGAAGGAAATACACACTGTTCACAACAGCACGGCATTATCAGACTCCGGAGGATATACTGCTGAACAGAGAATAGTACAGCCTTAGTTAGCATAGTATCATATGGAATTCAGTACTTTATGTGGCCAGTGTTTCTCCCAAGGTCTTGCAGGCTTCAGACACTGTTTGGGTTGTAACACAACATGTTCAGTTGCAGGTTTTCATCCCAGTGTCTGAGGATGATGAAGAGCTGGTTGGCAGCAGCCTTGACGGAGGCTAAGTCCCTCCCCTCCGGGATGTCCTGTGCACTCAGCCACATACTAGCCTTGGCGGCCACCATTTCCCACTCTATGAAATAACTGGCCGAGCTGTGCTCCAGCCAGGCCAGGGCCACAGCTGTGGCCCACACCAGGCTTTCTGTATCCAGGACCCTCTTCAGCGGCCAGCCGGGTGATCCCGTCTCTGATCCTCCTGACCCGGAACCGTCCACCTGGGGATGATGGGGGTCAGCAGCCGTGGATGGACTGCCAAGTGAGGAGAGAGGGGCATCAATCGCCCAGGGACTCTTGGACAGCTGAGAGGGGTTGTGGACACCCATGGTGGGATCTGCAGGTTGCGGGTGAAGATCGTGCTCGCAGGGCGACCTGCTGGAGTGCGACAGGTGACTCAGGCTGCTGCGGTGGCTGTTGAAGGGCGAGGTCCACTTTAGCTTGTCCATGGGCACATTGATGGCATCACACAGGGCCGGATCCAGGGGGAACGCACCGCACGCCAACTGCAGCAAGACCTGTCAGAAAAAAATTGGTTTGTTTATTTTTCAAGGACTTCAAAGAAGACCTGAAATCTTTGAATGGAGTGTTTATCCTTGTTCTCTGGTGATAACATGTTGGTGGAAGTTGGTTTCATCATCTCTGATGAAAGATACCATTGTACAAGATTCATATCCTCCTAGTGAGGACTTTAATGGTCTGTTTCCTCAGATGTTGCGCAATGCCATGCTCATCTGGCAACCACATGTAGGCTTTATTCTGATAGGCTGTCTTGCCTGCCGTGAATGAACCAGCCTCATATGTTTGAGCCAGATTCAGAGGAGAAGTCAGATATTGACATGGATAATGTAAACCCTGCCATTTCACCTGAAACCCTGCCACTTAGTGCCTTCATTTACAGGAGTACCCGAACCTCCAAAATCCAAAATTCATGCAATGAATGAGGGCATATGATGTTTGGTTTCTTTTTGTTTTCTTTGTTTGTTTGTTTTTTTGGGGGGGGTAAGGTACAAGGTAAAAGTGTTTTTTTCATCCAAGGTCTCCTTTAATGAGGAAGGTAAGCATGGTTAGGTCTCTGAACTTTGCTTATTTTGCATGAGAAATAAATTTCAAAGAAGTGAGGGAGCACCTCATCAACTGATTTGAGTACATGCTGTTTTCTGACCCGCTCTGCACAATCTAACAAGAGTGTCCTACGATTCATTAGGTACTCCTCCAATCAGCAGCTATAGGCGTGAGATGGCTTGCAATGGGTTCCCTTTTGGCAATTATGGAAATCATTTTGTAGACAGCCACTCCGATCATTTTTAACTGAGGTATTCTTTTCTGTTGAAATTGAAAAGCAATGAATAATACATGAACAGCATGGTGTGTGTTATTGAGGCAATGGTGGTTTCTAGTGGTGGACTCAGTTAGACCTTACAATATCACAGCTTGTCTGGGACAAGGCTTCAGGCCCCTGGGCTAAGGATGATTGTTGGAGGGTATTTGACTGTTGTCAGATCAGAGTTCACTTAACTGATCCTGTAATGCAACAGGTGGCATTCATAAAATAATTAATATCAAGACGATTTTCTTCTCCATGAAACTGATCAACCAGTCCAGGTTGTAATCTGTGCGTTCGCCCTATGTGCACCAGAGATATGCACCGGCAGACTACCACTGGATGGAAAGCAGGGGAAAGTAGGACATGGATGGACTGAAATTGCTCATAGGTCTGAGTGAGAGAGCAAATGATCAGTGTGCCCTGCAAGGGGCTAGCGACCTGTAAGATAATTGTGGAATGGAGAATCCTCTGGCTCTGTGTTATTGATTCTTGTGGAGGAGTGACAGTGAAGCTCAGTTTCTTGGGATCCAGGTAGAAATGGAAAACGGGACAGAGGGTCTTTCTGTGTTTGAATGTTCTTCTTATGTCTGCATTAGTTTCCTACAGGTACTCCAGTTTCCTCCACAGTCCTAAAACATTCATGTTCAGGTTGATTGGATACTTGCCCTGTGGTGTGAGTGTGAGAAAGAGTGGTTCTCTGTCTTGGTTCTATGTGCACACCCACACAACACCACTGTGTACTATCCATTTGATGGATGGATGATGACAATAATATCCAGTTTCTACCATTGGGTCAGTAATATATGATATGACAGTGGCCTAGGTTCAGAGACATGTTTACATCACTCTAGGTGATGTAAAACGGCTTGACACTGCTTATTGTTCCTGTACAATCTGAACTGGCACAATAGATTATGGCACATATCTCTTAATCAAATCAGTATCCATCATGCAGATTTTCACTCTGACAGAGCTCTGAGGTGTAGATCTGCTACCCACCAGAGGAATGTAGTCCTTGTTTTCATTTTCGCTCTCGCCGATGGAATCACCGGATTTGCTGTGAGAGCGACACATGAATCCTTTGGCAGCCCGGGTTAGGAGACGGGTCCTGCTGAGAGCCAGTCTAGCTCGAGACAGGAGGAAGCACAGTTAAATCACAGTACACACGATGTACAACACTCACCTTTATGAAGGTTACCTTACGGTGTAGTTAAATAAAGCGTTAGAAAATCTAAAGATAATTTTCAGCTAATAGCATGATAATAATAATAATAATAATAATAATAATAACTAATATTATTTGATAACCAGTGTTACAAGGTCAGTCAGACAATGCACATCTAACACCAGGATCAGGTCACAAATCGGCAGGTTGTCCTTTCAGCCCCAGCTGTACTTTGTTTTAAGTGCTGCCTGTCTAATCATCAACAGATCCATTAATAGATCCATAGGTACATTGTATACATAGATATATTAAGACAAGGAAGGAGCCAAATACCCTCCCCTGCTTTTTTCCACCTTTCAGTAGCTACTTTGTCTGAGATCGCTTTTATAAATACCTTCCGAGAAAGACTCTGTAAGCATATACCTTTATCCATATACATTAATAGTGTCCTGCTGTTCTCTTCAGAGCCTTGCTTTTAACCATCCTTCCTCAGTGCAACCTCACAGACTAAATGTATGGTTTTAAACTCTCTTAGTAACACAACAGGGATATCTTTTTTTACACTTTCAAGGCAGCATACTCTAAAAGTCAAAATCAGCTCACAGAAGTTGATATAGATGTCAGGCAGCAGCTAAAAATAATCATTTTGCTGAAGTGGTGTCACAGTTACTGCACATTTATGTTGCCAGCCAGGCTCCAGACTCCCACCTTGCAGAGAAAAGGCTCTCCACAGATTTCTGTGATTGGTCAGAGGTCACAGAGGGACTCCTTTGGAAGACTTTGAGACAGAAAAGCATAGACAGAGGCAGAGTTAGACGGGGTTGAAGGAGCACTGGCATTTTCCTCCTATTCCTATTTGATTCTCGACATGCGCTCACACAATGAAGATATAAAACACCCACTGAGGTGCCACAGGAGGACAAACAGTATACTCTGGCAGCTGCTTCGCCTCTGCAGGTGAAAAACTTCCACCCGTGTGTGTTTGTTCCTTCACCTGGTGCTCACAGTGTGTGTGTGTCTGTGTATTTTTTTTTCCTTTTGAAAAGGGCCAGACACCATTTGTTACCACAAACAACATAGTTGTTTCCTTATGTCATCGCTTACGAGAAGAGGGACTAAAATGTCAATACTCTCATGTTTCAGATGAAAACAGATGAAAGGGAGCTAATTCACTGATGTGAACTGGGTGTTGTGTTGCACCTACTTACCCTCTGTGAAGCTGCATCTCTCCCAGCTGGACGAGGAAGGCGTGCTGCATGGAGAGGCTCCGTCTTCTGCATCTGATGCAAATGATAATAGTGTTTTGTTTTTGTTTTTTTTTTTGTCTGCTTATTTTCTTTTTCTTTTTTCAAGCCCAGGTAATTTGTTGTGATGAAAGGAAATAGCAAGAGCATCACCAGGCAACAACTGGTACAACTCCTCTGCATCTGGCATTACTAGGTAGGACATACAGTGCTGTGCTCCTGTTTTCTGAAGAACCAGTGCCAACACATGCTCCTGCTGTTGCTATGCCAGCACTGAGAAATGAAAACGTTCTGGCCTTTTCCCTGAAGTTGACATATCTTTAATGTAAAGTCACACACAGCTCTCTGTGTGCTCAATATCTCACAGCTTCTGATGCTGGAAACTGCAACATTTTCCACATCCAATAAAATCACATTGGAATACATACGAATATAGAAACATACAGTAAATCTTGAAAAAATCTCATATTACATCCCCCCCTTATATTTCCTTCACACCCACTAGCTCCAATCTTAATAAATGTCTCTCTCTCTCTGTCGCTTTGATCTGATTTCTCTCTGCTGTATTTCACAGTGATCTAGGCATTGAAGTGCGTCCTGCTGATTGCCTAGAATAGAAGAACATAGAAAATGCAGCCTACTATTGGGCAGCACGCCGTCCTCAGCTTCCTCTGACATGCCGCCTGATTGGGAACGACCCAGTCCAATGGAGTACTCTCTGTTCTTCCTGCTCCCTGAACGAGACCTGGAGTGTGAGCCCCTCTTCAGACCCTCCCCTTGAACACAAAATCATTATCATAATACCATTATTGTCACAGGCAGACATAGTATTACATATTTATATCAAGGCATCCTTTAGTAGTGGATACAGCAATGGAGAGAAATCTACAGGTCGCAACATGACACTATCACATACCAATACAGTGATCCAACCATAAACCCTAAAAAGCATTTGAAGCAATAGGAGGAAATCCACACTACTTAATTTGCTCAGTTATAAGATACAGGTCACTGACTAGTAATATTTAGTTTAGTTTAGCCAGTCATCCAATAAGCAGATTTCCCAAAATGTCAAATTATAATGTCAGTGAGGAAGCTATTTCAGTGACCAAATGTCAAACTGGAACATAGTGTGTTTCCAGTATTTGGAGAGAACTGAACACATGGTGGTATTCTGGTTTTCTTCACATTAAATCCATATGACTCACTAGGGTTTATGTATTCGATGCATGTCGGCAAATACTCGTTAGTGTCCAGGTCGATGGGGATAAGCGCTGTGTATTTGCTCAGTATATTGCAGGCCTTGCTGGTGTGAATGGCATAGAGCTGGTACTTCCTCCCAGAACCTGTGAATTATAATGAGCACAACATGTAACCATATCAGCCTATTGTGATATACTATGACCTCACCCTGTATCATAGAACGATGTAAAATATTACACAACTCATACAGTGCATATCAATGAAATACAGTGAGAAGGAAATGACATTTTTAGGAATGTCCCCCACCACATTCTTATCAGGATTTGAGGATTTACCAGCAGATAGTTTGACTCAGGAGGAAACAGCTTCCCAAAGGGACAAAAATCAAAGTCCATTTGTTTAATCCATGGGAATTCCTGAACGCATGTACTGTTTTAATCTCTGAGCTATAACCTCCAACATACAACGTTCAGAATGGTTAACCACAAGATTTAGACAAAGCACATTACCCCACTTAGCTTGAAAGATAATAATCAGAAATGTCAAGATCTCTTAGAAATAAGCAGTATAGCTGAATGGCATAAACGTTCAAAGGGGACCTAGAAAGAAAACACACTTTTATCTTAGCCCCATTGAATAACACTATAGCTGACCAAAGACATAATAGACCCATTCATATATAAATATTGGGTATTGAAATGGCAGTTTAATCTCAAAAGAAATCGAATGAGGCTCAGATTTCAGCTCATACATATGAGGCTAATTGTGTACCTGCTCCATAGCTGTTACTGCTTGATTTTGGGTGGGGGGGGGGGCGGGGGGGGGGGGCATTGCTAAGTTGTATAGCAAGGGAGGTAAACTGATGTTCTCATTCATGTGATGGGCCAGAAAGGCCATAATATTCCAACACGTAAAAAATAGGGCTTCCTTGACTTCTATGTTAGAAGTCAAAGAACAAGGACAGGTACACTTCTGGGACAAATTCTTCTAAGCTCACTCACCGTGCTCGATCTCGCACTCCTTGTCTGCCATGTGCTCAAAGTCATGTATGATGGAGCGTCCTGCCAGGTGGTGGAAGGTTTCATTCCACAGCTCCTCGTGAACCTTTTCCTCACGCTCTCGGCCGCTCAGAAAGGGCTCAATGTCGAAGACCACCTCCCACTTCACTGGTTTCCCACACAGCAGTCCAGACACAACAGCCTTGCAGTCACCTTTGTGTTGGTTGGCTGCATTCAGATTTGAAGTTTGGGGCTCCTGCGGGGTCTCTGCTTGACACAGCTGGTGTCCGTAACCATCTGAAACATCACAGCAGCCAGGTTTGATTCCTGAATGAATGTTATCATTTATACAAACCCTCCCGAGGCTTGCCGCCTGCTCTTGCACACTTCTGTCCGGATTTATTCTGAATTAACTCCTCATCTGTGTTTCTAAACCGCTCTGTGTTCAGACGCCTTTCATAATCATTTTCATAATTGTCCGTCTTCCTTCCTCTAGGCTCCATCTGCAGGGAAAACAACACCAGCCTTTCTCTTCTTAAATTCACAGCAGATGTCACTTAAATATATATTTTTTAAATAGTTGTCGGATCAGACTGAATATCCTCTGTGGTCTCAGCAGGGGCAGGTGCATTTTATTGCTTTAATCACTCTACTGTGCAGATTTATTTTTAAATTCTGTCATGTTAAAGGGTCAAGATTTTAAGTAAAATATGTTGAGGTGTGGGCAACACCGTCGTTTGGTAAATAGCTGGTTGCTTCATAGCAAGCAGGTCCCTGGTTTGAATCCCACTCACAGAGTGACTTTCTGTGTGGAGTGGACAGCAAGAAACTGCTGCTTGTGTGTTCTTTTAAGCCAGTTTAAGAGATTACTTCTGTTAGCCTTGGACTGCTTCACATAAGTGCTTTAAACATCCCCACTCTGCCTTTCTAAATTAAATTAGTAAAAGAAACACATAATGTGGTATTTAATGAACTTTAGTGTTGTTGGCAGGTGACTGATGTAGCAATTAGGGAGCTGTTTCAAGTCTTTACGCAATGACTGTCTCCTAGACGTAGCCTCTTTTTTGACAGCCACAAGTGAGAGTGGCGGCAATTTTCCCATCTGCCTCTTGGCAGGAACTCAGTCAAACGTGTTCCCAAAATGTCAAACTCTTCCTGTAAAGGGACACTCAGTTCTTTTAAAACATATTTAGTCACAAAACAATGCAACACTCGAGTGTTCACCAAGAAAAACAAAGCAGACAAGCAAACACAATCAAATAAACACTCGCAGTGCAGTTGAATCAATAGATGCCTGCTGCAGGTTTACGATGAAAGTGAGCAGTTGCCTCACCTGTGTCTCCGATGCTGCCCACGGACGGGCTGTCAGTGGACGATCTGGATCCATCGTCCCCAGCGGCCGTGCGAGCTGCAGGCGGCGAGCTGACGCCTCCGAGCTGAGGGCCGTCCTGAGGCTGAGGAGGGGGCTGAGGCTCGGAGTCGGCCTCCTGCTGCGGAGGCGGCTCCTGCTGAGGGAACGGTCGGTGACAGCTGACGGGATGCCCTCTGGAAGATGTGGCACAAAGGCTTGACAGCTGAGGCTGAGAAAAACAGAAGGAAACTTGGTGTTAAAAGATCCTGATTATTCTCGCATTTACAAACAGTGAAGACAGCTGTTGGCTAAATAAGGATATTCTGATGTAATATTTGTCCGGAAGAAAGTGCAAACATCTACAAGTTACAGTATCAAACAGGATATCTGTTTGGGTATTAGAGAAAAACCACAGGGTTAAAGAATGAGAAGGCAATAGTATTGGATTTGGTGGCTGTTTCTTCTAATTACGATAATAAGACGAATTCAATTTCTGTATTATGGTAAAATTATTCAAATGAATGTAACCGAGGGATTGTTTATCCTGCTTTGAGTTTCATCTTATCACCCTTCATGCACAGGTTTAATTAATATCTGAATTCCAATTTTTTTCATTTATGCAGTCATATACAACTAAATGAATAGTCAGGAGTCAGTCGGTCTCTGTAATATAATTATTAAACATAGATTAATCATGGCATGAGAGCATAGAGAGAAGAAATATTTTCTTCACAGCCTGGTGAATTCTGTTTATGCTCTCCCTGTGGAATATTCTGAATTAATTACCAATCATACATTTGGCCCCTCATTACTGAGGAGGGTGCATTAGGCTGTTTGATTATACTCCGGGCCAGACATAGGTCAGATGGCTCTTTCATTTGTCAACATAGGCTGAATGCAAATACAAATTTTCCTTATCACAACAATGATTTATAACCCAGACTGCTCGGTGATTTATTCACCATGCATATGTGGGCTGAAAACACAATATGAATGCTGTTTTGGGTGCAAGCAGCAAGATCGCAAGTAGCCTATGGCTTTTTTTTGTTCTTCTTCTTGGAATCTTTACTTTTTTCATGAATTCTAGGAAAAATCTTGTTGTCTTGAAGAATCTTGTTTTCATTTGCTACAAAATGTGGCAGATCTTCGCCCAAATTGTTAAAAAGAACCATCAAGGTCAGGTCCATCAGATGGATTTGTAACATGCTTTTCCAATCACTTATGAAAGTGGAGCTCATTAATCTTCTATGGCCATTAAATCATATATCATTAAAGAAGTCACTCAGAGGAGTCACAGAATACATTTCAATATCTGAAACAAGCTTCAGATTCAGTATTACAATACTCGACCTCATTTAATAATGTCCTAATGTGCCAATTGGCTCATTCATCAAAACATCACAAAATAACAAATACACAGAGAAGAAATTCTCAAGTGAACTCTCATTAGAGCCATTGCTGCCAAATTATTTAAAACTCAGATCAGAAGAGGAGATTATTATCAGATGTGAAAAGCAGCCATGTCACTCTCCACAGTGTGAGGCTGCACCTTGTAGTCATTCCTCCACTGCGCCTCGTGCTCGGTGCTCATCTGTCCAATCAGCTCCTGCACTTTGGCTCTCCTCAGTGGATTCTTTGCTGCCACAGAGCTGGGATCGCTGGGAGTGAAAACCTTCTTCGCCGGGTTGTAGTCTGTGATCTGGTTGGTGCTGTAAGCCCGTCTTCTCGGAGACGTCTTGTGATCCACACCTGATGGATGGTTTGAAGAGAGAAAGAGTCACCCCCAGAAAAACCATAACAACGACACCGCGTTGCTCCGAAACGCTCATTGTTAGCTCGAGACTGATGTCTGCTCAGAGGTTTTTCATTTAAAATGCCTCTTTTTGTTTGTGGACTGATTAAGATGTGCTTTGACAACAGATGTCTACAGCCATCCCCAGCTGCTCTGAGAGGCTCATACAGTGACAGGCATGACATGTCCAAAAGATTCTTGACTTGGCTTTTATCCAAACGCAGACAGAAATCCTTCTGAGCAGCTACAATGGAAAATGAAAATAAATAGTAAAGTCAATTAAAGAAATAAACTAATCCCTCCAGTATTGGACCAAGGGAAATTATTTGAAACGTTTGGCTTTGGATCGTGTGTCGATTTGAGTTCTTTCCACGATGGATGGATGGATGGATCCTATTCACCTACAGTACAGGCATGAATACCCCAATTTGCAACTTAACTGTGTAAGTTCCCTGACATTGGAGTGTGTGTGTGTGTGTGTGTGTGTGTGTGTGTGTGTGTGTGTGTGCGTGGTGTATGCTCCTACCCATAGCAAGTTGCTCCTGGTCTGCGGTGGCAGAGCCGCCGTCTATCATGGAGTCCTGGCAGGAGTCGTAGGGAGGGGCGGAGGAGCCCTGGCTGTCACTGCTCGTCTTCACCGGGTCCTCTTCTTGCGAGTGGTAAAAGACCGAGCTGGCTGACTCCACGGAGCGCATCATGCTGTACCGCCTCCTCTTATCCTGTTGAAATTTGCGATATAGCCGAGATAAGTGCTTCTATTCACAACTCTTGGTGGTTAGCCTTGGCACTTGACACTCTGCCAGAGCATGCTGCTCAGAGGTACCAGATAACTGTATTATAGTACAAATAATATGGCTACACACTTTAAACTTAAAAAAAAGACAAACACACATTTCGTTAATTCACATGGGGCTATTTACGTTCTGTATATTTAAACATCACTCTGCATGCAGAACTCACAGATTTGGGGTTGGCATGATAGCGAGTGGTGTCACAGACCACAGTGTAGCCAATCAGACTGTCCCCTGGAAACAGGAAGGTGTTGCCCACAGGGGACAGCAGCACTTCTTTGGTCTCAGGAAAAAGCCATTCGATGGATATATCACTGAGCACTGGGGACATGGTTTTCTTCAAGGACTTAATCATCTGTGGGGTGAAAACAAGACAACAAATTTACGTATAAGAACTTGGATGTAAAACACAGCTTCTCCAAAGCGAATGGGGTCTCTGATATATGATTTCTTAATTGGTATCAGTGGTGGACACTCAGTGCTTAGAAACCACAGCGTAATGGCTCTCCGGTGGCCCTAAGAATAGCTGGCTGTCGTGAGGAGTGATACACAAAGCTGGAAATGAGTACCTTGGGCTGAAGCCTCTCTCCGTCAGCCAAGTACTCTGCTGTTCCTTTGGAAACTGTCGCCACTCCTTGCACCAGCCTCCTGCAAGCATTCTGCCCGATGCCGAACGTAAAGCATCTGCAGAAACAAGAGACAGACCTCCATAATGCGTGGTGTGGTCTCGGAGCGTGGACACATTTCACATGCCCGTGATATTCATCTAACTTTATTCAGTCAATATGTTTTGTCGAGCAAAGATTTAGAGTGAAGGAACAAAGCCAATCAATGCTGATCTTTTATGGCGCAGAGCGGGGGTGTGTTTGCCGCATCAGAAGCTTCTCTGCTGATGCGCCGTTTCATCATTTTGGCTCGATATTTCACAGAGGGGTGAGCTGGTTAATTTCATTGCACCGGCCACGTCCCTCTGCATTTTTAATGAGCTCAGGGAGTGCAGAGATAAACAGGAACATCACCTTCTCCATATCTTAAAAACAGATTCACCAGGGCTTGTCCCTGTCTCCGACTGCTGCCTCTAATTTGTGAACGTCGGTACGATAATGACCCAGGACATGTCATAGAATGGGCCAAAGCGCCGTCAACCTAATGCAATCATCTGGGGGCATTCATCAAAAGTCAATTATTTCCATCGTGACTCAGGAGACCAATTCGCAGAGTGAGACTTAGATGCGAGCTGCAAAAATTAAATGATTTCCCTGTGTACGACACGTCTTTTGAGCCACCGGGGCTGATTCACAGTAGGCTATTTTGGTGTTGGCAGCCAATAGGGATGATTTTAATTTTACTTGTTTCTCAGTCAAGATGCAGCTTTAAAACAATGTTGTTATTTTAATCCACGACCGAGTCCGTCTTTGTGTTGAAACAGATATCTCATGTTTGATGTTGACACAACACGCACCGCATTCATGTTCCCAGATTTCATTTTGAAAGGATTATAGCTTCATAGCTAGGTGTTTCATTTGAGCCTCTGACAATCCCTGCATGTGCTTTGCCGCCATCCATGAGCCACACTATTTGCATAATGGGCATACACGATATCATAAACAAATTGGTTCAGCACAACATGTGGTAACTCATCCTCCAACTCTTTTAACGCCACAGTCGCTGCTGTTACACCTACTCTTAAAAAGCCAAATCCGTATCGAGCCCATATTTATTTCAGTGTGAGTGACGATTGCTTTATCTGCAGATGTGAATCACATTTATCAACAGTTTGGATTGTGTTTATACAGTGGCATTGACAACAAAGGCAGTGGCAGCTACATCCCGAAAATGTCACTGATTATTCATCTTCCTAACGACAGGAGTAGAGTTTGCAGCGCTTGAACGATGATCCTTGCCTGATGTGGCGTGCATGGCTGCGGACCAGCTCGATAACTTTGCCCGTGTTGCTGACAGCGCCGTCAGTGAGAAGGAAGAGCAGGCGGGGGTGTCCGCTGAACATCGGCTGCCTCAGGATCCAGTGGAGCGGCGCCAGGATGTTGGTACCCCCCATGTCGGCTCGTATCTTCCTCACATACTCACAAGCCAGGGCCAGGGCTTCCTGAAGTTGTTAGATGAGGGAGGGGATGGAAAGATAAACGGCAGCTCACATAGAAAAGGACTTAATGTAGGACCTGTACAACCCTGCAGCTTTACCTCCTCGTAGCTCTGACTGGTTGTAAATAGTGATTTGAATGTTGAGCCAAAGCCGATGACGTTGAAGAGGCAGCCTGGAACGAGGCTCTTGAGGATCACCACCATGGCATCCTGAGGAGAGGGCGAGAACAGATGGAGATGGTGTCCATAAAAAGAGGCAAAACTCTTCTCATTAGGTGCTTAATGTTGGGCTATTATGGTCTTTTCCTCCGATGTCTTGTTGAATGGAATCAGCTGTCATCACTGCACAGCTGGAGGAGAGGGAGTGAGTGGCGTCATGTGGGGTTATTTCATCCATCACTGCCTCTTCTATAGCAGGGAAGCAGTTACCGGAGGAACAACACTTATCCCAACCTTTAATGTGAAGAGCACCGAGGCCACATTGCCAGTCAGTGCTGCTCAGACGAATTGAAAGATAAAAATAATTCAACATGTAACATTTAAGTCCTTTGAGATATTTTTGGACCTTTTCTGCAGGATTGCTTAGCATGTAGTCACCACTGTGTGGTAACTGTGTGGAGTATGAAACAAATCTGGTAAAAGCCTGAGTCACAAGGGAACACATGGCAGCAACACACTATTATACAAAGGAAGCAAGTGCATGAACAGCAAAACAGTGTGCGTTCACGTATTCAAAAAAAAGGGAAAAAAAACATCCCAGTTCTGTTGGTATTGAAGACACACCACATGAAGTCTGATCAGGCCTCAGAGACTTGCTGTCTAAAACCTAGCAACTGGGGTGCATAGTGAATGATTTGTCTAATCAATATCCTTGTGTACCTGCCCTTCACACAGTAGGCTAAACACATCTATAATCTCGAGGATCAGTAAGGCTGTGTGCCCGGAAAGGAGTTAGACATCTTTCTGTGACAAACCAGGTTTGTCACGTTTGTCTGCATTAGCCGCCCATTTAAAAAGGTGGATTTTTATGTTTGGTGTCAGCTATATAGCATGTTTCAGCTCTTTCTTTTGTGAATAGTACGTCACAGCCAATAGGACCTTAACACATGTCAAGAAACATGCATGTTTGGAGACCTTAACATAATTCCCTGCATTGGCCTTGAAGACCCCCATGTCATCATTTGGTCCAAAGTGTAGAAGATAATGGGCGGATTGATCATGAATGGATGGAAGATATTCATATAAAACAATGTGACATGTACTGTCTGTGTCTATGCCAAAAAAACAACAACAGCCACCACACTGAAATTTAAATACCTTTACACGGTTGATGTTGACCCCACTCATGCTGCCACTGCGGTCAATGAGGAAGATGAACTCTCCGTGAACCTTCCTCAGGTCCGAGCTAATGGACTTGAGATCGGGGCAAAAGTTGAGCATGCCCACGGGGTTGTGGAGGATGTCCTTGTGGAGTCGCCTGTGAATGACTTCAACCTGTTGAGGCAGACACATCAGAGGCGTTAAATATGGGGAGTTTGGAATCATTAGGTGACTGGATTTGGGTTTTTTTTGTTTATCTGTATTTTTTCAGGCTTTAATTTAACACTTAAAAGGAGGAAAGAAGACATTTGCCGTGCTCGACAGACAGCGCACATCAATTTTTGTAGATGTGCAGGAAATTCCAGGCTGAATGTGTCGAGCCTTGTAGTGTTTCCATAGAAACACATTTTTATGGCTAAGTGCTCACTCTCCCTCTCTCTCTCTCTCTCTCTCTCTCTCTCTCTCTCTCTCTCTCTCTCTCTCTCTCTTTCTATCTCGCTCTCTCTCCGTCTTTTTCTCTCTCTCTCTCCTTCTCCGGTTACAGTCTGGTCACTTAACAACCTCATCATAGTGGAGATGAGGAATGACACACAGTGATTGCTCAAAAGTGAATAAATAAAGCTGTTCTTAAGAATACTGTTGAAAACTCAAAGCCGAATGATATCATGAGTAAACTGTCATATATCAATAAAATAATTTTCTGGGAGCAAAAAATTTGAGTCTGTTTTACAAATATATGATATCTATATATCTCATAGTCTATATATGATAGACTATGAGGCATACTTGACTTGAATTTATACAAGATAGATCAGGGATTATACATTCTCCACTAGCTGTGAGTGTGCAGGTGAGTGGTGTGTGGCACTTTGGTTTCCTCCCACAGTCCAAAAGCATGCATTAAGGCCAAATGGAGACAGTAAATTGCCCCCTAAGTGTGCGTATGAGAGTAAAGGGTGCGTGTGTGGCTTGTGGTGGACTGGCTACCTGTCCAGGGTGTCCAGCAGACCCTTTTGACATAGTTAAGGCACAAGGTCTATTTTCCAGCTAAGACGCATATTGTACAGTTACTCTGTGGCTTTTAAGCCAAGAATGCAGTTTGCTTATAAGTAAAATTTCCAGCTCTCTGCATTTCATGAAACAACACCTTTTAAAAGTCAGTGATGCAATGCCATTAACGCTTGCAAAAGTTGACAGCGTTCATTATTTGCTGCAACTTCATCACACAGGACTCATTCTAGTCTGCACATGAATATGTGATTTGTTGCAGGCCATTGCTTTGCCCGTGTATTCAAACTGATCATTTGTTTGAGAGTGCTGCCATTAGTTTGGGTGCTGCCGTCACACTCACTTTCCTCTCGTTGCTGGAGTCCTTCTTGGTCGCCTTGATGAAGTCGCTCCGGCCGTGTAAGTACTCGTCGTATTCCTCCTGCGTCATGTCTCCGTTCTCCACCAGCACGTGTGGCACATGGGGCTCTGAAGTGACACCCTTAATCAGGAAATCGACTTGACCGCACGTATTAAAGGGAAATTAGAAAAGAACGAGCTGTAAACTGTCGTCACTGTGGTGCAGAAGAATGAGAATCAAGAAGTGATTGCAAATAAAGATGCGGGACCACAGCTGTGTCTCCAAATAACAAAAATAAGCCCAGGGGACTCAGCGATTATCGGAGCTGTTTGTTTGTTTATTTATTTATTTATTTTCTGGTATGCTTTAAGTGGTGACAAAAGATATGTGATATTACATGCAATCTGAGCAGGCAATATTGAAGACCTACTCTACATTGTCAGAATAATTCACTTAGTACGTTCATTCATCTGTCCGTCCATGTCTCTCCATTCTCTACCAGTCCGGGTCATGAGTTATCAGATATGTGTAAAGATTAATAAAACAGTTTGAAATAAAATGTAAATTAAATGCATAAATTTATGAACTCAGTCAAAACATCACTGCTGGTTCTTACTAACATCCTTAATACTTTGATAATCGATGTTCAGCTTGCAAAACAGCTGTTATATTGAATCCCATTGTTAAAAATTCCCTCAAAATTTACCGTGGTGAACTCTGCATAGCCCGTCTTTCTGGTAATGCATTTCAATTTCCTCCATCTCTCTCTGCTCGACCTGAGCATCCATGTTGTGATTGAAACTGCGGCACCAGTCTGAGCTGAATTAAATTGGCCGGCACTAGCAGCAGGTCTGTTTGTGAACCGAACCTTCATAAGAAGCCTATTGGATCAGCGAGCCCATGGCTCATTCCTGCCTCTGGGAGACAAGAGGCCCACACACACTATAGGTCAAGACGGCAGAGAGAAGAAAGAGACAAGAGCCTGAGAAAAAAAAAAAGCCTAACGCTGCACACCCACACAAAGGAGTCTGAGTCCCCTGGCATTTCATACATTAACGACACTAAGGCTTTTTTTTTTCCTGACGAGGCAGACACGGGAGAGTTGAGCAGTGTGGATTACCTTGCTGCTGTCCTGATTATATGCTCAACAGTAAAAATCGCTGGGGAAAGAGTGCGAATGCCACGCTGTGCGAGAATTTTGTGGCTGTGGACCTACCGCTGGGGTAGATAAGGATTTTGACAGGACAGTCGTAAGTGTACTTGTCAGCCAGAGTGATGACGACGCTGGTGGCAGAGCGGGCCAGGGGGTCCGCGTCAGCTCGGATGGCGTGAGACGGGCTCTCCACACCTACACAGGGACCACATTGGATAGCATAATCAGGGGCTCCGCCTCAAGTAATAACAGTGATAAAGAAGCTGGAGGTCTCAGTGACATGACTCACATTTATGAGGTTGCGAATTCCCAAAAGAAATAGAAAATAACAACCTAAGTGCTGATGAATTCAAGGGATGTTGTGGTTTGGGGCTACTTTGGAGAATAACCATGAATTATGCTGTGTGAATTTATTTGATGGGCCATCCTGTGTTTAGTGCTTTTGCCTTACAGAAAGGAGGCTGCCATAACTATGTGAAATTTCTTCTAATATTGTATAATAATGGTACCTTTCGGCACGGGTAAAATAAGATCACAATCACAGACAATTTTAATTTCTCCATACTTGATTAGGATGCATCACAAGCACTAGATGTGACAAACCGTATTCCCATCATAGACTTATTTAACAAACTTGCAAAACCATAGTCTTCCATGGCAGCTCATGAGAACAATTGCACAGTTGACATGAGAAGACAAGACTCATCAAATATTCCACAGACCTGCAAGGAGATACGGAGCCCGTATCTCCAACTGGAAGTTGAATTCATAATCCATTGAGTTTATGGCCTCCTCCTCCAGCAGTGAAGTCAACCACAACTGAGGGGAGTTTGGAGTTTGGTCATGAGGACTTGATGCAAAAGTGTGCCTCTCCCGCCTACATGTAGTGAAAGAGAACTAGATGAACATGGAGCCATCTTGACAGAAGATGCAATTTGAAATTTGGGAATTTGGGACCGGAAATGATGTGTTTTCTCACGTTCTGGAGAAGTTTGGAGACAAGCCCTGCTCCTCATTGATGCTCCTCTGTACCCGAGGCGTGCACACCGGAGGTGATGAGACGCTGATGCCTCCGTTGGGCAGAGTGGAGAGTTCAGACGAGGTGCTAACGAGAATATGGACCGTCTCCATGGGAGGAATGAGCCCGAGGTTAACCACTAACACTGTCCTCTCCAAATCCTCATCCATGACTATGTGTCCTGTAAGACCAGACTGAATTAGTAAATAACCACATGTTTCAAGTTCAATCCAACTTAGATGACTGTTGTCACCAAGCTGAAACCCATTCAATCAACTGTGATTTCGTGATGAATTTTCACTTTTATTCTTCTCTTTAGCTTTATCTAAAAGGGATGTTTCTCTTGGCTCTCTAATTAGGAGCTTAGTACAGAAGTAAAGAGCATCCTCAGAAAGAGCCTGAGCTTGCATTACTGCTGTTGTTTTTTTCTAAAAGGATTGTCTTCAGGATTAATTATACGTAAGATATTTCCATTTCTTTGTTCAAGTGAATTACCACACTCAGATGTTATTATTATATCACACTCTGAAACCACTCCATTGTATTACATTGTATCCATCTACTGTAAACTTAACCTGCAATTACGTCTTAAAATACAATTTATCTGATGAAAATGAGCCCATATGTGTGCCTGTGTAACAGAAGTAGCTCAGGGGAGATCCAGCAATTCTGTTTTTCATTTTCAAGAAGAATGGTTCAGAAAAAACAAGGGGGCGAGATTTGTGTGTGTGTGTGTGTGTGTGTGTGTGTGTGTGTGTGTGTGTGTGTGTGTGTGTGTGTGTGTGTGTGTGTGTGTGTGGAAAATGGCTTTTAGTCACTATATTTCCAATTAGTATTCAGGGCTTTCTCTTAAAATTTTGTAGTCTGATTTCACTGACCCCCTCATTACAGGCTTCACCCTTCACTGGCTTCACCCTGTGACAAGTGAGATCATTTTTATGTAGAAAAAAAATTCAGACTTCCCCCTTAAACCTGATCTGGTTTCTGGACTCATGGGCATTTGAGGGCACATTGTATAGGATTATGTAAAACTTTTGGTCTGTTTGCAGAAATATTGGAGAATCGACCAAAACAAAGCAAAGATATGAAATCCCATCACACAAAATTGACAAATTCAAATCCATTGCGAAATGTAAAAATAAAATGTATATGAGCATGTCTTAACCTTACCACTAGCACTCTGGAAGGCTCCATTTGATGTGCTGCAGCTGTCCTGATAACAGTCTTCAATTTTGGACTTGTCTTTGATTTGCAGTGTTAAAATCTGGTTCAATATCATGGACTCAAACCCGACAACAATGGAATTTTCCTCCAGTGGATAGATAAAAATTCCTAAGAGTCAGTGGGAGAGAAACAAAGTGCCAACAATCAGTGGTGGCAAACAGCTATTACACATATTCGCTTAAATCAGTGAGGTGTGTTTCAAAGCACATGATGGCTTTTTCTAATGTACACGCTCACCCTCAATTGCATGATCCTCAATATTTTCATAGGTCATCGAGGCTGTCAGGGCCAGGGTATAACCCCTGACACAGGAAGTGATGTCAGACACGCTGAGGGGCAGAGCCATCCAGTTCTCCTTGTTAATAAGTCCAGGCATGGTGTTGGATTCAGGACTCTGACTTGTTGCCTAATTAAAAAAAATAGTAAAAGAAAAAATCTCATCATATAATGTTTGTCAAAAAAATCAACATAAGGTCCAATATTTAAAAACATAATGGCATCTAAAATGAGCTCAGTGGTGGCAAGCTCCTTTTGCAACAGCTATGCAGATCCAACATTATGCCATCAAAGGTGGCGAGTGAGTATGACACACACATCATGTCACAAAATATATACACAGAGCTGTCATCTGCTGTTATCCATGTGAGCTAAAAGAGCTCCTCATGCTTTCAGGTCATTGACACCAATGGCTGCAAATGCAGTCTTGTGGCATAATTAAAGGAGAATATTATCATAACTTGTGGGTTTTTTTAAGCAAAAGCCTGGTTCATTCATTCATTATCCATTAGAGCCTATTACGGCACACATAGGGTGCCTGCCATTACAGGGCACACACACACACAGACGCAAACACTTCCCACTTACACACTGGCAATTCAGAGTCTCTAATTAAAAAAATGTTGGACTGTAGAAGAAACCAGAGTACCCGGAACAAACCCACGCTGACATAAGGACAACATGCAAACTCAGTAAAGTCCTCAGATTTTAACCTGGAACCTTATTGTTGTGATGCTCCTGTGCTGACCACTTGACTACCATGTTGTCCGAATGCTAGACATTTCATTCATAATTCTGCTTAAAAAGGGGATAAATAACTAAATCTGCCAGCGGTGTTTCAATTTTGCTGCGCCAGACACTGGCAACTCGTGACTGATACTATGATGACGTGATGTATTTTATTCAATTGATAAAATAGCACACACAGCAGCTTCTCATGAATGACAATGGAAGTGGATGAAAGCAGCTATCCAGTCAGTTCAGTGCAGCCACTTTGACAGATACTGCAGCCTTATAATGATTTTCAGTGATGGGATGTTAAACCGAGGAGCCTTCGCATGGCTGACACGGGGGGCTTCGAGCAAAGGTCACAACCATAAAACAAACACAGGGCGGGCGGCATCATCATCAGAGCGCAATGGGGGAGGCAAGCAACGCTAAGTGCCACGTGAGGTGAAAAACAGAAACTTGATATACATTAAGATAAAATCTGTGGGAGGAGTACAGCGCCACTAATTAGGTCATTTATACAATAAAATTATCCACCGCTTCAGGGAGGTTTTTCATGGTTAATGTTCTCTCCTCCTCCGGCAGTCTTGGTTATGTGCTGTCAAGGGTCTGTGTGTGCCGCACGACCAGAGCCCCAGCACAAGCTTGATAGGAAGCGTTATGACGAAAGCAATTTCCATAGAGACAGCCCTGCTTGCCCGCCTGTCTGCAGAGTGACCAGCCACAAATGTGTCTTTATTTTGATACTGTGACTGATTGCAATTACAGCACCAGGCAATTCCTGTCCCTAATATAATCCACAAAATCATATTACCACTTGAAACGTAAACACGTTCGGCTAGTCTACACAAATACAATTTTCACACTCCCAGGCGAGCTAATAAGTCCTTCAGGATCAATAACAGGTTCGATTACTCTTTCTAATAGGTTTTTGGGCCCATGATGGTTATTTATGGTGAGGAAAAGGTCATACAGATGCAATTACAGACTATTTAGTTGTCTATCTCAACAGTGCCATCATGTGTCCAGTCAGCCACAGATGGAGAAGCAAACAGGAATGCATCCCTTAATTTCTCTATACTGCCGAGATGGTATACTCACACAGGTGGGTAAGAAAAAGACTTCAAAAAGAAACTAGACTCGCAGCTTAGCTGCAAACTCCCATTGCCATTATGATAACATATGCAGTGAGAACCACAAACCAGAAACAATATTTTATCATAAATTAGAGAAGTACCCTCTATTAAACAGATCAAATTCTAAAATCAAGTTAACATTAAGCATTAAGAAAGAACATGTAAACACAAGATTTCATAAAAACTGCTTGACAGATTTTTTTTCCAAGCTGTCTCTTCTTTTCCGCTCTTCTAGCTTATAGTAATTAATGTTAAGAGTGTCAGTCCCGGGATGATTGTCTCCTGGTTTGTCCTGTCACTTGTATTACCCTGCTTCCCTCAAGGGTTTGTTAAGACCACCAAACCATCAGCTCTTAACATTTTCTATTAGCATTGCCACACTCCTCTGCACTCATTAGTGTCAACACAGTGAGCAGACGCTGTGGTAACCACCTGTTGGGACACAGAGCTCAATATCTATCCACAGTGTAAATCAAGACGCATCCCTGGTAGTTTTAATCATCTGGCCGCTCGACCTTTTCTCTGTTTCACACAAACGACAGGGGTGTTTAATTCATGCCCCCTCAAAAAGAAGCACTGCAGCATTTGAATCCAGCTGATATGATCACAGTTTCAGCATCATTATCTTACCTTTCATTTGTGTTGGCTGGCAATGCAGCAAGGATCTCTCTCTCTCTTTCTCTCTCTCTTTCTCTCTCTCTCTCCGTCAGAAGTCCACTTATCATGAAAGATATCCTCCTCCTCTGCGACCTCTCTCAGCTCCCCTTTTTTGTTCTCTCTCTCTCTCTCTCTCTCTCTCTCTCTCTCTCTCTCTCCCTCTCTCTCTCACTGTGAGCCTCTCTGTGGCGTAGAGGGAATAAGACTGCTGCTGCCACAGGTGGCAGGAGCTACAGATGCAGCGGCCGCATCATGAGTTGGACGCACGGCACAAAGAAAAGGACGACAGGAGCAGCTGCAGTAGGTTAATCAGACATAGCAACATGTGGTTGCAAAAAACTGTTTCATTTATTCTCCCTCCTCCTGCTCTCCCTCTTTCCCCTCCCTTTAGATGCTGGAGTTGGTGGGCTTAGAGAGAGAGAGAGACAGAGAGAGAGAGAGAGGGAGGAGAGATAGGGAGGCTGAGTCAGAGGGTCCAGTCCTTCCAATAAACATACCCCTTCTCATTAGATGTGCATCCAAAGCATCAGCACCACCCACTCGCTACAGCCCTCCCTGACGTTGATGACAACGGGAGCCATTCAGGTACAACTGAGGACCAAGGTACATGACATGCACATGACAAGCAGTGTGAAGAAAAGGGGGTTTGAAGGAACAGATGGGTGGCAATATCACCTACGTATAATCTCTCTCTCTCCATCTCCCTCCTCCCTCCGGGGTGATTTAGAGGCTCTTAATGCTTTAAATCAAATGTGGGTGTTTGGCTGTCTCTGTGTTTTGTGATCACTCAGTTTGATCCATCTGTTTTCTTGTGAGGTTACAGAGCACAATTAACATCTTGTTTATAGTCATTTTGGTAGCTGCTAGAATCTAGATGGTGTCTGTCTGTCTGTGTGCCTGTGTGAGTGAGTGTGAGCGTGAGTGTGAATGTGTAAGGGGGTGGATTGGCTCAAACTCAACATCCGCCTCCAAATTGAATCAACCTGCAGCCAATAAAATACTGTGCACTCCACCACCTCCATCCCCTCCACTGTCTGTTTCTCAACCTCAACACAGTCACACAAACACCCACAGACACACACACACACTCACACATCCATTCGTATACAAGGAGGGGTAAGGTTATGAGGTTTAATTAAGGATGAAATATAAAGAAATAGAGCAAAAAGCATACTTTGATAAAAGATAGAAGTATGGTTTAAAAAACTTTAAAAAAAAAAAAAAAACATGCCAAGGGAAGGCCAGAATGAAAATAAGTACAAAAATAAATATAAAACTTGAACAGGAGCAAAGATGCAGGGAAGCAAGGAGCAGGGTGAACACAGAGTAAAAACCAAGCAGCAGCACAGGAGAAGAAACAGACAGCAGAACAGGAGCCACAGACAAACAATCAGATAAGAACAAAACAAAAAGATAAGACTTGGATGAACAAGCATACAATCAGGAAACTTCTTCCAAAAAACCCATATGTATATATGTCACACATATATAATCCAGTCTTGGTTACTGTTGACCTCATTCGGGTTAGTATATAACTCAATCATTTCCAGCCCTTTATGAAACACTGCCCTGCACATTTGAGATGTTTTCTGTTCCAAAGCACCTGATCAAATTGATCGGCCAATCATCAAGCTCTGCAGAAGCCTGATGACGAGGCACATCATCTGGGCCTGTTTTAAAGTTATTTTTACTGCAAAAAAAGAAGACTTTACCTTTAACTCTCCAACCACATACATACAAATCAGTGATGAAAGTAATCACATTTGCAATTCTGCTATAAATAACACCTTTATTTATTCATTTATTTATTCACAGACAAGGAACATGATAAAAGAAATAAAAATGTCATCTGAATATGAGCATGATTTACTTCAACTCATACAGATTAGTACTTAAAGCATGGCATGAATAAGGGATAAGGGGTGAAATTATATACAATTTTTGTTTTAAAACATATCTCTCAAAAAACATTACACAAAATACATTTTCAAAGATTTTTTTTCTTCTCAAGATAAAGTGAATTCAATTTCCTCTGTCGGTTAAAATAGCTTATTATGTGATGGTTTAATGTGGACAGTGTGTGATGGGTGTGTCAGCAGGTTCACTCTTCAGGGTAATAATGGGGAATACACCGGTGCCTTCAGGTGCCCTGATAAACCTCGTAAATATAATAACCCTAATCAATCAAGCTAACAAATTAAGCGTTCATATTTTGTTCTGAAAACAATACATAAACAGAAAATAGTGAAATAAATAAGGACATATTTTTCTCATGATAACCGTACAAATGCAACGACAGACATGTATTTTTAATGAATTCGCGTATGGATACGAGGGTCATGTCATCTAGAAGTAGTGGTTTTCTATAATTTTTCTGCGACCTTTTAGTGCAAGCTGTGCAACGGAATTCTAATTATTGTTAGATGTTTATTTATGGTCATAAAAATCAAGCATTTCTCTGCCACGACACGTGTTGGAGCGGTCGTGTGGCGTGTTTTCCGACCGTCGTGAAGGTAGCAGCGGTGGTGTGGTCCAGCGGGTTGCGGTTGGTCCGGGTCAGCGGCACGTAGTCCCCTCACTTGGACGTACATCATTCACGCTGACATCAAACTTTTCTTTTGGGTGAAAGTGTCGTTTCTTCTCGAAAGCACAACTACTGGTGTCTGACAATGTCTGCCACCGACTCGTGGGCGGCTGCAGTCGACGTACAGGAGGCGACCAAACCCTCCGCACAGGTAAAACTTTTGGAAGGTTTAGATCAACGAGGGGAAATGAGGGGGGGTGGGGGGCTCCATCGAACCCTGTTGCTCGTTAGCTGATTAGCTTGATGTGCTACCGAGCCGCTGTTGTCATGGTCCTCAACATGGCTTTCTAACTTAGTCCTGAGCTGACAAACTTCATCCCTCCACTGTGTTAGATGGAGCCCGTGAAAAAGGGGGAGCGAGCCCGACCTCCACGAACCGTGAGGGGAGACATTAATGGTACAGTTGGATAAAAAAAAACTTGTTCTTTTTTAAGTTTGTTTTTTTTTTAGTTGTGCAGCATGCGTTTTATAACGGTCGCTTGCACCTGTGCAGGCAACGTCGTGCCGGAGAAGGGCGAAAATGGAGGCTGGCGCAGGGAGGAGGAGAGTGTGGACCTGGCGGAGCAGTCCCTGCTCAACAAGCTGATCCGCAGGTCCCTGGTGCGGAACAGAAACCAGGTGGAGGTCCTGCAGAGGGACCCCACCTCTCCTCTCTACTCCGTCAAGACCTTCGAGGAGCTCAGGCTGTGGGTTTGAGGCCACACAGCACTATGTTTTCACTACGTCCCCAGGCATCATCACACCCTCTCCCCGCTGATTCTGATTTTATGTTGCTGTGTTTAACAGGAAACCTGAGCTGCTGAAGGGGGTCTACGACATGGGTTTCAACAGACCATCGAGAATCCAAGAGAACGCCTTGCCCATGATGCTGGCACAGCCGTGAGTTACTTTAATTTAATTTTTTTATTTTTTTTTTCAGTGAGTACAGGTCACTGAATTGTGACCTATATCGGGGTCAAATGCAGCTATGATTGCTTCAAGGTTATTCATGTAAATCCCCCCCCCCCCCCTATATTCCAGTGTGATAATGGTTCCAGAGATAACTGTAGTGTCTGCAAGGTCTTAAAAAGTCTTAAAAAGCCTGAAGTGCAACTCTATGAGGTATTACATTTTGTGGGTATTCACGCTCTTTCCACGTAGTTTGACTGCAGAAAAAGTTCTGGTGTATTTTTGGTGAATAACTGAGAACCAGAGAATCACGTCTTGTGATCAAAGGTATATTGTAATAAACTTTGCCTCTGGTTTGATTTATTGCCTTTGTGGTTGTGCTTTAGAGACTTAATTGAAAACTCATTTTTAGTCAAAGACGTGTTGCTGAATACAGCTTGAAACTGTAATGAGTTTTTCAGTCGATTTTAATAACTTTAAGACTTCTTAAAGACACTTCAAAGAAAACTTTAAGGATTCATTGGAGATACACTAGACAACTTCACAATACAACTTTGGATTCCGAATTAAATCCCTGTGGAGGGCATGACTTGTCAAAAGCAAGGGTGGCACATCTCATAGTAGACTCATGATCCATGTCTTTTTTGTTTGCTCATATGACATTGGTAAAGAAAAGTAGCTGCGCAATTTCCCAGCAATAACATCAACACCACCTTGGACTCTGCCCAGCATGAAGTGTGCTTTGTGGCCCATTAAGTTAGAAATAAATCCAAATATATTCCTGTGCAAGTTTATTCACTGAGAACCTTAAATGTTGACTAGTTAAAGCTCAGAAACATGACTATTGCTTTTCCCTCATGTGAAAGTAAGCGGATTTTTTTTTATTATTTTTGTTTTTTAATTAGTGGAGTGTATGAACCACATTTCAGCAAGAATATGCAAAGAAATGAGTAAACCACCAAGACGGCACATTTGCTCACAGTGAAAAAAACGCTCGAACAGTTTGGCACGGGTCCAAGGTGAAGTTTATTCACACTTCTGATAAATAAAGAAGCGCATCCATCAGGTAATGTTAATGTTCATTTGTTGCTCTTCCGTTTTTACTGTTGTAAAAACATTAAAGCAAAGAATGTACAACAGTAGCTTTACAACACCACGTTAGAAAACCCAACCTAAAATGTCGCGTTTCAACACGAGCAAAACGCGTCTGGAGATAGTGGAACCTGAGAAAATCGGAGGATTTTCTGCTCTTGTGTCTGACGTAAAGTCAGCACATGGAGGAGCAGTCAGTCCACTGGGATTGATTGGTTCTCACTTGGATTGATTGAACACAATCAGCCATTAAATGCGCAAGCCCCCACTTCAGAATACCTCTGAGTCAGTCTAACTTCAGTAGCTCTTAATCTCTCATTCCCTATTCTAAATCCGATAAGGGCATTAATTAGATTTGAGACGGAACTGAGATTTTTATTTGTTCTTACAACCCCAATGGGAACATTTAACCAGGGCCGTAATGATCATTTTCAGTAAATACAGTCATTTTATGGTGGAATTGTTTAGTGCGTAGAAACGGTTAAACAAGGTCCACGTCCATCCAAATTCTGAAGTCACCTAGATCGGTCAACAGTCCAGTTTGAAATGTGGTTTGATTAATTATGCGACTGGTGCAGTCCTCACTGAGCACACTTGCTTTGCGTGCAGACCTCAGAATCTGATCGCCCAGTCGCAGTCCGGCACAGGCAAAACCGCTGCCTTCTCCCTGGCCATGCTCAGCCACGTCAACCCCGACGATAAGTGGACCCAGGTAAGCATGGGACGCAGTCTGCAGAGCCAGACCGGGCTCCGCATTCAACATGACACGCCTCCTCTGAGTAAGACCTGCTCCGTGCCTCCAGTGCCTCTGCATCGCCCCCACGTACGAGCTCGCCCTGCAGATTGGACAGGTGATCGAGCAGATGGGCAAGTTCTGCCCCGATGTGAAGTTGGCCTACGGCATCCGGGGAAACAGACGTAAGCGCGTCTGACCGTTGCTGTAATTGTGCCTGCTGGAGTACGTAGACGAGCGTTCGACCTCCGTCCTCAAGAAGAGCTTTGTCGGGCGGTGTGACGTTTTCTGCTTTCAGAGGAGCGAGGCACCAAGCTGCAGGAGCAGATAGTCATCGGGACCCCGGGCACCATCTTGGACTGGTGCAGCAAGTACAAGCTCATCGACCCCAAGAAGATCTCCATGTTCGTGCTGGACGAGGCAGACGTGATGATCGCCACGCAGGGACATCACGACCAGAGCATCCGCATCCACAGGTGGCCGGGCCGGGCCGACCCAGCCCACCGGCGATGACACCCCTCACTGTCGAGCTGCTCCACCGCTGTCTCGTTGACACCCTGCTTACCGTAACCCTCTCGTCTCCCCACCCGTGCAGGCAGCTGAGCAAGGACTGTCAGATGCTCCTTTTCTCCGCCACCTTCGAGGACTCGGTGTGGAGGTTCGCCGAGAAGCTGGTGCCCGACCCCAACGTCATCCGGCTGAAGCGCGAGGAGGAGACGCTGGACACCATCAAGCAGTTCTACGTGGTCTGTAAGGACAAGGAGGACAAGTTCACGGCCCTCTGCAATCTGTACGGCTGCCTGACCATCGCACAGGCCATGATCTTCTGCCACGTAGGTCTCTAGTTTTCGTACAAGCGACTGAATCTGGTTTGAGGAAAGCCTGGAGGTCATTTTTTTGTGATTTTGGAGTCATACAAAGTGGAGCACATCACTAATTCAGTTATATAGACACCCCCGACACCCACACACGTCAGGTTTCTCATCAAATGATTTCAAATTATCGCATCGATGCAATTTAGGGTGACACTAAAATCCTTGTCAGTGATCCAATCTGCCAAAATTATGGGTTGTGCTTGACTAACGTGGTCATCAATCAAGATATAAATATGAGTACCAAAAATGGGTTTTTGACTCCTGGTTTGAACACGGCCTGATACACTGACGTAGGTCGCATGTGACATCACACCGGACGAACTTCAAGACCCTCCCTCGACGGTCTGACCCAACCCGGCCCTTGCGCCCCATTCATTCGACGTAACCAGTGTAATCCAGACAGAAAATTCCATTTCCAGACCCGCAAGATGGCTGCTTGGCTGACTTCGACCCTGCACAAAGAGGGCCACCGGGTGGCGTTGCTGAGCGGGGAGATGACGGTGGAGCAGAGGGCTGCCGTCATCGAGCGTTTCCGGAACGGCAAGGAGAAAGTGCTGGTGACCACGAACGTGTGCTCCCGGGGTAGGTGGGCCCATCGCGGAGCGACCAGAATCATCTGTCCGCCCAGCTATTATCTTACCTGCCGCGCACACAATGGTGCAGCGGGGTCTGATGGGGCCTCTCACAGCATACAGGGTACAGCCCTTACAGATCGCAGCTGTACAGCCTCTACTCGGCCTTAGTGCATGTTTTTGGACTATAGAAGGAACCTGGAGGAAACTTCCTCAGACATGGGGAAAGTTCTGCGTAGATTCTTGTTTGTCTGGGTCATCATTCCCCAAGGAGTTGTAGAGTCATGGCAGGGGTCACACGGCTCGTCCCGGAGGCTTCTTCCTCAGCTCTTCGGGTTAAACAGAGCCAGTCCAGCTGCCACGATTCTTCAATGACATGCAAAACTCCACGTAAAAAGGTGCCCGTAAGTACGTCCAACTCCATCTGCGTTTCAGGCATCGATGTGGAACAGGTGTCCCTGGTGGTCAACTTTGACCTCCCCGTGGACATGGACGGCAACGCGGACAACGAGACGTACCTCCACCGGATCGGCCGCACGGGGCGCTTCGGCAGACGCGGCTTCGCCGTCAACATGGTGGATTCCAAGCACAGCATGGACATCATCAACCAGATAGAGATGCACTTCAGTACGCGTCCGCTTCGTCTCGGGTCCCACAATGAAGCACAAATGTACGGCAGGTGGAAATGACTTTGTTTTTTGTCTCTGTGCCTCCCCACCTGCAGACAGAAGGATCAACAAGCTGGACACCAACGACCTGGATGAAATGGAGCAGCAGTTGAGCTGAATGGCCCCGACGCCGGCGCAGTTAGACGTTACCTCACGTGCCTTGAGTTCTTTCAAGAGTTTCCATTCTGTTGTTTACAAAAGAAAAAGATCCATACTAATGTTGATCATACGAGTTTTCCTTTTTCCAAGTTGCGGCTGTCTCTCGGAGACAAAAAAAAAGAAAAGCAGCCACTGGGAGGGTGGGGTGGTATTATCACGGGTGGTTTGCAGTGTTGTTGATTTGCTGAAGTGTTATTAACGCAGAATTGGTGGGAGATGAGACCCTCTCAGCCACTGATGTTTTGAAAAAGCTTGAGTTCTTAAATCCCCTCTGAGAGGAATAAATCTATTGTTTTTCTTTCAAACTAAATGCAACCCTCTAATTTACTGCACTTTATTGTGTGACTTGTGTTTTGAATAAATATTTCAGAGTGTGCAGAATTTGTTTTGTTTTTTTTCAACATTCTGGTATTTGGCTTTTATTGTAATGGTATTGTGAGTTATCAGTATGTTCAGGTTATCAAACCAGGAGCCTCTGTGTGTAGAGAGTAAATGTATTTCATCCAGTCCCTGTCCTGGGTGAACTTCACCGTGCTCCAGGATCATCTGGGATGGGCTTCTTGTCAAGTACGCCTCAGGCCATATCAAAATTGACTGCAGGCAGTTTTAGTCCCCTCAGGCTGGATTTTCAGCACACCTGATCTATACTAATGATTCAACAGCTGCAAGTCTGTATATCAAAACACAATCACGAGGTTCAATTCAATCAGGTTGAATTTTATGTCAGAATTGTCTGAACTCGGGGCAGCAGCTGCTGTGAAGTAGTGCATGACATGATTTAAATTTATGTTGACAACCTACAGTCGTAACAAAATTCATTCTCACTGTCTCATTTGGCAAATAAGAACATGGGGAAAAAATGAATATTTTGACATAGAAGCTATCAGCCTCACAGCGGAGCAGTGGTTACCATTTTAAATGACAAGATGCGATCAAGCCCTGTGCAATATGTGTGACCCTGGTTGGCTCTAGACTAGCTTTCATGTTACAAGGTCTGCTCTAGATTTGTCTCCCGATGTTAAACTAGTCATGAACAGGGGGAGATTTCATTCTCATTCATGCTCCGTCACACTGTCATTTTGCAGGATGCACAGTACCGATCTGCTCACAATGCCGCACTGGGTCAGGGTCAGGTCCATGTCTGTGAAGGTCCTGCGCGGCACCTCCATGGTCTTAATGGAAGCATCTCCGTACTCGGCTCCGTAGTTTGCCTCTGCACTGGCTCTCACCTTAGCCAGGGTGTCTGTGGGCTCGAAGCGCTGCTCAAACCTCCTCCCACATGGCGCCCGCACAGCTAAGAGCAAGCTGCCAGAGGTCCTGCCATCTGTGACCACTGCTGGGGTGAGGCCAGCGGGCGGAGGACTGTGGAGCACGTCAGCCCTGGTGGCCTGCTCAGAGTTACAGTTGTGGCTCACAGCTGCCTGGAGATCTGGCTCCTCCATAGGTCCGTGCCCGTGGGTCAGGATCGTATCATCTCCCAAGCTCAGCTGAGAGAGGTGCTTCTCTAAGCCTCTCCGTGGACTTACCCCCGCCGGTCCTTTTTTAATGGAGGGAAGCACCTTGTACTTGTTCAAGGACTGTGGTGGAGCAGCGGGGGCGTGGTGCAGCATCTGCAGAACTTCATCCTGGCTCAGCTGGCTGGTCTGGTACATGACAGGCTGGGACTGGGAGCGGAGGTGTCCCTCTGGCCTGCTCTGCACAGGACAGTCTGGAGACGCAGGCAGTCTCTGGACACTGTCCGAGTCGCCTGTGTATGAGGTGGTGTTTACCGCAGGTCTGCTGCGTCCTTTGGAAGACTTGGGCCTTGTCAGATGCATCGAGGAGCAGCTGTTTGAAGAATGGGAACAGTGTCTGTTGTTTCTTCAGTCCTATAGGAAGGGGGCAAAGCACAGCAAGTTAGAGAAGTTAGTATAATTCAGCTGCCGAGACTCCCTGAGGAGCAGTGTTACTGGCATGGAATAAAAAGATTAAAATACCGTTACTTTTGAGTCCCTTTCCACGCAGTTATACGGTCAGAGCAGGAAGTGGCTTTCCTCAGCGTCAGAACGGTTGCCATAGCAGTCTAGTTGCCTTGACAACGATTGGTGGCCGAAGGTGGGGAGACCCCTGGTGTTCGAAGGGCGTCGTTGCATGCTGTACAAACACGTGTTTGCGTCACCACGTCAACACGTCTTCTCCCATCACAGTCTCTGCTTTATAAGCAATTGATTCCCGTGAATTACTTATTCAATTATTCATGTTGCGGCTGTAAGTGGAAGACTTCCTAGCTTTATTGCTTCGCTGAATTGCTAGTGAATGGCAGCTACTCCAGCCATCACTGGAGTTTTATTTAACCGCAAATAATTCAAATGTTATGGGTTTAATCTTGAATTGATTATATTTTGGGTTGGTGTGGTAGAACCTTTGCCTCATAAGATGGTTAAAAGTTTGCGACCCAGGGTGGAGTGCTGATGGGACTTTCTGAGGGCAGTTTGCATGTTCTCCCTGTGTCTGGGTGTTGTTTTTGTTTTTCTTCTTTTTTACCAGGTATTCTACCTCCAACAGGCCAAAAGCAATGATGAGGTGGATTGAAGACTCGAAATTGCTCAGTTCCCAGAATTCCCCAGGTGTGAGAATGAGAGTGAATGGTATGTTCATGTTTACATCCTATGATAGATTGGCAGCCCTCCAATCCATTATCTTACTCAGTGTGTACCTTAATGGTGTCCTTGGGGGTCTGCTTGTATCCATCCTGACATAAATGAGGGTGAAGGAAGAGACTACATCCTGGGTAGATCTTCAGTTAATCACAGGGCACACCCATTTTGGCTCTTGCATGCACTCCCACATTCTTACATTACAGGGCAATTTAGAGTCTTGCCTTAACAAGCATGTACTTGGACTGAGAGAATACCCATACATACATACATGGGGAGAACATGCACACTCCACACAGAAAGACCTTTTGGATATCATTTTGCTGTGAGTAGACAGCGCTATCCACAAAAACACCATGCAGCAGAACCCTACCACACCCACGGGTATGAAGCAAATCAAGATGAATGATATCAACACAACATCACCTCAATCAGTCAAGTGACTTTTTATTATGCTGTGGTGAAATGTATAGAAAATATACATAGTACAGTACATTCTTGTTTCACAATATACCAGACTTCATATAAAGAATTTATTTTTAAATCAGGTATAAATTAAAAAAAACAATTAATCAAATACAGTGGATTGAGGCCATGGTATTTCCATACAAGCCAAATTCTGATTACCTAGCTAATGAAATGAATTCTGATTGTGTGACAAGAGCATTAAGCTCATAGCCCTAGAAATTATTAATTTCAGTGATGGAACAGAACAATTTTGCCACACAATTGGTCATATTTCCTGAAGTTCAACCACACAAATATCACATATTCAGTGTTTTTTTTCTTCATAAAAATTATTTCATCCATGTCCTGATTCTCAGAAGAGTCACAGATAAATGTTTCATCAAATTTAAACTTGTTTTAATGTTCGTTGGGAAAGTAAGCAACTATGAGGCATCACTGTTGTTCCCTTCTCCGAGAAAAAATACAAAACAAATACATTTCAAAACTAAAAACAGAAAAGACTCATTCTCACATTGATCATTCAGTAGAACAAATTCAAAAGATCAACATGCAACATCACAATTAGCAGTAGTTAATGTGTGATAAACACAGATAATGCAGTGGGTAAAGAGTGTGGTCAGTGACATGAAAATTATTTCAAGGAATGCACAGCATTTAAACTCAAACAGGAGTAATAGCTAGCATGACCAGGGACAGGTTGTACATACTTAATCATCAGATTAACGTTCAGATTACCAAATAATAGCACTTGATGCTTTCTATGGTAAGTCAAGTAGGTTTTGCTGGGCATAAAGGTCCTCTGTGATCTGGTACACCTCAGAGATGAGAGGCAGTGCCTCACCCAGCATGGCCACAGCCTGCTCCGGGGGGCCCACATTCATCACCTCTAAGAAAGCCTCACGGCCTGGCAGCACACAGAAAGCCATGCCCGCAGCTTTACGGATCACCCAGGCGTGGTGCTGGGAGAGGGACTCATTGTAGGCCTCTGCACACATGACAGACGTCTTGCCATCCTCGTTGCTGGTGCGAAGGCGCTCCAGGAACAGCTCCAGCCACCTCAAGGCGCGGTGGAGCCTCAGCAGAGTGCGGCAACCCGACTCGGGATGACTGCCTTTCTTGGTCAGGTCCACCAGTTCATTCTCAAGCTCATACTTCACCATTGACTGGATCGTGACATAGTGAGATCCGTTTTCTCCTTCCAGGTAGCCGACCAGGACCTTGATCTTGTTGACAGCATCCTTGGAAATGAAGCCAAAGACACTCCCCAAGCTGTTTAGGAACCTGTTAGAGGGATCAACTCCTGTCAGCAAAGTAAATGACTCGCCGAAGGCTGACATTTCAAGCATAGGCTACATTCATTCAATACATGCCAGCAGACTTTACAGTAAGACACTCACTTGACCAGACCTCGCCAACCCGCGACGTAGTGTTCAAGGTAGACTTCTTTGTTTTCAGACAAGCACAGCTTGAAAGTGTCGAGCACCTCCTGTAAGCTGAACTTCTGCTCTTCAGATGCGACTGGAGCAGCCATGGTGTTTACCTGGCGAGCCACCGGAGCAAAGCAACAAATGAATGAACGCAAATGAGTACGTGGCTGAACACGAGCTGCGAGTACTACGGAGACGTAAGCAGCCAGGTAGAAAGCGAACACATTACCTGCGAGAAGACGTGGAAGCGAAAGAAAAATAAAGCATCTCTCCTCGTCTTGACAGGTTATTCCTGTTGTAAGCTGCAGCGACTGCGCAGACGCGGACCGGGAAATGGCGGAAATGAGTGGTTGCCCTTTTCACAATAAAAACGCAAGCAAATGGAAGCTGCACTGTAGCCTCACGGAATGAACTAACACAATGTACCGTTTGACTCAATATATATGTTTTGTTTGTGAGTGCCACATATAGAAAGAAAAACGGAATCTACACGCTATAGTGTTTTACTAGAGAGTTTTATTTTGAATGATCTTCCTGGAAGTCGTCACCGTCTGTTGCAATTAGCATGACATCTGTACACACCGTCGACTCACATGCATTCAAGTTAGATAAATATCTCTCTGTAGTAGGTCAATTTATCGGCTAACAGGGGTGCCGGTCATTTATCAGAAACAAAACTAGACCGACCTGATGTAAAAACATGCCTGAAATTAAAGTCACACCACTGGGTGAGTAATGATGCAGAGGTTAGCACTTAGCACACAGATGCTAATTCTGTCAACAATAAATGGGACTACGCGGTAGATCTCGTGTATATACCAAATGTCTGGCCCAGTTTGATCGGTAATAACTTGTGCATGGCTCATCATTTGGGTTGGAAACGGCTTGGAAGTTTCTCTCCTCACTGGAAGTGGCCTTTGTTAGCTGGTGAAGCTAACCAGTGATACCACTGTGAAGTATTGTCCAAGTTTCTTCTCAACTTTCCTGCTCTCTCTCCAAGGTGCTGGACAGGATGTCGGCCGCAGCTGCATCCTTGTCTCGATTGGAGGCAAAAACATAATGCTGGACTGTGGAATGCACATGGGATACAACGACGATGTGAGTCAATTATTTATCAGACAAGAAGATGATACTGAATGTTCAGTCCTGCATGGAAGATGTACACATGAATAGAAGTGGCTCAGGCCTGTGTGTGTATGGAATGGGGAAATGACAGACACAAGGTGATGCTGGCCTGTTACTGGTCAGCCAGAATGGCTCACCACCACACTGAAATCTCAGATTAAAATGAAACAATGCATGCATCCATTAGCTTACCTGCTTACTGCCTAATAGTGTCTGATCCAGCAAGGGTTTGCTGGATCTGCAGCACAGTGACGGCAGGGAATACACCTACACACCATACAGCCTTAACGTTTATGTGTTTGGACTGTGGGAGGAAAGAGAGACACCCAATGAAGTAGAATCCAGGTCCTACAAAACATCATGCTGCCTCTCTGACCAATCATGTTACAGAATAAAATGCAAGAAATTATGCCACTGATCTTTGTGGGGCAGTACAGCTGCAGTATGTGCAACATCCTATGAATTTTTCTTGCAGCTAAGTGGCAAGACTATTTACCTTGTCAGCACAAAAATGACTACTAAAATGGTACAATTAATCAAATAGTTTATGTAGAGAACTCTTTAAATTATTCTTTTATCACAAAAAAAACTTCTCTTGGCGAAGATGTCATGTTGGATATTTGAATATATAGTCGAGGAATTTCAGTTGTTGGGAAGCAGCAACGCAAGCCTTCATATATATTTATATATATATATATATATATGTATATATAACATTCAGAATCTCAAATAAAATCATTCACTGAGTTTTAACATGTTGTGGGAATTTTAAGAATGATTGCTTACAGTGTAAACCTGTTATTTATATTTATATTTCTTTGCAGAGACGATTCCCGGACTTCTCTTATATAACCCAGAACGGTCGTTTGACAGAATTTCTGGACTGTGTGATCATCAGGTTTGTTAATGTCCTCTGCCCTTCATCACTCTCGGCTACATAGAATCTGTAAGTAGAACAACCCGCTGTATTTATATGGCCACGTCTTTTCCTCTGGCAGTCATTTCCACTTGGACCACTGTGGTGCTCTGCCCTACATGAGCGAGATGGTCGGCTACGACGGACCCATCTATATGACCCATCCCACCAAGGCTATCTGTCCCATTTTGCTCGAAGACTTTCGGAAGATCACAGTCGACAAAAAGGGGGAAACCAACTTTTTCACCTCGCAGATGATCAAGGACTGTATGAAGAAAGTGGTACCTTTGAACCTCCACCAAACTGTGCAGGTGCAGTGCCCAGACATCCACCTGTTAATCATTTCTGCACCAGCTGCTTGTCCCTTTTGATGACAAATCAAGCTGTTTCTGTTGTGCTGCTGGCAGGTGGATGATGAGCTGGAGATCAAGGCGTATTATGCAGGTCATGTCTTGGGAGCTGCCATGGTGCACATCAAAGTGGGATCAGAGTCTGTGGTCTATACTGTGAGTGTAAACAAGCCTGCACTGTATCAGACTCACTGAGCTCGACAGCCAGAACCTCAGAGTAACCTCTTTTTCTTTTCCAGGGTGACTATAACATGACGCCCGACAGACATTTGGGGTAAGTGGTTTAATGGCCATGTGCTGGAATGCCTGCATACAATGTCTGCACGGTTTTCTCATCCTCATGTTGCACCGCTGCAGAGCTGCGTGGATTGACAAGTGCCGGCCAGACATCCTCATCTCAGAGTCGACCTACGCCACCACCATCCGTGACTCCAAGAGATGCCGAGAGAGGGACTTTCTGAAGAAAGTGCATGAAAGCATAGAGAGAGGGGGGAAGGTGAGGAGCGTAGTTAAATGCATTTTGTGCGGATGAAGTCAAAAAATGAAAGCAGATTTTATTTTCTAACATCTTCCTGCCATTCTACCAGGTTCTCATCCCGGTTTTTGCCCTCGGAAGAGCTCAAGAACTATGCATCTTGTTGGAAACATTTTGGTAGGTTGTTGTGTTGAAAAACAAACCTGAGAGGCTAATTGCACATCTGTCAGATTTTAGATTTTAAGGACAGGTCAGGGAATATAAAGACATCTGTCAAAGAAGGGAGCAGAACTAGTGTTTCTGTGGAAATAATCATTGTTCTCTGAATGAGTGCTATTACATAAATGCCATTTTTGTTGTTGATAATTGCTGGCTTTCAAATTGAATATCATTATAGAATGTAAAATATGCATTATAATATAAGTGCAGGGCTGCAATATGCGAGGAAAAGTTAATGGCTATTTTTATTCAGTAAGCTTGATAGAATAATGGCGGTGTATGAACTTTTTCCTACACCGTCATTATTCTGTGGCAGCTGATTGGAGCCGCGCTCTAATTACCTCTCCTCCCCAACCAGGGAGAGAATGAACCTAAAGGCCCCAATCTACTTCTCCACCGGGCTGACGGAGAAAGCCAATCATTATTACAAGCTCTTCATCACGTGGACCAACCAGAAGATTCGCAAAACCTTTGTGCAGCGAAACATGTTTGAGTTTAAGCACATCAAGGCCTTCGATCGCTCCTACGCAGATAACCCCGGACCCATGGTAAGCTTAATTATGACTCCAGAATGAAATCTGACTGAACGGCTTCGGGATGGAGACTCGAGTGACTCACGGCGACATGCGCCCTTTCAGGTGGTGTTTGCCACGCCGGGGATGCTGCACGCCGGCCAGTCTTTGCAGATCTTCAAGAAATGGGCCGGTAATGAGAAGAACATGGTGGGTCTTGAGGATGAAAGGAACTGCCGGGCGCTATTAGAAATAATAATACTTTGAAAAATAACAAGTTCTGCTTCTTGTAGGTCATCATGCCTGGCTATTGCGTACAGGGAACAATAGGTCATAAGATCCTGAATGGGCAGAGGAAACTGGAGATGGAAGGGAGAGCAACGGTAAGACAATTCTGAATCCCTTTCATCCTGCTTGTACCCTCTCAAATAAAGACCCAAACTGCAATTAGCCAGCTTTGCCCTCTGGTAATGAAACGCTTTCTGAGCACAGAGCCAGGCTACCTACTTACTCTCTAAGCCAGGCTGCGGGCTCATATTTAATTAAACCAGTGGCAGAGTGGTATTAATCATCTCATCAATCAGGGAGAGTGTAACAGTAACATCATTTTCTTAAAACATCATTAACCATCCATTATCTTAGTAGCCCATGGGGGCCCCATTACAGGACACACACACAGATACACACTCGCACACTCTCCCACCGAGAGGCAATTTTCAAATCTCCAATCAACTCAAACTTCCTTTTTTTTATCTAAAAAAAAACAGACAACACGTAAACTCTTCTGGCTGTGAGGTGACGGCACGAGTGACCGATCCGCCGTGTCCTCGCCTGTAAATTCCCGTTTTAAAATCTGGAAAAAGAACAATAACCAAATAAACGCGAAAGGTCTCGCGGCGGTGACTCATCTTGCTCTGGTTCTTACAGCTGGATGTGAAGCTACAGGTGGAGTACATGTCCTTTAGTGCCCACGCAGATGCAAAGGGCATCATGCAGCTCATCCGTATGGCGGAGCCCCGAAACATGCTGCTGGTGCACGGGGAGGCGGTTAAGATGGAGTTCCTGAAGGGCAAAATCGAGCAGGAGTTCAGTGAGTGCATCCGCCATCCGGCAGACACCTCAGCAATGTCAATCCCCTTAGAAGCAAGTGGGGACAGCACACATTTGGAATGGCGTGAGAAACTCACCTCACACTGCTTTTATTTTTGTGTTTCACCCCTATTTAAAAACGGCAGGCATTGACTGCTACATGCCGGCCAACGGGGAGACGGCCACTGTGACGACAAACCCCAGCGTGCCCGTGGATATCTCCCTCAACCTGCTCAAGAGAGAGATGGCTCTGGGGGGTACGTGTCGCCGTTTTGTTTCCAAGCACCACGGAGGGGAACAGTACGTCTGTGGTCTCCGTGGTTAGAAGCGCACTGTGCTCACCCAGTTTCATTTCCGGCTCTGCCTCGTATGTCCTGACATTTTCGTCGCTTCTGTGTGTGCGCGTGTGTGTGCGTGCGTGCGTGCTTGGCACAGCTAAGATCAGATCAGATCAGATCAGATCATGAGATAAGATATGGAGTGTGTCGACCCCCTCCGGGAAATTTAGATAGTCATCTTGCCCCTGCTGCTTAAATGCCATGACCCAAATGCGCTGTTCTAATGACAGAAGGCGATGGCTCTTCTCTGGGAAGCCCACCTCCTTTTTAATTCAGCTCAGTAGCTCTGGAAGATATTCATATCAGTGATATTCTCCTTTATCCGTCGCTCTGCAACTCGGCAACAAAGCAAAGCCATGAAAATGAGCTTTGATACCAGTTCCAGCAGATTCAATACTCATGAATGTTCTCACAACTGAAAAACCCAAATCAGGGTTATGACAGTTTTAGGTTTTAAATTTTATTTTAGTTTTTATCAGTCTTGACTTTTTCCCTCTAATTCAGTTAGTTTTTATCAGTTCTTAGAGTAGGTTTGCTAGTTACGATTGGTTTCAGTACTAGTTTTAGTTTTTCATACTTTGTCAGGCAGTGAAATAAATCTCAAAAGACAATAATAAATGAGAAATACAAAAAGTAAAATAAATAAATAAACAGTGAAGTGGCACATGGTGCCTCCAACTCCTGAAAAATTGCTTGAGCCAAATAAATTGATCTCATATCAGTCCGACAATAACAAAACAAAGTTTTTTCCATAATTACAATACGTTTTAACACATAATCCAGCTTCCCTTTGTTTCAATTTTTCTTTTAATAATAGTTTTTATCCATTTCAGTTAACAGTTAAGTTTTGTTTAATTCCAGTTTTCGTTGTTTATCGACGATAATAACCCCGACCCAAGTCTCCGCTGGCGTGTTAAGGTCTTTGGTGATTTTGTCCTCAACCCTGCAGGTCCTCTCCCCGATCCCAAGAAGCCTCGCACCATGCACGGAACCCTGATCATGAAGGAAAACGTGAGTCCGCCGTCACCATCCGCCAGGGCAGGGTTCCCCCCGGGGTTGTCACGGTCCACAGGAGATGATGCCCCTCCTCCCTTTCTCTCTCTGTTTTCCTCCGTCTTCTCCTGAACGCAGAGTCTGAAGCTGGTGTCTACGGAGCAGGCCCTGAAGGAGCTCGGCCTCAACGAGCACCAGCTACGCTTCACGTGTCGCGTGCAGCTGCAGGACCCGCACAGCGATAGCGACACGCTTCACCGGATCTACACGCACCTCAAGAGGTGAGGGAAGCAAACGGTGCTGGAGAGGCGCCAGGGAGTGCCCCTCTGGCCTCCACGTATTCCTGTGGGGTCATGCGTCTATTTATGCCTGGACGTCCCATGTCGCTCTCCATCTCTCCACCCCCCCCCCCCCCCCCCCCCCCCCCCCCCCCACCTCAGTGTGTTGAAAGGTTACACCATCCAGCACCTGCCCGATGGCACCGTCATGGTGGAGTCCATCGTCATCAAAGTGTCCTCCTCTGCTGAGGACAGCAACACCAAGGTCCTGCTGTTCTCCTGGAGTTACCAGGTGAGCCGTCCAGCCCGCGGCTGCAGCCACAGGCTCCTCCGAACGGACATTTTCATTTTGGATTTGGTGGCATCTAGTGGTGAGATTGCACCGTGCAGCACACCAAATAAGGACACTTTTGATGGACGTCCTCATGTCGTTGAAAGAGCTTTATGTGGCTGTAAGAGCGTCTTTTGTGTTTAGGGTCTGTTTTATCTTTCCTACTAGGCTCCTGGGGCGGGGGGGGGGGGCTCAGAGTGAAAAGAAACGCATGCAAAACCAAATAAAAAATGAAGTGAATCTGTTACACAACAGCGGACTGTTTCGCAGTACCTCAGCACGTCTCAAACGCTGCATGAAGTTTTGCATAGCAACCTCTGTGGGCTGTGGTTACCTAGATAAAGATCATAAGGTAATCGTTACATCTTCTCAATGTCTCGTGTCCATAAATATATCGATATAAAGGCCTAAGAGGGAAGGCTGGACTTAGGTTCAACACCACTGTTTTTTATTTTTTTACTTTTATTTTGTCAGTTTAGTTGACAGGCTTCGTACATTTCTGTGAGTGAGCCCGAAGTTTGTTTTTTTTTTATCTGTAGTCCCTGAACAGATGTTTCCCTCTCACTGATAAGGCTGTGAGAGTTGAGCAGTTCAGTTCAGTACCGCAGAAAAGGGTGTAAAACACTCTACCTTTTCTCTTAACACAAAGTGTTACGAGAAGCTTGCTTTTAGCAGTGTTTCAGCATTGTTGACATTATCAGCAGTAGAAGTAGATCAAGGGTAGATGTTGCAATAAGGCCGCAGTGCTGCAGGTTTCCAGTTGAGTGCACTTCAGTGACGAGGCTGATCACTGAAGTGCACATTGTCACATACGAATCCTCCCAGATATTCAAAAAGGTCAAATCAGGCGTGAGGCTGTGAATTAGGCGGTGGGCTTCTGCAAAGTTCTGAGGAAACTCTCTGCTCATGAATAATATCATCGACCCTGCCCCCATCCAAGAAAATTACACAAATCAGCCCTTTATCTCTCAAAAGGAACCTTTATTTCCTCAGCATAAAGCAATGTGCTCATGAGGTGTTGTACATGACAAGTGACCTGCCCGAGGTTTACATTAGTCATACAGTCCTGCGAAGAGCCCGGATCAGCCATAAAGAAGTGAAATCACACATGTGGGTCGACAGAATGAGACCTGTGGCTTCTTAACAGGAGGTGAAAGCAAAGAGTGGGGAAATCTGTCTGAACTCAGCTACTGCGTAATGGAAACAGATTTCTCTGGCCTTAACATGCTCCACACTGAGCCAGTGACTCGATTGAAGTTCACACAAACCCTTCCCGATCTGACGAGAAAAACACCAAGAGGTCGGCATCTGTTGCTTGCACGGCGACTACATGCTCAAGTGAGATGCAACATGATTGTTGATATTTTCAGGAGTAGAATGAAGAAATTTAGGGACGTTTCATCATCGCTTTTGTATTACTTGAAGTTATGTTAGTAACAGCCGGGCATAGCATGGACCGTACCTTTCACCTTCACCATGATCTGTGTTAAATGACTAAATGATTGTCAGCCATATCTGAAACAATGAGTGTAAAGTGTCAGTGGTTATTAGCCTGCGGTAACCGTGGCCCTCTCAATGCTTCATTTGCAATCAGTGTCACATGAGCTCTGCCTCAGCCGCCAAAAGTTGTTCAAGCAGAATTATCGCTTTGGTATAAGCCAAAGAAAGGCATCGAAAGTAGCAGCTGCTCCATTTTCTTTTTTTTAGAAATTAGACAATAGCTGTGACATGATGCTCTGCCTGTGTTGTGACCAACTTTCAGTCCTGTTGAAAGTGAAACTGTGCTGCTGTGTAATTTCATGTGATGCTTAATTTTGTTCTGTCAGGACGAGGATCTGGGGAGCTTCCTTTCCAACCTGCTGAAGAAAGGCCTTCCATCTGGACTTTGCTGAAACATCTTTGGTCCCAGCGTTTCCCACTACAGATGGAATGTGTTTTCCAGTCAAGAGAATCAAATTCATCCCTGAAAAGTACAATATTTTGTTTGACATGCACTGTCATACATCATTTAGAGACTGAAATGAACAGAAGACACGCTGCGTCGAGATTTCCTGATTTATTTTGATGTAAAAAGCAAATTTGAATAAACACTTTTTGTAGAAAAGCTGCGTCTTCGCGTCATCACTCAAGTCACATTAACATGGGCCATGAAGCATTTACAGAGCTGCGACCCCTGGAGCCCGTCACTCCTCCTGGTCCACTGTGACGATGTAAATGCCATGCCTCTTCCTCAGTCTGCCGCACAGCCACGTGGTCTTGGACAGTTTCCACTTGCAGTGGCTGGTGGTGACGTAGTAAAGCACGGGGTCCAGGCAGGTGTTGAGGATGACCAGGGCCATGGTGAGGCGCCTGGCGTGGTAGATGACGGCTGCGGCCGTGCAGCTCTGGATGCGCTGCATGCGCTGCAGCAGGTGCAGCAGGTAGACCACATGGTGCGGCAGGAAGCAGAGCAGCGTGATGGCCAGGATGGTGTAAATGACCCTCACGGCCTTTCTGGCCATCCTCGTCTCTATCTTGGAGATGCGCCTGGCGGCCAGAGGGTAGCACAGCAGGATGATCAGGGAGGGCAGCAGGGAGCCGAACGTCAGGCACAGGAAGCTGTACCCCATCAGACGTGAGTGCCACTCCTGTCTGGCGAAGTTCTCAAAGCACCTGCGGGCACCCTGGTCATTCGCCTTTGTTTCCAGAGGGCCCATGAGGACGAAGACCAGTATCGCCACTCCAACTGAACACCAGAGCACCACACAGACGACGAGCGAGCACCAGGGCTTGCGCATCCTCAGGTAAGTGTGCGGATGAACCGTGGCCATGTAGCGGTCCACGCAGATACAGGTCATGAAGCAGATGCTCATGTAGATGTTGGCAAAGAACAGGATGCCAATGATTCGGCAGGCGATGTCGCCAAACTCCCAGTTGTTGTTGTTGAGATGGTAGTGGATCTTGAAGGGTAGAGTGCAGAGGATGAGGATGTCCGCCAGAGCCAGATTGCTGATGTACACACTGAAGGCTGTGCGGGTCCTGGTCTTGAAGGTGAAGACAAAGAGGGCAACCAGATTTCCCGGTAGACCGACCAGCAATGCTAGGATGTAGGTCACTGGGAAAAGGTAGTGTTGGTACTCTGCCGGAGGGTCATTGCAGGTCGTATTCATGGTTGCGGACTTGGTGGTTTGTACAGCGTGGCGAAGTGAAAGTCCTAGAGCTCAGGTCGATTGTCATAAGCGCTGCCGCATAGGTCTGTGGGTTGTCTGTAACTAAAAACACACACACGTTTCCACTTGAGTTTTTCCACTTTAAGTTCCACACTAGATAGAAAGGATTTTAAAACTTGCTCGTCAGTCTTTCAATCAGTCTTTCACATGATGCGGTCGTTTTATAGGATTTTCTTTTTTTCATGACAATTTTGTACTTAGTTTTTTGAGAGCACAGAAAAAGGTGCTCAGGCCGATAATTCTACAGTTGTTTACAACATGCATGTGTTGAAACATTATCATAACTATTAATCATAAACAAATCAAAAACAAAGGAATTAAATCCTGAGCTCTAAATCATTTGTACGATCGTACATGTCTACACTTTAATACACTTCATTTTTAACAATCCCACCGGGGTGAATTCACATTTGCCAGCCACAATAAAACATGTTCACTCACCAGGCTGTGTTGGGACCCTTCTGCCGAGCGCAATAAGTTTACACTGTCTGCTGAAAACTCACGAGATCAAAACTGTTCTTCGCCGCACTTTGTGGGGGCAGATCCTCTGTGTGCAGTGTCTCGCAGCATATGCAAAAGTGCATATGAAGGGGCTGTTCGCTGAAGGTTTCCTGTGTCGGCGCAGTGTAGGTGTAGATTTGAGGGAGGGACAGGAAAACAGTGCGACACTGCACAGAGTCTGTTTTCCTCAACCACCCACCTACCACGCAGAAAAGTGTTAAATATATTTTTGTCTTTGTCAAATGCTTTGTTCGTGGGATGTCTGCTTGTTTGTACTTCCCATTTACGTGTCAAGAGCAACACAAATCACTTCCCCCTGAAGATAAGTCTGAAAAATTCATACTCATGATTCCAGTTTCAGATTCAACACTCGACTGTTTTGATCCAAAAAAAGTTACCCTGACATTTTGTATCATGAAAGGTTAAAGGCTAACTCAATTGTGACTACATTCTGGAAAAACCCCATGTTGGCAGTTGCCAAGTGGTATCACATGTGGGTGCTTCATTTCTAACCTAGGTTTATTTGTAGCATATTATCATTGGGGATCCCTCAGGGCCTTCTACTCAAGTAAGCTAAGTAAATCAGTAAGGCTGCATGTGTGGCTGGGCTTGGATAATCTGATTAAAGAAATTCTGAACCAAAATATCTGGTTAGTTAATTTAATAACACATTCAATATATGTCGTCTCATCTAATTCTTAAATTAAGCCTTCTGTTAAATGCACATTAGTAATGAAAGGGTTGAAACCCTTTTGGACCGATTCAATTTGACTTTTACATCTGTCATTTTGCGGATGGACGTAGTTTTTTCATGCCTCTTATCTGGATAAAACTGTGTAAGGCCACGTGTGTGAACGGGGTTATGCTTAAACCTGTACCAATGTTGGATAATCTGAAGACTGAGTTCTATTCACTTCTAAACTATGGTCTCGCTAATGGATTAAAGCGTCAGTGTGTTAAATGATGAAATGTAAATGTCTGTCTCCTCCTTTCTTCAGATTGCTGCTATCTGGTTTCTGTGTGATAACCTCAGCGAGTCTCTGGAGTGGTATGAAACCAGCAGTGGCTTCGGTTGTATCCTGGCTCACAGCATGCAGCTGGGGTGTTGCCCTTCATCCAAGTCCTGCTAATGAATGCCAAGACCTGCACCGTCTCGACCATCATTCCACTGAGTAATCTAGAATATATGAACTGCTTTTGAGAAGTACTTTTTCTCGGTTCAAAACTGCTGCATGAATAGATTTAGCCTCTTCCTGCGTCATTTGTGTTAGTCCACTGTTCGTGCACTGACCAATGTTTGTACAACTGTTGTCCGTCATTAACATTTTTGAGAGTTTAAGTTTCCTTTAGCTGAGATGGTGTTGGGCAGCGTTCAGAGACATTCCCTTTCTAGTGTGTATCTGCTAAGTAAACTATAAAGTAATATTACTGTATATTTTCATTATTACTTTTTCCGTTACTAAATTATGGAATAATCTTATCATCCTTTATGAATATTCATTTACTTATATGTGCAATGTGCAATTCCATGCAATCCTTGACACTTTGAAAATAATGTATTTTGTTTTGTTTTGTTTTGTTTTTTTATGAATGTCACATACAAATTCATGATACAGAACACCGTAGAAGTTACCGTAGAAACCTCTTTTTATTTCCGTTTAAAACTCAGAAGGGACTTGTTACTTGGATACAACAGAGTGTTGTAACTCAGTTGCCTGTGGGCAACAGCTGCAGCAGGTGGTAGTGGTGGGGATGTCAGGCCTGGAGGACAAGCTGAAGACCGACTGGTCGGAGACGGATCACAGCACTCTCATCATCACCGCCTTCCTCTCCTGCCTGAGTGACACAGAGTGGCACATCCTGTGTGACAGGATGATGGTGTCAGTAAGTACCTCCAGATTAATTGGCTCAAGTTGTCTCAAGTACTCAAGCTGAAGTGACCACCAGTCTTAATGCAGAGTGGCCTGTTTTATTTTGAGTGATATCTGTGATTGGATTGTAATTACTGATGTGCTGACACTCCTGTTTCTTTGGTTTTCCTGGTCAAAAAAAAACGTTTGTGTAACCATAGATATATACAGAGAGCTAGATGCCTCGTCCATGTTGCTCACTTACGCAGTCGAACGTCTGCACATGGCGGCCAACTTGCCACAGGTAGCTCAAAATGGTTTGGTTTGTTAAGAACATCAAATATGTTTCTATGACAGTGCATAGTTGTGTAGAATGTCACGTCCTAAAAAAATTGATTGTTTGAACCCGTTTGTAAACGTTTGTAAATAAGATAAGATAAGATAAGATAAGAGTAGTAACTTTTGTGCAGTTCACTGACCTTACCTCTGTTTACATCAGGCTCCACAGATTCTGCTAGAAAGTTTACTGTGGTGAGATGGTCGACCTGTGCATACACTCTTGACCGCGCCATTAGGCATCTAGCTTTCTGTATATAACTATGAGTGTAACAGCTCTGTGTAAATGTCACAGTGGTTCTCTATAGCCTCCACCTTTGCCCGCCTAGCCACACTCCCCCAGTAAGCCAAGTAGCTTCACCTGGGAGCACACCTGTGTCTTTTCACTAGCAATGAAGAGCTAATATGGATTTATTTGCATTAACAAACAATGGTACAGGCGGTATCTGGGGTAGGGTCAGGTGGGAGAGCACGCTGGATGTTTCCTGCTGCGACACTCCTGATTAATATAACTGCCTCATCATTAGGTCTCTGCTTATTATGCACATATTTGAATCAGGCTTGTTGGGGCATGATACCAGTCAATGACTGGTAGTCATATGACTTTTATTGAAGAAATGCATCAATATATTGCTTTTATATTGACTATAACAAACATTCAGGTGAAGTCTCACCACACTCAAGACCTGTTGTCCCCTCTTATTCTGCACCTCTCTGAGGCTGGGATTGTGACTCCTACACTAACCCATAAAACTCCTCAAATGAAGATATGTCTCTGGTCCTCCAGGCGTGTCCAAGTGAACTGGCTCTGGCATCCCGGAGGATCATCAGGGCCGTGTCTCAGCTGCTTCATCTGAGCATCATGAGGCTTTCTGGAGACCAAGCCAGACAGTGTAAGGGCAAGACTTCTCAGCAAAACAGGTCAGAAAAAGTTCCCAAAGTCTGCAGCATATTTGATGTGACAATAATGATATCAGTGCATGGTTGAAAATGCAGGATTTTACTGCTGCAGCACTACTCTGCTATTCCTTTAACGATAGGTCCATCTGCTGGTCATCTCATTACAAAATTGATTGGTCTGTCACAATTCAGAAAGGGTCCAGTTGCAAAGGGATCCATGCCCAATGCCTGTTTTTTCAAAGTAATTGAAAAAAAATAGATGAAACTTGTGTAGCTTAGACAATACACAAAAGATGGCAATTGATTTTCTGGGAAAACACCTTGTTCTTTCAGCTGTTCTATAGTTTAATAGAAACAAACCCCATGTTTTCTTTTGACTATTTTGTGTGTAAAAATAAAAATTTCAGCAGATTTAAAACCAAATCCAGTCATCATCTGTGGCTTGTTAGATCAAATTCATGATTGGATGTCATGATACATGTGATCACACCTCTGTCTATCTGTCTGCAGATTACGAGCTCTCCCAGGTTACCACCTCCACAGTTGCTATGAAATCACGGAAGAAACCCTGGACTGCATGTTCAGCTTCAGAAACCCTATCTCCCAGTCTCCACTCAGGTGCTTTCTGGGAGATGTGGTGAAGCAGCTGAACCAGAGTCTGTACGCGATCGCTGTGGCCAGGAAAGGGTCAAACATCATGCCTATGGCCCTGAGGGGTCTGGGGCTGGCGGGTGGGATCCTGGCCGACGTGTCAGACATACGCCAGTACGTGTACTGTTTGTCCGAAGAGGCCGCAGTTGAAGTGATCGGCGTTATCGCTGACTGTGTGAGCGACTGTCAGAAGGGAGGCAAGGAGTCCGGAAGAGTCCTGCGCAACCTGGCCACCCAAGTGGCCCTCAATCGCTCTAAAAGGAAGTCACGGACTGTTACGAGAGGTGACGGGACTGACTCCAAAACCAAGGTCTCCCTGTCACAGGAGCCCCCTGAGGAGATCCTCAAAGACCTGGTAGAGTGCCGAGGTGTCTGTACTCAGGTACTGAAGGGTCTTCTTGGCAAGTATTTGATCATGTGTTGCCCAGTGAGCTTTGGCCTGATGACCGGTCCACTGATGTTTTCCCTGCCCACCTTGGAGTCCACCTCCATGGGCATTCTGCACATCGTATTTGCCACTGTGACAGAAATATGCCGGAAAAAGGAATCCAAGTTTTCCCTGCGACTGCTTAAAAAGATCCAACCGAGAGAGGTGGCCGTGGACACCTCTGCGAGAAGATTACAGCTTTTCCTGCAGGAGAAACTACAAAGGTTTCTCAGCTGCTACAAATGTGCTGTTGCAAATTCGAGGATAAGGGAGGTGCAGCAGATAAAAATGACTGTTCTTCCCAAGGCGAGAGAGCGGACAACAGGAGCCAAGGGCGTGGGAGTCCAGATTGTCAGGACTCTGGTGGATCGGATGCAGGTCATCTGCGCTGGCTGCTCCACTCTGAGCTCAAGGCTTCAGGCCATGACCAGTAAGGAAAACCTGCCCAGTCTCTCCGAGCTGCTGAAGAATCCTGTGATCCTGCCCTCCTGTGGCTCCGTCTTTCAATTTCCCCGGAGTAGCCACTTTGTGGAAGCAGCTGTGAAACATCTTCTCTTGTCACTCTTCCAACCACCTCCATCCTGGGAGATGGGTCTGGCCATCCGCGTGCAGCCCTGCCAGGCATCTGCCGCCAGATTCGCAGAGTCAACCCAGCTGTACGACAACATCATCAGCTCGTACGTCCAGCTGATGTGCCACCAGGTGGTGTGTGGCTGTCACAAGATATATGATGCCTTCAAGCTGCAGGTGCAGGTGGAGAATTATCTGGATACCCTGGGAAAAGAGGGACATGCACCAAAGAAAATAAAGAACATTTTTCCGTTCTTCTAAAGACTTTAGCTTCATTATGTCCAAAAAAAAAAACAGTAGATGGTGGGAAATCATTTAGAGGACATGACTACAGGCTGTGAGGTGGAGACCACTTTTAGACTCTTTAAGACAAGACTGTTGATGCTGTTTGCCAGGATGCACCACTAATCTGGCACACCGAGATTAGTCCTATTTTTTATGGTTACTCTGGTGTCATTGACGACTTTGGGAGACAACAAAGTATGTGTCTTTGTTACTTTTCACAATGTGCAACAGGTGCTGCCACGCTCGCTGCCGTCCCAGCCCTCCCACTGCAGTAAGAGCGGGGGATGGAAAATAAAAACCCTTGTCCAGACTGCAAAAGGATCATGTGCGTGGGTGGGATAGAGGAGGAGGGTGGAAATTGTGACATTAAAAACAAATCAAGAACGACATAAGAAAGCTCATCTGCAGTTCTAAACTTAGGTGCATTGCAAATTCTGCTAATTAGGCAATGACGTATTTCAGCAAGGTTTGGCATTGTGTGTTGGTAACAGTTGGAAAAGTGTCATTAACAGTACACATTACACCACATAAAAAATACCAGTGCATCGTAATATTTCTGTTGCTAATCTTTGACATGTGTCAGAGATTAGTTGATTGATGTGATCCAGAAATTATTGAAGGCAAATGTATTCCATCCAACAAAAAAATGTACAATATATGCATATCACATTATACAATACACTTTCACAATATGACCTTCACTCAATATTACCTTTATGGTAAATCCCAGATCATTCTATTCCTACCTTCCGTCCTTCATTCCAGGCAGACAGAGAGACAGACAGGAACTTTCTTTTGATCAGATATTTGGTGCCAGTCGGTGGTTTTCACCGCACTACTCCCCCTCCTGTCGTTTCCTCTGCGTCCTGTAGATGGCGCCATTGCATCGACCTGTCTCTAGTGTGTTTTCCTAGAGGAGGGAGTGCGGTATGTGTGTATTGATGTGTGTGTGTGAGTGTTGTGGAGGGGGGGGGGGGAGTCAGGGCTGTCCGGCGTTTAGCGGAGGTAGCTGCTAGCGGCTCTTCGGACCCAGCAGCGGCTAAAAGATGCACACCAGCCGGGTTGTGGAGCCTGTTGACGGACCTGTGAGCTAGTACATGTCTGGGTGTTACTGGAGGAGGGAGACCGCTAGGAGCGTACCGCACACATACGCTAGCAGAAATGGCCGGAATCATCAAAAAGCAGATCCTCAAACATTTATCAAGGTAAGCGACCCCCTGTTTGAGTTTGGCGTTAGCTTGGGTTAGCTTTGGATGAGAGTCCCAGCCTCATCCCCATCCCCGACCACCCCCCCCTCTCAGCCTCAGTCCGTAGCCGTAAATGAAGGCTGCTAGCCGGACGCTAAGTGCTGGGACATCCGCAGGAGAGCCACCATGGGAGGCTCTGACAGGGTCAGTGAACGCAGCACAGCAGCCTGACAATGAAAACACTGGAGTTTTGTGTTTTCTGCCTCCTAACGTTAAATCCCAAAGAGAAGGCCTGGCTAAGTAATCAGTTTTTCCCCTGACAGTGCAGATTGAGCTTGCTCAGGTGTGTGATCAGGGGTCAAATGGCTGTGGCTTTACCCTGACTGAGCAGGTGAATGTCACATGAGGTTTGCTGTCAGGACCAGTCATAATGCCCCTATAATCTCTCATCTCTCTCTCTCTCCTATAATCCGGTTTTAATAGTCTGATCACAGTCTTTGGTGTCGCAACATCTAGTCCGTGTTGGGAACAAAAGTCACAGCATCTCAGTGTTGGTCAGCAGCATCCTCTCCAGAGGGCTGTCATTGTGTTGCTGCAGCCAGGCAAGAAATCTGGGGGAGAGTTGACACATTGTTGGAGCTATTTTTACATTTTGCATGAATGTATTTTCTGTATGGCACTTGGCCGTAACTTGCCATCCCTCTTGCCATCCCTCTCCTGCAGTGATAACCTGCCATCCCTCATGGACACTTTGATCTACCTACCTATCTATCTATTTTATGTTCACTTATACAGTTACATACATTTATACTTACATGCATGTGACTATGTATCTAGATGTATATGAAATCAACAGAATGCGAGACTCCAGGATTGAAATAAAGTCTTGAGATGCTGGATTAAATAATCTTGTCTATTAGTATTATTGTTATGATCTTCCTCCAGTCCCAGCCTCACCATGACTGGGCTGGATGGACAAAGAGTTACAGTTGTGTGCAAAAGCCACAACAGCCTGACTGGGGCTTGATTGTTGTTCTCTCTGTCATCCCAGGCCTTGCTTAAATACAGCCAGTAGGTAGACATGTGGTCACATGTTGCTGAACAAAGCTCGTCTCGTATAGGAAGGCAGCTGTCATCTAGGTGTGTCTGTCATGTTCTGGAGTGTTTGAGATTATTGAACAGATGATTGGGTTTTCTTTTTTGTACTTATATCGAAACCAGAACGTTCATACAATGGACTTTTGTGTGTACAGAGGGACTGTTGGGTTTAAACCAAAAAAAGATCTCAAGGGGGATTTCTTTTTAATGTTTAATCTTAACATAGTGACCTTCATATTACAAAATATAAAAGCAATTTCTTTTGGTGGGGAGGGGAGGGAGAAGTGCGCACAATGACTTCTTTCTCTTGCTTTTACTAATCTCTGGAATTTCACTTCTCCGCAAAACTAGGTAATCTCACTAATTAACAAGTTTTCGCTGGTTTTTATAAATAATAGTGGTATTATGATGGCTCTAACGTCGCTCTAAATCACGAATAACCCCGTTCCAGAAGTTTGAGTCATGGCCCTTGTGTGTTTTTCAGACAGACACGCTCTCGACACGTCTCACCAGCAGCTCCTGAGGGCTGTTGGGAGTTATACTGTGATGTTGGTCTTAGCACGGCTGCTGTAAAGCTGTCCTTTGGTTTCTCCATGCCAGTTGTAATCCTAAGCTTCAGAACAGAAGCAGCGTGTTAGGCCTAACAATGTTAAATGCCTCTCTGAGAAATGACACAACATTGAAATCACCCCCCTGCCAGCCTTACCCCCCATTAGTCTAATTGAAATAGCTGAGCCGCGCTCGCTCGCTGTCAAGACACCTATCAGGGATTCGTCACGACACGGCCCCGTCATGTGCTGCACGTGGAGTTAAAAATCCGCGGCCAATTGATTTGCTGTGATTGCTGATGCGTGCGAGGCTCCGCAGCCGGTTTGCGGCTGCTGGGACTGGCTACATCAGCAGCACCGGAGACGCTGAGCACGACCACGGAGCTCTCAGCGCTTTCTCAGGATGAGTCACTCCCTTCGCGCTACGTCAAAAACATCTTGGCCCGAGCTGCATAATTGAATTTCAGTCTATTTCCGCCCTCCCCCCGCCCTCCTCCCCCCCCCCGCTGATCGTCAGTGACGTACTGTGACGGTGTGTCCGGTGTTTCCCTTGATTCAAGTTGCATGAGACCTCCTCTCCCTGGCAGAGGAGGAGGAGGAGGAGGAGGAAGAGGAGGAGGAGGAGGCTTGGTTATTTTCTCAGCCGTTTCATCTGTGCGCAGGTTCACCAAGAACCTGTCCCCGGACAAGATCAACCTGAGCACGCTGAAGGGCGAGGGCCAGCTGTCGAACCTGGAGCTGGATGAGGAGGTGCTGCAGAACATGCTGGACCTGCCCACCTGGCTGGCTGTCACCCGGGTCTACTGCAACAAAGCTGCTATCAGGGTAGGTTCGTCACTCGCCCGACCAGATTGCGGAGCTCGTCTGACGGGTCGCCGACAGGACCTCTCCCTCCTCTCTCCGAGGAGACTGTTGAAGCACAGAGCATGCACACAAGGGCTACGTAAACTAAACCAAGGTTTACTGTTTACATCTGCCTCCCAAGTGCACAGACGTGGAGAAGCTGCACAGAGGGAGTAAGAGCAGTTTTTCAATGTTTGTGTTATTTATACCAGGTTTTGTCACAGTCACACTTAATTTCATCCATCCATCCATGGGGATATTTGTAGATATGCCACGCCATACTGGGGCCTATCTCCAGTATATGACAAAGTTCTCCAGTCTATTTCAGTCCACACAAACACCTCAGTCTCCAGTCGATCAAAGCATGCATGTTTTTGGGCTTTATGAGGAAACCAGATGACTCCACACAGAAAATCCCTCGGTTTTGCTCAGGACTTGAACTTTCTTTGCTGTGAGGTCACAGCTCTATTGGTAAATGTAAACCCAAGTCAAACTGGAAATACAAAGACAAGAAGTCATATTATTGATACGTACCAGTCCACTTTGGCCAGATGTTCAGCTCTCAAAAAGGGTGAGTGTTCCCTCCTCATCACAAAAAAAAATGCCTGACCTGGGAGGGAATAGATGCCTTTAAGATATGTCTCAGGGAGACTTCATATCTCCATATCTTCTGGATTCAACTCAAGGTGGAATATCCTGAGATGGTCACAAAAGCACTGAATCGAAAACTGTTTCTAAAGACAAAAAAAATGAATGATAAAGTTTCCAAAGCGAGATTACAGAACGGACCTGACATACAGAACATGCTATTTCATTATTACTGTCCCCCCTGGGGAAAAAAAGAGCCATTTTGTATCGTATTATACATCACAGTGTCGTAGTAATAGAAACTCGAGAATATAATAGTCCCATTCATGCTATGCACTGTGAGGGCTGTGGACCGCAGGTCTAGAGGACTTGAGCAGCGTCAGCACCACAGAGATAAGGCGGGCTGCAGGCGCTGCTGAGGACGTGATGCGATGACCCCTCAGATCAGCGCTGTTCGTTGATGATGCAGAGGCAGGCCGTGATTCAGAGGGACACGCCGGGCCAGAGGCTGGAGTGATGCTGAGACGCCGTGGCTGCTCTGCTCTGAGCCGTCAGCCTGTTTGTGTGTGCGCGGCAGCTAACGAGACTCACAATAGCCACGCTGTCCAATCTGCCAATCAGTCAGGCTTTTCAGGCACGATGTAGCGCACAGTGCTTCACATGATAAAAGACCAAGATTTCCCACCCACCCGTCCACCCACATTTATGTCCGCTCACACTTTTACTGTCACAAACACGTCAATCCCACATGTCCTCCAAAACCTGGAAAATAAGACAACGAGTCAAAAACGTCCTCTCTGCTTCTCTCAACCCTTTCAGCAAACACAGAGGGTTTACACTGTTAGTATGTGCACAGTCTGTAGATTTCTGAGCATACAGTGTGAGAGATTGCGTCATAGACGAGTTGTAACCAGAGGAATGTTGCGTTTTGCCGTCGTGTCTTCAGGAAAGCTGCTCAGGGCTGCCTCAGCGTCGAGGTTTGGTTTTGACTCGAAGGACTTACTGTGTTGAAGTGCATCCAACACATTTTCAGACCAAGCTATTTAACCTCAACATATGATCCGCTCCTGAAAAACAACACAAATACTATATAATATCACATGCATTATGTTTATATCCTCCCCCTCACATGACGTCTTTACAATCTGCAGAACATTCAAATTTACCACACCTCCCTTTCCTTTCCACATCCCGGTCATCCCAGTCATCCACTCTGACCTCATTTGCAACGTGTGAAGCTTTTTTAAGCTTCACCCTGTGATTGAGGTTTGTCAACAGTGTCTCCTGACCCTGAGTGAATCCCACACCCGACCCCTGCTGCACTAAAGACCAAAGTCTCTGACTCACACACACACTCACTCACTCCTCTCCATTTAGAGGTTTCGCTCCTGTTTTTGGGCTGAGCACAAAACTAGAAACCGCAGACGGCAGATTTAATGCGCTGGTTGCACAGTATTTGGTCATGATGGTGGTTTGCTTTTATGAGTGACTGTATCAGTGGAGAAAACCACAAGGGTCCGGGGTGTATAATGGATTGTAATGCAGCTGTCTTCTGACATCCCTGGTAAGCGGTATAAGATGAGCACTTTCGACCATTGGTGACCTTTCTCAAACAGATTGACATCTGAATCGTTAGGCGAGTTAACTAATATGTTAATTCATGACCAGACCCCCTGAAACACTCCCACCAGCCACCGCTGTGTCTAGTCTAAGCATGCCAAACACTACTCACACTCGTGAATATGATGAATATGCTGATGTTTGGGTATTATTAGCATGCCGACGTGAACATGCAGCTCAAAGCACCTCTTCACTGCTGTTTTCGCTTTGACCTACATTCAGATATCTGTCAATGTCAGACATCTGTGTGGGTTTTCTCCCAGTACTCTACCGTCCTCCCACACTCTAGAAACATGCATATTTTGTTCGATTGGAGACTCCAGATTGCCCCCAGGAGTGAGTAGAGTAAATGCTGTGTGTGTGTGTGAGTGTGTGCGTGCTCTGTGACGGTCTGGAGACTTTTGCCCACCGTGCCCTGGAGATAACCCCCCTCCCCGGGGGGGGGTAATGCTCGGGTGTTCATCTACAGGCGCAACATCGGTTGTTGTTGTTGCGGTGTGAATAGCAAACACCTCCTCCCGTCTTGTCAGCGGGTCTCGGCTGTTTACGCCGCTTTGGGAAGACAAACGCCGCCCGTCTGCGGCTGAAGGCTCATAAAGCAGACCCCCCTCCCCAGGCCTGGCACATCACAACGGCGGCAAATGACTCGCACACGCAGTCCCATTCATCCGAGAGAGCTGTCACCCACGCCACAAAGTGCTCACGTCCCTCGGCCTGAACCCAAAACAAATGCGTGTGTGGTGTGGATGGACGGCTGCTCGCGCCGCCCTGGATTGCTGCCCCGCGGGGGGGGGGGGGGTACGGTTCTTTGAAATGAATCAATAAGTATGTCAAAGTGATGCCATGCCATGCTCCTTTCTGGAAAGTCCTCTCAGTCAAAGCATTCCTGCGTTCAGAAAGCTCAGACGCGGTCCACGCATTCCAGACGTCCGCGTCTCACATCTGAGGACGGCAGCTCATTGGAAACGCGCCCGAGAACGCCTTTAATCGACGGTGGAACGCAACTCTCGCCCCATTAGTCACCTTCCTCCAACCTCGGAGGTGACGCGCGGTCCACCGGGGCTCCAGAGCTCCAGAGCTGGGGCCCTGGCGTCACGCAGCCGAGGCTCGCCGCTCGCTGTGCCCCTGTGCCCAGTGGGTAATAGGCAGCGTGCAAAGTGACTGACCCTCACTGTCCTGTCTTCTCAGATACAATGGACAAAGTTGAAAACGAGCCCCATTTGCCTGGTGAGTGCATCCCGTGCCTCCTCGTTGTTTTTGACTCGTTTATGCAACAGTAAACTTTCGCTTACAACAGTGAACTCTAGCAACAAACTTTTACCTCCACCCCATAGAGTGCCTGAACTGTATCAGTGTTGCATCTTTTTGGCCATGTCTTTGTATTTGCTCCGTATTTGACGCCATTTCTTTTTTTTCCTGCAGTTTTTGGACAAGGTGGAGGTGGAAATGAGGACGTGCGAGGAGCCTCGTCCGCCTAACGGCCCCTCTCCTATAGCCATTACGGCGGGCCAGAGGTGAGCTGTGCTCTGGTCCTACGTACTGTAGATGTGGATGGGTATGAAGATCATCCAGCTGCACAGCCTGTTCTTCCTGCCTCTCTCTCTGCTCTGTGCAACTGGGTCAGCCCGCTGAATAAAGCACTCCCTGTCACTCACTCATTCTGTTTGAGGCAGAATGAATAGAAAGCCCCCAACTCACAGATAACAGACTTATCAAAAACTGAATAGCAACGTGTCAGGTTGGTGGAGCGCACGGAGAAGGCGCTCATTGCGTCTCTTTGTTTGTTTTTTTTCTTTGTTTGCAGCGAGTACGGCTTTGCGGAGAAAGTGGTGGAGGGCATGTCGGTCCGGATCAACTCCATCACCATCAAGGTGCAGGCCCGGGCCTTCCACGCCTCCTTCGAGCTCTGGCAGCTGCAGGGCAACAGCCTCAACCCCAAATGGCAGCGCAGCGACCTGCGCTACACCCGCATCACCGACCCCAAGAGAGGAGAGGTACGGCTCAGCACGGCAGGGGGCGGTGCTCATCCCGCCTGAGGCAGGAACTCGACCACGCTAACTGTATGAGGACGAAGAGAGCTGTGTGTGTTTGTCCCTGGCCCGGCCAGGTCTTTCTCGGTTAACCCTTGAGGGGATGTTGTAGACATTTTGTGCGTTCTTCAGTCTTCACCTGGATGAGCTGTGGCTGTGTTGATGGATTTTGGCAAGACACACTGTAAACAAATGACTGTTGTGCACAAAAGAAACCCATTCAAACTTAGAAAGCTCACCGCCATCAAAGCGTAAAAGGGTAATATAATAGCATAATATTTCATTATATCAGGGCTTTGGCCTTGGGGTTGATCATTCTTTCTATCCACCACGTAGTGTCATTTTAACCACGTTTGGCATAGACTATCCCAAGTATGTGACACTGCACAAAAACATAATAATGCATTCAAATCTAGCTGACACATCCTAGGAAAAGTATTCTGCATGTAGTATTATGAAAAAAATGTTTCTATCAAAGAACCTGGTGACACCATTACATAAACATGTCACACATAGACACATTTAAATGGTTAAAGTAAAAAAAAGTCAGTGTTTGATGTCAATAGTGAAAGTAGACTACAATATGAATCTGTTGTGTCTTTATAGCAACTTTATGAAATGTGCATCTTGTGTTCTGAACACCCCGAGTGTAACAAAGAGCAGAGCATCCCCTAATGGCGTCTTTTTACAGGTGCTGACCTTCAAAGAGATAAACTGGCAGAGCCTGCGGATCGAGGCGGACGCCATGGAGAGCGACGACCAGGACCTGGGCAGCACGCCCCTACGTCTCATCACAAACCAGGGCCGCATCCGCATCGCGCTCAAGCGCAGGGTAGGCCTCTGCCGTCAATCTAAAAACCACTCGAGCCACCTCGCCCGGGCTGCAAACGAGTGCGCGACTCTCCCTTTGCTGCGTGCGTGCAGATAAAGGACTGCAACGTGCTGGCGTCCAAGCTGCTCTTCATCCTGGACGACCTGTTGTGGGTCCTGACCGACTCGCAGCTCAAGGCCATCATCCACTACGCCAAGTCCCTCAGCGAGGCCATGGAGAAGTCCGCCCAGCAGAGGAAGAGCAGGACGGCAGAGTCGCTACAGGTGCAGCCTGCTCGCTGGCTTAGAGTCTTAGGGGGACAGGAAATCAATGGGGAGGGTAGTAGCAGGACCCTGCGTGTTTAAAGGAGGGTTTAGGAGCGTCCATTTGTCCATTATCTTACCTGCTTAGCACCCAAAGGCTTTGTCTGTCTGTTATTGGGTAATAACAATAAGATTCATTAAAGAAATGGAGAAATTTGGGAAAATTGAGCATCTGCCAGTTGTTTTGACCCATATTGGAATGGGATTACTGGAAGAGTTGAAAAGCACCATGCCCCTCACCATCACTACTCTTTAGTGGAGGCAAACATCTCTTATGTCTCTTGAATTGTAGTTGTAGTGGACTCAATTGAATTGAGTTACAAGACCGAGGTATCATTTAAGTTCTGAGGTTTTGTCTTTCACGAACGTTTAATCACATGTGATGGGTTTGATATTTGGCACTGACAGTACAAAACACGCCCTCTTCCCAGAACACATTCAGACTTGTCATTATTGGAAAATTGATAAGAATCGCATAAAACGACGGCCTCTACTGGCTTGATTTATGTGTCTGGTCTGTTATGTGTCTGTTAACTGAAGTCAACGTTGACTCATAAACATTCATTTCCCTTAGCGCACTTTAACACGATCTCACCTTACAGCCACACTAGAAGGGTATTCAGCACATGCTTTAAGCCAAAACAGCAAGAAATTTGATAGAAATAGAAATATTCTCATTAGAATCATTCTAAGGAAACTTAGAAAAGGTAATTCTCTTATTTAATCATCCTAAATACTTACAGATCTAACTCAATAAATAATAATCTCTGCACAAATTAGTTTTTGTTCTTTTTCTGAGATTGAAAGTTATCGAGTATCTAAAAATGTGAACACTTGCCCGTGGGGGGGTGGGGGTGGGGGGGCAGATGCCACATGGGAGCGAAACAACATTTGCAACTGGTGTTTCAAGTGGTGCTTGTCTCCGCTCGGTACAGAGATGTTGCTATAAATAAAAGGTGCTCGGTGTGTTCACAGATGAACAGTGTGTGTCCTCTCCTGACGGCACAAAGAGGCTCCAGCGTTGAGCTCAATGACAGGAACAGGACTGCGGATTTGTTCCCAGCCACGTTTTCATCCTTCTCCCTTTGATATTCACTCAGTGGGGGTCTCCCATTCACTTTTGTGAAATAATCCCGCTAAATTCATCTTCTCTGTCCATTTTTCCTCGTGTACCAGACGGCCCCTCCGTCCCCGGGCCTCCACAGCCTGTGGGCCGAGCCCCCGCCTGCTCCCACCGGCACCCCCAGCAACATGAGTCAGTACTTTGACCTCTACGATGTCAAGGAGTCCTCCTACCACACTTTCATCTCCCGCCTGGACCTACACATATGCAACGACAGCTCCTCCATGGACGACGGTCAGTGAGGAGGCGGAGGGGGGAGGGGGTAGAAACAAAAAAACGCAAAACAATTGACGTCTTTATCGCTCTGCAAATGAAGTACGTTTACGCTGATTATTGACTCCTGAGAAACCCGGAAGAATGCGGCGAATTGTGAAGCATTTGAAGGATCTCTGAAGGGATAATTGAATCCAGGCTCTTCCCATCAATGGCATGTGATGTGTCCGCAGACGAGCCTCCTCCGCCGGGCCTGCAGGGCGCCATGCAGCTGACCTTCAGGAAGCTGGGCTTCGACTACTACCCCGTCCACAGACCCGGTGAGAGTGAGACGCCCCGAGAGGCCCTGTCCCGCTCCCACCCTGGCCACAGCATTCATCCCGGACTGTCTGTTAGGGAGATTACTAGTCAAGCAGGACTAATGGCCTGGGAGAGAGTGGCCGCCGCTATTAGAGTTCCTGCGGGGTTCCTCGAGTGTGAAATGCAGAGCGGCAGGTCTGCCTCCTCGGCTGCTTTTGCTTCATTAAAGCAAAGTAGGAAAAGATGGTGGAACGATTTAAGAGAGGGATGGAATAGAACAATTCAGACTATGTTTTTATGAGGTAATCACCTGGTCGTGAGACTTGTCGTAGCCTCCGTGTAATGAATGATTTGTATCTTTACAGAGAGTAAGTCCCTGTTGTGTGCCATGTTGCATCACCATGTTACCATACATGCTGCTGATACTCACACACTGGTCCTGAGAGATTTACTCTCCTCATATGTCGTATGTGCACTTACGTAATAGGTTAGACATTAATTCTAAAGCGACTACAACTCATAAATATAAATATTTATTTTTTATCTTTTTTTTTATATAAATACTTTTGCTTTAGTGAACAATTCTCTGATGTTAGCTTTTTGAATTCAGTCCTCCATGGTTTTTGAGGGCTTCATCTCAGCCTTGGTGAAACTTGTGCAGTAGGAAAACGACGCTATTTTGACATTTTATAGACTAAATAAGTAATTTAAATGTCAAAATTAAAAGAATTTTGACAGATTAATCACTTAAAAAATAATCTATTGTTACAGCTCTAGTAGAATCATCTAACATGCAGGTCTAACTCCAGTTCTGAATAAACATGTTTACAGATACTGTACATTCAGGCACCCAAACCTAACTGGATCAGATACAAACTAAATCGCTGAACAAATGCACAAACCACAAACAGCAAATGCTCGGGGGATGGTCTGTGTCAAAGTTCTCATCAAAGGAGGGTCATTTTAACCCCCTGAGTGGTCTCTGAATCATCCCTGCTGCTCTCCTAACAGCCGATGGATGCCGGCACTGGGAACGCCACAGCGGAGCCATGGAGGCGCAGGCCCAGTGGGCTGGGAAGCTGCTGCAGGAGTACCAGAAGAGAGCCGAGGCTTCCGGCTTCCCGGGGCCACATACGGAGGGTCCCCAGCCCAGCAAGGACTCCCCCGCCAAGACGGCCCAAGGTATCTAAGCTCTGATACAGGTCGCCGAAACAGCTAGGAAATGATTAGAAAACGCAGTAATGCTTGACAATACTTCTCCCCTGTGCTTCAGACGGACAGTCCAGCCCCAAGTCCAGCCCCTGCGACCCGGACCAGGCGTCCGGCAGGAACTCGGCTAAAGCTGCTCCAGGATCGTCGCTGAAGAGGCTGCGATCCAGCTGCGTGGTGGTCAGGGTGGACGACGTGGACATCCACCAGGCGAGTTCTCCAGGCGGCAGCTCAGACGAGGCTTAAGGATCTGAGCCGTGGACGAAGCTTCACGGGGCTGTTACTCATTTTCCAGGGGTGTATTCAGACGTGGCAGTCGTTAGGGAACAGGGAGTGTTTGGGCCCAAAGATCGCTTCGTTTGGGCATGTGTCAACACGGCAGTTGTGGTCTGGTGCAGAATAAAACGATACACTAAAAGTTTAAAAAGTGGGTCGAGATCTCCAAAAAGGCTTGGTCTCGGCTTGCTTCTATTCCAGACCGAAGCAGTTAGTTTCATCTCGGCAACAGACGCAACTAGAGGGGGAATCACAGAAAATCAAGTCACGTTTAGTCAGCCATCTCTCTCGACTGATATGTAATCCACAGGACTTGATAAAAAACTGTCCATATATTAACTCAGAGAAGAGGGAAAACTAGCCATGCACACTAGTGCTAGCGCTCCACGTTTGTTTAAGATTCCCAGTGACAGAACAGTTGGTGTTTGTTTACCACTTAGCGTGTGAATGAAAACAGAAGGAAAGTGCAAGCGCCCAAGTCACAGATGGAGTTAACACTGAGTAGAAAAAAAACACTAAATGGGACTCTTAAACCTCCGGCAAATGCCTCACTCAACAGTGGCTTCATTAATGTGCCTTAAATCCTTCCTCTGAGATGTTCGCACTGGATTTTAGGGATTGCATTCATGACATTTAATCACCGACCACAGGCAACGGTCGGCGTAGAGCAGCGTGTAAAGCAATCCCTCTCAGATGAACGGTTTGTCATGAATCACTGGAGATGGGCTCTGGGATGGCTGTAAGAAGGAGCGTCAGATGAATAACTCCCCAAGGCCTTAAAGGCAAAAGTCTCTGTCAGACCCGCCGACTGATGCGTCCAGACCGGCCGACGTAATCTCTTATATGTTTATATGTTTTGTATTTGACATGAAGTGATCCTTCTGGAGAATGGATGCCGCGCGGTCTTGAGCAATGTACCGGTAACCAGTATTACACGCTTTCCTGTCGTTGTGAGGAAGACGATTCCCCTCGTGTGAGGGAAAGTAAGAACACAGCGATCTCCTACGAGCCTGTCTGACGATGTGTCAACCGCTCGACGTGCCCTCGGCCCACTTCTTCATTTTCACTCTGGACGGATCGCACTCTTCCCTCGTCTAAGAGGAAGCCCCCGCGGTTATTTTGAAGTGTTCGCTTCCTCTTTCGGCACAACAGGAGGCACCCCGGGGGGGGGGGGGGGGGGGGGGGGGGGGATACCACACTAGCCTGGGCCTCCACCTTCACTGCACCTGACAGGAAGCGGGCAGATGCACTGTGATTACGGGAGGCAAATTGGATGTTGTGCGAAAGATGAATAAAACGAAAAGGGGAATAGATTGAGAAAACAGGGCAGAGGCCCACACGTGGGATGCGTTGCGCTGACCAGGATGTCCTCCCCCTCCGCTCCCAGGTGTCCACCAGAGGCCGTCAGAACAAGAAGACCCAGTCTCTGTTGTCCTGCAACCGCAAAAGTCTGCGCTTGCCTGACAACGTGCCAGCAGTCCACCTGCAGTTTACCGAGTATTACTTCCCCGACAACCCCAGCCTACCAGGTAGCATTCGACTACATTCAGCCACGTCTCGAACAGTACATTTCAAGTCCGGTCATGCATAATGAATCACATTGATTGATGATTTTGTAAGTGCCTATTGTAACAGTGGTTGTCTGACTTTGCTACACTCTATATATATCCTGTTTTTGTTTAATAATTGCTTGGTAACGTTCAGATTGTTTGTGTTTATGCCTGATTATCCTCTGCCTCGCTTCCTCTCTCTCTCCCAGTGCCCACCTCCAACCTGTATGCACAGCTGAACAGCCTCCAGCTGTGTGTGGACGCGGCCAGCGTGCTGTGGATCAACCTGTTCTCCAGAGGCCTGCTGCACACTCTGGACCAGGTCAAAGCCTTTTACCACCTGCAAGACAGCAGCAAGGCCGAGGAGCACGTCGACGTCCGCATGGACGCCGCCCAGCTCAAGGTGAACGCCCCCTGCTGCCCTTACACGCTAATGACTTCTATTATGAGGTTGAAAACGCTGGCGTATTCCCTCAGTGGAGTTGCGTCACCTGACCGCCTCTTGCTTCTCTCTGTGTAGCTGATAATCCCGCTGGACTCGTCTATATTGGACCACCCGGAGCGTCCTCAGTCCCTGTCTGTGACCGTGCCCCAGATGGCTGTCAGCAACACACGCCACTGCCCCCACGGCTCCCGGGCCGACCTCGCCGGCACCTACGACAAGTTGGCCGGCTGCCCTTTCTTCCGCCTGGCGCCCCCCTGGCCCTTCCCCAGAGACCAGAGTGCCTTCCAGCCGCTCCCGGCCACCTTCCTGCAGCACTCCCAGGAGACGGACCCCCAGCCTCTGGACCGGAAGCAGCTCCGCTCCCAGGACGTCTGGTCCCTCAGCCTGTCCCGCGTCAGCCTGGGCTTCGACGGCGCCCGCCGCTTCCCCAAAGGCAGGACCCAGCCGTTCGTCGAGCCCTTCGCCATGTCCGTGTGGATGTGCCAGCCCCCGGCCGACCAGCACCGGGAAGAGGCCGGGCTGGCCTCCTTCCACTTCCTGGCCCACACCGTCACCCCGCTGAAGATGTGGCTCAACCACTACCAGTACGTGGCGCTGCTGAGGATGAAGGACGCCCTGGGCCGGCTGGGGGCCGAGCTGGGCCGAGACGTGCGGGACGTGAAGCAGGCCCGGGGCCAGGAGTCCGAGCCCAGCACCGTGTGCCTGGCCCTCCTGGTGGACGCCGCCGAGCTGGGCCTCCTGCTGCCGCCCGTCGCCTCCGAGCCCGAGGAGGTGATCCCGCACTCGCCCGAGACCGACAGCCCCAGCATGTCCGACTCGGACGTGTCCCCCACGCACCACTCCGTGGACGCCGTCCTGGAGGACAGCGGCTTGGAGAACGGCGTCTCGTCCTCGGCCAACGCCGCCCTGGACCCGGAGGAGCAGGACGGCGCGGTGGAGGAGGCGTGCGAGGCGGTGGAGGAGGGGCCGGACGACGAGGCGGCCGCCCTGTCGCCGCCGCTCTCGCCCGGACACTCGCCGGCCCTGTCCCGCGAGCCCTCCACCTTCAGCCTGGAGGGGGAGCTGTCCAGCGCCATCAACGTCACCAAGGACGTGACCAAAGACGCCATCAGTGCCTCGCTGGACCTGACCAAGGGCGCCTTCTCCATCACGAAGGACGCCTTCAGCATGCTGAGCCGCGGCTCGGCCATGAGCAAGCTGTTCAGCCCGCAGGCCAAGTAAGCGGCGAGCGCCGGTCTCACCCAGCAGCACATGCTGCCTCTGGCAGGTCTCACAGGGTGCGTGTATGTGTGTGTGTGTGTGTGTGTGTGCAGGGAACAGGCCCAGCGCTCGGCGGAGGAGTCCGCCCCCTCCCTGGCCGCCAGCCTGCGCCTGAAGCAGTCGCCCTCCCAGCACTCCTTCGACAGCGCCATCCTGGACGGCAGCCTGCCCGACGAGAACCTGTCGGTGGACAGCGACGTCAGCGACGGCTTCGTGGTCCTCATGGACTCAGGTGCCTCTCCCAGCAGCGCCCGCCCCCGTCCGGAGTCCTCCGATTCCCCCCCTGCGTTCCTCCGCTCCGACCCACTGACCTGTCTCTGCCGTGTCTCGCGTCCCCAGAGTCCGGGATGGAGTCCATGCGGCCCAACAGCACTCCAGTGGACGGCCGCTTCTCCGGCAGCCCGGCCCCGGGGACGGAGGGCGGCTCGTCCGCTGACCTCAGCAGCTCCTTGTCGCAAAGCACCGAGGACGTAAATCAAGATATGGTGGGTGGCCGCGCTCTGATAGTAGCTTTTGCAGAGAGATTGAGAGTTGAATGTGACCTTATTGCGGTTTATTTTTGTTGTGGTCGCAGTCCTCGGTGTTGTTGCTGGTCCTGAGTGGAGCCGCCTGCACCATGGAAGTAAAGGGAGAAGATCAAGTGGTGGCTTTAGAAGTCCAGAGCCTGAGTCCTGTGCAGCTGGGCAATATAAGGACATCAGACCTGCTGGCTGGCCTCGTACAAGGTGACCCACTTTGTTATTTGCTCTACATTCCAAGGAGTCCTAAGATGTGGCAACCGCACTCGTTGTAGATTCTTAGTCAACCAGGAAACTTCTTCAGATCTAACCGGCTGGTGGGGAAGACCAGGATCTATGAGTCCAGATACCCCAGGTTACAACTCCTTGGAATATGATGACCTGGGTGAATGAGAATCTTGACCAACAATGGTGCCATTCACTAATGTCCAGTCTTAATAAAACTAAAGTTATTTGGATGTTGGAAAACATTTCAAGTCTGTCTTGTCTCTAACACACTAATCCTCAGACTTCTGTTGATTAAGCTGATGAGACCCAGATGAGCAGCTTCTGCACCTCCATGTATTAATACCTCACAGTGAGAGTCTGATGTTCCAGACTGATAAGTTAACCACTATAGAAAAGGAGCTGGATGTTTTTTGGGAGGGTTTTTTGCATGTTAAAGTGACCTAAAAGCTGTCAGATGTACCCTCCGTTGACCGTGTGGTCTCTGCAGCTCCAGCAGGCGGTCCGCTCCAGAAGCAGGGCTGCAGGACGTCTCCAGCCATGTGTGTGAGGGCGGAAATGGGTCCGTCCGCTGCCCGGCACTCGGCGCTGGCCGAGTCCTTGGGCTACCTGGACGTGAGGCTGCGGGACTGCAAAGCGGAGCTGCTGGCCTCCACCGTGGCCAACATCGGCCCCTTCCTGGAGGACGAGTTCAGCGTGGACGGGCAGCCGCTCAAGCTGCACCTGAGCAACGTCACCGTCACCATGAAGGTGGGTGGTCTCAGACAGGACGTGCCAGCACAGGAGAAGTCCTGACCTTTTCGACTGATGATTTTCTTTTGGAGCGAGAGCCCTCAGAGGTGATCTCAGGATCTCGTGTGCTTCATTTCAGGACGACAGTCCGAAGATCTACCCCACGGCTCCGCAGCCCGTCCCCAGCTCCTTCGTCGTGGACCAGCTGCTCCTCGAGCGGGGCGACGACGGCATCATGAGGCTCAGAGGTGAGAGAGGGGACGACCCGCCGCTCAGAGCTGCGGAAACCACAGACGAGGCGCGCGTCTGCGGCTCGGCGCAAGACATGAACAGAGAGTGATCTTTCTCGTTTCCTCGTTGCAGCTGGAGGCGCAGACCCCCGAGCCTCTGCAGGTGCTGCCGCCGCCGGCCTGGAAAACCCAGACAGCTCCTGCTCGGCTCGCCACATAACTGAGGTAGGGGAGAGCAAGCGGCGTGTGCGCGGTTCCTGCCTAGTGTGTCTGCAGCCATGACTCGTGACTCCCACGTGTGGTTTTAGAAGTTAATAAACAGGTTTTCCCTCTCGAAGACACATGCACCATCCCCCACCCACAACCTATATGACATTCATACTTGATCTAAATGACACTGCTACTGACATATAGACTGATATAGATATAGATATGATAGATTTAAATTATTTTAGTGAGTATTCCTTATTTTTGCAGATGGTCACCATATTTTATTTTGTTATGTACGATCCTTAAATAACAAATAAAAGATTCTTGATTCTTAAAAAAAACTAGTCACAAACAAAGAAGTTTCTCCGTAGAAATTCTCTTTAGTTCGTACCAGCAATGCTGCCTTAATAGTAAGAACAAGTCTTCCAGTTCAGTGACACAAAGCAACAGGTTGCAGAAAATCCCCATAAATGCAGAGTGTGAGAGCGGCTTTGTTTCTGTCCTCTGGGGGAACTAATGAACCAAAGGACCTCTTTGTTGTTTCCCTACTGTCAGTGGCATGAATCATCACAATGGAGGATATCAAGGCCTGCCTTTGTTTTGGTCACTTACAGTGTCTGATCTATTCCCGTTTACATGTACAATAGCGTGTAATATCAGCGTGCTGCTAGCAGTCAGTTGGAGGATGAGCAGCGTAGAGGCACGTCCAACGGCAACGGCTGTAATTACACCTGCCGCCATCCGTCAGGATCTGACGTCTGCCCTCTTGGCTTGTTGCACCTAGACCGAATCAGTCCATAGTTACCGACCAATCCCTGTGCTTCACAGAACGGAGCCCTGGAGTCCCAGCTCTGCGACGCCCAGGCTGCTCTGAGCCAGGCCCTCAGGGACAGAGAACGCCTCCTGCTGGAAGTGCTCAAGTACGACCCCACGTTCACGCTCTGAGCCCCCACTCTCCCACTCTCTCTCTCTCTCTCTCTCTCTCTCTCTCTCCCCCTCTCCCCCCCTGTCCACCCTCTCCCCCCCTCTCGTCTGTCACCTCTATCGGTGGGATGTGTCAGACCAGACTGGATGTCAGGAACCAGCAAGACTCATTCCGAAAAAAAAAAAACGAAATTGTCTGGACGTGGGGTGGGTAAATATGAAGAAAATATGAAGAAAAAGAGAATCCAAGTTGTGGCTTTGGATTACAAATTGTTCATACTAATGTAACGGCCCCACTAACGGTTCCAGGAAAAGGGGAATGGAGCGAACTAAAACTCATCGGTACGTGAACGGTACTGCTCTAGATGCTCCTCACTGCTGGACTAAACACAGAGCATCGGGCCGATGCCCCAGGTGGCGTGAAGTCATTGTGTGTGTGTGTGTGTGTGTGTGTGCGTGTTTTTGTTCTGGTCAAACAGCATGCAAGGGTGAAATCTCATCGAGCTTTAATTCTCTCCAGCTAACCGTTTGTGTTACGGAAGCGTTATGCCGAGCACACGCCAAAACCTCGATCTTCCACGGGCACGGACACTGCCAGACAGCTGCAGTAGCTCCCACGTAGCGTCGTCACCCAGCCCGGACGGACTGATAGCAACCTAGACTTAGCCGTTCCTTTTTCCTGTTTCCGTGTTCGAAGTATCACGGAAATTATCGTTAGCTGTTAGCTAACTGTTAGAAATGTGTCGTGAACGGTAGGGAAAACAATGCACTTTTTCTAAAAACTAGAAAAAAGAAGAAAAAAAAACAAGTTGCTCTCTCGGCCGAGCTGTATTAATCTCACGTTTCCAGCCGGCCGCTTTATCACCAGGGCGGAATGGTCACACACACCCTTAACGAGTGCTCACCGCTCTCAGAGTGCGGGTTGAAGTCGTTCCCCAGTCTCCTCTTTACTTTCCTTTCTTTCTCCGCGTTGTGAAATGTTGACCCTGCTTCTCTTGTACCGTGAAGCCCTGCGGTCGGATGTCCACGCGAAGGCGGCGGCGGCGCCTCTCCATCTCTCCCCACAGGCGCGGAGAGCCGCGTGCGCACGGTAGCGTCGGTGTCTAGTCACCAGGTTACTCGTTTCACTCTGGTTTGAGAGAAAGAGGACTGGGCTCGTGCCAGAGACCACAGTTGGATTACTTGACCTCCTTGTTACTTGTTTTTGTAGCTTGCCAGGAAGCGACTCAAACGACTGCGAGCATTATTACCTCGGTGCACGTTCATCATGAGTACAGCAGTGGTAAGGTGTCATTATCGTGTGTATTTATTTCGTTGTTTTGAGTTACTTCACAGTGTGTTGAAGCCATATCAATCAAAAAGAAAAGCAGCGCTTCTGTTACTACACGCGCACACAATGTGTCGTGCGAAATGATCAACATCCACTACAAAACCTGAGAGTTTCCAGTGCGATTAATCCCGATTCTCTGCGGGTTTTATCCGTGGAGCCAGCTGCCATTTTGATATGTGTCACTTTCCCTTTTTCTATGCATAAATCAGACGTGGGCATGGAAATCGGTGACGGTGGGGTTTGTTCGTCAAACAGGTGGGGTGCGATGATATTCATCTCTTGAATGCGGCCCCTTTGTGAGCCACACTTCACGTACAAACGGCGTATCGTTGAGTCGGTGGTTTTCGCCTTTGGCGGCAGGTTCAGCTTCTCACGATCCACCTCCATCGTGTTGCCATTGTGCGTGGGGCGGGAGACCCCTGGTGGCCGTAGGCGGCCACTGCACCCCCGTCTCAAACACGCCTCCTCCTTTTATTTATTCAACTCGGGATGCCTTGCGAGCTATGAATGACACATTTTACGTTCTGATCAAGGAATGTAACCTACTTAAAGCAATAGGAAGACGGCTTTGGTGTAACCAAAAAAAAACAAAAAGATGACAAAGAACAGTAACACTACACGTTTTGTTGGGGAATCCGTTTTTTTTAATGGTGATTTAAATGTCAACAGAAGGTGTTGTTTTTTTCTCCTCACCTGCATGTGTACTCAAGACACCCTCACTCTGACAGTGTATTAAAGCAGAGATACTGCCCTTTAACCTTGGTATCGCCTATAGACGTGACCCCTCTCCTCAGCCCTCGGTGTTTTATGTTTTTGCATGGCCTTAATAGACGAAACATACAAGTGGTGCGAAGTCGAACCTCCCGCGCTGGATGGACTCCACATGTAGCTGTACAGTTCCTCCAGTACCCCCCCCCCCCCCACCACCCTCAGTGTTAAGTAGCATTCCCACTCTGCTGACAAAAACTGGTGCTGAGCTCCATCCGCACGCAGACCATGCAAACAGGAGACGGACGGGAAGCGCAGAGAGTCTCGCTTAGAGACCAGTGTTCTCTCTTGTCATACGGCGGACCTGGCAAAGTGTTTTTTTTTTGTTGTTTTTTTGCCACCGGGACGCAGACGCATGAAGTGATGTACGGTTATAATGCCTCGTGAATTACTTGCACTCGTGTGATGGATTCACTAGAAATTGCACTTGTTTTAATGTAGATCACTTTGAGGGATTGCAGAGGAGTCCTTGTGAAATCTTCCTAATTGACGCAAACATTGGAGACCCTGTGGACAGTATTTTTATTTTTTTGTCAGTTGTGTCGTTACATTGAATTTTGTATCGTCTTTATCACTTCATTGAGACTAATGTAAAATTGGTTCTGTGAACCAAAGCTTGTATGTGGAAGATATTTTAAAAAGTGAAAATAAACAATTAATTGCTGAACACACTTCAGCTGTGCCGGAGTTTTATTAGAAAACGTGTTTAAATGTTAAATGGTCCATATCTGTCGCACCCACAGTAGTTGTGAAATAGACGGAAATTATAGATGAATGCTATCAGCATAATGTGGTGTAAAACTTGATCATCTGTGTATACTTATTTCCACACAATATATGAAACTAATTATTCATTACTTAGTTTTGTGAGACAGTTCTCAGAGACAGTGAGACAGTTCTCAGAGAAAGTAGATAAAGAACGACATTTTGCGATAAACTATTTTACTGTTCATTCAGGGAAAAGTTCCAAATCGTGTCAATGATTTAAAAAAAAAAAAAAAACTAGCCATGTAATGTGCTACAGGCAACCACTCACACAAGGTATTATACTTCAGGTTATCGTATAAATAAATCCAATGCTTGTTTCCAAAGCTGTAAAAGAGGAAACATGGACTTCATACTCAACCATTTTAATTCAAAGAAAACACATAATGTCACAAAAAACAAACCATTTCTTTAAGTATAAAATGTACTGTATTTACAACCGTGACATGAATACAAACATGAATTTCACACCTTTATGAACAGCATCAACGCTCTGCTGACATTTAAGAGGTGAAAAGCAGGTGAAAGTATTGATCGTCTGCCCAGTCTGCAGACAGTAGTCAGAGCCTGGAGGCTGCTGTGCTTTGCAGCTCCCAGGGCTTCATGACAAGCATTTAGGATGAACCACTCCTCATGTCCATTCTAGCTTAGTGAAAGAGGATGTTCTTGTACTTGGAGTTAGGAATCTGATCTCTGCTTTTCAGCCTCCTCACTGCCTCTCTCATATGTTTGGGCTGAAGCGGTGGCGTGTCCCCCCACTTCTCACAGACGTCCAGAGCTGCGAGAACACAGACAAACCATTTCAGATTTTATATAAATGACCTACATTTACAGATGAATGCCTGTGTTTCAGTTCACCCAGGGGGCTGTTTTTGGAAGTCTGACTCTCACCTTCTTCGACAATTTCGCCAGCAAAAACCTTGGAAATGCCAGACATCGCAATCACCACATTCTGGGACACTGATGATCCGGTTATGGACTGGATCAGCTGGACATGAAGAAAATAAAGTGGACAAAAGAAAAAAATCACTGTCGCTGTTAATAAATGTAGCAAAAGTGACTTTGCCTTTATTTGTCCCAGAACTGGGGAATTTCAAATAAAAAAGTCAATGTTTACCCTCTTGATAGCAGCCTTTGGGAAAGCAGAGCGCCTGTACATCTCATAGCGGTTGAGCTGCTCCTCAGAAAATGAAGACACCAAGACCCTGAAACACACATTAATGTGATATAGAGGTTAATGGAAAGGCATCGCAACAGGATGTGGTGGTGGAAATTCATAAAGAATATCATGGTAAAGGGTGGAGGGAGAACAGTCGGATAGGAGACAGAGACACATTGCACAATGTCTTGTGTAAAAGAGGAAAAACATGTCACCTAACCAAAGTGGAATAGTCAGATCTGGCTCATAGCTGGCACACAAGAAGTACGTTTCAGGAAGCCTGACCACTTGTGTGTGTGTCTGTGTGGACAGTATGTGAGGTCTGTTGGAAACCTCAGACTTACTGCATCTTCTGTATTTCATCCTCATCGACTTTGTGGCGCTTCTCCTTCTTCTTCTCGGGTTCAACCTTCAGTCTTTTGGAGGCCGGTTGGCCCGACGTTCCTTCTTCCTCATCGTCTCCAGCAGCCAGATCCTTCACAGAGGAACAAAGGAAGTGGTGTGAAGCAATGTGATGCCATTGCCAACTCCTCAAGCACACTGACATTAACAGAACTATCATCAATTATTGTTTGTCTCTGGCATATTGTGTACACAAGCTGTGTGAATTAATGCCTTAATGTTGCTTTGCTGCACCATAATGAATTATTGATATCCTCTAAGTGCTGTAAATGCTGAACAGAACTATCCATTCATCACGTTATCAAATCTCAAAACAATGGATTCTGTGTTTGATAAACAATGCCCATCTCATGGCTAATGACAACCTTCTTATACCCAGCCTCCTACATCTCCTCTTCTGATGTTAGATAAGCCTTTCTCCAGAACTCACAGATTTAGGCTCCTGCTTGGTCTGATCCTGCGAGGAGGACTCTTTGCTCTCATCTGCAGTTTTTGCAGTGACCTGCTCGTCTTCACTTTCTTCTGGTTTAAGATTGGGGTGGTCCTCGTTAGAAGATGATGCTCTGTCAGGTGAACTTTCAGGTTTAATCCGCGCAGGGTCGGCCATGCTCTTTCAGATCGTGTAACCTTTAAGACAACAGCAAAAAGCAACCAATAGGTGAGTTCCAAGCGGTAATAATGCTAATGCTAATGTTTGTCGTGAAGCTCCAGGGCAATGCTAATTGTGACTACATGAAAAATACAAACCAGTATATGCAACTGAAATGCGTTATAGTCTTCACAAACACTATAGAAGATAGAGTTCACATACCTACTGCAGCAGAGCGTCGACAAACATATGACAAAGTCAACCAGAAAGGGAAGCTATCGCTAACTAACGTTAGACGTGTTATCGTTGAAAAAACATAATTCGGCGATAATCGAAAATATACTTCTTATGTCTTTTGTATTTATATACTAACTATAATAAAAGAGATCCGTCATCGCCGTGAAGCTCGTTTTGCCTCCTTTTGGCTTGTTGACGGACGGAGAGCTCGGATTTCCGGTTCCGGTTTTGAACGAACTTTATTGACACCGCAAACATAAACAATGAACATAAATGAATGGGTCGGTGGGTGCGTTCATGAAACTACACGTAAAATACATTCTTAAAGTAACATCAATCGTAATTTATTTAAGATAGAGATATTTTGTGGAAAAAGAGCTACACTTCAATACAGCCATTGTTTATGTATTACATAATTTTCCTTGGCATCCAAATACTATGAGGGCAATGGTCCTAAGGTCCCAAGTCTATGGCTGGTGTTTATAATAAACATCAGTCATAGACCTGTCTCCTTATCCTTCATTTCAATCTGAATAGTCATTGTTATGAAGCGTTCCTGTTCACGCCCATGAAGGAATCTGACAATGACAGATGATAGATAGATAGATAGATAGATAGATAGATAGATAGATAGATAGATAGATAGATAGATAGATAGATAGATAGATAGATAGATAGATAGATAGATAGATAGATAGATAGATAGATAGATAGATAGATAGATAGATAGATAGATAGATAGATTGTGTATATTCACATTGGTGAGTAGCCACTGATGCCGGTAAATGACTGAAAGGCTAGGTTAAGAAATTTGCAGTGGAGTCCAGAGTTGACACTAAAACAGATCAGCAAAGTGCATGGATGGGCTAAATTAACACGCGTGTAGTGGAACCGCCATCTTGTTTGGACGCATCCACTTTGTTATCAATCAGCTAGGGCGGGGGAGTTACAAGGGACTGCCTGTGTGTGTTTGTCTGAGAGAGTGTGATTGTGTGTGTACGTGCGCGCGCACGCACGCGCGCGCATGTTTGTGTGTGTGTGAGAGAGAGAGTGTGTGTGTCTGGAGGCTCTCGGATTGGAGATGCAGAAAGAAAGGGCAGTTTCGAGGAAGTGACGGACGAGGCTCTGGGGACTGGTCAGAGGAAGTTTGGTTTGGTGGTGGTACCGTGCTGCCGAGCCAAACTTTCCCCCCCTCTCTGAGCTCCACCGTGGACCGGTCCGGACGCGGATCCAACGGCGGAGGAGGGAGCGTTTTGTTCCCCGGGATTGAGGAACTTGAGGTCGGGAGGGAGGGAAGGAAGGAGGCAAAAAAGAGGGGGGGCGCAAAGGAATTTCACTCCAAGCGGAGCCACCAAGCCCCCCTTTTCCCCCCTTCTCTTCCCCGCGGGGGTTATTATATACTACTCAGGATCCACGATGGGGAAGGAGCAGGAACTTCTGGAAGCGGCTCGGACCGGGAACCTGGCCGCCGTAGAGAAGCTCCTGTCCGGGAAGAGACAGTCCGCAGGCACCGGGAGCAGCTCGTCTGGCATCGGGGGAGGCAGCACCGGCGGCGGGCACGGAGCCTCCTCTCACCCGCTCTCCAGTCTTCTCAGGTAAAGGGGCTGAAAGATGAACAAGAGTTGTCCCCGTCAAATTGAACCCTTACACATACTTTAACACTTCCTTCTAGTTGTAGAGTAATGCATTGTTTAGTATTGTGCAGCTCAGGAGCCATGCATGCTTCTTTGTTAGCTCCCTGCCTGCTCTACTGTAATAACGAGCATGCATGGCCTGGTAGGTAAACTGAGTAACTTACTAACAGACAAGCTGTGAGGACACAGCGCCTGAGTAACACAGATGTATTATTAATTGCTTATATGCCTTCTTGACTCGTAAGTCCTGTCTAGTAAAGGTAAGAAGCAAGAGACCCAGTTGTCAGAGATAAGACCCCCAATTTTTGTGTTTGGGTTTACTGCTCCAACACTGTAACCCCAGTTTTGCTCTGCCTCACCTTTGTAGGTTATGGTTGACAGACACCATATCTAGCAGTGGTTTCTGCAGGAAGTTCATGGTGAGACGTTCGTTTGATGTGGTTTTTCACGTTTAAAGCACCCACCGCTCTTTTGTCAGGGCTTTTTTTATGTCTGACAGCCAGTGTTTTCTTTTTTCACCTTTCATTATGCTCAGGTGTTGATTTATAGACATGAATGCAAACTAAAGCCAAGGTACAGTCGGGTTACTGTTACCTTTGTGTACACACCACCTGTGCACATACTGACGCTCAGATTAAAATGCCTAAAACTATTTTGGAGAGCTGGCACACAGAACAGGACGTCTTTGCCCAAAATGGAAGGAGGAGGCGAGACTGCCAGCTCCATGGTGACTGTTTTTGATAACACAAGATCGTATCGCTTTCCTCACAGTGTAATGAAGTGGCAGCTCTGTCCTTTCCTCTGGTTTCTGCAAGTGATGCCTGCAGGGTAATATTAGACGTTAAGATGCATTGCATCTGATAAATCCAGACTTTCGTGGAAAACATAGTGCACTTCTATGATGCACTCAAAGTTGTGACAGACCAGACTAGCTTTTGCTCAGAGGAACCTACTCCTTAAGGCCTCGCAGGCTTTTATCTTTGCATCTGACCGTGTACATAAGTGAAATATCGCTTGTGGACTCTTGAGAGATAAAAGTTACGGCCCGACCAAGTGCAGCGTGTCACAGGGCTTACGTATGGCTTCCCTGCACCCATATTTCATAGCCGGGCACACGCAGGCGAAAGTCTGTCAATCAAAACACAACATTGCTCCTCTGGGAGACCCCCGACCTGCCACCTCACTCTGAGGGACAAGTGTTATGGCAAAGCTCGAGGTGATGCATCGCTCTGTTACCAGGAGCGGACTGCACAATGTACTCAAGGTAATTACATTAAACCTCTCTAATCGGAAATCCAATTCGGAGATGTCATGCAGTCAAGGCTGGCTCAGTGTCTCGCTCACAGATCTGTGGGCGGGTGGACTGAAGATCCCATTGTGTCATCTCTTCTGACTTGAGCAATCAATGTTTGGCAATGATAGCACTGGGAAATTATTGGCTAGACGCGGCAGGAAATGAATAAACTAGCTGTGCCTGTTGCCCGGTGGACACCTGAGCTTAGAGGACAGGGTCTAGAGAGGATAACGAAATGCAGGATTAGTGACCACACGGAAGACAGCCCCAGGGAATCCCTTCTATTGTTTATGGCATTTGATTTGGTTTGCACAATCAAAATGTCAATATGTTTAAGGACACGGCGATGAATTACTATGGTAGGGGACAGGCCGTGGATTGATGTGCACGTGTGTTTGTTTCCTCTCCCTGTACCAGAAACGCTTTGTTGTGCATTCATCGTCCATTGTTAGAAAGTGTCAGGCCGTAATCCTGTCAGGGGAGATTTGATCTTGTAGTCCCCGGCAGGTTTAAGCCAGTGTCGGTTGTAACATGTGGAGAGAGCCGTGCTTCCCTGTCTACACGTCTGCATCCCAACCAACCAAGTTATTCGCAATCCCGCTGTGCTCCGCTTCGTGAAAAACACATCTGTGGCCTCTTGCGCATTAAAACACCTTCGCGGTTTTACCTGGCCCAAGAGCTGCTGTTCCAGGGCGTAAACATGGTCTTTAAGGACGACCCATACCCATACCCCCTAACGGCTTTATTATTGTAATTCCTTGACGGTGTGTGTGTGTGTGTATGTGTTTTTCATGTGCGTCTGTGCTGAATTTTTGCCGTTCTTGCCCTGGAATGGGCTGCATGTCGAGACTTGCATGTGTTTTTGCAACCAGGCAGTCGTACAGCTCTGCTCCGCGGAATGCCTGTTTCTCCCGGGGGGCTGCATCCCCGCTGGTTGCTATGGCACAGACACTGACCCCGACATGTTTAACATCACCGCCGCCCCTAACATTTGTTCCGTGGTGCTCCATTAACACCTAAATGAGCTGGGCAGGGCTACCCCCCCCCCCCCCCCGAATGGGAAGGTCACGGTGTAACCTCCCGCAGAGGCGGCCGGTGCAGATGCAGGCCCGACGCCGTTAGCTGAACCTAATTAGGCTGCAACGTCCAGTTCGGGGCCTGTTTTATGGCACACTTGTGCTGTGGGTTTTTTTTTTCCCATGCCATAGTTTTTTGCAAGAGACCCCTGATCCGTTTTGATCCCAGAGGTGTTCTCTTCGCCTCCAACTTCCTGGCTGCGGGTCGTCCAAAGCAGAGGCAGCTGCTCCGGCCAGACCGGAGGTAAGACAAGTCCCTGGCAGAGAGGGAGAGTGCCTGCCCACTGAGGGGAAATTAACAGAGGAATGCATGGAGTTCTGGACAGACGCTCTGAGAGCTTAGCCAGATGAGGGCTCGTCTTCCAGCTCTCACAGCCATGCCTTTTGTCCCACTGACAAAGCGCAGAATGATGCCTTTTCATATTCACACCAGTCACTAAACACCATTGTGGGAGCTTTTCTGTACTTTTTTTTAGTGCTTATAAAGAATATTGAGATGTCATTTGGATGGGATTGGACCACCTATTTGGGGTCCGATCTGCTCGTTCAGCCACATGCATCCAAAGTAGCGCTTTGAGGCCTCTTGGGATGCATTTCCCCCGCAATACGTCATTCATTTTCTGTGAATGCTGGAAAGGGGAAGCATTTCTCTGTGTGACGACTTGGTCAGCATGTTAAGATGCTCAGGCACGGCTCCCAGATCATTCCATCCCATTACATCCACAATTTTCTGGGCTCATCCCAAGCAGACGCATGCTGTGAGAGTGGTGGCAGCCAAGGAAATATCTGCCGGACGTCAGCTACACACACACACTGTCCTCTTTAAAAAAAAGAGAGGACTCCTGACGATTTGTGCACACAGAATTCAGTGAGTGTGAAGGTGCACTGTAGGAGCTGGGAGGCGTGTATCTGCAGATGACAGGCCCCCAGCGGGGAGTCGGACTCCCTCGGCCCTCAGCTGGATTTCATATCAGCCGTCAAAGTGCGGGCAGGCTGCCTGGCGGGCGGCGCTACTGCGGCCCCTCCTGTCACCTTCACGGGGCCGGTGGCGAGATGCCTCGGCTCACACGGCGGATGTGGGGGCCAACGGCGGCTCTGGCTCGTTTTGTCAGTTGTTGACCTCTGAACCGGGAGAAACCGTAGCTGCTTCAAGCCTACAGAGAGAGAGAGAGGGAGAGAGAGAGAGAGAGAGGGAGAGAGAGTGCAGTGATCTCTGGGAAATCCAACACCAGCGTGTTAGCATTCCTGGAGCATCTGAGGCAGGGATGCGTTGTGTTTACGGCCCGTGTTTGTGTAGTCTGAGAGAGCAGTTGGAAAGGCTCCGGCTAGAGAGGCAGCGGTGATGAATTTCACATGTGTGCGTGTGTGTTTTGGGCCGAAAATCGAAGCCAACCTAATGGGGGCTAAAAATAGCTTTCATCCAAGTGGGTCAGGGGTTTCTTTATTAATTTGTGGATGCAGACCTCCCTTCTCCAGCGCCTTGTCTGAACTGGATAACGTAGCCTGTAAGGATGAGAGGCAACACTGGTAGTAATAATAATAAGAACAATACGCTTCACAACACGTCTCCATCATCAAATAAGCCACCTCAGCGCCTTCTCGCTCTCGGACCGCTAATAAAGGACCGTCTCAGGTTTCCCTATTTCTCTACTTCCCGTGTGAAGCGAAACAGAAAGTGTCTTGCGAGCGGGACACCGGGGGCACGGACGTGCCGCCCTTTGTGTGGATGTTTACGTGAACTCTCTCTCACCCCGCCGGCTGAAAACTTCATCATAACAGACGGACACACGGGACCGATAAGGCTGCGGAGGTGGCGCTTTCTCACAGAGCCGCACGCTGCCTTCGTTTCTAGCCCATTGGCTGGAAGCGGCACCACAACACACCCCTCCCTCCCTCCCTCCCTCCCACCCTCCCATCCTGACCCAGACGTTTCCATCCGCCTGGCCTCCTCCTCTTTGTCTCTCTCTGCCTCTCTGCTGCTCTCAGCAGTCCTCCTGGCCACCTGCTGAGTCCACGCCAGCCTCTGCTGCACCTCCAGCCTTCAAACGGGTCGTAGCAGCCGGAGCAATGGCGCTGCCCTCGCTGCGTTGCCACGGCCGCTCGGCGTCTTGGAGACGCGTGACTCCCCTCGGCTTTGACACCCGTGGTCCCGCCGCCGTAATGAAGTTCCCCGTCGGTGATTAATTGTCGTGCAAATGATTGCAATCAGCAATTTCTTTTTCGTTCTCCCGTCATTTTGTGGAGCTGAATTGGAAAATAGGCCCGGCCATTGTGGAACGCCAGCCACATCTTGAAGCTGAACATCAGAGAGAGATCAGAAAATGCCACTTCTCTTTTCCTTTTCATGAGGTTTATTCTCGGAGGGAAATGCACTGTATTTACTTGTTTGAAAATGTCAAACAAGAAACCAGTTTTCCATTCACCTCTGCAGAAAACTGTGAAAGGAAAATGACACATTTGTGTGTATAGGTCACGTATACTCAAATATTTAAGAACAGCCGGTCCTCCCAACACAATCGCAGTGGTCCTCGACAGTATTGAACGACGTTAAACAGTCGGTTTGTTCAGCTCTCTGTGATGCAGACGGACGTATTGATCCCATCAGCGATCGTGACGCGGCAGCGGCAGCGTCTGTGAGCTGTGACCAGCCTGCCCTGGACCGTGTTAGCCTCAGCATGACTAAGCAGCCTGACAGCCGTCTCGGCTCACCTGCAGGCACATGTGGCACACTCCCGCCGAGCTGTGAGCCGTGACTGGAGCCCTGTGCCTCCGCAGCCCCGGCCACGGCCCTGACGAAGCGCCGAGCGGCCGGGCCCGCAGCGCGTGGAAACTACAAGCCGGGACGAGGCAGAAGTGGCGTGTTATTTCCAGAACTAGGTTGTCAGCATAACCCGAGAATAACTGCTGCTCCGGCCAGCGAGTTTTCGGTCGCGACCGAGCGTCCGCTCGCTGCGTCAGGCCAAAACATTCAGGAGGGGTCAGCGTGCACGCAGCCAGGTCCGGCCGACAGTGTGGGAACGGCCCGGCCCGCTGGAGCACAGCCCCGCGAGTGAATGCCCTTTTCCTGTCCTCTGCCCTCCCCTTATTTTCCTGCCATATTCACCTCCTCAGCCTGTCAGCGGTGCTAGCTCCATGGCCCTGGTCTTCATCAATGGGCTCCAGCAGGAGGCCCCGCTGGACGGCGGCCATCGCTGTCCGCGGGCGTAGGCGGCTCGTTCACGCCTCCCGCCGCAGGGCTGTGAAGCGCTCGCCCCGGGGCCTGCACCAGCCGTGGAGGCTCAGTCAGGCTTCGTACGGGCCAAACTGCCACCGCACCGCCTTCTTTATCTGGATACCTTCTGCCTTTGCAGCTGAAGCGAGCCACATCGCTGAAGCACGCTGGACTTCTGAAAGCATCCAGCCCAGGCCCTGAATCTCCAATCACGTGACGGGGGAGGTGTCTTGTGAAATTCATTGGTCACAGGCTCGTCGGGGCCTTGTGTCTGCGCACCCAGAGCTCGTTTCAGGACAGTCCATTATGAGCGCCGTCCTACAATATGAACGTGGAGCAGTTCATTACAGCTGTAGCTCTCTGGTCCTGGCGTGGTGTCCTGCCACAGACATTAGCTCAGTAAGTCGGTGCGAGTGTTTCTCGGCTGCCCTCCTGGACTTCACGCTCTCTCTCTCACACACTCTCTCTCTCTCTCTCTGTCTCTCTCTCTCTCTCTCTCTCTCTCTCTCTCTCTCTCAGGTCGGCCGTTTGGCTGCGGGGCATGTGCATAATTAAGCCCAGTTTCCCTGACGGTGGCTGACATGCGCCAATCACCGCTGGGCCCGGCGCCCGCGGCCGGGCTAATCCCCGCCAGTGTGGTCACGCCGCTAACAGGCTGCAGGCCAAACCTGTTTATTTGACACCAGGTTCACACTCACCTGGACTCTCCGTTTGCCCCGGGCCCAGGCTGAATCCTGATTTGCCTGTGCACCGGAGCGTCGCAGAGAAACGGTGAATGTTGTCGTCACTGTTGGCGCCACTGGAAATGCGAGGGCAGTGAGATGCTGCTGAAACACAAGCAACAGCATGCATATTGTTGCTCATATTGTGCAGGACAGTAGACACACATGGTGAACAAAATCATTAGTGGTCATCAACACATCCCTGATTTTTTTTTCTACCTGTTTAGCTGTGTAGTGTTGATAAGAGACATGGTGTCCATGGGCTCTAATCACAATTTTCTGAGATATTAAAATTGTTGGTTATTCCCACTCTTTCCAAATAGCTTGACTATAAAATGTCTGATGTGTTTATGGTGAATAATTGAGAGCTATATCTTCATAAACTTGCCTTTGGTTGCTTCCTTCCTTCCCATCTGATCTGAGCTGTGCGGTATGGTTGTCCTCTGTAGCTTGCAAACCTCGGCTGTTTAGTGAGTTAAAGCTGTGTTTCTGATTACAGCTTGAAATGGCGACGAGGGCTTAAAGTTTCTTCTTAGAAGTCTTTCAGCGGCATTGAAATTGATTTAAGGATTCCTGCAGATACCACGGAAGAATATGGATCTGATGATCGATACAAATCTGTTTGGGCTGAGCTGTCAGATACACTACGAGCATCAATTACCTTCATCGAGCTGATCGTCGGTGACACGCAGCTGGTTCAAGGCCTGAAGGGTTTTCATGCTCTCCACGTGTGTGCGTGGCTTTCCTCTGCGTGACTGTGCTCCCACTGTCCAAACTCATGCTCAGGTTGACTGGAGACTCCAAATCTGCCCTGGGAGTGACAGTGAGAGTGAATGGTGTGTGTGTGTGTGTGTGTGTGTGTCCTGGGATGCACTGGTGACCTGTCTGCAACGGCCTCACCCTAGTGCCTGACATCATTAGGAAAAGGTTTAAGATAATGGATGGATGATAGTTGATAGTTAAGCCAGTTGGTTCAGGAATTAAGCAGATTAGATATGCCGTGTTGAGCCCACATCTTTAGGAAATGATTGTCTTTTAAAATGAAATGCCTTCTGAATGTGTGAGCAATATCCAGTCAACTAATGTGGCATAAAACACATAAAAGAGAGGAAATGTTGCTATCCGACCACCTCTCGCTCCGACCCAGCCCCCCCCCCAGAATCTTTTTCAAACTCCGGCTTCATCCCGCTGATATTCCCTCAGGGAAATTAAGGATTAGCTCGGCCTTTCAAACAGGAATTCCTCAGTCAGTTCACATGAATGTGCACCCCCCCCTCCACCCCCAAACCAAATCAACTCTGTTTTGCCCGTTGCCCTGCTCGGGGCCTAAGCCCGTGCCTCGGTTAGGTCGCCTGTGAGCCGTAGTAAGAGGATGAAGTGGATTGTGGAGCAGCGCTCTGACTCATGCCCCTGAGTGCCACGCTGCCAGAGCGAGGACGTACGGCCGGGGCTCGCGCTCCCAGCTCGCCGCTGACGCCCCCCCCCCCCCATCCCGTCCCGTCCCGTGACCGGGTCTAGCCGGGAACGTGTCAGGGGTGTGACAGCTTTTGGTTTTTGCCAGATGAGGCGAGATCGGAGCTTTCGGAGGCGCCCCGGATGCGGAGTGATGTCACAGGTCGGTTGTCAGCCCTGGCCTGGGTCACGCGGTCAGAGTGGCGTGGCGCAACGTCAAGTGTCTCTTTTAGAAACGTCTGTGAGTGAGGGCCCGGGACGGACACCGATGCGTCACAGGAGGTCAGATATGCTTCGCTTCAGCTCTGATGTTGCTGAAATGGGGAGATTTCGCAACGTCTTGCTGGGATGCGTCGAGCTGAGCCAGGGAGTCTTGGTTCACAGAGCCAGGATGGGGCGGCAGGCCCATCTCAGTGTCTCTCAAGCGAAGGCGTCAAAGCCTTGTTCTCTGTCCTGACCGATGCAGCAGAATGGTGTCGCGTCGGGTTTGTCCCCCTAACCAGCCCTGTTGAGGCCGTGGCCCCCGCTCTGCCACAGTCGTCCCCGGGTCCGTCGGAGCCCGCGCTCGCAGCAGCCGCTTCTCCGTTCATGTTTATGTTAATTTGTTTATGGGTTGTTTTTTTTCTCTCTCTCTCTCGCTTTAAGCCGTTACGTAACTCCTTTATCTAGGGCAGCAGCTAGAGGTCTGTTTCTGTCTCAGCCTCTCCTTTCTGATGTGTCGAGCGGCCTGGCCCAAGACCGCCTCGCCGCTCTGCTCCTACTACTGAATCTGTTATTTTTGGAGGGGGGGGTGAAAGGGATCTTTGTGCCCATCTTCCAGACGTGTCGCGAATCGGAGCTCGCGGATTTCTCGCCGCTTCTCTCTCGTCTCTAACAGAAACGTATCGATTCCCAGCGTCTCCTCGCGGCACATGCTCCCGGCCGGGCGTTTCCTGCGGGCACACCCTCCTCCTGATGTCCCGCGTCCTGGTGGCGACCCAGGAGGACTGTGTGAGAAGCGGCCCGGGTAGCGGGGAGCTTGCATCCCTGCGTCTCTGAGCTTTGTCAGGCCCATTGTTCTGCCAGGCAATAGAGCCCTTTAAGACACTTATTTAATGAGACGGCTCTGACTGTGTAATTGCAGGCTGCTAGGAGAGCTATTATAGGAGATGTACTTTGGCGGGCCAAAACAGCCATTACTGTGACAAAAGCGGGCCGTGTGTGTGAAGCACAGTCACACAGTGGCACCACGGTGGATACAAGGAGGCGAAACATCCTGCTGCCGCACTGTCCACACACTGATCCTGTCACGCGGTGCAACATCTCCAGCAAGTGTCCAGAAAATTTGGGGAATTTTCTTTTCTTTTCTTGCTCTCCTGTTGGCTCCTGCATCTAGGATGGGGAGCGGGAACTCATTAATTCAGCATGAGGCGGCTTGATGCAGACCCTCCGGTCATGACACTGTTCTGAATGATTCAGCAGATTTCATTCACACGCTCAGTTCATCATGCGAAGCAATGAACAATGGCACATAGATGAACAAGAAGCAGTAAAATGGTGGTTAGCATCAACATTTTGTATGTTTTTGGTGTTTGGTGTTATGGACACAGTTATAACTTTGTGTTATGGACACACTTTTGAACAGCAAATGTTTGCATGTTTGTTTGTGGCAAATACTACTCTATTTATGCCTCCTTGCATGACAGGTTAGACCTGAAAATACCTGTTCATTTCCAAAAATTCCTCTGGCAAGTTTCCAGCTTTGAAAATGATTATTATTGTTGTTATTATTATTGAGTTTTAGCCTTGTGCAGCTTCAAAGTTTGTGCTTTAAAATACGTTATCACACGTCAGAGTGAGCAACCCAGAAGTGGCAGAGATGTGCGGAGACCAGAGAGTACTCTCTCTTCTACGATCTTGAATATTATAAGGCTGCCCATCACTGCACTTCTGATACTTAATATTTCACTTAAGAGCCTCCTCGCAAGTTGAAACCACTCAGTCTCTGCTTTGTTCGTCCCTGTCTGTCTGAATCTGTCACAGGTCCAAGTAGCAAGTACAACACGTAATGTTGTTTCTTCCCTCATGATGGGCATGGACATATTGACAGGCCTAACAGCTTGATTCTTTACTCCGGAAACACTGGCAAATAGCACGAGCTGCTCTCTCACAGGGCTTTATTCATAGAAATTACTCGCTTGCTTCAAAATCCAAGTCAAAATCCAACTCATTATTTATGAAGCTCTCCCACTGTCAAATCAGTGGTTTGCTTTGGTTGCGAGATGGCTCTCCATAATGTATCAAAAGCTGAACAAATACTTAAAAAGTCCGTAAGATTTCTCCTCGCATTTTTTTTTTCACTTTTTTTTTTTTTTTTTTTTTTACATTTTCTCTCCCATTCATGATTGATTCTCTCTGAGGCCCAGTGGTTTTGCTCCCATTCCCTTTCTGTTTGCCAAATGACTCTGGTCTCAGATATTTGGTTCACGAGTGCTGGGATTTCCTTGTCACATGATTTATTTAGGATGTGTTAAGGTCTTTCAGAGAGGCTCACATCCACCGTCTCTGGCACTACCTCTCACCAGACCTCCTTTAGCTTCTGAAATTACTCCCCGCATCTCCCTCTCTCTCTCTCTGCCGGCCCCTCCATCGTCGCTGTCTCTCTTCGTCCTCGCTGCCTTGCTCTTTGCAAATGAAAGGAAACAAACCAATCGGAGCTGACAGCAGAGACTGGCTCCAGTGGATGAGAGGGCCGGGGCCGTCCTCTCTGCTTTTAACCCTCTGCGGGGTGTTCTCTCTGGCTGCATCCCCGTTGCTTTGTGCGCCGCCCGCCACGCATAACAAAAGCCTGTTCTACTCCCTGACTTGGCCCGGAGTAACCCGGCCGAGGTGACATGCCTCTTTACTGTAAGTGAAACCCGACTGCAGCAGCTCAGCGTATCTGCTGCTAGCTGCTGATAATGTTTCTGTTCCTGGTTGATTTGTGGTTTGATTCCACTGCAGCTGCCGGAGCACTACCTCATCTTTGTCTGGAGAGTGAAGGAGTGGAGGAGGGAGGGAGGGAGGGAGGGAGGGGGGCTCATGAATAAACTCTCCTACCTGTGTGTTGGATATGGGACCGGGTTGCTGTTGTGTGGTCTTTGGGAGCCAGATAGCAATCACTGTGAATCGGTCCCACCCGCAGTTATTAGAGACTTGACAGAGGGATACAGTGTTTGTTGTTGTTGTTGCTGCTGTATGTGTGTGTGTGTGTGTGTCTGTGTCGTGTCTCCATCCTGACAATCCTGTCTTTTGTCCTCTCAGTATCTGGAGAGGCCCCAATGTGAATTGTGTGGACAGCACTGGATACTCCCCTCTCCACCACGCCGCTCTTAATGGACACAGGTAATAATTACCCCCCCCACCCTCCTCCCTCCTCTCCCTCTTTCCCTCCTCGAGCTGTGAGACATGTCCGCGTTTCATCTCTCTTCTCTCTGCTTAAGCCCGGCATTAAAGGAGCTCTGCCCTCACATTGCTGCCGTCCCGCTGGGATAGATAAAGCTATTGATTTGCTATTTGCTAAGACCGTGTAACTGTTAGTGCGGTTCATCCCTCCACCCCCTCCCCTCCTCCCCTCCCCGTGGCGTTGGCTGACCTGCCCCGACCCCCTTTCCTCCTCTCCTCCTCCTCCCCGTCTGCAGCGAGGTGGTGGAGGCGCTGCTACGGAACGAGGCCTTGACCAACATCGCCGACAACAAGGGCTGCTACCCGCTGCACCTGGCTGCGTGGAAGGGGGACGAGCACATCGTCAAGCTGCTCATCCACCAGGGACCCTCACACCCCAGGCTCAATGAGCAGGTCGGCATTCAACTCCTCTGTGTGTGTGTGTGTGTGTGTGTGTGTGGGTGGGTGGGTGGGTGGGTGTGTGTGTGGGTTTGCTCATCCTGTCACTTTTGGTTCCAGTTTTCAAATACGTGCACCAGTGCTGATAATGATCTTTGTTCCTCCATGCGCTCAGTGTGTGTGTGTGTGTGCGTGTGTGTTTTTAAATGTCTTATTGTCACTCATTACACTTCACTACACTTTTCAACACATTGGCTGATGTCTGGCGGTTTCAGTATGACAGTTCTTGTCGTCCAGTCAGCAGACATATGTTGACCGTTTCTCCATTTGATTTTCTTACCAACCCCCCCCCCCCCCTAAAAAAGAGATAAATGCTGCTACCTCAGCATGGCATGCCCTCGACTGTATCCGACCCGAGCGAATGTCAGCGAGCGGAGTCCATTAACATCAGTGCATCAGCAGTCTGCTGTGATTCCTCCCCAGTGCTTTGAAGCTGTGGCTATAGTGTGAGAAGTGCTTGTTCCGCTCCTTTTTAACCATTTTAACGGATTTAACATTCATATGTTTTTTGTTTTTTTCATACATTTGTTTGTTTGTTTGGTCGCTTCCTGCACAGACGGCCTCCAGACCAGCACCATCTCCGGCCTGTCCTGTTTGGGACGGGGCAGGAATGACCCATTATGAGCTTGATAATCACAGTTTTCAACCATGAGGTGTTATCATGCCCGGACTCCCTCCAGACGTAGCGACAAGTCTCATTTTGTGTCATTTCTCCCCCCGTCTGTTTCATGACATCTGATTGTTCATTAACTCAACTCTTTTTTTTGTCCCCCCCCCCCATCGATCATCGTTCATTTGTTCATTGCCTGTCTCAACCAAAGCCATCGGCCTATCTTCTCTTCCTCTCTCCCAGAGCTCTGTAGACCATAAAGAGTTCAAGCGCTGTGGGCCCTTTGACCCCTATATTAATGCCAAGGTGTGTACACAGCGCTGCTGAAACTCCATTCCTTATCCGAGTGCTTACTCTCTGCTTTCCTGCTCTGTTGGCTTGCCGTGCTTGGGTTTGGTTCGTGTCTGCCGCTGCCGCTTGCTGGTGCTACTCCGCTGCAGAGGTACGGGGAGGCTTTCCATCTCAACAACAACTGCTACTACCATGGCTCGACCCTCGTCTCTGGCTCTCAGCTCATTACGCCGTCTCGACACAGAAGGCTGCCCTCCTACAGTACAACGTTCAGTAAAAATGCCCGTCCTCTGAGGCTGATTTGTGAGCGTGGATGTTATTAGTATTATCCCCCCCCCCCCATGGTATCGAAGACTGAGTGAGTCTGAAATGAAAACTTGTGTAATATGCAGCCCGGTGCTGGCCCCGCACAGCCAGCGGTGGGAGAAAATATTGACACGCGCTATCAGTCGCAACGCTCCAATATTGGTTGCTGCATAGTGGTGGTTTGCTGACTTTGCAGACAACACGCAAACAAACCAAACCAGAGTCCCGAAATGTTGGGACAGGGCTACGAAGTGTGTGAAATAGGACGCGCTGAATGCCTAAACATCTCTGACATACCATACAACGCCGACATCTGAAAAGCTACCAACCAGGGCCTAAATACCAGGTGGTGAATTAGCATGTTTGAGTGAAGTGTCAAAACAACCGTAGTCCCACACATTCAAGCCCCTCTCCACACAGTAAAGTGAGTTCACTTTGACCATGTGATCTCAATCTGGGGCCCTCACATCTGACCGTATATTATGGCTAAACACATGGATCACGGCGGATGATGGTTAGTGCTGTAGCCTCACATCAAGGAGGTCCCAGGTTCAAGCTGCGGTCAGAACGAGGGCCCTTTGTTCCTGGATGTTCTCCAGGTACAATGGTCTGTTCCCACAGCCCAGGAACATGCATGTTTCGGCTGATTGGAGACTCTCAGTTGCCCCCAGGTGAGAGTGTGACATTGAATGGCATGCGTGTGTGTGTGTGTGTGTTTGTGTGTGTGATCTGTAATGGACTAGTGACCTGACCAGGGTGAGATAAGAGACTGGGGAAGAAGACTGATGTCTAAGAGCTTTGGTTTATGAGTACGGAGCTTTTTGTGCGTTATCGTTGTCCTTTAGCTCACTCATTCATTCATGTGTTGCACATGTTTTTTTATATTTTAAAGTTGTTTATATATCTATAGTTGTTTGTACATAAATATCAAAATAAATATATAAATATCAATCCTTCAAAGATGCTTCTCAGAAGAAAGCGGGTTGAAAATAGTGCAGGTGTCAAGTAAGCCATCAGCCAGGCACAGGCACCATATCCCTCAGTTATGCTAGTGCCCCCAGTGCTCTGTTTCAGTGTGAGCAGCCCCCTCATTGCATGCAGCCATCTAGAAGAGGCCTGATGGCACCGCTCCAGTCTACCTGAGCAGGATGGCTGCACAGGAGGAGACGCTGTGCTGACAGTGCCTCTGACCCTGTCGCCCCTCACAGTCGAGCCGCGCTAACGCGTCGGCCCCGCGTCCCCGTGACTGCGTCTCTCAGAGCTTGAAACCCACCCAGGCCTGCACACAAAGCTGCACACTATTTTTGAACATTGTCACATTTCCACTGCACTAATCTTCTTAGTGTTTGGATGGGAAGGCTGGCTTTCTTTAATGCTGCTTTATATCGAGTGTGAATTTTCCCCTGCAGTCTTATTCTCTACCCCCCCCCACCACCAGCACGCCACCCGTTTAGCCTGTTTGATGGGTTTAAACCTTATTGAACCCTGCGGCGTGTCGGGATTATGGATGACGTCTTAATGTAAACACTTTTCGGATAGTTTGGGGACCACTACCTGGTCATGAGCCTGAATAATTGAAGCCCTGTTATGAATAAATCAGACACATGGATGCTGTGTGGGAGCTCTGGCCCTGACTGTGGTCACGGCTGATGGCATCATGTGATGGGGTGGGCTGGAGGGGGGGTGTGTCCTGCCTCCCCTCGAATCACACTCCAGGACCAGAGAGCCATCTCACAAGGAGGAGGAGGAGGATGGGAGGTTTTCAGTGTACCAGTCTCTCTACATCAGCATCAAAGAAACATTTCCATGCCATGCTTGTCTGTGTGAGTGCGTAAAGGGGTGTTTTTTGCCCCTCCTCTTCCTCTCCCCCTCCCTCCCTCCCTCCCACCTCTCAGTTTGTGCATGAAAGCTCGCGTTGCTGAGGAGAGGAAGAGGTGGGACGTTGTCATGGTAACCGTGTCACGGCTTAGCGCCCGTGCAGCGGTTGGTGGGTGACCCAGAGGAGGGATGTGAGCCAGGCGAGAGGCATGTGTGTGTGTGTGTGTGTGTGTGTGATGTGGCTCAGAGGGGGGTCCGGTCTGGCTCTCACTGGTCCCCCCCCCACCCCACCCCACCCCAGCCACATGGGACTGTGGAGTCGTGGGCCTGGACAGGGTCCCATTCTCTGTTGTCCTGGTCCAGGAAGCCAGCCAGACTAATGTTTATTCATTATACGGCCGCGCTCTCTCTCCCTCTCCCCGGCTGAGAGTGTCCTAAGTGGGTTGGCTGCTTTGATGTCTCAAACACCCCAGTCGAGGCAGAGCCGGCCGCTGACCCGCTCTGACCTGACCATCTGAACACCGGGCTCACTCTGGCGCAGTGCAGGCTCCAGCTCCAGACCAACTAGTCGTTGACGCTGCAGCCGAAGCCATTCAGGCAGATATCAGCTGAGCTCAGAGGCAGAATAACACTGGGCATTGAATGACTTTCATTCTGGATCATTTCGGTCAGTAGATCAGAAAATGCTGGAGAACAGCCACCGAGACCTCAAAGCCCAACACCATGAAAATTGAAGGGTTTTTGCATGAAAAATGACAAACAATTACCAACTAATTACGCTGTTATGTCGTGTGACTTAATGGTTAATTAATAGTGCAATTTCTCTGTGTCATATTGTCTTTTGGTGTCGAGAGAGAGGGGTACAGAAAATAATGTCTAAAGAATAAGCTCCTGACGTGCAGGATTATATGAGCCTCATCTAATACTTGTCATCATCCATGGAGAGTTTATAATGATTTTTCTATAGGAGCTCTGACATTAGCAGAGGCCATTTTCATGAACGTCTTCATTGACCTCTTTTTGGCTAATTACCATGCATTTTATTTATTACTCCATGATAGGATATAGCCCTCGGTCTGCCCTGACTCGCATCACGCTACCTCGCACCCACGCTTAAGCTCCTTATATAGGTCACATGTCTCATACAATATATGCCTAGATGAGTTCATCTGACCTAGGATCAGATGTCTGGCTGCCATTTGCACAGGCTCCAACCAGGGCCCGTGCACGTCGTGTTAAAACAGACAAACTGAAATGAATAGTCAAGAAATGTCAAAATAATTGATGGGGCTCTGTCTGGAGCAGTGGAAGGCAAACATTTGGCCCAGAATGGATGTGTTATCACATTCAGACTGGGGATGGATCATATCCTGTCAGGCTCTGTGAGGAGTATCTCAGAGGGGCCACGCTGGGAAAGTTTCTGAAGTAATTTCTCGGGACTCGTCTCATTATCAGTGGCACAGCACCCCCCCCCCCTTCCTCTCGGCACAGTGCTCGCTCATTTATCCCTTCTTGTCTGTCACGTCAGTGTCCGGCTCTTCCCTCAGCAGCACATCACACCCCCTTCTCCCTGTACCTTCTGCTCTCTGAAGACTCCTTCTTGTCTCCGTCCTGCCAAGAAATGGCTGAGGCACATTTGACGAGCCCTCCAGGGTTTGTGTTGTTATTTAACACATGGATCTGGACCCCCCCCCCCCCCCCTCCATCCGCCCTCCCATTGCCAGGCATTCGTATTCAAATACTTGGGTGGGTCGTCTCTGACGTGTGGAGCCATTTGTAATGTAAGGGAGGACGGTATCTGGAGATCTTAAAAGCTTTTCGGTTGGTGGTGTTTGGAAAGTGTGTCCCATTTAATCAAGCTGAATTTGAAGGGGGGGGGGCTAATCTTTCCTGTAAAAGGGAGAAAAAGTCCACCGAACAGAGAGTTACAATATGTGGCAGGAAGCCAGTCAGACATTCATCTCATTACTGGACTGCTAGGCCTGTTTACTCTGGAATGCGTGACAGTGTCCAAATAAAAGTCCACTATGATCGTCAGCCCTTTATATCATCCGCTGCTGTGCGTTAAAGCAGAATGTACACTTTGGGAATTCTGATGAGCACGGGACTGGTGACAAATGGAGAAAAGTACTTAGGCCCTAATTGGTTGATTGCCTTCTTTTATAGTTGTTACAAATCAGAGAATTTCCCCAGTGACACAGTGATGAGTTTCAGATTGCTGATTTTGCCTGGCCAGCACTCCCAACCCCACATATATTCCCCTGTAAGGGCTAAGTAGGAGACAAAATAGGTAGATATTGGAAACCTGAGAACTAGTGCTTTTGGCAGATATGTGAATAATTACAATAGTAATAGTGTTGTGACGTAGCCCTTTGAAACAAAGCTGGGAAAAGGGACAAACTTAGGCTTAGTTAAGTCTTAAGTGTTAAGTTCAGATAAATGACGTGCCATGTCACGTATGTAGACTTTTTCACCTCGTCTATTTCGTCCCGTTCCACCTCTGTTCATATTTGCTAACCCTTTTGCGTGCCCTAGATTCCTTCGCAATAAATAATATTTTTTGCTTCTTTAATCCCTGAAACTGTAGTTCTTTCATATCATGTGCATGCCACATGTTAAAAGTTCAAGTTCAGATACTGCTAGAAGAAAGGAGCCAAAGCACACAGAGCCAGGGCATTTTCTGACTATTTAATAGCCATAATAACAATATGTCCACACGGCCATTTTGATCTTCAATAGAGGAGAGGGGTGACAGAATTAAATAATTGTCCCATTTGTTGTTGGTGGACTAACCCATCCATTGACTGCATCCAGTATCAGAACATACAGAGGGTGCATGTATAGGGATGATAGAGCAACAAATAAAATGGCAGCTGCTACTATACAATAGAAATGAATACAAATTTAGTTTGCAAGTTGTCCTTGTGCCCATGCCGTAAGGTTGATGGGGGGGGGGGGCTGTGAGTGTGTGTGTGTGTGTGTGTGTGTGTGTGTGCGTGCCTGTGTGTGTGTGTGTGTGTGTGTTAGCCCAGACTGGCTACCTGCTCAGGCTCAGCTGGAGAGAGGCACCAGGAGACAGCGTTGTGTACAAAGCGCTAAACATTCCTGGCAGGATTAGTGTGCGTTCTGAGGCCTTTATCTCCTGCTTCGGTCACCAACCAAAATGCTGAAACCCACGCCGTGGAGCGATATGGACCTGAGAGGCGTCTGGCGAGGGTGCCTCCCGTCTACTAACCCCCCCGATGCCGAGCGTGGAAGGCAGCGTGGACACGCAGAGAGGAGCCGCGGCCCGGCTTGTGACGGGCACAGCGCAGTGTGGGCAGCCCCTTTGGCACTGTAGCTGCAGCAGCTGCTGCGGCCCAGCCCCCCCCTTCACCCCCCCCACCCCCACCCCCACCACCACGCACCCGCCCACCCACTACTACTACCACCACCATCACTACCCAGGGCCGGGGTGACGTAACCGCTGGCTCACTGCGCCGCCTGCCAGCCGCTCACGTGACCCAGGTCGCTCGTCAAAGCACGTTACCATCTCCCAGCCCCAGGTTGTGGGAATCACAACATCGTCCTCTCTCTCTCTCTCTCTCTCTCTCTCTCTCTCTCTCTCTCCACCACCCCCCCCCCCCCCCCCCCTCTGCCCAGATTATTCTGCAGGCGGCACGGAAACACAAAGGGGAGTGAGCTATCCAGATGTTGCCGTTTAAGGCCCCGTTTGTCAATCCGAGGCAGATCTTAATCTGCTCGTTGTGTTTGACATGCGCCGAGGCCTGCATCGGTGACGATGGGGGGTGAAATGGCGGGCCGTCCAGGAAGTCTCGGCTCGCGCCGTGTGGATTCTGATCCGTCCGCCTGCCATTTCGAGCCGCGGCCTTCAGAGCCGCGCCGTGTGCGTACGTGATTGTTTGACCGAGCTGTGGGAGGAGAGGTGCAGACCAGGCTGCTCGCGAGTCCTCCGTGCATAAAGACATTCAAGTGTCTGTGTGTGTGTGTGTGTGCGTGTGTGTGGGGCTGAGCAGTGTTTTGAAACGGGGAGTCTTATTTTGCCACGGGGGGCTATCGGTCGGCTGAAATGAGTTTCAAAGCGGGCCGGCCATTTTTAGTTCCAATTGTGCCACGTTTACTCTCTTTCACTTTAATCGCTTTAATCACGGACGGTCCTCGTTTTGCGTCTTTCTGTCTGGCAGCGTGCACACATTCAGCCACGCGGCTCCTCGCCTTTCAAGCCGCCGTTCCCCGACTCTGTGCAGGCGTCCGTGTCCGTGGGCGCCATTCACCACGGCACTCGGCGCATTAATCGAAACGTTTCCGAGATGGTTTTTTTCCCCCCTTTTGTGTGCTTGCTGGCGCTGGTGACCACGCGGTGACGTGGCAGCTGCAGTGTGGTGGCGTCCTGGATGCACTCTGATGGAGTCACGCGCTGCACTCCACAAACACAAGCTCCAGGGTGACGTAAAACAGGAAGATCAGACCTTTGTCGGCTCATCCTCTAGCCTGGGGCGTTCAGCATCTCACGGATAGTATCAATATGAAACGGCCAGGTTTGTGGATGCCGGCGGCAGGGAAAGACGGGACGGCCTTCCCAGCGGGCGAGCACATCGGGGTTTACCGATGAGGGACTGCTGTGGAGAGGTGGGGGCTCAGTGACTGTGGGTCGCCCGCGTCCCATCACTGAGTCAAGCGGCTGCTCGGCCTCAGTTAATGCGATCAGATGCTGGCTGACACACGGCTGTAAAGCAGCGAGCTACGCCCGGCCAGGGGCCTCACTCCGCTCTGAACGTTGCTCCTCAGCATCACGTCTCTGGCTCTCTGACCAGCGTGCTGCGCTGGACTGGAGGAAGGACTTTGTGTTGTAGTAACACAGAGGTTTCAGAGGTCCTGACATCGCTGCTCTCTCTCTCTCTCTCTGTCTCTCTCTCTGTCTCTGTCTCTCTGTCTCTCTCTCTCTGTCTCTCTCTCTGTCTCTGTCTCTCTCTCTGCCTCTCTCTCTCTCTCTGTCTCTCTCTCTCTGTCTCTCTCTCTGTCTCTGTCTCTCTCTCTCTGTCTCTCTCTCTGTCTCTCTGTCTCCCTCTCTCTCTCTCTCTCTCTCTCTCTCTCTCTCTGCTTGATTTCGCCACTGAAGCAGCAGACCTGCACGTTTGAGGACGTGAGTCATGCTGATGTAATCACGGCGTGTATGTTTGTCCACTGAGATCATCTAAATACCCGGAGTTAATCCCTCTGAAAAGCCGTGCCAATCATCTATGAAAGATGGCATGCTCTTTTTTTAAAAAAAGAAAAACAAATCGCAAGCTTCAGTATCCGTGTCCAGCATCCTCGATGAAGCTGAATCAAGCAGATTTGTGAAGCAGTTAAACCAATCAAATGATAGAAGATAAACAATACAGCAACAAAAAGAAAGAAAAGGTTTTAAAAAAACTCTGAGGAAGGTGCAAATGTAGTTGGGAAGATGGACTGTATGTGTAATTCATATACGTGTGATTTCCTTTGAGAATAAATGAAGAAGAGAGTCATAGAGATTGTATGGTAGCAGTGGAATAGTTTGGTTTGTCAGTTTTGGATATAACCACTTCATCATGATGTTTATATTGATAGGGCATGTATTTGGAATCAGGCAGTGGATGGTAGCCAGTTGTGCTGGGTCCTATTATACCTCCTTAAGCGCCATGAAGAGCTCCTCCCTCCCAGAACCTACTGGGTTTTTACTCCTTGTCCTCCTGAAAGGAGGAACGAGAGCACACACCACCCAGGCAGTGAAATCCTCGGTTGCCGTGGTGGGTCTCTCAGAGAGGAGGCTGCCTCAGAGCCCCCGTTTTTACATCTGTTTTGTTCCGGCCGCCAAGCTGCCTCCTTTGATAGGCAGGTGTCGTTTTGTTCCTCGGAGCTCCACCTCCTCTCTCTCTCTCCCACTCTCTTTTTCTCTCTCCTTCCCTCCCTCCCTCTCTCTCTGCTCAAGCTGTGACCTGTTTAGCCTGTATGCTACAACGCTCAGTCACTCTCTCCCTCTCAATCCCACTCTCTCCCCGCTAACAATGAGCAGAGATACCTGCTGATCCCATCTGGCGCCAGGTCTTTGTGAGCGCGTCACGGCCGGGGCCGCGTCCACCTGTCTGAACCCGACTGCCCCCTCTCTGCCCAGTCCTGCCTCCAGGAGCACAGTTGGCCCGTTCCTCTGGGAGTCACCCAAACGGGCACCACGCGTGGCCATGTGGGAGAGGAGGAGGAGGGGGGCTACTCGCGCCAGCTGTCAGTTCTTTGTAGGTTGGCTCTGTGCGCCTGGAATGACTGCCTCTCGGAGCATGTGGCTCCACAATAGCTGGAATTATCTGCCACACCCATCCACGCACAGTGTAAATAGGGCCCGAGACCTTAGAGCAGGCATACAGGCAGGATTTATTTGCAGAGGAGGAAGAATCACTGTTGGACACCTCCAGGAGCTGAGAGCAGTGATTTCGTTTGTTTGTTACGCTCCACTCCGTTCGTGTAGTCTCCGAACTGCTATCACGACCACCTCTCTGCTAATAATACATTTATGTTCAGCGTTAAAGGGAAGTAGCCCATTGCTCACATCGCAAACCTCTGACGCTAAAGATGAACCAAGAATAGATGAGAAAATTAACATGAGAATATCTGCTTGATCATAGATGGACAGATAGAAAGGTCTTAATGCCTCTGGGAGGTTCCCTTTGGGAAACAGTCTTTCTGCTTCTACAGTTCAGATTAAACAAAGATGTACAAACGCAAGGGATGGGATAGCCTAATTAATAACAATAGTCGTAGAAATGAGATGGAAATAAAGATAGAGAAATGAAAGAAAAGACAAACTGCAGAGGCTGCATAAGATATGACGGACAATAAAAACCCTCTGAATAATGAAATGCACTGAGAAGTGAAGCACACAGAATTCACCCAGGCAGGTAGAAGTGCGTCTGAGGCCAAGCCAGTGGCTCTCAGGCCTGTGCCGGAGCTGGCCCTGCCCGTGCTGATACAAAGCAGCCGTGCGGCCGTGATCATGACCAACTGCACTGTCACTGTGTGTGTCAGTGCGTCTCCACCAGTGAAGGAGTGTTCCCGGCGCCACCTCGGCCTCACAGGCTCGGGACTGCAGGCTGCTCCCCCTGCTGGCCGCCCGCGGCACCGACCGTCTGCAGCCTCTGACAGCCATCGATCCCCTTCCTGCCTGCAAGTCATTAGCTCCAATGAGCGCGGGTCACTGAGTTTATATTGCAATCACCCACGCCTAATTGCTGTCTGTCGACCAGTTGCGCCGGAGTAAAGATTTTGTCGAGGCAGAACGCTCGGTTTCAGAGACGAGGCTGCTCTTCTGAATGCTGCGGTACGAGCATGAAGGACACTGCTCCACTAGCAGCCGAGTGTTTCACATTCTTATTCTACTCAGTGGGTTTGAGAGGAAACAATGAAGTTATATCACACTCTGGCACTGCTCGATGTTTTATCTGGTCCTAGAAGAAGAATTTTATCAATGGAATTTGGTGAATGCCTAAAATGGAGTTTTTTCCAGAATGCAGAAGTTGCTCCGTTTTCCCCAGTTCAGACATGTTTGTCTTTGGTGCGATGCAAAGGACCTGAATATATTTGGTTTGGTTGGGCAGAACAATGCATCTCAAGAGGCCTCCATCTGAGAAGTAACGTTTTAGTTTATTGAGCTCATAACTCCATGAGCCCCATAAACGCTATGTCAATGAACCATGCAATAAGTACCTGTAAGTGTGACTGTAAGTGTGGCTTCACTAAAACAAACAGAGTACAGATACTCTCCTCGTCTTTCTGCTCTAATAAACGATGCTGGTCAGTTATAGTCTGGCCCCTATGGAAGGACAGTCCTGTCTTCACCGTGGAGGTGTGATGCTGTATGTAAGGTTCTCCTGGCCTGCTGCTCAGAGCAGACAGAGCAGACCCAACGGGCCAGGCCCTCGCTATGTTTTCTGACCTCTCCTCTCAGGCCTTTTGCTACTCCTCCCGCTGGTTTGGGTGCGTCCGCCCCTCTGCTGGCTCCTCATGGCTCCTCATTAGTCCGCGTTGGTTTGCAAGTGGGCCTCGGTCTGTGCTTCCTCACGGTCGGCGCTTCCTCCTGACCTCTCTAACCTACTAATGTGGCGGGCTCTGACTGGCGACTCTCCCCCCTCCTGCTCATTAACAGGCCTGACGCACCCGCCCCCCCCCCCCCCCCCCCCCCCCCCCCCCTACCTGCCCTCTGCGGCCCGTCTCTCCGCCCTCCCCGTGTTTTCGTTTACTCGCTCTCTGCCGTGGCCGCCTCTCACCCCGCTCTCCCGCCTCCGACAGAACAACGACAACGAGACGCCGCTGCACTGCGCCGCCCAGTACGGCCACTCGGGCGTGGTGCGGCTGCTGCTGGAGGAGCTGACCGACCCCACCATGCGGAACAACAAGTTCGAGACGCCGCTGGACCTGGCGGCGCTCTACGGCCGGCTGGAGGTGGTGCGGCTGCTGCTCAGCGCCCACCCCAACCTGCTCAGCTGCAACACCAAGAAGCACACGCCGCTGCACCTGGCCTCCCGCAACGGCCACCTGTGCGTGGTGGAGGTGCTGCTGGACGCCGGCATGGACATCAACTACGAGGTGGGTTGGTCTGTTTTGCTTTCTGCCCCCCCTCACCCCCGCGGGCGTGTCAAGAGACTTCGGTTTGCCTGCGTTGCGTCATGTGGCTGGCATGGCCCAAATCATGTTGGGCAACCTAATCTGCTCTTGCGGCACTTCCGCTCGGCGACTTCCCACCAGAGCTGCCAGATTAAGCGCGGCGCCGCTAAGCTCCCAGTCCGCCGCGGTATCAAAGCGGAGCGGGGCCTCTGCTGCCCCTGGTGGCCCCCCCCCCTCCCTCGCCCCCCCACGCCGCCCGCTCCGCACCGAACCGTGCCGTCCGTCTGTCTGGAGATCCTCTCTCGCCTCGCTTTGGCCTCCTTCCCCTCTGAATCCAGGATGCGCGGTCTGCGCGGTGTCCTTCAGGCCCTGCGTCCTGCAGGTTTCAATTAGCGTCGCCCCGTGAGCTGGAAAATGCTTTGATTCCTCGACCACATAATTGTCAGCTGAGAAGTGGACCGTGCGGGGAGGTGTGTGTGTGTGGGAGGGGGGGGGGGCACACCCCAGCAGTGGCCGTTACTCTGTTTATCTGTGTGAGGGGCGCACGCCGCAGGTTTAGCTCGGTCTGATTCGTCCGACACTAATGGGAGGGAGCGGACACGTGCTTTGATTTTGACAGTGGTGTGTTTTCACGCCTCTGCTTCCCCCTGCTCAGACGGAGAAAGGCAGCGCCCTCCACGAAGCGGCCTTGTACGGGAAGGCCGACGTGGTGCAGAAGCTCCTGAGTGCAGGTCAGGCTCCGCCGCCATGTTGTAGACGCAGTCGCCGGCCCGGGAGCAGGTCTAACACCCCCGTGTGCCCCGTTCCCCAGGCATCGACGTGAACATCGTGGACCAGAAGGGCCTGACGGCGCTGGACACCGTCAAGGACATGCCCTCCCAGAAGAGCAGACAGATCGCTGCTCTGGTCCTGGGTAAGCTTGTGGAGGGGCCAACAGGACGGCAGAGAGGGCCGTTCCGCTCTGGGGCCCCCCCCCCCCGCTCATCAGCTCTGAAACATCTGCGTGTTTGTTCGTGGCAGGTCACATGACCGGAAAACCCCCTGATATCGAGCTCCCCCCACCGCCGGTCCCTCCGCCTCAGGAGAGCCCCAGCCCCCGGAAAAAGAGTAAGAGCCAGCAGATGCTAGTAAAGGCGGGCGGTGGCACTTCCCAGTGGCACGGGACCCGGCCTGACCTCGACCCTGTGTTGCAGACGACCTGGAGAAGGTGAGCGAGCTGATCACGGGGCTGGCGCTGGCGCCCGAGGAGGAGAGCCCCTACGAGGCTCTGTTCGAGGCCACCTCCCTGGACAGCCTCGCCAGCGGCAAGTCCTCCGACAGGGACTCCGGACGGCCGGACAGCGAGGCCGGCAAGGTCAGCGACAGTTGAACTGAGAACCCCATCCCTCGCCCTCACACACACACACTGACGCATGCAATCGAGCAAAGCAGAGCCAGGCAAAAATGGCACAGTCACAGGGTGTCATTCAAGCCGAAAGCCACAGCTCCCACTAGAGGGCGATAGAGCTCCTCTGTCTACTGGAGCGGGCCTCCACTGCGTTACACTGGCGCTGACATGTAGCACGTCCTGTCTTTGAGCCAGGAAGCGATGATCGTTTGATGAGCTGCCGTGCTGTTTATCTTACAGAAAGATCGCCTGGTCCACTCCTCGCATCCCGGCCCCGCGCACGATGAAGAGGTGAGCTCAGGTCACAGGCCGGGACAAACGCGCCGCCGTGCGCCCGAACCCAAAGTCCGCCCCCCTCCCCGGCTCGGGAAGCCGTGTCACGGGGAGCGCTGGAGATCGATTATCCACCGCAGAGACAGTGGGCGCCTCGAAGCCACGAGCCCTGTCACGACTGTGCTCTTCACGGCCACTCAGAAATCAAACGACTCCCCGATAAATATTCATGCGGAGCGGGATGCGGGCAGCGGGGGCATGAGAGGGGAAGTGCAGTCGAGAGGGGAAAGAAAAAAAAACAGAACTCGGAGAAATCAGAAAACATGTCGGGCCTGAACTGACATCAAACATCAAAGACGCTTCTTACATCCCGGCGACGGAAGCTTTCCACCCTCACCCCCTTCGCTTATTGTCCTCGTCCTGTCGTCCTCGTCCTCCGCAGGCCCTGTACACGAACTGCAGCATCGACGAGAGGGGCGAGCCCGAGGAAGAGGACCACACCTACGAGCTGCTGCAGGCCGCACAGACCAAAGTCCCCCCGCCCGGCCAGGACGCCCAGTCCGGGAAAGGCGAGTGCAGACACACCCCTGTCCCCACCTGCGAAGCTTAACGTGTGTGTCTGTGTGTGTGTGTGTGTGTGCGCCACACGAGAGTGAGACCCTCTGCCTCAGCCGCGTCTGATGAATGGCATGTAATTGGATCAAATGGGATTAGATTAGGAGGGCATTCGGATGGCTAGCTGTTGATGTAGATGTTTGAGAAGCGTCCCCCTGGGGGCCCTGCAGCTCGCTCGGCTTCGCTGGCACCATTAGGAGGCCTCGCAGAGCTGAGGGCCCGCAGTTTAATGGCTGATGTCATCACAGCTCCTCCACGCAGGTGAACGATGATGTTAGCGGAGGGAGGGGAAAGAAACCCGGGTCCTCGGCGGCTTTGCCGCCACTCTTGAGTGGGACGGGGATGACGAAACGGTTTCTTTTTCTGTTCCTTTCAGGACCGCTTTATCACGTAAACGGCACGGAGATTAATCCGCAGCCTCCGCCGACTCGTAGCGCCTCACGTCGGCATGCATAATGCATGGTCTTATTCTGCGGCGCTCTCACCGCGACAGGCCGGAGATGTGGAACGACCTAACTGCCGCTCTGCTTTCTGTCTCCGCAGACGAGAGCACCACTACACAGTCCTCCAACAGTCTTCTACCTCAGGTGAATACCGCACCCCTGCTGCCATCTGTCTCGCATCTTCGCCCTCCTCGAACCTCTCCGTGTGCCGCATTCTTCTGTGAAAGCCCTGCATGTGGAAGTAGTTGAGAGCCACATGGACAGAGCTTTCCGAGCATGTTGCATATCTGCTGCGTGACCCACCGTCCGCAGCAGGTTGTGTAACGATGATGAATGTCTGGACTGGATGTCAGCTCGGCCCAAGTTGGGCCCATAAAGCCGCCTGCCTTGTTTATTGTCCCGTCATATCTTCTTTTACATCCTGTTTTCCATTTACCATCCAGTTAGCATCTTTCTTTCTCTACTGCTGCCAGCCCCCACCCCCCAAACCTGCTCGCCCACATTATCCGCCCATATCTTTCATTTCGAGTCCTTATCGGATGAAGCTTGGGCTCCTGAGCTGCCTAATCGTAACTAATGAGCAGCACGGCGTCCCGCGCGCTCCAATCCACAGCCTTGTGAGCGAGGGCCCCGTCTTGCACCATCTCTGTCACAGGCTAGGTCTGGTTTACCAATCGCTTCACGCTAAATGCTAACCTGAGTGGGTTCTTTCTTCTGCCCCCACCCCCCGCCTCAGCGTAAACCCGCCGCCCCCAACGACCTCAGAGCCCCGAGCAAGACGAAAGACAGCCTGCAGCCCCCGGGACGGGCGGGCGCCCGGCCACCAGGAGGTGAGTGAGTCCCACCACGGGCGACCTAATAAGGAGCAACGCCTGCAGCTGGCAGGGCTATGGCGTGGAGGTGGGCGGGTGGGCGGGTAAGGAAAGATGGAGTAGCCGCATCAGACTGAGAGCAGGGAGCCAGGCGTGCCAGTGAAACGGCAGAGACGCAGCCAGAGTCTGCAGGGGGGGGGGCGATGGGCCCGGCTGGGATTAGCGCTGCCGGGGAACGCATGACTGGCGCTGTGGAGCGGCAGAGCGGATTTGGCTCGTCGGGAGCCCGGCCGGCTGACGTTCCCCGGCATGTGAGCGGCAGGCGCTCCACTTCCGATACGAAGCAGGATTCTCGATCAGATCGTGACGTTGGCCCCCCCCCCCCCCATCTCAGATTCACATCCCTGGTCCATTCACAGCTGGCTTCGCCCAGTCATCCGGTCAAGAACGGAGCGCAGGATGAGGAGCCTGGCCCCCGGGCTCCTGCCGCCGCACATCTGTGCCCGGCAGTTACTGTCTGAGCAGTTTTTCTTTCACAAGAGGAACAATGGGCAGAAGCCTGGTAGGCCAGTGGAGTCAGTGCGACTGCACAGCAGAGGACAGCTGTTTTTCGCCTTAGATTTAGGGTGCAATCCTTTTCCCGACTGTGGTTGCGGTGAAAAGAATGAGATTTTATAGATGTGCTGCAGCAATGTCAGCACAATAGATCTCCCTGAAAATATCCGGCAATCCTAGATTTAGACTGAAAGGACCAATTTCCCGCATTGGTTTTTCTGCATTTAGTCCTGTTTTGTGAAGGTTTTAAGGATTTCACCAGTGACATATGGATGATTTGTTCACAGGCAGGAGCTGACCTGTTGTCCTAATCTATACTAAACATCTTGACACAACCAGATGACCTGGGGTCACAGCTCTTGATAGAGTTTGCACTACGTCTTTAATCAGATACTTTCTCTTCTCCTTACTAAATCCGGAGAAACCACAAGCCTGGCTCGCTCATGAGAACCAGTGATGGATTTTCTTTTTTATTCTCTTTTCTCATTTCTGTTTGCACACCGAGCAGTTGCAGGTCCCTGCAGGGGCCTTACTGTAGTTAGTTTATCACCTCCGAGGCGATCTGAGGCCCGGGGCCCTGGGCCAGCGCTCGCCACACAGACCTCAGCGTGTCAGGTGGAGGAGTCTTCTCGCCCGGTCAGCACATATCGGGGTGTTTATTATCTGCCGCGCGCATGCTGCTGCCCTCAGCAGGAACACGGGCTTCCCCCAGCAGAGCTGCGCCTCCGTGGCACGAGTTTTATAGCGTGTGCGAGGGTTATTTCTCACCAGCGGTCACATCCTATGGCTCCCCTATAGCAAATAACCGTTGCAGGCAAACGGGCCGGGCCGCAGCGGGACCGCCCTGTGACTCAGATGAGCTCCCACACGGAGCGGGGTTGTCCTCAGCACATGCTGCGCCCATCCACTGACTCTGCTGTAAACCAGTCTCTGCTCCGTATGAGGTCAGGGACACCTCGTAAAGCCGTGGTCGGAACGGTTTATGCGCAGCTGTTTGTTTCTTTTTGTTTTTGTTACTTCAAGGTTGTATCTAAGGACTTTGGTACCAGGGCCCATTGTTCTTCATTGATCCGCGCTGTCAATAGTGGTATTTGTTTACTGCCTTTGCTGTAAATGTCCAAGCATCAGTAGTATGGGCTATAGATCCAACTGAGATCCTGTGCAGCAAACTGAGTCAGTCTCTGAATGTATAAAGAAAACAAGAGATGAGTCTCCACAGGCGGGAGGCGGTGTGGAGTGCCTCTGGAGCGGGGAGCGGGGTTGACAGCCAGCGCTGGGCGGCGTAGCGAGCATGACCTCATAGCTCAGATATGGAGACGAGGCTGCCAAAGCAACTGCACCTCCGCTCCTCTGCCCTGACCTCACCCATCCTCACCCCGGGCCTGCAGCAACAGCACGTCGCGTTCAGGCACATTTTCCTGCCTCAGACCTGCATGATGATGAGGGGGGGGGGGCTGAGGTGGTCTCCTCAAGGGTTAAACCCCCCAGCCCTCCCTCTCAGCGACGGCCGGAGCCACGCTGATGTGCTCACTGGGCGTTCACGCTGCCTCGCTGCCAAGCAGGAGGGGTGGGTGTTTGGCTGCCGTCCTGACACATGTGCGCAGTACACTCGCTCACCCCTCATTACACACACAAACACCCCCGCGCTCTCCTCATCTCCTCCACCGAGACGCACGCACAAGGCTGGGAGGGGCGGGGGGTCGCAGGGCGTCGTTTGGCACATTTAAATGGAGCCTGAAACGGTAATCTAGTGAAGTCGGAGTGAGTCCGTGAAGCCATTTGCCCCCCCTGCCCCCCTCCTCGTGTAGATATGACTCTCTTTTGAGGTCTCGAAGGCTTCTGAGCAGCAGGGCCGAGGCGTAGCGGCACGGCCCGGAGGGCCCGAGACATAGTTAGCAGGACGCGAGCTGGGACCGCTCCGGGAAGGACAGACAAAGGTGTTGCAACAGGTCAACACTTTTCCTGTGGTGCCACTGCCCCAGATTCCCTGTCACCGAACACCCTGACCCTGTCACCCTGGGGGAGAGGGAGACAGTCCAGCCACACACACACACACACACACACACACACACACGCACTCACACACACACTCTACATACACGCTCCTTCGCCATGTGTCACAGAGCTAATTATCAGGAGTGGGGCTGCTGGAGGATGGGGGGGGTGATTCAAATTTCCATTCCTGAGCCTCCATTAGAGTCTAGATTTAGAAGCCAAGAGACACAGAGGGCGGCTGGTGGCTCAGCAGACAACAGCACGCGTCTCCCGGTCCACCAGAAGAGGACCCGGTGGGGCGGGGGGGGGGGCGCTGAACGCCGCTCAGCCATTCCCAGGCTGATTCCACAGCAGGAAAGAGGCTTAGGTGGCGGTAATTCCCCAGGGGAGAGGGCGGAGGGAAGAAATCAAATTGTTTTCAGTTGCTTTTTTGCCGTTCTGCCTCACTAAGGAGCCGGTTTCTTCGGAGAGGGCTGCCCGTGTAAGTCTCGCCGCTCTTCGTGATGTTTCCCAGCCTCCTCCTCCTCGTCAGGCTCCTGCTCCGGTCGTGTTGTGCCGCGCCGCACCGTGCGGTCGCCAGTTGTACTCGCAAGAGTTGAGAATTTATTCTGCGGCTTGGCGGAAAATCTGACTGCTTAGTCTTTTCTTTTCTCTCTTTCGGAGGGGCGGGTGGGGGTTAGAATTGCCCAAACAGACAAGTGTGCCTGTGAGTTGAAGCTAGTCACAAAAGATGACTAACTTCGACTCCCCGCTCGGAAAACACAGCCAGGCCGGCACCAGCAGATAGCCGTCAGACGGCTGCAAGCTGGGATCGGAATTCTGCTCTTCCTCCAGCCAACATACGCCTTCTCTCCCTCTCCTGCTCTCCGTCACTCCCGGTAGGAAACAATTACAGATCTGTTTCTGGGCTCATGTGGGCGGTTTCTTATTAGCCCTGCTCTGGGAATCTGCCCCTCAGTCAGAGGTCCACTTTCCAGCCCCGCTCCAAACAGCTGCCTTTGCTTCTCTGCCTGACTTCACCCCGGGTTCTCTCTCTCTCTCTCTCTCTCTCTCTCTCTCTATATCTCTCTCTCTCTCTCTCTCCCTCTCTTCTCCTGTCCAGATTCCTCGCAGCTCAGCCAGGACCAGGGAGCAGGTGTTCCCGAGCAGTTCACCGGCCTCCTGCACGGGTCGTCCCCGGTCTTCGACTGCCGCGAGGAGCCCTTCAGGCTCCCAGGCGTCCAGCCCTCGGGCCAAGGCCGGCCCGAGTCGGGGAAACCCACCAAAGCAAAGGAGGAGGCGGCGGCAGCCGCGTCGTCGTCGTCGTCCGCGCCGCCCAGCCGTCCCAGCATGGCCGCCATCCTGACAGACTGCGATCCCAAAGCTATTTACGCCACTGTGAACAAGGAGCCCAGGGACTCCGGGGCCGGGGCGGCGTCTGGCGTGAGGATGCGCCCCCCCGGGGACCTGAAGCTGGCGCGCAGCCTCTCCAAGTCCGACTCTGACTTACTGGTGTCGCCTCCCAGCGAGGAGGAAGGGGGACTGGGAAACCGTAGCGAGTCCGTTTCTAACTGTAGCACTGGCAAGAAGAGGCTTGAGAAATCTCCCTCTTTCACCTCGGAATGGGACGAGGTAAGTGCTGGGTCTCCTCTTATCTGTGTATAGCTATGCGCGCCGCAGTGATGCCTCAGCCTCAGGCTTATACTGTTCAAAGCGACACTCAAGACTTCTGGAGCCTAACCAGAATATCTGGAGCAGTCACAGATATCTGTGTGTATGTTATCCACCAGACTTAGCAACATAATCCAAGAGAAAGGCTGCCTGGAGATTGTACTGTGGCCTGTTTATCAATATCATCCCATATGAAGCACAGTGAGGTCACATATAAAGGCCTTTCATGGTCATGGATATGTTCAAATCCCACTGTCTATTCATTACTTTAATTACAAGGTGTGAACTAAACAAAAAGGCTCAAAATGAATTAGCCGGAGGCACAGTTGTAAGTCCTACTCCAGATAATACTTTGTGAGGTTTCTCCTATTAGGACACCGGAAACAAACTAGTACTAGTTTGTACCTGTACATAATAGAGTTCCACCACAATTAAGCCCACTTATACATGGGGGATTTCTTATTCCAGCAACATAAGCTCAGTTCCGCTCAGTCCAGTCGAGCTTATTGTCTGGCATTCCTTGAAGCTTGTGTCGCAGGAGCTCCTCTGGAGCTGCTCGAATGGTACGGAGTGTGCACAGCTCTGTTGGACTGCACTGAACTTGCACAGCGACTCCGCTCTCATTCTGTCATCCCAGAGCACACCTGTTGCCCTGATGGGGAGCCCGGCTATCTGAGCTCCACCTCGCTCTCAACACACAAACCCCTCTGCAAACACAATGCCCGGGATCGGACACGTGTTTGCCCAGGGAAATAGTCAAGGTGTTGAGATAGGGATGGTCGTTTGTCACATATTTCCCTGGTCCCTGGTCCTAGGGATGGTCGGTTTGTCACATATTTCCCCTTTGCAGCGTGTGTCCTACCAGACATGTTTGTGTGACAATTTCCTGGTCTGTAATCACTGTGTTTTTTCCCACTTCTTCAATGCACTCTTGTGTTTGTTGCAGTGGATAATCGTGACTAAATATATCCCCTCCATTCAGCACTTTAATGCTTTGTCTGGGACATAGATAAAGAGTCGAGGCGAGCCACGGAGAGAAGAGATTAGAGGAGACAAGACGATGGGGGGATAAAGCGGGCTGAGGAGCTGAGAGTAAGACAAAAGACCGAGATTTGAAAATCGAGATTCGGTGCGAACTTGCAAGTTGCGGATCTCTCTCTCTCTCTCTCTCTCTCTCTCACTTCTCTCTGGCTGAGGCTTTAGAAACCAACCTGAGCCTCCGTTTATCAGTGAAAGGCACAAAAAGAGTTGCTTTTAATGTTAAAAAACACACAACAACAACAGTGCACACGGAGTGGCACAGGCTCATACAATTAACATGATTTCCTCTTTATGCTCTCGCACAGTTTTCCCACAACAATCCTCTTATTGTCAGCAGGCTTAATCATATCCTCCAAGCTCCTCAATTAAGTAAGGCATAAGCCTCCTAGCGGAGTCTCCCTTATTTTCCCTGCCATTGTTTGCCATTGTTCTCCGTCGCTCTCCACGTCGCATTTCTGATGGCGGGGGGGGGGGCGAACCGTGAGCTCAGATGGCACCGCTAATGCCATCTCTCTGTCTCCGTCTCTCCGTGGCGAGGAGATCGTGTTGCTGCTCAGGGTTCCTCTTACGTGACCCCGTCAGAGCAGGCGCTTCCAGCCGGGCTAATGGCCGACCCGGGGTCGATGCCTCGGCCGCAGGATTGCGAGGCCGTGGTCGGGAGCCGGGAGCTTATTTCCATCACCTCGCTCACCTCCCTGCTGCCCGAGGAGGCCCGAGGAGGTGTGGCGTCTCTGTGAGCTGGAAGCCAATGGAAGGCTCTGTATGTCCACACAGCTTGTCGAGCAGACCGGTAGCTCTGCAATTGTTTGACATTTTCCGGACTCAGACCCTCTTAGCACCTTCTGCCCGGCCTGAGCTGCGTTTGGCTCCATCCCCCGCCAAACCTGAACGATGTGTTATGGTTGCGGCATGTCTCACAGCCGGATGACGCTGATGGCCTCACTGGCCAGGCGCTGTCGTCGGATCTTTTCTGGCGCTAATTTGGCTGGTCTCCTCTTCTTCACTGCCACTGTATTATTTATGTGGGCCGCAGCCCCTGCTGGAGGTTTAGAGCCGTCACACCTGCGCCGCGGCCTGGGGACAATGTCTTCGAGGGGCGTGTGTGTGTGACAGCAAACCGACCTGATGTTTGCTCTGTCTGCAAACACTGTGCAGATGGAGAGGGGGTTGAGGCACGGGGACTCTAACGGGAGCTCGTCAAAGTTCAGAGCGGGTTTCTGGCCGGAGGGTAGAGCTCTGCACGCTGGCAGCTTGACTTGTCCGCTCTTGTTCTCCGGGGGGGGGGGGCTGTGTGCGTGTGTGTGTGTGTGTGTGTGGGGGGGGGGGTTGTTATAGCTACGGGCTCAATGGTAAAGGAGCTTGACTTGATTTGCTCCAGCGCTGCCAGGCCCTCACAAACAACAGCAACATAACTTTAATTTATGGTTTCATAGGCTGCCAAGGGATCAGTCACTAAATAAGACACAGACAAAGGCTGACTGCCACTACATCATCAGTATCACTATTCTATTGGGTGATTCAAAGCTTCACCATAGGAGACCTGCAAAGCAGCAGGAGGACGATCAGGGCGTCATCATATATACACACAACATCCTCCGACTCCTGCTAGCTTGGTAGCTTGATGTGCTGTGAAAATGTTACAAAAAATACATAACTAGTAAGATAGTAAGATAAGTAAGATAAGATAATTAATCTCAAGATAATACAGGCAGGCTATTTGATATCTGTGATTATCACTACATAAGTTTTCCAAGGAGGTTCAAGCACTAAGAGCACTTTTTCCTGCTTAATTTGCTATTTTGCAAGATGACTTCAAGCCAATCAAAATCAGGTGGTAAAGGAGCACGTGCTGACCCTCTAGTGCAATATTTCATCTGTTCTGCCACCCCATGTCCGATGCTGACTTTCCATTAGTGTGTTTAGGTCCTCTTTGAGCAAGAATATTGACCAGGAAACTCACTGAGCTCATTCATTTAACACTGGAATAACATGTCAGTGCTCTCTGGTGGACAAACAGTGAAATGGTGGCAAGGCCTTTACACTCAAGCTTGTAAACTGCAGCTAACAGGCTCATACCCAGCTGGGCTTCACCTGTCTGATCCAGTCATGCGTTCTCCTACCTGCTTCACCCATTGATGATTTGTCCCCAGCTACACATCACACCATCAAACTGCACTTACACTGAGGCGAACCTCTGCTTTCAGTCTTACACCCAGAGCTATTGTCTGCTGCTCTGTCCTGACGCCTGCAGCAGGCAGTGATAATCCCGCAGCTCTCCTGTGGTCTTCCTCCGATGAGCCGGGCCGACCGGGCCCCGGAGTCCGACCCGCTCACCGAGGAGGGGGACCGCAAGAGGGGAGGCGCGACAGAAGGTACCGCTGCCCCCTCGCCCTGCCAGGAGGCGGGGGGACCAGGTCCCGTTGTCTGCCTCGAGCGGGGAGACGAGATCTCATCAGTGAGGAGGAGACCCACTTGAGGCGATGGCCTGGTTTGCACAGTAGCCCCGCACCAGTGTGTGCGTGTTACTGGGCGGACTGGCCAGAAGCTTCCCTGAAATCTTAAAGTAGGCTGCCGGCGAAGAGCATCACAACTCACCCTTAATTATTCATCCGGCCCACGGGACATTGTTCTATTTACTCTGCAGTCTGTCGGCCATAGGATGCGATTGTTTTGCGTGATTATAACCAGGCGTTTGACCTTGGAGATGTCTGATTGTGCTGCTGTTGTCGGGCATCGTCGGGACAGAATGAATAGTCACGCTGCAGCTCTAGACGAGGCTGCCAGCCGTGAACGCTGTGACGGATCCCCCGTCTGTAGGTTTTCTTGTCTGGCTGTGTGGAAAAGCAGATCTCATATGGGAACCGGGCTGAATTCATAATGCAAAGCGTCTCACAGTATATCCAGTATAGGAGGCCGGTCCAAGGGAAGCTCCGTATACTCCAAATCATTGCTCTATTAGGCAGGTTTTGACTGAAGCCTGGCGTTCTGTCGGGGGGCCTTCAATGCGATATTGCTTTTGAAAGGCAATTCCTCTTTTTTTTCCAATTTAGCAGCCACGGTAAATGTTAATGAACTGGTTGGGCTGAGTCTTCACACTTGAATAGTGAGTCAGATGCCTTCGAGTTGTGTGCTGAAAGCAAAGGGAAAGCACCCCCCCCCCCCCTTGAATCTTTCTTCTACGCTTCCTTTCAGGGAATAAGCCTGCGTTTGCTTGAAATGGAAATCTTCACTCTGCCGATGCAAAGTGCATAGAGAATGAGAAGGAGTGCGTGGGGGGAAAGTAGTTAAAGTTTGATTGGGCGTAACCCTGCCTGCACTTTCATTAATGATGTTGGGAGTGTCCTCTGGAAATTGAAAACACCCCTCTGCCTTCTCCTCGGCCCACAACTCTTCTTCTTCACCGTCTTCTCTCCTGTTGCTCTCTCTCTCTGTCTCTCTCTCTCTTCCTCCCTCTCTCTCTCTCTCTCTCTCTCTCTCTTCCTCCCTCTCTCTCTCTGTCTCTCTCTCTCTGTCTCTCTCTGTCTCTCTGTCTCTCTCTCTCTCTTCCTCCCTCTCTCTCTCTGTCTCTCTCTCTCTCTCTCTCTCTCTGTCTCTCTCTGTCTCTCTCTCTCTGTCTCTCTCTCTCTCTTCCTCCCTCTCTCTCTCTGAGATGCAGCCATCTTGCCCGTCACGACTGGCTGCTCTGGAAAACTCTACTCAGCTGTGTGACAGCATGTGGACGAGGGGTCCCAGGACATTACCAAACCCGCCCTCCTACCAACACATACACACGCACACACACGCACACACACACACACACACACACACACACACACACACACACACACACACACACACCCCTTTAAAAAACATCTTTTTCTTCTTCCTTGAATCTGGTTTGCTAAATATTCCTGTTCTCACACTCTCATCCCCCCTCTTTCTCTCAGTATCTGTCTTCCTCCTCTACTCACCCACCCCCAGCCCCACTCCACCCCCCCTTTTATCACATGGACTACACATACACACACACACACACACACACACACACACACACACACACACACACACACACACACACACAAACTCTTGGATACACCACCTCTGGTTTCAAGACAAGGAGATTTGACTTGCATGAGATCTTGGCCTATGCATCTCTCCATTTAAGGACCCCTATGTGTGTGTGTGTGTGTGGGTGTGTGTGTGTTTTGTGCTTTATGCACGGGGTGTGTGCCGCTGTGCAAAGCGCATGCTAATGCGGGTCGGTCTTGGTCCTTGGGATCAGACTGAAGATGACAATCCAGGGGGCACATTGTGTGGGCCAGCGAGCTGAGCTCCACAGATGGGCGGAGAGAGAGGGAGACAGAGCTGTAGACGGAGAGAGGGCCGCCATCCTCAGCCCCATTTCACTCCCAACTTCATTCTCCATCTGCACGCCACAGACCCAGTAGCCACTATGAAGCCTGCTTTTGTGAGTATCGATTCCCTTACAGGCAGGTTGCATCTCCACTCGAGGGCTCATTAATCTTGTCTACCTGCCATGAATGAATTGAATGGGGTGAGGAGGGAGAGGGGGGGTAAAATAATGGATGCTTTTTGCATTTGCTTTAGGATATGATATTTCCCGTGAAGCCGGTTGAGCTTTATTCACTAAGTACAGTAGCTCCAGCCTCGTTCCTGGATGTCGAGTGTACTCTTTGAGAACAACGTAATCCTCGGTGTCATGTTGAATACTTGGAGCCATCCATGCAGCGCCGCTTTGTTCGGGGTTGCCTCCTTGTTGGACTCTTTTGCAGACCGGCCGTCGTCGCCTTTGTTTTTATGTGCGCGTGTGTGTGCGGTGAAGGAAGAAGTGGCCCGGCTGTTTGTTTCTCACAAGTGTCATGTTTTTGACCCGCTGAGATCAAACCGAGCTGCGAGTGTGTGTGTGTGTGTCACGGCCCGGTGCAGCCAGCAGGGGAAATCTATCCTCTAATCCCCACCAGAGGGAGGACGCGGCTGAGCCACGGGGGGGGCTGGAACACGCAGCCACCGCTTCCACTGCTTCCACTCCTATGCACCGGGGAGGCGCAGCTCCCCTGCTCTTTATCCAAGTTCCTCCAAGAATTGAGGACAGGCACACGCACACACAGAGTGGAAGAGGTATATATGCATTCGCTCAACCTTTCGGGGGTGGAGCCTCAGGGCTATTTCAGGAGGATGTTGACGGGGAGTGCTGACAGCGCTTTGTCCCGCCGTGGCATTGAGGTGTTGGCACCTGCTTTAGCCGGTGGCTGCGCTTGTGTTCCCCTTGAAGCCATTCACTGGGCCACGGCATTCATCCGGCCCCTGTGTGGGCGCCAGCTTGCCAATTTGAGGCCGGTGGTCTGGGCACGCTCTCGCTGCTGCAGCGTTTTGTTTTCAGCCCTGAGCAAACTCTGCCAGGCGTCCTGAGCCCCCCTCCTCCTCTCCTCCTCCTCCTCCTCCTCCTCCTCCACATCTCTCCGGGGCTCCAGTGTCGCTCAAGCCTCTCAAGGCTGATAATGAGAGCGGACTTTTGTCTCCGAATGGCAGGGAAACGGCGAGTTGTGGCGGTCCTGCTGTGAGGAGCGTGATAAATGGCTCTGCGCGTCTTTAATCTCCCCCGGACCATCCCTGGGCTCGGCGCAGCTCTTCAGCTGTTGACCCTGCACCTCGCCGCTGACTTCTGACCCCCGCCTCATTGTGTCCCCTCGCTCACAGCGAGTTCCCTCCACAATGGACGCCTCTCTCCATTCCAGGTCCCTCGCATTGATTCACCCCCGCCACCACAACAACGCGTCCATCTCCTCTGCTCTCCCCTCTCGCTCTCCATTAATCCTCATGACCGGACCATGAAACTGCGAGGCTTTTCCTCTCCGTGTTGGATGTGTTCTACCTTGAGGAAACCAGCGGGCCGTGCCCGCTGATAAGGATATATTTACCCGGCTCCGGCGCTATATCACGCCTGCCTTTCACGCCGGCTGCTTCTGAACCTCACCGGAGCGGCTAGCGTTCCCCGCTTTACTCTTCCTGGACAAGTGACGGCGACACCCCCAGAGCCAGAGCAGCTGTGCTTGCGTTTTGTCACGTTCAGATTGTGTTTGAATGGAAAAACAGCCAGGCGTCCCGCCTCACCTGCTGTTTAAAGTGCGGCCGCTCATCCTCGTCTCACATCCCACAGGTGTTTAGATGGACACATGTGGACGTGTGTGGTCCCCCGTGAGACAAATGAATAACTTCTAACAGTCGGATTGCAAGTCCGAGCCAGACCTGGGCTCCTCATTGCCCCCCCCCCCCCCCTGCTTATTATTGAGGAGCGATGCCTCCGACTGGGGAGCTTTATCCTCCCTTCAGCTTGGACCTCAGCCTCTTTATGAGACTAGAGCTCTGGCCTGTCCTCATTATCACTGGGCTTTAGCAGCCCTCTGTATGTGTATGTGTGTGTGTGTGTGTGATTTTACATATTAGACCCCTGATTAATACCAGCATTCATCAGCTTCTTCCTAATTGACTTTGTCCTGCTGTGCTGGGGCCTAATAATTTAGGTTATTATGGGAGCAACATGAGCGCGGGGCACGTCCAGGCTGTGCAGTGAATAGAAAATAGACGTCTAGCTCAACACGCTGGCAGCGTCCGGTGGAAATGGATTTCTGTTTCCCTCTGTCTTTTTGCCGGGGAGCTGTCAGCAGACTCGTGGCAGTAACATAACTCTGGTGGCAGGTGTAATCAATATCCTTACACGACGGAAACAAGACGAGCGTGAAAATGTCACGCGCGGCTCTCGGCCCTCGGCGTGTCCGTAGCGCCCGGGTCGTCGGAGCTTCCGGCTCATTCTCACGGCTCTCTCACGGCGTGGTTTCACGTCGCGCTCTCGCTACCTGCGGGGCGCCAAAGCCCAAACAGACGCAGCTAGAAACCGCCCGGCTCACCTGAAGCAGCCCTCCTGTCAGTCCTGCGGGGCAGAAGCCCCTGCGCCGTGTCCCGTAATGACCCTCCATCATCTCTGAAACATGGCGAAGAGAAGGCAACGGAAAACAAGCCTCCGCAGTTTTGCTGACTCATGCGCGGGTCTCTGCTGAGGCGGGGAGCGGCAGAGCTCCTGTTCCTCCATCGACGCCCCTGCGTCCCGGCTGCTGCCTGGAGCACGCGGGGCTGATTGATGGCGGCCGCTGGTCCGGCCTGTGAGACTAATACGCCGTCTGGTCCGGACGCAGTCAGCAGTACGGAGCCGCTAACGCCGGGGTTAAAACGCCAGAGACGAGAGCTGGTTGAGCGTGTTGGTCAGGTGCGACTGCGGCAAAAACAAAACGGTGAACTCTTCTCTCGGCAGAAACCGCCGGCTCCCTCCACCCCGCAGCACCGAGGACGGCCTCGCTCCTGCGATAGCGTAAGGCATCCTCCTTCCTGCGAATGTCTCCTGGGACCTTGTTTTTGACGGGTGTGGTTCTGTCCTAACCTGGGGCGTCCTCTGTAGAGGTAGATGGGCGGGTGACGGTGTGGGGGGGGGGCTCCTTTCAGGTTTCCACTAATCGCCGATTCGTCATTTCTCCTTCTGAAGCAGGTCTCAGAGCTAAATCAATGGATGCAGCAGTCCTTTAAATGAGATCCCCGTCTCTGCTCCTCTCCATTAACATTGCCCCTCCGGTTACTGACTGCTCCGCAGCCATCCCAACCATCTCTACCTACAGATTGATGACGAGTCCATACCCAAATGTGGACGTCGGCCTCCTGATGGCGCTTTATGGCCTCTCAATACTCCCGCTGATGGGGACGTAAAGCCATCCCGGCAGCCTTTTGGAGCTGCAGCCGGCCCTCTGTGGCCAGCGGTCGAGGCGATTTTCAGATAAAAGTCACAAACAGTGGCAAAGAGGGGGAGTGAGAGCGCCTGCAACAGGTGTACCTGCGGCTCCAGCGCTGTGCTCTTGCCCTGTAGCTGCTCTAACGCCGCAGATGTTTTAGGCCTCGATGGCCGCGCTGAAGGAAACTACAGTCACCCCGACCTGCTTCGAGGCGACGCTTCAGTCCCATGCATTCTGCCGAGATGCATGGAATGGCGGCACGCCAGCATGGGGACTCTGGGTCTCTCCTCTGGGGCTGTGGGTGGAGTCGCCTCCTGCTGTGCTTCGTGCTAACGACTTCGTTTGACGGGCGACTGTAAGGAAAGGGTATGTCAGAGGCCCCTCGGCTCGCCTTATCAACATTTAAAAGGCACGAATCATCTGCTTCCTCTTTGGTAACCCCTGAGGATGTCCTCGGTAGCGTTTTGGCGGCAGGTGAAAGCCAGCCACCTGCGGCCGACAGGCGTCAACTGTGAGGCTGGCTCTGAAGGAGATATAAAGGCAGTCGACTGCGGCGCGGCTGCCCTCCGAAATCTCCACTTTATGTGTGTTCATAACGCGACCGGGACGGACTGTTCTCCTACTAAATGCATTAATGCTGTTGTTTGCCTTTGCGAGGTGGCTGGTTGGTCGGTGGCTGCTTGTTAAGGCTTGGGGCCGTTTCTCCGGATGTTCTCTGGCTGGTGTGTGGTGGAGGCTAAACCGTGACTGCAGCTCCAGGATCTAATCTCTCTCTCTCTTTATCTCTCTCTCTCTCTCTCTCTCTCTCTCTCTCTCTCTCTCTCTCTCTCTATCTCTCTCTCTCCCATCCACAGATCGAGAAGATCATGACACTGATCGGCGCTGGCATCGACTTCTCCAGAGATCAGCACTACGCCACACCAGGTAGCGTGCAATCATTACGGCCCTTTCGTGCTGTTAAACTTTAATGAGACTTGCACACCTTGAAATTGGAAGTCGAGTGCGTCAGTCCACATGCGGGGATTAATTATGGATGACGGCTCGGGGTTTTGAGCGGAAGGAAGGGTGAACTTGGTCACTTCTGCGGCTCTTAGTGCAGATTCACTATCAGATTTCACTCCACTCTGAATTAAATATGACTGCCGGTGCTGCGTTCATCTTTTAAGGGTCTTACAGCGAGCCCAAAAGTACGGCTTCCGCTCCAGTGGGAAGATTGGCGCCGCGTTTCCTTTAAGAAAAACTCCTGACCCGCCTTTCTGAAGAGGTGCTCCGCTACCTCCGTGGATTTGCCTCCTGATCGTTCTTCAAGCTGACCCGTGTCCGTGCCCCCACAGGGGAAATCAGGCAGGTGCCAGGGGGAGCGGGTCAATGAGAGAGGCACCTGAACACAGACCGTGATTGGTTTGGTGGAAGAGAATGGGAGAGCAACGCGGGCTGACAGGCGGTCTCTTTTAATGGCTTTTAAACAGCTGCGGAGGTTTCTCTCCGAGGCCAGACTTCTGCTTTACTTTTGTGTTCGAGTGGCCGAGAGATGTGCTTTAAGATCCCCGCTCTCCCTCTGTAAACCCACGTCCCCATGTTAAACATTCTGTACATGCCCCCCCCCCCCTTCCTCCTCCTCCCCCTCCTCCTCCTGCCCTGTTATTCTCCAGGCTTTGCAAAAGCCTGTCGCCGCGCTTGATGGATGGCGCCCGGGGACCGTAAAGCCCAACAATCGACTCCTTCCCTTCAGCTCTCACATTATTCAACATTCACCTTCGCTTTGCACTTTGGGCGAAGCGGCGCCGTGCGACGTGTTGGGCGCCACGCAGCCACCCCCCCCACCCCGCCACCCCCTCCGTGTGCAGAGCTCCCTCACATCTTTTAATTTCCCCACCACGCTTGTTTGTTATGCCCCGCACTGGAGTGAGCTGTTAAAATATTAACCAGCATGTCAGAGGAGGAGCTCGTCTCACTTTGTAGACTTGGAGGAAAGCTGAGACCACTGCAGCAAAGTAGTTAGCGCCCCATCCATGGCTGGATGCTCAAGTCTCAGTACCTCGAGGCTCGATCCTCTCCTCTCTGTGTGTGTGATCCTCTCCTCTGTGTGTGTGTGTGTGTGTGTGTGTGTGTGTGTGTGTGTGTGTGTGTGTGTGATCCTCTCCTCCCACCCTCACCCCCATTTCTCTGATCCGGGCCAGTTGTTTGCCTCCTCTCAGTGTTGACTGGGGCTGATTGGCCCCATGCCTGCAGCCTCATGCACTTTCCTTCCCTCCGCTGATTGACTCCTACATTAGAGGCAAAGGAGGAGGTGGTGGGGGAGAGGGGGGGGGGGTTGGGGGAGCGGTGACAAAAAGGAAAAAAAAAAAGGCTGAAAAACAGAATCTCCAGAGATGTACTGCAAGTGATGAGGGATGGGAGGTCTGTAGCTGAAGCGGTAGCTCGGGCTGACACAGAGCAGCCACCTGCAGTGTTTCAGAGAGAGGGAGAGAGAGAGCGGGAGGGAGGGAGGGAGGGAGGGAGGGAGGGAGGGAGGGATAGAGGAGGGGTGAGGCACATGCAACGAGGGGAGAGAGAGAGAGAGAGAGTGTAAGGGAGCAGAGAGGGATTGCAGGCAGTAGAATTATGAGCAGCCAGGACAATAGAAGGACACCACTTCTCCATCTGCAGGATTAGGGGGTCTGCTCCCAGCCTGGAGGAGGACGACAGGGTTGCTTTTTCCTTTTTTTTCCCCCCCTTTAAAACGCCGGAAGCCACTCCAGCTCAGAGGAGAGACACTTTGAGCACTCTTCCCCCTGCAGAGGAGTTCAACTATCACTCCAGCACTCTTTGAAGTCGCTGATTGGATCCTTGACTGGATTTTTTTCTCTCTCCCTACTTGACACGTTTCCAGGGCTTGTGGAATGACCAAAAAATGGATTCATGACGTGGGAACCTCCTCCGAAACCGGACTGGCTTCATGTCAGCTTGAATAGACGATGAGGGAAGGGAGAAACAGCTTTAAAATTAGCCTTTTATGCATTCATTTCAGATCATCGTATCTGTTTGCTGTTGTGGATTGATGATCAACTTAATCTGTGTCAACTTTTAGCTCTGACTGAGACTTAAAGGCTGCAACAGGACAGTCTGTTAGTTGATTTCCGCTGTGGGGAACGTGCCGTGCCTGTGAATGGGAGTTACACTGAGGCGGTAAAGTGCAGGTGACGCTCCAGTCGGCAGCTGTCGGTGCGTCTTATCTCCTCACTCAGTCTCTGCTGCTGCTGCTGCAGCTCCACGTCTGGACCCTGCCTGCTGGACCACGCACCGGGCGGCCCGGGTCTGTGAGCCAGGGCTGAGCCTGTTTGGTAATTAACCGTCTCCTGCCTCCCGCCCCCCCCTGGCTCCGAACTTTCCCAGGTCGTTCCCACGTGGCCTGCACGCTCCCTAAAAACATCCCCTCCGCTGCTACGAGCCGCTGCTGTCACAACATGAGAGCTTCATTCACTCAGCTTTACTTTTTGGACCGCTAGAGCGAGCGCTACCTCTTCTTTTTTTAGTCCGAGTCGGATGCGAACCGGGGTCTGAATCTTCCTCTATTAGACATGTCTTTTCATCATCTCCCCGTCTGGCCTTCATAGCGAGGAGTTTTTCCTGTTCGTATCAGCTGGTTGTCCACCAGCTTGGACCCCCCCCCCCCTCCTCCTCCCAGGGGTACCTGAATCCGTCTTGCGTGTCTGTGGTTCGGCCCCCGCCGTCCTGCGGGAGCTGACGCCCTGTCCACCGAGGACACTGTCTCCACCGACCTCCTGCTGCTGGTGCGCTCGGCTCTGCTGGCCGAGGATGATGTGGCAGTGCCACGTCTCGTCCTCCGAGTGCCGCTGCTACCGGCTCAAGGGCTTCTCCCTCCTGAAGCGCTTTCCCCTGTCGGCAGGTGCTGCGGGCCGGCTGCTGGACCAGCCTGTGGGCGACTGGCTGGAGCACGTGGGGCTGCCGCAGTACGAGAGCAAGCTGCTGCTCAACGGCTTTGACGACCTGCACTACATGGTGAGTGCCAACTGACCTCGCTCCTGTCCCCCCCCCCACCCTCCCTCTCACTGCCTCTCACAGCATCCTCCCGCCTGAGTTTGTGTCTGTCTGTCTCTGTCTTTCTCTGTCTGTGTGTGTGTGTGTGTGTGTGTGTGTGTGTGTGTGTGTGTGTTAATCCAGTGGACGCGATCCTCTCTCTCAGTCTCTCAGTCGTGAGATGATCCCATTAGCGTCAGTTAGCCGAAATCCTTTAATGACCCCGCTCGCTTCATCATTAGTCCGGCTTGTTTCTCAGCGGCTACGAAGTGTCCGAATGGACGGCTTTCATTCTGCTCGGCTCAGAATTCATTGTCGTACATAGAGTGAAACCAACAGGCTGGAACGGTGGATGGCACTGGTACCTCACAGCAGGAGGCTCCCGCTTTCTATGGGAGGGTTGCATGTTCGTTTCCAGTCCAAAACATGTTGGTGGAGACTTGAAGTTACCCCAATGGGTGAGTTTGTGTGTGTGCGTGTGTGCGTGCGTGTGTGTGTGTGTGTTCTCTGTCCAGGGTTTATTCACTGTGCTGTTGGGATAGGATCCAGAGGCCCCTCAGGACACTGTTTTGGTACAAAGCAGGTCAAAAGAATGGATGAATGAATGAATGATGGATTGATTGAGCTTCTTCTCACATACTAGTGTCATTCAAGTGGACACTGAGCAGGTTGTTCCACAGCGCCAGAGGTTTTGCTGATATCATTAGGCCTGGGTGCGTATTGAATCAGGTTTATGGCTCTTTCCGGCTCCCAGACTGTCTGTCTCCGGACCAGGAAGACCGCCTGGCGAGGCCTCTCTCTCTCTCTCTCTCTCTCTCTCTCTGTCTCTGTCTCTCTCTCTCTCTCTCTCTCTCTCTCTCTCTCTCTCTCTGTCTCTCCCTCTCCCTCTCTCAGCTGATGCCTGGGCTAGAGCGCAGAGCGGTGAGCAATGGGACGGTGTTGCCGGCATGACAAGTTTATAGAGCCCACGGTGTGCGACGCCACTGTTATCTGGCTCCGCTCCCGCCGTCTCTAATGAGGACTGATGGGCGGCAGAATGAGGGACCCAGCTGGCAGGCGGAGCCACCGGCCGTCCTGGAAATGAGGCGGCCACCTTACGTGTCAGGATGATAACTCCATTCATCAGCTCTCCCATGCACCTTCTCCGAAACACACGAGGAGCCACGTGTGTGTGTGTGTGTGTGTGCGTGTGTGTGTGCGCTTGGTTGTCGACCCGTTCCTTCTAAGCACTGAATCACATCTCATTCGGAGGGAAAATGTGACTGTGGCCAATAACATTGTTTTCAAGATTTGTTGCCTTTCCATTAGAGTTTTTCACCAAAGGAAGTGATATTTCTGAAACCTGCAACTTGTAGGTGATTCCAGTCATGGGTGTTTTGAGGATGAGCTCTAACTCTCATACTGACATTGCATAATATTCGCAAAACATCCAAAACATTTTGCGTTTTCCTGGTTTTATTAGATATTTTAGTCGCTCCATACTGTGCCATCGTATTTGAAGTGAGCTGGTCATGTGACCCACTTTTGTCATGTCAGGTGACGTGCAAATGTGAATTTCCCACTTTTGAGATGAACTTTCATCTCCACATGTCTGAAAAACCACCCCATGAGAGCGCTGATACATGTTTTGCGACATTTGCGAGGTTTTCAACATTTAGCTGTACCAGTTTTTATTGCAATATTTAGATTCACTTAAACGCACCTTGTGTCCTCACATGCCTAACAGTTCATCCGCAGGTGGCTGGTCCGTTGGCAGGAGGTGAGGGGAGCGTGATTCGGCACTGAAGGCGCAGTCTGTCACGAGCAACCAAACTACTCAGAAAGATTGATAGAAGAGTCTGCGGTGTATTCATGAGGACGTCTGATAGATGTCCTCCAGCTTTATGGGGCATTTTTCTCCTGGTGTTTCCAGTCGTGATGAAGCTGTGACCTTTCATCGGGTCTGACTGATGCTTTGCTCCCTCACAGGGGACAAAATGTTGACGTCTCACCTAATGTGGGTCGGTGTGGATTGTTTCTGTTATTTGAGGTGTGTTATTCAGGACGTGACTGTCTCCACAGAGCAGGCTGCCTTACCGTGCCTCAACAACTTGTTCTTGATATCTGTCCTCTATTCCCTCGCGTGGATACCCGTATTTTACTGTTATGGGTACTATTACAAAGACAGACGTTAATACCCAAGTCGATGTGAATTTCTGCTCATGGATTTAAAGTATCCTATAGCTTTAGGAGCCGCCTGCCTCGCACTCATTTCAGTATGCAGCCATACTTGAGTAATCTCCTTAAACGGCTCGGGGGGAGAGCGCTCCTCCATTCTGCCTCTCTCTCCCACCCGGTGTCGTCAGCATCCTTGTTCTCGTCTGCGTGGAAGCTTCTGAAGTCGCTCTGTGCGCTTAATCTCCCCCACTGTCTTTTTTTCCCCTCGTCTTTCACACGTCATCCTCGGCCCCGAGGTCTCAGAGCGGGAGCTGCCATGCTTTCCTTTTTATCATCTTAAAACGCAGCTTACAGACCACCTGGCTTCCCGGAGCCGCCGGAAGATTTGGGGAAAAGCCGCAACCTTTTAAATAGCGCGTCCTTGCCTCAGTCGACGTCGACCTTTCTTAAGAGTCGCAGTTCGTACTCAGCTGGAAACGAGAATTACCCCCCGAGTCACCTCGTCTTGGACGGAGTCTTATTTAAGAGTGACGAGAGCGGGAACAGGCTGTTTCATTGTTGGCAGGCTTTTTGTAATTTTATTAGAAGCGCCCGCCTTGAGGCGCAGACTCCTGGAGCCCTCCGGATCCGGGCTGCAGCAGAGGTCATTTCTCCATATCCAGCACTGGTGCTGAGGCTCTCTGAGCGAGCCGCTGTCATCGTGTTATGATATCATCGCTCCCAGACGAGACCTTTTAACAAGATCCCATCATAAAACAGTCGCCCAGATGACTTAGCTACTTTCCTCAATGCCTTTTAACATCTATTTTTTGTCACCGCTACTTAGTTCAGTTATACGTCCTATTCAGTGACGTCCCACTCATCTTGTTCAGTGTTAAAGCATTATGAAATACACTATTGTATGAATAAGTTGTGGAAAGCAGCTTTGAGGATCTTTATTCCATTGTCTGTTTGTTTAGAGCAAATCTATTCCCATTACCTGATCCATTTTATCAGCCTTAAATAACAGAGAGACACGTGCTCCAGCTTGGATGCCACAGGTTCTGTGCTACTCCGTAGATCGCTACAGAGCCATTTAATTAGGAGTATGACACTGAACTATCGTCTCTCCATCGTCTCAAGTTGAATCTGAGAGCGCGGACGCATCGATTTCTTTATCATAAGGACAGAAACAGCTGGCACCCACCGAGCGGGCCCCCCCTGGTGCCGGCCTCGCCTCGATGATCCGACAGCTTCTGTGAATCTGTCCCCGGGCCCCGGGATGCATCCGGAGCAGCAGCAGAGAAGCCCGATCACTAATTAAACAGCGCGTACGCCGGCCGGCCGGCCCCGTCCGCCCCGCGGCCCCGCAGCCGGGCCGGATCAATACGAGCGCTGATTGTATTGTGTTCAGCCACCGAGGCAGAGACGAGCCTCTCCTGGAAGCAATTAGATGCCTTTTTTGTGTTGGGTATCGACGGCGTGGAGCAAATGTCCTGATGAACCCGCCCCCCCACACCGGGCCCCTCCTCCTGGAAAGGTGGGGACACCTGCTGATGGCTCTGTGTCTGAGGGCACAGGCCGGGAACAGGAGCCTGTGTGGGTCGCTCTGTTGATGGAACAAAGGTGTGAGGGAATAACCCCAGCACGCCACGTCCGCTCCGGCAACAAAGATAGAGCAGGAAGTCTGTGCGTTCAGAAAGGTGTCAGAGCTCTCAGTAGTCCCTCCCGACCAAATGGAAATGTGTGGCGGTTTCCTTATCTGCAGTGACCCTGCCTTCTGCCTGTACTCTCTTTGCTCTTTGTGACTTTTTTCTTTTTTTTACTTCTCCTCAGTAGAGCAGTGAGCAGCGCACATCCAAGAGGAAGTTATTGCCCATTTCACACAAAGTAGTTAAAAAGTTCCTCATCTAAAGTCTGTCCAGGTCTGTGGGTCATTTTGACACATGCATTGCCAATACTATAAATGCTGTGTCTGTCCGGTAGATGCTGGTAACTACAGGCCAGGCTGGATGTACATGTGTACCCTGCCTCCTGGTCTTAGAAAGCTGCTGCCTAATTTCTTCCCCTGTTGGGATACAGAGGAACTCCTGAATCTCCTCGTGGGTCCACTGGCACACATGCTATTGGACTCTTCTTGTTCTTCCTAGTCTTCCCTTAAAAATGGTGTCATAAGTGGATAAATAGGACCAGGATGGACGAGAAACACAGGTTCTATTCTGTTCTATTCTACCAACACACCTACCTGTGTTTACTCTACATCTGTTCACATGAGCCAACCCAGGGCTGGACCGACTAGGAGAGACCTAGACTAGCTTGTTAACTGCTAACAAACCAGCCAGAACACCGTGGGTCACGTTCACACATACCTCCTATCTGGAAGAGTCCAGTCCAGGGTGTTTATACGTGTAAGGGGCTAATGCTAGCTTAATCGGCTTGCTGTGGTATTGTTTTTGCTTAGCCTCAATATGGCCGATGCTGCACTGCTATGAGTGTAGAAACGTAGCTGTTGCTTTAATGAACAAGAGGACGGGGGGGACAGAGCTTATTAATACTCACACACAGCACAGACGATGCTCCCAGAGTACCATCCAAAGTGACTATTTGGGAACGTACCGAAAGCCTGCAGACAAATCGTAAATCCAGTAATGGCTCCATGCTGTTGAAGCTAAAGGGTTGTGAATGGATTAATTGATTTTGTTCTTTTTTTGGGTGGGGAGAAGGGGGGGGGTAATGGTGGCCATGTATTTCCCATTAAAACCCTTTGGAAAAACATTTGTGAGGGAATTGGACGTAACAGTCCCTTCGTTTTGAACCGTTCGTGGTGATCTTTGCGCACTCCGTCACACTTCCCCCGCCGCCCCGTGCGGTCCTCTGACAGCCTGTTTGCCGGGACAAACTGTGATGTTTTTCCTTTTTCCCCAGTGCTGTTGGGTGAGCTGTCCTTCAGACGGCTGGGATGAGTGATCCGTGCCCCCGAGCCCCTGGCCTGAATTCAGAGCACTGTTCAAGCTGAGGGACGGCGGTGGCTGCTCTCTGGGAGAGGGAGGGAGGGAGAGAGAGAGAGAGAGAGAGCAGCATTTTAATGAGGAGACGGGACACAGATCTGTCTAGTTTTTACACCAGTCTGGATGTATTCTCCACGCTCTCTCACTTTGAGGCCTGCCCGGCCCGTGTTGGGGACACGGTGGGACCACATTAGTCAGATCCCTCCTAACCCCTCAGGGCCGCCGCCGCCGCCGCCACGTCTCTCTCCTTTCTCCGTGCGGGCGTGAATGGCTCATCAAGGTACAGGAGCGGTGAATGGAATATTTATGGTGCGGGAGATGGGAGCCTCTCAAAGACTCGGCGGGCCCTTTCAAGCATCTCTCACCTTGGATGGCCTCGGAGTTGCAGTTTGCGTGTGGCGCTGGGGCAGGAACCTCAGAGTGACTTGCAGTAAATGACCGACCCATCGACGTGTCTCATGTGGAGCGAAACAAACCTGACAGACTGGCATCAATCCAAAGATCTTCATCAGTCATTATCAACAGTTACCACTGTCCCATGGAGTTATGAAGAAGTGAGAATTGAAGTTGCAATCCAGATAAAACAACTTTTTATTTGCTATGCAATAGTTGGCAAATCACATAAGACTAGTTGATGACTGACTATATTGTAGAATACAGTCTCAGTGATGGCATCTTATATGCAATAGTAGATGACAGAAGATGATAAATGCTTATTGTGTCCCTTTAACATGTAGATAACAAAGGCTTGGCGTATTTTACCGCATCGATCACCAATCAATTCTTAGAACTGTCGGCGATTGATTCTTGCTTTCAGATTGATTGATAATTGCTGAGCCATGAATCATTCTGACGCGAACGTCAATCTCGGCAGATGCCAAATGCACTCCATCAATCACACGTCAGTTATTCCCCCGCCGGTAGCATGTTTGACTTTCCACGACACACGTCTTGATGAGTTCATTAACCGCACGCTCCATGAAATCCTTACGCAAGTTACAAAAAGAGAACAACAACAAAACAGGGAAGGATTGTTAACCCTTAGAAGATCAGGTCAGATTGACCCATTTTAACCCTCACACGCTGACCCATTGGGTCAATTTGACCCAACCAGTGTGTGAGGGTTAAACCCAGCAGCTGTGTCCGAGAAGCCAGCCCAGGATCGGGGAGCCAGGAGCTGTAGACTCAGTGCGTTAAAGCTGCGTTTCCTCTCTGGAGCCATTCATCAGCTCATCTGCAGTGGGACGGTAATGCAGCGCTCCATTATCCCTCCACATAGTTGCAGTCCGGGGCTGACCAGGCAGCGCTCCATGCATCGCTGTGCTGAGATAATGGACTGTGTGTTGTGGGTTTATCGCGAGGTATGAAGAAGGTGAGAGAACCGCGCCACTCACTCCTGCACTCAGTGTGACCTCTAGGCCGTCTTACACCTGACCCATGACCCATAGGACTTCCTTATGGTGCTCCAGCAGTGACTTTACCGTTTCCCTCCTTATTCGCATCGTTATTTCTGTGTCTCTGGGTTTATTTGTCTCCGTTGATGTTATTTCTGCCTTTCTGGCAGTTTTTGCGTTTCCCGGTCTCCATCTCTGTCCGTCTTTCATCGTCCGTTCCTGTTTTTCAATGGTTCTTTCTGCGTGTGTGTGTGTTTCCGTCTGCGGTCCATCTTTGTTTCTCCTCGCATCGCCGTCCCATCTGCCTGTGGTCCGTCCGTCTGTCTGCGCCCGTCTCTCCGTCTGTCCTGGCCCGGGCCGCTCCTCCTCCTCCTACACGTGCCCGCGCTCTCGCCCTTGTTAGCGCCGCCGACGTGTAAATATCGGCAGCTGAGTCAGCAGCAGGGAAAGGCGGCGGCGATTGTGATTCAGCAGGCGGCGTTACGCAGATTACGCTGCAGTTTTTAACTCTCGCTGACAGGCTCCCTCCTCCTCCTCCTCCTCCCCCCCTCCTCCATCTCGGCTCATCCTGTCCACCACCCGCCCCCCCTTTTGTTTGCAACTACAGCATCTGTGTGTGTGTGTGTGTGTGTGTGTGTGTTTGTGTGTGTTCAGCATAGGACTAACGTGAGGCTCGGAGCCGGCTACGTGAGGCCATCACAGTCTCACCCTGACGCATTTGCAGCAACGTGATCCTGCCTCTTATTACGTTTGGTGGCCCTGTAGATGTAACCCCACTTATGTTTACGGCCCTCTGTTCCTTAGCCAACAGGACCGTGATCACCTCTATAGAGAAGCATCTTCTAAGTCACTTATGTGGACGGGCAGACAGCAGGGTCAGCAGAGAGGACGCTGATAATGAGTGTTGTGAATGTGCAGGAATGGAGGCTTTTTCTTCGCCAGCCCCCCCCCCCACGGCTGTGGCTTCCACTACGGTCGGCCATCGATGCTGTTGTATCCTCCCCTTCCTACCGCCTCACGTCCCGGGCCTCTGTGCCGCTCTGACATTGATTTATCGCCCCCTCTCTCCGTCATCCATTACCTGCCACGGTCCCAAAGGTGGCACTGTGAGTAAGCAGAGATGGGTTTGGCCATCGCTCACAGGCTCGCTGCCCTGTCACACGCCCTGCCCCCCACGCACTTTAAATCTCATTCAGGGGGTTATTGACGTGCCCCCCCCCCCCCACCCCCTCTGCCCCCGGCCGCCGGGTCGGGTCCCGAGGAGACGTTTGAAGATCTCACTCAAGAATAATTGACCCTCCTTTTTTTCCTGCACTGGTGGCATTAGCTGCGATCGATATTTAACCTGCAGTACGGGCTGCGCCCCCGCAGCCTGGGACCAGTGTGACCGGAGAGTCTGGCATTCTCCTCTCGACGTTTGACACACCAAGAAGGTGTTTACTCAGACTTTTTGCCTTTTCCATCTGCTGTCGTGCAGGGGAGCAATGTGATGGAGGATCAGGACCTCAGAGAGATCGGCATCGCCGACCCGAGCCACCGGAAGAAGATCCTGCATGCGGCGCGCTCGCTGCCCAAGGTAACGCACCTCTGCTCCGGTATTCACCTCCAGCTCCATCCTGTTGTGTTGTGTTTTTGAGGCCTGTCGGGCTTCGATTGTCTCACTGCTCAAAACAAAGAGAGACGATAAGGGAGAGGTCTGAAATCCGATTAGAAATGTTCGCAGCAGAACTTTGTTTTAAAGCCTTTTTTTCCCCGCCGATTCATCATCCTAGATTAATCTCGACAGACAGATTTTATCCCTCCCCCTCGTTTCACGTCGCCGTGTCGGCCTGTTTATGTAATTAAAGATCTGACGACTTCTCTCAAGACGGCCGCGGAGTGTAACCCGTTGCCTCGTCCCCTCTCGAAGTCACGCACGGAAGTAGATGTGTGGGCTCGCTGCGTGAAGCTCCTTCAGACAGGGGACAGGAAATCGCTCCTCTGTCAGCCGAGACATCGTCCCCTAAGGCCCCCAAACTGATGATGGTGTCGTCCCCTGCAGGTGAAGGCCCTGGGCTGCGACGGCAGCAGCTCGCTGTCCTCCTGGCTGGAGAACCTCGGCCTGCACGAGTACCTGCACAACTTCCTGGCCAGCGGCTACCGCTCTCTAGACTGTGTCAAGAACCTGTGGGAGCTGGAGATCGTCAATGTGAGTCACAGTGACGTCTGCGTGGTCCGAGGAGTATCGGAGGGTGAAATTAGCTTTTGCGGGAACTCCGGGATGGGAGCAGAGTTTGACAAGTTTACCCCACTTTGAGGAAGCAGGGAACTTGTGAAGGTGAACTCTGGTGCTGAATACAAGTGAAGTCGCTTCCAGCGCCTCGGTTGGTTAAATATTTAAAGGGGACCTGGAATGCTTGAATGGAGTATTTATCCTAGCTATGAATGCCCTAGATGCTATTTTACAAGCCTTTTCACAACTCTGTATGTGGGTGGGAGTATCTGGCACCCACACGTGGGCTTTATCGTCTCTTAGTTTACTATTATTGAGGAAGACCGGTAGCACATATATAGCAGTTTCACTAGAAACCTCACCAAACTGTGTGACTTCATAAACAGCTGAATTAGAGCTGGGGACGTTTTGGAGTTGTGGTACGTATTGCCTCACATTCAGATTTCGTGTCGCTGTTTTTTGAGCTGCCATTCTGAGGATGTGATGGTGTTTCAGGACCCGCCGTACGCATTTGATCCAGGAATAGACTGTGCGGTTAGATAAAGTCCAGGTGGAATCAGCTTGTCATGCTAGGTGCCCTGTAAAGGTCAGGACTGCTCTGTATCAGTGTCCGATGTCTCAGTCTGTTTCCTCCGTCCTCCAGGTGCTGAAGATCTCCCTCCTCGGTCACAGGAAACGCATCATTGCCTCCCTAGCCGAGCGGCCGTACGAGGAGCCTCCAGTCAAACCCCCTCGCCTGTCTCAGATCAGGGTGAGGGCCGCCACCGTTTACGCTCACTTCTCACGTCTCTTAGTTTTGATCTAAATCCATTGTGCGCCATGAATCACGCCAGGTGCGTCGTGAATAGTAAAGATTGTGATAACCGGGACGACCGACCTTGTCTGGCTCCCCTGTCCCCCCACAGTGCCAAGACCTGCCCGGGTCCCAGACCTCGTCTCCCCTCAGCCAAATGGAGTCGTACACGGCACGCTCCATGGACCCCCTGCTGCCCCCCGGAGACCCGGGGAGGAAAAAAGTGCCAGACGCCGACTACGACGTCGCCCAAAGATACCGCGGCGAGCGGCACAGGACACACGTACGTCCGGCTCCGTCCGCGCCCCGCCTCCAGATCTTGAACTGAGGTCCGTCCTTGCAACGCTCCCTCCGTTTATCCGCAGGACGCGTACGAAGAGCGGCATCGGGAGCCGCGTCTGACCCTGCGGCCGCCGAGCCTGGCGGCGCCATACGCCCCGGTCCAGAGCTGGCACCACCAGCCCGAGAAGCTCATCTTTGAGTCCTGCGCCTACGAGGCCAGCGTACGTCACGCCCGCATCCTCCTCCTCCTCCTCCTCCTCCTCCTCCTCCTCCTCCTCCTCCTAGGGCCTGAAGTTAGGTGCCCACTAACCCTCCTCCTCTCCCCTCCGCAGTACCTCGGCTCCATGCTCATCAAGGACCTGCGCGGCACGGAGTCCACGCAGGATGCCTGTGCCAAAATGCGGGTACGCTGGAGGTTTCCTATCAAGCGTCAGATAGATGTGGGTTGTTCAGGAGAGCTCTGAGCGAGGTTTCTGTTTGTGCTTCCTTTTTTTTTGTCCTCCAGAGGTCGACGGAGCAAATGAGGAAAGTCCCCACCATCGTCCTGTCAATCACCTACAAAGGTGTGAAGTTCATCGATGCAGCCAATAAGGTGAGCCAATGACCCGTCTCTTTCACTCTTTCATTCTGTGGACACATTTTGTAATATTTTAAGACCCCTCCTGGACAAAAATATACGCTCATAATACATACTCATAATACATCGATAGATCACTTCAGACCTTCTCAAACTAACAAACATTCACTCGTTCTCCAGATTTTAACCCTTTAAATGCCAGTTTAGATTCAGATTATTTGAAGTATTGCACAAGGTTTCATGAAGAATACAAAAAAATACAAAAATGTGTCTTAGCTTTAAGCAAAGTGAACCCTAAACCAGTTTTTGTCCTCAGGGAGTATTAGAGTGAACCTGAGGAGGACCCAAGGGTTAAAGTGATTGTAAATGTCACACCTGTGGCTTTATAGATGGATTAGTTCATGTTTGTATGTCCTGACAGGGTCAAGTCCACCTAATTCACATTTGTTTGACATTTACAATATAAAATGACTCTGAAAAGTTCCCTTGGCAGTTAAGCTTTTTTATTATCTTTCCTCCCTGATACTTTAACCATAACGCGTAACTTAATGCTTTGTGTTTCATAGGCTGATTTGTGTTTGTTAAGATGAAAACTCAGAGCAGGACTTGAGGCCTGCGTTGCCCCAGCAGTAAACCCTGTGCTGCCTCTCTCTTCCCCTGCGTTAGAACATCATCGCTGAGCACGAGATCCGTAACATCTCCTGCGCGGCCCAGGACCCGGAGGACCTGTGCACGTTTGCCTACATCACCAAGGACCTGCAGACCAGCCACCACTACTGCCACGTGTTCAGCACGGTAGACGTGGTAAGGATCTCCCCACTGTCCACTCTCTGTCTGTTTGTCTCCGGGTCAGCTCTGAGGCTCTGCATAACGAGGTATAAATGACATGGTGAATCTCTGGCAGGGAAAACTTTCCTGGCTGGTAACTTTGAATTCCTCCCACTTAAGCGTGAGGCGATGTGACATGGTGCCCGGTCGACACTGTTATCTCCAGACCGCCCTATCTCCTTGAGGCGTCACGCATCAGTTGGGGCCGATCGGCTCCTTGTAGGCACAGCGCTGCTCCGGCCCTGTGATAACTAGCGCTCCATTACCTACTCCGTCCCCTCGAGATGCGATGATTATCCAGCTAATCTGCCTCAGAGCAGCCGGGGTCGTTCCCGACCAAAGAGCGCTCGGGTTCCTCTGGGTTACCGCAGCTCTGAGCTCCCCGTGATGTCAAAACAAAAGCGCCGGAGCAGCGCCATGCCCAGCAGAGGCCGGGGGGAGATGTGAGCAGCCATTTTACAACTGGATCGGCCATCCCGCTGCTATCAGCCTCCGCCAGACACCATCCACCCTCCACACAGAGAGAGAGAGAGAGAGAGGAGCACTGATCCCATCTGCCAGGCAAGAGGCAAGGCAGGACTTAAAGTAAACAGACAGGAAGGTTTCTCCATGGAGGCACATGCGGATGATTTCAGAGTGTCTGTTCCTTCCCATATGATTGCTTTTTACGTCCCCGGGCGTACGCTGTGAAGTCTCAATCCTCTGCCATTAGTCTGAGGCGCTTGTTCTGATTGGAGGCTGTCAGGAGGCGGGGTGGGGGGGGTGGGTGTAACAATAGAGAGCGGCAGCAGCTTTAATGCTAAGCTACACCAGATGTATCTGGTTCAGGTACAGACGGGAGCAGCTTGCTGCCTCGACATCCTCCAGAGATCACTGCCACCTCTCCTCGTTACACTTTCAGACGCTAAAGATGAAGTTAAAGCGAGGAGAAACTTTATTGTGCCTCTTTTTTTTCTCCCCATTGCTTAAATAGAGCTATCTGTGTGTCTCTCCCTCTCTCCGTACAGAACCTGACCTATGAGATAATACTGACACTCGGCCAGGCCTTCGAGGTGGCCTACCAGCTGGCCCTGCAGGCCCAGAGGACCAAACAGCACCAGAACCTCCCCGTGGGCCCGGGGTCAGAGGTCATCGAGACCAAATCCAGCCGACCTGTGCCCAGGCCGCGAGGCAGCGTACGGAAGTCAGCAGTGAGTGACTCCACACCACAGTCGGGACACACTTAGCCGAAGGTCTGGGAGAACAGCTAGTCGGCAGGACCAAAGATGCACAGCTGTCACTTTAAGTTCTTCTCAGTGTCCAGGTGTGGCTGAGATGACAGGACGTTGGTTCTAGTAGCCTGGCCTGTTCATCCAGTCACCTGCAGGTAGAACAGCAGTGGATGTGACACACGGCTCATGGAGGCAATTAAGAGCCTTTTAAAACCTCTTTAACACCTGCTCGCTGCAACCTGCCTCAACGCTGTGACTCCTTATGGCCCCTGACACACCCCGATCTGAGCACACAAGAGGCAGAGTACGTCGTTTTAGATGTCGGCGAATTCGCTTTCTTTTCCCTATAATTGGACAACAGACAACAACAATATATATATATATATATATATATATATATATATCTACTATATAAGTGTTTGATAGCTGGATAGAAAAGAAACGATCGCCGCTGTCCTTTTACAGCGACCTGTTAAACAGTGCAAAGTTAAAGTTGAGGGAGTTTTAGCAGAAAGTCGAGACTCCCACGACCCGTGGTGTGTGATGTGGCCTCACCAGGAAGTTGGTGGTCCTGCGGCCTCACGGCGAGGTCGCTCTTGTTGCTTTTTCCAGCGACGGATCCCGAAACCAGACAAGTCTGAGGACAGTTGTCTCGGTCTGCAGGTTCCCACATCGCGATTACACTGAGGCCGTTAGCGTTGCACCATTAAGACCTGATCTGAATCCTGACCTGAGTAGAAACAAGTGGAACCAGTGGCCGGGCTCCCTGGGCAGCTTTCAGTGACCCCTGCAGAGTCATGTCAGACTGCCATGTTGACAGTCGCCCTCCCCTGTGTCAGTCTGCCTTTCCTCTCACCTTCTCTGCTGTGATTCTGCACTGTGACGCATCTCAGCCTCTAATGCACTTCTCCAAAAACACTCACACTTCCCACTTACAGTTACCTCTCCATCTCTCTTTCTCCTCCACCTCCTCTCCCTCCTCCTCCTCCTCTCCTCCTGGCCGTTTGTCTCTCCCAGGACTCTCCTCCTCTCGACAGTCGTTGCTGTTACTGTTACACCTGCACCACCCACCGTCCCACCTTGCTTCCGCTGCACTCGGCCAGCTCTGCTGCCCAGGTGCTGCCTCCATGTCCTCGTCTCATCCATCTTCCTCATCCTCTCACACTCACGCTGTTTTCTTTGTTTTTCTCCCACTCACCGCTTTTTTAAAAAATCACATGACCCTCAGCCTCATCTACACCCTCCATTTGTGTGGATTCATATTCATGTGTTTCTGTTCTGTGTTTTGCTGTTGTGTTAAAACCTCTCTGCTCTTGGATGTCGACTAATGGATGGTTTGATGGTTCTTTAGACTTTGGCGCCACCTAGCGGCTGTTCAATAGCATCGCAGGCAATAGAAAGAGACCATATAACAGTATTGTTCTGATAAAACAGAAGCTTTGGTTGAAAACGATTAGAAAATAACATTGATGAACATGGTCCAGCTGTCGCCACATCTCCATCTCAGCCTATCTCAAGACTTTCTTTGTACTGTGAGTTCAACTCCCAAGTACAAATATTTGAAGTACTTGACACGATTAAGTCAATATGTCGCAGAGATTTGCTTTTGTTCAAATCGGTGACAAGACAAACACTTCATCATGTTGTGTAAGTCTGCCTACTAGTCTGGCCTAGATACACACTCCAAAAGCTAAGTAGGAGTAAAAGTACAGAAATGCCAGTCACAATACCACATTACCAACCACCTGACTGTGGTGCTTCTATAGATCATTTCTCTGCTTTGTGGGTTTCCACCTCTGGATCATTGCAGTTTTGTGTTTTGTTTCTTCCTCGTACGTGGAGTGTGACTTCCTCTCGCTGTGCGTCCGCAGGGCGACTCTGTGGAGCCGGAGGGCGATTCCCAGTCCCAGAGCAGCGCCACCTGGCTGGTGGACCCCAAGGAATCCAAGCGCACAATCAGCACTAAGTACGAGACCACCATATTCTGAGTGGACCCCTCCTCCTCCTCCTCCTCCTGCTCCTCCTCCTCCTCCTCCTCCTGACCTCTGGGCCTGGCCTCCCTCCTCTTCCTCTCCCCTCCCTCTGTGTGCCTTTCACTGTGACTCTTGCCTCTTGCGGGCCGGACCCCTGCCCTCCACCTGCTACTCCCCCTCCCACCATCACTGGTCTGAGAACAGCACGACCTGCGACCGCTCCGCTCCTCCCCCCTCGCACCACCTCCTCGCTCTGCCTCGACCGACACACTCTCCTCCACTGTAACTCCTCCTCTCTGCTCACCTGACACACTTCCTGAACTCCGTGCTTCCCTCTTTTTTTCCCCTCTTGTTCTCTTAACCTTTTAACTCCCTCGATTAACCCTTTGACGATGGGCTCTTCTTCTTTTCTCGGTGCTCTTCCCGCTCCGTCAGGCGACGGCCGCTCTGAGGCTTCTCACTCTCTCCGACTTCTTCTCCCTCTTCTCCTTCTTCTTCTTCGAGTGCTGAGACAAATCTGTCAGAAATGAATAAAGAAATAATTAAGAGCGTCGGCGGAGAGCGAACCCTCTGCGCACATCATCCTGTACCTGGATGGACACGTTTTCCTGAGGAAAGCTGGTGTGAGTCAGAGAGGTCACGCTGGATTATCTGAGACAGGGTGGTGGTGGTGGTGGTGGTGGGGGGGGGGTTTCACTGTCAGCGGCCTGCTCAAAGCCAAAGGAGGCTGAGATCATAGCACTGTGATAAGGTCCTTTATGGAGCTAATGAAGTAAGCATTTTAGGGGATTTTCTAGCCAGGGGGAGGGGGAGGGAGGGGGTGCAGGGCAGGATAGGGCTGCTAGGAGTTCCTAGGGCCCCTCCCCTCGCCTGCCAATCACAGCAGCAGGATCTACACCCTGATGCATCCTCTGGAGTGAACTAACTCCAACTAAGCACTTTTTACTAATCTCACCCCCCCCTCCACACACACACACACACACATATAACTGTGTAAGAATAAGTGCATCTTCCTCTGTCCTGTCACTGTTCTTTTCTTTTCCTGTTCTTTTTCTACTCACAACAAATGCCTTCATGTTCATCCTGTCAGCATTGCCTTTTGATTTGCCAATCACAGCGGGTTAATATTCCACAGCTTACTGGCGAAGAGAGTTAATCATTGTGAGCGTAGAGCGAGGATGTGTTTTTGTGTGCGCGCGTGTGTGTCACCATCACACAGTCTTGACTTTGTTTTAACCTCACTGCTTTGTGTGCGTGTGTTTGTGTCCCCTTCCCTCCTATAGCTGAACACTGTGGCCGCTCCCAGCCTGTAAGAAAGGACTGGGGTGGGGAGGCCTGCTGTGTGTGTGTGTGTGTGTGTAGGGGGGGGTGGTCAGCCCCATTTGCATGGAGGGTAGGATGTTTTGTTGGAAGCAGGTGACCCACTTCCCCATGCAGCCAGATCCCAGCAGCAGCAGCAGCTGGGTCATGCCCACCGCAGTAACACTCGGGCCTGGAGACACAAACTCTGCCGGGGGCAATCGGTACGACTCCCATCAGAAACCTTCCACTTCCTGTCCCTGTCCCACGTCCTCTGTATGTCATCATCATCATTACTGTTATTATTTTGCGTTTCCTGAGGAACGGATCACCTATCGGGCCTCCCTCATCGAGTCCATGTTTACTCTTTCAGGAAATGTGCCGTTTTAATGCAGAACTTTTCAGTTAATGGCTGAGACGAGGAACCTTCTGGGTTATTTTAATTATCATTATTATTATTGTTGTTGTTGTTTGTTATGATGAAATGGCACAGCGGGGCAAGGACTTCACACTGTAGGTACACACTCCTTCCTGGATGATTATTATTTGTCCTGTTATTCACACATTGTAGCGTGACCACCGGCTCCCCGTGCACCACATACTGTACGTGTGTAACTGTGATCAACAATGTAGTCCTGCACGGGAGGAACTCTAACCAAACTCAAAGGGCAGAGGAGCTGACACTATAAAAAGACTGTTTTTAAATAATAATAATAATAATAACAATAACGGTAGCGATGACAAAATAATGAGGTGGTTTTTATTTGATTTGAAAGTTTTCTCTCTCTCTCTTTTTTTGTACGTTTTAATAGTAATAATAGGACAGTTATGTGTCCTAATGCTGGAACTGGATCAGATGTGGCTCACTTGCAGTCCCCTCTCTCTCTCTCTCTCTCTCTCCCACCCTCTCTCTCTCTCCCTCTCTCTCTCTCTCTCTCTCTCTCTCTCTCTCTCTCTCTCCCTCTCTCTCTCTCTCCCTCTCTCTCTCCCTCTCTCTCTCCTTCCCTGCTAATTTTTGTTCAGTTCATCTAAACAAAATGATTCACCACACCTGCCATGCAGGCCGGTATGTGTTTTAGATTTTAGCTGCCGAACAGAAACAATAGGACACAGCATGTTTCTCCTCGCTAACTCCCCAGTTACGTCGACTGTTAACGGTACTTCCTGGTCAGCCAATGTGTATATGGGTACATAGTCGGGTGGTTTTGATTAAACTTGTATATGTGGTACATTGTCAGGCCAGTACGATGACTCTACGGTTACACTGTCTATCAGCTTGCTGGTGTCGGCACCTTCAGCCATCAGCCTGGTCCCGTTCTGCTTTTGCACATTCTTAGGATCAGGAGAGACATTTCGGGACTAATCTGATGACAATAATGATCAGAATGATATTGTACATGAATCTAGCGGTCTGTATTTTGATACTTGAATGATTTTTGCTTTTATAGATATCTATATATATATATATATATATGTATATGTATGTATGTACGTATGTAATTTTTTTGACGTTGGTCAAAAGCGAGAAAAGGACTATGTCTTATAAAGTTAAACATATCGTGAATAAAATACCCTGTGATCTAAAAAAAAAAAAAAAGGCTGAGAAAACAATGACTCAGAAGAGGGACCTCACTTCAGAAAAAAAAGATTGTAAATAATCTTGGGCTTCCAGTCTTTTCTATGATTATTTTTCATAATTGTACGACTAATAAATGGCGCAGTTGGAAATGCTTTCTCTGTCTGCTCTTCATTTGTCGTGGTTTGGATTCCTGGCTCTAGTTGCAGGCCTCCGGCCCGTCACCTTCAGGTGGGAAACTCCAACCAAACACGGCCTCGCTCTCCTTCGCACACACATATTTACATCTGAAAACGCACTTGACCCTTTCTCCGCAATCTACACTTCAGACAGCTAACACATTATAAGTAGTTCATTGACCACAGTGACTGCTTGTTGTTGAGGGAGCAAATAGAGCTCACTGTGTGTGTTGTAATGAAATAGACCAATAAACCTGCGTCAATAATTATGGAAATGTTGTTATAATGGCATCATTTTACAGAGACGCTTCAGTATGGATGAAGCTCAGCCTATTATTTTTGTGACTGATAACTGTGCTTTTTATTGTTCCATTTACTCCTGCAAAATGCAATTTTGTTCAGTATTGGTCAAAACATCATAATGTCATGTTTATAAACCTAAGGGCTGTCCGCCTTCAAAAAGGCACTCAAGTGATTGGCTTTATCATGGACGTTACAGGTTTTCTTTGCATACCTGACTCCATTTACCCTGATTTAGATCTGTTCAGATCTGTGATGTAATGTTGCCAGTTCTGAGGAGCGGAAACTTCATGCTCGGAAAAACACAAAGCAGATCTGTGTGCATGGCATATCCTTGTTTACTCGCATTTGACATACTCTCAGATAATACATCTTTGAAATTGTTCTGGCACTAGGTTGTGCACTGACAGCTTTTTATGTTTGTTGGATGCCAAATAAGTCAATGGAAGAAAAATGACGACGCTTGTTATTCAAAACCAAACCGCCCTGGAAAATGTCAGCAATACATTTATCCGTTGCCTCGACCTGATTCTGCAGGTTGGAAATGTTTAAATAGAGAGGAAAAGACCATTTATAAATGTATAACCACCCAACTGCTGGTATGTTTCCGTCAGACTTCACCTTCAGACTTGCTTTTTGTTTAAGTGCTATTAAAGTTGAATTCACCGAAATAGCTTTTATAGCACATCTGCTTCCTCTTTTTCATCCCATCATCTGACAGTTGTGCAGCAATCTAGCACATAGAAACAGGAAGTAATTATGCTGCTGCCGTACTTCACTTTCACTTAAATAAATTTCATTAGCGGAAGTAAATTGAGGGAGTTGCATAAAAGGACTAATTTGTAATCACTTGGGAGCTTGTCTTGAGTGGCAGCTTGTGGCCTCTGGCTAAACATGTCAGGTGGCATTACCTTCTAAATACCTGCACTCTAGCTGCAAAGTGACGGCATTGTCCAACATGAAAGCATAAACAGATTGGGTGCCATGGGTGACTCATGGCGAGGTGTAAACATGACTTTACAACACAAGCTCATTCTCATAAATATGCAACGGACGTCACTCATGTTCGCTGCCGTTCCTGAAAAACATCTTGCGTGTCAATTGTCAGGCTCATATCTGCATGTAGGCCTCCTTTGTTCTCAAACCTGAGCATGAAAAGTCAGACAGACTTCACTGTGCTCACAACTACCAGCAGAACTCAAAGCATTGTGGTATCTGTGCACGAGATACCAAAATATAAAGAGGACAGCGCTCCATCAACTGGTACATCACCATGCAGGAGTCATAGACAGTAACCTATTCCGATTAGATAGATAAGGAGAATCATTAACATATAATTACACTTCTAATTAGCCTCATTAGATCATAAGATACAATATATGTGATGATCAACAGGTGTTTAGGCTTCTATGTAGAAGATGATAACCAGTAATTGAAACATTACCTCCTTTGTATAAACTCCATCACCCTGTCTTTACGTTGACACTGACCTGAAGACACCATGTGATCTTGGATGGACTCCAGCAGAGCCCTGCCACACTGTATAAATGGTAATGGATGGATGTTTAGAGTGGCAACATTTTCAGGGTACAATAAACCTCTCACAAATACACAGAATACAGTTTTCGCCATCATTAACTTTTACTATGTTTTTGTGAAAATTGTGAAAAATCTTTGAAAATTGTCCATGCCTGCTCCACAACAGCCAAAAAAAGTCTCTAAACGATTTTCAATAGAGATGGTTTTTCAGTTTTCTGTCACTGAGGACTAAAGAAACCAGTGAATACTCTTTTTTTGGAAGTTGCGATCAGAGAATATTGATATTTCAATCCTTTTTCTTCCTGCCTCAAACGATTTATTTATTAAAATTGTACATTCGTCAATTAATTGATTAGTTATTGCAGCCCTACTTGAAAAAGTATAAGACACTGGCAGTGAAATATATGTTTAAAAAAACGAATCATTTAAAATGTCTTAATGTATTATTATGTGATAATCTAGAATAGTAATTATTATCTATATATAATCTCTGCCACTGGGTTATCTAACAGAATATTCTACAAACTGCTACTAATACTTTAGCACCTGAATTATGTAATCTGCACTGGAATACATTTCTTCTAGTCAGCCACCACTTTGCTGCTGCTCTGTGATTGGCTCCTGGGGGATTGAGGCGCTCTCTGATTGGCTGCCCACACCCACCTGTGCGGCAGTTAATTGGCTCCTACCTGGGCTGGAGCTTGTCCCCGGTCTTCGGCCTCTCCGGGCTCAGAGCAGCTGCAGGACCCGGTGAAGCGCCGCACATATGGACTGAGCCAGCCAGGAGCCAGGGAAGCCTCACCTCCACATCTCAGGTGAGTGTATTAAAAAGTCGATGCTGCGCCAGATGTGTGAAGCGCAGCTTGTTCCTGTGCGAACCGCAGGGCGGCTGCAGCGTAGGAGGAGGAAGTTGTGAAATTGATATAAAAGCTGTTTGTCCAGCATCAGGCTGATGTCTTTCTAACTCTCTCTTTGGAAGCCAAAAATCACGTTTACTTCTGCTTGTTTTGCGGAGTTTATTGTGTAGAGGTCTATATTTTTGTCTTTCTTTTTAAAAAATATTTTACCTAATATATTCACCGCATTTTAGACCGTGCAAAAGTCATGATCAGATCACGCCTACAAATAAAACAAACACAGAATCACGTTTTGACGGTTTACCTGAGCTTTAATCTGACCTAAACCCAACTAAATCACAGGTAGGGTGTCATCCATGACCTTTCATGCTTCCTGCATAAATCTTTCCAAAGCAAAACGTATGCCTCCGTATCTCAAGCATCTGGGGAGAAAGTTGCCTCTGTGCCTGGTGGCAGGTGACAGCCATGAGTTTACGTGCTTTTATTACATATGATGAGCTTTTTATCGACCCTGTTTGCACAGGTCGTGTCATCCTGACAGATTAAAGCCGGGCTGCAAGGACAGCTGAAGCTTCCGGCCAGTGTTAGGAAATATCCCCTTAATATAACACAGCTTTACGGATCTCTATGGAAGCCTGTATGTCCCCAGAAGCCATATCGATCACAAGCTTTTAATCACTGAATATTTGCTGGAGGTTCGGCCAGCGGGAGGAAGTGCAAATATTTGCACGCAAATGTCAATAATACTCACTTTCAGTGGAACAAGGTGCCAAGCTAAACATTAATGAAATATCTGTGTTCACTCCAGCAGGTTGTGAGTTGCACAACCCAGTGTTCGCCATGAACTTTTGTTTACTGCCAATGATTAAACCAGTTCTCTGACCGCCCTTGGACACATACTTTACATTTTTGGGACCCGCTTTCTTTTACTAGCACGCTATAATTTCTCATCATCGACTGTAAATGATGAGTTTGTGGATTGTAAATCTGGCTCGTAAACGGTGCAGCTGCTCTCACAGTAAACACATTACAAGGCCTTGCAGCCCCCCCCCCTACACACACACACACACCCTCCACCACCCCGCCTTTTTCTCCTTCTTCTTCTTTTACAGTAATGTTGCAAATCAACGCCCCAGTCACATCAACGCTCATATGAATTACAAGAGGTGTCTCTGAAGGAGACCTGGAAGCAAGCAAAGTGACATTCCTGTCACTGCTGAATCCTGACATGGGTGCAGTGACTTTCCCCGCCGCCGCCCTACAGGTTTGTCGCCTGCTTCAGGTTTGGGAGGCGTCGGACGCTCGCTCGTTCTCGCTCTGCTGAGCTGGACGGGCGAATTGGGAGGGACGGCAATTAGCAGACATTAACGTGTGTTCACGCCAGCGGCTGCTTTGTCAACCGGCCTTTGTTGCCAGAAAAACGTGTGAATGTGGGAGTCGGCGATCAGGTTTTTCCCTAACTGTCCGTCTCGATGTCGTCATGTCAACAAGCCCGTTGCCAGTGCTGGGACGAGTGTCGACACAACTCACAAAACCTTCCCACGCAAAGGCGCTTGTCAGATATCTGATTTTTAAGTGTTGATACTTGATAGTTTCAAGCACTTTGTATTACGACAGCTCCCGGAGCATGTCATTTAAAAAGTGAGGAAGTCAGGTGTTAAACCAGCCGAGACATGCTAACCCGCATAATATCGGCTCTAAATCTAAATGTGTCAGCAATGTGGGGACATTTAGAGATAGCTACAATGGTACCGCAGTAGCAGCACTATTACTTAGTAGTATAGAACTACAATAACTTTCAGAACATCTTGGAACTCAGGTGCTAAAACCACAGAGACTATAATATTGCCCCTAACTCTTATATGCCTGTTAAATCATATGTATCTTAATGGTTTCTATCCAACAGTAAACGCTAGGGAATGTCAGGCGGATTTCTGTAAAATCCGATCAGACAACCTTGATATTAGATCTGTAAATACTTCTGAATTTGATTTCATTTTGGCATTATGTTCCATCCACGCGCCGTCTAACCTGCTTAGTATACGACGGTGCCCTCAGATAGTCGTCATCACTGTGCACTTTCATCTCTCAAAGCGTGTGTCGAGGTTTCACTTTCATTCCACTGAGGAAATGCGTAATGTAGTTCATTTTAGACAGTCTTTACTCCAGCGTGCCTTCAAAACACCCAGGCATTCGTCTTTTTGACCTCCGAGCTGAGCAGCTCGGTTTTCTCTCTGTCTCTAAAAAAGAACTTGTCTTGTGTCACACGCAGCTGAAACCTGACCTGTCGTGTGCTGGTACGGGGAGTATTGTTTACGGTGAACAAGCGTCTGTGTGTGGTTTGTCCTCAGAGGAGCCCCTCTGCTTTGAAAGCCAACAGCAGCCTTTGTCCGGCATTAGTACCAGGGTTGTACACCACTATAGAGGGTAATTCAGAGACAAACAGTGGCACTGACCCATAAGGGGAAACTGTAATTTTATTGCTTTTATGTATTTAATCTCCGAGATAAGAGGACAATAAAGTTAAGCCTGCTCTGGCCCCACAGCCACACCTGGACCTTCCTGTGCAGCTAATGATAAAAACGTCAGGTTGTAAAAGCTTTTTGTAATTCTGTTTGTGCGACTTGTTTCCCCTAAATTCACTATACCCACGAACTTTGGCCGCTGTTTATGGCGTTTTGCGTCAGTGGAGACAGCTTTGTTCAAAGTGGTGTTGTCTCTGTGGTTTAGTGAGTGAATTCACTTCCCCGTTGGAAAATCCCTGTTCCTCTAACTGCTGTGCGGTCTGAGGAGTGAGCGCTAATTGTTATTGATGGACATGCTCTCGTCACGCCTGGCCTGTCACAGCTAATCATACGCCCGGAATAACAGACAGGTATCACGCCACATGTCACCCGTCCTAATGCGGATGGGACGTGACGTGAAGTGTCTGACGCATCCTCGCAGGCCAACGACGAGCATTTCCCACCATCTGGAAGACCGACATGTTAACTACTCAAAGCATTAGTATCACAGAGTCCTGGGAAAAGTCGCGTTTCCAAATCTTGTGGAAGGAGTCATTTCCGATAAAACCCGCAAGAAGTAATTTATTTCAGGGGAAAGTGGTGATTAACTGAGAAAAAGAGCTTGTAATAACGCCATGGGAACAAAAAAAAAGCATAGCAAGAAAAAACCGAATGAGCTGGGAAAGCAGCAGCGAACTCGACTCTCTAGCCAGAGATTAAAAAGAAAACAGCCAGAAACAGAAATGTCCACCTGAGCCGTCGACACAAAGAAGTGCGGTGTGGCGGAGGAAAGTGTTGATGAAGGGGGGGACCCTGGCGCCGCGCGCCTTTTTGCTCTGTTGATTAGCTGTCTTGTTCGAGCAGCCAGCACCCGCACGAGGCAGGTAATCATCCCTGAGCGGCAAAGCTGGTGCACAACCTGCAGCCTTGCCCCACACACACACACACACACACACACACACACACACACACACACACACACACACACACACCAGCATTTGCATACAAAAACACACTTGCTCGTATGGGCGCCTGACACACGCCTGACAGGGAAAACATATGAACAAAGGCCGGGACCACAGTCATCACACATGCAGTCAGAGCGGAAAGCACTTAATTCCTGCAGCTAATCCTATTATGTTTTTTGTAACGACTTTGATTATTCTGCTGCTCTTAGTTACCCGATTGATTGGAAAATTTCCCGTAGCACATATTGGAACGGTATCTTGTCCTGCCAAAATTCGTCACCCCAATTAATTTCCTCGCATGTTCGCACATTTTCCCCCCCGAGGCATCGACGATTCATGGATTATTCAATTAGTTTATGGTTTTTTAGCGCTTTATTGGAGAGGAACACCCATTATGGCAGCCACTGTGTAGTTGAACAGTAGCACGTCGATAGAGGAGTCATACGCTTGGTGACTCAGTGATGTCTGTAACACGGTATCGATCCAGACTGTGCAACGTTAGCCGCCATACTGGTCATACTGGCCCAAGAAGGCGGCAGCAGTTATACTCAAGTTGTTGCTCATGAGCTTTTAAAAGTGCAAGTATGCGGGAGAGAGAATGATGTATCCTAGAGTCGCTTTTCATTTAGTTTGAAGTCTGAGGTTCATTTCTTCCAACTTTTTTAATAAGCAGAATAACTTTTTGCCTCGATATCTCACCGAGACGGCTGAAATTTCACAGTTTTCTTAAAATGAAAAAGACGACGGAGGTACGTCTCGTACGTCATCTCTTTCTGATTATCAAGCGGCACATCGAAGATGGATTACATCGGAGTGTCAAGCAAATGCATCTCTAAGAATCATCAAGCCGAACATTAGTGTGACAAAGGCCAATAATCGCACCATACTGACAGATGGAAAAGCAATACTTTTCATCTGTCTTCAGACCTCAACTCGTTCTCCATAATTCCTTTCTATCACAGCACACGGTTCGTACAGCTCCTAACCCGAGTGCCGTTGAAAACTGTCTCCTACAATTTCGCGGTACCTCCATCAAAGTTGTCCTTGTATCGTGTGAACCCAGATCACGTCTCGTGGATAAATAAAAATGTTTACAAATTCATCCATTCGGTTACATAACGACCCCATTAGCAGAACTGGTTCTGTTTAATATATCACGGCGGGTGTGACAGCACATCATCTTAAATAGGACAGCTATTACATTATGAGGATCATTTAGCGATCGGCTTTAATTTATGCCATTTATCCATCACACTAATGGCAATTTCTGACATTAATAGCTGTTGCTCTGATGTTTACAAACTAATTTTCTGACCCACTTTTAGCCTCAAAATCGCGCTCCGCTTCATGTTTACCAGTTGTTGTTGCCTCTTTACGCACGCTAAATACATAATACGCAACATAATACATAATGCATAGCCGGATCGACTTTGTAGTGGCAATTTTCTGACTCTTAATTTCTGTCACGTCTCCCTCTTGACATTTCCAGTCAGTAGAGGACTGTGAAGCGCGGATCCTGCCCCCCCATCCTCTTCCTCGTGCGATGGCAAAGAGTGACACATGGCCCGGCGGCGTTGCTATGGAGGCCTTGAGCAATATGGACAGTGCCGGGAGCTGCGACAGTGTAATCAGCGTGAACTCTTGTTACGTGAGTGCTTCTGGAGATGTCTTGGCTTCTGTCCCACTGACTTATCTGCGCTTATCTGTCTGTTGTATAACGCAGCGTGCTGCACCTGTCATGACGTGGGCCTGAAAGAGGATGGTGGGGTTTTTTTTTTTTTTTTTAGTTTTCTTCTTTTTATATGAAACTCCCGATCCCGACTGGAGTGCAGGGCTGAGGATTGGGCCTTCAAGTTGTGTTTTTGAGAGGGTTCGAGAGGAGAAGATCCCAAGCTGTTCACAGGCACCTGCATTCACCTGAAATAAATTCTTCCGACAGCCCAATATAGCATGAGAGATGACCAGGACCAGGACATGAGTGCTGTAATTAGTCATTCCCTTGCAGCTGTTTGAGCGCTAAACAACTTTGACCCTTTGTTCCTTTCCTGTCTCTCACGACCATGTTTGGGGTTAAATGGAGGACAGGAATGGCCGAGACTGCTCTGCGTTTTTCCACCCCGAAATGTGTTTCACAGTCTCTCGTTTGGTGTGCAGAGTGAAGACAGCATGGAGCACTTATCTGCAGAGGAGAGAGCGTGTCTCATGTATCTGGAGGAGACGATAGAAGCTCTGGAGGTGCAGGAGGACAGCGGCTTATCCAATGATGAGCCGGACCCTGCGGGAGCAGTGAAAGTTAATGGTACCTTTTTATAGTTCTCTTTCTTGCTCCTTTTTGCACTTAAAATAACATTCATTCAAACTAATGTAAGCGTGCTTTTCCCATTTAGACATTTCCGAGTCTACTGTGTCTGGAAAAGACTCAGACCAAGCTGGGCGTCCTGCTCCAAACGAAATCTCAGAGCCACAGCCCTCTCCGGCCTCTTTATCTGACACGAGAGCTGTGGAGACATCACTGACTCCACCCGATCCTACAGTCTCTGAATCAGTCACCGGTTGTGAAATCCACTCGCCGGCCACTCCAACTCAGTTGTGTTTGTCTAAGGACGGAGAGGGTGAAGGTGAAACTCAGCCTCCGAAAGCCGCCGAGATAGACCTGAGTCTGATCCCTCCTCCTTCAGACTTCATGGACGACCCCGTTCTTCCTCCAGAACCAGAGGAAACACCAGAGGACCCTCCTCTGTCTGCAGGATTACCCAGTCCAAAGCCTACTGTTGTGGTAGAGACGGCCTTTGCGAGCTCCGAGGAGCCTCCAAACAAGCCCCAAGAACTGTCTCTCCCAGAAGTCTCACACGTGGGTCCTCCGCTTGAGTTTGTGGAGCCCAAAAGTCCACCTGCCGTGGCTCCTAAGCCCAAGAAGCTTCCTCCAAACATCATTCTGAAGTCTCACAAGCCAGCAGTGGCCGACAGCAGCTCGGTGCATTCGGTGCCCCACGCTGACTTCCTGGACCCCCAGAAAGTCCGCATGGAGGCTCTGAGGAAGCTGGGCCTGCTCAAAAGTGACGATTCCGACTCGGGCCCCGCCCTGAGCCCGAAACTCTCCCCCAAAACTAGAAAGTCGTGGGCGTCTCCTCCTTCTCCGGCCTCACACACACCACCCAGCACACCTTCTCACAGCACGCGCGTCCACAGCCCCTCTCCCACCTCCACTCCTGTGCCGGCCCCTGCAGTATCCGCTCCCCCTGCGGCTCCCGAGGTCCAGCTTCCTGGCATCGTCCCGGCCCCGGCTGCTTTCAGCGACCCGGAGGGACCTCAGTCCTCGGACGTGTCTGCCGATACTCCTCCCTGTACGCCTCCTCCTCCGGTCAAGCGGCTGACCCCGCCCAAACCTAAAAACGTCAAATCTGCCACCCTGGAGCGTGCCGGCGGGAGTTTAAGGAGCTTTGCAGGCGCCACGGACTCTGAGGTGGACCTGGGCGCGTGTGCCAAGCAGAGCCCCGCTCAGCTACGCAACAGCCGGCCGCGGCCCGCCTCCCTGGGCAGCGGCAAAGAGTTCTCAGGCGCCCAGGGAGAAGCTCCACAGGCCGGACCTCCCTCGGGCAGAGAGCCGGACCTGCGCAGGTCCCTGCCGGCGTTCCAGCACTCCGGAGACTCTCAGAAGCTGCCGCGGTCACAGGGCATCAGTGTGCTGATCTGCCCCCGAGCAGAAAACGGAGACGACCGGCGCGAGGCTCTGAAGAGGCTCGGGCTGCTGCGGGACTGAGACTCTGGGAGCCGCTCCCACCATCTGATCTGCCCGATATCTTCAGATGCTACACAGAACTGAAATCAATAATGGACACGCTGCAGAGACTTAACCGCACATTATCATTTCCTGCATGATGGTTGTTTCATTTTTCAGCACAAGTGCCTGATACACACGCCACTTGAATCCATGGACTGTCATGGCCACCACACTCTACCTGCTACTCGTACTGTACAGCTAAATGCACACCACTGTTATTTCTGGCTGTCAACGGCCTTTTGCATGTTCACTGACACTCTGGCTGTAGCTGAGGTTTTTGTAAATTAAACGCTCTTACTGTTCAGAGACTATAATGCCTGATTTTGTCAGACTAATGTGAAGCTTTTCTGCATCACTGCAGGTGCTCACAATTTCTTTCCTCCCCTCTTTGTTCTCCTATTAGACGTCGACCGTACTTCCACTTCCTCAAATCTGATGGAATGATTGTTGTGTTTGTTTGGTTCGACGTTGTTGCCCACAGCAACTAATTCTAGGGCCGGCTAATCATCGATAACTGGAGCCGCACTGAAGCCGGTTGCTCGGTGCAGTCTGAGACGGCGATGGCTCCTGCATCATAATAGCAGGCTGTTAATTAAATGGAGAGAAATGTGAAGAATGTCCTTCCATTGCTGGGACATACCTCAGTGTGACTCGCAGCTCGTACGTAGTGGCTGTAAAGTGAAAGGTATTTTAAACATGCCGTGCACCTGATTGCACAGTGACGCACAGGCAGATTGATCGACAGCTCCATCATCATTTTGATGAAGGATCCTTGGAGCACCTTAAGGTTCGGTCCAACTTTGGCGGCCCAGTCAGACCAGCAACCTGCTTTCTCTCGTTCTTTTCCGGAGGTTTTGGGACATGTGGCGTGTGTGTCATCCTGAATCACGAATTGAGTTGCCTGCGTTCTGGCTCAGCTTCAGCACCTTTTTTTTTCTTCTTTTTAAAAATCTGATACGATCGCAAGGGAACCGGTGCAACCTGTTTTCTCTCCTCCTGTTTTAGCCTTCGTGCAACACCTTTGCCGTGCATTTACAAGCACACGCTGTGTCTGAAAAACATTTTATCGCCGCGGCAGTCTTTTACGGGCAAATGGATTTGCTCATTTCAGAGAATTACCTGTAAGGTCACCTCCTGCTGTAAAAAATGAGCCTCGCTCAGAACGATTTCTCTCTGGATGGTTGTTAGCACTGTGGCTTGCTGTGCTTTCGAGTTGGCAGTGAGCTGTTTGAATCAACTTATTCCTCCATTTCCTCTCTAAACTTTTTGGGCTGTGATCTGAACATTACCGGCACTTTGCTGGTGTGTCCAACACTGATAATCATTAAATGACTCACTATTACGTGTCTTTTATTGTGCCATTAGATCTGCATACCATAGGTGTGTCATCTGCATGACTGTATAAGGTGCCACTTCACGACTTGCTCTGACCTGTTCCGTCTGGATCACACCCTGCATTTCTTCCTTGTATACGTTTTGATCCATTATCTAATCAGCACAGTCTATAAATAGAGTATTTTAATGTATATATGCTCTGTTTTTTTAGGTGTTTTTTTTTAAACACATTTCCCTAGGGAAATAAACCTGTGATCACTATCTAGCAGATGGAAATTTTAACAAAAGCCAAGTGACAGAGCATTTGAATATTGCTTTGAATATTGGACTTGAAGGATGTAGCACATGCCCTCCGTTTGCTGTAGGGATGAATTGGACAGTAGAAGCAGTGAAGCCAGAAGAAGAAGAAGAGGAATCGGTTGTGCGGCGTCAGAATCCAACACAGGCTGCTTTGTGCTGCTCTGTGGCATGTTGGTATGTGAGCTATCTCTCTTCTCCACCTGCGCTGTCTGTCTGCTGTCCAGCTGCCAGCGCATCTGAGTGACGAGGCCCCAGTGACAGTCACCGTCACTTCCCCCCCCCTCGTGATCCTCGCAGGCATCGCAGATCAGCATACGTACCACGCCGCTCCGCATACCTCGGGTAATTTCCCCGCACGCCCGCTGCAGAAGGTGTTACAAAGACGCGAGATTTAATTAGAGATGGAGAGACAGACTTTTAAGACTCTAACCTTGAAGGATAATCGTTGCGCAGTAACATTAAACGCCACTGAAGTGGCTGCCTGAATTGGCGTACGAAGTGGAGAATGGAGCCGATTAACAGTTTTACATTTTTAAAGAGGTTTTAAGTCCAAGTCCCACAATAAGTGGTTAATTTTCTAAGCATATTTTATCATCCAACTATCCATCATCTTGCTGCTCAGCTGGACCTCAACAGTGTCTCAGGGGTCTGCCGGAGCCGGTTCACTCACACTCACAGAGTTTCCATTTGACCTAAACATGCATGTTGTTTGGACTGTGAGGACATGGAGGAAACCTACTCATACATGTGGAGAACATGCACATTCCACACAGAAAGGTGCTCGGCCTGACCTTAGACCGAAACCTTGGTCCTCTTTCAAGCCATTTCCTTAACTGTACATAGCTGTAAGCCTTTGTTACGTTGTGTTTGTGTGCTTTATTTTTCAACCCTGGAAGGTGCCTTAGGTTTATCATTCTGCAGCAGAAGTGTTCAAACTGTGAGGTGTAGCATACGGCAGGCGCAAGGGTGTGAAGAATAGATACTAAGGTGAGGAAGGGGAGAAAGGGACAAATCTTGGGCAGTGTGTGTTTTGCCTCAACTTTACTTGGCCCTAAACTTATCTATAGCATGCCAGAAGCCGTTTTCACCTACGCTGAGGTGAAGCGCAGCATTCTCAAGCTGACCTTCAGCTTTGTTATGCATGCAGCACGATGCACAAACAACAGCAGAGTGCGTGGCAGGGGTCTGGGCATGTAGACACTGTTGCGGTAGCACGGTTTCAGATTGATAAATGACCACAAATCTCTGGTCCCCTCAATCAATACCAAGGGCACAATAACAAACTTTAGAACGAGGTTTCTGCACAACCTGGTGACACTTCTGGGTCTGGAGTCTGTAAGAAGATCTTCAGAGCTCGCCCTGCATATGTTCTGCAGATAACTGAGACTTGCATGTAATGTAAATGTTAAAATATCCAAGCTAATAGGACAATAATGCGTAGGATTTAGCTTTTTGTGTCAATGTAAAAAGATCCTGGTGAAAGAGTACAGAGAGGGTGTCCATCGAACAATGTGTTTCTGAGTCCCGAGTCCAAGAATTTGGGGATATTAGGAACTAATTGCAGACTTTTTAATGAGTACACATGTTGACTACTGGCTCACATGCTCTGCACTGTTAATGAAATATGGTGGGGTTGTCGTGTTTTGACAGAGTAATTGCAGTTTGGCTGCTTGTAATCAACACTAGCAGCATGGAGCCATTGGAGGAAAACAGTCTTTTTTCCTTTTTCAGTCAGACCTGCACACACAGGCACAATACATGGTATTGTTAAAGTCTATGCATGTATATATGTGTCCTTACATGAGCACGGAAACTATTGAAAATGCACGTTAGAACTCCAAAACCTCCAAATAAAATCATATTTTATGGTCTTTATAGATACTTAGGTAACAAAGTTTTATGGACGCCAGTGGATATGTGTACAACTATAAATTGCTAATAGATAAATCATCATAATTCTAGAGACATCAAATGTCCAGAAAGTAGGCAAATACTCCATTAGGATAGCAGTAGCTCAACAGAAACAGAAATGACCAGCAAACAGTAAAAAAGTGGTTTCTTTTCATAGCTCCTGAATTATGGGCTGCACTCCCAAAAACTCTGCTATTCCACAAATCGTAGAAAGACCAATAAATATGTAGGAGAATAAAGTACCAAAGTTAAAGTACCAAGAGTCTGATACTGACAGTGTGTTGATACTGATACTGACACTGTGTTGACAACCTGTTGGGCTTTAAAAACCCCTGCTCCTCAGGAACAGCTCAAACACTAGAGGGCAGTCTAGATTCATGTGTGTGTATACATTTGTGTGCATATGTGTGTGTGTGTGTATACGTGTGTGTGTATGTGTATGTGTACGTGCCCCCCCAGTGCACCCATTAATGCACTGACTAATGCACACACAGATGCAAGTTATTTGTCACATCACATGCTGATTAACACGGAGCAAACTTCATCAACTCTGAACACAGAAAAAGAAAAAAAAAGTGCTGAATTTCAAACACTTCAACTTTTGCACATCACAACTTGGATCCTAAAATACTGGGAAGTGGAAACAGAGCGGTGGAAAAGAGCGCATGATAGATCTCGTGTTGTTGTAACCGCCAGATGTCTTTTGTTTGCGCACTTTATGTTTTCTTGATGAATTGTAATATTTTGAAGATGACTCATTATGAGACCTGCAAAGTGTTTTATCACACTCATTAATGCATCACATGAGGTCATGACATTAGATAATTTGCTATGGGTCGCTAATGAGGATTAGACTTTTGTGCTGTAGACTTTGTAAGGTTACACGTTCAGCGATGCATAATAAACTGTAATGTAGTAATTGTATTATCATCTGCTTTTGTTCGGCCAAAAGGGAAATAAGTTTGTATGAACTGGTCCTTGACTGCCAAAAAATAATCCAGCTTGATGACTTTAATCAATTTCTGTTTTATTTGTCTCACATTTCCAAGTATTCTGAAGCACAGTTCTTGAAAATGTGGGAAGATTTGGGAATTTTGCCTCTGTAATAATGAAATTGGTCCCACTATTTTAAAACTGTTTCAGCTGTGGACCCATGAAACATCACATAAAACCAGCTCTTCTGTGAGAAACCAGAACCTGTAGCGTTTCAGATATATTTATTTATGCGATAGTCCTTTTAGACACGGGCAGAGAATAATTAAGACTCTGCCTCTTATGAGGTCAGAGGCCTGGTGCTGGAACAAGCGTGACTCTTAATCCTGAGCTGCAGTTTCTTTATCTTTGCAAACAAAATGGCTTTGTCGGAGGAAATGATTCAGGTCGGCGTATTAAGCAACGAATGCCAAAAGTGACTGTGGGCGTATTTACCGGGAATCGTCAGTGTGTCACAAAGACCTTTATGCTCGATTCAGGTCGATATGCCACCGTATGGAGAAATTAAACAAGGCCAGAGTCTTGTCGGTGATATTTGTTATTCTATGACACACAAGCTGAACCTCCACAAAGCTCCTTGGAGACACTCCCTGGCGTTGGTGTGGTGGAGCAGGTAGGCGTAGCTGCCGCTGCCTCCACCGCTGCTATCAGGCTAGACAGTGAGCTCATGGGACTTCCCCACCGTCCCGGTCCTGTTCTGTACTTACCTACTTACATAGCGTCTGTCTGAAAGAGGCCGCCGAAAAGCCTCGTCCCTCTCTCCGCATGTGAGTTGATCACAGAGGATTACCGGAGACAAAGTGGCACAGAGCCACTGCTGAGTGCGCTGGGGTTTGAGCATGCCCGGCCCAGTTCTGTGTCATCAAAAGAGTTTACTTAAAATATACGGGTATTATCTCTCCCCCGTGTGGGTGTGTGCGCATTCAGATAGGCAGTAAGTACTGTTATACAATTTTGTTGCATGATGATGATTGATACTTTGAATGATACAGGCTCATCAGTAAGGATTGAACTTGGGATCTTAACAGGACAATGTCTCCCTCTCTGTCTCATTTGATCTTGATGAGTCCACTTGATTACAGGTGTGCACGCACACGCATACACACACACACACACGCTGCAGATACAGTACGCGCACAGGCCTGTATGCCCTCCAGCACCCGCATGCTCACTCACGCAGCTAACAAGCCTGTCCGCATCTCATCTACCTCCCCGGCGAAGGCTCAGGTAATACAACGCGAGGAAAAAACAAAACAAAACAAAAAACACAAGGCTTCATAACCCGGAGCCCGAGGGCGCTGAGGTGACAGTGCTCATTAGTCCAAGTTTTTGGATGCGACGTGACCAGTGCAGCACAACTGTGACGCCTGGTTGTCGAGCCACGAGGCAAAGAAAAAAAAGGTAGGCTTTGGTAAACGTAGTGGTTTTCTGGTCTTAATGACAACTCTCTCAAAGTCGCATTCACTCCCATTCGTACGCTGGTGGCAGAAGCCACTCTACACCATTACCCAGTGGCTTTAACCATTCCCACACATCAGGGCCATTTGGGGTTCAGTGCAGTGTTTATATATAGAAATGTATATATATAGTGCTTTTCTAGTCTTTTAGATCACACAAAGCTCTTTACAGACACAAGCCGCATTCGCCTGTTCACCCATTGATACACTAGTGGCCGGAGCTACCCTAAATGGTCTGTCTGCTTTAACTAGTAGCTTTAACCATGCACATACTCCCCCATCCTGATGACACAGCATCAGGGGCAAGTTGGGGCTCAGTATCTTCAACCTGTAGCCTGCAAAAGGCTCAGATGGATCCATAAACCTTCCGATCCATAGACGACCAGATGTGGCTTTGTCGGATAAGGCCGTGTGTTGTTTTTTTGTGTGTGTATGTGTTTTAGTTTTAGCATGGTTGTGCGTGACACCTGCACCTCTTCCGACTTGATAACTGTTTCCTACTTCGCTCTCTCTCTCTCTCTCTCTCTCTCTCTTTAGCTCCCGGTTAGTGCCAGTGACTTGAGGCTGTGGTCAGGAAGCATTCCTGGGGCAAACCCACAGCGTTCGCTCGGGATGCCTGCGCTAAAGTGTGGAACTCAGCAAGCCACTCCGCTCCCCTGTGGTGCTGGCATGGTGAGTACCAAGAGATCCTGCTGGGCCTGCGGTGGTGTTGGTAACCTCGCATGAGAGCCCCCGCCGAGAGGAAGGAGAAGGCGAGCAAAGCCCGCGCGCTCGGAGCGCCGCCGCTTTCACACATAAATCTTTCCGACAATCGGGGGCGCGTAAAAAGTTGAACTGGAAGGAAGTAAATGAGGGAGCCGAGGTGATGTGTCCCTGTGTATGGCCATCTGGTGGAGAGCATTAGGCTCTCCGCAGGGCTTCCAGCTCCTCCATTCATTAGCATGCAGCATTGTACCGTGGTGGCTCTCCCCGGCGCCTCCCAACATGCATCCATCTTGAGTTTATCTTACAGCAACAGCTGTTGGAGCGCCGTTTTGACTTTGATATTTGGGGAGTCAAAAAAAAAAAAGAGTAGGCTGTAACAGCACTGTCTAAAACAAGTGGCTCGCCACAAAACAGTGGAAAATTTGGACTTTCCAAAACGTCTGCTGCTGCTGGAGAAGGGGCCGCTGTGGCAGCTGTTAAATGTGGTGTATCTCTGATAATCATGCATTTTTCATGCCGATCCACACACTGCCACGCTTCAGCTCTTCAAAAGGAGGAGGGAGAATAGAAAAAAGAAAAAAAGTTACAAACTGATATTGCCTCCAAAATCCAGTAGCGTCCAAAAAAAAGGAAAACAACGCTTTTGCACGCACGCGGTCAGCCGCTCTGCCGGCGTGCTGCATGAAAGCAGCCCGGCTCGCTCTGGAAAGTGGCGCTTCCTCCGACTTATCATCTCCGAATGATCCTCGACGCAGCCACCGCCACCGCCGACACCTTCCTGGCGCTCCTCTGTACCCAGTGTGCAGCTGAAGTCCTTTTCATGACGAGCATCATAAATTAAACATGGCCTCTGCTGCTTCCCTTGTGTGTCTGTGGGTGTAAAAATAGCTCGGGTTTGGTGCAAAGTGTGATGCCCCGCGTACAGCCCTCTGTCTTTAATGAAGTGTTGCCATGAAAAGTGTACTGATCCTCCAGCGTGACTCTGTGGCAACCGTGTTCTGACTTTCTCAAACTCCCAGAGTGACTCTGAGCTCATTTGGTTATACAAGTGCTCACAATTACCCAGAGATTTGGACACAGGGACACGGGATATTTCCATATCCCTGACGGATGTTATTTTAATTACACTGAACTGCTTGACTTTGTGCTGCAGATTTACATGGTTTTTCTTCTTCTGTGGATGCAAAGAGGGATTCTGGGAAGGTTATTCCGTTGCAGCGAATATCTTATTCATTGAGGCCTCTATCTAAGGCAAAAAAAAAAGGAGAGGGACTAAGCATGGGAAACTGTTAAATCCCGTTGTTTGTGAGCTATCTGTCTCGGAATCTAAGGAGGCTGCATTTTGACGCGTAATCTTTTAAGCAAATGTAACGACAGAATAATGATAAGGTACAAGATAATGAAAAATAATCCTCTTTTTCTGGCATCAGACGCTTCTCCGTTTTCAGATCGGGTGTGTGTTTGAAATCCAGCGCATCGTCGGGAGAAAGTATAGTTGTTATCTCCAATCAGCCTCATTGTGAGGGCCTAATTATATTTGATTGAGAGAAAAAAAAAGAGTCACACATGGGAGCAGGCGTGATAATTATAGTGTCGGATCTGCGCGTACGTTGAAATGCAAACACAAATGCATCAACACAGCTGATTAATTTAGGCGATAATGCAGGAGGAGGCAGCAGGTGTGTGTGTGGAGGGAGAGGAGGGGGGGGTGGAGGTACAGATGCTTTTCCTCTGCGGGACGCTCCCTGAAAACAAATGATTTGAGTGCCACAGCCGCTGCGATGTGCCGCAGTCGCCCTCGGAGATGTTTGAGATGTCCGGTTTTGATTCATGCATCTCCTCAGGACCCAGGTCTTGAACCCGTTCAGCCTGCATAGAAACGTCTTCATTTGGTTGGAGGGGGAAACAGACCCCCCCCCCCCCCCCCATGCATCACAGGCACACGAGCGAGTGTCCGTATTACTGATTATTCACGCCTGGCAGGGTTTTTTAGTAATTCAAAGCTAGGAGCAAAAATCAATGCGGGAAACGTGGCAGTTGAGCTGAATATAGCAAGGGGGGAAAAAAAACTCAATACTCAGCACTGATGATGAGTGGATAATGTGGAGCTGGTTATGGTGCTGGAACCAGATGCCAGAAAATCTAAATTGTATTCATTTTTTATTTGTTTGTTTGCTTTTGGGCCCTGGACCAGTTGATTATGCTAATGCTTTCATCAGTGTTCCTGTAAACAATTACTGATTGTTAGTTATCATACCTGAGCAATTGATTTCATCTTGAACTGCACTTTGTACCGCTGCTGTGATTTATTCCTTCGGCATAATAACTTAATATCAACATGGCTTTCTTATTAAAGCAAGCATGCTTCTATTGAAGTTTGCAGGTTCACTTGGTTTTCAGTTGTGCATGCAGGTCCAGCTCTGGCTATAACAAGGAGATGAAATTGCTCAGGGCCCCCAGTTGACCTTGGAACAAGGAGGGAAATCGGCCGAGGCCTGAAATAAAAACTGTAGTTTTTTTTCCCCCCATTTTTCCATTTTCAAACAAGTTTTGCAATTTAGTGTTTAACTTTTTCGGCTGAACTTTTAACTCCTTTCAGCAGGCAGGTATGGAAGATAAAGATTATTGAAATCTTACCCACACACCTCAAGCCCCCTTTAAATTACACACTTTCCTTGACAAAAGCGTCTGAAATTGCGTTATATTTGGGTCAAGATTTAAAGTTTTCCTCTGTGCACGTCGGCATCCCTCGTTGGGGAACTCTTTAAACGAACAAATTAATCAGTGAGGAGGAGACTCTGTGCCGCTGATGAGAAATGAGAACGCGTGGATGACAAGGACAAAAATGTCAATCTTCAGAGTATGTTGCCTCTGTCTCCTAGTTGTGTTGCTCTCTACTGTTCAATGCCAGAAAAATCAGACCATACCAAACCCAAGAATACATTCAGCTGCTGGTACAAACCTATGTGATCTCTTAGCTGCTCGGTCTGCTCCTCCTTACTTTAATGTGGTCTGATACGGTCTCCTGTCCGAGCTTCTTCTTGTACAGGCCATCCAGACTCTTCTCATTCATAGTTCTCCAATGATGGAATAAGCCTCTATTGTCCCTTTCATCTTCAAGAAGCTCTTTAAGACCCAACTCCTTCCAAGGGCATCTCTCTCCTAAATTGCACTTAAAGCATGGCTCTAATCTTCCTTCTTCTGACTCTTCCTTGACCTACTACTATATACTCGTAGCTAGAGCTTAAAGCTCTGCACTTGTATGAGTACTACCACTGGTGCATTCCCATCCCTTCAGAAAAATAGAGCAGTATTTATTATGTGACGCAGCTTGAATGTTTTTCTCCAGAGTAAGTCCATTCATACGTATTCATTTTATGAACTAGTTGGAGTGGCAGGAGTCTGCTAGTGTCTATGGGTGAATTTAAGTCTCCAGTCCATGGACTGGAGACCAGTACAGTCACTCATACTCTCATACTCAAATCTAGGGAGAATTCAGAGCAGGGTTGTCCAAGCTATTCCACAAAGGTCTGTCTGGCTGCAGGTTTTGGTTCCAAGCAACCCAGAGCACACAGTTTGACCAATCAGCTGTCTGAAGATTGAGATCAGTTAATTAAAAGAGTCAAGTCTGGTGTGCTGCTGCTTGGTCTGAAACAAAAACCTGCAGCCAGACGGACCTTTGTGAAACAGTTTGGATGGACACCCCTGATTTACAGTCTCTTCACCATGCACGCATTTTTCTGTCTGATATGGAAAACTGGAGCACCTGGAGAAAACCCACGAAGCCTCGTGTAACTTCCACACTCCAACAGACCAAACTAGAATGTGATAAGTGCGGTCTCCAGCCTGTTACTTTTCCCGTCTTACTCTTTTAGAATTCCATCTGCCCTGTTGCCCCCCTTTGTAGACACACAGATAGATGTGATGACCACTCTTTTCTTCTCTTCCTTCTTTTTTTTCGGGGGCGCAGGTGGCTCCGGCCAGGTGACCGCTCCACCTTCAGGCCAACCTGCACCTGCATGTAAAGGAGAGAGGGCGAGGGAGAGAGGGCGAGAGAGGGGGGGTTAGAATGATTGATAGAGAAAGAGAGACGGAAGGAAAGACAAAGATGAAATAAGAAGGAAAGAGGGAATGAGATAGAGGCTTAGGGAGAGAGAGAATTCAAGAGGGAGAACGAAGGATAGAGAATGAAAGAGAAATAAATTAAGGCAGATAATGAAGAGAGAGAGGGAACAAGAGAATGAGAGGGAGAATTGGAGAGGCACAGATGATGGAAGAGATGGAAAGAAGGAATGAGGAGAGAGGGAGGGAAAGAATCAAAGAGGGAAAGAGAATGTGGGAGAGAAAATGAAAGACAGATAGAAAGAGCATGAACGAGGGGAGAAAGAGTGAAAAAGAGGGAGAGAGAATGGGGGACGGAAAGCGAGGGAGGGCATATGAGAGAGAGAAGCAAAGAGAGACAGGGAGAGGAAGAGAGAGATAATGAGAGGAGAGAATGAGTGAGAAAATGAGAGAGCCGATAGAGAATGGAAGAAAGAGGGAGAGAGAGGAGGTGGCAGACAGGGAGAGAGAGAGAGAGAGAGAGAGAGAGAGAGAGCGCAGTGGAGGAGTGCGGAGCGCAGCGCGGACGCTTCTTCTCTCCTCCCCCTTCAGTCCCCGTCGCTCCGCTCCATCTCTCTCTCTCTCTCTCTCTCTCTCTCTCTCTCTCTCTCTCTCTCTCTCTCTCTCTCTCTCTCTCCCTCCTGTTTCTTAAATTGACATTGGTCTGCTCTCGGAAACATGATAACAGAAAAGCCTTCCTGCGCTCCGCCTCGTCGGGCCGTGCACAACCTCGACCACTTGAAACTCCAATAAGCGGCAGAAGAGAAAGAGAAAGAAAGAGGAGAAAAAAGGGGGTAAAAAAGGGAGAAGAGCAAAAAAAGACAGGAGAAGAGGAGACTGGGGGATCTCTCAGTGTCCTATCAGCGGCTGCTCAGAGGGAATAACAAGAGACCTTTATACCACACGCACTCCTGTGCAGCCTGTGTGCTCCGGCGCATCGCAGCTCTCTCTCTCACACACTCTCTCTGTCTCTCTCTCTCTGTCTCTCTCTCTCTCTCTCTCTCTCTCTCACACACACACACACACACACACGGAAAGTGCTGGTGTCTGGACTCCAGTCAAAGTTAACATGTATGTGCACGCTCTGATCCGCACCAGCCTTGGATTTGTAGGTTTCTGCCTGGTCGCCTTTGTCCAACAGTCAGCTTCAGGAAGTAAAACCACTCAAGGTAAGTTTTAAAACTGCCCTTTTTTTAAAAAAAAAAACCCCAAAATAATAATAATTGTTTGGGAATTTGCTGCCCCCCCTCCTTCCCCCCATACATACAATGGATGAATGAGATGTGAATGCTGCCACTTGTCTTTAATAAATGGGAGTTGAATGTAAGATAGTTAAAATCACAGCATTTTGGGAGGCAGGGGTTAAAAGAAGCCACTTTGATCCCCCAGTTGCTCTCAGTTTGACTCCAGCAACCTCCCACTGCTCATTCAGTGACTCATTTTGCAATCACTTAATTGCTTCTTCTCCTCCTTGTGTCAGTTGCTTATATTTATACAGCCTCCAAGAGAGGGAGACATAATGAGGCTTAAATTAAGTCTCGGAACGAGAGTTTATTCTGTCTTTTATTTTCCCAGATATCAACACAGTCTTTGTCTTTGATCTTCAAACAGCAGTGTGAACAGTTTTGTTTCATAGCTGCCTCTCGCAGGTAATTGTAGTGAGACTACCAGGAGGTATTTGTCACAGTCCAGACAAGTATTTGACACCGGCCTGTAACTCACACATGGAGGGAGGCTCTTGTCTGTCAGACACTGCAGCTACAGTGCTGTCCTGCCCTGCCAGCCACCCTCTCGCTCTCTTGTCTTGTGAGAAATTATTCAGACCAGACAAGGGGGCAGCCTGAATCAAAAACTCTGGCACCAGACGTGGTGTTAACATACTCGATTTCGGATCCACTCAGCCTTCTCCTCCAGGTTTTCATCACTTAATTTTCCCACAATACACATGCCAAGCCGGGGCTGCCAGAAGTATTTGCATGCAAAGACACATCACGGTTTCTGTGTGAGTGTTGATTGTGGTCGGTGATGTTCCGCACACACAAAAAGACATCTCTCGGGCGGTCGGCAAGGCAAAAAGGAGAAAGGGGGTGGGTGACTATTTTGCATCCTGGGTGGTCTGCCCCCACTTGTGGGAAAACTCAATATTTACATTTTGCAATTAGAACTACTTTTTTCTCACTTTATTTTCCACAACATCGATTACACACTTCCTTGTAGCGTGGAATGCTGCTGTGTGAGTGTCGGTCTGTAATGGCATGCACCTGTTTGTTGGTCACCATGTGAAACGCACTGGACGAGCTCTTGGTGTATAACCCCCCCCCCAACTAACCCCCTACACACACACACACACACTAGGCCAGCAGCCCTGCAGTGACATATTGTCTGTGTTTGGTTCCCAAAGTTATTTGTGAGCATATTTTGTGCCTAACTGAAAATAAATAGCGTGTTTCATGTCGATGGCAAATTCGTGGCACTGGGGAGAAAAAAACAACAAAAAACTGGGAAGACGGTGAGATGAACAATGCTTAAAAAATGTACAATTTGTCAGCTTAATATTTATTCAAGGCAGATGTTGCAGACAAGAACCTTCGTCTTTCGTCAATGTCAGTCTAATCATGGCACTGTGTCTTAGGCATCCGTCATTACTCCGGGAAGGAGAGAAAAAAAAAGAAAAAAGAAGAAGAAGAGTGAAGGAGCAGCGGGATGAGGGAGGGAAGACTTGTGGATGTGGTGGAGAGAATGACAAAGAAGGGGAAAAATGAGACGAGATGGGGAGGAGGAGGAGGGGGGGGGGGGGAAACAGGAGAGATTAAGGGTGCAGAGTCAGACAGTGAGAGAGAGGACGCTACAAGCGAGGAGAAAGGCAGGAAAAAGGGGCAGAGGGAGAGCCAGAGACGTCATGGCAAATCACTTTACCTCGAGCAGAGAGTCGGGAGCTGTTCGTTAATGCGGCGGCACCAAGGCAACGGTTGGTGTGGGGCTGACATGCTGCTGTGGCAGGCTATGTTGGTGTAACCTCTGCTCCGGGGCCTGGGGGTCTAAAGACGCTGGGCTGCCTGAGCGGGGAGGAAGCCCAGATCCAGGCCCGGACGCACTGTGGGAACCGAGCGAGCCTTGGCAATATGAGGCCCAAGTGACGGGGAGGCTCACCTAGAGATGCTGCCCCGAGAGTCTCGGCAATGAGCGAGATGGGAAGGGAAGGAGAAAACCCACCCCCACCACCACCACCACCACCACCACCACCACCTCCACCACCCAACACTCACTCACTCACCCCTTTCCTTTTTCCTTTTTCACCCAACTCTTGCTTTTGTTTGCTTTGTCCTCGCTTCCTTTCCTTTGCACTTAATGAAGTAGCGGTGCTTTTTCTCTGTCGGCCACAAGCGACGACTGCATTACACCCACCGTGTCCCACAGCTCGTAGCTCCTCCGCCTGTCTGCTCTTCATATTTTTGGCCAAAACAAAAAGAAATTGTCCCCTTTGCTGCCTTCTCCAGTCTGCTAGCCTACGTAGGTCCCTTTGATTGATGGGTAGATATGTTGCAGGTCTGTGCAAGTGTCTGAGTGTCAGTGTATGTGTGTGTGTGTGTGTGTGTGTGTGTGTGTGTGTGTGTGTGTGTGTGTGTGTGTGTGTGTGTGCGCGCATGTAATTGGGACAGGCTATGGTTGTGTCTGCGGTTATTCAGACAGTTCTTTGAAACCATATGCGAAACCACATAAAAGCAATGCTCAAATGGATTTTTTATTTCTGCCCATTGCTTTGGCCTTGAACTTCTCTGAATGTTTTCTGTTTAACAGGAAAAAGGAGTGTGGAGTAGGGTGGGGTGGGGTGGAGGAGTGGGGTGTGATGGAGGAGTGGGGTGGCGTGAGCTGGTTGGGTGGGAGGGGGGCAGACAGACAGGCTGAGAGAGAGAGCGAGAAGGAGAGAGACTGTGACACTGTCTTCTACGAGCCTGACCAGTGATCTCGATTCAACATTTTGACACATTGCGCCGTTCCTCTTTCATCACCTTCGCTGTCGTTTCTCAGGCGCCGAGGTTTCCGGCATTGCCCCTGAGTCCTGACAGGCTCATGTGGTGGTATTTGATGAGCTGTTACGCTTATCCCCTCAGAGACTGGATGTGCCGTAAAACAAGCAGACCCAAAAGTCCCTATTTGTCTGCCAAGGCACCGAGCACAATTTTAAGTAATTTTTAACAGCCGGCGAATGGAAGATGTATTCAGGTCAGCCAGGAAAATAGACTCCTCCGTCCTCCCCGGGATGCCCTGTGACTTTGAGAAGTTGTGGATGTTGTGAATCAGGACATTGTGGTTTTGGATTGCTTTATTTGTCCAGAGTGACCTGTCAGTCTTTCACTTCTCCTGCCTGTTCATTTCCCACCGCGTCGAGCCCAATTAAAGCGGACAGGCTGCTAACCTGTAAATGTCATTGTCTGCGAGTGAGACGTACTCTCTGGTGATGATGAGATGCCGAGCCTCCCTCGTCTCATCCCTCTCCGGTATTCATGCAGCATCTCGTTATGATCAGACTCTCCGAGGCGGGTTGAGCCGTGGAATGGCCCCTCGATCACTCGCTGAGACGTGGGTGGAAGGGATCAATGCAGCTTTGCTTTAACACTCAGCATCTGCCTGACAAGTGGTGCTCCAGCGCCACTGTACGTGTTGTTACAGAGCAGCCGAGAGAGCACAGATGATTATCTTGGCATTACTGAGTGGTGAAAAGACTCGATAACAATTCTGTCCAAGAGCAGCGTGGTATGAATCACGGGGGGGAAAGAAGGCTTTGTTCTGTATGAGGACAATGAACCTGACTGTGATGAGAGATTTTACACTGGTTATTAATGATTGCACTTAGCAGACCAGAGTGCTTTTAGTCCTTCAAGATAAGGCTCTGTCGTGTCCCCTGGCCTCAGCGCGGCCGTGCTCCAGCTCGAGAAGAACATTTTAGTTTTTAGTTTTTCAGGGGCTGCAGCTTCAGACCGAGGCAGCACCATGTTTACAGGCACATGTTAAGTCCAAGCTGTCTGGCACAAGCTGTGACCCAAGGCGATTCAGCAGGGCCTTCGTTCTGGACAGTTGCTCACTTTCATCCTGACCACTGGAATGTGAAACCAAGAAATTTTCCTCTCTGCAACAGAGTGTCAAAGATTTGAGCCCTAAGAAATGTGTCGTCCCTGCTCGGAAGTTCCCTTTCCAAATAATTATCATTTAATCAATCTATTCCCTCCGGTAATTCCTGGTTCCGGAATGAGAAGCATATTTGCCGCAATGTCTGTGTCTGGTAAGAAAATGAGGAGTAGGTTCCCACTCCTTTGAAAGGTAGGGATAGAGTTTCGCTGCTGTATCCCTATTTAGGAAATTTAGGAACAAATTTAGGAAAGAATCCAACACGTGAAGAGGTTTCCAGCATTCATGTAAAAATAAACTGATTCGCTTCCTGGCAGAGAGTTAGGATTAGGAAACCGGTGCCACTCTCATTCCTTTATGTTGTGTAGCCACTTAGCTTAGCATGGCACAAAGGCTGCGATACAGTTAGCTTAGCCTGCCCAATCTAAAGCCTCCTTATCAACTCACCTCCTGGCAACCCAACAATTTGGCTCAGCCGGGATTGCGGATTCCCCATTTGCAGTCTTGATGGGAAGCCAGACTAACAGGCTGCTGGCTGCGGCTTCATATTTAACGGACAGATCTGAGAGCGCTATCGATCTATTCATCCAACTGAACAGCCGTCAAACGTATCATCCAAAACGTCTTTGTCTGTTTCAGAAATCCTGTGGCAATGTGTTGTTTCAGTGTGTGGGAACGTGATAACGAATTCAGCATTTCCTCCCATTCGCCTCATTAAATCCTTATACACTTTTTTTTTCTTTTTACAATACTTGTAGAGAGTATAAATGTAAGGTCACAGGCAAACAAACTCCTAACCTGTGGACTCGACAGATTGTCCTGACGCTCCCCGGGGAGCCCATCAGCTGTGGCCACGGTACCTTTTCTCCCTTCCTCAAGCAGAAAATCACTCCATCAGCAGTCGCCGAGGCCCTCATGACCACAATTTGTCACCTCATTTAGACGGGGTGCAGGGCTGACAGAGCTGCAGATTTCATGCACGAGGGAGGAAGCCCAAAAATATGTTTAAATCACTCAGACACTCGGAGCATGAACATGGGGAATGCTTTTTGTGCAAAAAAAGCAAAACAAAAAAACCCAGCATCTAGTCTTAAAAAAAAAGAAAAAAAGGAGTGATACTCAGGAGTGTGGAGCTTGTTCGGGGGGCTGGTTTATTTATCGAGGCTTTAAACTGAACAACATGCTCCAAATGAGGCCTGTGATGCTTCTCTCAACTGTGGCATTGTGGTTAAAATTAGAAAACGCTCCTGCTCCCATCTTCCCTGTTCCCTCTCACCCTGTCGCTGGCCTTTGTTCTCTGTGCAGATGCGGCAACGCGCCGACAACATCCCCGTTGGTTTTCGGGGGAGGAAGGAGTCAGTGTTGTCGGGGCTCTGACCCCCCCCCCCCCCTCACCCACCGTCCCACCCCCCCCACCCCCAACCCAACACCCCCTTTGCCCCCCACTTCTTAAACTCACCTCCAGAGCCTCCATTCACAAGTGCTGATGGCTCCTCTGAGGAAACACAGTTCAGTCCCTCAGCCAGCTGCAGCAGCTCTTAGATCATTAATCCTCTATCCCCCACCGCCACTGAGCCCACATTTGTTTTTCTGTTCCTTCGCTCTCTGATTGGGAATACTGTGACTCAGGAGAAGGTATCAGTGGGACTGTCATCCCGGCCTCTGCTTTCTTAGGCCCACAGCTGACGTTACACCATCCTCCTTCGCCCTCATCCCCGCTCCCTCCTGTGACCTCTGGGCTGAATAATGGGACTGCGTCTCTCTTTGAGAGTTGGGAGGGAGGGAGGTAGGGAGGGAAGGAGGGAGGAGGAGGGGGGGGGTTCAGCGTGGGACATCATTAGGCTGGTCTGCGGTGGTCAGCGTTGTCAAAGGGGGGTTGGGGGTCAGAGAGAGCCTTGTTTACAGACTGTGTGTGTTTACATTCCTGATGGTGAGCGCCAGCTTTAGAGACTGCTGGAAGTGAAAGGAAATGCTCCTATTCTGCTTAGTAATGGAAAAATCCAACCCAATACATCAAGGAATCCAGATGAAAAAAAAAAAAGAGAGACAAGTTATTTATTTGGTGGGTGGCTGGTCAGTGCATTCTGGGTAGAAAGAAGGATGACTTCACTGATGAATCTGAGACTTCCTCAATGGACAGAGGCATGGGAAAAGACCCTCAGTACTTAATCAACCTCCCTCTGAAAACCATATAAAACATATATATTCCATATATATACATACATCCTACATATGAGATTATATGGCCGATGAATGGCAAGTCCTTTCTTTATTTGACCAAACTCCAACTAAATAGGTATTTGTGGCTGCTGCCAAAGATGATTCGTAACATCGATCCGTCTACCAGTGGGTTTCTCCACTGATTGATAGATTTAATCACTTGCTCTGCAAAATGTCAGCAAATTGCAATCAATCACTTATCACGAGCTCCCAGGAACGCTGTGTAATATTGCTGTGTAACGTCTCTTGTTTTGTCTGACAAACAGTCCAAATAAACCAAAGTTATTCAGTTTGTTATCATAGAAAATTAGGTTAACGGAGCGTATTGAACTTGGGAACAAGTGTACTGTTCCCTGTTGTAGCGTCGCAGAACACTTCTGGACAGGAATTCAACTCACTTTGCATCATTTTGAGCGCCTACGTGTCTTAAAAATCTGCTAGAAATCCAAATATCTGTCCGAACGGAGCAGAAATACACTGCGTTTGTATGCAAACACTTAGATTTTCTGTGTTTTATTCGTCTCATATTGCTTGATCCTGATGAGGAATGTGCTGCCGGGGAAATTCAACAAAATCCTCCAAATTACTAGAACGTTCTTAGACTGAACAGACAATGAGTTGTTCAGCATCAGCTTCACTCTGTGTGTGTGTGTGTGTTGATGAAAAGTCGAGAGTCGAGACATCCTCACGAGTGTTTGAATTCTTTAAAAATATTAATTGTCAGTCGGTTGTGATTTTATAATTATTTAAGCCTATTTAGAGTTGGCAGGCCCGGCGTGGTGCCTCTCCGAGTAATTACATGGTACGTGTTAAATTTAGCTCGTAATTCATCTGATTACACACAAGGCAAGTTTTCAGGGAAAATATGAAAAGTAATGTTGAAATATCTGTCATTTAAAACACTGCGGTGTTGCGTTACAAGAATAATAATAATCCTAATAACATTATGATTATCAGTAGCAGTAGAGTTGAATGATTAATCAAATGAGAAGCTAGAAGGTCCCTGGATCGACTTCCATTTAGATCAAAGGTCTTTCTGTCTGGAGTTTGCATGTTCTCCACACTCTACTGTGTATTCTGGTTATCTAGATAGTGTAGATCTACATAATGTCCATATAAAAACGTGTATGTTTAGATCCATTGGAGACCGGTCCAGGGTGTATTCCCTGACTTCACCTTATGAGAGCAGGTCATTAAACATGTCTCTGAAACCTCTTTTACTATTATTGTTATATGCGGCCAAAATTCTCCTGGAAACTGACGCGTATTTGTGTCGATTGCATTTCTACATCCACCAGCTGGTGCCATTATAACTGATCCACTCTTGTTGTCACCGCTCGCACTGTCAGCTTTACCAAATTGAGAAAGTCACCTGCCAAATTGTCTCATTTGTGGCCGGTTGTTTATGTGTCTCTTCCATGGCAAAATATTTCCCTGCGACAACCTGCCAGGCAAGTTTTTGCCCTTCACATTCAATATTTTCTCGCTCTGCCCTCCTTCGGGTCTGATTGAAATACAGTGGAGGCACTGATGGAGAGGCCATTACACACTTGATACATCTGATGATGGAGCAATTGCGCTGTCGTACTTGGTTTAAGTGAAGAATATATTCAGTCAGTTCCAGCCGGCTGGACTCGCACATTTCTGAGCTTTAGTAGTTAAGGCCTGCCTCACAGCTTACACAGAGAACCATTCACTTTATACCTCCGTTTGACAGGAAACAACTAAAAATATCACACTTGTGCTGTAATTGCTACGTTGCCATCTTTATAGTTGGTACTGTATCTGGTTAAAGCAACCACCAATGAATGTAATTGCTGTGTGCAGAGGGGAGAGTGTCATGTCAGTTAGCTCTGGTTGTATAAATATAAGGTATACAGCTGGCCTAAGTGCCACCCTTTTGCATATATAAAGTAAGCTGCAAGAGGCCAAGTAGCCATTACCAATGGAGGGCACATGCCAAGGGTGAAAAATCTCTTGAAAGGTACAAATGAATTCTGTGTCGCTTTGGCTCCTAATGGGAAACTGTTACACGTTACGATCAATTATTCACCGAGCGTAACGTGTAACATAACGTGCGACCGCGACACTTAAAGAGTGTGTCATGTCGGCCTCTCCGCACGCTCCTGTGTAGTATTGCTCCGTGATTCACTTAATTACTGTAATAAGTGTTTTTCTTCAGGAGGTGGTCCGGAGGTCTGTGAGTCATAGTCTATTAAGGCCACACATGCTAAAGGAAAAAGGCTCAGCACCAGATGCTCGGTCTCTGATCAGAATCACAGAGAATGTCCATTATTCATTCATAAAGTTTGAGCCCCAGAAAAAAAATGTTTTATAAATGACACAAGGTGAGCCGACTCCGCTCTGCGCTCGGCGCTCTGCGGTCTCCAGGCTCATCACTGTCGCTGTCTGTTTTGTTGGAAAGCACATACTATGAAATACTCATGCAGGCGTCGGCAGACTGAAGAAGTAGGTACAAAGATCTTGTATGTGTTGACTTGAGTTAGTCGCGCTGTTGTAATGAAGTCACCTCGCATCCATAATACATCTTTGGCTTTTGCGTAATGCAGAGGCAGACAGTTGGAGAAAGAACGAGCGAAGCGGTATGTTATTATTTCGGACTGAAGATGCCGGCGAGTCTTAAGAGAAACAGCAAAGTTTCGAGATTATAGGGTGACCGTTCCTATAATTTTGCTTCTGCATTATTCACTTTTGCTGTAGTACAAATAAAAGCGGACAAAACATATAGTTAGATTTGATAAGAATTGCGAAATTACATCAAGTGCTCAGGTCTTGAGGGGATGAAAAGATTTTTGAGAATTTGTTTTGCACACAAGGAGCATCAAAAAATACAGTGGTGGAGTCGCACAGATTGTTTGGCGATTTTATATTGCATGGAAATGAATTCATCACCTGTTTTTAAACCGTTTTCCAGATCAATTAAGTCGTCTGACAGAGCCGAACGTTCGACATTTAGTGCGTGTACTCACAAGAAACATAAAAAAACACAGAGAGTCAGTGTTGAAAATATTTGCAATCCTGACGTTGAGTCTCTAGTGTGGGTCAGACTAAATCCTACATATCCCATATTGCATCTCAGTTGCATCTTACGTTTGATTACGTCATTAGGATTATTTTCCTTTTTGGAAAAACTCCCTGCAGGACATTAGACCATTTTCCCACGCTGAGCAGGACTTCCCTGCCAGTCAGTTGCAATTTCTGTGTTAAATTGGTGGAGTGGCCCTTTAAGGAGCGTAAGGAGACATCAACCAGTATTTCCATTTCTCATACAAGTAATAGACATAAATAAACAAGGCAACGGTGTAGATTTGGACAAAGTAAGAAAGCTTCCAGCATGTTAACATGATGTTACTCCCCCTCAAAGTCAGTTTGAATGTTCTTCATCTTCTCTTCGCCCTCAGTTTAATCTGAGGCTTCACGGTTGGTGGACATAAGCAGGGAGGCACCCGAGGTTTTGAAGCTGTGATCACAGCTTTTGAAAGCACAGGATCAGTCAGTGGTCATGATTCCTAAACATTTAGAGTGTGTGAAGGATGAGTGTAAATATCCCGAATGGAAGCAGTTGATATTTTTATTCACAACTTTTCAGAGGCTCGCTGGACAGCCAACAGAGTGTCCCTTCATTAGCTGCAGGGGGATCTAGGCGAGCGAGGGGGAGAGATGCTAAATTCTGTGTTCATGTTGACGTCTGCATTTCATCAAAACCATATTTTTTTTTTTGAAGGGGTGAGGGTTAGTGTGTGTGGGGGTGGTGGTGGAGGAGGAGGAGGAGGAGGAGGAGGAGGAGGGTGCATGGTAGGTTGGTTTGTCTGCTGCCCTGCACAACTTTGAAAAAAAGGGAGAAAAAAAAATCCAGGATATTTTCACAGTGCGCTGTTGTAATGTGGCGACAGCCAGCCAGAGTTCCTGTCCTCTCCGCAACCTCGTTCTCGCTGCCTCTCTGGCCACCACATTAAAGACATGAAACACATCACATGCCATTAATATGTAGCATATGTTTCACTTGGGGTGCTTTTAATGCACACATACTACATTAAAGAAGAAAGGGCTTGAGCACACGCAGCTGTATTATAGCACTAAATGTACCATTCAGAAACGCATTTATTGTCATTTTTCTTTTGGATGTTTGAGCTTCGCTGCGTAGAGTAATGCATGTGCGCAACAAAAAGCTGTTCTCACGATTTCACTTTTTTTTTTTTTCCCTAATTGGGGAAACCTTTGTTGCTCTTGTTCCGCTGCTTCCGAATCAATAGAGAGGAAATAGCAGCTCTGTTGTTGCCCTGCTGCAAGAACAACAACAACAAAAAAAATGTTGTTTGCGAGTCGAACATCATGTCATCATATGCGTCAATTACAGCAAATAGATGGAAGAGGTGTAATTTTTTTTTTTTTCATACAGCACAGCCACTCCGGCTCTCTGCTGCTCTGTATCTGAAGTAATTATCATGACCTTAACCCCATCCTGCTCAACCACAACCCTAAGTATAGTGTAAGTGTGGTTCCAAGACAGATAATTATAATACTTGTTCCTTTGTAATTACACACAGTACGACAAACACTGTGATCCCAAGAACACCTTTTTTATGGAATTGAACCCAGCACCCTTCCTCTGGTGCCGCAAAGAGCGAGGCTCTCGTCTGAAATTGCCTTTGTCGAGTGGGACCGTTTTATCTCTCACGCGTAACCGCAAATTATTAAACGCAGATGAGAGCCTCGCAACCTCTCCCCCGACTGATCTGCGTGGCTTGGTTCGTATTCTTTGACTTTTATTTTGAAGGCTGCGTGAGTAAAGCTACACCTACGGGTGCTCCCCGCTCCACTCGGTCTATTTCTGTATCTGAAGGAAAGGTGATGGGCTGGAAAAGGAGGGAGGAGGGGGTGGGGTGGAAGGGGGGGGTAGGGTGGGTGAGGGGGTGGCGGGGCAGGTTTGGGGCAAAGCAAACAGCCAGGGTCTCAACACTCAAAGTAAACATTACCCTATGTTTGAACTACACACCTTGGGTCCTACAGTTCTCCCACACACTCGCGCTCTCCCCTCTGAGTCTTATTCCTGCTAACACCCCCTCCAGCCGTCCCAGCTAAATACACTGCTTATCCCGGGACAGTCCCATAAATCAGGGAGGAAAAGCACCTCTGACAAGGTCTCACCTCCACGGCCAGCACCCCTCAGCCAGCAGTCTCTGACTTACATTCAGGCCCCTCTCATGGAATAAATGGACTAATGGCTTTTCAGAGTAACTTTCCAAACAACCGACCCAGATCATACACTTGTGTGTTACCCTGCAAATACAATAGGGTTGAAATAAGCCCTGTTTTTATACACCCACCTCTGTAAATACCCGTGCCTCCACTTCTCAAAGATCAAAACCCTGCCTTCCTGAGACAAGAACAGGCAGCGATGCATGTTCAGAATTAGGTGTCTGGCTCAAACTTGAAAGGTTGATTGAGCATACAATAGAGCATGAAGTGAATCGATGTCGGGGGAGAGGAAGCGTGTCTCATTCTTGTACGACGTGGTTTCATCCAAGAAAATCATTGAATTTAATATTGTAAGAATGTCAGCGGGTTTGAAGTCAGACTCAAGCTGTTTGCGGCTACAATACCCTCAAAGTGCATTAGCCAGAGGAGAGCTACAACAGCAGCGATATTCAGAATGACACATCCCCCCAGAGGAAACTGTTTAAACATCTGAGCATTGCCTAACATCTCTTTTTGTTGTTTTGGCTTTGTTTATCCATCCCTGTCCGGGAGCGCCGGCTTCATCTTCCGCTGCCTTAACTTGTTCCCAACAAACTGTGATTCCTCAACACAAAAGAATGAAAGAAACTCAATGAAAAACACTATCTTTTCATCTCGGGCATGAGTCAATTACCGGAGAGGCATTACTAAAACATGCTGCACTTTTTTTTTTCTTTTTTTTTTCCCTCTTCAAGTGTGCAGAGCATCGTCATCCAGCCTGGACCGAGGGATGGATTGATTCTGACATGTTTATTCCGATGGCAAAGACATATTGAGTATCCAACACACCCAGCACACGGGAAATTCTCCCAGTATCTTTTATGGGTGGATTTTTTTTTTTTTTTAAACAATGCTTTGACAGACATGGACAATTGCAGTTTACGGGCCAGGATTTCTTAATTTGTCTTCATTTTGTTTTGGCACTGGGTCTGTGATGCATTCATCTGGATGTGGTGCAGTTTGCACAACCCGGTCCTGGTCAACGGCCGCCTCGCTATATACTATGACGTTACAGATCATATAAAAAGTGTGCACAAACATGTAATCGCGCTCTAGATTTGCCAGCATTTTTAGATCGGAGAGTGATTTTTTGTTTTGGTTTGGGAGTAGCTTTTGCGTAGTCGGTTATATAATTTCACCAGTTTAGGTGGTTACAGCAAACATGGAGGCTGTTTTGTTTGTTTTAAAAGTCTAAATGCTAAGCAAGCTGCTTTCTGTCATGGTTTTACATCTCACTGAAGTTACTCTGCATCATAACACGCTGCTTACGTAACATCAGAGATACTCAGAGCCCAATATCTGGTCTTGCTCTTTTGCACTCAGCAAACGCCTGAAAGCAATAACAGCAAGTAACTGTTCTGGATGCAAATTCAACTTGAGAAAAAAAAAAAAAACAACAAGAAAAACGAAACAAAACAGAGCACAAAGATTTATTTATTTTTTTCCCCTTTGCAATGTTCGTGTATAAATATATTTTGTTTTCTTCTTTCTGAAGAAAATATCACACTTATATAAGTGGAGTCGGTGTTGCTGCTGTCAAACCTTGGATTGTTATTGCAGTTTCTGACTTAAGGCGTGTTTGAAGACTTGTGCGTGTCAGCATATGAGCCTGAGAGTATGTGTGTGTTTTTTCTCTTTTTTTTTGTCTGTGTCTTGAAGTTAAAAAAAAGAGGTGAGAGCCTGCAACGTCGGAGCCTGGGAAGATAAAGTGAACTGATGCACCGGATGGGAACATTAATAACAAGATGAAAAGAGGGATTCTTTGAGTTTCTGTCATAATGAATATTAATTACTACAGAGACTTGGCACCAAGAAACCTGACAATAAGACAGATATTTTGTTGTGATTAATGCCTCCTCTATTGAAAAACACTTCCTCACGCGGCCTCTCCTGCTCTTATCGTGTCCGCGAGGAGAAAGGACCCAGGCTGCTCCTCAGGAGAATCCATATTGTTCTCTCATAATATAAATCAATACTGAGCCTGGGGAGCTCCTGCATCGCTAAATGGCTTTGTGGAAACTTAGCCAGAGAGGAGCCATAACTGTCCCAGGTGTTTTATTCCTCCCTGAATGCTGCACAGAAGTTAAAATAACGTACACAGGCATAAAACCTGACAAATCATGACAAGAATGATGGTAATGTTGGATATAAGCTCAGGCGGTATCACTTTATACTCAGTTGTGCTCAGTTGTGATGCCATTACGATGGAGTTTGCTATTTTTTTCAAGCACATAACCTCTCACATTTAATACTGTTAAAACAAAGCATGTCAAAATGTCAATGATCGTATGAGGTCCTGATCTCACTCGAACATTGATTGTTAAAGCCTCTTGATCTCAACACAGTGTTACAATCCATATTTAAAACATTTCTACCTGGCATTTGAGCAGCCCACAGTAAGGCTTATCCACTTTTGTCCTTTATCAAGCTGTGATGATTAACCCACCACAGTGTGTGTAGGTCCTTAAGTGACAGTGGCTCCAGTCATCGCCACCTCGGCGGAGACGTTTCTGCAGCTGCCACTGTAATGGCGGCTGATACCAAGCAGCGAGCTGCCACTCTAAGAGGCTCTGAATAACTTCAAGCCATACTTCATTCTTACATACTTACAATACTCCATACTTACAATTCAAAAGAGTGAGCTGTACATAAAGTCACTCTTGCTCAACTGTCATGAAATGAAACGTTTGCTTGAAAGACCAAAGGTGTGTTGTTCCAGGCATTAAAAGGGGTCTCGCAACATGACTGTGTATGGGGGTTAATTAGCTCTATATTACCAGCCTCAAGTAGAAGCAGAACTTCTTACTGTGACTTTTCACACATTTACAATAGTTTCACAAGTTTTGCAGTGAAAAGCTAACAGCCCCAGTATGAATATACCCGACTCTCAAAGTTGCGTCTGTTCTGCTAGTTTTGTGCACTTCCTACAGTAAAACCAATCATTAACGAACTGTTATTGTGATATTTCCTCAGTGTTTGCCTCAAGGTGTCTTGTCGGGTGTATCAGGACCAATTTTGTGTCCAATTCTCTTCAGAGTTTTGTGCATTCTGCGCTGCCACTGTCCTCCTTTCCACAGCGGACTCGGTGTCCTCCGGGAATAGGCAGATATAGCCAATATGCTAAGCTCAGGGGTTTAGGTTGCAGGTCATTTCCCAGTGGGATCAGCCGGCTCCTGCAGAGGGCTTGTGATAAGAGTGGATATTGGAAGCTATGTAAACCTTGTTAAGCTGCCCTTCCCCTGTGCGCACGGGGGTAATCCTAAACACCTGGGCTAGTTAACTGGGATTTTGGTGGGATTAGGGGCTCCATGAGGCAAACCTGATCATGCTTCTGGTTAAATCCATTTCCATTCTTATCTGTTCACATTCTCTCTTCAATAATTGAAACTCGATCTGGCAGTTACACAAATGCGATTATTAACAAAAAAAAAGAAAAGCTCAGTTTTCTATCTCCGCTCATGTCTGCTCTGTAGGGCAATGAGACGTAATCAAAGCATAAATGTGATCGGTTAGTCTGAATTATCATTATCTTGTTTTGATGCATAATGTACATTACGGTACGTTCTTATACACTAACGCATGTCTAGAGCTATTGGATGGATTAAAGCAACGTTTCGTGCAGGCAGTCATGGCTCACAAATCACAAGTAATTACCATTGGTTCAAGATGGAAAATGCAGCAATCTATTGTCAAACTATTACACTTAATTTAATGACTTTAGCTACAAAAAGCAACTCATTAAAATAAAATAAATCAATTGTGGGCCTCAAATATAGTACATTTAGCCTTTTTTGTGATTACTGATCAGACATCATGCGTCATACATCATACAAACACGATAATATTCCTCAGCGGTCGTTACCTTAGCTTTGATCTGTTCCCAAGATTAGGTTGACTTTCCTATTTTAATATTTTAACAAGTCCACGATGAATTCACGTGGAATGAGGTATAGGAATCTGGGTTCCCCGAGGATTAATGGCTGACATTTTACCATTACAGCAGAATAATATTTCAATATGTCGCATTCGTTATGAAGAAATACTGGCAAAACGAATGACAAACTACTGCTCCGCTGTAGGCACAGCCATCGACTCTTAGCTTTATTAACTGCACTATTGAATTTTCGCCTTTATTCAACAGCAGGCTCTTTGACTGACCATCCAGTTTGTTCCCCCGAGGCTTGATTGTTTTGCTGTTTTTCTTTATGCATTTGTTACTCAAGCTCCTCTAGGATTGTTTCTCTTTTTTGACTCGTTTTCCGTGGAGAAAATGTCCACTTGATTATGTGAAGGTCATTAAAACGCAGCCAGTAAGTGGGCTGTTATAATTAAAAGAAAACACTTGTCTTAACCCCGACAAAATCATTTTCAGCATCTATCTCTGTTAATCTAGTCCAACCCAGCACATGCACGTGCAGTTTGACATCATTTTAACGAGTGCTTCTTCTTTCTTTCTTTCTTTCTTTCCTCCTTTTCTTTTCTTTTTTTTTAGATGTGGACGAGTGTGCAGAAGCGCTTGACAACTGCAGCATCGATGCCATCTGCCAGAACACCCTCAAGTCATACAAATGTATCTGCAAGTCGGGCTATAAAGGAGATGGCAAACATTGTGAAGGTAAGAAGGTGTTACCAGATTAAAAACACTCATTTCGCAAGTGGTTAGAGGTGCAAACTGCTGCCCGCCTCTATGGCAACACGGGGAGGATTATTTATTCATTTATTTATTTATTTATTTTTGACAAAACGTTCTCCAAGTCGTCTTATCTCTCTCAACACAAACCCCTCCCCCTTCTGGGTCGGGCGACAGGCTCGATAGGAGCCTCTGTCTCAGGCTCATTAGTTTCGGAGACTCACCTGAAGAAGGAGGGGAGGGGAGGAGAGGGGAGGGGAGGGGAGAGAGCGGTGGACGGAGGCAGGGTGGGAAGGGGGGAAAGAAAAAAGAAAAAAAAAAGCCAGGTGTGGAATGCTCCTTTGTGACAAGATGAAATGAAGCAGTAAATTTCCTACACATGTTCGAGGAGAGAATTAAGATAGCGGCTGAAACAGCAGTCAGAGGCCCTGCCAAGCAGTCAGGGATATTTCCACAGCCACAGGCGGACCTCGCAGACTGTCAGACACAAGTCTGTTTTTCTAGCCTTTTCTTTTTTTTCTATGTGCCCAAAAGCCTCCGGATCATTATATCCCACAATTTTTATTAGTGTTATTGCAAAACCATATTTCACAATGTCATTTTTCTGCCCCCCCTCCTCCTCCTTACTACTATTATTCTTTCATTTACTTGACCAAGTGTTTTTCATGGCCTTCTGCCTGTAGGTCATAAAAGTTTTGCTTTATTGAATCTATTGTAAAATATGTGCCAGATTGGGTTTCCATTGAACTCGTGGGTTTGTTGACGGCTTCTCGTGGGCCGACGCTACGGCAAAATTCAACATTTAAAAGCAACATTGATAAAATAACAGAGACGCAAACCGGCGTAAGGTCGGAGGAGCGCGTCGACCGCTGCTCTGCACAAAACGGCTCCGAGTACAGTTTGTGTGAACGGAGCGAAGCACAAAAAGAATGAAAAGAAAAGCATTCTCGTGTTTCCACTTAAACAGCTCCTCCACCCTGCTGGTTTTACAGCCTGCGGTTCAGATTAGATTTTTAATTTTATTTTTTCTTCCACCCAAATTTGTATTTTACTTTATCTTTTTGTGAGGCTGCAGTGATCTAAAGGCTCCGTCGCCTGTAACCTGTAGCAATAGTTGCGATGGCGTTTATGAGTCACGCATAATCAATCTATCTGCGGGGGCGACTTGTCTGATTTGTTCTCCGCTGCTAAAGGATGCGTAAATCTTATAATTGTCAGCGTTGGAGCAGGTTTTTACCTGCCAGAAGCGCTTTCCTGCTCCGGTTGACCAGTAAAAGATGTCTTCCTAATGTGTTTTGTGATGTGGGTCTTGTTTTATGCATAAACGTCGTCTGGAGTTCATCTGACGCTCATCTGTGTTAAGTCAGTGTTGCTTGGATGGTGTTTCTCTGTTTCTGAAAGGAGGAGGGGGGCAGAGCGCAATCACCTAAAATGTGACACTGAAGCAAAACTGTTTTGAATATTGTTTCATTTTAATTCACTTCATTTATCTTTAATTTGTTTCACTCTCATTTCATTTGAAATGTAATGACTTTCAGACTGGCTTTTGTTCATTTCATTACATTCTCTCTTTTTTTTTCCTGCTTTGGAAATAGATGATAATAAATGCGCCTTTTTCACTTTCACCGTTGTTTTCTAAACAGAAAAATATTGACTGTTGGCTTTGGTGATTTAGGTAAGTGGGCTGTGCAAACAACAGTGACAACGAAGAAAATGAGTCCAAGACCTTATCTTCTATTACTCTGTTGATTCCTTTTTATATTATTATTCTGTATTAGAACATCGACCATATACCAAACAACAAAAAAACACAGTATCTAGAACATTTCAAAGAAATGGCAATAATTGAGAATTGAATTTAGTTAAGAAACATCTCCTTATCTTAAAAGCAACTCGGCGTCTTGTCGATAAAAAACACATAGACGCATCGAGTCAAAAGTAGTGGAAAGCTATTGCAGGAAAATCAATTTTGTGCTCTCATGTGGTGGGTGTTCGGGGCTCGGAGACGAGCGGAGAAGTGATGGCCGATTGTGTGCTGTGATCGGGGAATGACAGAGATATGTGGGAAGTGGAGAAGCAGGGAATAGGAGAGTGTTTCTTTTGTTTCAGTCCCGTCCCTCCGCTGTCAAGTCCTATTAGGCGTCGAGTGAGACAACCTCAAAGAGGAGCTGAACAACCAGGATCATCGGCCCTAAATGGGCCAGTAAGTGCTACGTGGAAGTGCACTGTGTTCTCAATCCACCTTGTCCGGGTCTCCTCAGCACGAGCCCCGCGAACATCATCATAACCGTAACAGACAACTCCACTCAGGCTGTCAGACCAATCTGCAGCCTCTCTTTATCTCCCTGCCTCTGCGCTCTCACATATCTGTCACATGCTGTAGCTACTTGGACTGATAAACTTAAGGGTTTGATCGACTGATTGCGCTGATGGTCGGTATCTGCCTCTTATTAAGTGCTGGGCAGGGCGGCCTGTAATAGCCCTGTCAGTGGCACTTAAATGGAGATTCATTTTCTGACAACACACATCTGCTTCATGGAAAAGTTAATTCACCATCACAACTTTATGTCCTTTTTACCTTTAATTGTCCCAAGCTCGTTTTGTGTATATAGACTTTTATGTACTTCTATGTCCTGACTTCATTGTCTGGTTCTCAGAGGAAAAGCTTTAGTACCCCACACTGGATAAAATGTGTCTCAGAGACTTTCACCTCCTGCCAACAATCAAATTCCAAAGAGAAAAAGCAATGTCTTGGCATAACACTGGGCAAATTATAGGATATTAAATATGGCATAAAATGCCAGTATTAGGCTTTAAAAAACCAACCAGTATCAGAGAGAATCTGGCTGGCAGCCACGTTGCATGAGTAACAGGTGAACCAACTAACTACCACAGCTGTTGTCTCTAAAATCTCTCTCTTTACCTCCCCAAGAGCTATTAATGAAGAAGATCTGGAACAATTCAGATAATTTTAATTGTCTTTGTGGCACCAGAGCGTTTAATTGAGCTCAGATTTCTAAAAGAACAAGAGTTAGATGAGACCACTGGCTCCAGCTCTGTCCAAAGACAACAGGTCCCACCTTCCAGCTTCGCTAAAGCTCTCTAGTTCACACATTGTATCTGGCCTACGGTTACACAATATTCTGTCACCACAATGTCAAGGTATTAATCAGAATAAGACGTAGAGTATTCCAATCTTACTCATGTTATTCATTAAACGTCAGATTTGCATGTGAACAGGAACATGAATGGAATATCCTATAAGAAAGTCATGGTGCACACCGTAATCGTATTATAGGTCAATATTCAGAATACTGCTGCCCCATGTATTTGTGGTTTTACCAAAGTTAAGCCGTTTTTGGGGCGGCTTTGCTCCTGTGGCCAGGAGCAGTGACTTCTTGGAGTCTTGTTCTGTCCTCACTATGATGTTGGCATGCAGGCAGCCAGAGAAGTCTCTACTCAGCCCATAACCCTGCACAAAACCCACAGGAAATTGTTACGCTCCTTGAGTGGTGTAGACAGCAAAGTGGGGGCGAGCAAAGTCAGAGCAAAGTGAGATGAGTGGCATAGATATCTTGTCTCAGAGGTTTAATGATAAAACCATAATTGGTTGAAGAATTGTTAGTCCACTGCGGCAGCTGTAGCACCACTCACCATGTGGTCAGTTGGTGCAGATGGAAAACTCTGTCTTCTCACTGCTGGAGTCCAAGAATTCAGCTTTAGGCCTATGCTGAGTCCATTCTGCAGCTATCTTTCCAGAATCTGCCTCATTTTAACTCTTTTTATCGGCCTTGGCAAATTATTGCTTTCCTGAAAGGAGCAGTTAAAGCTGAAGATGGAATTCAATAATCATAAGTCTGTTTTTATTACTGGAGAAGCCAGTAAGACGATAAGAGCCATTGTCTTCTTAGATTGAGCCCCCACGTTAACAGGTCCTCTTCCACAAAGTCCGCCATGTTGCACCGCCATGTTCCTACAGTAGCCTAGCATGGACAAACCAAACTCTAGCTGTGCGGACAAAGTTTTGCACGTTTTGTGGCAGCAGTCGTTTGTGTGCGATGCCTGCAGTGTGGATCCTCACCACTAGATGCCACTAAATCTAGCACACCGGCCCTTAAAGAAGAAATCTCTCAAGGAAAAGCTGCCGTTGAGGACATTGTTAGCCGCTATCGATTTTAATAAAATTGTGTAAATATTGTAACTAAGTAGAAATTAACCGTTTTTGTTTCCACCTAACTGTGTCAATTGTGCATTATTGTTCATAATATAGCAGAAAACAATAAGGATAATAAGATCAAATTGTAAATGTATAAAACCAGGGTTAGCTTCACTGCTGATGAAACATATAAAAACGTCAAATAACATGCTAAGAAACATGAGGTTATACGAGCTGTGGCTGCATGTTTAACAGATTGAACATGCATATGTAGAGTACGGATTCAGTCTTATCAGACTCTCATTCCCTCTGAAGCACTTACATCTTTTATCTCCCTTCCCCCCCTGCAGATGTCGACGAGTGTGCGACTGAATACAATGGCGGCTGTGTCCACGAGTGCATCAACATCCCGGGAAATTACAGGTGCACATGCTATGATGGCTTCCGCTTGGCGCATGATGGGCACAATTGTCTAGGTGAGTGTGTGATTTCTGGGAGTGTGTGGGCACATGAAACAGTGTGCATGCGTGCAGTCCTACGGACTTTTTTTTTTTTCCCCTTTCAACATTTTCCACCACGGGCTCAATTATGCAGCCAAACGTTGTTGTATAAGGGGCCATTGTCAGGAGAACATGTGCTTCAAACTCCATGTGTGAAATTTCAAACTGGGCCTGACATATCCCATGCTGTTGCATAAATTCCCCTCGCATGTGTAATGTCACATCATGTCGGGTAATATGCGTTTCGTGGCTGAATTGATCTCTTATTAGCATCAGATATTAGCCGTTTCCCCGTTGCACAGAACAGGTAGTCTCCGAATGTGTTTTCACAGAAGGAAAAAAAAATAGTTTTTTTTAATAAGTCTGACGAAAAGAGGTGAATTTATGAAGGGCTTGACCCTGAGCTGGGAGCTCTGAGTGAGCCGACAGCCGACCGTACTTTCCCATGGTTTAATATTTCACCAGTGTGCCATTCATATTAGCCTCGCCGAGAAAGTAGTGCGCTTAAAAGGTTATGAAATAGAGGGAAAAAAACACTTTCTGCGGCTGGGAGCCGCTAAACATTGACATCATCCACCCCTCCACCCACCCCACCCACCCCCCACTCAGTCTTTCTGTTTGACTCCTTCCCCCCTCGTTCACCCATCCTAAATTCCTTTGTTTTGTTTTGAAACCCCCAAGTCAGACCTTGCTGCTCCACAGAAATCATCTCCGTTTCGTTTGCAACCTCAGCACGATCCGTTTCGCTTGATGTTGAAAGGCGGCCCACCCTCAGAGCTGCTGCGAGTTTGTTGTGGGGCGGGAAAAGAAAAAAAAAAAAGAAAAAAAAAAGCGCGACTGACGACTTTGCTACAGTCGCATTCAGGTGAAGTGATGACAGGGAAACTTATCAGCACTTAACTATGATGTCTTCTCAAAAAGGTTTTTCGGTATGCGGGCATGCGAGGCACCACAGTCAAATCAATCCCACATTTGCTTGATGAAGTGGGATTAAGGCACACTGGAATGGAAAACACATCTTTAGATCAATAATAAACCTGTCCTGGCTTGACAGTGCCCTGCTGTCTCTGATCCTCACTCTCTCACTCGCCCTCTCTCTCTCTCTCTCTCTCTCTCTCACCGGCGCTTCCCTTTGCTCGGTCTCTTCTAGCTCATGCGCCTCTATCTACAGTGTAAAGCAGGGCTATTTTCCAAACCATTTAGCAATGGCGTTCAGCTGTGTGTGGATCATTTGCTGTGCCGTGGATCAGCTCCCGACTTGCGTGCAGGTGTGTAATTGCAATATATGGTTGTGTGGCTGCTGCTGTTGCATCAAACGGAGTTGCATCCATCGATCTCTTTGATATAATTCGTCATAGCGAGGTGCACACTATCAAACACGAGTCTCTTACTCCTCCTGCTGTGTTTTAGTGCTTCCCGCAAATGACCTGCTGGCAAGAAGCCGGAGGCTTTTTGGGAAGGCTGCAATCTTTACGGTTCCTGCAAAAGTTATTGATCCAATTAATTATTAAATGAGTAAATATTTTTCTTTTTATCTCAGCATGGCAAACAAACGGGGCATAAAGACACCTTGACTGGTATATATGGAGCTGTGAAATACAAATCTCTCTCTTGCCTGGAGACCTGAAAAGACTCTAAAGACTTTTTTTTCTCGAGAACTTAACTCATTCTAATGCCTCCGCTCTGCTCTGCTAAGGAAGTAATCCTCAGCACAAACACAGGAGAGAAGAGGAGTAGGTATAGCCCGGGTTTCATGTTAAGGCCCCAGCTTCCTCTTCCAGGTTTAAGCTCCTTTTGGCCCCTGAGAAAAGATTAGTCCCTTTGGCCCTGGAGTGGAGAGCAGCTCAGCAGCTGGTTCCCAGACGAGGTCAGAGCCTCCGAGCCCTTATAGACCAGATGTGCCTGAGGTAGCGGAGGTGCAGACACTCACCTGATCCTCCAGAAGTTCACACCAAGTTTAGAGCTTAGCGATCTTTAAGATGCTTCCATTTCGATTTTAAGCCCATGATGTTTTTTTTACTTTTCCCACAAAGCCCCGGCAAGTTTATTTCTTTCTCTCACCTGTGCCTTTCACGTTTACCCCTGAACAATGGGGGGTTAGACCTGCGCTCGAGCATCCCCGTCGATACGGTCTTTGTTCCCCCCTCGCCGTGGCACGTGCCGGGCGGCTCCTTGTAATTGAACGCGTTGGCAGCGTAATGACACCGGTGGAGCGGCGGACACGCTCCGGTTGCTGAGGTCGGACCCCACGCACCAGCAAGACGTCAGGGAGTCAGCAAGGTGGAAGCGATGCAATATCACAGCACGCTGCTCCTGTCTGTGGCCCGAGTGAGACGTCGCTCAATGTATAATTTACCTCGCAGGGAGCTATTGTGCCCTCTCAAGACTCGCCGTGGAGAAGAAGCGAAGCATATAAGAACTTGATTACATCTTTTATAACTGTCAGGACTATTATCACACCGAGGTGAGGGAGGGGTGGTATTTAATCACCACACCTCTTTCATGGCAAGGCTGTAAAGGATTTTTAGAGTCTTAGGAAAAACAGAGGAATCAATGTCAATTTAATCCAAAACACACATCCTCTTTAAAATGAAAACCAGATGCAGGGAAGGCTATTAGTTCCCCACTGTAGCACCACCGTCCCCACATTTATGACCTGTGTGTTTTGTTTGAGGTCCTGCAGAAACCCAAATACCCTCTTATCATTGCTAGTTGGTTAAACTCTCTCAAGTGGTTTAATATTATAAGCATCTGCACAAATACTGCCTTCCTCTTCGACCACAAAATCACAACATTTCACTTCTATCTGGAACCGTAAAGATATTTCTTACGCCCCCTTAATGTGGAAATGTCACTTTTGCACATGGAGTGTGACTCACTGGGATAAAAAACAAAAGCAGGATGGAAATAGACTTTATAGATGTGCCACTGTGCACTCTGCTGTAAAGGACGTACATTTGTCATTGCATTGTCTGCTTAGATCCGTCATCCTCGACTCTGATGGTCGTACATGTCGCTCTCCGGTTTGGGCACCACACATGCAGCTTAGCAGACCACGTTTGTTTGATTTCTATTGACCAACACTGATTTAGTTTGTATTGATTGAGTGGACCTCAATTCCCTGTGCAGTCTCGAGGGAGATGGATGCCCTTTTACTTTACCCTTCCCTGAAGACATAACATGATGTGTAACACAAAAGCAATGTCATTACAGCTTTTTAATGAGCTTTTGAAGAACAGTTTTGAAATGGCAGCTAAGAAAAGGTCACATCAGTTAACACTATTTATTGCTTTGTTAATACTCGTAATTGTTTAGCGGCACTTTCTTTTCCCCCTCTCTCTCTCTCTCTCTCTATCTCTCTCAGTCAATCACATTGAGACGGTCTCAGAAAGAGCTTCTTCTGTCATTTGCCACAAAGTCTCTGAGTTTTTGCCTGGCCGATCCCCTATCCCTGCTCTTGTAATCCTCTGGGATCATATTGCAAGGTTGGCTAATCAAACAGGAGGCTTCAGACTGATGTATTATTGACCAGGAACCGATGGGGAAAAAAGTAGTCATCAAAGAGCGTACCGCTGATTTGCCCCACAGCCTTTGCCATGCTCCTAAATGCATTCCTTTTAAGTGCATTCGCCTCTGATGATAACCTCAACACCTCTGACTTTTTTCTTTTTTTTTTTCCACGGGAAACATTTGATTCTTGCCTGGAAAAGGTGCTTTTAACTACCACCTTCACTCCCAAAAATGCAGGATTGAGGCAGAGCAGACAAGATGCGGTTAGCGCTCTCCCTCTTCCCATCCAACCCAGAGGAGCTGTGGAGAGTACAGGCACTGCAGGGGCTCAGCTCTAACCCTCCGCTCTTACCCGCTGCAGATACAAACACCCCGCTGTCTCCCCAGTTAGCAGTCACTTTGCTTTTGTTGTGACATGCACGGATCGGGTTTGGACAAGGGGAGCCTCTCCACAGTTCAGAGGACAGGAGCTGTAGTGATGAGTTAAAGGACGGATTTGAGATTGGTGCATTAGCCGGCTCCTGAAGACTATATCAACACTCGCTCTCTCTCCTCTCAGGATTCTTCGGTCCCATCCACCATGAAATGAACAATTCCAGCTGAGCCCACTGGCAGGGCTTTGGGGGAAACTCAAGCCTGAGATTGGGCTTAGGGACGTAAGCATGCAGCAGACTGGGAGCCGTCAGACGTCAGCGCAGGGCCTCTCGTCTCCTTGGCATGAGGCTGTCCACCCAAACACTTATCCTGGGGTTTTGTTTTTAAAACACTTCCAGACTTGTTTTGGAGGAACTGAGAAATGCCGTTTAGCATGATCTTAGCTCATAGTTTTTCATTTAGGAAAGAACTCGGCAAGAGATTGGACGTGGAATCTGTGCTTATTTACCAAAATAGTTACCTGGGAGACAGCCCCGAAGTGGAGAAAGTCTGACTTCAATCAAAGCTGCATTAGTTTTGTTTATATGCTAGCATAAAAATCAACCATCAGTGCTGATTTAAGAATGAAACGTGACAGTAAACAGAGGTTTTATTCCTGTTTGCTTTACAGATGTGAATCAGTCAGCTGTATTAGACACGGCGGGTCAGGGCAGACAGGAAGCACTGGAACTAATAAATTGTTCAAAGCTAAATAGTGTAAGTGTCTCAATGCATCAACTTCCAGCTCTCCATAGTAAAACACACTCCTATGATTTACGAGAGAGTGTGTGTGTGTGCATGCGTGTTGCGCAGATGAAAGGTCAGGACTTCCTGCAACATATCAATGCATACGTCCCCGGCTGGCGTGTGTCGGCCTGAATGTTTGTTAACACAGAGCCAGCTCCAGCTCTGTGTGTGTATGTGTGTGTGTGTGTATGTATATGTGTGTGTGTGTATATGTATAAGTGTGTGTGTGTGCGTGTGTGCGCTCTGTGTGTCCTCACAGGCCGGGTTCAAACCTGGCGCCTTGGTCGCTGCCTCGCTCACATGGTCGGAGAAATATGCTGTCGTTGAACTCCAGAAGCAACAGAGAAAATGAGGAAATCCCGTAATCCCGTTTAAAATAAGAAAGGATCTTGTTTTAATTGGAGCTGGCCGACCGACGCTGGTGTTCATCCACCAGAGCCGCCCGCTCGGCCCCTGCAGTGAAGCAGCTGTTTTGCTGCCTGACGCTGCACATGGCTCCGATTTGCTGCCTTATTAAAGAGTGTGCGCCTCCTCAACTCCTGTAAATGAAATGCCCAAAGAGGCCAGTGTCCGTTCGCTCACCTCCTTGTCTCTGGTCTGTCTAGACCACAGAGACAGTCCCGTCTGATGCAGACAGAAGCCAAGGATGGATGCATGGACAGCTTTGATGACAGACGGCGGTAGTTTTTCACTCTTCTCACTGCAAAAAAAAAACAACTTTGGGTGAGCAATAAATACCCCCAAAGTCGCTGAACCTTTAAAAAAAAAAATAAAAAGGAGGGCCAAAGAGTTGAGTGTTTCTCCAAAATAAGGGTTCAGGAGTTTCTGTAAGACAACCGCCATGTTTACATGGCTCTAAAGCTCCGCGCAAGGCCAAATGTTATATATACAGTCAAGGCTATCTGAGAAACCAGCGGACATGGCCTCCGCAAACACAACCAATCTCTTAATCTCTCTCCGTTTGAACCTTCCTTTTCCCTGCGTCTCCTCGAGTGAAGCGGGGATAGAGCAGAGACACGTCTCATTTTTCAGAAGTGAGGCAGCCCTTTTAACTTGATTAAGACGACTTTTTTTTTCCATCCTCTCAAGAGAATTTTTAAAAAATGTTTTAAGTCCAAATAACATGAGCACTTCTCCTGGCCATGCCAGAACCCCTTTCCGCTTGGAAATATTTGCTTTGGACGCCAGCCTTGCCCAGCACACAACACAGGCAATTATGGGAGCTATTTAAACAGGAGAAATCTACTGACAGGCGACGGCTCATTTGGAGGGATGAAGGAATCAGGAAATGAAACCTTCATTGATGCGCCGAGGGTATGGAAAGAGAATTCCCCCAGGTCTCCTGACGCTGGTCGCATTTCTCATGGGCATTTTATGCATATGTTTAGGGCTGTTGTATTTGTGAAGCCTTTATGTGGATTTTTGAAAGGCAAAGAGAGACAGAGGAGGTGACTTGTGTGTCTATGTGTGTGTGTGTGTGTGTGTGTGAAGATGCATCACGGTGCGAGTTGTGGAGTTTGGCTTTTTGCTGCCCGCTCACACTTTATCTGCAAAGGTGCAGCTGTAGGTTGTTGGCATCTTTTTGTCCGCTCAAAGGTTCTTTTCTCTGTCGCTGCCACTTTCATGATGGAGAGATGAGACCATGAGGTCAACACCGAGGCAGCCACACAGTTCAATGGAAGCCCGGCCAACTTGCTTCTTTTTTTTTTTTTCTTCGTTTCGAAGCTGTCCTCCCACTGCTATGATTTAAAGTCGAAATGTTAACTTTGCGCCGCTTCACCTGGCTGCAGACCGATGCTTTTCCCGCCAAGCTCGACTGACATGACACATTGTTTTTAGAGGAGAGAGAGACGGTTTTCCTGATGGAATGTGAGAAGAGGACAGCAAACCTAGCGCTCCGTTGAGGGTCATGAGAGCTGCCTGACACTCACCTACTTATCAACCCCGCAGGTTTCTGTCCGCCCAGGTGCCACTGTGTGAACACAGTGTCTGTGTATGTGTGTGTGTGTGTGTGTGTGTTTACGCCTTTTGCCGAATGCCCATGTCTCAAGCACGTCTCTGTGGAAAAAGGAGAGGACGGAGTGAAGTTTAATTTCTAACTCTGCCTGGGCTGAGAATTCCCCAGAAAGGAAACTTAATCTCGAGGCCTTCTCGGACTGGACAAATAGACAGTAAATTAGTTTCGCATGACGGTTTATTAAAAAAAAAGCCTTGTGTATACAGCGGATTATTGATGCATCGAGCAGAGGGATGGATAAGGTTCCAGTGTGGTTGGTAAGTGAGGGACAGAGCCCAGGTCTCCGGGGGGGGGGGGGTATGGAGTGTCACCTCCAGAGCCACAGTGCAGTCACGCACAGGGGAGGCCCGGGCCCAGACGCTCTGCAGCTCTGCAGCTCTGCAGCTCTGCAGCTCTGCAGCTCTGCAGCTCTGCAGCTCTGCAGCTCTGCAGCTCTGCAGCACACAAATAAAAAGAGCAAAAAAAAAAAAAGAAAAGAAAGAAAATTGGGATCGTGCAAGATCTTTCCTTTTGAAAATAAACAAATATATCAAAAGATTTATAGATGTTCCACCGCTGTTCATTTGTTTCGTTGTGTCGAGTCGCACAATGAGTCGGAAAAAAAAGTTTTGTGCCATTTGGAGAGAACAGCTGGACGTGCACAATTCATTATCAGTGGAAATGAAGTCAGCAACTCTGCTCTGTGGTCAGTTTCCCTCTCAGGACGAGACGAGGCCGCGGGCGACACCTTTCCAAGGCTTTGTTTGCTCTCGAGGAGGATTCACACGGCTGCTTGTTACCCTCCTGCCCCGACGTCTTATACACTCTCCCCTCTTCCATCTCCACCCCCCTCTACCACCTACACACACACACACACATGCACCTCCTTCCTCTCTTTCCCTGCATTCCTCCCGTCACGGGGCTGACAGACACTCGTCATCAGCAGGTACTCCGGCCCAGGTGGATCAGGTTTCCCACTTGCCAGGAGATTGTGCTGCATGTGCATTTTTATGGCTTAGTGCTGCACAGTTGGAGGTTTTCAGTACAACTCTGGTGTGCTGCCATGTCAGATAACCATTAAGACAGGCACGGTGTCCTCAGACAGCTTAAAGACAAACTCCTCCAGCCTTTCGCAACATCCAAACACCCCTTTTGTGTGTGTGTGTGTGTGACTTGTGTTTTGGATTTTATGACTTTTGCACTCAAACCACAACCTCTGTGGTTCCTGACTTAATTATGAGAGTGAGTTTTGGGTGTTTGAATTAAAAATGATCATTGATATCAGGAGGGGGGAAAGAGGCAGTGTTTGAATATAAATGATTTCAGTCAGAGAAAGAGCAGGTAAGAATTGTAGCTTCAAAAGCAAAACAGCAGAATCATATTAACTATGTTACTATATCCCTGCAACAGTGTTAAGGTGTCACAATGAATGGATGCATGGTACCATATCCATATGTCCATTTCTGGGTCCTTGAGTACCTATGTACCCTTTCTATATTTATCCACTCTTGATTTTCCACATCTGAAGCACTTTCACACCATATTATGCGCTTATATCACTGAAATAGTCCAACATTCAAATGAGGTGGTTAAAACAGTTAAACATGACCACACAGGTAATAATTCTGTAAATGGGGATGTTTAAGATTACCTAGGGGCCAATTTTCTTGATTTCTTGTCTTTTGATACTTAAAGCATATTTTGATAATGAGACTCACACCCTTGTAATTGAGAGACAATTCATTGCAGGATTTCTTACTTGTAGCGGCATGTTTTTGCGATTTTACTCAAGTAAGGGATCCAATTACTCGACTCCATCACATGAAAAATGAAAGTACAGCTATAAAATACCAGTATATAACAGAATATAAATACTGTTGGGTGCCTTGTGAGTAATTTTACATCTAGATAGGTATGTAGATAGATAGATAAACTGGATTGATCCGTTGGATCCTTTAATCTAAATGTGCACTGTACTGTATGGGTGTGCTCCTGATGCTTCTCTTCAGTTCTGATTTACAGTTCCTTGTCCATCCAATGAGTCACGACTTTAACCCGGACGGCCCTCAGACGAACTGTAATTTGTGTTGTATTTGTCCTGCCTTGACGGGATCTTATTAATTTCTCTTTGTGCGTCTCCTGTCTCCTGGCAGATGTGGATGAGTGCTCAGAAGGCAACGGCGGATGCCAGCAGATTTGTGTCAACATGATGGGCAGCTACGAGTGCCGCTGCAGAGAAGGATTCCTGCTGAGTGACAACCAGCATACCTGCATCCAACGGCCTAAAGGTTAATCACGCATACACACTCTCTCTCTGTCTAACTCTCACTCGTTCACACACACACACACACACACACACACACACACACACACACACACACAGAAAGCAGACGATTAATGGAAAATAGCAGCTCACGTGTTGTGCCGTATTAATGATTTTGACTCCAGGTGGGATATCGCCACATGTGTCGACAGCTCATTATTGTAAGTAACATTTGGATGATGATGAATTTTTATGAAACGTAAAAAAATCCAAGTCCAGGTGTCTTTGAACTGTGTGTTTATTGTCTCGGAACAACATAGTTATAGGAGATGTAAGACATCTCCTACATCAAAAGGTGTATCCGATCCCAGGGCACATAGGGTGAAGCCAGGACACACACACACGCACATACACACACATTATTCACACTCACACTCACACCTAGGGGCAATTTGGAACCTGCAATCAACATGTTTTTGGACTGTGGGAGGAAATCGAGCATCCAGAGAAAACCCATTTTGACATGGGGAGAACATGCAAACTCCACACAAATAGACCCCCGGTCTAGCTGGGAGTCAAACCCAGCACAATGCCGACCACTCATCCACAGTGTAGACTGTGTGTGAAACAGAAATGGGGAAAAAAAATATGCTACAGTAAAAAATTTCAGGCAAGAGGAATATTACCCTCGAAGACAGATATAGTCGCCGCAATTTATGAGGTACTTTAAAGCAGTTCTGAAAGGATCACAGTGAAATGGCTCCATGCCATCTCTCCATAAATACTAGACTTGCGGGGTGTATTTGAAAGAGTACAAAGAGCAAATCAAGTCTGCGGGTCCCAAACCCTCTGGAAGGTTTCACTTTTTTCTTTTCGGAATAAAAAGATACCTTCACCGTAGTATAAATCCACCGGCTTTTGAATAATATGATAAGCTGTGCAGATTTAGACTAAGAGTGGGATCGGCCCTAACAGGCCTCAAGGAAAGGTGAGCAAAGGTAGGTGTCTCCAGTCTGGGGAGGGGAGGGGGGGAGAGAAGGAGGGGGATAAATCTCTTTTTGTTTTCCTCTCAGCCTTTCAAATTGAACCAATCTAGTGCTTGGCAGCGTTTTAAGGCATCAGTGGTAGGAGAGTAGCCTGCGGGGGACTGTGAGCAGAGAAAACAATTAAAGGTGTAGCCCGGGGCAGACACACCTCTTGTTTATAGAGCATTCCTGTGGGATGGAGACGTGACAGGGGAAGGTACCAAGCCAAGCTGCTCTGAGGCTTCTGCATCAGACGGTGAGGGCACTGTGGACAAACATACATTTAGAATGTCACACAGCTATATTTAAGGCAACGTGAGCTCTCAGGAAAATATCTGTCATGTATTGTGAAACAACTGCACAGTGGCTTTTTGAAGAGCTTCTCCAGCATACCTGCAGACCATAATGTGAGCCATGCCGCAAATGATTTGGTTCTTATTTTAAGTGTTCAACTTACACTGCAATCTTATCATCTTATATATATAGAGCGAGAGTGAAAGTTACCTACCCTCTTCCTCAGATTTATTGTTTTTATCTGTAATACAACCCTTATTTGCAATGCAGTTAGTCTACAATGTTTAGTGTCATAAATGGATAAATGATTAAAATCACTGCTGAATCTTGAGCTGAGACATTTTCATCATTCTAGATTTTTATCCTTTGGATAAAGAGATAGTAAATGTAATAAGCCTTTGCCGACACGTATTAAGGAAATGCCAGTAAAGCCTTGCCTGCATTAGCGGCCAAGTCAATGCAAACAGCAGGCAGACACATTCCCCTGCCAGACATTAAAGTCTCGAATACAAGTCCTTGATTTTCGCTCCCTGTGTTTGCTCTGTTTGTTGTTTGTCACGCTGCCTCTGGTCTTTGTTCAGTAGATTTACTCATAGCTCAGAAAAGCAACATTAGAGAAAATGAGCAGCTGCTATTAGTATCGCCAAACACATTTATTCAAGGAGCAATTATCCAGCTGTCAACAGAAGTCTCGGCACCGCCGGGCCGGGGCTTCGCGTCTGCCTCGCAGATCTTTTAGTTCCTGTTGTTCGTGGCACTTCTCATTCAGAAAGCCCCGACAGCGGGATCATCGAGCGTCTGTTCGTCTCCGGCCTCCTCGTCTCAGCTCGCTCCTTTGTTAGATAACTGCTCACGCTGGGAGTCATTAGGCAGCGATGCTCCTAAGTCCCCTGGACGGTGAAGCGAGGATCTTGGAAGTCTGGTTTATGAGATCAGTCTGGCCTAGTGAACTGTCAATGTTTACATTTCATAAACGCAGTGTTATTTAAGTGGAGTGAAAAGCTGGATCATGTGTTTCAAAGCGCTGTGACCATGTCAGCGCTGTCAGAGGCAGTCTGCGAGCGCCGCTTCGGCCTCGCCGAGCTCCCCCCCCCGTTCTCTCTTTCACTTCCTCTCTCCTCTGTCTTTCTTGACAAATGCCCCCAGTTCCTGTTAATCTTCCATTTTCATAATAATTTTGTCTTTATTGCCTCCAGATGAGACCCATTTGGATGGAGAGATTAAAGCTGCCATAAATCTACAAACTTCCTTCACTCATCATATCGCCGCCCTGTCATTGTTTCATTATTTTTGAAAGACTAACAGACAGAACAACTGCTCATCTGCTTATTATTACTGCTCTTATTACAACAGTGTGTGTCTGAGGGAAAAAAATTGAGGTATTGAGGAAGCGTCTGCCGTGTGGTGGGACAATAACTCTGGCAGAGGTTTTGCGAATATCACTTTTCTAGCCCGATGAAAAATTATGCACAAGTGGCGAGAAAAAATGGTTCTGAAAATTAAAACTGATCTAATCTCCCAGCCGCATCGGCCTCAATGCAACCCTCCATCCATTGTGCCAAGGCTCCTCTTAAAGAGCAAAGCCTGGGGTGCAGTTTGCTCATGAGCTTTATTGTTCTCATTAAAAAGACATCAGCTTTCCATTTCTTTCGTTAATGGGTCAGGTGTTCCCTGGGCAACTTCAGCGAGTCTTTCCAGGGACAGGGGAGAGCTGGTCACTGCAGTGTGTGTCTCTAACAGTCTGTTTCCCCTGCTGGTAGGAAGCCCTTGTTAGCACTGAGCCTGTGCCAATTAGGCAGCGGGGGTCTGCCAGCCTCTCAGCTAATGACAAGGCTGCTGCTGGCCTGTCTCTTATTAGACCTGCCCCTGCCCCCCTGAACAGGAATAACTCCGGCCAAATGAAGGCTCGGTCGTCTAACTGGACAAAATGTAACAGTTCATTTATTCTCCCCAAACATTTCTCCCAGTCAAGAAATAAAGCCTTTGAAAGGCCAGCCAAGGTGCTTAGCGGTTGATAGGAATGCCATTTAGGTCAAGAAAGGTTCCACTGCTTTGCGTTTGATTTATCGCCTCTCTCATATAGGTGGATAACAGGGTCGTACCATATGTGCGTGAGACGGGATCCAGCACTTCTTGCAATTCTGGAATTTCAGGCTCCGTCGACCCACACGTCCATAACTTTTGCCCCGTGCATTTCCGAACATCCGGTGTAGGGCAATTACTTTAAGTGTGCGCTGATGGGCTGTTACGTAAGTCACGTAATCGTAACTTAATCGTAACGTAATCGTAACTTGTAACTTGTTTTCGGCCTCATTGTCTTCAGCTCACAGCTCATGACCTCTGATTGCTGTGAGAGTTCACTGTGATACAACACGGCTGAACAAGTCCAAGTAGCACAGGCGAAAAGAGCGCGGTAACTTTTAATAAGAAGTCGAGTCCTCTTGATCAAACTTCTTGTCACTCTGCCAATCAATATGGCAAAGCGAGTGTGGCTGGCATTGTGTGGAGGGATGTGGGACAGTGGTGAAGGAGCCCGTAGAGTTCACGTCAGCTGTGCGATTGCATTTCAGTGGCTGGAGCTCATTGCAAAGAAAACTTCGATTACAGGAGCCCAGAGGTTTTATTGTCACCTTTCACTGCTGGAGAAAATCTGTTGAAAGGCTGCTGTGTCTCCAACATCCACTAATACATACAGATGAGCATGCCTTTACAAATGTAAAGGTTTGCAGCCATGAAGGAAATATATTATAGCAAATATCTTATCCCACGTTCCCTGAATAACCAAAAGCTCCCTGCATCCTATAATCAATACCAAATGTGAAGTGAGTGAAGATGTATTTAGCTTTGCAGCTCTGCCTCTGATTTCTCAAAATAATGAAACAGATGTTGCTAGTGTTGTAATCATAAAAAAAGGTTATGAATAAAAAACTTTCATCATTGTTTCACTCAGCTGCATTAGTCAGTACAAAATATTTTACAGAATGAAAACTCAGTGTCTCATATGCTCCAGACTACTACTTGCTAGCTGTAGCGTTAGCATTAGCATTAGCTGCACTTCATTTTCTTTCCATATGGCTTCATTTTGATGGTCAAACTTCTAGAAAACTAAACGAATTAGATGTGTTGAAATCTTAACTGCAGCTAAATATCTATAGCGCACTGCGTTTGCATCATCTTTTTCAGAAACAGTGGAAAATGTTCACACTGGTGATCACACCACTATGTTTGGTGCAGCAATGTCGTAGCATCCTGCTCTTAACAACAGTAGCTAGGAATGAGTAAATGGCTCTATTATGACTCTCATTATTGCACGTACATCAGTATTTTTTTTTTACCACAGATAATTATCTTGCATCCCTAGTTAAATCTCATTATAAGATATATCATTTATTTATCAAAGCTTATTTTCCTCGAAAAAATAATTAGTCTGTGCTTTCTGTTCTCTCTGAGTCACCTGACTGTCGATACAAGCATCGCTGTTACTCTACGGTAGGCGCTGTCCTTCCAGGAAATGTTTACTTAGTCAATGAGAACCTCTTCCTGTGTTTACAGCTTTCATTAGCTTCCCAAAGGGGCTTTTACCCCTTGTCCATCCCTTCTTTGGATTCGCTCCCAAAATCAAATATGGACACAATGGACATGATCCTGAAAAATGCACAAGCGGGTGGCTCAATAATTTTCAATTTAATCCTGCTGGAGGCTCACAAAGCACACAACATACACACACACTCACATACACACATAGACACAACGACAGACACAGAGCCTCTTATGACATTTAGATGCAGACCGTGTCATGTTGACTTCAGGATATGCGTTTTCTGTGCAGCAGCTTCAGGAATTTTCCAATAAATGTGATCAAATCCATAATGAATGAAAGCGTCGTATTCTCAGTTACTTTCACTCTTTAGCTGTCAAATTCCTTCTGCATGAAGTGAAGCTCAGGGTCATTGATCTGTGTTTTATTGTTGTTTCTTTCTCATATCGTAAATGGATATAAATAGCCTCCTTCCTCTCAGTGTAATATCCATTTAGCAGACTGTTTTGCATTTCGATTTCATGAAGTAATGTGCTGCCATACGGCCAGTTTCCACCATTCCAGTGATGTAATGTTTAAAACCGTTAAGTCAAATATATGACTATTTGTATTTGTGAAAGGTCATTTTATGGGCTCTAATGTATGTGTCATGTCTTGCGTGGTCGTCCCCTCCCCTGTGCAGAGTCCGACATGGTTCTTACGCGTTCCCGCTGTTGTTTCTCAGCAGGCCTGCCTGTCTGTCTGTGCGTTGGCCGCAGAACTGTTTTTACAAGTGCAGAAGTCACTGCTCCATTGCTCTGCAGCCCAACCATATAACCAGGCTCTTTTCCTATTCTTGGGAAGTGGAGCGAAGGGAACGCCTCGTGCTCCCATTGCTACCTATTAAGACTCTCCTATTAGTCCGGTAGCAGAGACCGAGACGTGCGGGACTCTTTGCTGACCCTCTGGCTTTTCTCCTTCAACCGCTCTGTCTGTTGTCTTTTTCTCCTTCAGTATCTCTGCTACATTATTATCCCTCATCTTTACTTTTTGTCCAGACTCCACCAAGCCTCGCACCGCCACCTCTTTCACCCCCGCCCTTGTACAAATATACATCAGTGGCTTGGGCTTCGGCAAACGCTGGCTGCCTTGCCACTGAATTCTCCATACCTCATTTGAGACGGGCATCCCTTTTGCTCGTGGGTTTGTTGAAGGCCATCTCTAAGCCGGCCAGCCCGGCATGCTGCTGCGGACTCCCTGAGTGCCAGTGGGGTTTTTCCACTAACACTTGGCTGTCATGGCTTTAACCAGAGGGCCAGACTCGGCTCTGCGTAGACAGATGCCTTCTTCAGCTGCCTCTCCCTTTGATTTAGTAAAGAATGCAGCTCTGTAATAACATACTGTATCTCATATCTTTTATATCTCTTTATTAAAGAAAGCTTTGCTGTGCTCTGGCGTGATTCTGTGTTGTCTGCGCGCTGTTGGGAGGATGCCTGGCTCCGCTGGGACGCTGCCCGATGAGGTGACCTTGATAGAATGAGTGGAGGAGCGAAGGAGAGAGTGGCACGTCCCCAGCAGGTGCTGCACAACTGTCTGTGACACAGATGGGCAGACGCACACAAATGCGCGTGCGTCGTGCATACATTATGCAAATACATCTGTGTGTCAATGCCTTCACATACATTAATGCACACCCTTACACATAGCCACACACACACACACACACAAAAAAATGTGTATAGCAGCAGTTTATTGGACAGACTCTGAAGAGCTTTTCTTGAGCATATCTAATGTATTCCTGTCTATTTTAACATAATTACTCTCTTAAAGGACGTCTCCTCTGTACAGTTCAGCTCACACTGATTAGAAAGCAATGCACAAATGTTAGCTGCCTCGTCTCGGCCTCAGGAGCACGATTCACTAATAAATGCCATTTATTAGGCACTCGTGCATCGACATGTATCCAGAAAGCTCCTTGGTCGGTTTTGCTCTCAGTGGTTTCACTCTGAAAATGGGGATGAAATGAGCAACCCCAACAAGGCCTTGGGGAGCTGGAGAAAATCGAACCAAACAGTAGCAACTTGGATTGGACTCTCACCGCTCCCTGTGAACAGAGTTGGATGGGAAGAGTTACTCCCTTGACCCGGCTGGACGCCCTGTTGCTCCATCTGACCATCTGTGTCGCGGCTCAGCCCAACCCAACCCGATCCCGGCTCAGCTCCTTCCCTCATTCTCCTTTTCATGCGCTGACATTTTTATCCTCCTATTAAAACTTTTAAGGGCCCATTATCTAAGAGGAAGGAATGCTGCTTTAATAGTGTGGTGGCTCCATGCTTAGGCCCCTTCTTTTCAGATTGTAACCAACCAGCACTGGCTAGCTGCTTAATGTTCTCCAGCCAGCGTCGAGGGCAGCGTCTCCCCTCGCAGACGTATGACAGCGGCTCAGCATGGACCGTGAGCCCTCTTTTCACTGCCCCCAAGCACTCAGAGCAGACCATAAACCCTTGGCATGCCTTCCACTACTTCAGCCCCATTGTTTCGGCCTCTCCACGACATGGTTCTCAGGTTTAAGAGAGCTTGCAGCATTGCGGTGGAGAACTTGTGGCCTCCTTGGATCTTTTGTCTGAGGATCACAGGAGTCGGCATCTTAGCTGAAGCACCCGTGTTAACTTTTCTTCTCTTGCAAAGTTCCTGATGTTTTACATTTGTCTGGATCGGCAGGTTTTAGTTAGGGAGGACAGTGATGAAGCACCTGAAGCTCCTGTGCATAAAACTCAAACATAATCTGTTTTTATCTCTGTGATAAAGTTCTGTTTATTTGGGGAAAATCAATCTTTTGCAACTGTTTAGGGCTGTGTAGTCGGAGCTGGTGTGGTCTGTGAGTCTTGTTGATTCGTTGCTCAGGAGCTGTAGGGTTTAAATTGCCAGCCACTGGCTTAGATAGCGATGTGAGGTCCGATCAATCTCTCCACACAGCTATCCATTTCAACTCACTTGCCCACAGGAGTTGCGATCATCAGTAAATCCTTATGTACCTTTGCTTTGTTGTTGTTGTCGTTCCGACCTGCAACCCGGACTTAATGCCATGTCCTGCAGGGCCCGTCGCTGATCTCGTACATTAAGTTGAAGTTCTGCTAACTGCTAAATGACGGATACGCAAATTGATTCAGCTTCAAGAGATTAAAAGAGTTTACTGCAGTCACTTCACCCCCCCCCCCCCCCCTCCTCCTCCAAGGATCGTGCAGTTGTTTCTTCACATAAGATGAGGAGAAGTAAGCTGTAGCTATTCAGACTGCCAAAGAAGATCTTGCAGTGCAAACACGTCGGGAATTACTGGAAGAAGTGGATCTGAGTCATGGCGTTTTCTGAAAGGGCCTGATTGTCAGTCGGTTCCTTGACTGAACTCAGCCAGACAATAGTGACGTCACCTGCCTCTGAGCACCAGTCGAGACTTCAGCGAAATATGTAGAGCTGAATCCAGGTTTTCACAAGCGTTAATCGCTGTGAAAGCCTAATTTCTGCCCACATCTGCATCACATTATGAACACATTATTCTTGATGATCAATATGACTCTAATGAACGTCTAATGAAAGCAACAAACAGACATGTTTACTTTGAGCTAAAATATGAACAAAGATTGGACAGGAAAACCGGCTCCAAATTCTCCACTTAAATCCACCTATCTGCATCGTTAGCTTTCATTTACATGCTTTGACGTTCCTTTGCATGGATTTAAGTCTTAGGACCAAACTCAATTGGCTTGTTCTAGATTAATAGTCTCCATTCAGACCCGAGAGTGGTATTGATCTCTATGTGTAACTCTCAGAAGCAAAGAGACTTAACCTTTTTTTCTTAAATGCCAAACGATTCTTCTAAAGAAACCATGACTTAAAGGACAGCACAGGCCGGGGATTTAGCAGCGTTGGGCTCAGGGGTCACGACCTGTTCTAGGAGGACAAAGCGGGTGCTGCTTTGCAGAGCGAAGGCTCCCACTTGTTTTCCTGGCTAATTGCAGCGTTCTCTCTCCCCACCACAAGTGCCGTAGTTTTGATGCCGTCTGTCTATGTGAATGCCTGTGTCCAGTTCCTCGCCTGCTGTTTACAAAGATTCCCAATTCCAGGACTTAGGACCCTATTTCCTGTCCACTTCCCTGCCTATAACGCCGCCTGTGATCGTTTTATGGCTCCTTCATATAGAGTTATGTTTTATGGGTCAGCAGATTGTTTTAGTGGGTCACAGCACAAACGATCTGGCTTTTCTTCGCCCACCTCCTCTCCTTCACTTTCCCATCCACCTCTGTAGGAAAGGATGTTTTTTTTTCTCCGTGCTTCCCATCGTTTTGTAATGATAAAAACTGACTGGAGGCCCTCGGCAGCCAGTTAGGAGCTAGACGATCGCTGGGCCCGGGCCTGCAGAAAAGGGCCATTGTGTCAACACTTTGGCTTTTATTGGTCCTGCGAGAGATGAGGGCCCAGGTTCTGGCCTCTGCCCGACATGTTATTGATGGATGGGTCTGTAGCATTTGGGTGGAGGGGCTACATAAAAAATAAAGCAGGAGTGAAGTGAGCGTTGGGATGCATAATACAACCTTAGTAAGTAATCTTTAGACCATTGGGATTACTTAGTTGGAAATTCAATCCCCTGTTAAGTATATAGATGTCTGTTCCTTGCTGTGGCCCCAGATAGACACAAATCCAAAGGAAAGGGGACCACTGAAATTCCACATCCTGCTTAAATATCCACATGATTCGCTGTGAAATTTGCAGCGCTCCACAGCAGCCGCTCTGTTGATGCTCATTCATGGTCACTTCACTCACTCCCGCCATGCCTTTTTTCTTTCTGCCGACGAAGCCGAAGCGCCGGCCCCAGTGTTTGTTCAGGGCCGAGTCGTCGGGAAGGCTGTCGCTGCAGTTAGCTCGCGCTGTCTGCAGGAACGACGAGGGCTCGGGCAGCGGAGTCTGAGAGGATTGCATGACCTTGTGACACTTGTTGACAGACTTATAGAGATGGAAAGTATTTAAGAGGTCAGAATTGTCTGTCCCACTCGCACCGTCAGCTACTTGAAGTCGAGAAACACTCAAAATAGATTTCAGCCGCGAGAGGAAATACAGAAAGGCCAGGTTGAGTTCTTGGCAAGACACGTGGAAAACAAGAGGGCACAGTTAAAGGAGGCTATGGTGGCAGGAGTTTAAGTACATGAATAAGTAATTAAGGGTAGAATTATGTAAAAACCGCGTGTCTGTCAGGCTGAGATCGTTTTTTCCTCGTAGCCCTCGAGGCAGGAAAATAGAAACTGTATGACAGCACACGGTTGTCAAGACTGACACACTGCATTTGGACTTCAGTGGAAGAGAGCGCAAGGTTATAAGAGCTTTACTATGTGTTGACACTTCCACACACATATGCAAATGCTTAAATTTATAGCAAAAGAAAAAAAAAGGAAAAAAGTTGGCTAATTAAGAAAGTTAGACCTCCAAACACCCTTCCGTGCGACAGCGGATTTAATGAGACATTAATGGAGATGTCTTCTCGCTCACTGCCTCCCCGCTTGGCAGAAGAGAGGGAAACGGAGGGAGATCTGTTTGGATTTTAATGAGCCAGAGTGCTGGGGTTTGTCACCGCATCTGTGGCGGTGGCGGGGTTTCACGGAGAATAAGTCAGATATCGGTCTCCTGCAGCAAACAGCACCGGTGTTGCTGCACACACGTGCAGGGCAAAGCGTCCGACGGCGTTATTAATTAATGACGTGAGGGGCTCGCGGTTTGAGGGAGCGAAGGCTCTTCATCAAGCATTTAGAGATCACACAGAAATTATGCATCGTCGTGTGCCGTGTTTGGGAAAGCTTTCAATTATTTGTGTCAATAAGATTTCGTTCATTTCGGAGGTTTCTCACGTTCCTGCAGAGTTTCGTTTCGCTGTGATGACTCATGAAAACGTGCACTCATCCCAGCGCAGCCCCATGTTAATCACAGCCTCAGCATGGACAATTTAACTAAGGAGTTAATTTTTTTTTTTTTTTCAGCGTGTTCCTCCTTACTCGTCTTTATGGGGGATTACCTCAATTAAAATTACAGGTCTTCAGGATCAGCCCCTGCTGGGAGTTTTATCCTTTCTGTTGGCAGCCTCCTTTTTATAGCCCGAGCAGACGGAGCATGTTCCAACAAGTGCTCGAGTCTTTGTGAAAGGGTGCTGGGCATGTCAGTCACCAGCAGCAGGCATAATGTGACTTCAGGTCAGAATGCATGTCGGGGCGGTAAAGCATTTTTTACTCCTCTCGCCATCTCTGAGAGTTATATATATATATATATATATGTACAATATAAAACCGAATACGTTATTTGCTTAGGAATCTCATGTCGCATGGATATCGACCAATTTGTAATAACAATTTTCTGTGTGTCAGTCTAGTATGTCTCCAAGTGGAAACGCTATGCACAGAGGTCATGTAATATTAGGCCGTTGTGGATCTGCGTCTATATGATATGGTGTTTTTCCTTTTCTTTTTTTGGCACGTTTTTCTAAAATGCTTCTGTACCCTTTCTCTGGGCTGGTTTCCTGGTCCTAGGATACATGGGCAACCACAGATGAATTTTTGACCACTTTTTTTTTTTTTTTTTTTACAGATTCTGGAGGCTCATTGCTCCTGTCATTCAGGAAGCAGTCGTTATGCACAGACTTGACATCATGTCCAGGGGATAATGTAACTTAATGTGAAAATTTGAGTAACATTTCAGTCTCTGCTGCCTGATTCATGCGAAAGCGACTCATGAGACACAGATGTGGGGAGGGGTAATTTGCAGATCACATGAGGTCCCCTGGTAATACTAGTCCTGTGCAAATAGGGTCAAACTCTTTGTTTACCAAAGTGCCTCTTACTCTAGAAACCATGTGAAATCTGTGTTAAAAAGTCATCTTTTTTTCTCACCGTTCCTTTCGCAGTGCAATCGGAAGGCGCTAAGGAGGGACCCACCTGCATGGACAAGAATCACGGCTGCGCCCACATCTGCAGGGAGACGCAGAAGGGTGGCATCTCCTGCGAGTGTCGACCTGGATTCCAGCTCACCCGTAACATGAAGGACTGCAAATGTAAGTCATGTCGACCACAAGCACTCTTCCCCCCTCTCTGGGAAAGACGCAAACACGTGAGGAAACTCGGCAGCGGGAGGATTTATAGGCTCCTTATGAAAAGGTGCCCCGGGTTGGAAACCTGCCGATGATGGATAATTGCGCTCATTCCACAAATGCCTTCCAATAGATTTGAAGTGGACTACTGACATTTGTGTTGCATTACCAAGCCATGACTAATCTTCGGAGTTGTCCTCATAAAGAAAAATATGTTTATCAAATAAGGAGTGATCATTTACACAACCAGGGCAAGTGTGGAGGTTACTCGAAGGGGACGGCTCTGATGGACAGCGCACACTTCCTGTTGCTGTGCAACGGAGATCATCCTGTCAGAGCTGGGGCCAGGGCTGATGGGGGATTTGTCTGTGTTTGGATAAGGATTGGAGAAGTGTTATTCTATAGTTTTTCTGTGACAGCCCAGGAAAAGGGCAAAAGGCGCTGGGATGGTAGGGTGCAGACAGGATGGCGGTGGAAGCCCCGGCTCGCTTGTGCTCTTTTTCACTCTGTCATCACAGGTGTGTTAAAAGTGCCAAGGTTAATGCTCCCTTGCACTTTAAGACACGCATGAACACACGTACTTATACCAGAAATCGCCCTCTTCCCCCTTGTTTGTGTGTAACTGACCTCAGTTTTACTGTTTATCCGCAAAAGATTTTAGCCGTTCTGCTTGAATGAATGAAATGCATTAAAAGGAAGACTTAAGATGCATGAGACTTAAGATGGGTAGTACCATGTAAAACCCAAGTATCACAATTAAAAATGTGTTATTTTGATTACCAGATTAGTAGATTTTGAAAAATCTCAAAAAACTCAAATGTCGATATATTCAGCCATCACTGGCCATAGTGTGATGGTCACATGACCAGATGCTGTATGGAGTGAGATTTAATGTTTTCTTAATCCAATTAAATTATCTATGTTACTATATTTCGGGCATCCATCTTCATCAGAGAGGGAACTTTATGAAAATGAAGGGCCGTCACAGGAATATACTTATGGCTCTTGTGCAAAACACCCTTCAGTGGAAAAACCAAGAAGTAGTAATTGTACTTTATAGAAATTGTAGAAATATCACTTTCATCCCTCAAGTTGCTTCTAGGTTATTGCTCTCATCCGGGATGACATCCAGTGAGTGAGAAAGGTCAGTGTATCACTCAAGGCTGTTTTAAAAATGTGCCTGTCCCCCTCCACTCAAAATGCAAGTCTTTAGTCACAAGGATGAAAACATTTAGCTCTCGGGGAGTAATGAATAAATAAAGCCACGATAGCGGTTAATGTGATTCAGTCATTTCGAGCCGCTCCGTAAATAGGAAGCTGCAGGTACAGCGTGTGTCTTTGAAGGAGCGGTGAGTGTGGTTTGCATTGATTATGCAGCATATGGCCCAGAGGGGGAGAGCGTGTGATACCCAGTGGGCGTCCTGAGCCGGAGCCCTGAGAGGCGTGTGGAGCTACTCTCTCGTTCTCACATTTCTTGTCACCCCCCCCCCGCGTCTGTACAAGTCACCCTTCAAATAAACGGTGTAAAATGGCCCCAGAAAGTTTATGCTGACTCTGTGCTCTTTAATAGTGACCTGTAACTACGGTAACGGCGGCTGCCAGCACATCTGCGAGGAGACGGACCACGGGCCCAAGTGTTCGTGCCACATGAAGTTCGTCCTGCACAGCGATGGAAAGACATGTGTAGGTGAGTCATCCTCACCCCGATACCACTACCAAGGGCAAAAAATAATGGCTTTCCAATGAGAAAATTGCAAAACCTTTAGTGATTAACTCAGCATCCAATTTCCAATGGCAAATTTAATTAACGCTGGCAAAATGAGTTTGGCGGTGATAAAGTGCGAGTTGAAATACGGACCCTGTTACTGTAGCTCGACACCTGAGCCCTTTTTTTGTGATCTGTGACATACAAGGACAAAAGTTTGCCACCCACTTCCTCTTCTCCTGCTGCTGCTCCTGCTCCCCCCAGTAACCTGCCAGTCCCTGCATCGGCTTCAGCTTCTCTCCCTCTTACTCCTCTGTTTCCTTCTCCTCTTCCTCTTCGCCTCTTCCTCTTCACCGGACACTGTGCAACAGCTCCTCCCTTCTTCCTCCCTGTCTCTCGGCCATGCGGTCGGACGCACAACCTCTATTAGCCCTCGGGTCAATTCTCCCGCTGCCTCCCGCTGGGGATTAACCGAAACACCTGACTTAACCTTCCACTGACATTTATCAGTGTTTGCCTCACTTGACCAGAGTCGAGTAGAAATCATTGGGCTGCATATCGAACCGCTCTGAAGGGCAGTTTCCCATCAGGTGCATCAGAGTGCAGGCGCTTGTTGTGTTTAGCCATGCAGAATTGCACATACATTTACTACCATCGAGCACTAAAATCAAAACAATAAAATTGGTCAGGTGTAAATCCAAGGCTGACCATTATTGCAAGCAGGCCTTTATTTTATCCACCTATTTAACCATTAATGTCCTCTGTATACAGTGCGAGCCCATTCAAATAAATTTAGTGTGCACTTTGCAGCAACCTTGGTTTTGTAATGGGAGCTTCAATGAGCTGAAGAGGACATATTCTCATTGTCAGGAAGGCAAACACGGCGAGGGAGCGTAAACCTCTGTCTGCAGGGCAGACTGCGTGGTGAGGTGGTTGCTCGGTTTCCGTGGCTGTTAAGTTTGAAAGCTCGGTTTGGGTAGCGGCTGATTAGCTCACAGTGTTTCTAGATCCCCCCCCCCCCCTTTATTACCGCGGCCCTGACGAGAGCCAGACCTATGTCAAGGTCTGGTCAGCCAGCCTGTCATTATTGCCGTGCCCTGCTCGGCCAGGGGGGGATGCCACAAAGTTGACCGCAACCAAATTATACGTCTTAGACTGTCTTGCTCCCAGGGCAAGAGCAAATGCACGTCTGCTGTGCCAGATTAAGGAAGCAGTCAGACAGTTAAGATCTTTGATTTCCCTTCGCAGAGTCTGGGGTTACAGAGGTGGAGGGGCGGCTGCTCTGCGGTCGTCAGGGGGCCGCGCCATCTCCCAGACACTCCATTAGTTAATAAAACCTCAATAAAACAAACAACCTGCCAAATGAACCACTGACGGGGGAGAGTGAGTGGCAAGAACACTGGAAGACCTTCACTAAAGGCACCACTACCGTGCACTGTGACTGCTGGGTTTGCACCAGAAGGAAATATTAAAACATAATAAGTAATGAAACCCCTTCTGTTTTTTTGTGTGTGTTCAACACTTAAATATCTGCACACTTGGAAAAGTGCACGCTTACTTTTCAGTCCTTTCGACAAATAGTGACTACATACTGTTTTTCTTACTGAAAACAGGACTTGTAGAACGTTTGCATCTTTTCTTTTTCTCAAGGCTTAAAACAAAGTGAGTTTTGCTCAGAAGCGATTTATTAAGTTTAAAATAGTCTCTCCAGTGTTGTTTTTTTACGCACTCATCTCATGATATGTTGACATGACATGATAATTACTTTTTTGTCACCGCTCACCACTCAGAAATAGTTACTGATCTGTGTAGGAGGTATCCATAGAAACCACTCAAAGTAAAAAGAAAAAGATTGAAAAAAAACCTCTCCTTTTTAACCCCGCTGTCGATTGGTCGATCGGTCTCTATCGTCCCTAAAAGAAACGTGGCACATGATTACAAAGCAGCCTCCGCCTCGTCAGTGGCTTCGTCTTCCATCTTGCGGGCTCTTTCCGTATGCGGTGGCTTGTCTGTTCAATCCATCTTGCGGGGGTCTTTCATATGCACTCTGCCACATTTTCATTCATTTTGTGGCGTCTCTCCTCACCCAGGTGCGGTCATGCATTTTGTAATAACACGCCACATGCTGCTCTGTTTGGAAGTGCGGGTCCTTTGTCTTTCCTATCTCACCTCTGTTGACACCTCGCACGCTATAGGTGGAAATTTTAGTGTCAGCGAGGCTGTAATGGATGGCACACATGGACTGCTCTCTCTCTCTCTCTGTCTGCCTCTCTATTCCATCATATACACACATACACACATGCACACACACACACGCATGCATGCACAGGTAGAGATATTTGTTCAATCGGCCGCTCAAGTTTGAAGCCAGATTATTGGCTGAAACAGTCCTAACAAAATCAGGTTTATTTGTGCATAAAATGTGTGTGTGTGTGTGTGTGTGTGTGTGTGTGTGTGTGTGTGTGTGTGTGTGTGTGTGTATCAAGGAAGTACAGATATCAGAAGGGAGCAGCCGTCATGTGGAAGCGTTCACGCTGTTAGCACAGCAAATCATAAACATTCACAAATAGCAGGCAGATGCAGACATGCTCAGGAGTTCAATCATCTGAAGAGTTGGCCACACTATGCCAGAGACACACACACACACACACACACACACACACACACACACACACACACATATACACAGAAAAAGGAGCAAGAGATGTTTTTTATAATACAAACAGAAAGCTACACAAACAACCACACAAACATACAGTACGTTACCCCGCATGCATTGCATCAAATGCATGTAAACATGTGCAGTCTACATGCAGATGCCCATAACGTAAACACTCTGCGCTCTCATTTCGGGTGGTCTGTGCCTTCATGCCGGTGTATTCAGATGTGTCTCACTGTCCTCTCTCTTCTAACTGCTGAGAAGGAAACCGCTGTTTTCCGGATGCTGCATGTTGGGACGGGGACACGTTGGCCGAGCTGCGGCCGACCTGTGTAAACTGTGCATGCTTTGTGGTGCTGACTTGTCGCCATCAGAGTTGAGAATCTGCTTCCTTATCTGGCGCCACTTAAGAGCCGCGGGCCCCCCGCGGATATCCGAATTACCCGCGCTTTAATTACAGAGACTGGAGGTGATTTTATTTTATTTATTTATTACTCTGAAATAACGCTCTTTAAAACCCAACCGAAATGGTTCAGGGAGAAACGCTGTAATTCGCACTGCAATTTTAGAAGGACTATGAAAGGCCTTTTACTTTTTTCTTTTTTCTTTTTTTCCCCATTTTGTCGATGTGCTTAAAGGCCCAATCCTTCACACAAGATGTATCATTGTTGAGTGTATGTGGTCTGCATACTAAATCTGTGCCATTTAGGCCAGTGTAAAGCTAAATATACACTCGGTGGCCTGCAGATATGGAATTCATTTCACTTTTGGCTGATAGAGTTTATTGGTTCAGAAGCCAATCAAGTGACGGAAAAGAGCAATAAATTACCGGAAAAACAAAAATAGACTGATGTTTTCTGAAAATATTTTTTAGTGGCAGCACATAAATCGTGCAGCTGTGCCACAGACAGTGCTTGGAGACTTGACATAATTGCCTAACAACATTAATTCTGAAATTATCTGACCATAAAAGACACCATAAAGCGCAGACATGAATCTGGCCGTCCCTGTTTTCCAGCCTGCAGCACTAACCACTCGCTCTGTCTGTCAAGGCTCGCAGCGCTCATACTAACTAGCCGAAGCCTCATCTGACACACGAACACGCAACAAAACTGCACTTTGTCTGCGTCGTGTGGAAGTGTGCGTTTGCATGACTGCATGTTGCCAGGTTCCACTTTTGCCTTGAGATGTCACCGGTTTTCTTTCCAGACAAAGACCTGTCATCATCTGTTTGTTGTCTAGGGTTCGGAAAAATGATCCACTTGCTGTGTTGCTCCGTTGTCTTCCAGCGAGGGGCCGTCTTTTCTTCAGCAGCTTCATAATGTCATGTCATTATCGCCTTCCGCAGGCATCAGTGGACATTATCAATTTGTTCAATCCAGGAGAGATAAATCCCTCTTATCCATGCTATCCACCTTATTGCAAACTCTGTGAATAATGGGTTACATCTCACTGAGCAGGAGTCTGCGAGAGTAATCCTCTGGCTGCGAGCCTCTTTTAGGTTTTTGGGGAAATAAATGATGTGGGATCACAACCGGTAAAGCCAGTCATAAATTAGTTAATGTGATAATACCCGCTCCTATTCGCTGTGGAGGGATGTGAGGACATGGTGAATGAGTGGCCTCCGTTTTGCTGCAACATATTATGTCTGCTCAACTCCGGCTGAAATGATCCAGAGTTCTGGGACAAGTGCTGTTTTGCAGCTGCAACCAGCAGAGTGAAGAAAAAAAAAAGGAGAGAAAACAAAGTGTGGAGCTAAAATGGAAAATGATAGAGGATTGTTCCTGTCAATACTAATACAGTTTCCATCACTGAATCCAGAAGAAATGCTTTGTCTGCTACAATTATACCTAGTCTGTCTGCCTTTATTTTCACCAAGTTGTGTTCCACCTCATTTAATTAAACGCTCCGAACTTTATCACTACGTCAGTGCCGATAAACCTCAGAGCCTTTCAGAGCGCCCATTGATTCACCGCCGGCAGCAGGCGAATCAATAAAGATGGCTAAATATGCTCCTGTACACTATCAAAGGCCACTTCTTCAGCGTCCTGCCGTACCAGGACGCAGAGGTGAGATCGCGTCATCCCATTTAAGGCGAGATGAAAGCTGTTCCCACGCCATCTATTTACTGTAAAACCTCGAAGAGGGAGACACCTGGAAGTCCATAATTCACAGGAATAAGGTGGATATACCACAGGAGAGAAGCTTCGTTTTTCCTTTTTTTTTTTTTTTCAATCACATGCTCATGACTTACATAACACGCAAATGCCGCGTGGTTCAAGTGTCCAGAGAACTAAAGTGGTGTTTTCACAATGTGTGCGTGTGTGTGGGTGTGCGCGTGCATGCAGGGGAGAGGAGTGTCCCGTCCCCGGCAGTCCCACAGCTGTTCCCTAATGGTAAATATGTGTTCCTCTGACTCCTCTCTCTGGGGGTCTGTGGGTGTGGGCAGTAGAGGAAGCTAACCCAGCAGACACTGATCAGGCCCTTTTCCCTTTCCACACAGTTTGGGAGGGGAGGGGAGGGGGGGGGGGGGGTACATCATCCTTCTGACCCTTGACCTTTTCCAACACCCAACCCCTTATCCCCTCGCCTCGCTTCCAACCCCACCACCTTCGTCTTCCTTCTGTGAATGCCCTCTCAATAACAACCGCTGCCCGTGTCAAACCGCACCTTTTCAAAACACAGCTGCAGCCTCCGCCCCCCCCATCCCCCACCCCCACCCCCCACCCCCACCCTCCCGCTCTCTGTCCAGCGGCATGAGCGTTACCTACAGACAGACGTGAACGTTTCTCATCCTGTCCGACCGTTTTCAAAGTGCTGGAACGAGTAGGCGTCGTTCTGCACCACAGTTCGCTTGTTTGTTAAATGCTTTCCTTTATTTGTTTGCTTTCGGGCTTACGTTAGTGTTAAGTAGGATTTTCAAGATTTGAGATTTTTATTTGTTATCTGAGCACAAACAGGCAGACAGACAGCCTGGGCATATAGGGATTCATGTGCATTGTTCCAAGAGCAGCAAAATAGATAAACAAAGAGTGTAAAGCAAAGAAATGTAACTTTGTACACCACAGGATAAAAAAAGACATAAACAGTGTATAAAGCTGAAGTAAATATACAGAAAGCTGTCGGCCTGAATAACAATACAAAATATATGAGGCCTGTAAAACTCGAATGTTCTGATGAAACCTCTAGGTCAAGGTTTTGCACTTTTGAAAGTGGAAGTTGCTTTTAATGTGGAAGTTTTGTTTTTACAACCTCAGTTCCACCAAAACTGTTTGGATGCTTTTTGCACAACACGAGCCCAGGAAAATCAAACAAAATGTGATCGTATTGGCTTAACGCTGTTAACTTTGGGTTTTATACCTACTAAGCAAAAGCAAGGAATACATCACTCGACACACTCTCACACTCACATGTTCGGATATATTGACCTAAACATGCACATTTTTGGAGTGTGGAAGGAAACCAGAGTGCCACTTCTCCACCATGTAGACTTTTTATACACATATTCACAATCTAATTTTAATGCCAGAATCAGGATTCAGAAGCATATCTTAAGTAAAGTTGCTTCAGAAACACAATTTTCAACAGGTAACAGGTTCATCGTGAGGATAGTGATCGGCTCAGCCATTCTCCGGCAAGGATGGAGCGAGGGTCAGCACTTTGTCAAACACACGACTGCAGAACAGATATTACTAGATGGCATCTGGAATACAGCTGTTTTCAGTAAACACAGTTCGTTTGCGGACGATCACATTCTGTTTTTATTTATACGGCATCCAACTTTTGGGGAATTGAGGTTTTACAATTTTCCACTTGTACGCTAAGTATCCGAATGCTTCTCCCACCGCGGCAGTCTGAAAAAGGCTGCATTAGCACAAGTGTAAGAAGCCGCTGTCAGAAGTCCAACGCGGCATCAGTTTTACTGTAATGGCTTTTAAGAGGCAGACCAAAGTCTTTGGTTTTTATCAGTGTTTTGATACGACTGAAAGGAGGGAAATTAAGCTTGCAGTGTTTCAAACACACGGCCATGGTGTTCCTAAACTCAGTCATCACGGCCTATTAGCTTTAGTGAGTGAATAATGGCTCCGTGATTCACAGCCGCTTGAGACAGAAAGTTGAAACACACCATTCCTCTAAACTTGGACATGAAACCGTGTGCCCTGAAAAGGTGAAAATAATCAATTGTAATGAATATACCCCGTGTTATGTCATTCCAGTGCAGTTTAATCCTTTATTTTCTGGCCAAAAGCAATTTGTTTCACCACATTTGGAGTAAAATGACCACTGGCGCACTTTTAAAAGAAACGGGAGAGATAAAAGTATCGAAACTTTTTTTCGCATCTCGATAATATCACTAATGCCATCGAGCTCAATTTTATGGATGAACTGATTTTTAATAGGCAAATAAGCAAAGGCAAAAAGGCGAAGATGCCAGGAAAAATAAACTCATAAATCTGTGGGATGTATCACACCTTGATACATCAAAGAGATTTATGATTTAATTATGCCGAGCAGGAGACCAAGGGAGGAGGCTTGTTCTCCGAGAAGCATCTCCCAGCTAAAAGTGAAACAATAATGCTTTAAGTTAATAGTTGTTAATACTGTATGTACACAGTGTTTCCCCACACGCGACAAGAAAACACCCTGACCTATTTTACGGATTTTATGTCCTACTTTTTTTCCCAGCGTAGAAATATTAGAAGCAAGAGACATAGTTTGTATCCTCTTTTATCAGTCCCCCGCCAAAATAAAAGAAGAATCAATAATACTGTAGCACACAGAAACCAGCTATCCACATTACTTATACAGTCGAACCACCAGAGAAAAGAGAAAAAAAAAACATGTTCACAGATTTCATTTTCACATCGCACACTTTAAGTTATTGAGAGAGCATTCGAACCAGAGCTGGAGTGGGATTTTTTTTGTCTGATAACAACTGTACCTTCTGAATAACTTTACCTGAGCTGCATGTTTGCTGTTTGGTCAAGAAAGCGCTGAATTTGTATTTTTATTTTTTATTTGAAAAAGAGAAAAAGATCTTTTCCACCAGACGCTATTTATTCCCGATGATCAACACTGGTTGGGGGGAAACTCTGCGGATCCTGTCCACTCACCCGTTGACGTATTTTGTTTGCGGTCGCCATAACGGGCTGATGACAAGTCGCATCGAGGTTGCTTGTCAACAGTCGTGATGTAAGTCGAGAAAACGCCGCAGCTCGGCATCCTGCGGCTTCTGCTAAAAGATTTTGCACGCCGTCTGAGCCGCTCGCCGTGAAACGTATACTGCAGAGGGCTCAGCCTTAGACCAAACACTCGACACATTGCATCGGAGAATATTTACAAAAGTCTGCCCGCTGTTACTGTAATTGCGGGTCCCAACCCCGGTGCACTGTAGATGTGGCTGGTGCGCATCCAAAACACACAAACCCACACACATACCAGAGTGTGTGTCTCGACCCCGTCTTCTCGAAACCATAATGTCAGAAATATTTCTTTGCTCTCTTAGCACATGATCATTACAGTTTGGTGAGATGGCTGCCTGACTAAGCGTTTCGGAGGCATGTCCTGACACTGTCTTATCATCTCGTCTGCCAACCGTCTCTGCTCGCACTTTGCAATTATGTGAACCCACAGAGCTGCAGTCAAGCCTGGGTTGGGACGGGTGTATTAACTGGAAGCCCCCCCCCCCCTCCTCCTCCTCCTCCGCCCAGTGCTCCATCATGAGCTATCATCCCATGCAAAGGATCAGAGGCAGAGAATGGCTGTGTACAGGCGAAAGGGGGCAGACAAAATAATGGAAACACCTCACTTAGGAAGAGGCTTTGAAGTGCTTGAAAGGGTACAGTAACTTCTGTTTAGCTTCCACCATGGACACAAATGGGGAGTTACGGCCTAACAGGAAAGTAAAGGGAAGAATGTAGCGTAGAGATTTATTAGAGCTGTCCTCTTGTCTGATGTAATGTCTGTTGAAGGTTTGCCAATATTAACATTAGTCATCTGGTGATGGGAGAGCAACTAAGTTTGTAGAAATCCTGATTCATTTCATTTAATTTCAGGTTTACTGCACAATGTTAGAGTTGGTCTGCACCAAATTCTTTTAGCACAGAGACAAGACAAGACATCCGTAACCTAAACCAGTGTGGCTCAAAACCTGACCAAAGTACCTCAAATAGACTATTATTGCTAAAGTTGATTGGCATAAATCTACTGACACGTCGTAAAAACACAGGGAATACACCCTGGACAGATCACTAGTCCATAACAGGGCCAAACAAATGTGTCTACCACGCATAAGAAAGTCTTTTTTTTAAAGATATAAGCTGGAGAAATCACATTACCTCACTTTTAATCCCCGTTGGCAGTCATTGCTGTGGCTTAAATGTCATTTTAGTGAGTTATAGACTTGAAAGCTTACCTAAAAAAAACTATAATCATAGGAGCAACAACCAAGGGAAGAAAACAGCCTCATATAACCTACATCAATAATTACCAAACACATTAGACAAAGGTCAGCAGGGGCCACAAGAGGCTCTTGAACAGATGCAGTCGGGGTTTGCAATACTGTTAACTGTCATGCAACCGGAGACGACCCTCACTCAGAGCAGCGTTTGCAGTGTTGATTTAGTTATTTTCAAGACCTTTCCATCAGGCGCCTATTTTTATTCCTTCCTCCCCTCGGTGTATTGTACCTGAAACGTGTCCCTGAACATCAAAGCATCGTGTTCTGCCTCCAGCAAGCCGCCTTCCCCCGAACAGTTCGGCGCTGTTGACTATGACGCAGCTATAAAAGATAAAATTACATCACCGTAAGCACCTGTTTTGCTTTGATACATAATTCCAGTCTACAGTAAAAAGTTTTGAGTTTTTTTTTTTTTAGATTTGGAGAAGCAGCTTTCGCAAAAGTTTCATTACGGCTGCTGCAGGCGGTACAGTTTTTAGATTTAAGTGAAGAGGATTAGGTGTTTCCCCAAAGGGATCCTCGTTCTCTATTAAGAAAAAAAAAACTGTGCCACTGCTGCTGCATTCCCTCCTTAGTGCCACGTGTGAGCTGCCATCCCTGAGCCGGTGTGAAGCTCTTGACTTCCCCAGCTGTGCAGCCTCCTCCTTCTTCTGCGGGGTGCTGCCAGCAGGCGTCCTGCAGCCCATTAGTGAGAAGTGATGAGCTGTGTGGATGACCAATTGCCTTACAGCCAGTTAAAATGATTGCTCCGGGTCTCAAAAGTGTTTTTTCTTTTATTTTGTTTTGTTCTCAAGTGCGTGAGGTTTTCTATGAGGCTGTCAGGAAACATGAAGGCGCGCACCGGTCTCCCCTATATATGAGGACAAATTTCTCCTGTGCCGTTGCTTAAAATGAAAGTCTCAGTGAAATTTGTCACTGTCTAGAGAAGAGACCTCAGCTATCCTGTCTTGACTGACTACCTCCCTCCTTTCAAATCAGTCTGGCCAACACAGGGACCAGGTAGCTGAAATTGCTTTTTTATCCCCAAAATGCCTGGAAGGTTTTTTTTCTTCAGAACCCGAAAAAAAAAGCAGTGGTTTTTGTCCACATCTGTCTGGAAAGTCAAACCTCTGCCCTCATGATGGAGGGGAGGAGGAGTTTTCAGAGGTCGCGATTCACCTTGACCAAAGACAAGCAAACATGCACGACACTTGCATTACTTGAGAACGTGTGATGCCCTGTATTTGGCTGCGCTGCGTTGTAATACTTCCTAATGACTGTCTCTTTCCATTATTCACAAGCATCTCCTCACTTCCCTCACTGTTAATCCCATCCAGCTGCCGCGTTTACGACTCCTCTCTCGTTTTGTTTCCTCTCTGTCCCCGTGCACTACTACCGAGGACCCAAAACTCTGCTCTGCTTCTTATTTCCTGCTCCTGTTTGACTCAAAATGAATGAATATAATAGTGTGCCTTCTCCTGTGTTTTTTTCTTTACTAAAATATCCATATGCATGGGTGCCGTACTGAAGGGGAGTAAGAGAGAGAGAGAGAAGGAGAGAGAGAAAGAAGTAGGTCAAGACGGCATCTATGGTGTATTTTTCCACAGGGTTTGTCTGACTGTGAGTGCTCGTTCCCCCCGCAGAGACCTGTGCAGTGAACAACGGCGGCTGTGATAGCACGTGTCACGACTCGGTGACGGGCGTCCGCTGCAGCTGTCCCGTTGGCTTCACGCTGCAGCCGGACCGCAAGACCTGCAAAGGTAAAGCATCGCCGTCCCCGGATTCATCCCCCCGGTCTGTTCCACCTGGAGCGTCCCCCTCCCTCCACCGGGGACTCAGAAGACTTATTATTAAGCTATTTACACACATCCTCCACACGCACTCCTCCCTTCTTAGCAGTTTTTTTTTCCCCTAACACGTCGTTAGGTTTTCTCTTTATGGACGACACTATCATTGTTCTGCACCCTTGAGTGCTCTCGCAACACCTGCGTCTTTACCGGTCTTTACTGATGATCTTTCACCGCTTTCTGCAGTTTCTGCTGCATATTTTGAGCACGATTTTGTCACGACACCCCCATTTTTTTTTCTTGGGTTTTTTTTTGACAGATTTTTACGCTACATTAGCATCATCTTGCTCTCAGAGCTGCGGCACAGCGTCTTCAACTGGAGCAACCTGAGGACTTTCCTTTTTTAAGTTATGTCTAATGAAATCGATTCCAAACTTTGGGGTGAAACTGAGAATTATATTAAGAGAAAACAAAGGCACCAGTGACAGTGCGAGTTAAGAGGGAATGAGGACAATCTGTGTTTCCAGACGGGCGAAGATAGAAATCTGTCGGCTTACCATGACTCAGAATGTTACACTAACAACTCTGATAAAAGTACATTGGCTCATATTAGTTTGCTTTGAGAGGAAACAAGAGGAAAACAAACCCAGGCAGCTCTGGCACAAGAAGACAGAGGCTAGCTGCAGGCGAAGCACTTCTGAGGAGCGGAGACAAAGATGGAGCAAGGAAGGGATTATTTTATTCCATTTCTGATGCATTTATTTCAACCAGATGATGAAGACTCCCTCAAGAGACAGACGCCTCATTTGTGATGATGATTCAGAATCAATCAGAGCAGCTGCCAGATTTGCTGAGGCAGAGCACCATCAAAAGCTGAGCTGAACACATGATATATCGATTGACTATTGGCTGTAGAAGTAAAGAGGAGAGTAGTCGCAGAGCGAGAGAGAGAGAGAGCGACAGAGGGAGAGAGAGCGAGAGGGGGAAAGAAAGACAATTTTGATTTAGAGGCCTGACTGCCAGGAGACTTTACTTTGGGAGAGCTGCATCCCATTACAGCCACACGCAAACTGATTTGAGCCCTCCTGAAGGCCAGTAAGACGATCCCTGAAGCTCAGTTCCAGTGTCTGCAAGACCGTCATGGATAAACTCACAATCATCCCTTCTTGAACAGTTTTCCTCTGTTACCCTTTGTTCTTCGAACTCCACCTCCCTGCGCAGATTGAACGACTTTTGTCCAAGCTGCCGCATTAATGCATTTATGTATTTAACATGTTTTCGACAGAGGCCTCTCTTTAGCACCCTCTCAGCTCAACACAGGGATTCAGCATCTGCAGCACTTTATTTTCCTACTCTAGTCCTGCTCCCTTCATCAGCTTTATAGTTTGGTGATGGGAAAGAGACATAGAAGCCAGCTAGTGAGCATGTATTTAGTAGCTTAAATGACAAGTCTCACTATTAGGCGCTGGTGGAGTGCTAAAAGGAAATTATATTGTGTGAAAAAACAGAGAATGGGTTCACATCTTGTTTCCATTGTCTCCAAGTGGCCCAAAACGCAGGTTCAGGTTTGATTTTCTTCCCTTTTCTCCAGTGACGGGCGATATGTCAACTCTCCGTGACGTTTTTCTTTTCTCAGATATCGACGAGTGCCGCCTCAACAATGGGGGATGTGATCATGTGTGTCGAAACACAGTGGGCAGCTTTGAGTGCAGCTGCAAGAAAGGCTACAAGCTGCTCACCAATGAGAGAACTTGTCAAGGTAGGAAGACCTTTTGTTTTGTTTTTTTCCCCCCTTCCCCACTTGAGATATTACACGTTGTCCTGTCACAGGGATTTTCGCTACGAGCGGCACGGACGCTGAATCGAAATGTTCTTCCAGGAGCTCCTCCAGTCTGCGGAGAGGAGGAAGCAGGCCTCGAACAGGACCTGTTTGTTTGTTATATTTGAGGGCAGTCATTGCTCAGTGGCATCTAGGGGTGGGGTGGGGTGGGGTGGGGTAAGGTGGGGTGGGGTGGGGTGGGGGGGACTCTCTATGTAACAATAAGAATTTGCCATGGCCGAACACAGGTGTGGGGAATTAGAGCTCCGGCTCAAAAAAAAAACCTCTGTTTCTTGTACGAATCAAGCCACCAGAGAAACATCTGGTGGAAGAAGACAGGCAGGCTAGGGCTACAGAGCCGAGCTGGGAGTGGAAAAACAGATGACATGCTTTTTTTTTTTTGCTTTTTTTTGCTTTTTTCATATTTTTTTTGTTAAATTCCCCCTTTTTCTTTACTGATGTGGTCAATCAATATCCAGCCTGCTACACATCAACGTCATGCAATGGGTTTAGAGTTGCGGCGCTCAGTCACACCACTCTGTACGCTGTACATAAACACATTATGTGGTCAATGAAAGCGTACACTTTCGCTGTGCTCCGCGGCCAGTTCCTCGTCGCTTCAGATTCGGCTTGTCTTCCTCTCGTTATCCGGCGACGGACGATACAAAGTTTTATTTTTTCCCATCTTTTTCAAAGATGGCTGATGAGAAAATGTGCTGCGCGCATGGTGGAATGTAAATCTCAACTTGTTGTCTGTGGCACCCACTCAGCCATGTGCTGTTTGGGTGCGTAGGGGGCAACCTCAGAACAGTGTCGTCCTTGTTTGGTGCTGTGTGTTTTGTCTGGACAGAAGGGCTGTGATAAAGCTCACCTCTCGTTGAGTGAGGTGTTGCCAGGCTCACACACACACACACACACACACACACACACACACACTCTGCACTACTGAGTCACCTGTCTGCCCCTTATCCTCGGCTCTCATTCCTGTCATTTTTCTCACCCAGGGGATGAGTGGTGGCCAAAATGAAAGCAGCATGCCTCTCAATAAAGGCTTTATCTTCATAATTTCACCTCTGATTCTGGCTCTTTTACTCCCGGTGTTAGTATGCAAATCTGTGATTAAAAGGGACGCTTCAGGGATTTACGATTATACCTCCAATAAGTTCAAAGACGGGGGCACGCACAAAAGGAGCTAGACGAGCTGAACTTTAATTTTCACACTCTTTTAACCTACATCTCTCACTTCTATTTCTTTCTTTCTTTCTTCCATTTCTTTCTTTATTGAGCATCTGCGGCATTGAAGGTCACCTGCAAATATAACAATGTGATATCAAACTTCATGAAAATCCATTCATGTTAGCGGCCTTCTACAACCGTTGTGTGCCATAGAGATTTGCAAAAGAACCCGTGAGACGTGTCAATCTTTACAAATGGATCAAACCTGATGATACCGATTATAGTGCATTTCATTTGAAATGAAAAAGGATTTGTGCCATTTATCCATGTTAAACAACCACACACATTGGAGCGAAGTCTCCAAACCTAACCCGGTTATTTTCTCAGGTCTGTTTCACAGCCTGATTTTCATATGCAGTAAAGTTGTGTTGCGGCGCACCTTATTTTATTATTTCGACTAAAACACAAAAAACACATTGGCAATCCCATCATGCACCTCTCGTAAGTCGATTTAGGATGCGCTGCAGTTGCGCTCGCGAGGGTGCTGCAGTCTTCTTAATAAGTGGCGGGTGTTCGGTGACACTTACAGAGACGTTTGCGGTCTGCGAGAGGTGTTGAGATGTGTAAACTGAACTCTGGGTTTATCTTGGTTTAAACAGTCATGGTGTTTCCTTGCTGTCAGTGGACCATGGCCCATAAGTCACGGGGATGGGACGGGGCATGTCTGCTGAGCCCCTGCCAGCATTCCTCCCGCCCTCAACACCCTCCAGTGCCTCTCCTTCGCACTCGTAATCCTCATGAGGGCACTCGGGGAGATGTTCATCAGATGCCATGTTTTCCTCTCCGGAGGGAACATCTCCGATAGAGCTCTCTCCTGTTCTGTATAAACAACAGTGACCTTTTCTTCGTTAGCGCCTGCCTCTTGGTCGTACACCGGGCCGAGGCAGCGGTTAACGGGGCTATTTTGAAGTGGCCACCTGTCACATTCACAGCCCGCCTCTATTGTAGGAGGAAGGATACGCGCGGTCCCTCCCATTGGCCTTCCTAACACGGTAAACATATTAACACTGTCACTAGTGTTTTACAATTAGCCACCCTCGTAAGCCGACGCTAAATAGTATTAACAGCTGTTTACTTAAGTCTAGAAGAAGCACTGCAAATTCAGCACACACTTCCTCCCTTTACTCACAAGCGCTGGCTCCGGCACTGGAAACCAGCACCAATGTCCTCTTTCTTCTTGGTTCTATTTTCTACCACTTCTTTCCTTCCACGGTTTCTTGCCAGAGTTGGTGGAGAATTGCCACTAGTTTCGGTGCTGGATCGGTCCAGAGGTTAATCCTATAAGATGATATGTTGATTTCTTTAACATTTGAACTTGTTTTTTTTCAGCTCGTAGATAATCCAATTAAATTTTTTTAACCAGAATTTTCCATAAAGCTTCTATGAAAGGGACCTAGGATGATGATAATTAAAAAAAAGTCTTTTAACTTGGCTTTGCTGAATAATAACAGACTATTCTCAGCCAGAGACGTAGGAAGGAAGAACAAAAACATGATGAAGTCTTGGTTTATTTATTAACTTTAGAAATGATAGATATAGGTATTGAAATCTATTGCATCTAAAACATCTATAACATCCTTCCTTCATTTGGGAGTGCAAGTAAGTAAAGGTTATTGCTGAAATGTACCTGATTCCTCTGTTTCTGGCTCAAACTTAGACTTATGTGTATTGCTCGATAGGTGCTTAACTCTAGTTTCTTCTTTGTTTGCTTTGCAAAGAACATAGTTATGTCGTTTTTCGTGTGAGTCAGCATTAAGACTATATGTGGTTGTCACATAAGAATGAAAGGGCGCCAGACCTGTGCAGAAATTGAATGTAATATTCCCAAACAAAAATTAGGATTTAAAAAAGTCATTTCTGGTGAAGCCAATGTCCCGTAGCTTTGATGTTAACGTCTGAGACGGAGGATAAATACTCCATTTGAACATTCAAGGGGCCCCTTAAAGAGATTATTTGTCTCCAGGCTTTCAAATCAGTGTGCCGCATCAAGCAGCCAAATTAAGAGAGAAAAAGGAGAAGAAAGGAGATTTGTTATTTCCAGCGCAAGTGATATCACTGTTCTCACTTTATCTTTCATGGTCCCCTGCACGTACTTCACCTCAAGATGCAGGCCTGCCCACCCACTGCATACTTCACCTTATCTGCCTGGAAAATAAGGGTTGTAGTATCTGGAGTTCCCAGATGCCTTCACACATCCACTCTGCAGCGCGGCACAACACAAATCTATGTAATTACAAGCTGCGGATCGACTTCTGGCGTCACATGTTGCAACATTTTTGGAGGGTAAACTCGAGTCACCACGCCTAATTCCCAGAGGGGTTTCAGACTCTCTGCTCTAAAGTGTGCTCAGCAAAGCTAATGCCTAATACGCCGAAAAGCAATCACTCTTGCGATGGCTCGTACAGTTGTGTGCAAGCCCACGCTGCTCTCATCCACAGCCGCTGCTACAGTACGCCTCCCTGGGGGCCACTGGAGGGAACAAACAGACGTATGAGTCTGTTCTCGTGGAAGCGTTTCATCCCTGTGTCTGCTCCCTTTTTGCCCCCTCTGTCTAAAGAAATGCTGCACCGGGCTCAACAGAAACATCATCTCATTTGTGTTTTGCCAACTCTAAATTGTGTAGCTTTGCTAGAGGTGGACATATTTATAGATGGAAGGTGGTGAATACTTAACCTGGAAAGTTTTATCTGCACGGCACATTTTTGTCTCCCAAAGGGCTTCAGAACATGTCGGCCAAATAATAAATGCCACGACTGAATGTATCATGCACAAAAGACTATGTCCACCCTGGATATGTAAACTCTTTGTGCCTGTGCTGTTTTTTAGCCCACATGTGTCAGTCTGTCGTCTTAGTTTGTTCAAGGCAAACCATTATTTAGCCAAACTGCTGTAATTACTGTAAAATACCTGCATCATCTTTTTCTTTTTTTTGATGACGTGCCTCTTAACCCAGAGGCGGCTCAGATTCAGCAGAGGAAAGCACGATATTCCTGGGAAAAATTCTGGGAGCCTTTCACAAAATTAGCCAATTAGACATCCAGCAAAGTTAAAACACATTCCCGTTTTCTCCCAGCATGCGCTGCCCGGGCTTGATACAGATTACTGCTGACATTAAAGGAAACTCCTGATCGTAATAAAACCAAATGTCATCCATCTCCTGTAGCGTCACGTATCAATCGGCGTGGTCTGGGTGGCTGTGGCATTTAAGTGGCTTATCAAGATGCATGTGTACAAAAGCAGCAAAGCTTTAAGAGAGAGGCAGGAAGGAGCGGCTGCAGCAGAGAGCCAGGGATGGACGGGGTCAGAGGGAACAAAGGCTCTAAAGCAGACGTCTTAGTGTGTCTAATGTACAAATAAAGGCGTGACAATAAATGTTGAATTTTACGGTTATACCATGCCGAAGAAAGCAAAGTCGAATTATTGGGTTTTCTAAAAATACCGGATCAATTTTGGTGTGTTGAAGAGGAAAGAAAGCGAAAGTGACTGACAGCTTCTATGTGGAGTGAGAGAGAGAGAGAGAGAGAGATAGAGAGAGAGAAAAAAAGAAGCACTCCTCAGCTCCTATTATCAGGTGAAGAGCAGGCTTTCTTTTGACTCCTGCTGTGGCCGCTTGTTATTTCAGAAATACTTTGAAAATTCCATTTCGGTGCATCAAAATGGAAAACTGCAGACTCCAGGAGGTCAACCGCTATACCACGTAACAAACAGGAGACGTCTTCCTTTCACAATGGTCTTTTTCTTTTTTCCTTTTATTTTCTTATGTGTGTGTGTGTGTATTGCGACTTGACCCACCGCAATTCACGCCAAACAATACAATTCAACAGAAAAGATGAACACAGGAAAACGTGGCAGACGAGACAGGGAGGACGAGTCCCGTTTGAAAACAAAAAAATCGATCTTTCTCCACTTTATTTTTGTCATTTGTTGAACTGTGTGAGAAGTCTCTAACAGCGTGTCTTCTTCTTCTTCTTCTTCTTCTTCTCCCCGTGCAGACATCGACGAGTGCTCTTTCGACCGCGCCTGCGACCACTTTTGTGTCAACTCCGCCGGCAGTTTCCAGTGCCTCTGTCACAAAGGCTACGTCCTCTACGGCGTGGCGCACTGTGGAGGTGAGCCAGCCCCGGCCGGGCACAGACTCCTGTCCTGTCTCTTGAATTTCCTGTCCATCAGTTTTCCTCCGCATCCGACACCTCTCCGCCACCCCTCCATTAGTTGCTCTTGTGTTTGGCAGGGAAAACATTACTGCGCTCGAAATAGATTATTCATGTTTACTTAAATTTCTCCTGACAGCTTACGTAAAGCCGTCTCCAGTCAGCCGCATCCATTAAAGGATCATGCCGGATAGTTTTGACTGCTAAATGAAAGCGTCTCATCGACTTCAGATGAGTGTGCGTTTTTTGTCTCTTAGTTTGCGCCATTGTTTTTACGAAGATGCAAATGTGCATCAGATGGTTGCTCGTACACTTTGATCACACCAGTGAAATTCTGGACGAGCGTTCATGGTCCCCAGAGGATAGCCATCTCCTAACCTTTTATTCAACACCACCATGGAGTGTTTTCTTTTCTTCGTCTGTTCCAACCCTCGATCAGTGGCTGTATTAATCTCTGTGACCCAGATGTTTTTTAGGAGCCATTGTGATGATTTGTAAAGGCCAAACTGTTTGTGCAACAGGCTGAAAAAACTTTTTTTCTGTGTGTGTGTGCGCCATGTTCTCCTGCCTGGTTTTTATCCTTATAGTCCTGCATAATAATCTCTGAAAATGAACTTGTCAACTTCCAAATTCTTGCCAGCGATTCATCAAAGTAGAGTCATTTTTCATTCAGAAATCTAAGACTCTGGAATCAAATCCACGCCGCTGTTTTCACAGTGTCATTGTGTAGTTTTCTATTCATCAGCTGACTCGTAAATCTGGATGTCAAAGCATCTTTGAAAAGAAAAAAACAACATGGAAAAGTCCCTGCACGCACCTGCATTCTTATATAACAACTACTGTAAATGGATCTAAATGACTGTGATGGATTGGCCATCTCAAGCCAGTTTTAAGTCTCTGGATGTTGATTTTTTTATTTTATTTTCTTAACGTGGACCCAAATGCGCTGAAACAGGCGGCTGCCTGTGAGGCAGGAAATCAATCTCGCCACGTTCGCTACGCTCGGCAGTAATGTAAAGTTAGGGCTATTTACGCCGCAGTTAATGGACTAAAACGTAAAAAAAAAAAAAAGAAAAACGCAGTTACTGGTCTTCAAGGTGAAGTATGACTATGTCCATCAAACGTTAGTGGGTACCTACTGTACTCTGGCGTGGAACAGATAGCAAGGAACTGCCTTTGGTGTCGGGAGGAGGTGTGTGTGTGTGCGTGTGTGTGTGTGTGTGTGTGTGTGTGTGTGTGTGTGTGTGTGGGTGCGTCAGATCTGCCTGGCAGGCAGCGAGAGGCCCGCCAGAGCACATCAGGGTGTTGCAGCGTCCCTTTGATGGAGTGTGTATCACCAGTTAGAATCTGCTGCCTGTCTCCAGCGCCTCGGGGCCTCGCAGTAGTTCTGGGAGAGAGAGAGAGAGAGAGAGAGAGAGAGAGAGAGAGAGAGAGAGAGAGAGAGAGAGGGAGACGGAGAGAGAGGCAGCGTATGTACTCGAAATACATAGCTTTGCAGTGATTTGTTCTGTGTTTTTTCCTAACCCGTCTGTAGTTTGACAGCTCCACTGATCAGGAATGTTGCAACAGAATGTAGAATGAGGAATGTTACCGAGACGACGGGGGCGGTAACGCTGCCGTGTTACAGTTGGTTACAACAAAGACAAGAAATGGGATGCACACCAGCTGAGGACCTGTTGCATGTCGTACCTCTCTATCTCTCTCTTGTTTCTTCTTGGCCCCGATCTGATCGGGGTTAAAAAATGTTTCGAAACTGCATCTTACAATGCGAGTGCCGCCTCCACTGGAGGCGGACAGCACAACAGAAACATCTAAAAGTGTTATGCGTTCCACTGGAGTGACTCAGCAATAAAACCCACCTTCTTGCCACTCATAAAATGTTAGTTAGTTGAAACCCCGGTCGTATTATCCTGCGAGGAGCCGCTTTTATTCCTCCTGCCCACGCGTTTGGTACGGTCGGACTCACAGAAACTGTATTGTGAATGGCTCTGAGAGGTTCAGGGGATCCATTCGACACATAGGGAGCCGTATTAGCTGGCGGTTCAGGCAATAAAAGCACCGGAATTGGATTTGTAAGGCTTTTACTCACACGATGGACCGTGATCAGGCCACACTGAGCCGCTGAGAGGGGGAGAAGATGGTCAGGCGTAAATGACTTTCAATACCATTGTTGAGGGAGCCCGGTGATGAATGATTTCCTCTCGTTTTTTCATCGACGCTGTCGGACGCCGTTAGATAACCCTGGAGATTTACGGCGCTCCCCGTTGTACTTTCTCACTCCATAACCGGGGTTATGTCGTTCCCCCGCGCGATTTATCAGCCGAAATATAGCCGCCAGACAATCCGGAGAGCTGCGCTCGGCGTCGGGACAATAGACTCACCCTAAACAAACCCAATTAGGTCAGTGACCCGCTGTCAAGCAAAGTGCAGGGGCCTGTCGACATTCCTCCCGAGTGAGAGTGAGTCCAGCTCCTCTCCCTCCCTCCGTTCGCTAAACAATCCACTCATCTCCGCTTATCAGTTGTGAATATATATGACGAACGATAAGTCAGTATTTTTGTATTTACCTCACTCTGAGCTCAGTGTGCTCCTCTGCTACCGACCAATGTCTGTCTGTCTGTGTGTGTGTGTGTGTGTGTGTGTACACAGATCTAAGACAGATTAACCACACCGAGTTTAAAGGTGGTCCTTGTGTTGTCCAGATTTCGCTGCGGGTAAATTCCTCTTAAGAACTCGTGTTACCACGTTGTTTAGAGTGGGATGCTCGCGAATAAGCACACAAGAGCGATGGAAATGCAACATTTCCGCGAAGCGAACCCCGCTCCGAAAGTCTCTGCGCAGTCGTCGGGCTGAGTCTGACCGTGTCCGTCTTTCGCCATTAAGAAAGAAAGGGGGGGCGATCCGGAGAGAGGTCGGTATCCGTCGATGGTGGTTTGATTTCAAGTTACGGGGGAACAAAGCAGTCGGAGCAGCGGCGGCTGGCAGACGAGCGCGGGCTGCCATCAGATCCTCATTAGGGCTCTTTGTCCTTTAAATCGAGTGCTTCGATGCGGAGGATAAGCAGCGCGTTGTTCGCGACGTCTCCGAGCGGGCCCGGCCCTCCGCAGGTCGTCGGAGCGCCGCTGATGAAGTCATCATCGTCTTCGGGGAGCGCAGAGGCACGCAGACTGATTTTATTCGTGGTGAATAATTGAACGAGACAAGGAAGAGCATTTCATATCAGCGGGCCAGATCATCAATCACTGCCATTATCTCCGTCTCTCTCCCGGTGTCTCCGCCATCCTCCGCTCCGCTCTCTAAACTAATTTCACGTCTGGCGTCGATGGCAGCGAGCCTGCATCTGGACCCCGGACGCTTTTAAGTGGTTTTTAGCTCAGCGTGTGTTTGAGAAGGTGATTATAATTTACAGCTCACCGCAAACCCTTCCTCGCCGGAGTTTTGACCGTGAAATTGAATGTGGCGACATCAAACCGAGGAATCATTTCTGCTTACATGCCAACACATTAATCTTCCCAGACTGTGACTCTCTGACAGGACGGAGCGAACTGACCCCTCAGGAACTCTTCCTCCACAGCTGGGCTCTCTCGTAATAGGGCAGGCCCTCTTTCATTTTTATTCGGCAAAATTGACTCCAGATCGTTCCGGACTGACCACATTGTTTCTCATCGTGTCTGATGTTATCATCATCAGTGCAAACGCTCTTCCTCCCTCATGTGTTTTTATGTTCTTTGGAATTAAACAGGGCGGCTGTGGATAATTAGTCCCCCTTTTTGTGATACTTCTGAGCAACTTTGTGTTTTCGCAGATATTGATGAATGCAGTATAAACCGCGGAGGTTGTAAATATGGCTGCATCAACACTCTGGGGAGCTATGAGTGTACCTGTCCAGCTGGGTACAAGCTGCACTGGAACAAGAAAGACTGTATTGGTATGTGGCAGCACTGCCCCCCTGTGGTTGCTCTAAGGACACGCACACACACACACACACACACTCGTACGATTTCTCTCACACACTCTCAGCTCTGTGGTGTCAACAGTGTGTGATTCTGTGTGGGCTTCGTTTTCCCTCAGAGTTGGTGAAATGTCCTCCTGGACTCGTCGCGCCTAAGGCGACTCTGACCTGCAGCAAGACGGGCAAGAAAGAGAGCTGCTCTCTCACCTGCGCCTCCAAGGCTCACTACCTGGCAGGTACGTCACCCCCAGTCTGCCTGCAGTCAAAACACACAAATGATATGTCACTGAATTTTACACTGTCGAGCAGTGATGCTTTATAACTGTTTCTTTTCCCCACTGATATTTGATGACCAATAACTTCTAGATTCTTACAACCACTATCGATATTGATGACCGATAACAGTCTTTAATAGTTCATATACGCAGGGTAAAGAAAGATGTGGAGAGTTTAAGAAGAATTTAACATTATAGCTCTGCCTCTGACTTCTCAAAATGATGTAACAGACATCTCTAGTGTTGTAATCACGACAAAAACTACAACAGTTAGTACTCAAAGGGCCAGTTCCAGGCACCTTGCTGGCTTTGGTGTTAGCATTAGCTTTAGCGTTAGCCACAACAGCTTTTATGTCCTCATATTTTTTTCTGTATGCCGTTCACTATTGAAAAATGTTGTAAAAACCCAAAGATTAGATGTGTTGAAATACTCTTCTCACCCACTCTTGGGGCTCCAGCTGGATCTACTCCACTGCATTTGGACTGAAATTTAGCAAAATCAGATCAATGTTGGCTAATTGGTTATTGGCAAGAAAATGCCTTTATCAGACTTATAGGATTGATGTAGGTTTTGTCCAATAATGGCACTAATAATGATGGTTGCTGCTAATTATCATCATAGAAATCGTGTTTTATTAAATTTTACACCACCGAGACGAATAAGTGAAAATAGCAAATTTTTCCCGATCATAAAAAGAGGTTTTACAAACGATCAACATCAACATCCCTTATGAAAAATGTGCTGTGGCTTCCTACGGTTTTTATGCCGTAACCATGGTTTCACTGCGGTACCCCATGGTGATTATGAGGACTATGATCCTACTTCCATTGGTTTATTCATACCACTATAGTACTAACTATGGTTTTACTGTGGTTTTAAAACCATGTTACTGCTTTCGTCATGGTTTTCATGGTTATCCAGAAAACCACGAAAACCATGAAAAATGGGAAACCATGATAAACCATGTTTATTTAATCATAGTTCCACCATTTATTTTCATGAGGGATGAATTGTATCATATTATGTTTGAATTAGAAACTTGTCAAAGAGCATTTTCCAACTATGCCTCGGTATGGGCACCCTTTCTGCAAAAGATCAGCACGGTCAGTGAGGAGATGATCAAGGAAAGACTATCCTGAATTATTGAAGATAAAGTTCTATAGGAAAAACCTTAAAGGAGACCTAGAATTAAAAAAAACTCTTTTATCTTTGCTTTGCTGAATGAAGACAGCTGTACATATATGTGGCAGATGTACTTCTGACTCAGATGTATAATGCTGGATTAACACAGGTTCACACCAGAAGAAGTGGGTTTTTAAATGTGTAAAATAAGATCTTAAGGATTTGTGACGAAACCAATGTTCTATAGTTTCAGTGTTAACACCAGAGAACAAGTATAATAATCCATTCAACCACTCTGTAACACTGTGAAAAGGGAGTCTTTTTTTTTTCTTTTTTCATTTAAAACCTGAACAGTTTTCTCCATTTGTGACCTTTTGCAGAGTCTGACAGCAGCTACTCGGTGAGCTGTGGGATCCCCATCCTCCGAGGGAAGTCTCCCGCCAGACTCAACTCCAGCAGCAGCCAGAGCTGCATAGGTTCGCTGCCCTCCACACGCCCACCATCAAACACTCTGGTCGACCTTCAGCTCTGCGCTGGCAGTCTGTCTGATGTTGGAGCGTGCTCGTGCCTACTGTGCTGTGTTTGTCTGTAGAGACTCTGGCCCCTCCAGTGAAGCAGACGGCTTCTTTCAAGATCAAAAACGCCAAATGTCACCTGCACCCGAAGCTGACCGGACGCACGGAGGACAGAGGGCGGACGCTCGGCCCAGGTCGGTCTTTGTCTGCCCGTGGTGCTGTGTCTCACCTGCTGCTGCCATGTATAAATTTAATGATTATACTCAGATGCGCAACCCTGATTTTAAAGAAGCTCAGACATGAATAAAATGGAACGTGGTCATTATTTTTCTATACAGTTGTTTCCATATAGTCTAGTTGTACAAATCTAAAATAGCCACAAAGACAATATGATTACTTATCTCATCAGCCAAACAAGATAAAGACACCAAAAGACATCAAAGATAAAGGATTTCACTAAATGAGTATAGATGTATATAAACACCTTGTTTTGTTTGTCTTCATTCACTAAAATTTGCTTCTTATTTATCAATCATCAAAGCCTTTATTTAGGCTTAAGCTCTCACTGGTGCGACTGTTTATACATATAAAATGTGCATGTATTGATATTTTAGGTCTTTTGTTCTTTATACTTACACAAAACAAGAACAATTTGATTAATTTTGCCACTCATCGTCGTCCTCAGGAGGGGGGCAGCCCTGCAGCAACTGCCTGGTGACCTTTGTCAACCTCAAATGCGACTCCAAGAAAGTTAAGGAGCGACAACCTCGCAACCCCTCCAACAAAGAGGTGACGCGCATCACTCTGGAGCTGGAGGCCGAGGTCAAACCCGGAGACACCACAGGTCAGTGCCCGCGACGAGGACTTCATGGAGCATCAAATCATCAACTTTCAGTCAAAAGTCTGACAATGCTGTGTGTGTCCACCAGGGAGCTGCAACCTCAGCTGCCTCAGACAGCGCATGGAGAAGCAGGTCAAGACGTACATCAAGGCCCTGAAGAAGTCCATCAACCAGGAGCGCTTCCTGATCCGGGTGGCTGGTCTGGAATACGAGGTGGCTCAGAAACTTCCCCAGACTGGTCCCAACACGGAGAACTGCGGCCCGGGCTGGGAGAGGGACAGCGGGCGATGTGGTAAGACTGGAGAGCTGGACCGGGAGCGTCCGGGGTGTATATAGACACTAGACATAGTTACATTCATATCCTCAATCAATGCATCAACTGATTTGACTTTATTTAGACAGACAATTCAGACAATGACACATAACATTTTTTATCTTTGACAAAGTGCTTTTTATAGGAATTACATTAACAAACAATGCACGAAAAAATACTATAGACAAACACAAACACACACAGACACACATAAGACAGACACAGACACATACAGTAATGTGAGTGAAGCACTATGTTACTGCCACCACTGAGCAGTGAGACTGGATAAAACCAAACTGATAATTAGCTAAAAACAAGTAATTACATAGAAATAAATAAGTGAATAAACCATCAAAAAATTACAAAAATTCAGTTCAAACCATTAGATGAGAAAAAGGAGGATAAGAGGACACGGCATTATGAACTAATCTTCCTTATCCTTACAATATGCAATAATATGCCTTTATTATGCCATAAAAGGAGTAAAAGTCTAAGTAAAAAGAATAAACTAAAAGAAGTAAAAGAATAAATTGTAATAAAAAACCTATATATAATTTAATAAAAAGCCAGAAAAAGTAAGTTATAACTTTTCCTTTCAAGATGTCACAGACACATCATGTCCTATAGGAAGATGTCCCTCTACTATTGTGACAGAATGAAAGGAGAAAGCCTGTCATGGCGTACAGCCTCTTTTGACGTACATCAAACACAATCCGACCGCTGTGCAACACAACAGTGACACGCTTTGATCTCGCAAATGACACAGACAGAAAATTACATACAATTCAGTCCGACAACACCTTCACGGCCTCGGTGGTAAACATTCTGACAACAAAGCGCAGCCACAAAAGGTCGACGTGGCGTCCGTGGAGCCTGTGAGGTTGTCAGGTGTGTGTGTGTGATGAATTGGCGGCCGGGTGCGCGTTAATGGCTTTTTTTCTTCTTCGGCTCGTACGGAAGCTTGTCATCTCTGACTGCAGCCGTGGATGTGGATGTTTTCTCAGTCAGATGTTTGCCGGGGTCTTACTACCACGGCGAGCAGGAGCGCTGTGTCCAGTGTCCCCCCGGGACGTTCCAGGAGAAGGAGGGCCAGCTGGCCTGCGACCTCTGCCCCGGCAGCGACGGCCACGGGCCCGTCGGGGCCCGGAACATCTCCTCCTGCGCAGGTAAACCTCAACTCTCCAGATGGGAAATGTGGGTTTCAGCTTTGATGAATAACGTCTACTCCCAGAGTAGAGTCAGAAAACATCAACATGTCCTCGTTCATGCTTGTATTTCAGGTATTAAAAAGAAAGTTAAAAAGAGGTGAACAAAGACAGAAAATTAGATAAAATATAAACATTTTCTCTTAAAGAATCAGAATTGGAATTATATTTATCGCTATGTAAGTGAAGATGTGTCACGTTACTTGGAAGATTTGGTGCATTCATGGAACATATAAGATATAAAATAAAGAATGTACGTTGCAACTGTGGATTAGTTAGACTAAATTCTGAATAGATCTAGAATTCTAGATCATAGATCTAGAGTCTTTTTTCCCCTTGGGAGTCGTTCCTCAGCCTATGTCACTACTCTGTACATACTGAGTCTAAAGTGCCTTGAGATCACGTCTATTATGAGCTGGCACTTAAATAAAGTTGAGTTGAATTGAGGAAAATTAAAGACTAATAACACAAGGTAAAAAAATATATAGACTGATACTAATTAAACCATGAGTAAGAGTAACAGGAAAATATCTGATTACTTCTCCCAGATGTGAGGCTGGATGTGTATCCGCTCCTTAGTTGAGTAGGAAAAAATATTTCTGTTGTCTACGGGGAAAAAAAGGCTCAGTATCATATAACAAGGTGAAAAATTTATCGTTAAAGCAACATCTGTTTTAACGACATCATTCTCACACTATAATGTGAAATTATCGTGCAAAAATAACGTGAAAACAATTTCTTGAAGTATTGTGAAATGATAGGTGAGAGTGAGGCTCATTTCAGTTAAATCTTAATTTATTCTTGACTCGAGACGTGACATGAGGTTTTACAGTTTTTGAGTGCTGTGGATGGGCTGTTACCGGTTTGTGTAGTCAAAAAGAGTCGTGCAGAAGAAAGGATTCTTGATTCAAGAAATAAGGTGATAATTTCATTTTATAACATGAACAGTATATTGCTAACATATCAAAAGGATATTGTCATAACAACCAACTTTTCACATAGATACGTGATACACTGCCACAGCTATTTGTTGTTGTTTGTTATAAGTTGCAGGCATTACTGCCAAACATCATATACATTATGTTTCTTCACGTGGTTGCCAGATAAGCATTAAAGGGCTGCCAGAAACATATCTGCACCTGCATTTCTGATCAAACTAATGTCCCACAGCTTCTATGGAATATGAATATATTAGAAGAGAAATAGCTCTATTCAGACACTCCAGGTCTCCTTTAACTCCACTTTCTCTCCATGTTCTGTGAATCATGCTCCAGGCCAGTGTCCGACCGGGTATTTCTCCAGCGATGGGTTCAAGCCGTGCCAGCCGTGTCCTCAGGGAGCCTACCAACCAGACCTGGGCCGGACCCTGTGCTTCCCCTGCGGCGGAGGACTCAGCACCAAGAAGGAAGGCTCCAGCTCCTTCCACGACTGCGAAGTCAAAGGTTCGAGTCAGGGCTGCGACAAACCATTCGTTTTGAGGTCGAATAATGTGTCGATTACCCTGTTTGGTTTGTACAATGATATAGAGTAATGCAAAAAGTGTGAAAGTTGGTATTTGCAAGATACGGTCTTTAAATGCTTTTTAACAAATTTTAACAGAACTGAATTTTTTTACATATGATTTTCTGTCCCCGAAACTAAATAAACCAGAAAATATTCTCATATATGAAGCTGAAATCAGGAAATTTCGGTTTAATTTCGTAAAATCATTCTTAAATTATTAACCAGTCTATAGATAGGTAGGTAGGTAGGTAGGTAGGTAGGATGGATGGATGGATGGATGGATGGATGGATGGATGGATGGATGGATGGATGGATGGATGGATGGATGGATGGATGGATGGATGGATGGATGGATGGATGGATGGATGGATGGATGGATGGATAGATAGATAGATAGATAGATAGATAGATAGATAGATAGATAGATAGATAGATAGATAGATAGATAGATAGATAGATAGATAGATAGATAGATAGATAGATAGATAGAGTCTGTGTACAAAGGAAAACTTGTAAACATGAGAAAACAAACACATCTGTAAAACCTTTTCCCAACATAGCACACGTCTGCGTTTCCGCCCCACAGTTCAGTGCTCTCCGGGCCATTACTACAACACCACGGTGCACCGGTGCATCCGCTGCCCGGTGGGGACCTATCAGACGGAGTTCAGACAGAACTACTGCATCTCCTGCCCGGGCAACACCACCACGGACTTTGACGGAGCTACCAGCGTCTCGCAGTGCAAGAGTGAGTCCGGGAGAGACCGTGCGGCGTTTGTAGATGATCTGCACCACGAGCTGTGAGATAACTGGTTTGGTTCCCGTACGTCTAGACAGGCAATGCGGTGGCGAGATGGGCGAGTTCATGGGCTACATCGAGTCTCCCAACTATCCCGGGAATTACCCCGCCAACGTGGAGTGCATCTGGAACATCAACCCGCCCAGCAAACGCAAGATCCTCATCGTGGTGCCGGAGATCTTCCTGCCCTCGGAGGACGAGTGCGGAGACGTGTTGGTCATGAGGAAGAACTGTGAGTGTGTCTCACTTTAGGGTTGTTGACTCGGTGGGATTTCAGTTGTGACGCTATGAGGCAACACGGAGCGACTTGTGATCGGTTTCTCTCTCTCTCTCTCTCGAAGGGTCGGCCACATCCATCACCACCTACGAGACGTGTCAGACGTACGAGCGGCCCATCGCCTTCACGGCTCGCTCCAGACGCCTCTGGATCAACTTCAAGTCCAACGAGGCCAACAGCGCCCGGGGCTTTCAGATCCCCTACGTGACCTACGATGGTATGTGGTCGCTTTGTAGCACAGGTCGACTTTCACCATGAAATGTCAGTCTACCAAATAGTTTAAGCTGTTTTTGACTGTAGTAGGTCAAACTACTACTATATATTTTATATTTTGGAGAATATTGAAAGCCATAAGTTTTCCTTTTTTTTGTAGAAAGCCATAACAAACCTTTTTGTTACATGATGTGTCCTAAAATCAAGTCAAATGCATCATTATTGATAATTTTATTCGTCTGGTGTGTTTTAAATGCTTCTCGGAACACAATATCCAATTTGCATTGTAATTGCATTATAGTGAACTAAGATTATAAGAGGGACATTTAGGAAATTTAGGAGAATGATGTGTTTTAAAGAGATTTTAATGAAACCTCTTTAGTGAAGGAGCAGAAGAGCAGAGTCTGCAGTCATAGCAGTCAGGAAGTGAAGTGAGACATTTAATGTAGCGTCACTGCCCTCTGGTGGACGAACTGTGTGACTGTTTCACAATTGCAAATAAATCCCAGTTATCTTATCAAAACTGTTAATAAGTGTCAGATTAGTTTGAAAAAAAAAAAAGCAAATACTGACCCAGCCTCAGTTTTCACTCTGGCTCTGAATTCATCTTTTATATCGTCTCTCCACTTAAAAGTCTCTGTGGAAAAACTGCACAATACGCGAGGCAGAGCAGGGTGTGAATGAGGAGAAATGATTTTCAGTGTTTTAAGATGAACTGACACTTTGATGTCACGCCTCGGATATTTTCCCCCGCTATGAGATTTCCCGCAGGTGAGAAGTCAAAGAGGGTTTCTCGCCGCTGCTCGTGAATATTTCACAGGTTAATGTCGTTTTTAACGCCGCTTTCCACGCCTCGCGGACTGATCTCGTCTTGCCTTCGTTTTTCAGAGGACTACGAGCAGCTGGTGGAGGACATCGTGCGCGATGGAAGACTCTACGCCTCGGAAAACCATCAAGAAATCCTCAAGGTTGGTCGCGCTCTTCCTCCCTGCTCTCCACCCTCATTTTTTTATCGGCGCGTAAATCCATTTGGGAGGCGATTCAGCCGAGCAATAAGCTGCATGTCAAAACTGCTGTGAAACCAGGGCAAGGTGTAACCAACACACACACACACACACATTAGTATTGAGAAGATTTGTTGATGTCATCCCGTGGCAGATTAGTCAGTTGTTTCCCGGCCTTCGATCAATCGTCGAGGATGAAGATGCGTCTCCACATGAGGCGTTTACACCCTGTTTGTTCTCGTCCGCAGGATAAAAAACTGATTAAGACTCTTTTCGACGTGCTGGCTCACCCAAACAACTACTTTAAGTACACCACTCGGGAGTCCAACGAGATGCTCCCCCGCTCCTTCATACGTCTCATAAGCAGCAAAGTGTCAGCGTTCCTGCGACCCTACAAGTAAAGACCCTCAGCCGGGCTGCAGACGCCACGGATCGTGACCCCGCCCCCTCGTCCTCTCCCTCCCCGACGTCCAACTCCTCCTCCTCCTCCTCCTCCTCCTCCTCATCCACCTTACAGGCCACACCCCCTCCTGCAACTCTCACAGGACTCCGAGCGTACTAGTATGTTTGCCTTCTCTTAATTTTTCTCCATAGGCTTCAGACAATAAACACTATGCAGACCTGAGAAATACTGAAAATCGTTTGTGTTTTAGATTTTTTTGTTTTTTTTTCCTGCCAGCCGTCCGTTCACGCACAGGTCTGCGGTCCCAAGCTCGAGCATTTAGTGGGGATGTAGAGCATGTGAGTGGGTTTTTTTGGGTTTCCGTTGTGTTGTGCAAATGAAACCGACAAACAAAAAAAAAACAAAAAGAAAAAAAACTACACAAAAACAAACGTAAAAGAAAAAAAAAGAGAGAATAGAAACGCCCATTTCAGACAGTGGGAGTGACGTTGTGTAATGCGTGGTCTGAGCTGGACGCAGCTTGTGTGTCTGGCTCCGGGCCCGGCCATCACGTATGACTGTGAGTGTTGTGTTCAGTGTTGTGTAACCCTGGTTCCACCTTCAGCGTCGTCAGTGCGCCGTCCTCGAGGAGGAGCGGCCGTCGGGTTCATGTCGCAGCTGCGACTCGCGTCATTCAAAGCCTTACTATATTTGAGCTCTTAGAGCAGTTTCCAAGGGTTTTGCTGTTAAAACAGTTAATCTATGTTTTGCTCCGTCTGTCTAGACTGTACCAGCGTTTTCCAACTTACAGATCATTTTTGTTGCTCTCTCTCTCATTTTTTTTTTTTTTTCCAAAAGCCAACTTAAAAGCAAAATGGTTTAACATTTCCCGGTCGACATTTGGGAGACGAATAACACACTAATAATTGTGAGAGCCACAGAAATGAGATAATGTGATGTCTAGTGGAACATGTCTCAGAGAGAGAGAGAGAGAGAGGGAGAGAGAGGGAGAGAGAAATGTCTTTGAGGGACATTATGTTTGCTGCTTCTTTTTAAAAGGTCACTTTAATTCTTCAATCTCATATTGTCTTTTCTGATCTACTCTACACATTAATAGTCTATAGGCTGAAAAGATAAAAGGAAGCTCCGCCTCTTTTTTTTAGTTCCTACACACAGTAAATTAATAATCTCACACCGCCTGTCTGTCTGTCTGTGGACAACCAGTTCTATCGTGTTTTTATTTCAATCTTGTAAATACTGAAAATAAATTAGACGAGGGTTGAATTCTTTGATCCTAATTTCCTTATGCAGGACCCCCATCCCTCCACCCCTTCGAGAAAAGATAAATAAATGAATAAAAAAAAGAGAAAAAAAGTACCTGATGTCTCGACTCATCTCAAATCCAAAGACGCCCAGTGCCCACGTCCAAACACTCCCACTCTTATTCCGCTCTGTCCAAGTGGAGACAGCTCGTCCAAAGACCGCCCAATTAAAAGATGTAAAAGGGAAAAAAAAAGGGAGGGGGGGGGCGGCAGGTCACTTAATTAGTGCACTACATTCAGAACGCTTCATCCTACCTTTGTTAGTAGAGAGCGCGATAATGAAAACAACACACCTGAAACCTCTGGCTGCACTCCCCCCGATGAAGCTGTGGGGAAATCTGTGACTCACTGCAGTAAATATTTATCCGCGTCTATGGGCAGGAGCGGCTTCTCTTAGGTGAGGAAAACAAAAAGAATAAATCAAATGTGTTATGTAAGAAATGTTGGTGTCCAAAACAGGGTAAAATTAGTATAAAAAAAACAAACAAAAAAAGCTAACAAAATGTCACGATACTAATAGGAATATTAAAGGATTAGTGCATGTGCTAAGAATTGGATAGCATTAAGACTGGAAACATTGATAAACTTATGTTAAATGGCTGTCAAAGCTGAACTAGATTTCGTGCCGTCTTCTGGCCACAACATGCAGTAGATCCAGGAAGGCATTTCTGCGGGAAAGCGAGTGAGTACTTCCCAAAATGTTAAGCACTATTCCTTTAAAAAGTCATCAGGGCCACCAGTTTCTGATCCGCGTTAGCCTGTATATTCAACCCTCCAAAGATGCCTGCTTTCTGCTATTTAAAGGACTTCTATCGGGGACCTGCTCGTGTAAATAACAATAAGTAAAAAAAAAAAGATGTCTCACTTCCCATCACACACAAACACACACACCCACACACCCAAATGTAGGGGAAAAAAAAAACAAACCCAGAGAGGGGTTTCGACCACACTGTAAAGCGTGAGGGTGATGCTGGGCCGAGTCGATCGATCTGAAATTCCTCCAAACACCAACGTCTCACCGTCCACCCCAGCTCGCTCCGTCACTCCCTGAAATTCCCCAATACGACCAGAATCAGCTTCTTTCCTGCAACCTGATGTTTGTTTTCTGTTGTATTTTGTTTCTTTTTTTTTATTGTTGCCTTTTAAACGAGAGTTTGCTATGATGTATCATAGTTGATAATGATATTTGCACTTGAATTGTTATTGCTCATGTAAAGAAATGTCTGGATTTTTGTATTGTCTTTTTAAATGAATGGAATTGGTGTCCTTATTTTCTTGTAGCTTGTTTGTTCATGAAATGCTCACTCACCGTTTAGTCTATAGAGATGATACACATAACATTATCGACTGTAAAAAAAAAAAAGAAAAGAAAAAAAAAACAATGTACAGAGGTGAATGAAACAAGTTTGTACTTGTTGCTGCCCAAAACACTTATCGAAATAAACATACTGTACTTCAGCTTCATTTCAAACACATTTTAATGTCTGTATAATTACCCATGTTTTATCAACAAATAAGAAAATATAGTTAGTGTTAGTGCATATTTGAAGGATTGTTTACAAAAAAAAAACAAAAAAAACTTTATCCTTCAGTCAGTGTTGATGGCGTTAGGGCTCAGCTCTCAGCCGACAGGTCGGCGCCAACTCTTGTGCCGAAGACCTGGAACATCAGTCAATAAAAAAAAAATCTAAATGTTACAGTGTTAAACTCGTCAAGCAGCCCATATGCAGCTAAGAAGTGATGAACTAACGCATGCATGTGGGGGGCCTGGGGGTCCAGTGGCCATCTGGCCCACAGACGATGGTCCCATGACCGATTAGTGTGAGGCTGGGTAAACACTGGATCGTCAAGGTGTCTCTGGGCTGGTACAGCCTCTGCTGGGCCCTGGCCCAGGTGCCACCAAGCACCTGTGGAGGCTCGCACGTCTTCACTGTAGGGACAACACAGGTTTAGAAAAGGGGATTTCAGTCAAAAGGGGAAGTCAGTCAAAAAATAAAAAAAACAAAACAGCACTGTGTCATTAAGGCCGTTTTCACACCAGGATAGTCCGGGACTCGGGTACGTGTATGAAAAAGATTTTAAGACCTTTGTTAAGAGCTCAGAGCTTGGATGAGTCACAGCTGGAGGAGGACAGTAGCCCGCCTGGAAAACATTGTGCAGTTACAACAGTTGTCCACTTGGGGGCTCTATTGTTCAAAAGGAGCGCTGACCAGGAAGGAAAAGGCATGAAGCATCTCTCCCTTTCCCTCTCTCTCTCTGACTCTTGCTCTCCTTCCCTAGCTATAAAGCAAGTCTTTCTCTCTGTCTCTCTACCATGAGTTCTCCACTTTAGTCCGATCCAGAGTTTGGGCGAGTTTCATGAAACTTGAGCCCAGACTATCCAGCTCGGGTGTGAAAGCGTTCTAATTCTCTCAGGGACCTTGACATGTTGGAGGAGGAGCGCTCCACGTCCCGTCCTCGGTGCACCAGATCTCGCTCTCTCCGATAAGGGCTCCCTCACGGCACTGATACTGAACCACTTCCATGTAGGAGTACTTCCCGTCCTGGTTGAGGGTCATTATTCGGGCATTTGTTCCCTCTGGAGGATCCTCACAAGTCATAGCTGGAGAGAGACAGAGCAGCGTTAGTACAGCTGGAAAAGGCAGGGGAGATGGAGAAGGAGCAGCGTGGTACCGTACCTTCACAGGCAGGAGTGCGTCCGTCCCAGCCTTTGGACTTGCAGGTCTGGGTCTCCTGTCCAACCAGAACGTACCTGAGGGGAGATGCACATGGTCAGAGCTGCTTGCGGTTTGAGTGTAAGGATGGACGTCAGATAGACAGATCCTCACCCTTTATTACAGACGGCGGTGGCAGTGTCGCCAAAGCTCACACCGGTGTATGAAAAGTAGCCGTTCAAGATCTCCCCTGCAGAGCCACACCTGGATCCTATGGAGGATGGAGGCAGGAGACACATGCTCAGCACAAGAATAGCAAGTAAAAGGAAGAGAAATATCTAAACAGATGGAGAACCATGCTGTACTCTTGAGGGTCTCTCTCGCTCTTCCAGTATCCACTTGCATCTCTTTTTGCTCAACTTTAGTTTACACTTTTTTTATTAATTCGGATTTTTGTATGCAAAGTGTAATTCATAAATTAGGCTTTCATCAACAACTGGTCAGTTTATTGAGGTAACATTTTCGGGTAACCGTGACTGGATTTCTTTCCATCTACAAAAATTTGACAAATTAATATCACCACATTGACTCGGAGGAAATTATCTATGAAGAAAATTCAATCAATCCAATAACAAGAACTGCATTGCAACCGAATGCAAAGGGAAACCGTAACTTAGATTTGATATGAGAAAGTGTCTATGAAGCTTCAAAGATCTTACGTTCACATTTCAGCCGCAGTTGCGTCCACCGTCCCTTCATGCAGGTCCGAACCCTGCTGCCTCCTACTGGACTGTAGCCGACATTACACACGTAATAGACTTTTTGGCCGGAGGAGAAAGACTTCTGGCCAAAGTGGCTGTCAGCAAGGCTGGCTTTGTTGTTCTTGCTGTGCGGGACGCCGCACCCTCCTGCTGACGGCTGCCCTGAGGGGAACACGAAGCGTGAAGGGATTTTCAGTTTCAACATCGGCGTCACACACTGGCATGCACGGATTAGAGCCAAAAGAGAGAGAACAACAGGTGCCCCGATTGGAGACAAATCAGTAGTCAGAGTTTGGATACTGTTGCCTCTGTGCTCATGAGCTGTACAGTGTAACAAGGCCTGTACAAGCTGCCCTCCCACTGGTTATCTTGGTTATCTCCCATCATCCTCTTCCTCTCAGAATCCCCAGTGCTACTACTTCTCTTGAACAGCGTAGCGAAAAGCTTCCATCCACTGTCTTGTGTTTTCATGCTGCGTACACTTTATATGACTGTTTTCGGGGAGGGGGCGGGCTGGAATGAATAATGCCATTTATAGGGTAAATCTTGTCTCATAATATGCTAATTCTAAGATACAAAAGCCCCTCCACAACAAGTTAACTTCATATCTCAAGGTACTACTGTATTAATAGGCATTTTCATTATAAGACATCTTCAAATCAAGTGTACTTTCTCTTAACTTATGGGCTCCAAACAACAATTGACAGCAAAAAAAAACTGGCTCCAAAACAAAAACAACATCAACTCCACTCACTTTCTGTAACAGGGGGTTGAGCTCTGGCAGGTAAAGCCTTGCACTGTGCAGGCTTGGGCTGCCACTGTCCATCTGGACCACAGGTGACCTGCTGAGCTCCATCCAGCTGGAAACCAGGAAGACACGCCAAGGTCAGGGACTCTCCCACCCGGAACGTGGAGACACCTCTGGTGCTGTCCACAGCGTTGTTCACGGCAGGGGGGGAGCAGGACACCTCGCTCTCTGGACAGATTAAAAGCTCTGTTAAACAGATGCCAAAACATTTTCTGCATTGTGGAAAGTTTGAAAAGGCCGAAAAACTGTTTGGCTTTGTTGAATAGCAACTGTCTATGGGTCGTCATGTCAGTTTCGAAAAGGGCGGCTAAAACAATTATCTGAATATAAACAGACCTAATTTATGAGTTTGACCCCAACTCACAACAATTTGCATGTTCTCGCCTCTGTCTAGGTTCTCAGGAAAATGAAGCAACATGACATTATGACTACGACCCAGCAGTTTTGTGAAATTTCCAATATAATCTGAGTGTAGGAGCTTCTGGTTTATCATGGCTGGATGAAGGCTCGATGTGTGTGCTCTCCATAGCTGTATCGCTTTAAGTTACCACTTAGTTTGGTGAAAAAGTCGATAGGCTCCCTCGTTAAAGCCAGAAGCGTAAAGTCACATGGTTATTAGTGCAAGTAGTACACTCCACTCACTTTCTGTAACAGGGGGTTGAGTTCTGGCAGGTAAAGCATTGCACTGTGGAGGCTTGGGCTGCCACTGTCCACCTGGACCACAGGTGACTTGCTGAGCTCCATCCAGCTGGAAACCAGGAAGACACGCCAAGGTCAGGGACTCTCCCACCCGGAACATGGAGACACCTCTGGTGCTGTCCACAGCGTTGTTCACGGCAGGGGGGGAGCAGGTCACCTCGCTCTCTGGAGAGACGGGAAAAGTTCAAGTTCAGTGAGCGGAAATTTCCCCACTTATAAAACATATTATATAAAACATATCCATTGCAATACTGTGAATGTGATGGAAACTATGCGTGAATCAGTGACGGGATTACAACGACATGCCATTCACGGTCTGAATGCCACGCCCGACCATCCCTGTGCAGTAGGTGCAGCAGCCTTCACTGTGAGGAAACCGTTTTTGTTGATGAGTAAGAAACCTGTCGGCCACCTTCACATGTCGGGAGAGGGCTCGTCCAGCCAGTTTCCTTGCATATCAGGTAGCTGGGTCCTTTCAGAAAGTATCTGTCGAGATGAATGCGTGCAGTGAAGTCAGAAACGCAGATTCAGGAGCTCATTCAGGAAAGATTTCAACTTTTACAGTCCGACTTACCCCTCCTTGCATGTAGCATTAACTTTTGACCCGATGAATGTGTTCTCTTCATACAGCAGTTCCCCATTAAGTATATCGCCGGCATAGCCACAGGACTTCTCTGTTAGAAAAGAGGAGACCTTAAATGGTAAATCCCAACAGGACTCTGGGTTTTAATGTGATTTACTAGATCAAGAAGAAAAAAAAAAACAGACAGAAATGTCTTTATTTTGGCGACTTGCAAAGCAGCCAAGTTTTAGTAGGAAGCGTTTCCAACATTTCCGAGTCTTGCCAGATGGATCTGGACAGAGTTTTCAACTGAGACGTGGCTGTGAGACTCACTATCTAATCTAACTCTCATGGACTTCAGGTGACAACCCCAGGACAGCAAAACATCTGGTCCGTTTCCATGTTTTGAGATACAAAAATCCTTCGACCCTAAAGTGTTTACCATCCAGTTTCAACATTCCAAGGTATCTGAATCATTTGTTTGTACTGGAGTCAGTAAAGTTTGGAGGGAACGGTGAAAATCAGATTTTAGAAGCTGATAGAACAGGGTAGCCTTTGCTCTAAAGGTTTTAGAGAAATTATTTTCATGGCAATCATCAGCTAAACACTGATTACATTGGCGTGTTTGGGGGATGAGGTCATGACAGAGATCAGACTAGCTTGTGAGGACATGAGGAACACAACCAGTAATTCCTCTAAGTACATACTGAAGAACAGGCCCAGCAATATAAAGCCGAATCAGGTGCGTTTCAGTGCCAGGAAATGCATTTAATAGCACCCTAGCGTGTCTGTTTATCGGTAGCTCATCCTCAATCTCCTGGCAGCTAAGGAATAATAGTTTCATCAGAAATGCCTCAGATGTCATTTTACAAGTCCTTTTGTTGTTACCTTTGCTATCTGCTATATCTATCATCTATAGGTAGATGGTTGAGAGATATAGGAATATAGGGTTTATATTACAGAAAATCGGGCTTCTTTTTTAAAATTTCCCTTGTGTTAGCTAATCTCCATGAGTGTAAAATATAAATAAATTCCCAACTTTGTCCACTCACTCTGTAAAAAGGGTATTATGTTTCCCTATAGTGTTGTAACCTGCAACTTGAATTTCTCAAACTGAACCCCCTTAAAGCTATCAGTAATGTTTATATCTATTTCTCCATCTATCGCACTGTTTTCCCAACTGCATTCCTGGGAGTACACTATAGCGTGTTTCCTCTCCATAATCACACCTGAAGGAAATTAACAAGCCTGATGACGAGGCACTCGTTTCAATCAGGTGTGTTTAATCAGGAAAACAGTGAATGAAGGACTACAACAGACTATTAGGGTCACAGTGAGGGAAAAAATAAGGAATAAAGAAAATAAAGTCATAAATTATAGGAATAAAGTCGGAATGTTCCGAGAATAAAGTGGTAGATTTATAAGAACAAAGTCCTCATTTTATGAGAATAAAATTATGAGAATAAAATATAAACATGTTATAGGTTTTAAAAGGAGGACAGCTGATAAAACAAAGACCAGGGTTTTGTGGAGTTGTATTTGAGAATAGGTTTCACAAACAAGGAGATACTTGATCTTTTCGCATATCTCTCTCACATCATCACTATAAGACTTTATTCTCGAAATTTGTGATTTTTTTTCCCCCCGCTCAATGTGGCCCTAATACTCCGTCGTACACGACAGTGCTGGGAAACACTTCACACTTCTCCACTTCTCACTCCATCCATCCATCCATCCATGTAGTTCTCAGGCATGGCCACTAGGTGTCCCTCAGGGCTACATTGTTGGCCCCTTCAAAACGCATCAAATCACTTTACGTCACTATAATCCATCCTCCACCAGCGTGTCAACAAAAACCAGAGATACACAACACAAATGTTGTTCTCCTTCTAAGTGTCGACGTGAAGCACTTACTTTCGCACTTCAGAGTCACTGGTTTCCACCGTCCATTCAGACACTGCACCGACCTGAGTCCTTTGATTTGAGTGGAGTCCTCGGCGCAGTGGTAATTAACTTTCTCCCCGCTGGAGAAGCTCTGTTTGCCCAGGAACCTGGCGTCCAGCCTGGTGTTAGGAGGAGCCTCCGGAGGTGCCGGACATCTCAGCGGGACTTGAGCTGAGAAGTCAAAGAAGTTTTTTTTTTTTTGTGAGAGAGGATCGAGAAGTGCCTTAAGTTAAAAAAATATATATCAAAATTGTCGCAAAATGTGTTTTTTTTCTTTTCTTTTACTCCTCCGCATATTTACCTGAGGTGAGAAGGACGCAGGGTAAGATCAGTAGGTTCCTCAAGGAGCTGATCATCGTGTTGACTTGTTCTTCCCACAGGATTACACTGCAGCTGTAGCACAGTAGGCAATTTATAGAGGAGGAGCCCAGCCCAGTCTGAGTACGCACACACACACACACACACACACACACACACACGCGCGCGCACAAGCACAAAGACACGTGGAGAGGCTGCATGAGGCACAATGTTATTTGACTGTTTAAAATTACCAACTTCATCACAGAAAGGAGAAGCATCAACCAGGCTGTAACTTTATATGGACACGGAAGAGGATCATTAACAGTTCATATTTGATGTTTATGGGTGATTTCCAACCTGAAAATAATATACAAGATAATTATGTTCTTACCGTCTATACCGTCATGATCCTCTTAATATGTCTTATGTCTTATTGTTTTTTTTATTTTGGTTTATTTGGAATTATCACTTTTGGCAAGAAATCTGGCAGACACGCTTTGTTGTAGTTATATTTCTGAATCTGATTATTCTCACAAGACTTAGATACATTCACATTCACACAAAAAAAACTGCCAATTGTATCATCATACATCTTTTTTTCTAAATTTCTTTTCATAAACCTCTTTTCATAGTCCTTCTCAAAGCTACCAAACATTCATTCGTTCTCAGGTTTTTATCCTGAAATCCTGAAAATGACTGAATATTTGGTAGTTTTAAGCAAACTGTAAGAGATGATGATTTAGTTGCAGTTTTTAGTACATGTCCAATAAGTGTATTATTATAGTGAGATGGACAAACGGATAGAATGTCCTGAATGGTCCACACTTTTCTTTTTTCTCTCTTCCTCTTCTTCTCTCAGTTCATCTCTCTGTCTGCGCCAGGAAGAAGGTACCAGATCTGACGGCTGGTTGGACTGAGGGTCCTTTCTTGCGTGCTCTCTCCCCTCATGTGTGCTGATTTTCTCCCGTTACTCCAGTTTCCTCCCACAGTTCAGAAACATGCACTGAGGTCGACTGGAGACTCTAAATTGCCCCTTGGAGTGAATGCCGTGTCCTGTGATGGTCTGGCGACCTGCCCACGGTCTTTTCACTGCTGGAGCTGGAGATGGACTCCAACAGATCCCTGTGACACCAGCTGGGTATAAAGTAGGTTAAAAGAAGCGACAGATAGAAAAAGCTCCCATGAAATTGTTATCAAGACTTGTGGCTGTGTGACTGTGTGGCCTACAACAGGACAGACAGAGTCCTGGTTGCCTCAAAATACAAAATACTTTTCCACAAGGTCAGCATTCTCCAACCTCGGACTACAGTTTAGTCTACGGTCTTCATACAAACACGTCCTTGAATCAGGACGCCATGACAACATCATCAGAATATCTCTTGTTTTCCACATCACGAGGACAGACAGTATCTCACGGCTTGACACTGAAAAACAGGCAAATATGTCCAAAAAATGTCATTCATAGAGCGAAAATCAAAACGTATCCAAAGAAAATCCACTAAATTAAACAAGAACAAACCAGATTTAACACAGCACTCTCTGCTCTGACTGAAGTCCCTTAATTTTAATGAGCCTGGTCCCCCTCGACTACACCATCTTCATCCCAGCAACAGAAAAACAGTTGTTCTTATCCCCTGAATTCCCCCAGAGGTGAGCAGTGGATGACCCCTCTCACTGTGGACACAATCTACTGGAGAGGATCCTCTTTCCTCTCTCTCAAGACCTCAGGTCTCAAAAATAGCTTCTTCACCACAACTACTAGAGGGTCAGAGGGCGTCATCGACTCACCGTATGCAAGAAAACCTGGGATCTAAATAAAACGATGACAAATTTAAAGAGAAGTGTATGCATTAATACTTTTGCTTACTCACAAGGTAGAATGGAGAAATAATTATCCAGAACAACCTCATGTTTCCAGGGTATTCCTGGTCTTTTTACTTTTTCTCTCATCGTTCACATGGACTGGTAACTATATTTCTTGGCTTTTCCAGGACACCCAGATTCCAAAGAAAAAACACGATCCAGACGACATTTTTTGTCTCCCATACATGGACCAATCTCTGTTTAATATCTGTGATCACTGTGGAAATCAGCCAGAGCTTCCTTATCAAGAATCCACACTTTCAAGGCTACTTTCAAGTGTCAACGCAGCTCCGATTAAATTATCTAAAATGTCACTGATTATATGACGCTTTCCTCTGCAATTTCCGTCATGTCTCGTCTCTGCAGCTCCAGAGAGGAAATCGCATTCATTTCCACAGTCTGAAACATTCAGGGAGCCAAAAATAATCAACTTTCATTTTCAGGACTTCAAACACATCAGACAGCTTTGTTTGTGTTTAAAGCGTTTAATACACAGAAATAGTTAATATCAATGAACTATATTACTGTATTATCGGGGATGACGTTCTGCCCAAAGCTGGAAACTTGTCAGAAACAAACAGAACGACAAATGTAGATGAACAGCACTTCACGACACCTATCCGTGTTGTGTGACACTATTTATATGTGAACTCACAAACCTGCATTTGTCCTGTAGGGGCATCAAAAGAAATAAACATGTGACTGTGACACTGGCGTCTCTAAGCTCATTACGGACAAGCAAACAGGAAGGATACACCCCATGAGCTCACATACTGAGCGCTTTTTTCACAACTCACACCGCTCGAATAAACATAAGCCAGAGTGAAAGTGCTTGAAATGAACATCGTCGCACAAAATCACAGACAGCAAAGGGTGCACGGACACTAAAGCGGTAAAAGATGTCCACATTTATTGACGATTCTTCAGTTACGATGAAACACAGATTTGCATTTCGGGCATGCCCTAAAATATATTTAAATAGTCTGGTCACAGCCAATAAAGGCACTTTAATCTGACCGATTCCTTAAATTAAAACCAGAAGTATACCAGTGAATGGCAGTTAAAAATACAGATAACTAGGTAGTTGTGAGAGCTTATATGTCCATTACATTTGTCACGAGTGACGCCACGAAACGCTAAACCTCAACGACGACTGCTGATGAAAACCGTACGAAAGACACCTCGCGCTTTGAAATATTTACATTCGTTTGGTGTGAACGCTGATAAGATTCAGCTCTGCTGGGTCAAAGTTTGGCTGTTGGAGCCGTTTGGTAGAAGGCATCACAGAGGAAGGCATCGTCGACCGGGGAGAAACTGTCACAGTAGAGACGAAACGCTTCTTCTCGCTTTTTTTTTTTGTGGCCCTCTGGGTACACAACTTCATTCACTTTTGCCTGAAACTTCCCTTTGAGAGAATAAAAAAAGCTTACTACAGCGCCCAAGGGAGGATGGGCATTACCTGGGAATGTGTAAAAGCTTTAAGACAGAGTCAGAGGGAAAACGCTAAGGCCGTGCATGGCTTCCTTCAGTAGAGGCACAGTCTGGACAAAGCTTCCAATGAGGTATGCAAAGTACAATCAGTGACTTCTACGATTAATACAGCATCTTATGACTGGCAAATACAGTATATGGAGTGTGCTGGGAGACGACGGATGGGTTTACTTCACTACAAACGTCTACAATATTTATCAGCCTGGATTAGAAGGCTGTTGTGCAAAGGCATCGAATTCATGTACGCACGTCCACACACACACACCTATCCACATGCTGGTGTGTAACGCATTTCTTCTGAATGTAAAATAGCTGAAGCTGGTGAGAGGTGTTTCCTTTTTTTGTACTGCTGGTCCATCCACACGGAGACAAACCTGGGACAAATGAAAAAAAGACGAAAGACGTAAGATAAGGCGGCGGGGTTCAGATGTTCCAGGCGACGGACGCCAGGAAAAAGCAGAGAATACCTCATCAGGCCTGGACACAGTCGTCTGCTTCTGCCTCTGCAGCGCTGAAGCCGTTCAGCGAGTCCTGCAGGGCAGGGAACACAGACAGCATTAATGAAAACACCAGGCCGAGGAGGAAGGGGGCGTTTGCTTTTGCTGGCACGCGCTGGACCCGCGCTCACCAGAGTACGAGAATAAAATGTGATGTCGGCAGAGTTGAAACACTCCCTTTCTGTCCCCTCTGAAAACAGAGCGCTTAAAATAAGCTGAATTTGCGGGTGAAAACAAAGGAAAACAAGTGTCAAACTCCGTCACTGGAATCTTGCTGGAAAGAAGGAGCTGGAAAACTGAGAAGGAGCAGGGAAAGAAATCAAGTAGTGAACCAATCGATAATACAGTTAGTAGGAAAAAAAACTGTGAGTGAAAAGCATTAGCTGCAACCGGTTTATTTATCTGTCACTTGCTTTTTAGTCTCTTGGTCTTAATGACACTCGGTGGCCATTTCTCTTCACTAATTTCTAGTTTTGCCGTGAGAGTTGACAGTGTTTACGGTTGAGAAAGCTAAACACAATGAGTCCTCTCGAGGATATGTAAATAAAGAGCTCAGTCTGTTATGAAATCCAGACCTGCACACACACACACACACACACACAAAAAGGTGCCACACAAACAATGAGGATTAGATGAGATGAACAGTCAAACAAACAATAACAAATCAACAAGTGGGCCGTATGCTACAGACGACACTCTGCCAATTTTTGGTCAAGTAATGAACCAAAGAGTAATACATAAACCTCAGACTTCAGAGAGAGGAGTGGTAAAATGGGGCGGGGCTAATCTTTGCCGCCAGTTTCCACTGCGGACGAACATGTTGAACTGGTCGTGGCGAGCATGACAAGAAAGCTACTGTACGTGACTAACCTGGTACTCAACTGTACCTGTATGAATGGAAAATAATGCATCTCATCTTCCTCATTGGGTACACATTACAACATATACCATGTGGCGTATCCAGAAATGAATGCTACTGTTACACCCTTAGACGAGCCCCTAGTTCATTTAGTAAACCGACAGTATCTCTAGTTTTGGAGTTCCAACCAATATCTGATGTGTAGTGTTGATTTTCTTTTCTTCATCTGTGAAATGTGTGAGATTCAAGGTCACTGACCTCACTTTGCAGCAGCTCCGCGCCCTCGGACGCCTCAGAGGACTGCAGGCTGGGTAAGGTGGGGGCCTGGGACAGGCGGGCCTGCGGAGGGTTACCCATGCTGTACAGACGAGGCCGCTTCACCTGGTCCTGGCTGGACAGAGGGGTGAAGCTGTTGCGTCGGTGGAAACCTGGCGCCCGCTGGTTTGTTCTGGCTTTGGTCTGGACGGGAAGGGCGGAGCGGGGAGGGAAGGAGGAGGACAGCGATGGGGTGGATATACGATCACATTCTATATTGTCTCTAATCTGTGTCGCTGTTTGAGAGTCTAAAAATAAAATCTCTGTGTCTCTGTGGGAAGAAAGCGAAAAAAAAGAAGCAGCAGCTTGTGAAACAAACAGCCGCAAATCTAAAAGCCATTGTTATCGTCACCATGTTAAATCCAGAGGTTCCTGGGTAAGTGTGGTTCATGTGGTTACACCCACACTGTCTCGGTTTTAACACTCAACACCCACCGAGACAAAGTCAGAACACATGAGGACCCGTCTGATGAGGAAACAGGAGCAAATAAGGCGCAGTGTCTGATGGTGACGATGCCTGACAACACGTCCTTCTGTTGGAGCAGCTGTAATCACTCTGATATTAAGACTGGAAATAACTGCACTACCAATCGTTGTATTATCTCTCAGCAGCTTGTTTTGGTTCCTCAGAACCTGGTCATGAGCACAAAGAACCAGAAGGCACTGATAACTGAGGCCTTGTAGATCAGCAAAAAAGCTGCGATGCCACAACTGGGTTCAATGTAAACTCACCATAAAATGGTCTCCCAGTCATAATCAAGTCGTTTATATAACAATAACAGGCCCTCAGAAAGTGACCTCTGAGAGAAAGTTCAGCGGATAAGGAGCTTTACGTCCCTGGTGCCAGGACTGGATTTCTGGCTGGGAAACGGCTGAAACAGCAGTGTGTCATTTCGGTTTGGAGATGTTTTAAAATAGCCCATGTGAGCGGTGAACAAGTTTCCGAAAGGGTTAAAATGATCCCGCGCGAATGAGGAAGAAAGGTTTCTGATACCAAATGTTGATGGGAGGAAAGAAAAAAAGCTGAGCATCTCTTACGATTGGTCTGTCCCTGTGGGTGTTGACCGCCTCCACCTTCAGATCGTACATGTCCACTTTACAACCTGGAGGTGGGAGAGAGGAGGAGGAAGATGGAGGACATTGGTCACAAACCCACCCGGGAGAAGGTTTCCGCTGATGGTTTTGGGGAAAGTCAGGTCACTCACCGTAAGCCACAGGGGTCAGCTTGAGGACGGTGTGCAGGGGACACTTCAAGTAGGGCAGGTCGTCTGTGACGGGAGAAACCATACGTGTTTTTTGTTTTAGACATTCTGCGGTGCATCCCGTCATGTTTACACATACGAGGGGGATTTTTCTGCCCTGCTTCATTCGGGGCTGTTCCAGCAGCTTTATGTCGGTGGAGGGCGAGGACATGACTGCTGGGTGGGTGGATGCAGTCGGGGCTGCACCCACAGCGCTGGGTTTAACCGCGCCAAAACAGACGGTAAGCAACGCAGCAGTGGCCACTTCCTGCTCTGCCAGCCTGCCCCTGCCTGCCCCCGCCTAATTACGGATCTGTTTTTCCACCAGGATCCCGCCTAAGCAGCGGCTTACTGCAGTATTTCTATTGAAGCAGTGTTATTTCAGGGAAAATAAATAAATAAATCGAGCTGAAAAAGTGAAAATTCTCTTTAGAGCTGCAAGTGAGGATTTATGTCCTTTGTTTGGTCTATAAAATGTCAAAACTGTGTGTCGTTTACGTAGATGAAGAATTCAAACATCATGTTTTCTCCACAACTCAAAGATATTTAGTATCATGGGGATTAAAGAGGTCAGAGAACAATATTCAAACTTAAGCAAACATCAGATCATTTTCATAGAATTTCTTGAAAAATCCCTTCTCTAAATGTTTTAAATGATCTAATCTATTACTGTCGAAGTATTATCGACTTTTTAATCAATTTAATCGATCAGTTGTTGCAGCTCCAGTGCTTATGCGGGTGCTGGTTGGCTATGAATTCCTCAATAATCTCTCAGTTCGATAATTTCATCTCTGCTCTGCTTTAAACTGGCTTCAGAGTTGATCTGTGAGATGATTCAGAGTCGGCTGATCCTCTGCTCATGTGGTCACGCGCGGCTGCTGTGGCAGCGCTCACAGATCAGGTTAATCAGTAGCAGGACTCAGTGGCCAGCTATTGAATTTGGAATAGCTGAGAGAGTCCGTCTTTGTAGCGGCCTGGGTGTGAGGGCAGAGTGGCTCCCTGTGGGGCCAGCGACCCCTCGGCAGGCTCCTCACCGGGGCTTACTGCTCGTCTAATCCCGTCACATGCATTAAGGACGCGTGGACTGACAGAAGGAGGTCAGTGATGGCACCGCGGCCTCTAATTTTAACTCCTCGATGTTTGACTTTTTCCCTCAAACGCTCGCACCATCGCTACCGGAGCCTCAAGAATTCACTGAGGACGGCACATTTCTGCTTTCACGGCCAGGTTTGTTTTTATGGGAAGTCTTAAAACACACCGATGAGCACAAAAGCCCCAATGTGGTTTTAATCGAGGCGCAATCTGCAAATTGCCGCTCACTCACTTACGCCTCAATCTGTCTTTGTCTTTTTACCCGACGTCTGCAAACAGCGGTGCGGCGTTTACGGTTCGGTTAAACTCTGCACAAGCTTTTCTGTCTCGTTAAAGCTTTTACAGGATGTTCCTCTGTTGCTCTTAAGGTGGCTCTGTTGTGCTTTCAACTGCCCCCTCAGAAGTGCTTCATCCCAGCTGCAACATGTTGCAGCACTCGGGGTGCAACGTTACGGCCCTGAATGTCTCTGTTAAGCTGTTGTATCAAACGGCGGCTGCTAGAGCTGCCCCTTGAGTAATATTATCACACAGGTTTTAGACGAGTAATTAAAAAGAAAACGAAAAAAAACAGCTGTTGGTAGCGACTCCACAGGGCATTATAAATGCGGTTGGGTGTAGCATCTTGCCTTATGTAACTGACCTGCTCCCTTGTCCAGGAAATAGGCGAGCAAGCAGCGCATGACGGCCTGATGACAGATGACCAGCACGTTGCCCTGGCGCTCCAGCTCCATGATGACGGGCTCCAGACGCTGAACCAGGTCCTGGTAGGACTGCAGAGACAGGGAGAAGGGCATCACCGAGTTCAACATGTTTCCGTTTCAAAACGCATAAAAGATGCTGTCGTGTTAACACAAATCAGACAGGACTGATTCCCTGTGTGGTACTTGAGATGGAGGCCTCACTATGGAGACCAGATGAGGCCTTTTTTTTTCACCTCTCCTCCAGGGTAGCGGTAGTGATACTTGTCCTCGTCCCTCAGGGCATACTCCTCTGGGTACTTCTCCTCGATCATCTGGTACGTCATCTCCTCGCACTCTCCCTGAGGGAACGAGGTGGCAAAAACAACTGCGTGAGGCTCCGGGACGCTCCCTCTGGCCTGTGATGGTGGAGAGGACTCACAGCGTCGATTTCATTCAGGATCTTCCACTGCTCGTAGGGAACTCCCAGCTCCTCTGCCGTCTGAATGGTGCGTCTCAGCTGGCTGGTCCAGACCTTCAGGTCTGTCAGTTCATGCTCTTCCACAAAGCCCCTCAGAGCCACAGAAAACTGACAGCAGAAAAACAATGCAGATCAGACACTCATCAGTGAAAGGCAGGGTGAGATCCAGCTATTCTTCTCTGATAGACGAGAAGAGCAGGATGTTATTACCAATGTTAAACTGGATTTAAGATGGAGAAGGTGCATCTGTCTATCATTTAAAGGTCCAGTCCAACATATTGGCAAACTGACTTTTGTTCGCGTTCAGAGACGATTGACACTTTTCTCATATTTGTATTGTGAAAATAAAGCTACAACACACATATTTGCTAAAATGAATCCACATTTAAATAATGTAATAATAAAATGATGTACAGCTACTTGAACCAGTTGGTCGATTTAAGAACTGAAAATAGTTTAAACCTGAATATTTTCTGGTAACATTACGGTATGACAAAAAATTCTGACAATAAGAAGGAGTTTAAAGATCTTGGCTAATTTTCACAGTTTTTGAGTTATAAACTTATTCATTAATTGAGAAAAAAAATATCAGCAGAATGATCAGCTACAACTGAATGTAATCTTTTTATTATGCCAGTGACTGAGCTGACTTGTTCACCTCTTTCCCCCTGTCCGACAGCTCGGAGTCTCCCCCGATGCGTCCCTCCTGGTTGTGATGGCTCTCTCCGTGCCTGCAGAGGTAGATGGAGTGGGAGTGTACGTGGATGTTCATGAGGTAGTACACGATTTTACTCTGGATGTAGTCCTGCACCCGGTTGACCAGGAAACGCCGGCCCACGTTGATGACCTGGATGAAGGACAGGTTCCTGCGGGTCGAGGGGGAGACGTGATAAATATCTGAGTCAGATACACAGACATGACTGGAACGTGACTCAAGGACTGGGAGAGGACTTCTCCACACACTTGTGGTGAAGCATAAATATCCTAACACGTCATCTAAAACACAAACCAGAACATTAAACAAGGTTCAAGGAGACAAAAGCTGTTGTCTCGCTCTACACGTAAATGAAGTACGGCAGGCAGGACTGTTGTAATTTAATGATTTTAATTCACAGACCTTCACAAAGGGATTATCTGCAATTACCGTCAGCTAATTTAGAGAGAAATTAAACCAATCAGATGATCTGCAGAAGTGAAAGAAAACCTCAGAGTCTGTGTTTTTTCCTGGAATTGCACGATCTTCATTTCATCAGAACTAATTATGACACTTTATCAGTTCTACAATCAAAACACGTCGGATGTCAGAGCCATAGCTGTTAAAATGAGCTAATGTCTCCACCTGCTGGACAGTGTATGCAAGTACACATTCCCACCGACACAACAGCCGGATAATCTGCAAGACCAGTTACACAACTTCTGCTTTAAAGAGTTCAGTGTTGAAAATGTTTAAACGACACTGAAGACTACGGTTGTGCCTGTAGCACCGTCCTCGACGTATTGATTCCTTACTTGTCATGTTCGTCTGGATCTAAAGGCTGGTACGTCACTTTGTAACACTCTATTCTCTTCAGGAAATCCTCCATGACGCTTTCCCTGTCCCTCTTGGGGTAATCTGGGCTGGACACCTTCACATCCTTAACGAATGAGAGAGACATGAGCAGTCGTGGTTTACCACAACATCGAATAAAAAGTGATAGTGGTCCTTTTAATGCAGAAACACTTCATTTACCAGGATATTGGTAGCGATGACCTCTGGATCGTCGCAAACGGACTCGACAAAAAACACCTAGAGAAGACACGAGTCGTTACACTTTCCGTAACCATTAACGAATAAATGACCAGAGCCCAGTCTGCAGAGTTTAACTCTCACCTTGTACGCATTATCCTTGGCAAAGTTCAGGATGAGTTCCCTCCTCTCTCTGGTCGTGTTGGTGGCATCGAAAACCTGACCCCATAGGCGCAGAATATTAAAGAGCAAAATCCAAACACCATTTACTTTCCATTAGCAGAAACTTAATATGCAGTTGTGTGTGCAGCGTGTCCTTACAGCGATCTGGCCTCCCTCCTCATTTAGATAGGCCTTGACGTCCTGCAGCGCCACCAGGGCACACTGTCTGCAGAAAACACAATTAGAGTATTGATTGGGAGACCGAAGCGGTTCACTATTAAATGCACCTTCCAGACCCTACGAAATGCAAACACTGCGCAGTCAAAAGATGCATTTGCATAGCCAGCTGCATGATTGCTGCGAGCCAGGAAATCACAACAGGAAGAGGCCGGTAACACACACACACACACACAGAGTGAGGAATGTGGGAGAGAAACCCGCCTCCCACACTGAAGCAGAATAACTCTTTTTACTCACTTCCTAATCTCCATTGCTTCTTTATTGTCATGTCTGAAGAAGTCATAGGATTTGTACGACTTGACTGCTTCTCTTCTATACACTCCGAGGTTAAAAACTGCAGAGGGGGAGAAAGAGAGAGAGACAGCTGAGAAGGAGTGACATGCAAAGGTCATCAAAAGGCTTTTGTAGTGTGTGCAGCCAGACTGGTTCAGCTGGTTCCGCCCTCTGTTTGTATGACAACACAGGTGGACGACTCCAGACATGTATATGGGGTGTTGACACAACTATGACAACGTTAATAGAACGTAGCCTAAAGCACCAGATTTCCTTATGGTGTCACATATTAACAGAATCCAGATCTTAATCGAATCACTGTTAGATTTAATTTCCTCGGATCAAAGGTTACACGTTGCCCTTGTACCTTTAGTGGGCACACCGATCCAGTTGAGGTAGCGGGTCAGCTTCTTGGACATGTAGGTTTTCCCCCTGGCCGGCAGTCCAATCATCACTATCACAGTCGGAGAATTGGTCATGTAGGAGGCCCAAGCTGCATGCACACATTGACACAAATAAAGCCAGAGATTTAGGTCAGGTGTACCGGGGCAATTTACTTTTACACAAAGTGATGGTTAACAATTACATCCTATTGTACTTTAAATATTACCCTCTAACCGGTATTTTAAAAAAAAGCAAGGAGAGAAGCTGTTGTGAAATAATCCAGTGCCACATCTGCAGGGACAATTTACCTGCTCCTTAACTTCCAAGCTTAGCATTCCTGCCGTGCCACTGGCATCTCTCCACAGCTGGTTAATGTTTCCCCATGCTCGGGCTGCTGTGCAACCCAGGTTACAGTTCAGTTTTGGATAGGAGGTGGAAAAAATGTTCCAGCAGCATTTTCTTTCTGTCAGGGTCCACAAAGGATCATCCCCAGCTCAGGGGAAAAGAACTTTATCAACAAAAAGACCTGGCAAGACCAGACCTGACTGGAGACTCTGCGAGCAGATGTCTGCATTTTTAAGGCCACAGCAGGAAGGAATGGGTTTGTGCTCACGAGGTATTTTGAAGGGGCATATCTACTGCAAATCCCTTCCAACATGACTGATGAGAGACTTTGACCCTGCTTATAAAGGCGTGGGCTGCAGGATCTACTTTTAGAAATACACCCACGCACTGTACACATCCTTAAAACTACATCTACACACAGTTGCCATTTAACAATCAAAAGGTTGCCCGCACCTTATCGCCTCCATTTACTCTTTACTCAAATGTTAAATAAAACCATAGCTGGGGGGCATGGAGGTCAGCGGCTGCTGCAGAGCAGGTTAGTGTGTCGGGGAATGAGTCAACGTTTCACCTTGACGGCTCACGTGGGGAAAAATAAGTCACTCACAGCACTTCTTCTCATTGGTCCGTTTGGGCTCAGCCGGGCCGTCGGAGGCGGCGGCAGGTCTCTGCTGTCTGGCAGCCATGACTGGTCCGATCCCTGTGCTGCTGTCTCTGCTCTCTCTGCCGGACTGAGGACAGCGAGCTCTGGTCAGCAGTCAGACGAGGTCAGCATCTCTCTGCGGAGGAAGGAGAGGGACTGTAGCACGTCAACATCATCGTGATGACAATTATCATGAGGTAGCGGAGGGATGTGTTCAGTCAAATCATGTTCCGATCCATTCATCCATCCATCATCTTTCCTGCCATGTACCTTAACAGTGTTGCAAAGAGTTTGTTGGAGCCTGAGGTGGGGAAAACACCCTGGACAGTTCACCAAACTGTTGCAATTATCTCATCATTCACTCTCACACATGGACCTAGGGGAAATTTAGAGTCTCCAATACATCTAAATATACACGTCTTAGAAACGTGCATGTTTTAGGACTGTGTTGCCTGGAGAAAAGCCACACAGAGAGCACGTATACTCCACAAAAAAAGGCTGTCAGTCTTTACCAAATGTCAAACCCAGGACCTTCTTGAGGTGATGGTGCTAACCACTCGTCCGCCTGCTCAGATCTACTAAAATCATTTAGGACACTGGATTTAGGACACTGAAGACCAATAGTTAATGCTCAAATCCTTTGTGGACACTGGCCTTGAGGGACAGAAGTACCCAGATATTTTACTATGAGCTCAACAAACCTTAAATCTTGAGTCAAAAATCAAAAATACCTAAGTACTGTTTTACATCAGAATATTTGCTGGAGACAGCTTTGTAAATAGGCGCACGTTTGCTATCATTTCCCTTAACAACCAATCCATTTACTAAATCAGAGCCTGAATGAATGAAACATATCAGCATTCACACTTAACCAAAATTAGAGCTGACTTGATATATCCAAATGTCATTTTTTCTTCTGCCCAGCCGTGCAAACTCCTAATAATGAGGTTATTATCATACATCTGTCATAGATGTACAACTTTCCCAAGATGGATCCAATGAAGGATGACGATATAAACCACTGAATGATGGTCAGAAAACAAGCAAGAACATATGAATCAGAGTGTAGTAGAGTGCAGCAAAATGCAAGTTGAGCATCTCTGTCCATTGTACATCCACAGATCTGAGTCACACTCACTGCAGAGCTGCGTGATGCGTTCACGTCCCACCAACACTAATACTAATACTAAGGTTACGCTCACTCCTGGCCTGCAAAGTTCATCACTTCTGCTTTTAAAGGTAAATAAATGGCGTTTGTACAGAGACAGAAAAGTAGAGCTGAGTCCAGGCTGTAGTAAAGCTGTGGACTATGATGCCTCTTACCACAGCTGAGCAGGTGTCTGGAGATATTCTTTTCTTTGTCACGATACCGCCTGTGTTTAGCCTTGGCCGCTGCGGCTGCAGCCCTTCTTCCTCCTCTCGGATGTTTAGGCTCCTCCCCCTCTTCCAGTCTCGGATGCCACCGGAAGTCCACACAGACCGTGTTTCCGGTTTGGGTTCCCAGAAATAAAATCACTTGTTTTACCGTTTGTTTTTCTTTTTCTTCTTTTTTTTGGAGACATAAGATGTAGAGAACAATACCATAAGAGTAAAAATAATAAAATAATGTTTTAAAATACCAGCACAGCTTTTTTATCCCACCTGATGCCTTCTGTTACTGTCTTTGTTTACACTGCTAAATATACAGTACTGAGCTAAGGGTTGAGACAGGTGCGAAGAAATACTGTAAACTAAGGTTGCTTTCAGAAATCGTTGTGGTATTAATTCATTTTCATCAATTAACAAAATGTAGCAAACAAACAGATGATATATCAAAATAAAATACATTTGCCTTCAAAACAGCATCAAGGTAGGTGGTGGGCAGATTGTTTCAAACATCTTGGAGAACTAACAGCATATCTTCTGTGGATGGTGGCTTCATTTTTCTGTATTCCAGTTCCTAAGTTTTCATGTATAGCTGAGTTGTGACTTGCTTGGCCTTGCATGTATGGCAGGCTTTCTGGCTGCGGCTCTACAATGAAGATGTCTTCTGGACAGATGTCTCCAAGCATTAAATGGGTGTACCTGGGTCCCAGGTACAGTACAGTACAGTATCAATAGAAATTTATCACATCCTCAGGACATGCCAATATTCCAATAACACACATTCTAAACTCATCTTTCACATTTCCTTCTATTCATAAGTGCTGAACTTTACTACTGCCCATTTGACTTCATGGTCAGCCAATGTTAGACACATCTGTCCAACCATTCATTGTCTTACAGTACCTGCTTAGTGGTGTCCAGTCCAGACGGTGCCAGTCTGCAGCTCTCATTGGGTGAAGGCAGGGAATAGACCACGGCCTGATCACAAGTCCATTAAAGGAAACACACACCACTCACTTGGAACCAGAGACCTTACAGTGAGCCGGCAGTGTTGTGCATGTGGAAATGGCCAAACATGGTGGACAGACAGGACAGGACAGTACATTAACTGGACTGCAGAAACACAAAAGCACATCATTTAAATTTTGTGTCTTTTAAATGTAGCTACCTCCACAGTTATGCAGCACAGTATAGTAGCTGAAGATGATGTCTTACATGTTTACTTCTAAAGTTTCACGTAATCCAATTTCAAACTCATTTACTGTCAAATTATGGAAATTGGGAAAGACTGTAGACAGCATTTAACCTAGAAAATACTAAAATAACAAAAGGTTGCTCTTAAACTGAATGAGCATCTGTTGTCAGGCACTATATTTCCCTCTTTGATTTGTCTACAGTATATGGACAAAAGTAATGTATGGAGGACAGCAGCACACCAATCTGTGATTGTTGATCATCTCACTGTGAAACCATGGCCATGAATATTCTGCTGTAAGTGCCTGCACACTGTTTGGAAGGCTCCCCACAAGACTTTTGATCCAGACTGCAGAAATTTGTTCCAATTCAGCACCAAGCGCATTAGCAGGGTTGGACGCTGATGTTGGGCAATTAAGCCTGGCTTGGAGAAGTTGTTCCAGTTAATCAGAGCAGGGTTCGATTGTGCCAGGGTATTGAAGGCCAGTCAAGTAGTTGCACACAAAACATTTCTTCATGCATTTCATCAGCACTTGGGAACATTAAGATTCACATTAGCATTTAAATTTCCCTCAATTAAAATAAAGAAACCTATGCATCACATCCCAGGGCCAAAAGAACACCAGTAGTAGTGGTGTCCATATGTACTAGTACTATTAGCATATACTGTATTATTTGTATGACCACGTACTAATGTGGACCAAGTAAAAGTGCTTGTCTGACCCTTGATTTATTATAAGTTATAAAACAATGAAAACAATTGAGCACAAAAAAGAAAAAAAAGTGGCTTTGGGATCACAAATAGTCTTTTTTTGACACTCTTTTCTGACTCCGGATTGAAGAACAGCTATTAGAATTGAGGTAATTTGTTTCAAACATATGCCTAAGGAAAACATACATGCATTCAAAACAAAAGTGGCATTCCCATTTAATTCTACAGCTCATTTCATACAGAAAATATGCCACATAACTCATCGCAATCACAATTGTTTTATTCTCTTAAAAGAAGCTAGCCTCACAGTGTCTAACTATTACACCATAACATCAAACAACCCTTCGTCTGTAAGATATGTGCTTATTTTGTAAAATGGTTGTCAGTACAAGGTTATCTAGAACTACATCGTTTTTGCTCGTTTTTCCTAGCTGGATCTCTGAGAGGACAGAGTGGATGTGCAGCCAGAGGGACACGGCCACAGGGGAGGGTACTTAAGTCAGAATGGGCTCATGGTTCTCAGTGTGTTTCTGTCCCGTCGTGCGCACACACACAATGACCCGATTTTCACCCCACAGGTATTCATGACGACTGGCGGCGAAAGCGTCTCACACCGCGTCTGTAAAATCCTAGAAATCACGTCAGTGGAGGATATTTCCTTGAATTTTCGTTGAACGGCACATCCACATCATCTGCCTTCAGAGTTGCACCTTCTGGTCACCGTTTGTCCATTTTGTAGCCCTTTTTTAAACTCAGGAAGTACTGGTAAACAAACTGTCTGAAGATCCCTGATCAGGTCATGCTCTCTGAAAGTTCAGCGTATAGACAAATAAAGGGATCCGGCTCTCAAATGACATGAAAAAGGAGCAGACTTTCCACTGTTAGTCACACTTATAAACTCTCACACACAGCACATACCCTGAATGCCTTACAGAGATTGAATAGTTTCAGATCATTTGCAAGACTCATTTAAAGGAGTACTGAAAATTCATCGGCAAGGATCTTTGTATATTTTTATATGTAAGAAGGCCATGCTTTTAGAGATTACACAGTAACAATAAACGGTCTAACCTAATGCTAATGACTTGTGTAATATCAACTCAGTCGGTCAATATTACTGATTTGTCATGGATGAGTGCAGTAAAAAAAAGACAGCCAGAATGATGACCAGGACATGTAGCAAAGGGATGTTTAATGATTTCTTTGGACAATGAAATGCACATGTCCATTGTTGATGTAATACAAATAAGAGAATAAGAAAATTAACAACTTGGTGTTGTGTCAGCATTCCCACTTCAACTTCACTTCTTGTTTGATGTTTAGTGAGGATTCAAAATGGAGCGTGTCTGGACTGTCACGCAGGGACTGACCAGTAGGGGGAGAGCCAGCTCTTATCAAAAAAAAAAAAAAAGGAGAAAAGAAACACCTAGTGAGTCCACCTACAGTTGTGTATAGGTATTTGCTATGCCTGGTTCCACTCATGGCCCCTTGACCCTCGTGTTTCCTTTCCAGAAAAGCAAAGTGTCATGAGTTCAGACGGAGGCAAGGCATAGCGTATCTGGAGTGAGCTGATGCAAACACAAACTTCAACTGAGCAGATTAAATAATAATAATAACTTTAAATAAGAACTTTATCAAATGACACTGAAATGCTGACGATCATTGCCGTGTTGGCACAATATGAAGTCCCTCTCAGCACCATTAGTTCTAATTACAGAAGTCAAGACAGGTTTAGGTCGACCTCATTGCGGATGAAAGTCACAAAACGTGTCACATGACATCAGAATTTAAATTAAAGAAAAACAAAAAGTAAGAGAAAATGTACCACAGGTTTTTTCTTTTCCGTTCTCAACAAATGAGGGTGGGAGATCAAGCTGCTTGAAAAGGGAGTGAAGGGAACTGGTTGGTTTGCTCACTTTTAGCAACCAAATCAATCGTGTGCTTCACTGCAAAACTTGTTTGTCTTCCTAAACAACACTGAGGAGGTCTGGAGCTGCATTACAGCCTCTGGCTACTGTTCTAAGCATTCTGCCCGATTCATTTTCATGATTACATAATAAATAATGCATCCATAGTGGTTTTTACTGTCGAGTTTGTGTTTGACCTGAGATATTTTAGTCATTTCAAGGGCAGTCAGTTCACAAAAAGAAAAAAAACATTCATTCTTCATGCCAAGAGAGTCTTGTTGGGAATGCTGAATTAAATAATTTAAGACTGTGTACCTACTGCATTACTTGGCTCTAACACGGCTTCATTATTGCTATGCTATTCCATTTCCTCTCCAGTAGCGAGCACACCCCCACTCTTTTCAGACGTAATCTGGTGGAATGGGAATGCCATAAGAAGGGGAGAATGTCTTGGTCCCCTACATCACACGAGGATGCAGTGAAGTTCAGAATGATTCGGCAGAACAACAAAACAAAAACAAAAACAAAAAAGGGGAGGGCAAACTTGATCTGAGGTGAATGGAAAGTGCAGTGATCAAGTCGACACGAGCTGTAAATGCATACATTTCATACATTCCTGTGTAGCTCACTGGCTGGGGGCAGCCGTTCCTCACATCCCTTCACGAAAACAAATGTAAGACTTAAAACAATGGCCATTCACAGACACAGACTGTGTAGTGTGCGTTTGTGAAGAGAGAGAGAGAGAGAGAGGCGGAGTGAATGATTGCATCAAGTGCTAATATATCATGACAGTACATGTACTTGTTCTATAAAAAACTACCTTGATACTGAACATTGACCTCTTTCTAACAAATAATCTGGTATACAACATTTACAAAATGAACATTGTAATAGTGTGATATTTTCTAATATATATGCTACTGCCTTCCTCTGCTTCTCCGCACTTTTTAAACCTCTGAGTACATCGACACCATCGCAGACCTCCTGCACAGTAAAGCGTACACACCACACCCGACGAGTGGCAGCCTAATACAAAGAGAGAACAGGAAGACTCTGTGGACAGCGAGTACACCTGCATGTGTGTCCTGAGTGTGTGTGTGTGGATGGTAGCTCAGCTCGTAAACCAGGCAGCCACAACTTGCCGGTAGACTCAGCAGTGAAGGGTGGGTTTTCTTTTTAAAGAGAGTAAACTTCTGGAGGGAGGGAGGAGAGGAGAGGGGAGGAGAGGGGAGGGGAGGAGAGGGGAGGAGAGGGGAGGGGGGGGATACCGAGATTCTTCAGCTCACAAGGTAGGAGGCGTGGGGTGGGGTGGGGAGGATGTCCTTCTCCAAGACACATTTAAGACAGTCCTGCTATACTTTAGGAGATAATAATTATTATTATAATGTCTATGATAATAACAATAACAATAGTATTAAACATCTGTCAAGGTCATTTCCGCCCCATGGCAGCAGGGCGATGATCTGCATTGTTTTCTGTGCCCCGTGATACTCCGGTCATCAGCTGTGCTGCTATGAGGGATTGGTCTCTGTGCATCCGTTGTACGACTGTGTGTGTCCGCGTCTGTCTGTGTGTTGGTTTGTTTGTTTGTCTGTCTGTTTGTGTCGATGAATGTCTGCAGTGAGTCAGGATTGTTCCTCGGTGATTTTGCTTTTTGCTGGTTTGTTCTCAGAGGCGGGTCTGGGCCTCGGGGACGTAGATCTCGATGCTGTCGGCGCTTTCCGTGGCCGAGTTCTGCCGTACCGAGGCCGCGCGCTTGGCCGCCATCAGCCGCTTGCGCGCCTCCTGCCGCTGCTTGTCCGCCGCCGAGGAGTCCACGCTCTTGTCCTTCCCCGCCGACAGCTTGGGCTTAGACGCCTTCTTTGGCACAGATGATGGGAGCTGCTTGTTGTCGTCCTGTGGCAGTCGGGTCAAGACAGACAAAAGACAAATAAAGATGAGCTGGCTGAGGCAGCAGCTGGAGACGGGACGTCCCGCTGTGATGATATTCTGACTCTCTCCCAGGTGAGACTCACTCAACATTCAAGAGTTAAAGCTCTCACAGCTTGAGCTCAGGACTGCAAGTGAACACTGTTCATCGATCGAGCAGCTCATTATTTTTATGCATTTAATCATGTTTTCTTTAAAAAAAAAAAAGAAAGAGCCAAAGGTTGCTATTTTAAATAAATAAACCCAAATATATGATAATTAAAAGTTTAACCTATTATATAATAATTACATTATCCAGTTATTTTCATGAATGACAAAACAACTGCACATTTCTGATATTTCAGAGTAAACTGAACTACAATAAACTGAAACCCTATCCTATTTACATTACATTTCACCTTTCATCTAAGAGGCTTCTTCACTTCTGAAACATCCTCAAAAGTCCAGTTGCAATAACTGATGTAACGATCACCTTACCGAATAAAGACCTCCTCAGATACTGAATTGATTATTGCCATAACATCTGGCTGAGCAAATTAACAATATGATTAGAGTTGCTGCTGACCTTCTTCTCTGGTTTCTCTGGAAGTTGCCAGTTGTTGGCTTTCAGCTGGTAGAGCACATCAAACTTCATGCTGATGTCTTCTATCGAGAGCTGGAGCAGGTCCCAGAAGCCGGCCAGATCCTGCGCTGTTGGTCTTGGGTTCGCGTTCACGTTCTGGCCAGTGAGAGCACAATCACACGTCACAGATGAAGGCCGTTCCCATTCAAAATGACAAGAGGGGTGAAGAGGAAAATGCATCGGACAGGTTCAGACGTCTGGGGCATTATCCACCTTTCACAATATTGAACTTTAAGCAATGAAAATCTGAAGAGAGGAACCAGTTGGACGACTTGAGTCGAGTGAACAAAAGTCTGTCTGACTAGGAAGATCATCGCGGACTTAAAGTTTCTGCTTGACTTCCTCTCTTAATGTCATGGGAAGAGAATCAAGACTGCGAGGCTGCGGGAAGGTTCAACAGGACGCCAGCGGAGCCACTCACCAGGTTCTCGTTGCAGAGGCCTCTGAACTGCTCGAACTTCTGCGAGATGAGGAGCTGAGCGCTGCCCACCGCGCTGCGGATGGTCCCCAACACTGCAAGAGAGCGAGAGAGCGGAGCGATGAGGCATGAGACGGAGCGGGAGAGGCCCGAGGAAGCGTCCAGAGCCACAGAAAACGACCCGCAGGCTGCAGCTACTTTCAATTCCAGCAGAAAGTGCATCAAGTACATGAAAGGGTTAGAGGAGAGGCTGGCTGTGTGGAGTTTATTCCTGTTGTCTCGTAATAAAATATTTATGTTAACATTGGCCATTTAACATTCTGCGACAGTAAATGATTTCTTCAGAAGCTACATGTATATATATATATATATATAAAAATATATATATGTAGTCATTCTTGGGGAGGATAACAAATTACTCTTTATTCAGCTATTTTCTGCCCAATATTTGCATGTAAATGGAAATTCATAATTCAGGCCCGCGGAGAGCAGGAGGAATGATAATCTGGAGCCTGTGAAGCCGCTCTCGTCCGTGCTCATTCATATTTAAGACGCTGCAGAGATGGATGGGCCTAAAAGCCTGAGTGGTATTCTGGGAGATGAAAAAAAAAAAAAAAAAAAAAGACAGTTGAGGGACAGGCCCTGGCTCCATTACAGCTAAAACAAAGCTGACTCCCAGTCTAATGAGCGGCGTTACAGTGAGCCAGTGGCGGTAATGACCGCGCTGGGCTTCGTCTCGTTGCCCTACGTTGAAAGGGACGAGGCTTGACCCAGTCCCTGGTCTGGTCCCAACTGGAACATTCATTTGATTGTGCATGTTAGCGACTGTAAGCGACGAGCCATTTTACCCACTTCATTTGGTGCTTTAGGAACTGTGTTTCTGCTGCGTGTCCTACTTTTGACTATTGCTTTTTGATATCAGATCAAGAGGAGGAGTTTATAAATAAAGCCTGCTTCCTCATGAAAAGAGCATTTGGTTCTGTGGACTTTGAATCTAAAATTAAGTCTCTGCGAGTTTACACTTCTGTCCCATTTACGCTCGGTTTCCAGTGCTTTGCATCCACGTAGATATCCAGATGGCCCCGCTATCCTATCGGTGCTTTCAATACGACACATATCCAAATATATGCATCGCATGTGAGTCATCTGTGTTTCCAAGGCTACATGCAAATCAGAGCTGGTCCAGAGTCGGCCCGGAGACGGTCGGGTGGCAAGGCAGCTACAGCCGCCTGGCAACTGCCAAACACACCAGACTGACTTCTGCCCCAGGTGAACTAGAGTTAGCCAACTACTGAGAGCAGCACAACCGTTTTAAAGAGGTTTGGTCTAAATTTTTGCTCTTCCCTCATCTGTACTGCTCGATCATCCACCTTGCTTGTTTTTTTTGTACCAATCAACAAACCAAATTCCTCCTGGCTGTAGGAATAACTTCACTACTGTTCAATGAATGTGTTTCTGATTCTGGATCAGGTGAATGAGAGATAAATGACCAAGCAGCCGTGGAGGTCATCTACTTATTGGAGGCCAGAGGTCTGATCCCAGCCATGAGCATCCAACACAGCTTCTAGATCACAGCCTCGGGAAAGACACTGAACCCCATACCACCCCTGGTGCTGCGTCATCCGTGTCTGAATGTGTTTAAATTGTTAATGAAAGCCTAGTTGAGCAGACTGAGTCTCATGCCAGGGTCAGACTACACAAATTCCAGCCAATTTTCACACGATTTTCTCGTGGCTGACACATTTCCAGCATTGGGCCTGATTCTGAACACTGGGAATGACGAGCAGATGTGCAGTGAAACAAGCCTGAAGAAAAGAGGAGTTTATCTAATTTCCCGGCCTAGTTCTGAGGTGAACCTTGACGTTCACCAATAGGAGGACAGACTGCTCTGGCGCACGTTGCAGAGAAAGAGGTGCGGTGACTAGGTGGGTTATGAAAATGAGGAATAGTCCACAGAGTTGTACATTTCCTCTTTACGAGAATCCAATGACGGGATCGAGAGACCACTAGCACCACACACAGCGCTTTGGGAGCCATGACTGACAGATCCCTCTAACGCCTCCTCGAGGACATATGACCTCAGGGTTGTGATTGTTGACAAGGAAAGAATTTATGCCACTGTGATTGTTTGATCCCACCACAGTGAGGTGACTACACAAATCGTGGAGTTACATCCCGGCATGTGGGAGCCTCTGCTGCCAGTGTATGAGTGTATATACGTTAATGTGACATGCCAGATTTAGAAGCAGTCCATTATCCGTACCAAGAGTAGATGCATCAATTCCTCCAAGATGCGTATATACTACATCTGCACTTTCGACACAGGCATGTTCTATTGAACGTGTTTGCTAAAATTAGCCATCTTTCATCTTGTCTCATTTTAGCATCAGAAAAAAACAGAATTGTAATTTATTCATGGGTACAAGACATGCAGAGTAAAAAAAAAAAGAAACAGTAACTTCATGTCTTGACGGCCCCCATCACTCACCCTCCTCTGACAGCTTGTTGTCTTTGGTCTCCTGCTCCATCTGCTGACACCAGCCCTCCATCCGTCCCGTCTCCGCCTGCAGCAGCTTCAGGAACCAGTTGCCGTCTCGGAGGCAGGCTGGCGTGCTGGTCTGGAGGCTCTCTCCCTGGGTGCTGCAGTTTCCTGTGTCCAGGCTGGGATCCGGAGGCGGTAGCGAGGAGGGGTCTAAAGCCGGGTCTAGGTTCTCCGGAGGCGAGCTGGATATCCTAGAAGGGGCCGTGGTGTGTTTAAGGGGCTGCTGCTCCATGGCTTTGTCCTGTGCGTTGGGCGTAGTGGCGTTGACGGTCTGACTGTTGTTGCAGTTGGCCGTGTTGTTCTCTGTGGGTGTGGCATCCTGGGGCTCCTGAGGCTCAGTCTCTGTGTTTTGTCTGGAGGCCATGCTGCTATCCCGGCTGAGGCTGCGAAAACACGCATGAACGTCACCTTCTGACAGTATGATAAAGAAGCTAATGAAGTGATGAGTCAAACGTGCTCCACAGTAACAGATTGAGGTCAGTGGGTTGAGCTGACAGGGCCGCGTGGCAGCTGATGGTGCAGCATCATCCAGTGCAGAGGAGTCGGTGGTGAGGGGGGCGGTAAACAGGAGGGAATTAGCAAACAAATTGACGACATAACACGATATCTCAGCTGCATCCAGAGATAATGAGACGGGGGGGGAGGAAGCAGGCTCTCAAACGAATGTGATTAAGGGAAAAATGACCGTGCGCTGGAAAAGTTTAAACGGCGACTTTTGCACCATGTTCTGTACACAACAGTCAGGACGGGACTAAAAGGACATCAATCAGAGCCCTGGGTTGCTGTACTGCTGCCAGGCTGATTGCTGAATGACCTTAGTAACCTTCTGCCACATAGGCTGCAGATTCACCAGCATGTGTGAGAGAGAGGAAGGTTGAGTGTGTGTGTGTGTGTGTGGCTGTGGAGGGGAAAAGCAGTCTGTGCAGACAGAACCGCATTAATATCACTGTCACAATCTCAAAAATACCCTGCGGTGTCTTCTTCAAAAACAAACGAAAGTTAGGTTTCCATCCCGTACTGCTCATCCGTTCAGTTGCCTCGAAAATGTTGCAGAGGCACGCTTTAAGTGGGGAACCACCCAGTCACTACAGCTATTTTTAATTGACATGCTGGTGCCAAAAACCATCTGTCAGCGGGCTTACTTAGCACGTCCTTAGCTGCTTTCGCACTGCATATTTACAGGGTCTCAGTTCCAGGAACTACCTGCTGCTCGGTCCCCAGGAACTACAGCCAGTGGGCTGTTTCTAGTTTGGCAGCCACGCTGCCCATGGGACCTCTGAAGTGACGTCACGCGGTATTTCTCTGGTGGCGAATGCCACCGCCCACGGTCATCTGTGTGCCGTGACAAATCAAACTATTTTGTGAGGCGGACGTCAGGTGTCTGGTGTCTTCAGAGCGGTGGCACGGTACGACCGTGTCATCTCATTGACTGTCCGACCAGGAAGCAAACACCTTTGTCACACGTGATTCCTGCTGGAAGGGGGAACATTCCTAAAGAGGTTCAATAACCGTGGGAAGTCCGTGTCTGTGCAAAGGCACCTATCACTGCACTGAGGTGTGAGTCACAGGCTACGTCTGAGTAGATCTTCTGACAAACGCGTCGTGTCGCAGCCTGGGAAATGTACACTGAAGCATTAACATTATGCATGAGGGTGGCACGATATCTGTGTTTGTTCCTGGTTATACTTTGACTCACAGCTCTGCCCCCACTACAGATGTTTGCTCTATCACAGATTCAATGAAGTCATTTAACATCTGTTTTCATATGGGTGTACATATCGTAAGTCAATAAACTCTCTTCACTTCATTTGTTTAAGCTTTGTGGCCGCTGAGCTCAGGATCCATGTTCGCATGAGTACAAAATGAGGAGGAGAGGAAAATAAAGAAATAAGTCTTAGCAATTTGATCTGGCCAAGTCTGGATTTACTATCATCTAATGAGGTCTCTCCATCTATTCATCCATTCATTATCTTACAAGCTATTTAGAGTCTCCTTCCAGCCTAGACGTGCATGTTTTGAGACTGTGGGAGGAAACCGGAGTACCTGGAGAAAACCCACGCACACACATGGGAGGAACATGCAAACTCCAGGCAGAAAGAGCCGAACACAACGCGAATAACGAGGCTATTAGGGGAACGTTCCCTCAGGAAAGGCCCAGCAGACTTCGTTCTAATGACTGTTATACTCACGGCCTGCCGTTCTCCACTTGAACTCCAATGGACTGGAACTTGAGGGGTGTGGTCAGGATGAGTGGCTCTTCTCTTAAGACTGGCAGAACACAATCCACCTTAAAAAAGAAAGAGACGACCAATCAAATACAGCTATGGAGACGAACCGTAGGCTTCTCAGGGTGTCGCGTGCAGGTGATGAGGTGATCCTACCTGGATTCCGATAGAGGACAGCTTCCTCTTGGGCACAGTCGGGGGCTGCTCTAGGGTTACGCAGATGCTCACGGTATCATTTTGGGGCTGGGTGGATGTGGAAGTGGAGGTGGTGGTGGTGGAGGCTGTGGAGGGAGGGAGCTCTCGGGGAGCCGGAACGGGAGGTACGGAGGCTGCAGCCGGAGCGGGGCTCGTCACAGCAGGGACGGAGGCTGCTGCTGCAGCTGCCGAAGGAGGAGGAAGAGGAGGAGGGGGCTGGGACCCTTTGGCCAGACTGCCTGTGCGGATGCTACAGAGGCTGTCGGAGGAGTTGCTGCGCCCCGACTGGCTGTTGGCCTCGCTGCCGCGGTCCTGCTGGTCGAGGTATGTGTCCTGGGCCGACTCGGTGCTGCTCTGCAGCGTCACTGAGATGAGAGGCTTGGACGTGGTGCGAGGCGGCACCGGAGGAGGAGCCTTCCTATTGCTGACTGTGGAGAAACAAAGGGATATAAAGAGAGATTAGAAAGGGAGGTCAGAGGGAGAAACCTGCTCTTTATCACGCACACGCTTTGAAGAAAATGAAAGTAAAGTCAAACAAGACGTAGACCAGCTGCTTTCTATCAACAACAAAACCATAAACATGACCAATTATGAGAAAACAAACATGTACTTTGCCCGTATTGCTGCCCGTATCAGGCTGTACAACAAGCTACCTCCACGTTTCCTGTAAACCTGCTGCTGGTTGGGCTCCATTGACGTCAGTGTGTCTCTGGGGAGCTTCCTCTACACACTCCACCCTCACAGCCCCCATTTTACACTGGGGATTATCAAACAGGACAACGCAGCCCTACAGGAACTAGACGCAGGAACCCTGGGTGCTTTCCTGTTTGCATTTCCACCACATCTCAGGAAAACACATATTGTGGTCCAGCTGTTGTTTTATTTTAGCATTCACTATAGCGTGACCCGAGTAACTGAAGAATTACAATATTTGGCTGTGTGGAGCTTATCAGGTCTCACATTTGGCCTATATGCCTCATATACCTATGCCTAAGATAAACTCTGAGAGTGTCACGTTTCCATGCGGTCGTGGGAATAACAAATGTGCCTCCTCTGCAACGTTCAGTTATGAAAGCCAAACGCATCACACCACGTCTCTCCCAGGAGAGGATGGTTAATCTGCATCTGGTTCAAAGGGAGCCTCACTGACATCCAGCATCGCAGCTCAGAGAACAGCGAGCTGTGCCTCTTTGTGTCGTGCTGCCCCTCGACTCTCACCGTCTTTCACCTTCACATCGGTTTAGCTCCGGAGTCGAGCCACTTTGAGGCATGACACAGTTTAGAGAAGCAGGAGCTGGGGGAAACTTTTTTGGCAGCTGCAAACAAAATGGACGCAAATTTCATGAAGAAGTTCTGCAATTGTGGAAAGCTTCATTTTTCAGTTAAACTATTTGGAGAGAGCTTGACTACCAACGAAATTGAATAGTTTTTAAAGGCCTTAATTTTCTTAGAACTGAATTATCTTTTAATAGTTTTTAAGTCCCCATGGACACCCTGTATACAGAGTTTGACCAGTAAATGTCTTTGTGTGCCATTTAGCAGGGCCCCATGACATTGTTTAGGTACAAAAACTGAGGTAATAGATGGATGATGGACAGCTATTATGGCAGATGGCCACGACCCTAAAATAGTGATAATGTCTCTGTTGCTGCTGGATGTGTAGGTAAACACCACCAGTCCGTGACGTCAACAAGGCAATAATATGTAAATCTGTTCTGCTGCTGCCAAATGGCCAGAGAGAAACTCCCCGTCACTGCAGGTTTAAATTACATATAATAGCCACACAACACCGAACATAAGTGCCACATTTTTGATGCCAGCAAACATCTCAATTTTGGATTCACCGGCTCTTTCAGCAGAGCCCGAGATGAGGCCCAGGGAGGAGGATTACCAGCAGGCGAAGATGATCTGACTCAGGGACCAGGAATGGGACTGGTGCCTCTTTTCTGTCATCATCAGCGCGACTGCAGAGCTGTGGTTAACGCTGCCGAGCGGCGTCCGCTACGACGGAGTAAGAAGCAAGGAGAACACACAGGTTTCCTTCTGGAAACCCAGGGTGCCTTTTCTCTAGACCCCATTTAAACTGCTGTCTGACTGTCGAGATGTCGGCTGAGAGAGTGGCAAAACAAATATCTCATCTCCTGACGCCAGGGCTGGAAACTAACGGGGTGTGTTTGGGACACAAACAGAGAATCTGCGCTTCACGCGTCTGACTTGAAAGCATCTGCAACTATTGCTACGCAAACAGACAGAGATAGGCAATGGATAGAGAGATAGATGTGTAAATGGAAAGATAGATAAGAGACTGATGGAGTTACACTGGATATAAATAGAGACTTTTTGCAACTCGTGTTCCAGCAAAGAACACTGTTAACATGGTCACATGGAGGCAGAAGAGGTCATAATAAACAACTGCAGGTTAAGTATATAGAAATTAGAGGTATGCACCTCCACGCCCCTCACAATTCAATTGCAATTCACCAGTCTACAATTTGATTCAATCTGATTATACAATGCATCTGGATCAGTCCCAGCCTTTTCTGTGTTAGCACACATGGCTTTTACATTAATGAACACATAGTCAAGATAAGTATGTCCATTATTTACATGATTTATTCTACATTCATGTAAAAAAAATGCTTTAAATGCATGTCCACTTGCCAGCTAGAGGTAGCTAGCAGCAAAAACGGGGAAATGGAAACAAACTTGTTTTACTTCTTATTAAAAAAAAATCAATTATAGGAATTATAGGATCTGCATCGATTCAGCACACCTAATATAAAAGTATGAAATATAATAAATGATGATAATTAATAAGTAAATAAGTTTACATGCACTCGGGTGGGCTCAAAATGATTCTTCAGGGTAGAGTTGAGGCACATTTGGAGCGTTGACAGACAAATGTGATGTGGCCCATCATAAGACGGATGAAACATCTCTTTAAAATGAGCCGGCCCGGGAATCGACTCCAAGAGCTCACCACTTGGGCTGAATAATGAGAACGTGGTGTTTATTCTCTCCCGGAGCAGTTTCAATCTAAATAGCAACCCAACACCCTGTAATTGTGAGGGCGCTGCACTTCCGCCATCAGCCCGTGACTCAGAGCAGCAGTAAAGCCCTCATTAAACCCCACCGACACACTCCAACACGGCCCTGGAATGAAGCCTGTGTCGACGAGGAGCCGGTCCGGCTCCGCTCTGCGTCTCTGCTCCAACAAAAGGACATTTATTACCCGGGAACGAGACGCTTCCTGTCATAGCACAGACGCACGGCATTCCCAAAGTGAATCGATGCGTCCTGCGTCAGCCCCAAAGTCTCGACACATACCTCTGCCTGGACTGTTGTGTCTACAAGGCTGAGCTGTGTCTCCCTCACACACACACACACACACACACACACACTACACTATAAAATGATGATTATAAACATTTCCACCATGATGGAGAACAGCTAAGTGCACGTGCGATTCTCGCTCGGCTCGATTTATGGGAAACAATGAATGCGAACAAGGGGGGAAACGCTGTTTACAAAGCATCCAGTCTGTGCAAAGTGGGCTAATTGCAGATTATTCACACCCTTAGAAAAGAGCACAATCCATTTTGCTGTCCTCGCACAATGCACGGTGTTGCGACGGCTGGCTCCGTATCCTGCTACCTAGGGGCATGGTGCCAGGTGGTGATTAAGAGAGGGATAAGCTGGCCAGACCCTGGACCCTCTGGGGCGAGGCCCGGCTCATAGCCTTCAGCTGAACCCCCCCCCCCCCTCCTTTTACTTATTCAGAGCCCTGACGGCGATCCCACTTTCAATCACCACAACCTTCTTTTATCATCGTCAATGCGTGACCGATGGATCCATGAATAAGCAAACCGCCGATGTGAATTATTAACTGTTCGATTAATCACCGTACAGAATAGGATAGATGACAAACCCAGAGAGGGGGTAAAAAAAGGAATCCCATCCTTGTGTCCTGCTTCCCATGTGCACAAGCAGGACACCAAACTTGATCAACAAGGAGTTTAAAAGAGCACATGACACATCTTAACTGTAGGCTAAAGTGCTTTTTGTTGATGCAAGAATGAATGAGAGCTTGTTTGACATGCTATACATGCTTTGTCCCATCTAATTCATGCGCTTAACTAAATGTCTGTCAGATTTCTCGGGTTTAAGATTTAATCAAGACTATTAGAGCCGAAGCAAGGACTTTGATGATAAAGGTGAGATACGCTGCGGATTCCAGACCTCATAAGACCATCTATTAGCAGGACTGATAAATGACTGGTCTGGTCTTTAGGATTACTGTGGGATAAGGGTTAAGTTTGGGATGATACGGAGGCTTGTCAGTTTCCACTGTTGCCTCAAAGCAAGCCAGACCTGGGTTCGACCCTGGGTCAGACTCTCTGATTGGAGCTCGCATGAGTGCATAGGTTTTCTCCCATGCTCTCCAGTTTCTTTCCGCAGCTCAAAAAGAGTCATGTTTAGGTCGACAGGAGACCTAAATTGCCTCTAGGTGTGTGCTCCAGCAGTCTGCTGTGACACAGTTATGGCACAAAGCAGGTCAGATAACATATGGACTAAGGTTCAGGATTGGACAATGAAACATCTACTCAGTTTGGTTGGGGTTTGCTGCATCTTTCCTCAAACTATACAACACCATCTAGTAATTATTGATGAAACCACGTTAGGGAAACCGAAGTTTGTGAAGTGATGTGGACAGCAGCTGTCTATGACCCACTCACGTTCAGGCCCCCCAAACACTTTAGATCAATTACAGTGCTGACAGCGCTGCGATTATGATCACATGTGAACTAATTGCATCACTTGTGAAAGCCATGCAGTCTCTGTCTAGAGTTCGCTGGGACTCCATCAGCAGGTCTGTCTGAAAGCTATCAGATGACCACTAATGGTCCTTCCACACACGCGGGCTGAAAACTTCAACCTACACAATCGACCGTTTTCAAGGCTGTTGTCTCTGTGTCAAACACAAAAGCAGGTCTCACTCTTTCTGGATCAGACTCTTTGGTTGTCTGGTTTGGGACTTAAGGTCTGTGATTACTGCTGAGCTCATTCTTGAGTCATTCTGACTTACACTGGTGTGTGTTAATTAGACTGCAAAGTGGACTGCAGGGCTCTGCTTTAGTCTCTAATCAAGCACAAACTCAAAGAGAAAGTGTTATAAAACAGTCTTGTGGTTGATTGTGGATGGGCCTTGGACAGGAGCCAGATATGTTGAAAAGAGGCGGCAGCAGAGGAGGAGCTGTCCAGGAGCGACAGTGCAGGTCGCATGGCAGGCTGACAGGCTGCCCGAGTATGAGACTGAAGGATTGGACCAGGACACATGGCTGAGAGCATGACCTCTGACGAACAGATTAAGCACACAAGGCACCATTCACCAGAAAGTCAAATTTTATCAGATGACGTACGTTCTCTTAACGACGAGAGTTGAAATCAAATTCAACCCCTTTCACCCCGACTCTTGTGCCTTGGGAGGACCAAGAGTTTATGAGTCTAGAATTCATCTAGGAATCTGAGCTGAAATTCCAAGGGTACTGATCAGATTTTGCGTCCGAGTGTGAAACCTAAACATCTGAAGTTCCTTCATGCTGGGATAAAAAGGGACTTTGTGTATCATTATCCAATGAACATCCGTCTGATATCCTTAAGACCTCCTGCTGTTCTCAGTCTGACCTGCTGGACTGGGGCAACTAGCGATCAGCTGATGGAGGGACATGTGACCGGTCCATCTGAGCTCCTACCATTTAGGATGGTAAACTGGCAGCCTTTGTTTTTTTTTTTTTTTTTTTAAAGGTATGACATGAGACTCAAGCAACTTCCGATTTATTTGTTCATTAGAAATTGTGATGGTAAGAGACAGTCATGTGTAAAAAGACTAACTCCCTGATAAAACTAGAGCCAAACAAAAAAATCGAAGACTGACTGCGTCTGACAATGTCTTTTACCCTCACTCTACCTGCCAGTCTGGCACTAATGTATTGTTTTATCCATGAAAGGTCCAAAGTACCAATGAAGTCATGTTCAAGGACTGTTCCGGGACGTTTCCAGCTGCCATAGTGTGACGGTCAAGTTGTCACCTCACTCTTCTCATACTCTACTGCTTAGCTGATGTCTCATTTCTACAGCTGTACACTGTGTTTTGTCCATTTAAGCAGATTCCTTTCATGTCTATCCCTCCCTCGCCTGAGGGCTAATTTAAAAGATGTACAGTGTGGCAATAATTTATCTATGAAAATATCTCTTGAAAAATGTACCGACTACACAGATACTAAACTATGTGTGTATGCAGATGGTAGAGAGGAGCAGAGGGAGGAAGAATTACTTCAAGTTGTTCCAGGACATTTCACTTTTTTCTCTAATTTTCCATGTGGTTTCCATGAATGGAAACTGGCCACTAAAGGTCCAGGTTGTCCAGGACACGTGGGAACCCTGTGATGCTATCAGATTGCTTCTTTAATCCTGTTTATCCCAAAAAGGCTAAATATAATGTGCTTACTTTCCTGTAATAACAAAGAAAAGCAGGAAATTATCACACTGCGAACCAGAGAAGCAATCTGGTTAAAAATAACTCTGATTTATCCACTTTTCTGAATCATTCCATCAATTTAAGATGCGTGTGAAGCAGCGAAAAATAAAAGTTTCTATGTGTGTTTTAGCAGAAGACACTAGTGCAGGAAATGGAAACGCCTTGACACTTACACTGTCGAGCTAGGTTAACCAATAGCTCTGCAGCTATCATTAGCGAGCCTGCCTACTGCTGACCTTACAGTGAAACTACACAGCAGTGGCTTCGCCCATTCAGTCATGATGTTACCTCATCAATGGGTGAGAGGAAGAGTGTGTAACAGAGTGCAGGATGACTCACAGTCTGTCTACGGTAACACACAGACACGCCAAGTATTGGACAATATGGTGGCACTACAATGAACACGCCTCGCTGTGGCCACAACGCAGCCAGTGTTTTCTGATGATACGCAGCTGTCTGCGAAGCGCAACGCTTACAAACATATAGGCCCCGTGAGAAAATTATATCCTGCATTGAAAAAAAAAAAGGTATGAATGAATGCCTTCAGGTCATGCAGATAGATTTTCTAGCATGTGAAACAGCTTTTGGACTACTACTACCACCGTTAAGTTTTGTACAAGTCTGAGTCATTGTAAACTCGGTCTTTCCATTTTGGATGTTTTAGTTTGATAAAGAGCGGGGTTAGTTGCTTCTCTGTCGGTCACATTAAAAAGGCCGTGTGTAACAATAATGAATGTCAACACTGGAAACGGACAGAGGTATTGTACTTGCGAGTCTCTGATGTTGAATTTCTTTTGTATCCTTGTCCTTCACCCCTCTTGGTCTTTTAAAAGCCCAGTGAAGTGTCCTAAACTGCTGGACTGCTAAAGCACTATGCAGGGCAGGAAGCGGATGAATTATTGATTGTGTCCTAAGGTCTTAACACATGGTAGCCATCTACTATGAGAAAATGGCACATGAAGCTGCAGAACAAGTAAAAAAAACTAGTGAGGGAAATAATCTTATCGGCAGGTACTTTCACTGATACTGGAGCCTGTCATATTTAAGCCAACCCTAATCAGCTGTCATGTAACAAGGCATATCACTGTCTGTTGTAAAAGGAGTCCGTCAGGTTTGACTTCATCCTGCTACTGCAAGAAACTGTGGCCCAACAAATAAGAGGCACAGGTCTAGGAGAGGTAAAATCTTATTAGATGGTAGGTTTACAGCCCTGGGATCACCAAAAGCTGGAGCCAACTCAATATTACCTTTAATCAAAAGAAACAACATGTCAAGAAGCAAAAGCTTTCACCTGACCATTGGGAAACCTTGTAATGAGGCGAATAAGTATCTGCTATAAAAAAGATCTGTCAGACACATGAAACTGTGGAGCTCCAGCTCTAGAGGTAAAATCTTATTAGACTGTATGTTTCGGGACACTGGTTCCAGCTCAATATCAGCTCAATAGAATTGACGCGTTAAGAAGTAACAGCGAAACTTTGACCTGACCAATTTTACTGTAAAAAAGGTCTGTCAGGTTCAACTTTAACTAGCTACTTGAAGCCACAGCTCTACTAGAGGTAAAATCATATCAGTTGGTCTTGACCTCAAAGACTGGGTACCTGTAATCAATAAGAATGGGTCAAGAAGTCAAAGCAAAACTTTGATCTGACCAATCTCTACTATGTAAAAACCGTCAGTCAGATTTCACTTAATCCTGTAGATGGCCTGTATATAAGTGATTCATAGCTTCCTCCATGCCTCTGTGCTAACATCACTGTCACATGTTTAGTCTGGGCTGAGACTGAGGAAACATCACCCATTTAATTCATTTGACAGCTACACTTACATCCCAATCACCTGTTAAATTCACCAATTAACCCAACCAGACCCCGAATCGACTGACACCTCTTCTCAAAGCTATTGTGATATTTCACAGACTGACCATGCATCAAGAGTTGTAAGAGATGTACTAGCCCTATGTTAGCCACCTGGTATAACAGTCCTAGCCGGGTTAGCTCGGCTACTGCTAGCTCTGTGCTATTAGCCACACAGCCGCTTATTATACACGGGGCATTTAACGGTGGTTAGCCGGAGGGCAGCAGACGTGTAGCGGCTCAGCGAAGCGACCCTCGCGTTGTTACCTCCGGTCTGGCAGCTCTCTCAGCAGCCACAAGACTGGCCCCACGCCTCCGCCTGGCTGCCGACGATAAAGTCTTAGTATTTCCATCTCCCTTTCTTCATCCACGTTAGCGGGCTAACCCCATACCACACCGTTCACGTTAGCTCACGTTAGCTCGCAGCTTTCACACACGACCCGATGTAAAAATGACAACGGAGACTTCTGAAAAAGGGGCGACGAGGTCTTACTGTGTGGCGTTATAGAGGAAAATCCGTATTTTCTGGTCATTCATGAGAGGCAGACAAGGTGCAGACGGGCTGTGGTGGTGGTGGAGTCCTGCCGTAAGATAACACAGCGACGCTGTGAAGAAAAGATTTGTAGTACACGCCCTTGACGACGGGGATTGGAGTCCACGTTTTATCCGTTAACCATTTCTTACACGCGATTGGTCAATTCGGGTCATCGAGCTCATCGGTCTCGACTCTGATTGGTCGAAGGCGCTCTCTTACGTTTTTTGTTAGTCTCTTCCTGATAGGTGAGTCCCATTTGGCACCAGACGCCGCGGGAAACAGATTTGAGCCCAGACATTAACCTAATACATATGCAAAATATACATTGTGAATGAACAATAGGGTTGAGTTCATACGACCTACTTTTTTTTCGATGGAAAGCACCACATTTAATTGAGTGTGTGGTAAACAATGCCCAGTAATGTTTCTATTTGTAGTTTCCATTCTAAGATTAGCCTATGGTCATAGGTTGTGGTTAATGACCATGAGAAAGAGATCAGGAGTAGCTGAGAAGAGTTTTCTCTGCAGGGTGGCTGGACTCAGCATTAGAGAATGGGTGAGGAGCTCAGACATCTGGGAGAGGCTTAGAGTAGAGTCACTGCTGAGAGGAGCCAGTTCTCTGTTATGCTTTTTGTGAGTGTGTACACAATACGTGAATGTCACCATGGGGAACAGATTAAACGCTGGCCGGAACTTTGGCCATATGTAATATACATTGTGAATGATATTTGGGTGAATTAATATAACCTATGTTCATACGTGTCCATGAGATTAAGGTTAAGTAAATGAAAATAAAAAGAGCTCAGACATTCAGGCGGGGCTCAAAGTAGAGCCACCACTCCTTCATACTGAGAGCAACCAGCTGAAGTGGTTTAGGCATCAACTAGAAGACAAGGCAAGATTAGTGGGCCTTCCACAATGAGGCCTTCAACAAGTGCTGAGCATTGATGAAAATACAAAAGGTGGTTGAAAGCTGTGATGCACTTATGCTGAAACAGTCTCAAGACCTAGTTAAGATTCACAATGTTTAATTATGTAACTCAGAGTTCAAGTATATTTCAGGCCAGGTCTTTGAGGGCTTTCCTTACTTTGAGTTGAAAAGAACAACAAAATACAAAGTGATCAGAAATACAAAGTAATCATGCCCTCTGAGTAGAAATCATATTTTAGATTCAGGTACACACAGTTATCAGATATAAGTTCACAAACAAATATAATATAAAAGCAGCACACATGATGATGATAAACATCTGGACCGATGGGAAATTGACTCTGTAAAGCATGAATATCATTATTTTGTGTTTCAAACCAAAGAGTCAGTTTTATATTTTACATCTTATTTGGATAGTGGATGCTGCTTATTTCCAACCCTATGGGCGGAGGGATGTATGTTGTGTTTTAGCTGCAATAACACACAAGAAGCAGGGGGAAAATCTAGAGTACATTCATCTATCCACTTTGTGGATGGTGGATATCACGCTTTGTATCTTAGCAGTGTCACAGGGGTCTACTGGAGTCTACTGCAGAGCACATAAGGCAAAATACAGTCCAAATGGATACTCTTGTCATCCAATGAGAACACACCCAGATCTCCTTTGAAATCTGCTGGGTTGTGGCTTAGGTAAAATTTTGTCAGTGTTGTGAAATGATACCAAGTTACTTCATTTTTTTTTAGCACTGAAAGCAATTAAGTTGTTCCTTTGATTGTGTAAGAAATATCATCTCAGTCTCTCTCATCATATCGCTGTAACAACATGCAGGCTCCTCTGTGTCTGAGCATGTATTAATATTACCTGCCAAAATAAGCAGCAGGCTACCAATTTCACAATTTACACTATTTTCTAAAAGACTTAAATTTAATAACTATGAAATTGACACATTTTGCAAAAACAGAAACTGCAATTTGATCCCGCCATAGTGAGTCAGTGTCCCCAGACTTAAAAAAAATCATAAACATTCAAGAGCTGTTGATTTAGGAGACAGTCTGCCAACATTAAAAAACACTGTGACAAATTCTTAATTACTGTTCTCCTACTGCCACTTCAGGAAATTCCCAAATCCCAAACTTTGCTGATGTTTTGAAGTAGTTTCTCTTATTTTTCCTTAGAGCAGCTCTGGAGGAATACTTTGAGTTGAGGCAGTATCATGCTGTAGTTTACTTTAACAGCATATTGACTGACTGCACGGATAGTCGCTCCAGCACCTGTGTAGGGAGAGCCAGGCTGCAACTACCCCTCTGAAATAAAACACACAAGCTATTAATCATTCAACCCCCACAGAGACGTGCAAGGCTGACTAATTGTTTAACATTAAGGTGAGCATGTATGGCATGTATCTGATTTTCTTCACTGAAAAAGACGCTTAGGACTGCATTTTCTCCACATTAAGGACACTCATTATTGCACTGAATCATATTTTCTTCACTAGAAGGGCACCCTTGAGAGCACTTTGGCATATTTTCATGCACTTTGGGTTAGGGTTAGTCTGGGGGCTCATCTACCATTGGGACATCCAAGAGTACACTGTTTTAGTCAACCAATCAACCTTCTATTACCATAAATATACAGACCTCAACAAAAAAAATAACTCATAGCCTACTGAAAAATGCAGAGGCTGAGCTGAAAATGACAGACATCAACAAACAATTACAATAACAGTAAATGTGAATTGTTTGAAGTCCAATATAAGTTTTTAACATTTGAAATTTTAATGCATTTAGACATATGAAGTAGAAATACAAAACACTGCTTTAATTAGTGTAGAGTTGTATTTTGTCATGGGTATCTTTAATCATGAGCTTAAGATGATAATGGCAATGAAGTGATGTGTGAAAACATCAGACACACTTGGGTTCTGTGCAATGTAGAGTCAGTTTGTAAAGTATAGTAGCAGTAGTAGTAGTAGTAGTAGTAGCAGTTTCTGAGCCATGCCACCCATATGCCCATCCAACATAGTATACATAGCACACACTTTTAATCCTAAATCCATCATGTTGTTTTTAGTTTTCTAAAAATTTGACGATCCTATCTATACTTTTTAATGTACAGTAGGGATGCTCTGGAGACATTATGAGAGCAACTTTGAAAACCGAACAGCTCCCAGCTGAAAAGGATCGATGAATGAGTGGATGAGTGGAAAGATGTTATAAAAGTTTTGCATATAGTAAGTGAATGAAAGGACTTATGCAAATAACACTGTCCGCTCTCAGTTCTACTTTGCAAGATGACTATGATTACTTGGAAGATGTCCTACTTCACTTTTGTACTTTTCTCTTGCCTTTACTTTCTCACTAATCAGATGAATACTATTGTTGCCCCTCTTTGCGTCACTGTAACTGACTGAAAACTGTGCCAAGGACTTTGACTGATAAAGAACAAAGTCCTTCGTCAGATTCACATTCAGCAATTCCATTTCTAACAACATTGTACAAAATATCTTCAACATCTCAACTACGTCAGTCTGTAGCTTGACTAAACATGAAACTGTGTGGTTTGTGTATTTAATGGATTTCAATGTTACACTTAAGTTGATTTAGTTTCAATGTCACTTCTCCTATTGTAAGTCACTCTGGATAAAAGTGACCTGACCAAACAGGGAATTCTTTTGGAATTCTTCATGCAAACTTAAACTTTTGCTCTGTGATGAACTGGCAACCTGTCCAGGGTGTAGTCCCTTCTTTCACCCTATAGGCCGATATGGATGCTTGCAAATCAGGTAGGATATATGGAAAGATGGATGGTCATTTTGCTATTGTGAACTGCCTGTCCCCGGCAGCTCTACTCCAGCTCTAACTCAGTGGTACTCACTGGTGTTGGAGCTGTCGCTGAAGCCTGCAGTGGTGGGTGGTGGTGAGTCCGAGTCCACAGAGGCTGTGTCCTCATCCTGGGAGCAGCCCGCCTGGATGGCCCGCAGATAGCTGTGGCTGCGCGACCGGAAGCACGTGGGTGCAGGCAGATCCAGGGCCTCCACTGCCTGCGATTCCTCCTCACAGTACGGTACCGAGTGGCCGAAACCCTCCCCGCATACCTGAAAGAACGTGTGCAGACTCACACGCTGAGGGCAAAGGTCAGACTGTGAAACATGCACTGAAGAGGTTTATATCCACTGGGGGGGGAGAAGTGCTCAATTACATGCATATTATCAGCATAACATATTCGATTTATTCCAAGTGAAAGTGTGACGACCCCATGATAAGCAAATGTATGCATATAACTATTTTTAGATTAATACTGATGTCTTTCCAGTGGTTCTCAATTTAAGGATGTGGCCCAATCCTAAAGGAATGACTGAGACAAAAAGCAAGAGAACATCTATATTCTATAATTATTGTTAAAATGTTTCTTAAAATGTTCCTATCGTTGATTATTTTGAATGCTGGAGAATTGCACTGTACCTCTTTAGACCATAAACTGGAATATAAAAGTACAAATGTTTAAATAAGTCCCACAGAGAGACTACTGGAAAACTTTGGGAACCATAGGTTGATATATTTATATTACCTCTCATCTTTAGATTACTTTTCGTCTCACTTCTCATATTATCTCTCATATTATCTTATTTCAGCTTCACCTGCTGTAAAATGCAACCTCTAACCACTGTAAGCCTCCATGCTATCGTGCAGAATGATATTGCCCTTATATAGCCGTGAAGAAGCATACAATACAATAAAAGGTAAATACTTCACCTATTCATAGGTGAACACGTGCAATTAAGAGGCACTTGTGCTTCACTTGAGTATGTGTTTATTAATTTTGCCACTTAGGAGGTAAAATGTTTTAGCAAATGTTTTTTGCTTTTCACCACTTGGTGCAGAGCCAGAGACGTCCCCTTTTTTTCTTTTTTTTTTCAGTTTTGTTTTGATTTACTCCAAGTGGCCTTGTCCGCTGTTATTGTACAACGGGGATACTTTATTTTCATGTTTGGCATTTTAGCAGCAAATATGAAAAATGCTGACCTCCCCATCCGTTATTCATGCACAAGAAGAGAGTGAATTCACTCCATCTTCTTAAAAAGAGATGTTTGCATTAGTCTTGCATGTGAATCTGTATCTCGCTCTAATCCTGCTGATGAGGCTCGACATCAGCCAACAAGGCTTCCTCGGGTTTATACTGAGGCGAGCGTCCCTCTTTGACACTCTGCAAACACGCTCCAGCATCTCTATCTTCTATTTTACCAGCTCGTTCCTGCCTTACTAATTCATAGAGCATCTCAGCAGAGTCAGCAGACACGATGGACACTTGAATATTCTCCAAGGCAACCTCGAACGTGTTCATTTCATTTTTCATTGCCTGGAGATTTATGTATTTCACATTTGCTCCCCGTCTCGCTTTTTATTTTCGAGTATCACTCGAGTCCGCCCAAAATGATCTCATTTGCTGCTCAACATGAATCTGTGACACCCGAGGTAAACGGAAAGGACAGTCGAGCAATGACGTTTTGCCACGCTCACGTAATGACAAATATTTTGTAACAATAAGAGACGTACCTGAGTGCCCGAGCCTCTGCCCAGTGTGCCAGAGCATTGGCTGTAGTCATTGTTCCTGTGGCGTGGAGGGGCCTCCAGCGGGCTCACCAGGCAGTCTAAGTTATCGAGGCTCCGATTGGTCGACAGCTCTTTGAGGGACGGCAGGGAGCTGAGGAGGTGAACGCAGTAATCAGCCCCCTCAGACAGTCAAAGACTGGAATAAGTGAGGGCTGTGTTTAATTGATGATTTCCAGGAGAAGTTTTAAATCACACACTGAAAAGTTCCCCTGGGTGTTTTAAAATTAAATATCATTGAGATGTGTGAATAGTGATATGTGCTGGGGTGGTTTAATATAGCAGTACAGAGGAAACTGTGATTTATGAGGAGAGCGTTTCAGAGACAGATCTCTCCGTTTTGCTGCATTTCCCGAATTGAGTTTTGTGAACTCCAATCAATGCATGTTAAACAGATATGGATTATTTTTTTCAGGAAGATATATAAATATTTTTATTTTTAAACTTTTTTGCTATTACTTTGAAGGACACCGTCAATGTCGATCTGGTCTTGAGTTTGCGAATCAAATGAATTTCATAAACTCAGCTTGTGAGTGATGACATTTTTTTTTTTTTGACACGTTTCCTCTGTCCCGGCTCGCCATTTCGGGCACCTGGTGTGAGTGAAAAATGTGTGTGCACCAAGCGGCAGGGTGCGGTGGAGTGATTTGCATGGAAGTTTTTGCATGTCATGAAGCCAGGGGCTTGAGGAAGCGGGTAAGAGCAGCAAACTAACACACCAATCGGGGAACCTGCAAGGTAAGAGATGGAGCAGGGTGGGGGGGCCGGAGGGGAAGAGAAACTGGCAGGGTTTTGACAAAAAATAGGTGGTGGATAGTGGTGGTTCGGACAAGTGAGAGTGGGTGGAGGGCCACACTGCCTGCCTAAGGATGACACTGACCTCAGATGCTGCATAGAGCATGCACTCTGTAGTGGCGACCACAGATAATCCTCCCGCATGAGAGCGTAGCAACGAGGCCTGTCCGTGTGGATGTAGGGGTAAAACACATGGCAAAATTTCATCTGCGTCCACTTTCGTCCCAAGAATAAATGATACTGTACGTCATCTCTCGTCTCATTAACCTACATCTACTACCTCCTCTAGGAGTAGACTCTACGAGCTTGTTTTGCCTTAGTGCTGCGGCACATCCAGACAATTATTTGTGACAAGATGCTGCCACCTGCTGACTACCTTTGGGGACACGAGGAAAACGTTTCATCTCCCCACTGTAACAATAAACACCTCTCTGGGTGCTTATTTGTGCTTTTATGATCGTAAAAAAAGTAAAAAAGAGCACAAACACAACTATGGCAAAACAATGAGCATGATAATAAAGTTGTTATTCTAACGTGGCGGACGAGACGGCGCATGCTGCGGGACTCACTTGCGTGGAGGCGGAGGCGGCTGCTGCTCGCTCAGCGAGTGCTGCGTGGCCTTCAGGTAGCTGTGGCGACGGGCAGCGGATTTCGGAGAAGGCTTGGGGCTTCCCTCCGAGTCCTCGCTGTCTTCTAGGTCTCCCATCGCCTTCACGTAGCTGCCGCTGCGCATCCTTCGACAGGGGATCTCGGACCCGCCGGCTCGGCCCCGACCCAGAGTCCCTGCCCAGTCCCCCAGAGGGACCTGGGTTACCACAGCACACACATGATGTTGTGAGCCTCTTAAACCGTGGGATGCAGATACTTCTGGCATATCATTCAGATAGTATGTGTATGGGGCATGTATATGGCATTTTTCTGTGTCTATGACTTGAAAAATGTGAACATAAACAGTATGAGTCTGAGCATGTAAAGCGATGATGGGAAATGTGACTGGAATGAAAGCTGTGAAAATCTAGAAGAGAGCAATGAAGATAAAGTATAAGTATGTGATAAACAGAGTAGGGGCGAGTCTAAATTATCCTTGTAAAACATGAATTATCGTCCAGGGAAATTATATAGAAAAAATGCATGCAAAACTTACAAAGGAGTGATGATGAAGATGAATACTCACTGGCCCTCCTACCTGAAGGAACTGTTGCGCCAGGTCTTGGTGGCAAGACTTTGATTTAAGAAGGGTCCTGTTGACTGTGGCAGAGCCCTTCTGCAGCACTTGCCTGGCCTGGCTGAGGGTGAGAGTGGACCAGGAGCCCCTCTTCACCAGCGTATCGTCCTTGCTTCCTCTGCTTCTCGCCTCCTCGTCCTTGGCTCCTACCTGTGTCGCCTGGCACGCCAGGAACTTGAGGTCACTGCTGCTTTTCGAGGTCTTGAGGGTGTGTGCAGATATGGTGTTGTAGCCGTGCGGGATGTGCCTGGCCTGGCTGTCGGACACCGCCCTGCCGAGGGTCATCATGCTCAGCGGGTTGCGGTAACCGACAGCTATGGTGCCAGATTTGGCGGTGTCAGTGTCCAGGGCGTCGTCCGAGCTCCACAGGCCCAGAGTGTTGGGCCTCGGCCTCTGTTTCGGACACTCGGTCTTAGCCCTGTCTTTACTCTTGCTCCTGCGCGTCGGCCTCCCGCCGTCCTCGCCGGCCCCCGCGGTGCCGGTCATCCCTCCAGCCGAGCGGCCGTTTAAGCTGCCTTTGATCACAGAGTTTTCCAGGGACTGGGATTTGGCAAAGAGCTTCTGCACGGAGTGCATCAGATGGCGAATGCGCCCCGGGCTCTCGCTGCGCTGCTTGGACATCCGTCCTCTGTGAAACTGCAGCGTGCTGAAGCCGTCGCGCTGCAGCGGCAGGTGCCTCTCCAGCTGATCCAGGAGGTTGGAGGGCAACCGGTTCATCTTGGCCGCCGCCGCCGTGGAGATGGTGGCGGACCCACTGGTGATCATAGGCGCGCCGGTGAGGCCCAGACCCAGGCCCATGCCCATGGACAGGGAGTTGGACAGCGTCCCCGACCTGCTGCCCTGTCCGCCCAGGCCCCCGCCCCCGCCGCCGGCCACACAGGCCTGGGAGCAGTCCAGCGGGTCGGCCTGGGAGGTGAAGTGCAGGCGAGGGAAGGTGCTGCTGTTGGACATCTGGCTGAAAGGCAGCAGACAGTCCGGAGTCAACGCGCTGGGACTGGTGGGGGGGCACTGGTGGAGGTGGGGGTCCAGGGTGCCGTAGTGGTTGATGGTGGGGCTCAGCAGGAAGGAGCCGTGGGGGTCGGAGGTCAGAGGGCAGAGAGGCTTCTGGGGGCATCCCGGCGGTTCACACGAGTCGGACAGGTGGCGACTGCGGTTGGCTCCTAACCCTTTCATGGTGGCTGAGATACGGCGCTTAGAACATAGCTCCAGTCAGCGTGACTACATCCTGCAATACAGGAAAAAAATCACAGAAATTATCTATTAAGTATAGACTCAAAGATGTAATGTAACTCGGTGGCCAGCTGTGGTCTAGTGGTTAAGGACCTGGAGTTGTAACCCAAATGTCACAGATGTCATAGTGTCTCAACACCTAAAATTCTTGAGATGTCCCGACTGAAGGATGAATGAAGCAGTATACTGTTGTTTAAATCAAGAGTTTCTCGTGTTACCTTTAATAACCAGAGTGGCCAGAGTTCAATATTTACGGTTGTCAAACCAGAGTCAGAGTACAGAAGACAGAACATCAGTGCTACAGATAACTGGAAGAAAGAAATGTAGAAACCCTAGTTAATAGTATTGAGAGAACCTGGTGTTTTCTTTGATATGTGTTTTCACTCTGTTTTTACTTGTTAGCATAATGTCACAATGACCTGCATGGATATCTTTGGCAGTGGTAACAATAGTGAATTCAGGCATTACACCCATAACACACTAGAGTATTTAGCAATTCTGTAAAATGCACTTTGGATCGTTGGTAATTAAATCTTTAAAAACCGCACATATTAGATATTTTATCCGATTCGCCACGATTTTATCCTGTTTCATTTCTATAGTTCTCTCAGGGATGTTTAATACAATCGTACCCGTGTTTGTCCCTTTATGGAGATTAAACTTAACAGAGCACTAAAACAGCCATTTGCGTACCATATAAAGGCTCAGAGGGAGAGTTCTGCACATTAATACTTAAAGCTAATGAAAACATTAGCGTTAGAGCCCATTTAGAAGTGATTCTCCCAGTGTGTCCTTGAATTTGCAAGTAACAGTAATCTAAGCTAAAAAAAGACATTATAGACTGTCTCTGCTGTGTGGTGCATCTCACAGAGGCAGCATGACAATGAACACAGCAATTGTCCTCTACAGCTCACAGGTTCTCCATGCGTGTTGCTAACCGCAAACCAACCACCAGGGGGCGCAACGGTGGCAAGAGCACAGGGGAAAAGGACACACATAAACAGCATATTTATTTAAATTACATTACCAAATTAATATGGTCTAGGTGTAATAAATCACACGTGCATTAAATATTAAAGCAAGCCCCATCATGTTTAAAAAATGTGATTAATAATGAACGAGTTGGTGGCGCTTTTATGTGGCTTGATTTTTTTAAGAGCCCAGCACTTGAAAGGCGCGTACGCTTACTCCGATTTTCTTTGATTAACCGTCTCTCGCATCACGCTGCCATTAAGCAGATAGGAACAACGGAGAGGTGAGGGTGAAAAGTGAAAGACGGAACAGTGTCGCACATTACGCTCGGCGGAGAGGACAGTCTAGTTGGCTACAGCAGGAAACGAGATAGCCAGAGGCCCGCTCTAAAACACCACAGTGATGTAAAGGCCCGGAGCTACTCCACTGACAACGCATAGGTCAACAGCAGTGTGACTAATACATGGAAAAATAAGCCTCATGCTTGAGGGGTGCTACTTAATCCAGAGCAGGAAATGAACCCCCATTTATAATCATTTAACCAATGGGGGACGAATGTACACTGAAGAATTTCCAGGTTAAGTGTTTCACAGATAAAGTGGCACAGATAAATCACACTCCCACTCAATGCAAGCAAAGATAAATGATGTGTACACTTGGGTAAAACATCACCTGACTCTCATTTTAATATCCATAGATTATACATGTTTGCATTTTATATTGGTGGGCTCATCATTAGGGTCAGTTCGGGTCTTTGTTTGCGACACAGCGCGTTGAATCTACGATTCGAGGTGAGATTTTTTAAAAACTAGATCACCACATAGCTGACAGGGGTTTGGATGCTCTGACGTGCATCTAAAGGTCATTCTCTCACCAAGTCCCCGAGGACAGTTCGTCCTAACAAAGCCTTTTCGCCTTTTTCTCACATAACTGTTCATGATACATCTCTGCCACAAAAGCAAACATGGTGGCCTGGCCGGTCTGACGAGAATAGCATCACACACACACACACACACACACACACACACACACACACACACACACACACACACACAATACCGAGCAAATGAAGCGGAGAGGAAATCTTAGGGCGACTGTCTCCTCCTCTCCTATCACCGCTCTGCTCATTCTCAACGCTGGCTATGAACAGACAGTAACGTTGCGTCAAGGTTATGAAAACTCATAATTCACGCAGCAGAAAATCCATGCTGCATTAAATTCACTCTAGCAGATGCTGTCTGTATCACAGCGGAGTGACTCACTGATCAGTCAATGGTAAGAGCCCGCTCCCGCAGCAAGCATGAAATCTTGCCCGGGAGCCGAATGTGGAACGTTAACTGCGCGCATTTTCATTCCAGCGCGTTGGCTTTGCCACTTCTTACGTCTCTCTCTGACCTCCCGTACACTCTCACGCAGCGTGAGAGCAGCCACTTATCTGAGTCAGTGTTCCTGGACGGGCACAGCGGTGCGCTGACAAAACAACCGCCAACGTTTTACGACGACGCAGCCCGCTGTAATTCATCCGCCCGGGCTGACTGTAATTCCCACGTGTTCTCATCCTGTAGGCGCCACTGCTGACAAACTGACACACACCTACACACCAGCACACACACACACACACACACACACATATAAACGTGCTAACTGCCCACCCGGGCCGTCCACCCACCCGTCCACAACCCCCCCCACCCTCCCTCGTCAAGTGGCAGGCATCACGGGGCCAAGATGAGACAGAAATGATGTTCACAGTTGGTGTGATTCTGTCACAGGTTCGCCGCCCCTGCCTGTCTGAGCGCCTGTATGAGGCCGGCCGGCAGGCAACTGCATAATCACAAGGTGAACCAATCTGCGGACTGTGTGTGATGTGAGCGATATATCCCTCGCTCCACACACACACACATACACACACGCAGAGCGTAGGGAGGGAGTAGCCGGCTGTGAGGATTATCTTTAAAGCATTGTGCACGTTTGCCAGAGAGGACCGGAGGGTCTGTGCTCCCTCCAGCATCACCTGCATCCTCACATGCGTAACCCCGGATGATCTCACACTGCATCCGAGCCCCACATTGGTTATTGTATTCGCCTTACGTAACGCGGGGAGTGATCTTGCAGTTGTTTGTGTACGCTGGCCCTTGAAGGGCCATTTGGAGGGCAACAACTCCTGCAAGCGCTTGGTCGATGGAGAATCATAATCGCCATCGAGCATTATGGGAAATGAGAGAAGTGGAGAGGAGCTTTGCTGCGGCTGATTGGGACTCGTCTTGAACACCTTTGAGGGGATGCTAAGATGCAATACATGTGCAATACAAATGCAATGATTGAAATGCATTTGAAATTAAATGAAATAATGTAATAGGTAAGATATTAAATGTTTTGTATACACTCACAGAGAGCAATATGATTAATGAATGTATGTGGGTGTTACACTAAAATACATGAAAGAGTTGATTAGAGCATTAGCACTTGGTACTACATTCATAAATCAACTCAAAGCTCATCTCTAATATATTTAAAAGTCATAACCTGCAACAATGTTATGATAATGGATGGATGAAATCATATAAATAATGAAACAAAAGGCAATTGGTGTGCATGTTCCCCCAGTTCATCTCCAAATACATATTTTGCTATAATTCAAACGTGGTTTTCTTAATCATATCACTAACAATCTATTTTCTTAAACTCGAGCAGATTAAAGGAGCTTTGCGTATCCCTCCCTTTACACTGCAGTGATAACAGGATCTGAAGAACAAAACTAGATGGTTGATCCACTGGGGCATTTAAAAAGCATAGTGATGTCTCAGCCTTGACAGTAATATATGTAACATGGAAAACTTCTTTTGTCTGTGGAGAGTCAGAGTGTGTGTGTGTGTGTGTGTGTGTGTGTGTGTGTGTGTGTGTGTGTGTGTGTGTGTGTGTGTGTGTGTGTGTGTGTGCTCTTAGACATGTAAAAAAGAAAAAACAGGCTCCTGTGCATGTAACAGGAAATACACCACTGTAATTGTATGTAATTATGATTCGGTGCTTACAGAGGACATGCCTCCATAAATCATACTCTTCGTCGTCTGTGCATTAAATTACTACATTGTTTTTTCATCCAGTGTTTAGCCTCTCTGTCGACCAAGTATCGAACAGCCAGCGACGAAATAAAACAGACTCTGTTGACTCAATCAACCTCAAACTACATGTGAGCTAGATGTGGGGGGGTGCGGGGTGAAAGAAGAAAATGCTCCACTTGGCAAGAATTGTGACTACTTGAGGGCAGAACATTTTTAGCTGCTATTTCTTTAACAGTAGGTAGCAAAATTAGCAGTCATCAGCTCTCACTGGAAATCGTGACAAAGTTCGGCTCTGTTTTTCCTCCCCGCCAACTTCTGAGGACAACATTCCTCCACGTGTTTACCGACTCCCTGCTGTTTGTCATTTGGCGCCAGAGAGGTTATATACATTTGGTTTCTCTGAGAATAATCGGGTAAACAGCTGCCTGCCGTGGCCGAAAGCGACGCCGCGGAAGTGGGAAAGCTAAACGATGAGCCCAAAGATGCAGAGAGAAGAGAGAGCAATCTCCTTTCATATCATATATGATATTATGAATATAAACATGTTGACTATAGACGCTCTAAATGGATATAAGAAGCTCAAGTATCTTAAAATTGTTATGGGAAGTGATGGAGCAAGGCAAAGGCCCCTTTAATTGCTATTTGAAACCACAGTAAATACATATATAGATATATATATAGTGTATATAGACTGCAACACAGTAGATTCCTATGAAACTCCTTTCTCTATCTCCTAGCAGTTTCCAATACATTTCTACTTGACCAGACATTATGATATATACACGTCTGTCACAAAAACACAGTTTAAGCCAGTGACAACAGTACAGTCGTCCTGCTACACAGTTTACACTGTGTGCCGTGTACTGTATGATTACGTGTCTGAGATCTGGGACTTCTCGGAGTTGGCTCCCGCGCCACGCCGCTCTCGCACGCTGCTGCGTAGGAAAATCAAAGCGAGATGACGAGCAACAAACAAGTGCAAATGTTATCACCGCCGCAGCCTTCCAAGTGGAATAATTTTTCATTGTCAGTCGACGTTCGAGACTTTCCAAGTACTTTGTAGTCGGGCAGTTTAGTTTCTAGAGCCTGCCCCCACAAAAAGTAGGAAAAATGAAATCCCACTGGGACAAAGTAGTTTATGTCGTGGTATTTATAGTGTCCTTAAAGCTGTGAATTACAATTTCAGCTGTCAAAAGAGAGATGTTTTTGATAATTTTAGGGCACTCCGGCCCAACTGATAGAAACACTGGGGACGAGCTTGATTTGATGCCTGTAGATGGGTGAGGGTGTAAAATTAGACATTGTGCTTTTCATTGCTGCTGCGATATCCACTGATGTTCCTCTTTTGTAACTTGATTGCAATAAACTAAAATGTTATATTAAGAATAAAAAGCTGAAATCATAGTGATTAGCAGCCTCATTTTTTTGTCAGTAGGCCACAAAACATCAATGGCTGTGCACTATAGGAGTACAAGCTCATGCAAAATAGTGATTTTCTTTTTGAGGCTGTAGAATCAGTGCCTTCCTACAAAAACCTGGCTTTATTACGTTAAACTAAGAAAAAAGGACTCGCAAGTCTCTTTTATGATGCCTTCTGGGTGTCCTTGCGTAAAATAAAAACAATACAGTCGCCGTAAATATGGTGAATATGCTTCCGGGATGATTTTTTACACTCGGGTTTTACAGTTTAACAAATGGGGATGGCTCTCCGGGCACAAATGTACTTTGACAAAACAATCATCCTCACAGGGCCAGAGCGATTGCAGAGCACTTTGTCAAAGACCCCCATCATTAGCCCATCGGGAGGTGATGTCACGTAGCCCGGTGCTGACATACAGCCCCCTGTTAGATCTACACAAGGCCCGCTAACAAGCAGAGCCGAGAGCCGCTGTCCCACAGAGCCACCGAGCAGGCCTGTCATAAATGTCTCCTGGAGCTGTGCACTTTCCCTCCAGCCTGCGGTGATGAGCTGAGGGAGGAGGGGGCGGGAGGGGGGAGGGGGGGAGGAAGGAGAGCTGTATCGATCTGGGTCCCGCTCCTTGTTCTGAGGGTGTATATACAGCTGCTGGGTGTTGGCTTTTGCAGTCTCCTTTAATAATCACCTTCTTTTTTTTCCCTCCTTCATCGCTTCTCCCTGATGTCTCTCAGCCACACTTACAGTAGAGGATACAATGTAAACTGTGCATCTTTTCTAAAACAAAACAAAAAGAAAAGATACTACACCTGTTCGTCTTTTAGAAATGATCTCTGTGTCAGGAATCACTTACTCCTTCAAGGGATTTATATCTACACGATTATATATTGAGCTCATTGGTAAAACATGAAAAAAAAAAAAAACAGTGGTCAGATGGTCCGACACTAGTCAGATAAATAAAACATGCAAAACCAGATCCATCTGGAGGAGTTTCAAAATAAAAACATGAGTACATTTTTTTAAGCAATATCACGCATGCAATCTCATATTTTGATGAATGCACTTTCCCACATGGATAAAAACAGAGCACTTTAATTTCTTTGAAAATCAAGACCGATCAAAAATCATGACATTAATCTGTATATTGCTTAATGACCATCTGTTGTCTAGCACAGTGCTTTTCACTATGCATAATGTGATACTATGAGTCCAGAAGACAGGGTATAACAATTCACTATACACTCCACTATACAGTGAGTTTTATCTCATCCTTGATGTTGGATAACCAGTGAAAATGAATCTCCCGTCTTCTGAGATGCAACAAGTACAAGTTTAACACGTTGGCTGAGCCAACACCATCCGTTAGACCCGCTGTCTGGTGACAATCTACGAATAGCTTGTTTCAGTCACTAAGTTATGTCATCGGGGCTTCCTGCGGCTAAAGTGTTGTTCTCTACCGTCAGGCGTGTTGTTCTCTTCGGAGCGAAGCCGGTCCGATGAGACAAAATCTTTACAAACCTTATTCACGCGTCAAGTTTCACCTTGTCGAGCATAAATAATAGAGACAGTCAATGATGCAATGTGTGATATTTCATTGAAATGGCAGCGGCTCTGATTATCCTCTGTAAGAGGCATATATGAAAACGTTTGTGGGGTTTCTTGGGCTTTGTTTGTTTATTATCATTATATTATGTGTTTAATAATGAGTTCAGTGCAGACATAAATGTGGAGTATCTTGAGATAAAATTGTTATGAACTGGCACTTTAAATTAAACTGAATCGAGCTGAAATTCAGTCGTATTAAACAGCTCAATAAATAGATCAACTACAACAGAAGAATAAGAAAACAGACGGATGCAGTGACTTCATGTGTTTTTGTTCTTCCTATAGTTTTTCCACAGCGTCTTTTTATAACTCCATTATAAGTGGTTTATGATTAATGAATCATCCGGGAATTGAGGAAAATCCGGTTCATGTTTAAACCATTAACCGGAGGATATGGATTGGACCTGAACTCCACACTATTAATAATGTGAGACTTGGTCTTAGCTACGTCGTATTATGGTCAGGCTATGTGGGGAGACAGACAGTCATGCAGATGGAGGACTTAAAGATTACAGCTGACAGCCTTCATTCTGCCTCCCTGCTTTCACTGTAGGTAGAAGCTCTCCACAACACCTGCTTATCTCCCGTTCTCGCTGCCTTGTCGGGAGACTGAGGGAACTTTGTTGATGGCACGCAAAATCCAAAATCTGAAAGCGTCCTCCTTTCACGTTGTTGAACATGGCCGGATGTTGCTCTCGAAATGCAAAGGCTGCTGAAAAATTCAAAGCTTAGGTGCATTTGCCGTTTGGCATAGGATTCTCATCAGCGCTTTGCCCATTAAAACGATCCCAGTGCACCGCTCTCCCTCATTCACCACTGCACGCACTGAAGTGTAATTAGAGAGAGAGAGGTTGCACATTTCCCTCAGGCCATTTACCATCCTTCACTGTACTGCGGCTGGTTCCTTTCTGCATGTTTTCATTTGGTAACATCTTGTGCCAGCACTTCAGCGCTGACTGACCACAGCGATCCACTTCAGTGACTCTGCAAGACCGAACGCCGCGAATGCAAGGGCGAAGAACGTTCCCGGCTTTAATTTGCAGAGAGAAAATGGCCGTAAGCCTAATATTGCCTTACTGGATAGCCACGCAGTAATGCACGGAAGTACAGATGCGTAAAACACTCGCATCACTCGCGGTTAAGATTAGACTGTTAATTAGATAACAGGCCCAGGAGAAACGTGCAATATCTCCGTCTGCAGCGAAATAAAACGATTTTAAGTGCGTGCATCTCTCTCTGTGTTTCTGTCCTCTGTCCATGCGGCAGAACCACTGGGAGCTGTAGGGTGTGTGGTGTGATCTGTGAAACCTCCCTCCCTGACAAAATGACTTTGACGCTGTATTGGTCTCAGGCGAAACGAGACATAAAGCGCCCAATAAGCTGCGTGTGATGCATTAACCTCTGCAGTCATGTGCGGTTGTGTCATGCATCCTAAGCACACGCGGCGCAGTGACGACGCCGTTAAAACACGCTACACCATACATCCAGCTCGGCCTCTGGGGCCCCTGGGAGTTATTGCATGCTATTGGTTAGTAGCTGCCAGGGTGAAGCCTCCACCGGCGCTTGTCTAAAACGCTGTCAGAGCTTTAATAGTCCCCAGGGCTCGAGCTTAGAGAGGGAACGCTCCGGTCCACTCTGCAAAGCAAAATAAGGCAAAAGAGACAATGCCACGCCACAGGAAGTGGTACAACCGCTTTGCCGGAGCTGCATTTAATCTGCCGTCTGGCATGGCGCTCTGCACGAGCGTATCTCGCATATCTAGACCGTTTTCAGACTATTGGGGTTAATTCAAAGCAGGCAGGATTAAATCTGTCTGACTGGGAGCTGTGTGTGGTTTATCTCTGTCAACGCTGTCTGACCCTAAAAGTGAAACTGGACCTTCTCCAAAATAAAGCAGGACAGTGGCCTGGAATCATTGGGATCACACGCACATGTGGAAAAATGATCCTCACTGACTTAAACGCGTCACAGCAATAAATATGATGCTAATCTGGAAAACATTAGCTCTAAAAAAACTCGGTTTATCTCAAATAATGCGTGCTCTGCAAGTCTACTGTGTAATTATTGAAATAGGTAGACCAACATATCGGGGTGTGCAGCCGCATTTCCATAAACCAGCAGAGCTTCGTCGGCATCGTATTCCAGCCCGGGGTGTCATATTAAACGGATTTCTCTGAGATGGTCCCACGTAAATCCTATGGGAGCCAAGATCAGGGCCAGCCGCACAGCAGCTGTCCCAAGCCTCTCAAATTGGCCCCAGCAGTAAAAACAAAATGAAATTAATATGCTGTTTTGCTCTCTGTAATGTGGAGGGATTAGAGCATCCGACAGTATCAGGATTTAGGATTCGGGCGCTTACTACACATGACCAGGCGGAGGGTTCAACTGCAGCAGCCGGCAGAGCAGGGGAGGGCTGGAGGAGGGGCGAACACGTCCGCTAAGACCCTCTCCTTAACAAGGGCCTGTTGTGAGGATTACGCCGAGGTCATGTTTAATATGCGTAGACATATATTAAAAAGAAAAAAAAACGTGCAGCAATGTGGTCTAATTAGAGTGAACATCAAAGCTTGTTTAGCCAGCAATGAAAGTAATTGGATCGCGAGACGCCACAGGATGACATTTATAACTGTTATCACTGAATACATTGCGGTGTTAGGGCCCAGCATGGTGACAGGGTTTTAGATTTTTATGATTAGTCACGTGCACGTGTACAAGACGCTGGCTGTGAAATTGCAACTGCAATGCGCCCGACTGTGCAAAAGAAGAAAGGACAAAAAATATAAATAGTAAAAATATGAAAACGTGCCTCGGCTACAAGCTACATGCATTATTACCCATTATTATCTATATACAGTCCATTATTAGCAATTTGTTTTGCATGCATTCTTATCACGTATTCCCGATAGATAATCAAATTATCTTCAATTATTGTTAATTACTATTAAGTAAAACATTATCATCAACGCTTATTATCTTTAAACATTGCAATGATTCAGTCCATCCTTCCATCCATCCTTCCATCCATCCGTTTTCTTACCTGCCAAATGCAATAAGAGTGTCACAGGACAGGTCGTCAGCCCATCACAGAACATTCACAAAGACAATACTCACTCTCACATTCACACCTGGGGGCGATTCAGAGTCTCCAGTCAACCTAAACATGCATGTTTTTGGACTGTGGGAGGAAACTGGAGTACCAAGAGAAAACCCACGCAGATGCAGGGAGAACATGCAAAACAAACAGAAAGGCCCTTGGTCTGACCCAGGAGACAAACTCAGGTTGTATTTTTTTTTTGCTGCCAAATAGCAAGATATGATTGGAATCGAAGTAATTGGGGGTGCTGTTTTGCAGGCCCTGGGTGCGTCTGTGTGACCATAATGTAAATATCGAACCTCTCCAGGATGTTATGAGGGATTTTATCGTTAGCTTTCTGAAAGATAAAAATCTTCACAGGGTTTTTATGAGTTCACTTAGCGTGGAGTGACTGTAAGTGATGCGTAACCTGCCAGGATGTTCGACTCAGGGATTTCCAACAAGTGTAGAGCTGGAAGAGTAGACTGCCAGAGGAGCCGCGCACAATAACGAGTGCGGTACACGTCAGAGACCTGACAATCCCTTCTTCTCTCACTGAGTGACAAAAATCATCTGCATTCAGCGAGGAAGAAGAGGCTTCAGATGTACGCACTCAACATCTCTGTCCTGAGGGGACACAATTGCTAGATGTTTGATGTCATCTACTGGTAAAAAAAAAAAAGGAAAACTTTTCTCTTCTAAACACATTCATTGCAAAAAAATACTGTAAAACTAACAAAAACAGACACGTTCCGAAAAAATGTATTTTTTGAGATGAGTCACTGCAGCTCCTGGACAAGACAATCCGGCTTTTTCACCAGCTCCGAGAGCAGGCGGGTGGTGCTGTGGAGACCCCGGGGAGATTCAGCAGGGGAGCATTGGTCATAGGGCAAACTGGCTCCTCCAGCTGAGCCGGGGCTGGGATACGTTCAGAGAAGCACTTCCTCTCAGACATTAACACTGTGCTGTGTCCTCTGGACCCGGAAAAAGATATTGGGAGGCTACAGCTGTCGAATGAACACGATATATCATCCGTCTCTCTCTCTTTCTCTCTGCGTGAAGAAGCTGCATTATTTGCTGCTCAGGGAGAGCGACTCTTTCCCATCCTCGTGTGGAAGGGTGAGCACGTCAAGCTGAGGCCAGAGCATTTAGTACAGCCCACAGCCTCAACAACATGCCTGGTCGAATTAAGAACCTGCCACACCACGAGGAAGTCCGTCTCGCTGGCTGTCGCGTCATAACGAACAGCTGATTAAGATATTCCAGCGGCTCCTCGTCATTTGTCAGGGCTGCTTGCTGGAGCCTGTCATCAGTGCACACAGGGCGAAGGCAGAGGAACACACCCTGGACAGGTCTGCAGTCCATCACAACACACACACACACACACACACACACACACACACACACACACACACACACACACACACACACACACACACACACACACACACACGCACACACACACACACACACCATTCACTCTCTCACTCCCACCTACTGCAGAGACACTTCTCCAACTGGCATTTTTGTTGAAAATGGAAAACCTTTTTAATTTTCAGTGAATTTTTGACTATCTATACTACTGCCATGTATACAGCATGACAACTAAAGCTTCCTTGATCCTTGAAAACTCCTTCTGTCAGAGGGGGCCTTTATAGTCACTATACACAGTACAAAGAAATTAGAGCCACTCCCAATACCTGTGCAGGATAAAGTGCTATAAAAAAGTCAGTGTATGTGGGAGTTCAGGGTGGTTACAACTTTTGGAGAGAAGCTGTTTTTCAATCTATTCGTCCTCATCTTAATGCACCTGTAGCGCCTCCTAGAGGGCAGCAGGTCAAACAGGTCGGAGCCAGGGTGTGTGAACTGTCTTTGAGGATAGTGTTGGCTCTGCTGAGGCAGCGGGAGGTGCCAATACCAGTCCACACACCCTGGCTCCGACCTGTTTGACCTGCTGCCCTCTAGGAGGCGCTACAGGTACTAAACACCAATCACCGTGCCACCTTTGAATTATAATTTTTGCCAAACAAAACATCAATGTTAAGATGTGATTTGAGGTCAAAATGACTGGAAACCCTCTTTCACTGACTGAACGTGATCACAGAATGTCCTCCTCACTACATATGCTGAAACAATAATCCAGACGCCTCATTTTAATTCCAATCTAACCGCCTAGCCTAGAGATCTGCCTGACCCAACAGCAACATCGTCTCTGCCACACGCTCTCAGACACGAGTGAACCCGACAGAGCACACGCAGGTTAGCTGACAGTATCCTCTGTGATGTATGATCGACCGGAGGCAGACCGTGAATCCTCTGCCCGGGCTGATACGAGCACAGATGACGTGCTGTAGCTCCATCTTGGGAAAAAGAGACAGAGAGAGAGAGAGAGAGAGAGAGAGAGAGACAGAGAGAGAGAGCACTCCACTGCTGCCATCTCACTGCTGACAAACCTCATCAGTCAGCGCTCTCCAGCTGCTCCGTGATCCAGAGCGTTTCTTGACACCGAGGGACATGAAGCAGAGTAAAAACGTGGATCAACGGCAGCAACCAAGACGGGGCATGATGGGCAGCGTTTAGCCAGGGCGGTGTCGAGACTAATTTATCCTTGACTACGCTGTCATCTTGCAACTGAGATGAGTGGCTAAGCCTATGGAGCAGCCATGGTGAAAGGAGGACTTCCTCCTGCTTCCAGCTTCCAGCATACAGCATACATTCAGGATGGCTATATTCTGGGTATGCTGTTTGACATGTTATGTTGTATATTTCACTAGATGTATGATAATGTATCGGAAGGCCAGGCCACCAAATGTAATCCAAAGTGTGTCACACACACCGGCTTTACTCATCCCCGCTCTCACTTTTAATATATATTTATATTTGCGCAGATATTCGCGGCTCATGCCGTGCCTGCCAACACACAGGGATTACAGTACAGTAGAGCGTCTACATATTTAACTTCCCCAGTGATGAAGTGGAGAGATGTTTCATTATGAAAGAAAGAGCCTTTCCTAATCAAAGCTTGGAGGATTGAAGAGAATAGAATGGTGAAGTGAAATGAAATATTTACTATCACAGTTTTAGGGGCCAAATCATAGGAAATGCATCTCTTTTTTTCCGATCATTTTCGATAGGCAACATGCATTGTGTATGAGCTGCTCAAGCGCTAAACCTCATGACAGTTTTCTCTTCTCTCCAATCAGACCATCTGACAGGCAAGTCATCACTCTGGACCATGAGGACCAGCTGGATGGACCCGACAAAGGAAAACCGTCAAAAAGCCCAAGTGGATGTGAAGATAGATAGATAGATAGATAGATAGATAGATAGATAGATAGATAGATAGATAGATAGATAGATAGATAGATAGATAGATAGATAGATAGATAGATAGATAGATAGATAGATAGATAGATAGATAGATAGATAGATAGATAGATAGATAGATAGATAGATAGATAGATAGATAGATAGAAGTCAAGCCTGAGTGAGAGATTGTAGCCTGGCCAATGTCATTGAAGATATAAAATAAATAGTGCTGGACTTGATCAAAGGACCTGACATTGGTGACAGCTCTTTGATAGCATGAGAGAGATGCACTGTGAGCGAGCTGAAATCAGAGAAGACCAAAAGACCGATTATAGTTGCATATTCCATGATGGTACATGGTTGGTAATGTAATGGATTATCGTGTGTAATCAGATGGAGGGAAGGAGTGGGCGGGAGGAGCGTGTTTGATTGGCAGCGACGGGCAGGCTGAGCGCCAGCAGGGAAGAGACTAAAAAGTCAACAAACTTGTGCTGTTGTGTACAAGCCACGAGCCATGTGAGCTGGTATCAGTTCACACTGAGGAGCCAGCAAAGCAGCACGGCCATGTGACATTTGCAAAGCGAGTGTGTAAAAAGCTGCTAAAACGTGCTGCAGCCGATCGGCTATTCAGCCCTCAAGGTGATCGTGGTGCACTTTCCACCCTGTTCGCAGCTGTTAGTCCGTACAGTAATAGACCATCGACGTTGCTGCTGCCAGGATTTTGATTTGATTGACTATATGGCACAACATGCAAGAGAGGTGAAAAATATTATCGATGAACTGATCACCTGTGACATTTGTAGATAGGCAATTTAAGGGATTTAGACAAAGGAATGCAAAAGTCAGCCCTTGCATTTTGCAAGGTCACCTAAAATGGTTGCATGGAATCCTTGTTCTCTGGTTTTAACATAGAAGCTATGGAATTAAATATCCTATGTTTTTAGAGTGGGAATTTTGGTTTATTCCTCCACAGATCTGACGCCCTTTCTTGCTTACCTGGCAACCAGGCATAGGCCTTCTGGTGCGTTCTATTTGTGCTCGTAAGTCAGAACTTCTGACTTCCGAGTTGGAAGTTTCAACTGGAAAGGTAAGATTTCCAATTTGGAAAGTCAGTGAATCCTCACTTCCCCCAAGTTGAGAATCAAAGATGGCTGCCCTGAGTGTAAACAGTAGAAACTCCTGTATAATATTCCATTTATTAGCACCTCCAACTGGTTTCTGTTGCACTAAATAAGTCACACTATTGTTCAACATATATATTTGCATGGAAATGCTGCTTAAGTGTCATTTACATTTTTTGTGTGGTATATGTGAAGTACAGCACAAGCTGTGCTAACATGCTAACAATAGCCTGGCGACTCTTTCCGACTTTGTAACTGGAACGCTGATAACTCATACCCAGCTCCCACTTCCATCTTCCGAGATAAATGGAAGGCACCATTACACTGATTGGCTGCCACTAGCATGAATAATCATGTAACATTACGTTCCTTGTTAAGAAAACAAATGGACTTAGCAAATGGTAATTGAAGTGATATAGCTATGGCGCCGGTTGGAAAAATTCTTCATAAAATAAATATTTTCTCTACTCAAGGCTAAAATCACAAACGGCTTTTTAATTTTGACTGAGAGGAGGCTACATCACATACACACACAGAGTATGAACTACTACCCAGGCTCAGGGTTTTATGAGCTGATGGTTGGGGTCTGCTAATATAATAACTTGTCACCTCCGTCATAATCTGCCTCACCTCCTAACACCATGCTCTAGACTCTTTGGGAATAGCAATGTCATGGTAGCTCCCACCATTCAGAGCTGCTCCAGAGTGCATCTAGGCTGATATAGCCACAGTCCTTCTTTGTATTGATGCACAAAAGTTATTACAAACAAATGATCAATAAAATGATATGAAACCACCATCAAGTGGAAATATTGCAAAAAAGATAATCTACATCCAGCCTATAGGTTTAAGCCAGAATTAGAGGAACCAGGAACATGCACATTTCGTCAGAAACCTAAACAAACTGCTTCCTCACAGTTATGTGTATTCATCATAGACATAGACACCATAGATGGACATAATGTTCGGGTCTGAAAAGTGAAGACAATGTGTAAATGACATGCAATACCACAGAGATCCATTAGAGCTGGCTTCAATATACAATCAGTCAAAAAATGTTATTTATGTAATGCTTAAGCTTCTCATTTTCTGTATGTACTATTTTGGAGATGGGAGACAATATTGTTTATGTCATTTTTCACCTTTTCAATGCCCCAAATCTATATACAGATGAGGATAAGAGGACGTTTTTGGACCTGTTGTTTGTCTCTGTAACTGGGAGTGAACTGTCAACAAAGCCAAAGTTAAAAGTGTTTTTTCATTCCAGCTCTCCTTTAAGATGTGACAGAGGTCGAGTGGACCGCGGGTGGACAGGTTCCTCTCGCTTCATCTGCAGCCAGATGGCCCAGCGCGTCAACCTCTAAAAGAGAAGCAGGACAGGAGCGAGACTCTCTGTCCCTGTGGGACTGTTTGGAGCTGTCGGGACAGAGTTCTGAGCCCGGCTCTGTCTCCTGGGTGTTCCTGTTTCCTTACAGCCGCCTGCCTGGCTCACACACACACACACACACACCCACACACACACACACACACACACACACACTGTGGAGCTGCACGATCACAGCAATTACTAAAAAGCAGCCGGATCGCGGCGTTAAGTCGCTGTTATCAGTGAAACATTTGACGTCTGCGGGAGCTGACGTCACCGAGTTTCGTTTGATCCTCGTTGAACGCGTCTGAACCGCCAGGCGCCGTGACCTTTATAGGTCAGAGTAAGGTCACTTCCTTACCGACAAATCTCACATTTCTCTGCGGTTGGAGCCGCCGGTATCGCAGTCCCCTGATGATTAGAGCGTTTGTTACTGGATAACAAAAACACACCAGTCGCCCTTGATAATCATTAATATACAATAGATGTTGTTTGTGCCTCTAATTTTCATGTTATTAATATCGCTGTGATATTTATTTTCCCTCCAAGGTGCTCACGCTTAAGTGCGCAACCACTGCTGGGTTAACACTCTCTTGTTTAACGGACATTTTTCTGTAAATTTTGTTTACTCATTTTTTTCAAAGAGGCAGCATTAATTAAACTTACAAATTAGGGATAATTATTCCTTCCTGCTGTTAATTCTTTATTTCTCTGCTTTGGGTACGGTCCAGGTTATTCTTGGACGGAGACAACGCCGCATCACGTTTGCGAAAATCAAAAGAAACAAATCTCTTATTATTCACTCGACTTTGCTGGAGGGACTTTTCTCCGGGATGAAGAAAATGAGACTTCTGATACATTCATTCCCTGTCTGTGCACTGATAATTGCCCTGAATCAATCTTTCATTTTCTTTTTTTCTTTTTCTCTCCCCCCTCTTTTCTTTTTTTTTTTTTTTTACACATACAACAGCCGAGATTGACAAGGCCGAGCACAATAAATCACGTTACAGTAACGCGCATTGTGTAGTTACAGACACTGCTATTAGGACACAAAACACGCATTCATTAAACTCTAATCTGCGTGCGATTTCTTTCAGACGCCGGTATCAAACGTTCACATCGTTGTGTGATGCACAGAACAGTCTTAACGTTTCGTCTCTGAAGTGCACCGCTGATTCGCACATTGTCACCGCCGCTAACAGCCATGGGATTGTGTGGTCGAGTCACAATGCTCGTGACAACAATGACAAATGCTTGGCTCGCTTTATGCTCCGAGCATCATATCATCACAAAGCAATTGCGCAGACAAAGCTCGGCCTTGACAATGCCGTCCCGCTCCGCTCCGAACAAAAATACATTACAAAAGCTTTCCCCGATATGCAGAACATTTTATTTTAGCATAAACTCTCCAAATGCGTATCTGGAGCCTCCTCAGAGTTTTCTGGTTTCCATGAAAGTCCATCTGCGGCTGCAGCCGCGTGCCTTCTGGTCCCTCCGCAGCTGACTTATTAACACTCTTGCTTCCTGTTTCTACTGCGGACCGTGGCAGAGTCTGCCCTCATCGTAGCAGCACGTGCAGGGTGCTCTTTGTAGCAAACTGCAAAACGTCACCCTCTCTCGTTGCTTCAACTTAATACATCTGCTGCCGTCCTAGAGAGAGAGGAAGATCTCTATAACGCAATAACTGCGCAGCGCCAAAGAGGCAGCAGGTGCATGTGACAAGCTGGTGAGAGCGCTCAGCAGCTGGCGAGCCGTTAGCACGGTTAGCTCACAGCGAGAAGATACCAGACGAAGAGCTTTTCTGCGTGGAGTTTGCACGTTCTCCTTGTGTCTGCGTGGGTTCCTTCCCAGCGCTTCTGTTTCCTCCCACAATCCCAAAAACAAAACAAACGTGCATGTTCAGGTCAATTGGAGAATTTAAATTGCCCCTCAGTGTGAGTTTTGTTCATACTCATCAAATTAACTGGAAAGTAACAGTAGGTGTATTTCTATTACAGGCTTTCACAACTAAAATTGTCATTTCTGAAATTTTATTTAAAAATGTCTTGTGTGCGTGAGCTATTATTACTGTAAAGTCTGTTCCCTCAGCATCCTGTAATATTCATGAAATCTCATCCTAGAAAAAACTCTACTTTGATAAAGATGATCGTCTAAAATATTGTTTTAATAGATGTGGAAAAAGTCCATTCACGCACCATCCTACCTAAACTGGTCATGTGACCTCTGTATCATGGCTAAGTTTTCCATTACACTCCTGCCATGAACTTCTAAATTGAGATGACATGGTCTGGAAAACCACCTAATGAGAGCATAAAAACGTTTTTGCGATATTTGATGTTTTTCAAAATGTGTTTCTCTCACCAGTGTTTTTTGTAATATTTAGATTTTGCACATTTCTCGAGGTAATGGAAACGCTCCATTACCTTATAATATAACAGTTATAGTGTTTGCTCTTGACTTGATAAATATTTTAAGACATAGCTCCATGTGAACGAATTTGTAGCAGCGCCTTCATTTCAGTGCAGCACCTACAGAGAAAACAAAGGCGTGGACTTGAAGTTGTAATTGTGGCCACCGAATAAACACTTTTGCTTCTGGAATCAGTGCTAAACACATTGTAAAAGTGGCTAATATTAGCCTGTATTTTCTTATGAAATATGTAGAGCTTAAAAAAAAATAAAAACACAATCAATGTTACTAGCAACTGAAGAATCTGGCCTGGAGCGAGATGTGAAGAGACTTCAGAGGATGGTTGATGCCTGGCGCTGAGGCCGGGGTCAACAGCAGCCACTTTGTATGTAACGTCTACATTACATAATAAACACACACACGCGGACGGATAATTTAGACGAAAGCCTGAACCGGCTCCGGAGCTATCCTTCAGTGCAGCGCGAGGACAGGTTCATACTGTAAGTAAATGGGGTCTAATTGGCGGAGTGACCCGCGGACCGAGCGTTTCGTTCAATTGCTACTTTCTTCGATAAGCAAGTGTCGGAGCGGAGGGCGAGATAGCGCGGATAAGTGCTAAAACCTGTGACTGATGAACACGGAGCGCGCCGCGTTTCTCCGAGTACCCTCTGCTGGAAGGACACTCATTTACCAGATTGATGGGGCGCTTTATTGCCTGCCACCTCTCTTCCTTCTTCCTCGCCGTCCCCTCATCTCCTCCCTCTCTCTTATACCTATTTCTCTCTTTATCTCCTCCTCCCTCACCGTCTCTGGCGCTCTCCCTTTGTCACGCACAAACACGTACGCACACACATACGCACTGTAAATACACACGCGTTCCCCAGCTCTTTGCCTCTCTCTCTCTCTCTCTCTCTCTCTCTCTCTCTCTCTCTCTCTCTCTGTCTCTCTCTCTCTCTCTCTCTCTCACATACACACAATCTCCTTCTGGCCCTGTGATTGCTCCGCAGAAGGACAATGAGAGTCTCTCGTAACCTCTTTAACACCTCCAGCGCCACCTCAGTGATACTCAGCCGCTACGCCTTGTTCCTCGGAGGAACAACAGGCGCAGACGCCATTTCCTATTTCCTATTTAGACTGTGAGCGAGCAATCGCGCTCCCCGGTTTCGAGGAGGACTGCGTGCTCGGGTCATGTGCGGTATGTACGTGCATCGGTATGTGGGTGATGTGTGATCTCTGCATCCTACAGGTTGGAGGATGCAGCAGGGAAAGTGACAAAACGCAAGTAAAGATAGAACGGTGAGAAAATACGGAACACTGGTTTCTATGGCAAACGCTTGTTAGGAAAGGAGACAATCATTGAAACACATCATGGCATCAACAAACAATTGCTTTTGTAGTCGACTGATCTGACGATTACATAAATCGATTAGCTGTTTGGTTTATGAAATGACACAAAACTGGTGAAAATTGTTATTTTGATTCATAAAGCCCAAGAAAAAGTCTTTAAACATCGTTTTTTCCATCCTAGAGGACTAAAGAAACCAGAAAATATTCACATTTAAGAAGGCAAGATCAGAGCATTATGATTAAACTAATCAATTTTATAACATTAAAGTTTTTACTATAGTTATATCATATAATAAAATTGCAATTGTCCACATCTGTGTGACACATACAGACTCTTTGTTTACACAGAGGCAACACGGTGTGTTGGTGGTTAGCACTGTCTAGTTTTATATGACAGTTAAAGAAAAAAGCCTTAATGCTGTGACCATGTTAAGTTACAAAGTGTGTAAGATAATGGATGGAGGGACGTTTACAAGAAAACACCACAGGGCACCTTTACTCACTGAGGCTATTAAAAGCACTTGGGTTAATGAGTTTATACTTCTTAGATCACCTCTGTGCAGTGAGAGGGAAAGGAAACAGGAGTCCGACTTACATTTGTCTGTAAAGTATAAAGTAAGTAAGTAAAGTGTAAAGTATATACAGCGTTGACACTCCATATTTTCACTCGGATCAGCTGATCATGTAAAAGCAGTCACTTACAGCGACAAACCCAGAGATCTTCCACCTGAGCCTGAAATTTTTCAATTTTCTGTGCGTTTTGTTTCGGTTTCATGGCTTCATGCATCCCGGCCCTGGGATAGTGGCACGACGCTGAATAAAAGCTAACGCTACTACTTTCCATTTCGCCTGTTTACAGCTCGCTGCATGCTGCGACAGCGGCTGAGACGAACAAAAACAGCAGCACAAAATAAGCACATAATCCTGAACAAACCGCCGAAATATTTGGAAAAAGGGTGACAAATGCTCAGCGATAAAGGTGCAAATGTATTCTGATGAACAAAACACACACACACAAACACACACAGATGTTTCACTGTGTTTTTTTCTTCTTCTTTTGCAGTTGCAGACAGATCTCTGGAGCAGACACACATAGCAAATCAAATCAGTGATCAGCTGGAAAACCACAGCCTCATGCATAAGTAAAAACCACCCTTAACCCCCCCTCCACCCCCCTCCCTCCACCTCCCTCTTCTATTGTGTGTCTACACACCTGATCCTACACACACAGACACACACAAACATTAAAGCCCTTATCTAACCAACTCTAAGCTCTGGCTTCTCTGGCGTGATAACTTATTCATACGTGGAAACATGCAAGAAGCGGACCATAAATTGCGGCTGACGTATGGATTTTTATCCGCTTCCCGAGAAGCCAGAAGTGACGCGGGCGACAGGCGGAGTCAGTGCCACCGAGCTCATCGTCCCCCGTTGACCTGAGAGAGGCCAAGGGCAGCGAGTGATAAGCGACCCTGACTGAAACCACTGTCATACATAACACCCATATGGAGTCAGGGAGCACCCCCCCCCCTCCCAAAAAAACACAACCCTTTTCTCTCTCTCTCTCTCTCTACACACACGTACTGACTCACCAGCTCCTCTCTCACACTATCTGTATTCACTCTGGCTGTGCAAGACAATGCAGGGTTTGTTTTGTTTTCCCTTAGTCTGTTTGATGTCAGAAAAGGCACGAGCCAGCGAATGCATCCTTTTTGTTGTCGTGTGTGTGTTTTTTTTTCCGTTTTTCCCTTTTTTTTTTAACCAGGTCTCTTTCTCAAACCCCAGTGATTAAGCGAATCACCTGACACAAAGGTAGTTCTAAATTAAAGCTCCTGCACTGCGGGTGAATCTCGCCTGAATTGTACGTCGATGGATGCTGTTCCTGCAGAGGGACCATTAATAGTGCGGTGATCATCATCGATTTCCCCCAGGTAATCATCATTTGTCACATTTTAGACATCCGAGGGTTTAATGCGGCATCACAAATGGCTTTCTGATTAATAGGAACAATGCTCCGAGGAGGCAGCGGCAACACAAAGATCTGTGGCGCTGCGGCTCCGAAGGGACGACTCCTCGCCGCAAATCCAAACGTACACCTGATGTGAAGCACCAGAGCGTCACGGCCCAGAGGAGGGATGCCAGAACGCAGGGGACCACAGATACATCTATAATCACAATGCATTCATGATGTAAAGAATAACCCGCGATTCTGCAAAGTGCAGACGAGTGTGAGAATGAAAACCTTGCACGACAGATTTGAAGACATCACTGATCCTTACTGAAACTCAAAACGTCAGAACATGCGCTCCTGGTTTTCCAGGCTCGAACATATGAGGCTGGATGTGTTCACACTCCATAGTTGTATTGCTCCAGTTACCGCTTATTCTGGAGAAAGTTGCTACGCTCCATTGTTTTTTGTTATTTGTGTGGCAGGTAAGACAGTCAATCACTATGAAGCTGATGTGCGGTTGCCAGATAAGCATGAAAGTGGACGTTTCTGATAAACCCAGTGCTCCATAGTCCCTATGTTAACACCGGAGGACAAGCATAAATAGAATCGAAAAGAAGAATATGTCAACCAGTCTAGGTTTCCTATAATGGAGAGCTGGATCTGAACTAACATTGAACTTGAACATTTCAGTTCAGACACTCAGGTTATTTCACTTTTTTTTTTAGATATAGGCCATTATTCAGCAGCAATGAATGGTTAGACAAACAAGACTTGGACACTGCAGCTAAGTGCACAGCACTGTGACTATGTACTCACTATAGCTACATGCTAATTTAGTAAAGTACGCCAATCTGTTAAATAGGATAAAATTCTCACTCCCATTGCTGACAATGCAACACCCAATGGAGACTGACAGTAAACATCACCTTGATGAAGGTAAAAAAAACAAAGACATATTTAGTTCAAATGAGATAGCAACATGTGTTTTGAGCATATACAGCACATTGAGGTAAACATCCTACCCTGGTTGATATTAGGGATTTTTTTTGTTTGTTTTGTTTGTGGGGAAGCAGCCTCCAGTGGGCGTTTGAGGAACTGTCGGTTTTTCCTCTTCATTGTTGACTTCATTTCTCAGCCCCAGAGGTTGCTGCTTGGTGTGGAATAAAGTAACTGACCTAAATCCAACTGCGCTCACATTAAATCATTCAAATAGCTGTGTGCTTTGTGGCGCTAAGCTCATAAAGACTTTGAGGACGGGCTCAGAGATGCTCCGCTCCTCCGCGGCTCCAAAGGTCAGGACCCTCGACAGCTCGGTCAGCGTCCGACCTCTCGTCCAATCAGATCGAGGAAAACCGCCTGTCAGCGTTGGCAGCTTTGGAGTTCAGCATTAAGAGAGTAAGGATCTCTAACCCTCCGAGGAGTCTAAACCTTGGCTAATGCCGCTGCCGCATCGCACGTCCAGCTGTAGTTCATCTGAACCTGGGGGGTGGGGGGGTGGACGGGTCAAAGGTCAGAGGCCGTTTTGTCTCCTCATCACACTGAGGTTGACAGACAGTGAGATCCAAAGATAGCAGCCTTAGCTTTTAATCTTCCTGGGAGTAGTTTCATCTGAATAAAGGCACACACACACACGCACACACACACACACACACACACACACACACACATGCATCATTACGTTTAATATGCACCAGAATCCAGCTGAGGTCACTCTGAAGTAGAATGAACACAGTCAGCAGTTAAAAAGTTTGTCCACGGCGAAACTGAAGGGGGTACATTATGTCCACTTAACGAACCATCGCCTAATCGAATAGATTCACTGACAAATAATTATGTGTTCATTGATTTTTTTTTCTTTTTTTTTGCGTTATCCATTAATGGATCCCACCGCAGCAGAGACATCACACGTAACTCCAACAGTTTGCTTGTTTCTCTTTTTGCACAGGGCCGGCCCAGGCCTTTATGGGGCCCTAGGCAAAATGTCATTTAGGGCCCCCCCATTACCACCTCAGCATCCTATAGGCTACACTGTGTGTGTAACATACCCACTATCATTACCATATTTTATACATTGGTTGCAACATATCGGTGTCAGTCTAGCTGTTGTTTTAAACCTTACTTAAACCTTACTTGCACTTACTGTACAAACAAATACACTGTAAACTGTGTACATGTGTGCCATATTAATTTCACTATTTGAAAGTAATATCAGCAGATAAGATGCTGCTTTTAAAAGTTAACCAGTTAATTTCTTCTGCTTTTATTTTATTTATTATGAACAAGTTTTATCATTGATATCAAAATCAATGAATTACTTGAAGGGATGTATGTGTTTCAAGGTCATTAACCATGCACTAAATCACATCTCAACCTTGGTCATGCTTATTGTCTGGTTTGCAGTTAAAGTTTGTCGCCGTCGCCATGGTAACGATGTTTTTCTCTGGTAGTTTTGAATGATCGATTTGGAATTACTGGAAGTCTCTGTCAAATGATAAAAAAAAACTAATTTAAAATGAAAAAAACAAAACAACAATGGCAAAAATTGTGTTTCCTGAACAATACGAGCATGGAACAATTGGGAAATAACAACACGCTGATCCAGCCCACAATCTGGGGATGTTTCTTAGGTGAGATGAGACTGTGTAGTTGCTTGTTTTTAAAGATGCTTAAAGGAAAAGAAATCTCCTGCTCATCATAAAGTTTTCTTTCGTTTTACTTTTTTTGTTTCAGTGCTGAGAACACTTCACACTTCCATTGAAACTTAATTCCTCTTGAAATTCCTCTTTCAAACTTCTTTGAAATTCATTCATAAATCGTGATGAATTGCTAAAGCTTTAAAACCTCGCAACATGTATACGATAAAGGGTTAGATGATAGATGGATGGAAATGTGTCAAGATGATTGTAAACAAGTTTGTTAAGTTGTGAAGAAAAGCTTTAGGTATTAGTATTTCACATGTTAAAGAGCACAAAACCAGACCACAAACAACAGGCACAGTTAACAGTTTATTTTAAAAGTTATTCATGGTCTGCATAAATTGAGGGGATTAAACACCAACACATTAAACCCAGGAGACTTTAGTGAACCTCCTGTCATTGTATATGTATGAATAGGGCCTCAAGGTCTCTGGCAACCCTTCATGTCTTTTTCTTTCTTTTTTTTCTCTTTTTTTGCAGAGACATTTTCTCTTGTAGATGGCTGAATCAATGACTTTCAAGGCAGGAGAGAAATGCAGGGAAAGAGAAAGGTGTAGGCAGAGACAGAGACAAAAAGGAGGATGTGTGAAAGATTTAGAGGTTGAGATTGAAAATGCATAAAGGCAAAAGGAGGCTCCAACCTGAAGTCATTTTGACTATTTTTTTTCTGACATCCACGACTGTGAATTGATTTCAAAGAGAGGAGAAACACGCAATCGCCAAAAAACAGCTTTGGACATACAAATTAAGCGTATTTCAATGTGGCTGGCTCATGAAGTCTGCAAACTAGCATAGCATTTTAAGATCTGTTTGCATGCATATGTATGTTTAGTGTGCATACAATTTGAGTTACTGCTTATTTATCACCTTGCTTGTTTTCTCACGTCCTTGTGGCTGTATAGCTGTTGTATAACCGCTTTGGCAATGAACGTGATTCTGATTCTGACTCTGAACAAGTTTACCCAGAAGACAAAAGCAGCTCTGTCAGCTGCACTTCAATCTCATGAGTCACATTGCAGAACAATATAAAAGTCGCTCTTTAAAATGGATTCAGCAGTTTGGCCGACGTGTGTTTATTTTATAAATGCACCTGGGACATCAGTGGCTGCACATTAGCGACTAGAACCACAGAGGAACAGCGAGACGCTGCCTCGCTGCCTCAACGCGCATAATTTAACACTGATAACAGGATCTACGGCGATACGGTTGGCTGGGGGTTTGAACCTTGCAGCGAGGAGGTTTGAGTCCCGGTTTCTGTGTGGAATTCGTATGGAGTCTCCCCGTCTCTGAGCGGGTTTTCTCGGTACTTCAGTGACCTCTTCCAGTCCAGAAACATGCATTCAGGATGATTAAAGACTCTTAATTGCCCTAACCCTAACCCTAACCTAACCCTAACCCTAAGCCTGAAACCTGGGATTTGTTCCAGCACATTCCTTCCAGCAACACCCTTCAGGTGGAGCGTAAAAATGAAAAGACAGTATCCGCTGTCTATGACGACCAGAGACAAATGAAGCTATAACTTTTGGCTCGTTCACCACAGAGAGACCAGGGTCGGAGGTCAGAGGTCGCTTGGCATGTTTACTGTCACCCACACACTAAAGGATATGGTCTGAGGAGTTTCCTTTACAGTTAATGAGGTTTTCGAAAGAGTTCCAACAGATATATTTCAGTTGAAAATTGATCATTTAAAGTGACTTTTTTTTACCACAGTGGCATTGAGCTGTGTCTGCTTCATTTCTTTGCAGAACGATGGAGTCAGAGGTGAAAAGACGCTTTGGAAGACGTGAATAATCATGTATACTAGAGTCAGCTATACGGCTACCGTATATTCTCTTCCTTTCCAAGATATTCAATTAATTTCAGCTTTAATTCATTTCATGTTGTCGAGGACGTTGAGACACAGTTGAAAAATGTAAATATTTGCTGCCATGATTACCCCCCACTTTAAGCACGATATGCAAATGTATCAATTAAAACACTCTGTATACTCTACGACGAACATGTTAGCCACTTATTAATTCTATAAATTATTTGACACTCGTGCTGATGGCGCTATGATGTCATCTTTAGAGGGTTTCTTTTTTTTTTCCTGCCGCAGATTAAGTGTGAGAGCGGCCTAATTAAACACCCGCTATTTACTGGAGGTCACAAACTTACTACAAAGACAAGGCACGTTGTCCTCGCTCATCTCGGCCCTCTCCAGCACAATGTCTTCTCACTTCACCAGTCTGCCATGAATTATTCATGGTGGCAGAGATAAGGAATTATGTAAAAGAAGCAGCACATAAATCTCTGTGGTTTGGAATAGTTAATCAGAGCATCCCAAGGGGAGGTGATAATGCCATGGTGTGCAGTTGAGACGAGCTTCTCAAAGTTACTTTTTGGGACTTGGCAGCTCTGTGCTTGCCGTCCAGGACTGGATGTGCAGGCTGGTGAGGGGTATAAAGCCCCACCACCACCACCACCCTGCTTTTTATTTTGAGACGATTATTTTTAAGATTTTAAAAGATTTGGTTTTGTTGACGGGAAGCCACGGACACCGCTGGGAGAGAATAACTCGTCAGGACTGGTAATGGGAGGCGAGAATAAAGACAAAAGTGAAGAGAGAGAAAATGAGAGAGGACGGGAAAAAAAATCCGATTTTGACTTTGAACGCTCTTTCTCCACACCTGCACATTGACCTCTCTCCTCTATCTGCTCCGGGTGACATGTCTCTGCAGAAACGGGCTGGATTACGTTGACCTAGTGTGACTCGGGTTACTGGAGCAAAGCGCGTGTCAAAATGTGACAAATCTTGCTGAGCTCCCACTTCACCAAGTCCCCTTTGTCCATTCCCACCTCCATACTAAAGAGGCACTCTGTCACAAGAGGCAGCACAGGGAGGGGAAGGAGGGGGAAGGGGGGGGGGGGGGTGAGGATATGGCCGATTTAGCAGCAACATGATGGTTTTTCTGCCTGGGACAACCGAAACGGGGAATGATTACACTGCCTACAGTTGCATGCTATCATGTAAGAGTATTATGGAGAGTGAAAATGATACCGAGGGTTTCTCCATGCTGATGTAACAAGTAGATGAAATCCACGTCCGGCAGCACCCAGGGGAGCTGAGGCAGGCAGGCAGGCCGGAGAGACGAGACTCGTGCAGACAGGAATGGGTGTGAATGGAGATCTGCTCTGACACACTGGCCCTGATGTGTGAGACCACTGTGGGCACAGGCCTGGCAGGTCGTGGGCTGAGATGGCTCCTCATTGGACTGGTGTTAATTATGAGGCCGAGGGCTTTGCCAACATGATTTGTCAGGACGAGAGCTCTGGCAGGCGGGGGACCGTTGTTGTTGCTGTTGTTTTATTTAAAAACATATGATCCCGACAACAAAGAGACAAGGAAATTTGTAACTTTGAAGCTCCCTTGTATAAAGTATAACCACACTTTTTTTCCAGACAAAAGTGACGGTTGTTCAGACGAATCAGTGACTTAAGTTATCCTCTAAACAAACTATACACTCAGAGCCAGCTCCGGGTGGTTATTAATTATTCACAGGGACCTCTTTTTTTTCTTTTTTTTTCTTTATGCTCCCCAAAATAATGACGGACCAAAATATTCCCTGATAAAAGGGCTGATTCAGAGCAGGGAGAGTACATCACAGCGCTGGGCCTCGGACCATTACGGTTTTTATTCTGAGAGCAAACAGGCTCCACATGAGTCATCGCAGCTTTCTTCGGGCCTCCTAAAAAAGAACCCGGTCAGGTTTTTAACACGTAACCAAAAAAGAAAATAAAATACACTGAGAACGTAAATACTTGTGTGAATGTAATGAAAAAAAGGTCCCGTCATCCATCACCAGCCAATCGTCCCTGACATGGGATCCATGTCGGGAGGTGAGCGTCGGGTCGGTGTTGCATGCTCTCTGCATCACCTGCGTCTGCCCCCGTGTTCCCGTCACCTGTCTGCCGCTCCCGCCTGACGGGCAGAGGAGCCATCTTTCTGGATAATTAAAGCCAGGGAGAGCAGACCCACACGTCCTGCGGTGGGAGGCGATTGCGCACAGAAGCAGAAGTCCCTCTGTACTCGGCTGCTGGGATCTCGCTCAGATTTCACCAGTGTAAAGCCTTTCTCGTATAAGTGTGTGTGTGTGTGTGTGTGTGTGTGTGTGTGTGTGTGTGGTGAGGGGGAGGGGGGGACAAAAGACACAGACAAAATAATTACAGGTTATCAGACCTTAAAACCCCCTTTATCGATATTTTATTGTGTAAACCGACAGTAATGTGTATTTCGTGGTACAGTGTGGTAAATACCATCATTGTGGTAATTTGGAGGGCTGGAGTCGCACAGACGAAATGTTGCCTTTAACCCCCCGGAGTTAGACGGCTCCCACCGAACAGCAGGTGTAATTAGCGTTATAATTGGGGGCAGCGCTATCAATTACGGGGGCTCTAACAGCGGAGGCCGGATGATGCGTTGCAGCGGGGCCGCGGAGCGACACCCGGGCTTGTTTCTTTAAGTCGCTGTGACATCAGAGAGCAGATGTCTCGGGCGAGGACGCAAATCGGCGAGAACGATCTACCTGAGCGGCGTGGGCGGCGTGCACGCACGCACGCACGCACGCGGCTCTTATCTGCCGCGCTGCATAAACGCTTGCTCATGTTCTCCGCCTTTTTCATCTCATTGTCTCCCCCCCTTTCTGCCCTCCCCTCACTGCGAGCGAAACACAAAAAGCGGGTGGGAAAGAGGAGGGGAGAAAAAAAAAGAAAAAGTGCTGACTGTGAAAGGGATGACGCAGTAAACATAGCTGCTCTGAATATCTAAATTAAAAGTGGCCTTGTGCGTCGACTGAATTATTCATGAGGGTAAACTGGATGCAGCTGCTACTACGAGGCGGGAGGAAAAAGTCACCGAGCTACTGTTACAGTCGATTAGATTACTCCATTTAACTCGCATAAGTGTTGAAATATAGTTAATGAACTCTGGTCTTGTAAAGGTGTTTAGAGACAGGGATTAAATTAGTTTTGCGAGCGCCTTCTCGCTCCGCAAAACTACTCCAGGATTAATGAGATACTTCATCGGCTGCAGCTGTAAATGTGCAGGCAGGCAGTAATCTACTGTACATTTAGCAGATTATAGCAGACGCAATAATCATTAACCGCATATGCAAATGAGTTTAAAGACAACATAACAACTGCAGATCGAGCCAGCGAAATCCCACACACACACACAAAGTGTGTATCCAGTTTGTTCTTATGAATAAACAAAACCATTTTTTGTGCATCTACAGTACGTGACAGCAGCTCAACAACCACACAGTGGCTAAGTGGTTAGCACTGTTGCTACGTAGCGATAGATAGTGAATGGATGGCTGACGAGTAATATGAAACATATGAAAACGTATATCACAGTTTATCAATACGGCTGTGATGGCCATATTGATCAATAGTGAAGTTTGCAGTCACGTAATTGGAAATCAAGCCATTAATGTGCAGAATCGATAATATTAGGTATGTTAATGTATGTGTGCAATGATTGGCAGCAGAAAATTGATGTGCATGCGTGTGCCTGTGTGTTGCTGGTCTTGATTAAAGAGAAATGAGTATTGGAAAAGTTTCATTTTGTATCCTGTTCATGGAGAGAGTGTAAATAATCATTTGCAGCTTAGAAACATTTTGCTGGTGTGTCGGTTGCTCCAACAAACCAAGGTTGCTCCAAATAAAAGACCTTTCTGAGTTGACATGGACATGTGTCTGTGGGTTTTCTCTAGGTACTTGCATGCATGTTAAGGTCAAGTGGACAATTTAAATTGCCCCTGGGCTCTAAGTGTGTGTGTGTGTGTGTGTGTGTGTGTGTGTGTGTGTGTGTGTGTGTGTGTGTGTGTGTGTGTGTGTGTGTGTGTGTGTGTGTGTGCCCTGTGATTGACCCATGTCCTGTGATCGTTCCCTGCCTTCGCCCTGGAGACAAACACCACCAGTGGGTAAGATAATGACTGGATAGGACCTGTCAACTTTCCTTATCCAGGATCACTAACATAGTCTAAATATCTTAACATCTAAGGATGTGCTACAAAATGTGCTACCATCGTAACTATGGTTTCAGTAAAAAAAAAAACATTCCCCTCAGGGTGAGGGGTCAGTCTGGTGACCCTAGATCCCAGATTGTTTTAGGTTATAGAAAACGGAAATAGAAATAAAAAAAAGAAAGAAATTGTCATTGTACAGATACAGAAAGTGCCACAGATGCACTAAAAATGGAGAACCTTAATCCACAGCTGGATTATTTCTCTTCTTCTACTTTTTTTTAAACAAAGATGGTAAAGAAGGCGAACACTTCACCTCCTTAACACCAGCGTGTCAGCATTGTTACTGTGAGCCTGTTGGCGTCACTGACGTCGGTGTTAAGCCAGAGGAATCGCTGAGGCCCGAGCGGAGCTGTCAGAGCCGCCAGCCAGGCTGGAGACTCGCCTTACATAATGTGGCAGACTATGTCTAAATTGTCTCGTATTCACACTAGCATTAAAAAAACGTGGTGAGGGGGAGCGGGATGAGGGGGGGGGGTTAAAAAAAACAGGAAAACCAACATTAATCTCATCCCCTTTCCTTGATAAATGCAAATAAAAGCAAACTATGACACCCCGCGTGTTCCTCCCTTTTTGCTTACGAGCGCGCCGCTTATACATCAGACATATCACCTATGGCACGGTGTCAAACAGCGCAAATTAAAAGCTTTTAAGCGCTTTCCTCGCAGCTCATTAGCATAAGCACTGAATGGCGGGGACCGCGGCGGGCTCTTTAGAAGACAGAGATAACCTCCCCTGGAACGACGAGCCTTGAACTTCACCTCTCGGAGGGATGTGTCGCAGACAGAGGGAGTGATCTCAGCTGCCGTCTGAATGAGGGCACCTGGTGTGGTGCCGTTGTTCTATCAACCCTTCCCACTGAGCCTTTAAACCTCATCCACTTCACCAGAGTCACGTCTTCACTTAGATAATGAATTATGGATCCCAGCCAGGGCGATATTCAATTTTAGATGAACTGCATATCTTCATTTGGTGACAGTGTGCCACCGCTGCCATAAGGGACGATCCCCCCTTCTCGGCAAAGCATGAACCCAGATACAGGAGGAAAAGCTCATTACCATCTATATTCATGATGGGGACTTATGCGGCGGGCGCGTGCTGTGTGTGTGTGCGTCCATGCGATGTACTCTCGCGGCGAAGGCGCCATTAACACGTGTGTGCATGCTGTTTACAGTACGGGGGGGGGTGGGGGGTGCTGGAGCCTGGGGTTTTGCAGCAGGCAGGTTAATTCTGCATGGTCTTTCTAAATAGGGAGAGGGAGGAAGACAGAAGTGGCTGTAGTCGCTACAGAATGCACCGGGCTGTTGTTCCTTCTGCCTGAATACACATGAGTGGCCAGACTGATCTTTCCCCCGCTCGCTTTTCTACTGCAGGAGAAAAAAAAAGACCTGAGACGCCGAACAAAGACATGTATAGTACATTTATGAGAACATGGGCCGATCGTCTGTCTGAAGATCCAGCGGAGCGTTAGTGAACGTCGAACAAAAACACACACACACACACGCACACACACACATGCTCAGTGATGAGTGGCCTTAGACTGCCAGTGAGTGGAGAGGTGAGTCTCAGTTCAGAGACAGATACCTGCTGCAGCCATGATGCCCGTTTCTGTTGCTACGGTCGGGTCATTATGTCGTCAAAGTGATTAGAAATAGGCCGGTGTTTAAAGAGATTAAAAACCTATTACGTAACGCTATACAAGGCCAGTCTCGTGGAATTGCGTGAAACGGAGGTGAATTCCACCAAAGCCTCCCAGACTTCCCATTTCTCTGTCGAGCTTTGACACGCACGCCCACGGATGTTTCCAGCTTGCGTTTGGGTAAAACAAAAAAAAAAAAGATTTGAACTAAATCCTGCAAATGATGACAAACGTACGGACATCTTTGTGCCTACAGACTCCAACGTACTGAAGGCGAGGCGAGCCACACAACGCGCTCCAAGGTTGACATGTGCAGTCGTGAGCTTTGTAACTAATGTGCCGGCGTGATTTTGAATGATGTTTTTTCTCACATCTGGGACGGGACCCAGTTTTCTCTTTGGCTCTCCATAAAAGAGAGAGTGTGCGTGGGGCGTGGGCTTTGAAAGACGTCTACCACGCAGACGGTGCCTGAGAAATGCTGCTATTGAGATGCATTATGGGTAGAAACAGGAGTGTTTGGAGGTTGACCAATGTTATCAAAGGGGTTGGGAGGGTAACTCTGAAAACATGAGTGACATGTTTTGGAAAGTCTGGATTATTTCAAGTCAAGCAACAAGTCTTGAGCAGTTTTAAGTGCGATCTTTAGGTTTTTGCTCATCTCTAGAGGTGATGGGAACACACCTACTGTCTAACACGCTACAGTGGTATTAATCACACAAACAAGTGGCAGAATCACAAATAGCAGCGGTGCTCACATCTTACATCCCCTAATGATCACAACTTTGTGACTTTTGCTTTCTTGTTCATTTTCTTACAGCAGAAACGGACACAAACAACCAGGGAGTTCAAGGTGTGAACTCCCAAAAAATGAAATAAAAAAAATCAATCAAAGATGAATCCCTTCATGTTGTCCATTGATTTAAACAATGCAACTGTATTGTAATTACCATCCATTTCAACTGTTACTGAACTATCACATTTAGTGTCATGCCCCAAATTGTCTCTAATTCATTTTGTTCCTCCTTGTATCTTAAAAAAAAAGGCGAAGATGGGCGCGGATTGAATTTGCCTTTTAGTGCCTGTCGTGCGTACCCTACGACGGTGACCCAGATTGTACAGTACACGTCAGGTTTATACTACTGCACTCGGATGAAACAGTCGGTGAAAGCAGGAGAGGATAATCCACGTGGGAGGAACTTTGATGCTGTCAGGGAAGGACTGGAAACAACACATCAAGCCGGCAGACTCAGTTCAGGACAAAACGAGACTTTATAGAAGAGCGCGTGGCGGCGTTTTTTTCTTTCTTTCTTCCTCCTCCTCTCACATTCATTCGGGGAAATAATTCTCCTCGCGTGCGTTCACGCTCTTGCGAACTCAAACGACTTGGATTTCTCATGGATGTGGGACTCTCCGGCTGGAGCCGCAGTGACAGCTCCTCTTGGCGGTACATTAAAGTGCATTATGTATGAAGGTCAGGCGTATACGCTCTCATCTAATACATACGTGCACGCATACATGTAGAAGCAGGTGAGGGCTGCATGCATTAGTCCGGACCCCAGACAAAGCACACACACACACACACACACACACACACACACACACACACACACGTATCCAATGGAACGGCGTGCATACATCTGTTTGTAAGTGACAAAGCATTGTCCTTGGTTGCTCAGGCGCGCACGTTGCCGCAATGTATTTGAGCAGGCCTCCTCCTCGCTGTCATGCTGCAGTAGTGCGGTCGACTCATTATCCTGTGTCATGTGACAGCATCTCTGAATCATTTGGCCCTGGGAGCTAAACCAAAAGGGGGGAAAAAAAAAATAAAAAAAGAAAAACTCAAAGCCACCGTTAAACTCGGATGACAGAGAAAACGAGTAAAAAAGAAAAAGAAAAAAAACAACAAAAAAAAAAACAATGTCCTTGTCCCTCCACGGATTACATAAGAAATTCCACCGATGTCAATCACGCACTAATAGGCACTGTCCTCCAGAGACTTCTCCTCTGTGGAGAAATAGGTACAGCGTGTATCGCAGCACACACACACACACACACACACGCACACACACACACACACACACACGCACACACACACACTCAGGTTTTGTTTGGCAGCTGCACTCGAACGCATGGACGCGCGGTAATTTAGTTTCCGGGATCTTCATTTAGATTTGATAACACAGTCAGCAAAACACAAGGCTATTCTTATCTCCTCCACAGCGTGCGACAGATGCTTTAAACAGACGCTCGAATCCTGAGCTGAAATGTGTCAGGACGAGCTCAGGGTGAATGTGCGGCACCTTTGACTCGGCTGCGGGTCTCGATGTTGTTTTTAAAAAGAGATAAAGAAGAAATAGAAACAAAACAACCGATAATGCAGGAAAAACGATCAGCCGATCCAAGGTGAAAAGCGACCAGGCCGAGGCAGAGGGCGCGAATCCTTTTCTCATCCCGTCTCGAGGTTTGACTGAATGTGGGAAACGTTCTGCTCCCGCTAAGTGTCAGAGATTATAAACAAACGTTTGATTGACATGAGAGGAGCGGTGTCGCGACGACACACGCCGTCGGTTTCTGTGATGTACTACCGACTACGACGGAGCCATGAATCATCTGCAGATGTTGATTAAAGACCAGGTTTTTGTTTTTTTTTACCGACTGATTGAAGACGTCTGCCGACACCCGGCCTGTCATTTATACCAACGCGTCGCTTTTCATTCATTTTGCTCATTTTCATTCATGTCATTTAACTACCGGTGCTGAGTCATCAGCTCCACTGTTGTGTTTGTTTAACATCATAGAGGAGGACGGGGGTCGACTGACCTGTCAGCTGTCGCTCATTAAAGTCAGAAAACGGAGGGAGAAATAATCAGATGCATCAAATTATGATCAAAGAATTCACTTAATGATTTATCATTGATTACCTCATGACATAGAGGGGACCTTGAACTTGATCTGTCTCTGCTCAGATCGGTTTCATGTTTATCTGGCAACCACACATAGACCTCACTCTGTATACAGTAACAGATATCAAAACAGAGTATTTGTCCATAATTGTCCAACTTTTTCCCAAACTAAATGCTATCTGGAGCGACCCAACCATACAGTACGTACACTTCCAACCTTATGTTGGTTTCAGTCATAAAACCCCAAACTATTTTACAGTTTGTGTCACACTCAAAACCTGCATCTCGCTCTCTCTCTGGTCAGGCTGGCCCATTATTTTTACTGGTCTCCATCCCCAGAACATGCAAACTCCACACAGAAGGAGAGGCTCGACATCAGCTGGGAACAGCTGGGAACATTTCAATATCCGAGATTTATACACGACCGAGGCGATCTGAGGCCATGACTGTGTTTTTTTTTTTTTGGACGTGCCGTATATTAATTCCATTATTCAACAAAGCCGAGGTGAAAGTGGTTTCTCATTCATTGTAGCACTCCTTTAATCTACAAATAGGTTATTTCCTGCCACACAGAAATCCTGGATATCACCACAGACGGCAGAGTGAACACCAAGCAGCTGTTTAAGCATTCGGGCCTTTGTGCCCGGCCATTATCTAAGATATCTATGAGTGGGGCTGAGTGATGCCAGGCACTCAATGAACTGCTGCCATCTGAGAGAGAGAGAGAGAGAGAGAGAGAGAGGGAGAGAGAGAGAGAGAGAGAGAGCTGCAATGACAAGGCACATGACACTGGAGGACACGACAGCAAACTGCAAACAGCTTAGCAACATCAAGGCGCCGCGCAGGCGTCACACTGATCGGTTACATCACGAGCAGAAATCCATGGCACCGACTTCAGTGGCTCGACAAGGACACGAACGCGGGAACAACGGGAGCGGGCGCTAACCAGCACGCCAGACGCTGCAGGGGTCCGAGGGGGGGTGGGGAGGGCAGCCAAATCATGGGAGAACGTTGTCGTTATTTCGTTGTTTTTTTGTTTTGTTTAACAAAATTGCTTTTGTCTGACTTTGTAAAGAAAGCTTTAAAAAAACAGAAACCACAAAGGCAGGAAACAGAAGCGGCTCTAATGATTGCCTCCTGCGAAACAGCGTGAGCCACTACAAGATCAGTCAGGGTGGAGGGCTGGGGGAGGGGGGGTGGGGTGGGGGGGGGATGAACTGGCAGCCCAACTGGCAACAATGCGGCGTCTTTGTCTCACCTACGACGTGCGACGCTGGACATTTACAGCCTGCGAATCGAGCCTTAACGATTTCCTGCGGGCACTCTGAGAGGGGGGGGGGGGGCCGGACCCGAGCACCAGGCGCGTTGGAAGAGCTGAGATACAAGATGTGACTTTGATGCGGTGAGATTTCTGCTTCCAACTGAGAGCCGCTGTGGTTTTGTTTTAAAACACACACAGTCACAATTAAAGTCCTTGTGTCCCCCCCCCCACACCCCGAGTGATTGCTATTGATGTCGTCCTGCCGATAGAGGTGTCTGATCTGAGGAGACCTCTGTCCTCGATTGTGGAGGACATAGGCAGGCGAATTGTGGTGGAGGACTAGTCTTTTTTAGTCTATCTTCTCAGTGAACTCTGCTGTGCAATGCAGCAGATTTTCTGCAAAAGCAAACCATATTAATCATGATCCCGAGCTAACACTGGAACCATCTGTGACTCCAGTTCGGAAGCTACAGTTCTTCCAGGTCCTCACTGTGGTGCAAGCTCCATTTGGGTGTTTTCACACTTTACTTGCAACGATCGTGATCATTTGTTCTTTTATTTTGGAACAAATGATTCAGTGAAGAAAGGAAGAAACGCGATCTCTGCAGATGTTTAAAAAAAAGGCTCAAGCTGAACATCACAGCTGAAATTGGCTTCCAATGCATTAGAATTTGGACTGAACTCGCGCCGTATCACGAGGATGTTGAATTGGAATTTGTATTGAAGTGACAGGAAGAGGAATTTTAATCATTGCCATAAATAAATAAATTCCACCCAGTCAAAACAACTGAAACAGATAAAGATAGTGTGGCAAAAGCTTCATTCCTCCATGTTTAACACAAAATTAAAGTTCCAATAAATCAAATTTGATTATTTCTCTTTCTATGGTGGCTACTATCAACAACAATTCAATTAGCAGCAAAATGCTTTAAAGTTGTATTGTTTAATAAATAGGACTCAGACTACGGACCTTCTTCACCATTCACCATATTCCCAAGTTGAACTGAGATCCAGGACTCACTCTCGGTTCAGGTTGGCTCATCCTTGGTTGGATGTACCTCCATTACCTAGATAACAGACCTGGCAGGCAGTGAGACAGGACTGGACCTGTCTGCAGGTGAGACAGGGAACACACACGACGAGCGGTCAGCGGGCCACGCAGCCCTGCGACGCCTCCAAAGCTTCTTCTCATCCATGTGGTCCAGGGAATTGTAGAGCGAAGCCTTACTTCTCTGCCAAGACACCTCTCTATTAATCAAGCTGTCTCGGAGCCTTTTTCACCGTCTGAAAACGGCTATTTGTAATGTTGGCCGCTCTGTCACACGCAGCACACAGTCTATTAAAGGAACGAGAACGTCTTCATGCTAAGGAGCCCCGTTTGGCAGAGAAGAAGAGAAGAAGATCAAATTAAAACAAATGTAATTTCTCTATCACACACCCAGCCGCTCTCTGAGCCATCGATCAGTCCGGTCACCACTCTGTCCCTGCATATTCACACATGGCTGCCAATACCTTATCTCTTTATAAATGACTTTGTAGTTGATTAAGTGATTAAGTGAGTTGTTTGGTCTATTAAATGTGTGGGGGAAAAATAGGGATCTCTGTTTCATGAAACTTTGTTTTGTCCACAACCAAAGATGCTCATTTTTGTTTAAGAAAACTAAAGAAATCAGAATATATTCACACTCTATTTCTTAAAAAACATATTCAAAAACATCTCATAAATATTCAGTTCAACTCTTCTGTTCTTACAATATTTAGAGATTCTTTTATTAGTCAATTATTAGTTGAATTCACTTAGTAATTAGAGAGATTACATTTTGCAGACCTACATCTTTTTTACGGTTTGCAACTGTTTCTTTGAAGAAAATAAAACCATAAATGAATACTAATGATTCGTTTTCAAGTATCAGTTGAACTAAGTCACAACTACTGTTAAATTGTTGGCTGGAATTGTTGCGATATAACAGCAAAATTCAGATTTAATGACTGGGAAGTTTTCGGGACGGGAAACGGGACAGGAAACTTCCCGGGAGGAAAAACACAGTAGATTTGTCAGTCCATTGTTTCACACCAATTTCATGTTTTTGTTGACCCTGACCGCCCCCACCTCCAACACACACACGCACACACACACACACACTAAAGCAGCCCCCCACTGATTACAGTTAAAGCCACATCGGCTCCATCCAGCCACTTACGGGATTGACTCTCCCACCGATTGGTCACTCTTGGCCACACTAACCACTCTCGCAATCTGTCCTTGTCCGAAAGACAACCGCCCCACACCCCCCCACCCCCTCCACCTCTCACTCTGATCTGATGTCTGCCAGGGGGCTTCTGGAGGACAAGACCCCGGAGACCTCCGAACGTCTTATTGATCGAACGTTGAGCCTGGAAGTCTGAAACCACCGGATCTGTGGCCGCGGGAACTACACACGAGCAGCCGCCGCAGACGTGATAAATAAAGGAGGATTCGTCTCCTCGGGCCGGGGGGGGGGGGTCCTCTTTAAACCGGCCAATTTTCCACAGAAACATTTATGAAACCTCGGTCGACGTCAGCGACAAATCGAGGACGGGGCTCGTGCCGTTAAAGCCCGAACGGGATCGCACATACATAAATCATACTCGTTGTAGCCGGGTAGGTGGTCAAAAAAAAAGCTTGATAAATGAAGTGTTGTGGGTCGTCCTCTAAACCGCTTTAAGTTTATTGTGTTAGGTTGAGGCGGAGGCCGTGCAGGGGATCCATTTCAGGTGAAGCACCCCCCCCCACACACACACACCCCCACCCCCACCCTCCCCTCAACCCCCACCATGGAGTATCAGCTGCAGCCATGCACTTCTCATTACTCTGGTCAGCCTGCTGTGAGCACTTCATCACACACAGCCATCATACTGCTGTCAGGCCAGCTGCACCAGAACACACACACACACACTCATAGAGAGAGAGAGAGAGAGAGAGAGAGAGAGAGAGAGAGGCAGAACATTCGGGTAACGCAGCTTATCGCCGAGCGTTTCACGCTGAGAGCCGCTGTCGGGATCGAGAGATCGACTGCGTCCGTGGCGTTCACATTCGTCAGCGGGGAGAAATCTTAATCGTTAAATTGATGCATAGTTGCCGCACTTCCCTTCAGCGCCTCGCTGTCTGCACCGCTGAGTTATGGCCGCTGGAAGGAATAGTAAACACCGACTGGACAATGACCGATGACCCAATCAATACAGATCTTCTGTACGTTTGTGAGCAGTATTGTAATTATTGTCAGGAAGTGGTTCATCACGCGGATTAGAGGAGGCACACTCCGAGCTTCCTAACTCTGATTAATTAAACATTATATGGTTTGATACAAGTGTGGAAAAATCTCACGTCCCTCGCAGATTAATTTCTCTCGATTTATTTAAACCTGGCAATTAACTTTTGTCCGCTTCAGCCCGTCGCCACTCGTCGTCAGTGTTTGATTACACAATGTAAAGGCTTGAGACTAATGACGGCGCTGGTGTGTTCAGATTGGTTCCCTATAAGCCTCACGTTCACTATGCAAATCTGCCCGCCGCTGGATACGATCTCCGGGGAGGAAAATGAAGGCTGACTGGCAATCCGGTCCAGCTGGCAGCGTTTCAATCCGCTTTCACGTCTTCATTATAGACTCAACCAATAAATGAACTCGTGCCTCTTCTCTTAACGTCTCCCTCGGCTCCGCCCTCCACCCTTATTCAAACTATGTGATTAGACAATAGAAGATTATGGCAATTTCACTTTCTTTTCCCACCCTTTCTTCATGGAAATTTTGGGGATTGTTCTGAGGAATCCATAAGTGGAGAGAGAGGTTTTTTTCCATCCACCTTAAGGTGATGGCATTTTATGAATGACACTAGTGTGCATGTTCTCATTGTATCTTAAACATACTTTTTCCAGGTCCTCCAGCCACTATAGTCCAGAAGCATGCATGTTTAGGTCGACTGAAACTCTAAATTGCCTCCAGGTGTGACTGTGAGTGTGAATGTATATGTGTGTGTGTGGTCTGAGATGAACTAGCAACACATCCATGGTGTATTTTCCCTCATTGAGTTCCAATGTGTACTGGAGATAGACATCATTAAGTCCAAAGCAGGTAAAACGCAGTATATTTTGTGTAACCGTGGAATAAAACTGTGGAGTTGAAATCAAACCGATGCATCTCACTCAACTTTGAAACTTTATGAACAGAGGGAGATGTGAGGTTTGCCCACAGTCCAGAAACATGTTGAAGCATGTTGAGGTTGATTGGAGACTCTAAATTAGCCCAACAGTAGGTGTGATTGTCAGACTCAGTGGTGTATCCTGTGATGGATTGGAGACATATCCAGGGTGTATTCCCTGCTTTCTTCCTACGGCTCCAGCAAACTTCTCAGAAAATAGATGGATGGATTACGCTTGGCTCCCAGAGAGAGAGAAAAAAACTCCCCCTCTTTGCAGCCTTTTTAAGCAATTTAGCGTCATCATCTTTCTGAAGTTTTGATTTAATGTACAGTTGGATGAAGCAAAGCATATTCCACATTTTGCTACTCTGTTCAATTTTCTCTTTTTTTTAACCTGCATGGGTTTTGAAAGTGACCTCAGTTTGCGCTGAGACAGCAAAATGCCTGAAGAAAGTGCTTCTGTACCGACAGGAGCTATCGGAGGTCAAAACCGTATTAGCACGCAGCAAGAACGAAGGGAGGAAATCCCAAACGAGTGAGAACTGATTTGATTAGGCTGATCGATAAAGATCTGTATTTTTAAGGACAGGCTTAAAGTTAAGCTGTACCAGTGGAATTCAATTAGTTTAGCTTCATTTCCGTAAGGATCCGCCATTGTTGTGTGACATTAAGACCACACAGCGCCACCCTTGGCCCTGCATGAGCTTAAAGCGAGATTTGATATTGAGAGGATTACAGACCGAAGAAAAGCACGGGGCCTTTTTATTGCTCTAATACCAATAATCAAAGGAAATGAAATAACTGTGGGCTGAAATCTCAAAGTGGCATTGGCTCAAACTAATAATCTGACAGCTATTGTTACTGCAGTTATTCCACACTTGGTCTTTGGCCAAGTCTAGAGCCCCCCTTTGACAGAACACAGAGAACAGGCCAATTTTTTGTTATTTATTTATTTATTTATTTAGTTTTTCTAAAGCTGTTGTATCCAGTAGCTGAATGTGCCTCGGTTTGATTATTAATTAATGTCTTTTATTGCATGACTTCTGTGATGTAGAGCCATCAAATGTGGAAGCATGCATCTGCAAACGGCGAAACAAAATGAAATATAAATGGGAATGTTCTGCGCGTACTCACATTAACTATTCAGCACCGTCGCTGAGGCTGTGTGGACCTTCATGTTGTCATCGAGCATATGTATCATGAAAACATAGCAGGATAAATGCTGGAGAAGAACCTATACAGGTTAACCCCTACACCAGTAACAGTGTAGGTCATACCAGTGACACTGATCACACCTGTAAACACCATTCATCATGCATGTGATGAGTTAATGTTGTGATAATTAAGGAAAGATGCATACTGAAGCATTAGAAAGCACAACAAGCAGATGATCCATCCATAGATTAATATCTTATCTGCTTTGTACCTTAGAATAGAATAGAATAGAATAGAATAGAATAGAATAGAATAGAATAGAATAGAATAGAATAGAATAGAAAAGAATCTTTATTGTCATTAAACAGTAGTGGAGTACGTAACCACAATGAAATTGGGGCACAGCACTGCTCTTTGTGCAAAGATCAGATAAATATAAAAAATGAAATATAAGAAATATAAATCTCTAAACGACGCTATGTACAAGTTAGATGACCATGACTCACAGAACATTGCACTTATGTTCGCTCTTGTAGGTGATAGGTAGAAAAGACTTGCTGCACATATCCAGGTTGGACAGTTATTGCACATATTTCTGGTTTGTGGCTTGACACAGGATTGTGTCACAGGTTTAAGTTTAACAGTTGTGTCACATCTTTGAGTTTAACAGGACAATGGTCCTGTTGTAAAAACTGTAACGACCTGGACAGGTCTCCAGTCCTCCAGTCCGCAAGGACACACACTCTCACACACACTCTAGGCTGTTTCCAGGTTTCTCCTTGTTTATTACCTGACCTCCTGTCTCAACTATTATTAGTATTTATAATGATTTTATAAAGTTTTACCTATTGTTAACTAACTATTGTGACTACTCTGTGTGGACTCTTTGGCTCTTAGATTGTATTATTCACTCTGTGGATGAGCAAAGTGGTCATCTCATGTTTTCAGACTGTGGTACTTGAAGACAACCTACACGAAAGGGGGGAGAAGCATGCAAACTCTAGACAAAAAGGCCCTCGGTTCGACCAGGAGTGAACCAGCAACCTCCATGCTGTGAGGGGACAGTGCTAACCGCCCCTCAGAGACAGGAAACAGCCAGTGACACACAGCCAACGAACCTGCGGTCAGTTACGTACGAGGTAACGACTTGGTTTTGCTTCTAAGGCAACTTTAAATTCACACGCTGTATTTACCGCAGCGGTTTCTGCTGATGAGGAGATTCTCTTGAACCAGAGGAAGAGACAGGAAGTGATAAGCAACTGGTTAAAAAAAACTCTGATTCATCGGATAAGATTAGGAGTGAACTGAGTTGAACTGTTTTCGCAGATAAATTAACTCACAAGAAAATATTTCAGACTGTCAAATGCAACTAAACACATATCAGTGGAGCTACTCTAATTTTAGAGAGCTCCAATCAAAGGATCTACAAATAGGGGAACAAATTAAAAGTTTTTCCCTTTGATTGAACCACTGATGGTCAGCCGCACGACAGAGAGCGAAAAATAATAACAGCGTTCACTATTAGCATACCAAACACCGAGCGCATCAATAATGCAAAAGTTACAGTTTCTTTATTCAAGGATACATCGCTCAGACCCTGGGATCAGCGTTTTGGGTGCCAGCGTGCTGAAAAGTCTTTGATACCGAAATGCTGAATGCAAATCCTGACCACATGTTGAGCCTTGATCTCAGAACAAAGCCGCCTCAATCAATAGAGGAGGTGTCCCATGAATCAAACCCGGCCAGAACCGACGCTGATTAGTTTTGGAGAATCGATTTCCGCCTGCATTTTTTTATTTATTTTGTTCATACTTTTTGCTAGGTGCAGCCTCTACATCCATACAGGTAACGCCTATGATATCCAGAAAGCGTGAACATGTTGGGATGTTTAAGAGGCTGCTGAGCCGTCCCTGCTCAGGAAAGAGGTTTATCCAGCCCTCTTCAAGACTGATTGATGCCGCTGTGTTCTGTTTTATTAGCATCAGCATCAGCGTCAACGCGCAATGATGAATATCGACGGACACAAATAATTAACATAACGACCTCCTCGCCATCCCGAAACCACCACCATTACCTCGGCTGCCATTTCCTCTCCGCTCCCCGCTCTACACCTGCTCCGCTGAGTCCGCTCTGCCTTTAAGACTTCGGCTCGTGACAAATGAGCCTGTCCCGCCCTGTTTACCCCCAGGAGCAGCTAACGCCGCTAATTTCAAACCCGGGCCTCCCTAACCTTTAAATACATTTTCAGTCAGGTGTTTACTCTGTCCGTTTCTTCCAGGCTGCTGCTGCAGCTGCAGCTGCTGCCAGTGAGACAAGAAAGAGAGAGAGAGAGAGAGAGAGAGAGAGAGAGAGAGAGACAGAGAGAGAGACAGAGAGAGAGAGAGAGAGAGAGAGAGAGAGAGAGAGACAGCGAGAGAGAGAGAGAGAGACAGCGAGAGAGAGAGAGAGAGAGAGAGAGAGACAGCGAGAGAGAGAGAGAGAGAGAGAGAGAGAGGTGGGAGGGGAGCTTTGCACTGTAGTGTTTATCAAAAACCACATTAATCAAAGCCTCGATGGGATGAGAAAGGAGGAGAGGAGAAAGTCAAAGTGAAAATTAAGATGAGACGGAGCGTCATTGTGACAGAGCCGGTGCCAGGCTGGTTGAGCGTGTTAAAAAAGACAGCGACGCAAGCAACTGACAGGGAGGAAATGTTTTGAGAGGGAGAGAACAATAAGATGAGAAAGGTGCATTTAAGATAGACAATTGAAAAGCAGAGAGTGGGAAATTAAAGCAGATAAAACATAAAACGGCGAGGAGGGAGCGCCTCAGACAAAAAAAGCAGCCGTGCAGGATGTATGAGAGACTGTGAGTGATGAGGCTGCATGAGGCTTGATGTATGGGCCTCTTATCTACCAGGACCAAACGCATTATCAGAAAAAACACTGAGAAAACATGTCAATACGTGGCACTGTGAGCACACTGGGGACAGAACCCGGGTGGGTGTCACAGCTGGGAAGGAAAAACCCTGGCCCCTGTGGAGAGAGATCCACGGAGCAGGTGGGACGAGGGTCTGGGAAACCATGACGACTGAGACGGCGATGCCTTAAAAGTTCGATGCAGCGCTTTACGTAATATCACGTCAATGAACCTCAAAGTGCTAAAAAAAAAAAACCCTCTAATAATAACAAGTTTTCTCTGTGATTTTCTTGTGGGGTTCTGAGGCATGGCAATCCGTGAATAGATGAGGCGACGCTGTGAAGGCTAAAAACAGAACATTGCTTTGTCAGGTGACTTTGCGAAGGCAGTGCATTTTCATCTTCTTGTCGTGCTGACTGAGTGAAGGCCAGGAGTGATGACATAGCAGCAGGACTCGAACGAGAGGAGAGGAGAGGGGAGTTTATCCTCTGGCCCCGAGGAGCGACAAAGGACAATGGCTCTGAGTGCGCAGAGGCAAAAGAATATACATAAACATCTCTCCGCTCAGCTCTTTTTTCTCGCTTATACAATCTTCCCTTCCTTCTATTCATCGCAGAGATAAACCGCGCTTTGCTTTAAAGCTTTCGACACCGGGACGACAGAGAAGGGAGAGCTTGAAAACCCAACAGACCGAGGTGGAGGTCTCAAGGAGGTTTTAGATGAAAGGCCCCGCAGCTGGTTTGTTGTTTGACGTCAAATCACGACAGACCTGCCGCAGTAAATAGTTTACTGGAGGGAGACGGAGATCAAAGATGTTGCAGCGGTTTGTGACTGACTGTATTTACACGTACATCGGGGTAAGTCAAGGTCACGCTGCTGTAGGTCCCTCACATGCTTGACAACTCAATGTATTCCCTTTGACAGTTGTGTTGAAAGTGTTTTACATAGCCTGGCGGTGGCAACGCCGAGTTAATTCATAAACCAGATGGGGCAGGGTGGAGATACACGATCTTATTTATTTTTTATCAATCTGAAACTCTTACACGCAAAAACTTGAGACTTCAATCTTACAAAGCTTGGTGAGAACATTACGTAACATCCAAGCCTGAGCGAGAGTTTTAATTGACTAGTGATGGGTCATGTTTTTTTTTATCCTAAATGATGATCTCTTTTATAATTCGTTATAATCTGCTTTATTTTAAAGCAGCAGTGGTAGCTTAGCATATCATGCATCATAGCAATCATGTTCCGGGTTAGGGAGGGTTAACAGTACAGTTTGCTGCTTTTACAGGAGTAACATTTAACAACCTAGGTCTAGTGTTTTAAAAAAGGTGAGCTTTAGAGAAGAGAGTAAGCAGATGTAGTTATACTAGCTCTTTCCTCTGTTCCCAGTTTTTATGCTAAGCTACCTGGCTGCAGAAGAATGGTATCAGTCAAGGGATACGTATGGGTCAAAATTCCAAGCTAGTCGACTTTAGTTTGTTAAGTCTGAGTCAAATCTCAAATCTTCCTCTCTATGATTTAAGTCCCCTCGTCGGCTCACAGATCTGCTGCTGTAGCTTCACCAGTTTTGTCTGCAAACCTTGAAATGAGAAGCGTAACATGAGCGCCCGGGTGACCCAGGCTTGTGTTCACAGTGGCAAAGCAACGACCTCTGGTGTTATCCGGCAGGTTTTTTTATATTAAAAAACTATAGCACCTTATGGAAGACCGGACAGATAGAGCTCTGACACTGTGTCCAAGTGGTTCAAGTGATGATACTGATACAGTAGCCTTTAGCATTAACAAATCATCCTGAATTCACAAGAACACATTTATCCCTCCACCTCTCTTGTCGTCTAGTGGTGCCACCTATACAAGCACGACAATCCAGGCTTTTCTCATTCGTAGTACGTCAGTGGGGGAGCAAGCTACCGAGGACAAGCTACCGAGTGCCATCAGAGCAGGAGCATCCCTCTTCATCTTCAACAAGCTTTTCAAATCCCAACTCCTCGGAGAGCATCTCCTCTCCCAACTTTCACCTAGCTCACACAGAGCCCTCCTCTTCCTTCTCCTGTTACCACTTCTACTACTCCTGTCTCCTCTTCGCTAGAGCTTCAACTCTGAACTTGTGTTTATCATTGCATTAGTTTCTAGTGCCATGTTGCTTGAAGGTTTTGTGTTCCCCTATGTTAATCGCTGAGGATTAAAGTGTCTGCTGAATGACTAAGTGTAAAATGTAAATCTAAATGTAGATCATGCCGCTTTAGTGTCCTGTGAATCACTTCTTCCAGACTAATGTGGTTTCCAAAATCCACCAGTGCTTCTTGTCACTTTATAATAAGGCATTTCTGGTCCTCTCAAAATCCCGGTTTGCTCCCCTGCATGGATGTGAGACTGCCAACATCAGGTTTTCATTAGTTTGGTGTGTGTGTGTGTGTGTGTATTCAAGGAGTTGCTATTTCACACTCTTTTTCTTCTATGCTGCGTTTTCCCTGTTCCAAAAGCTTAGCCTGTCTCAGAAACATGTGTTTTGTTCCAGGAGCGGGTTTTATGGATGATGTCACTATGCTCCTCGCTGTCAGTGTCGTCCTTGTACTGTACTTCACCACCTGTGATGCTTCTAAGAAAGCCAGTACGGCTGGAGCCCGAACTGTCAGGGTAAACAAACAAATACGCTGGGCTGTCAGTTTCCTACATCTGAGAGCGAAGGGGAAGATTTTCCAGCTAAAGCACATACAAACATTTGCAGCAGAAAATAGGAGGAATTCACAGTGAACCTCCTCCTACAGTTACAGCCATACTTCAAAAATCGCAGGTCAGGCGTTTGGTTTATTTTAAAGATTCCTTTTTTTGGCACTTGGCAGGACTGAGAAGGACAGGAAACATAAGCATGGGGAGACGCAGGCTTCACCTTCACAATGCATTTTAATTGTTTTTTTTTGCATCCACGCAATCGACACAGTTTGTCCTAACACAGGCTTCATTTGTAAGCGGCGATGACAACAGCTTCCTCTCTGTCCCCCACGTTCCTTTTACAGCCGTATAAAACATGCTTCGCCGTGCTGCACAACACACACACACACAGACACACACACGTCTCCTATTCTCGAATCATGACATTCAGCCTCTGACGTTTGCCCGTATTTCAGTCATCCTTGGGAGGAGACGGAGCTGGCAGCCTCACATCGGCCATCCAGGGACAATGCGGCAGGCAGGCAGGAAGGCAGGCAGGCAGGCAGGCAGGCGAGCAGCTCTACTACAGTAGTGGCATGGCAGGTTCAGCTGAAGGAGAGGCACTGACACCCATACTAATGAGACTACGCAGCGCAGTGACCAAGCGTATGCAGGAGGATCGAGCAGAAAAACAATCACACAGCTACCGGGGTGGAGGGAGAGCGTGTTGCTTTGTGGAAACCCTCCTCTCTCTCTCTCTCTTTCTATCTCCACCAGTCAGGAAGTTATTTTGCTCTCCATCTCGGCCCTCTCAACTTTCAGAACATTTTGACAAATCTGCGCCGCATTTAGTATTCACAGCGACGCGGCTCCGGCAGCGGCCCTCACATCAATCTTGTTACTGCGGGAACAACAGCCTCTGTTGGTCAGAGCATCCCGCAGACCGATCGAGGAGTCGGCTGCAAATAATTAAAATGAAATGTAATTCCTCCACGACTGCCTGTGTCACCTTGATTGCTAACAAACTGAGGCGAAGAGATAAATATTTATGTCATTAAATCCGACACCACCGCCACTACAGAATTTCCTTGCAGCAAGGCAGGAGGACATTAACACCAGCTTTCATTTCGTATAATGGTAATGGTAATAACTGCAGCGTATGCCCTCCGATACTCTCTCTGGTGTGCTGGCAAGGAGGCAAAAACACATTCAATTAGAACATTTTGATCCCATCTTCTGACTAAAATGACTTGGCTGCTACTATTAGGGGGACTTTTGCTGTCACAGTTAGAGTATTAAATACGGTCTGGTTGTGAAGCAACTCTGTTGACAAGGTCAGTCATGGCCCCGGTTGCATGCTCTGGCCACAGCACCGTGAACATATGTTAATTTGTACCATTTTCCATTGAAACAACTAATTACAATATTGTTTTTCCCTCTCGGAAGCACCAGCGTCTATGCGGCACAGCTGAGGAGGACGTGAAATCAATATGGAGTGCCCATCTGTAAACATCTGTACACAAGGATTTGACATCGCATTGTGATGTTTAGTGTAAACTGGTTGTCAAATGCAAACCAATCAAGAAAAGGCTGAAGGTCAAGGATTTCTCATCAAGCGTGACGAGGAATAAACGCGCCGACAAGAGAGCGCGATCGTGTTTACAGTTTGTATAAGCTGCTGTGAGATATACAAATTAAAGTAGAGGGGTGGGCGAGTGGGGGGGGGGGATTAGATGGAAAGATAAAGAGATAGAAGAAGCTAAAGTACAAACTGTGACCTTTAGGCGCGTTTGCTATTCTCCAGATGAAACTCATTACGAGCCCCCAGCAGATTAATAAAGAGCGAGATTGCCTCGTGATGACGGACAGATGCTCTCCATGCAGGTAGCTCGTCTGAGAATAACATTAGTTCTGTCATTAATCAGCTCCTCGGCCTGGACCGAGACGTGCATCGCTCAGAGGGACGTAGGAGCTACATGACGGAGAAGACCTCCAGTCATGCTTCCAGACAGGCTCCTCTGGGACCAGGCAGGAACGTCCGAGTCATCCCGGATTTGCCCTCGGGCCTCCTGCGAGGCTCCCAGAGCATCTTGCTGCCCCATTACCTGCCAGTCTCCGGGAACAGCTGCCTCCCTCGCCTCGCTGTGAATTATGCAACAGTGGTGTTTACAATGAAGGCGCGCCGCCCGTAGGAACACAAACAAGGACGTACAACCTCGGCAGAGCGAGGGCGGAGGCTGGCCCAGAGTCGAGTCTTGTGCTCGGCAGACAGCTCAGGGTGACCTGTCTGTCGACTGACGCTCGAGACCGGAGGTCAAGTCACGTTGGAGAAATCTCAGCGATCCTCAGACAGCCTGCTCCCGCTGCTGCAGCAGCTGCGAGGTTTTCCGTAGGTGCACAACAAAACCTTCCTTTCCCTGTGTTGCTAATCCTGTCGCAATGACAGAGCAACACTAAACCCAGGGGGGGAAAAAATAAATAAAAAATACAAAAACACCGATGTCCATTAGCTCACGTTAATGAACCGGGCCCAAATAAATCTATGGGACAAGGTGATTACGAACTGGAGAACAGTTTGTTTGCCGCCGGTTTCATCCTCTAAATATTCATTTTCTTCTCCGAGCAAGACACGAGAAGACGGTTGGTGACGTAACGTGAGCGCCAAAGTGACAAGATCTCACATAACCATGCGTTAGCAATTATTCATGGGACTCTGAGTGCTACTTAAAAACAACAAACCTGACTCTGGGAGACGAGAACGACTGCGCATGAAAAGCGCCATGAATAATGTGCAGGGGGAAGCGCGGTGAGGCGAGGGGACCGTCATACGTGTTCATGCCATTGTTAAGTTTAAGGGTGTGAAGACGGGAGCGCGTTATCATGCAAATCTGTTTCGATGCTTATCGCTTTGATAACACGGTGAGTGCTAGATAGTGTATCAAAGTGGTTTGGGAGGATTTATACCATAGGGATTAACAAAGAATTAAGCACAATGGGTTTTTTTTCAATCCAATTGAAACACCCCGAGGCTGACAGACAGGAATATACACATGTCCGTACGTATGCTGTACACTTATGTGGTATTGTAATGATGCGTAAATTAAAACATCGACATCCTAATGTGGAACAAGTACAGCGGCGCACCTTGTGTCGCGCTGTAAACTGTTCTGTTTAGCTTCAAGGTTGCATCGGGCTGGGTGAGTGATCATGAGAGTGTTTGTGTTTAGCAGTCCTGGGGGACGTGTTGCATCTCTCTGTGAAAAGGGGAGACAGGCTTCAAATTGCCTGGCTGCCGAGGATGACACAGTGCACTATCACTCCTTCCAGCTACAGTCAAACTTTGTGCGTCTGAGCGCAAGTGGGAACGAGGGAGGGGGCGGGGGTGCGGGTGTGCAGTGTCACGAGGTTGAATGTTATTCTTGACTCTTTGTGGCCCTGACAGTGAAGGGGCTGTGTGTGTGTGTGTGTGTGTGTGTGTGTGTGTGTGTGTGTGTGTGTGTGTGTGTGTGTGTGTGTGTGTGTGTGGGTGCGCTCGAGAGTCTCCCCTGACCAAACATGGTTGCCGTTTCCTGGCGTAGTAAACAAGACGTGGAGGCGGAGGAACATGTGGAAGCCAGTGTTAAAAAGAGAAAAAAAACAGATAGCATCGTGTCAAGGGAACTGGAACACGGATTTAATGCTACAGCAAAGCTAAAAAAACAAGGATTGCTCCGGGGCTGCACGGGCCAGCCCTGGTTTTGGGATATTACACTCCACGTAAAGCTAATTAGATTTAGGCAATCTGTATGACTTTTTCGAGATGCAAAAATAAACATTGTGTCATTACGTTTTGGGTGGTGAAGGCAGGTATGTTTGCCTAAAGCGACAAGGTGAATGTGGAAAGAAAAGGGACGTACATTGTCCCTTGACTCAGCATTTCTCCACAGCTCCGTGTCGTCTTTTGGCTCAGCGTTTCCAGTTTTTGTTTCCTCTAAAGTTTTCAGCCAGTTCGGGCTGTGATTTTCCATCCATCCATTATCTTCCCCACTTGACACCTAAATGATGCTGCATTGTCTGCTGGAGCCTCCGGCTCCAATGCACATAGTGTGAAGGTAAGGGAATACACTCTGGGCGGGTTGCCAGTCCATTGCAGGGCACCCACACACACACACACACACACACACACACACACACACACACACCTAAAAGTAATTTAGAGTCTCCAATCAATCTAAACATGCATGTTTTTGGATTGTGGGAGGAAACCAAAGTACCTGGAGCAAACTCAACAGAACATTGAAACTCTGCACCAAAAGGTCCTCTGTACTGCCAGGACTACAAATGCATCACACATTATTTCTTGACTCAGCTCTGTGCTGTCTTTTGGTCTCATAGTCTTGCATTTCAGGTTTTTGTTCACTCTGAATGAATCTTTTTAGCCCATCCCAGACATGATTTTTTCACACATTTCATGCAGCAGATTAACAACAGCAGATTAACACATGTAACGGGGGCATGTTTTTAACAGTTAACAACTTTTGACCGGATGATGTTACATCATTCAGACCATCACTAACCACTGTGATCTTCCTCATTTCATGAGTGTCTGTCCCTTTTCAACCAAAAGTCCTCCCATTTGTTGAACCCACAGATCAAAGACAAAGGGGATAAAAGGAGCTGAGACCTCATGGTCAGGCAGACACACCTCATCTGCATGCTGTTCCTGTCAGACCATGTTGTTTCATTCTCTGCAGAAAATAAACATTTAGGCCCTTTTTCAGTCTTGTTTTTTTGACTCTACACATACAAATTAAGAAATTTCCATAACACCACCGAGTTCAAATTGCAAGCATGGAAAAGAAAAATCCCATACATATACAGTAAACACTGAATGCTGGATTTGTGATTATTGATGGAGGATAAAATGAATGAATGAATACAACTTAGATCTCATCTTACAGTAGTCGTAGAAACAGGGACAGCCAGCCAGCCAGATGTTTCCAGCAGCAGGGACCAAGACAATGACGAAAGGAGACTGACAGCTCTTCATTCCATACTAAATACTAAATATGGTGCTGGCGAATCAAGCTATTAGCTCAGATCATCATTTCAAGGTGGGGGGGGGGGGCTCTCACGAGTCACATGACATGTTCATAGTCGGCCTCTTATAGGACGGTACAATTGAAAGTTAAGATATCCTTGCAGTTTCCCAACTTTTCTGTTATCTCCATAGCCATAGCGGCAGCCAACGTTGCGTTATTATGCAAGATCTTGACACTGTGCACAGGCAGGATTAAGTCAAAGCAAAGCCATGGTGTGATTTCCCAGTCTCCAGCTCAAGCTTAGTTTAATCTGCAGTTCACAAAGGGCTCCAGTATTCCTTCCTGAAATCCTCCACTCAGACGTGTGTGTGTGTGCGCGTGTGTGTGTGTGTGTGTATGTGTGTGTGTGTGTGTGTGCGTCAGTGAAAGTGCATGACACCCCGTTGCCAGTTGACTCATTACTTTACCAGTTAATGTAGACAGTAAATGCTTGTTGAAGTGATGTAAGGTTTTCTCTCTCCTCTCTTGCCTACACACTCATCACATGTATCACTTCAGTGTGTGTGTGTGTGTGTGTGTGTGTGTGCGCGTGTGATGTTTTATAAATAATGAATGGGAGTAGGACACTGACTGCCGGGTTACTGCTGTCGCTGTAGAAACACATTAACATATTAAAGGTCGGTGTCCTCCTTCAGAAATAGTGGCTTCTTTAAAATGAAAGGCCCAGCGATGGGAGCCGGGGAGTCATCAGCACATGAAGACCTAAATATTGTGTACACCAAGACCATCTCCGCTGATTAATGTGTGTTGAAATGGCCAATAACAAAGGTGTGAGGGACTATTGCCGTCCAGCTGTTACGTTTTGGGCGCCATATGTTCGCTTCTACCTCGAATTCAACTTTCAGCATCACTGAAACTAGTCCAAATTTGGGCAATAATTTCGGCTCTATTTCCATACATCCACTATCTTACCCGCTTTACACCCGCTGGTGTCACGAGACTCTCTATTTCCTTTCTTCTAAAATGTAAATGCATATTTCAACATCCCATTCACTCAATTTTATGTCAATATTGGATAACCACAAAGCACATATGTATAATGATTACGCCCAGGAGCAATGCAGGAAATAATTAGTGATTTCTGAACAGGTGCAAAAAAAACTGACAGTGTGGTGTTTGAGGTGATGAATGTGTGTGGAGCACGTTTAATGCAGGAGATCAAAGGGTAAATCTAATTACAGAGATCGAATTAACCTTGTGCCTTAAACACCTAACCCCCGTCCATTGCCTATTCATGTTCGCTCGCAGCGTCTAACTGATCTCAACCAGATCATAACGTGACGATCCTAGAGGTGAGGAGCGAAAAGTTATAACCCTGGACATTTTCTTAAGACAAAAGTCGAGTAGTATATTCTCGTTGTTGGTTAACACTGTGAAGTGACATGCTCTTGAGACTGATGGGTTTAAATGAAGCACATTTGACTGATTTTAATCGCTTTACGTCACAGATCGAACCAAATGCAGCTCCCTGCTTCACACAAAAGCTCTTAAATTAGCCACACATTTCACTGCAAAAAGGGGGGTGCAGAAAATACATTGTCTTTGACATGGCAAGAAAACTGTAGACGTTTTCTGCATTTTTCATTTGTGGATTATCTAAAATGCTTGTTGGAGGTGTTGGAAAGTGAAGGATCAGACAGGAACAGCCACAGTGAGCTGTTACATAAAGAGCTGCAGACAGCGGACGGCAACACAAAGCCAGGCAGCTAACTTTGTGCAAAACTGCTCACTCTGGAAGCAGAGCGATGTGAGGTTCACTGCATGCTGTATAAAAACCCATATAGGTTTGTCTCAAGGCGCTGTAAAAAAAAAAAAAAAAAGCTACCAGAGCTGCTCTTATGTTGAACTGTTTGTACCAGCTTGAGAACTGTTTGCTATAGAATTAATGGCTTTGATCATAGTAAACATCCTTTCTTATATTTTTGTACTTAAATATTATCGTAGGGGTCTGCTGGAACCGTTCCATCACAGGACACAGATACACTCTCCATTTTAGACCAAAGTGATATTAGCTTAATGTTGACATTTTTTTGCAAGATCAGATTTTCTTTACCCTGACTCCATATTTGGACATGGAGTCAGGGTCAGGATGTATGATGTGAAGTGACTTATCAGACTAAGGTCCCTTTGAAAAACGTCACATGTCGGAGCTAATAATGACTCATGTATGGTAGAAACCTTCAGGTGGGTTTTTAACCAAATCGTATCTGTGCAGCAACATGCAGACAAGTATTTGCACATGTTGTATGAAACCATGGACTTTTGTTGTTTGGATGTAAAATAAATGTACTGCATGCATCGTAAAGCTATTTGAGCAGGACTTTCATTCATCTGTCAAGCATGTTAATTAGGTCTCCCATCAAAACCTCATGGATGCTTAAAGCATTGGGTTAGCCTCGATATCTGATATGTATCTGATTTGGGAAAGTGGCCTGGGTTTGATTGGTCATTGAAAAATCGTAAATGGTTCATACGTACAGGGTAAAATACTCAGATCTGGGATGAAAACAAGTCTCAGAAGTTAAAAAAAGAACAAAACAATGTTGGCCAGGAATAGTCCTATCCCTTGTTTTTTCACCTGGAAATCTGATCAGAATCCTGTTGAAACGTTGATTAAAGCATCTATATCAGAAATCTGCATCATCTGTCATCGTGTTGAATGTCACAGGCTCCCGCCTCCACCACAGTCTCGGTCAGATGATGATACCGACACGTGGGCTTCACGTGATCCCTGGCATCCGAGCGCCAAACAACGAGGATCCGTGGATGACGCCAGGCGAAAACAAATCTCCTAGCGTAGTGAGTGAGAAGCGGAGATGACGACGGGCGTGAGACACGAGTCCATATGGCGCTCCGGGGGCCCGGGGCCGGTGACTCGGGCACGCCCGGGGGTCAGGTCTGGGTTTGAGTGAATGTAATCGGTGGCAGGAGCCAGAAGGCGGACATCCCGTGGTGTTAATCTTCAGAGAGCTCAGAGCTGCTCTCTGACTCCCTCTCAGGCCCGGTGTCTGTGCCACGCCGCCTTCACCTTCACAGAGAGCCCATCACACTCCCGGTCAGTCATCAAGCGAGGAGGATATATGAAATTAATGACGGCACAATCAATTTAACTTGCTGTTAATGAGAGGGAAGCTTGCTGCAGGCGGTCCGAGGCAGGAATTGATCTTTTTTCCCCGGCGCAAAGAGTAATATTTCCTTCCATTTTTTCCCTCTTGCACGCTTGTGTTTGTTTACCATGCGGTCCCCACATTCATTGCCATCCGAACATTAAAGTCAATACTGCAGCTCTCTGGAATGCGTGTGTGAATTTTATGCATTTGTTTTCCCGACCAGAGGGGAAGCAGCTCTCCAAAAGGAGTGAAAAAAAACAACCAAAAAATATCTGTTTTGAACACCAGTTTTTCCTATATTTACACAGAAGTAATTAAAGCCAACTTGTGATTCAAGGGCAGCGGATATTACAATGAAACCCTGTGAGCTCTGTCCCTGTCCAAAAAGTATTTTTACACACACACGCACATACACAACCACCCACAGACACAATCACCAAGAACTGCCCCAGAAATTCAAGCAAAGGTTATAGAAATTCTCTTTGTAGTTGCAAAACAAAATATCCCAGAGCTTTGAATATCACCCCGCATTATTTCCGCAGCATCCTCGGCCCTTTTCTCCGTTTCTCCCTCTGTCACGCCCACAAATGCCTCTCAGTCATGTCCAGGCGGCTTCTCCTACGATTTCTTGTCCACAGCAATTAGATCGCAGACGTCTCTGATTGCGAACCGCGAGCGGAACAAATAAACCAGATCGTCGTCAGCTGTTTGTTCAAATTTCCCCTTTCATTTAAACCCAATTTTACTGCTCAATATGCCGGGTAAAAACTATTATTCTTGGGGATATTGAATGAAAAATATGGACCGCCATAAAAGAAAAAAAAAAAGCCTGATGTGAACAAACAGCTGTTGCTGGGATCTTCCCCGCGTTGGACACATGAGACACGATTAATCACCAGGGGACACAGACTCATTAATAGCCGCGTGCTGATTAATTGTCCCTGGTGAGGAACGTTCAGCTTAACATGCAAATTTGTGTCAGAGGATCCATTCACCGCCGCAGCCCAGGCAGGGACTTATTGTAAAATGACACATGCAGGGAGATAACAAGACGCTTGTCAGCCGCCGACTGTACGACACTCGTTTCTATTTCCAGCTCTTACACGCGAGAAGTGGAGAACGTGAGATGTTACAAGTCTGACGAATGCCGGGCCTCCGGTGTGATGTGGAGGACTCTTGATTTGCTTTGTACTTGTGTTCCTGCGCCGCGGAGGAAAACAATCGACGAGGAGAGAAAGGAGAGGAGGAGAAGGAGTGGAGAGATGAGGTGAGAGCGGAGATAAAGGGGGGGGAGGATGAGAAACTGAGAGAACTTCCTTTAATAAACCGTTTCCAGGAGTGTCAAAAAAATGAATATCACCAAACTAAAAGGATAGCAGCACAGCCAAAACAACTACTAGAGGTCTATGAGGTGTATTAAAGCTGCAACAACTAAGTGATTAACTCTTTAAATAATTGATTCATTGATTTTAGCATTTATATAGAATTTTTGAGAATGATTTAGAGAAATTCAGTCAAAGGCCAGTTGTCATGTTGTCGCCTTTCTAAACCAGGTGTCAATATTAATAGCACCATTATTTAAACAAAACAACTAATCAACTAATCAATTAATAATGTAATGGACATTTTAAAAGAAACATAGCAACAGCCTGATATCTCCCCGGACACATGTTTTTCAGGTTTTTGAAAAAGAGGAAAAATGCAAAAACAAAACAAAACTTAGTTAATTTATGTATATGTTAATGGTACCTTCCACCAGATGTGGAAGTCTTGCAGAGTCGACTTGATTTCGGCAATGTCAGTTATTCCTGAATTGACATAATTGGGGTATTTTTTCCATTATCAAACACATAGAATGACAAGAAAAAGTAGGAGAAAAGAAGTGGAGAGGGAATCATGAAAAGCAAGGCGAGGAGAAGTGAGCAGAGGAGAAAAGGCAGAAAGGATGAATAGAGAGGAGAGGAGGGCTGGAAGTGTGGGAATCTGGAGGGGAGGTAAAAACAGCAGCCAGGCTGGGAGAAGAGCTGAGAGGATGTGAGGAGAGAGGAGGAGCAGAAGGAGGAGAAGGAGAGGAGATGAAAGTGCCAGAAGAAAGGAGATGAGAGGAGAGGACTGGAGGGGAGAGGAGAGGACATGAAAGGGGTGGAGAAAAGACAGGAGAGGAGAAAGAAGAGCAGGGGAGAGGAGGTCTGTGAGCAGTGACCTGATGGCAGGAAAGGTCACTGACTCAGCAGCAGAGAGGAGCACCGGAGGAAGCCGAGTCTAATCACCTCCAAACAATTCATCAGCTGCAGCATGAGGAGGACCGAGGAGGAGGTCGTAGGAGCTCCCCCGCTCTGTCCCCGCTCTCTGTCTCCTCCGTCCTCAAACCAGAAGAGACGACAGCTGATCAGATGGAGCACTGACACACTTGAAGGCGAGGAGGAAGTGTAAACACACACACACACACACACACACACACACACACACACGTTCTTCTGCCTGAACTGGAGTTCTGGCGGTCGCTATGGAGCAGCGAGAGCTTGAAACCATCTACTGCATTTTCTTTAATGATTTCACCCGAGTCGAATGAAGAGAGAAGAGAGATGTCCTCGCTCTGTCAGACTACGACGTGATCGGCCCCTCTCGCTTCTTGTGTACCAAGGACGTTCTTTACTTTGCTACATTAAAAAAGATAACGGTGGACGCTGGATGGCTCAGTCTCAGCAAAATCGATACTACTTTGGGTCCTTTCTGTTTGCACATGTCCAAGGATTTCTGTTTGCAGCCGTTAAATTTATGCTTTTGGTTCGTTCTAAACCTTCAGATTTTGAGTCGTTATTAGGTGATTGACACGTAATTGAGTGGTCGCACTGAATCTGTTTTGCCCCCTTTTTATGTTGAAGGTGACCTACAATGGTTGAACGGAGTATTGATCCTCCTTCTCTGGCATTAACATAGAAGCTATGGAACATTGGTTTCATGAGGGATGCTTCAGATGCTAAATTAAAAAGCCTTTCATAATCCTATTATTGTTTTGGTGTGGGGGTATTACAGTGCATTTCTGCACAGGTCCTTTTCATGCTTATCTGGCAACCACACATCGGCTTTACGCACATGAAAGGTCACGTGACAGAGCTTGTCGACTCTTTTCCGAACTAAGCGGTAATAGAAGTGATGTAGCCATAAGGTGGGTACACATCCAGCCCTATACTGTGTTTCTGAACCAGAATCAGAGGAATCAGATATCGAAGACCTTTAGACACAAACCTCACCAAACCGTTACATCACCACTGAGTGCCTTCAGCGGGTTAAACACCGGGATGGAGGGATGCTGAGTTACGTCACATTAGGTCTATCTGGTGACACATTCTATCTCTGTTCAGATCCGCCCATCTTTTTTCCAACTTACACTTTAATATCCAAGATTTATGCATGAATGAGAACCGGATGATGTTTTTTAACCTGTCGTACATCTTAAACTGGGAACAGACTGTCGTTATCCAACAAAGCGAATGCTGTAAAAGAGATTCTCATCCTCGGACTCCTTTAAGATTCCAGTTTGTTCTATTTTCGGTCGGTCTGTTAAATTTGACACATACTTGCGTATGAATTTTACCCCGCACACACATACAATAACAGGTAAGCACATCATCCTCCGTCATTTCTAGCACTGCATCACTCAGCAGCGTGACAGGTGACAGGAAAGGCTGCTGAATCCGCTATATTGTAATTACCTTGTTGTGTTTGTCAACTGACCTCACGTCCGCCACACACGGCTAAAAGCAACCGGCAGAGGATGAAAAAAAAAAAACACAGCGAGTTAATAAAACAGGAAGGAAACGGGAGACTAGGAGATGAAGAGGAGACACTGGGCTTTGGAGACTGTTGTCTGCGCTCATTGAAATGCCAATTAGGCCAATACCTTGTGACATTTCTGCTCTTTCTCTTCTCGTGATACAGCTAATGCTTCCCAGCATGGGCAGTCGTACTTCAGAAAGCCTTTTTACGTTGACGTTCAGGCGCAGGGGGTCAGACACACAGAATATTAACACTGTCTTTGCTGCCACCCCCCCACCCCCCAAAAAAGAAAAAAAAAAAAGCAACTAAAGCAGAGTGGCCTGCATCCACAGGCCTGCTGCTATTACCTCAGATGTTAAGGCTGGAGATTCTTACATAATCAAATCATATCTGTAGTTTCTGAAATGGGCATAAAGTGTTCCTTAATTTTCAATTTTTTAAGTACGTCTAAATGTCATTGAGTGCCTCCTCACAGTTAAAATTATATAAAGCACTCAAGTCAAAATGTCTCAGAATTAAACTGTGACAGTACTTAGTTACTACCTATTGATGCATTAATGTGGACGTGTTTCATTTCTTTTCACTGTTGCAGCCGGTTGAGCTGGATATAGTTTCATTTTGTTTAAGTTCAAATTACAGTGACTGACTCTTATTACATGTAGCCACATGTCATATTTACATAAACTCACACTGTGCTTGGGTCAAATTTTCAGGAGCATTTCTTGTTTTCTTGAGGATTACTTAAGGTTCCTTCACTACTTCAGGACTAATCAATGAACCCTGACATATCATTTAACCAGTATGGTTAAAGGTTATTTACATTTCCTACTGCTGTAGTTTGTGAGACACAATGAGTACCTCTATTTATACTCTTTCAAGTACCTAAAAATACTTTTCACTGCGACTATACACAGCAGTCCGTAGACACTTCTGACACTAGAAAGTCAAACTTTTACAGACAAGGACAAACGTTCTTGCGCATAAGCTGCATGACGTCAATCTCTACGGCGACTTCTTATATTCAGTATCCCACACACACACACACACACACACACACACACACACAGATAGGTTCTAGTTGCGAAAAGACTTAAAAAGCTCTGCGTCCTTTGACGTCACGCTGATGAGTGTGATACTGTACGGCATCCTGTCTAATCACTCCCTGCAGTACTCCTGACTAAGCCCGGTCTCAGAACACCCACCACCCTGGATGGGAGCCAGCTGGGATGTCTTCAGACTCCCCGCTACTGTATCGCCCCGGCTGCTGGCTCTCTGGCAGCTGACGTGACACTGACACCTTCGCGAGAGCCCCACGGTCGACCACCAGCCGAGCCGAGCCGAGCCGAGCCGAGCCGAGCCGAGCAGGAAGCCCAAAGCTCTTTTTTTTTCCTTCCCCAGCACTGTTTGCACTGCTCACTACAGAGTTTGCTTTCATTCTGCCACTGTTGAAACAATTCCTGTACATGCTTTATAAAAGCCTGTACGGTTTCTGAAAACCTAAAAAAAAAAAAAAAAAAAGTAAAAAAAAAACAGTGCGGGTGTTTACTATTCAGCATATACTGGAGATGTGTAAACGTTCCAGGCTGCTCTGCTGGCACCAGAGGGTTGTGCACCGCTATGTTGACGTCCCTCAGTGTGCCATCCACAGATTTGTGGTCCCACTGGAGCAGCGGGTGAATTATTAATCAGCTTTCCACTAACATAACAAAAAAAAGGGGGGGTGTTTAATTGTAAGGGCTCCTGTTTGACGGCCTAAACACAAATCAGTCGGAAAGCAGCAGAGTTAAGGCATCAGAGGGATCCGCACTCCATCCAACATTTTAGATTCCAACATATAAAAAAATGGAGGATTTCTCAATTATTCCAGCAGTAGGAGTGATGAAACTTCAAAGGGGAGACATTGGTAGTACTCTAGCTGCAGTCTGAGGATTCGGGCTCATCAAACCCAGAGAAAAAGCACCGCAACCCAACACATGTAAATGCTAATTTGGTGCTGTTTAATTCTGCTCCGAATTAAAAGCTAACAGGGATTGCCTTTAAAAGAGGCATGTTTCCTCCTCAAATCCTCCTCAAATCCTGCATTGCTGTTTTCTCCCCCACAAAAACTATGAAAGCGCAGGGTTCAATCACAGATTTTCAGCTCTAATAACTAAACATTTTGAGACGCTTCAGATGTAGCTGTGCTCTTCTAGCGCTCTGACTTTGACAGCTTGGACTCATCTCCACAGCTCCACAGCCAAACCCATGATAGAGGACCAGGCTTGAGACATGACATCTGCTGCACAAAGTCACACACTGTATCGGCATCTCGCAGCTCCGGAGTCGACAGGTGAGGAACCCGTCTCAATGGTAGGAAGGCTTTGACAACACAGGCCTCAAGACAAATCAATCACAAGCCACAGACGCAGCCTTCAGACACATTCACACAACCAACAAGATTTTAGACCAACAAAACGTAGAGGGTATCTTAATTATTCCAGTGGTAAAGGTGATGAGACTTCAAAGGGAGGACATGGCTATGCTGCTGTATTATTCTGACTGAGGTTTCACACTCATCGACACCCAGAGAAGAAACACATGTAAATGCAAATTTAGTGCGGTTTAGTTTACAATCTTTACCAAATTAACAGAGATTCACAGTTTAAAGGGCACGTTTTCCTCTAAAATCCTCTGAATCCTGTGTTGCAGTTCCCCCCCCCAGAAGATATGAAAGCAATGGATTTGATCACAGATCTTCAGTCAAAACAAAATATCTAGATATGCATCTCTTTAGAGATGCCATGACTTTGGATTCAGCAGTGAGCTCTGCTTATTCTACGTTGAATAACACATTTTGAGATTTCTCAGATGCATATACTCCTTTTGGCATTGCTTTAGTGCACTGACAGTGAGCTCTGCTCCACAGTCAAACCCATGATAGAGGACCAGGCTTGAGACATGACATCTGCTGCACAAAGTCACACACTGTATCGGCATCTCACAGCCCCGGAGACGACAGGTGAAGAGCCCATTTTAAGCAGGCAAATTGTCAATTTTTCAACTCGAGGAGGTGCAAGGAAGAGGAGGGGCTTGACAAGACAGGCCCGGGGACAAATCAATCAGCAGCAAATCCTCAAGTGTCAGAGGGATCCACACCACCAACGCTTTAGATACCAACAAAAAGTGCAGGATTTCAGAATTATTCCAGCGGTGAGAGTGATGAAACTTCAAAGGGACGACAGGGCTATACTGCTGTGGTA